>JASWHV010000001.1:34620423-36063861 GCA_030760725.1 Neostapfia colusana | reverse complement strand
GTGCGTAGAGCTCACCTCCGAAGAAGAGGGAGGTCTCGCTCGTGACACGCGGCACAACCGGAGCTCGTCTCTGTGGGAGAAAAGATACCAGGCTCCGAAGGACACGTGGAGCTTCCGGAGCTCATCACCGCGGAGGTAACGAGTATGAAGCGGTTCTTACGTGTAAAGATACCGGTGCGCAACGGAAACCGATCTAAACCCCACGATGGTTACCGAATATAAGACGTCAGGATCTAACAAAGATCTGAATGAGACTCTTATTCGGGATCCAATCAGATTATGACTCTTCTCTTCCCGATTATAAATAGAGCCCAAAACCTCTGGCCGGAACCACGAGCTTCTCTTTCAAATCCTGAGCCGACGACTTGGAGCCCTAGCACTAACTCGCCGAGCGAAACATCACCGAAGCACAACAAGGGAGATCATCGGAGGAGAACCAAGCGGTCTGAGGAGGACCCCGAATACAAGAAGAGCGTGAGGTAGGACTTCAATACCACCTTACGACATCACTGTGTTCATCTCTTTGCATCTGTTCTTCGATTCCTTTCGAACAGAAGCGTTTTCGTGGGCAGATCACTTGATGATCAGTTTGATCTAAAAGACAAGATCATCGCCACGTCCACCTTTGATCCGAACACCCCTGACCATGCAAGCCATGCAAGAGCACATCAATCTAATAAAACTAATCATAGGATAGCATGCATGTGCATCATCGCATCTAGTTTAGGGTTTGTGCATGATATTGATTGCTGTGAATTTTGTATGCACGTGAATCCTACATAGCAGAACAAGCTCAGAGAGCTGTCTACGACGGGCTGCAGCAATAAGGTTTTGAGAATCAAGAACAACCGGAACCGCAAGAACAAGGCAAGTGCTCCTTGACCATGTTGATCCTATGTTTTGGGTAAAACTATTTTGTTTTGCGAAAAGGTGTGTGTGCTGAGTCAAACATAATGGGAAACCCTTTTTATAGGAGTTTACTAGTCTTGATTAAACCATCCTTGTCGCCTGGGAAGTTTATGAGTCGGGTATGGTTTTTGCTTTATGCTTCGCTGAGTCCATGGGATTAGGAAAGCGAGATAGATGTGTCTAGCTAACTGCACTCGTAATGATAATGAGAAACTGATGAGGTTAATAAACATGGATCGGAGGGAGATCTAGGCAAGCCTGGGTTTGTGAATGAGGTAGCATGAGAGGGTGGTTTTGCTTGCCGCAGATCTAAGGACCGGTTCATGCATGCACATGCCAGGATAACAGTGCCACCACAAGGCCAAATATGGGTGCGGCTTAGCTGAGTAATTAGGTAAGTTACTAGGATGTTATGGACTGTGGAAGGCGCGGGGAATGAGAGTCGAGTGAGGACTGCCCTGGGAACTGCATGGCACAAGAGGGGGCCCGTGGGTGGGAGAATTGGAGATTCTAGCCTGCCGGTGAAACCTTAGTGAGTCCATACATCTAGTAACCCCTTTATAAAGGCTATTTTGTGATCTCTTCACCATACACCGACGGTTGTGTACTGGTATAATGGAGGTTCTGCAGTCGCCGACGGGTGACGAAATCACAAACTTGTGGGTAAAGAGGTACAAACTCTGCAGAGTTATTAAAACTATCATGATAGCCGAGCTTACGGTCACGAACACCTGGCTAAACTGCCATGATTAGATGGGATGATTACTGGGATGGTTATTGAAATGGTTATTGGGAAGGTTCTTGGTTATGGTTATCGGTTATGGTTATTGGTTTGGAACTGTTGAGTCCGGGAGATAAGATGGTTGCATGACTGATGGGTCACGACATGAGATTGGTCTCGGTGTGAGATGTGGTTGTTTTATGAGGTGAGATGGTAGCGAATACGAGGAGGTATTCGTGAGTATGAATAAAAGATTGGTTAATGTTCGGATGGAACATGGAAAGCGATGGAGGTATGTTGGTAATTTAATACATGCTGGGATTACATTCATCTAAAGTTAAGTTGCTGTTTTATCACGTTTTTATAAATCTGCTTTTCTGCAAATAAGCCTTTATTTACCTACCTTGTTTATGAGCTGCATATCATGTGTTATTCCCGCACTTGCTGAGTACATCATTGTACTCAACCTTGCATTATTATTTCTTCATCAGCAGCAGGAGAAACCTATTATGAAGATCAAGTGGCACATTATGGCGTGTGATCTGTTCTCAACCTTGCCTGTGGAGAGAGTAGAGATGAAGCCACTTCTGCTTAGTTTTGCTTCCGCATTAGTTTTTGCTTCCGCATTTAAATAAAGATTTCCGCTGCGTAGAAATAAAGACTTCCGCTGTGAGCATGAGTCCAAGACTCATGAGGTGTTGTAATAAACTCTGTTATTCGTGGTAATATATAATCTGAATTCAGTTTGTGGAACGTATGTGTATGTGTGATGAACATCCTGGGCACACATATGCATTAGTTCTCGTTTCCGTGATTTTCCACAGAATTGAGGGCGTCACAGATAGCGAGCCCGAGGTGGGAC
Organism: Neostapfia colusana; assembly: GCA_030760725.1. Taxonomy (NCBI): domain Eukaryota; kingdom Viridiplantae; phylum Streptophyta; class Magnoliopsida; order Poales; family Poaceae; genus Neostapfia; species Neostapfia colusana. The sequence goes on along the minus strand of JASWHV010000001.1, from coordinate 36,061,369 downwards.
CTCCGTCTCTTCCGATCCGCGCACTTTCTCTAAGTCCCGAATTGACCGCTGCCGGAGCACGAACGGCCGTGGGATCGTGAGAGAGTGCGCTCACTTGATGGTTGCTTTTACTGCGGCGGTTCCCAAGACTGCCACTTCTGCACGTTGCGGCGCTTTCTTCGGGAACTGCCGAAGTGCCTTGCCGGCTCATCTTCTCAAGAGACTGACTCCTTGACCCCCCCCCCCCCCCCCCCGCTTTAGCTAAGCGGCTTGGGCCCACCCGTCATCGGCACTCGGTTTAGGAACCGAAGCGGTCGCCGACGCGGGGTATCCAAAGAGTTCCGAATCGCTTGGGATTGTACCCGGGAAGGTGTTAAATGAAACCTCCATGTGGGTACATTCCTTTTATAAGGCTTCCAGCCCCTGCGCCTCTCTCAGGTCCCTGCAGTCTTGTCTTCTTCCATGGCTCTCAACCCGCCTTATGGGGGAAGAATTGCTCTCGGTTCTCTCCAGCGGTTGCGTCTGCACCAAGCCTGGGACTCAGGGATCCTGCCTGCCCTGCCCCTGAGTGTGGTGGAGTCTTCAAAGGAACCGCTGAAGCATCGAGGAGAATCCCAGGCGGCAGGGTCTCCAAGAACACCGCTGAATACTGTGGAGAGGGCCTCAGGAGCACCCTTGATGACTCCGGCTTTTGCGCAGGTGATGAGGGAACTTCAGGAGAAGGAAACCGCCAATGTACCATGGAGAATCCCAGACGGTAGAGTCTCCAGGAAGACCGCTGAATACTGCGGAGGGGGCCTCAGGAGCTCCCGTGGTGTCACTGGTTTTTGCGCCGGTGATGAGGGAGGCGATTCCTGCGCTCTGGTCATAGAGCGAGAGAGTTCCGCCAGGGCTGAAGCCTGGTGACACGGCTGTTGTTGCAACTTCTGGATTCTGGTCGTGTCGGGAGACCCTTGGGGCTTGTTTCTTTCTTCTTATCGAGTCTGTAGTCCAGCTCAAGGAGCCTCGCATAGTTTGACTCTTTTAGATATTTGTGTCTGTGACGCTCTTTCTCTCCTTCTTGGCTTTGCCTGTCTGAGTCCTTAGCTCCGTAAGGTACTCAGAGGCCATCTCCAATCTCGGAGCTCTGCGTAGACACCTTCTCCGGGCCCTAACCGTGTTAGCGGTCCCCGGGGGTCTCCGGGTCCCACCCCATGTGGAGCCCCAAGTCTGCCCGCCACGTGGCGGGTCCGGAGCCCCTCCTTAAGAGGTTGGAGCTCCGGCCATGCTGGACATGTAGGGCTTTCGGAGCCCTCCCGCCGGGGGGGATCCGGTTTCCGCCCGCCACGTGGCGAGCCCGGAGCTCTCCTCAAGGGAGGTGAGGGTTCCGAGCCTGCTGGACACGTGGGGCCCTCGGGTCCCGCCCCTGCTGGAGGGGCAGGTCCCGGTCCTTCCAGTCCTAGGTCGGAGTAGTTGGTAGCTCCTTTCCCCCTGCTTCAGGCAGTCCCTGTTGCCGCAACCTGGAGGTCCTGCACATAGGTAGAGGAAACGTAATTCTCCTTGGGGGCTCCCCCTCCCTCATCTCATAGTCTTATTTGACTTATAGCCCCTAACCATATGCTTGGTGCTTGGGGACTTGTAGAGAGGGGGAGCTGAGCACATGGCAACCATGCACTGCAAGGGTGATTAAAAAACTTAATTCACAATTTAAATGAGTACAAGGAAAGAGCAAAGTAGAGCAGATTTCTTTTCGTTCAACTTTCCATAGGAGGAAGGCAGGCTAAACATGGAGGCAACGACCCACCCCATTAAGAGGGGAAGCAAGACTCTACGCGCTTGAAGTCGGAACCAGGCAAAGCTGAACGTAGTCCTGGACCGTCCCCTGGGGTTTAGCTGCTCCGAGCGCTGCTCCTGGACTCTATGGAGTTTATTACGAAAAGAAAGTACTGTCCTATTTTTGCTCTAGGGGTAGAACTTACGGAGGTGTTCTATGTTCCAAGGGTTCGGGAGCAGGTCCCCATCCTCGGTGGAAAGGCGCACACACCCGGGGCGGCATACTTTCGCGACTCGAAAGGGGCCTTCCCAACTAGGGGAGAGTTTGTGGGCCCCTTCGCGAGAAAGTATGCGCCGCAACACCAGGTCACCTTCATGCAGCTCCCGGGCACGCACAGACCTCTGATGGTAGCGCCGAAGCGCTTGTCTGTACCACGCGTTACGGAGTGCTGCATGTAATCGGACCTCATCGACGAGGTCGATTTCTCCACGCCGGAGGTTGTCCTGCGTGGCTTCGTCGTAAGCCCGGACACGGTGAGACTTCATGGTGATTTCTGGGGGAAGTACAGCTTCAGCCCCGTACACCATGAAGAAGGGTGTCTCCCCGGTGGCCCGGCTCTGGGATGTTCGGTTAGCCCATAGTGTGCTCGGAAGCTCATCTACCCAGTTGGCACTATGTTTCTTCAGGCTGGCGAAGGTGCGAGTCTTAAGGCCCCGGAGAATCTCCGCGTTGGCCCTCTCAACTTGCCCATTGCTCCTCGGGTGGGCGACAGAGGCATAGCATACCTGAATACCAAGGTCCTCGCAGTAGTCTTGGAATGCTGCGCTGGTGAACTGGGTCCCGTTGTCGGTGATGATCCTGTTTGGGACCCCGAACCGGCAGACAATAGACTTGATGAATTTTACTGCGGATTGTTTGTTGATGGTGACAACTGGTGTAGCTTCCGGCCACTTGGTGAACTTGTCGATAGCGACATAGAGGTACCGGAATCCCCCGACGGTTCTGGGAAATGGTCCCAGGATGTCCAGCCCCCATACGGCAAACGGCCACGAGGGCGGGATCATCTGTACCGCCTGAGCCGGTGTATGGATCTGCTTGGCGTGGAACTGGCACGCCTTGCAGCTCTCGACCAGCTTGACGGCATCCTGGAGTGCTGTCGGCCAGTAGAAGCCATGCCGGAAGGCTTTACCGACAAACGTGCGTGAGGAAGAATGACTTCCATATTCGCCTCCATGGATCTCAGCGAGCAAGTCGCAGCCTTCCCCCTGGGTTATGCACCGCAATAGGATGTGGTTGGCGCCACGCCGGTAGAGATCCCCCTCTACCAGCGCGTACCTCTTAGCCATACGCACAATCCGTTCAGCGGTTGCATGTTCATCAGGGAGGATATTGTCCTTCAAGTAGTCCCGGATCTCCGTGATCCATGCATCGGGTCTGACTTGAGCTTCTGGATCTTGAGCGCTGGGTTGCACGGAGTCCCCAGTGACGCTTACGATACTTGGCGGCATCCATGGCTGTAGGGCCGCCGGGACCGCCAGCTTCGAGGTGCTGGTCAAGCCCCCTTCGCCCGGCTCGGCGGGCCGGGCTGTGGGCCGCAGCAACGTCCTCTCGAAAACTCCTTCGGGCGCAGGGGCTCCGGTGGAAGCCTTCGTTGAAAGGTTGTCGGCTGCGGCATTACCAGCGCGCGGTACGTGGTGCAGGTCCAAAGCGAGGAATTCTTTTTCCAACATCTGTACGTGGAGCAGATACGCAGCTAACTGCGGGTCATTGCAGGAGCATTCACCCCTGACTTGCTTGATGACCAGTTGGGAGTCGCCCTGTGCCAACAACTGGCGAGCGCCTAAAGACAGGGCTGTCTGCAGGCCAAAGATGAGTGCTTCATACTCCGCCATGTTGTTGGTTGCCTTGAAATTTAGACGCACCATACACCCAAACTGTTCCCCCGATGGCATGAGGAGCAGTACGCCGGCACCGGCCCCCTGCTTTCGCGAGGAGCCATCGAAGAAGAGTGTCCAGTGGGGTTCGGTGAAGACCGGAGCTTTGGGCTCTGGCTCACCGCCTTCATGGCCCCCTGGGTCAGTCTTCGTTGGTGTCCACTCCGCCACAAAAACAGCCAGTGCTTGGCTCTTGACTGCATGACGTGGGAGGAAGTCCAGCTCAAACTCCGCCAGCTCCGCCGCCCATTTAGCAACGTTGCCAGTCGCATGGGGGCTGTGAAGAATTGTCTTCAGCGGATACAAGGTGACTACCGAGACCCGGTGGGCCTGGAAGTAGTGGCGGAGCTTCCTGGAGGCCACGAGCACTGCATACAGCAGCTTGTGGACTTCTAGGTACCTTGTCTTGGCCTCATGAAGTACTTCACTGATGTAGTAGACAGGCCTCTGTATGGTTCGGACCCTCTCTCTTAGGCTTGGGAGCTCCTCGTCCATTGGCCCCGGCCCGCCGGAGGTGGGTTGACCCACGGGGGCCTCCGGGAACTGGGACCCGGAGGCCCTTAAGCTTTCTTGATCATCCGGGAGCTCCGGGGGGTCTTGAGGGACCTCCGGGAGATCCCAATTGGACCCTGGAGATTTATCTTGGGGGTCCGGGAGGCCGTCTTGGCCCTGCAGGGCCCCCTGGCGTCTGACTTCTGCTACCGGAGCAGGTTGCGAGGGTGAGGGGTCTGGCCGCTCCGCGACAAGGACCATACTCACCACTTCTGTTGTCGCCGCAATGTAGAGAAGCAAGTGCTCCCCGGGCTCAGGGGCTACCATGATAGGTAGGGTCGTCAGGAGTCGCTTCAACTCCTGGAAAGCCTCTTCTGCTTCGTCAGTCCAGGCGAAGGGGACTGACTTGCGCAGGAGCTTAAAGAAAGGGAGTGCCCGCTCTGCTAGCCTCGGTATAAACCGACTCAGCGCGGCTAGACATCCCGTGAGTCTCTGAACATCCTTGACGCGGACAGGGGGCCGCATCAAGTCGATGGCCTTGATCTTCTCTGGGTTGGCCTCAATCCCTCGGTGCGAGACCAGGAACCCTAAGAGCTTCCCAGAGGACACGCCGAACACACATTTATCTGGGTTCAGCTTGGTGCGCGTAGAGCGCAACTTGTCAAAGACTAAAGCTAGGTTATCTAGTAGGGATGAACCCTGCTTGACCTTGACAACTATGTCATCGACATACACCTCAACTAGGTCTCTTATTAACTCCCCAAAGGTTTTGTGCATTGCCCGCATAAAGGTGGGGAGTGCATTTTTTAGGCCGTAAGGCATAGACACATAGCAATAGAGGCCGTCTACTGTGATGAAGGAGGTGTGCTCCTCGTCCTCCCTAGACATGGGGATCTGATGGAAACCCGAGTAGGCGTCTAGGAAGCACAGCATATCACAGCCTGACGTTGAGTCTACTATTTGATCTATTCTAGGGAGAGGAAATGGGTCTTTAGGACATGCCTTATTGAGACTGGTGTAGTCGATGCACATCCGGAGCTTCCCGCCGGCCTTCGGGACAACAACGGGGTTCGCCAACCATCGGGGGTGGTGGACCTCCCGTATGAAGCCAGCGTCCAGCAGCTTCTTGACTTCTTCACGGATGAAGTTTTGCCGCTCGATGGACTGCTTGCGGGGCTTCTGTTGAACTGGCCAGGCGTCGCGGAAGACTTTCAAGTGGTGCTCGATCACCTCCCTGGGGATCCTCGGCATCTGTGACGGCTGCCATGCAAACACGTCGACGTTGTGCCGGAGGAAGGTGACGAGCGCGCCTTCCTATTTGCTATCCAGGCCCCCGGCTACCCGGGTGGTCTGGGTAGCTTCAGCGCCGACTTGGACAACCTTTGAGGGGACGCCGCCCTCGTCAAGAGGTTGCACCCGGGGTGCTGTGGTGGAAGCACGGTGACGTGCGCTCGGGCGGAGCTGGTCCGGCTCCGTATTGCCGGGGGCTGATGCCCCAGCTGTTGCGAGTGCTTGGAGCTTCTCCAGGGCTGACACTGCAGCAGTGCGGTCCCCACGAATCCTGAGAACGCCCGTCGGTGTTGGCATCTTCAGGACGAGGTAGCCGTAGTGGGCTACAGCCATGAACCGGTACAGGTCTGGCCTGCCGATTATGGCGTTGAAGGGGAGGTCTATCTCCGCTACGTCAAACAGAATGTATTCTGTTCGATAGCTGTCCGGAGCCCCGAAGGTTACCAGGAGACTAATGTTGCCGTAGGGGATAACCTGTCCCGGCCCTACCCCTGAGAACGGGCTCGACGGGGTGAGCTTGACCATCGGGACCTGCAGCTTCTGGAAAGCTGCACGGCTGATGAGTTTCAGCCCAACCCCTCCATCTACCAAGACGTGGTACATTCTCACGTTGGCGATGGTAGGGGCCACCAGGAGCGGTAGTTGGCCGGCCCCAGCCATGTTCCTGGGGCAGTCGGTGGCGTCAAAGCTGATGGGGGTCCCCATCCACTTAAGGTGCGGTGCAGCACTTGGGAGTGGCGCCACCGACGCTACCACTCGGCGCAGAGTCTTGACTGCGCTTCGGGACGAGGGGTCGGCGGACCCGCCGTCTATGACGTAGAGCTTCTTCCGACACTCATCGTCGCTGGAGCCGGAGTCCTCATGGTTGCGTGCCGCCTTCACGACATGCTGAGACTCCTGGATCTCCTCTGGGTGGTCGATGTTGTCTGGAACATCCACCCCCTGCTCATCTTCCTTTGGCCGGAAGGGCAGGGCATCAGCCCGCTGCCGCTTCCCCTTGCGGAAGCGCTCTGCGAGCCTTCGGATCTCCCGGCACTCGGCAGTAGTGTGGCGACAGCTGCCGTGCACGGGGCACATGTTGTCCTGGCTATCATCCGGGGTCGGTGACTTTCGCTGCCTCTTGTCAGCGCGCGGCCCCCGAGCCCCACTGAGCGTCGCCGCAGTGACGACTTGGGTCGCGGCTGGCGGTCTTATCTTGCTTCTCCCCCGTCTCTTGGTCTTCCTGCTGCCTCCATAGGGAGTAGGACCAGATCCGGGCAGCCCTCCTGACTTGGAGGATGGCTGTGAGTGCCAGTTCCGTCCTTCGGCTGCTCTGGCTCACTTGTCCGCCAAGCTGAAGAGCTCCGAGGCATCACGGACCTCCCTGGTCACGAGTTTCTCAAGCATCTTCTTGTCTCGGACGCCTTGCCGGAACGCTACCACCACAGAAGCATTTTGAATGTGTGGGATGGTGTTCCGCACCTGGGAGAACCGCTGGATGAAAGAGCGCAGCGACTCCCCAGGTTGTTGTTGGATGGCGTGGAGGTCGAGCTCCGTGCCAGGCTGGGTGTAGGAACTGCCGAAGTTGGCTATGAACTGTCGGCAAAGCTCTCCCCAGGAAGTTACGGAACCCTGGGGGAGGTTCATGAGCCAAGACCGAGCTGGGCCAGTCAAGGCGACATGGAAGTAATTGGCCATGACGGCTTCATTCCCTCCTGCGGCAAGTACGGCGGTGGAGTAGATCTGGAGGAATTCCGCCGGGTTGATGCTGCCGTCGTACTTCTCGGGCAGGAGTGGCCGAAACTTGCGCGGCCACTTTGCGAAACGAAGGTGGGGCGCGAGGGCCGCACACCCTGCTTCTGTCGCCGCAGGTTCTGATGCCGCGAACGCTTGGTTCGCACTGAGCACCGCATGCCCCGGCATGGGCAAGGCTGCACCATAGGCCGGGGGCGCCATATGCAGGACATATGACTGTGGCATATTCTGCACGGCACAGGCCTGGGGCAGAGATCGCGTGGCGAAGGTCTGCTCTTCAGGCTGGGTCGAGGCCGACGTCATGCTATCGTCAGCCTCTTGGTGGCGACGCCTTTCTCGGCGCCGCTCGAGGTATACCCGGGCATCTTGACCCAGGTGACACCGTTCCAGCTCTGTCCTCAGATCTGTTGACTGGGGGCTGGTGGAGCTGGAGTCTGCCGTCTGCTCGCCATCCAATGGTGCGCGCATCAGCGACACGACCGATTGGCCAGAGCGTCGTCCCTGCCGAGGTCGAGGCTTTGCGGCGGCGACGACGAGACGGTCTACCTCGTGGATCCACTGCCGGGTCGCTGCCTGAGGCGCGTCCCCAGCGGGCGGATTGTACAGTAGCGCTCTCGCCGCGGTTAACGCACCCCCACTGGGCACGCCCAGCGCTACTGGAGACTTGAAGCTGGTTGGAGCCTGCAATGCCGGGGTCGGCGTTGCCAGAGCCGGTTGCTGGCTCCCAACTCGTATCGACACACTCGGTCCCGTGTGTGTCGACATGTACTCCCCCCTGGTCGCGGTCTGCTGCAGAGGCGAGGGGGGAGAGTTCGCCGCTGAAGGAAGCTCGGTCATCTTCGTCAGCGGAAACTCGTCGCGCTCGGAGAAAAGCCCCCCTACCTGGCGCGCCAAATGTCGAAGTGTTCAGTCGACACTTCCCCCGGGCCTGCACTGGGCAGCCTGCGGAGGTTCTTTTTTCGGTGGGGCTAGTCTCTAGCGGAGAGCTTGCGCAGATGGACGAGTTAGTAAGAGCTTGACACGGCGAGTTTTACGTGGTTCAGGCCGCCGGAGCGTAAAACCCTACGTCCACGGCGAGCTATGGAGCTCGCTGTATTGCTTGCTGCTCAGGGCCGGAGGCCTGAGCTTGGGGGTGAGTTACAGCTTGAGAGTGTATGGCTAGCGTATGAGTTGCAAAGTCTGAACCCCTGCTATCGACGCCTACCCGAACCTTTTATAGTCCAAGACTCCGGCGGCTTACAAGGGGAGGCGGGACCCGACAGGTGGTCACGGGAAGATTGTCTATTATCTACCGTATCTGCAGTTATGCCGGTAGTTGTCTCTGGTCGAAGGCTTCTGAGTCTTCATCTTGCCGCCCTGCCCATGCCGCATGCTAGTCGTAGTGGTTGATGACGGCGCAGGCGGCATGGGATGTCTTGTCGCGGTGTTTATTGGCTGGCAGGTTCTGACACCGCGCGCCAGTCTGTGATGCGACTGGGCGCAACGGCACCTGACAGACGCGTGCTCCGCGTCTCCGCATCTTGGGAAGACGCGGGCCTTGAATACCTTGTACGGGTAAGGTATGGGGCGCCTTTACGCCTGCTGCCTACCGCTCGGGCAGGCAGCGCCGTTCTGCTGCCACGTGGCGGGCCCGGAGCCCTTCTCAGAGGAGAGGAGGGTCAGTCCCGCGGGGCACGTGGAGCCTCCGGACCTCTCCCCGCGGAGGGGGAGGCTCGGCTTCTGTTGGCCACGTGGCGGGCCCGGAGCTCTCCTCTGAGGAGAGGGAGGTCCGGCCCCGCTGGACACGCGGCGCCTTCGGACCTCTCTCCCGCGGAAGGGGAGGTCCGGCTTCTGTATGCCACGTGGCAGGCCCGGAGCTCTCCTCTGAGGAGAGGGAGGTCCGGCCCCGCCGGACGAGTGGCGCCTTCGGAGCTCTCCCTGAGGAGAAGGGCGAGTTCCTTAGGCATTTTACCCTGTGCCCGGGGGTACCCCATATCTCAGGTACCGACAAAGACTATGAGATAAGGGAGGGAGAGCCCCCAAGGAGAATTACGTTTCCTCTACCTGTGTGCAGGACCTCCAGGTTATGGCAACAGGGACTACATAAAGCGGGGGGGGAAGGAGCTACCAACAGCACCGGCCCAGGACTGGAAGGACCGGGCCCGCCCCTTCAGCAGGGGCGAGGCCCGAAGGCCCTACGCGTCCAGCAGGTCCGGAGCTCCCGCCTCCCATGAGAGGGGTTCCGGGCTCGCCACGTGGCAGGCGGAAACCGGACCACCCCCCCGGTGGGAGGGCTCCGAAAGCCCTACGTGTCCAGCATGGCCGGAGCTTCCGCCTCCTGAGGAGGGGCTCCGGACCCGCCACGTGGCAGGCAGATTTGGAGCTCCCCATAGGGCGAGATCCGGAGACCCCTAACACGGTTAGGACCCGGGGAAGGTGTCTACGCAGAGCTCCGAGATTGGAGATGGCCTCTGAGTACCATGTGGAGCTAAGGACTCAGATAGGCAAAGCCAAGAAGGAGAGAAAGAGCGTCACAGACACAAATATCTAAAAGAGTCAAACTATGCGAGGCTCCTTGAGCTGGACTACAGACTCGATAAAAAGAAAGAAACAAGCCCCAAGGGTCTCCTGACATGACCAGAATCTAGAAGTTGCAAGGACGGCCGCATCACCAGGCTTCAGCCCTGGCGGCACTCTCCCGCTCCATGACCCAAGCGTAGGAATCGCCTCCCTCATCACCGGCGCAAAAGCTGGTGTCACCAAGGGAGCTTCTGGGGCCCCCTCTGCAGTATTCAGCGGTCTTCCTGGAGACTCTGCCGTCTGGGATCCTCCATGGTGCATCGGCGGCTTCCTTCTCCTGAAGTTCCCTCATCACCGGCGCAAAAGCCGGTGTCATCAAGGGTGCCCATGGAACCTCCTTCCCTCATCACCTGCGCAAAAGCCGGTGTCATCAAGGGTGCTCCTGAGGCCCCCTCTCCGCAGCTTCAGTGGCCTTCTCAGGGACTCTGCCGCCTGGGATTCTCCTCGGTGCTTCAGCGGTTTCTTTGAAGACTCCACCACCTGAGAAGGGACGCAACGCCAAGGAGCTTTCTGCCTGCCGTCACCAAGGAAGGGCCCCGTCGGGAGGACGAACCAGAGACCCCTTGGTGGCGCCACCCTCAGAGGCAAGGCAGGCAGGCTCCCTGAGTCCCAGGCTTGGTGCAGACGCCATCGCTGGAGGAAATCGAGAGCGATTCTCCCCCCATAAGGCGGGTTAAGAGCCATGGAAGAAGACAAGACTGCAGAGACTCGAGGGAAGCACAGGGGCTGGAAGCCTTATAAGCGGAGCATACCCACATGGGGGTTTCATTTCACACCTCCCCGGGTGCAATCCCAAGCGATTCGGAACTCTTCGGATACACTGCATCGGCAACCGCTTCGGCTCCTAAACCGAGTGCCGATGACGGGTGGACCCAAGCCGCCCAACTGAAGGGGTGGGTCAAGGAGTCAGTCTCCTGAGAAGATGAGCCGGCAAGGCACTTCGGTGGTTCCCGAAGAAAGCGCCGCAATGTGCAGAAGTGGCAGTCTTGGGAACCGCCGCAGTAAAAGCAACCATCAAGTGAGCACACGCTCCCACCATCCCGCGGCCGTTCGTGCTCCGGCAGCGGTCAATTCGGGACTTAGAGAAAGTGCGCGGATCGGAAGAGACGGAGGTCCCACCTCGGGCTCGCTATCTCCCCCGAGATGGGCCCGGGGGCCACTGTCGGTACCTGAGATATGGGGTACCCCCGCGCACAGGGGAAAATGCCTAAGGAACTCGCCCTTCTCCGCAGGGAGAGCTCCGAAGGTGCCACACGTCCGGCAGGGCCGGACCTCCCTCTCCTCAGAGGAGAGCTCCGGGCCTGCCACGTGGCATACAGAAGCCGGACCTCCCCCTCCGCGGGAGAGAGGTCCGAAGGCGCCACGCGTCCAGCGGGGCTGGACCTCCCTCTCCTCAGAGGAGAGCTCCGGGCCAGCCACGTGGCCGACAGAAGCCGAGCCTCCCCCTCCACGGGAAGAGGTCCGGAGGCTCCACGTGCCCCGCAGGCCGGACCCTCCTCTCCTATGAGAAGGGCTCCGGGCCCGCCACGTGGCCAGAAGAACGGTGCTGCCTGCCCCCGAGAGATAGGCAGCAGGCGTAAAGACGCCCCATACCTTGCCCGTACAAGGTATTTAAGGCCCGCGTCTTCCCAAGACGCGGAGACGCGGAGCACGCCTCTGTCAGGTGCCGTTGCGCCCAGTCGCATCACAAACTGGCGCGCGGTGTCAGAACCTGCCAGCCAATAAACACCGCGACAAGACATCCCATGCCGCCTGCGCCGTCATCAACCACTACGACTAGCATGCAGCATGGGCAGGGCGGCAAGATGAAGACTCAGAAGCCTTCGACCAGAGACAACTACCGGCATAACTGCAGATACGGTAGATAATAGACAATCTTCCTGGGACCACATGTCGGGTCCCGGCTCCCCTTGTAAGCCGCCCGAGTCTTGGACTATAAAAGACTCGGGTAGGCGACGATAGCAAGTGTCGGTACCTGAGATATGGGGTACCCCCGCGCACAGGGTAAAATGCCTAAGGTGCTCGCCCTTCTCCGCAGGGAGAGCTCCGAAGGCGCCACGCGTCCGGCGGGGCCGGACCTCCCTCTCCTCAGAGGAGAGCTCCGGGCCCGCCGCGTGGCATACAGAAGCCGGACCTCCCCCTCCGCGGGAGAGAGGTCCGAAGACGCCACGCGTCCAGCGGGGCCGGACCTCCCTCTCCGCAGAGGAGAGCTCCGGGCCCGCCACGTGGCATACAGAAGCCGGACCTCCCCCTCCGCGGGGAGAGGTCCGGAGGCTCCACGTGCCCCGCAGGCCGGACCCTTCTCTCCTCAGAGAAGGGCTCCGGACCCGCCACGTGGCCGGAAGAACGGTGCTGCCTGCCCCCGAGCGGTAGGCAGCGGGCGTAAAGGCGCCCCACACCTTGCCCGTACAAGGTATTCAAGGCCCGCTGTCGGTACCTGAGATATGGGGTACCCCCGCGCACAGGGTGAAATGCCTAAGGTGCTCGCTCTTCTCCGCAGGGAGAGCTCCGAAGGCGCCACGCGTCTGGCGGGGCCGGACCTCCCTCTCCTCAGAGGAGAGCTCCGGGCCCGCCACGTGGCATACAGAAGCCGGACCTCCCCCTCCGCGGGAGAGAGGTCCAAAGATGCCGCGCGTCCAGCGGGGCCGGACCTCCCTCTCCTCAGAGGTGAGCTCCGGGCCCGCCACGTGGCATGCAGAAGCCAGACCTCCCCCTCCGCGGGAGGGAGGTCCGAAGGCGCCACGCGTCCAGCGGGGCCGGACCTCCCTCTCCTCAGAGAAGGGCTCCGGACCCGCCACGTGGCTAGAAGAACGGTGCTGCCTGCCCCCGAGCGGTAGGCAGCGGGCGTAAAGACGCCCCACACCTTGCCCGTACAAGGTATTCAAGGCTTGCGTCTTCCCAAGACGCGGAAACGCAGAGCACGCGCCTGTCAGGTGCCGTTGCGCCCAGTCGCATCACAGACTGGCGCGCGGTGTCAGAACCTGCCAGGTAATAAACGGCGCGACAAGACATCCCATGCCGCCTGCGCCGTCATCAACCACTACGACTAGCGCGCGGCATGGGCAGGGCGGCAAAATGAAGACTCAAAAGCCTTCGACCAGAGGCAACCACCGGCGTAACTACAGATACGGCAGATAATAGACAATCTCCCCGGGACCACCTGTCGGGTCCCGGCCCCCCTTGTAAGCCACCCGAGTCTTGGACTATAAAAGGCTCGGGTAGGCGTCGATAGCAGGGGTTCGCATTTTGCAACTCATAAGCTAGCCATACACTCTCAAGCTGTAACTCACCCCCAAGCTCAGGTCCCCCGGCCCTGAGCAGCAAGCAATACAGCGAGCTCCATAGCTCGCCGTGGACGTAGGGTTTTACGCTCCGGCGGCCTGAACCACGTAAAACTCCCCGTGTCAAGCTCTCACTAACTCGTCCATCTGCGCAAGCTCTCCGCTAGGAACTAGCCCCTCCGAAAAAAGAACCTCCGCGGGCTGCCCAGTGCAGGCCCGGGGGAAGTGTCGATCGCACACTTCGACATTTGGCGCGCCTGGTAGGGGGCTTTTCCCCTAGCGCGACGAGTTTCCGCCGACGAAGATGACCAAGCCTCCTTCAGCGGCAAACTCTCCTCCCCCGCGTTCACGGCGGACCGTGACCAGGGGAGAGTGCATGATGACACACTCAGGACGGAGTGTGGCAGGGCAAGCTGGGAGCTAGCAACCGGCTCTGGCAGCGCCGACCCCGGCAATGCAGGCTCCATCCAGCGTCAGGCCTTCAGTAGCGCCGGGCGTACCCGGTGGGGGTGCGCTAGCCGCAACAAGGGCGCTACTGCGCAATCCGCCTACTGGGGACGCGCCTCAGGCAGCGACCCAGCAGTGGATACGCAAGGTAGACCATCTTGTCGTCGCCGCCGCAACCATTGACTTCGGCGGGGACGATGCTCCGACCAACCGGCTGTCTCGCTGATGCGCACGCCAACGGTTGACGGCCAGACGAGGGGATTCCAGCTCCACCAAGCTTCCGTCGACGGACCTGAGGACAGAGCTGGAACGGTGCCACTTAGGCCAAGATGCCTGAGTGTTCCACGAGCGACGCCAAGAAAGGCGTCGCACTCAAGAGGCTGGAGACAGCATGGTGCCGGCCTCAACCCAGCCTGAAGGGCAGGCCTTCGCTACGCGAGCTCTGCCCCAGGCATATGTCGCGCAGCATATGCCACAACCATATGCCCTGCAAACGGCGTCCCCGGTCTATGGAGCAGTCTTGCCCATACCGGGGCACACTGTGCCAGCGGAGAACCAAGCGTTCACGGCACCGATACCTGCACTGGGAGCCAGCAACCGGCTCTGGCAGCGCCGACCCCGGCAATGCAGGCTCCGGCCAGTGTCAGGTTTTCAGCAGCGCTGAGTGTACCTAGTGAGGGTGCGCTAACCGCAGCGAAGAGCGCTGCTACTCAATATGCCACAGTCGTATGGCCCGCGTATGGCGGCCAGGGCATGCGGTGCTCAGAGCGAACCAAGCGTCCGCGGCATCAGAACCTGCGGCGACAGAAGCAGGGTGTGCGGCCCTCGCGCCCCGCCTTCGCTTCACAAAATGGCCGCGCAAGTTTCGGCCGCTCTTGCCCGAGAAGTACGACGGCAGCACCAACCCGGCGGAATTCCTCCAGGTGCCTGGAAATCCAGAAGCTCGCGGAGCGCTTCCGGAAGGGAAAGCAGCCCCTAACTGATGCCCCACCCTATAGTCAAAGGGAGGGCAAGCAGAAGGTCGAGGCCCGAGATGGCGACGACCGCCAGGTGGAGTTCCAGGAGCTTCAGAGCGCCGTAAACGCAGTGCGCAGTCATGGGAGCTCCAGCTCCAGTGACGACGAGCGCTGGAAGATGCCCTGTGACATCTTCGGCGGGTCCGCTGACCCCTGTCCCGAAGCAGGGCTAAGGCCTTGCGCCGAGCGGTAGCGTCGGTGGCTCCCCTTCCAAGTGCAGTACCGCACCTCAGGTGGATGGGAACCCCCATCGGCTTCGATGACACCGACTGCCCCAGGAACATGGCTGGGGCCGGCCAACTGCCGCTCGTGGTGGCCCTTACCATCGCCAACGTGAAGATGTACCACATTTGGGTGGATGGTGGGGCTGGACTGAACCACATCAGTCACGCAGCCTCCCAGAAGCTGCAGATCCCGATGGCCAAGCTCGCCCCATCAAGCCCGTTCTCAGGGGTAGGGCCAGGACAGGTCGTTCCCTACGGCCACATCAGCCTCCCGGTGACCTTTGGGGCACCGGGCAGCTACCGGACGGAGTACATTCTGTTCGACGTGGCCGAGACTGACCTCCCCTTCAATGCCATAATTGGTAGGTCAGCCCTGTACCGATTCATGGCAATAGCCCACTACGGCTACCTTGTCTTGAAGATGCCTACACCAACAGGCGTCCCCAAGGTTTGTGGAGACCGTGTTGCCGCAGTATTAGCCTTGGAAAGGCTTTGGGCGCTTACAGCAACTAGAGCGCTAGCCCTCGGCAGTACAGGACCAAACCAGCTCCACCCAAGTGCACGCCACCGTGCCTCTACCGCCGCACCCCGCGTGCAACCCCTTGATGAGGACGACGTCCCCACAAGGCTCATCTGAATCAGCGCCGATGCCACCCAGACCACCCGGGTAGCCGGGGGCCCGGGTAGCATATAGGAAGGCGCGCTCGTTGCCCCCCTCCGGCATGAGGTCGATGTGCTGCATGACAGCCATCACCGAGGCCAGAGATCCCCAGGGAGGTGATGGAGCATTACTTAAAGGTCTTTCCCGACGTCCAGCCGTCCGACGAGACGAAGAGCCCGCCGCTCCCGGCGCTTGGCAAACCGTGTTATTATCCCGAGGGCCAGCGAGAAGCTCCGGAAGCGCATCCACTACACCAGTCTCAATAAGGCATGTCCTAAAGACCTATTTTCTCTTCGGCTGATAAAGCAAAGAGTAGACTCGATACCAGGCTGTGATATGCTGCGCTTCCCAAATGCTTGCTAGGGCTCCCATCAGACCCCTGTGTCTGAAGTAGTTGAAGGGCGCCCCCTACCTACTAATCTCGGCGTAAGCCGACTCGGCATAGCTAGGGGTCCCGCGAATTTCTGGTTTTCACGCAATGGCTTTAACCCCATACCACAGTAACCTGTTCCGCTACCAAGAAGCAAGCACCAGAAGACCAGACCTCGGACCCCTGACACAACCTCCCGGAGCCCCCGGGACGACAGTGGAGCTTCCCGCGAGGTCCAAAGCAGCCTGAGGACCCCCGAGTGTCGGGCACCCGGCGATCTCCCCAGGCTAAAAGCTATCCCTCACAGCTCCATGCGGCGGGCGATGCCGCCAAATGGGTAGCGGAGCTACTGAAGTTTGATCTAGGTTCCCTTTCCCGTCATACAGACATTAACCGAGCATTAGTTCACTTGTGGCTGAAGTAGACGCATGCTCACGGGGCCACGAAGACGATGAAACAGGACCCTGAGCCCTGACCTTCATCAGGCCTCATCAAATGATGTTCACCCACGGCTCCCCGCGAAAGCAGGGGGCCGATGCTAGCGTACTGTTCCTCATGCCATCGGGGGAGCAGTCTGGGTATGTGGCGCGTCTCAATTCCAAGGCAGCTAACACCATAGCAGAGTATGGAGTGCTCACCCTTCTCGCTAGTCGTTGGCTCAGGGCAATCCCCATTCTGGTTATCAACCAAGACGGCGGAAACAGACCCCCTCGCCTTGGACCTGCACCACGTACCGCGCGCTAGCAAGGCCGCAGCTGACGACCTTTCAACGAGGGTCCCCACTGCCACCGGAGCCACTGTGCCTGAAGGGGGCCTCGAGAGGACGTTGCCGTGACCCACAGCCCGGCCCGCCGAGCCGGGCGAAGGGGGCTAGACCAGCACCTCGAAGCTGGCGGTCCCGGCGGCCATGAGCGCCGCCAAGGATCATAAGCGTCACTGGGGACTCCGTGCAACCCAGCGCTCAAGATCCAGATGCTCAAGTCAGACCCGATGCATGGATCACGGAGGTCCGGGACTACTTGAAAGACAATATCCTCCCTGATGAACGTGCATCCGCTGAATGGATTGCGCGTATGGCTAAGAGACACATGGCGGTAGAGGGGGATCTCTACCGACGTGGAGCCAACCACATCCTATTGCGGTGCATAACCCAGGGGGAAGGCTGCGACTTGTTCGCTGAGATCCATGGAGGCGAATGTGGGAGTCATTCTTCCTCACGCACGCTTGTCGGTAAAGCCTTTCGGCATGGCTTCTACTAGCCGGCAACACTCCAGGATGTCGTCGAGCTGGTCGAGAGCTGCTAGGCATGCCTGTTCCACGCCAAGCAGATCCATACACCGGCTTGGACGGTACGGATGATCCAGCCCGCATGGCCATTTGCCGTACTGGGGCTGGACATCCCGGGCCTGGGACCATTCCCCAGAACCGAAGACAGGGACCCGCTCCCGAACCTTCGGAACACGGAACACCGCTGTAAGTTCTACCCCTAGAGCAACAATAGGGCAGGCCCTTCTTTTCGTAGTAATTTCCATAAAAGTCCGTGAACCAGGCTTGGAGCAACTAAGCCTCAGGGGACGGTCCAGGACTACGTTCAGCTTCGCCTGGTTCCGACCCCAAGCGCGTAGAGTCTTGCTTCCCTTGAGGTGGGTCGTGGCCTACATATGCGGCCCTCCTTCCCCCGTATGGAAATTTATATGAAAAGAAGCCTACCCTACGTTGCTCTTCTTTGGTACTCATTTAATTTACTTATTAAATTTTTATGATTACCCTACCAACGCGTGCTCACTATGCGTTCAACTCCCTCTTCTCATTTTCATCTTTAGTCGGAATTTGCTGCAGATATGACTAAGGAATAGAGGGGGGAGCCCCCAAGGAGAATTACTTTTTCCTTACTTATGTGCAGGATTTCTCAGCCTCAGCTCCCCGCAGGAGTATGGTAGGCGCATCCACCCAATAGAAAGCACCTACCAGGGGGCCACTACGGGATCGCGGTAGGCCAAAAACCCTAAGGTAAGATCAAAGGGCTAGCCCACACAGGGGTGAGGTCCGAAGGCCCCACGTGTCCGGCAGGGCCGGACCTCCCACCTCTTCGAGGGGAGCTCCGGGACCGCCGCGTGGTCTACAGAAGTCGGACCTCCCCCCTCCCTCTGCGGGGAGAGGCCCGGGACCTCCACGTGCCCTGCAAGCCCGGACCTCCTCTCAGGCAGGAGCTCTGGGCCCGCCACGTGACCAACAGGCTCGGACCCCCCTCCGATCTCGTGAGGCGGGTCCTGGAGACCTCCGGAACCCTTAGTATACAGTGGGGACCCGGACAAGGTGTCTATGCAGAGCTTCGAGATTGGTCAAGGCCTCCGAGCCCTTGCGGAGCTAAGGGCTCGGTCAGGAAAGGCCAAGAAGAAGACTAGGGCATGCAGACACAGAAAGAAATAGGAGTCTGTCCATACAAAGGCTCCACGAGCTGGGCTACAGACTCAACAAAAATAAAGAAAGGAAGTACAGGGCCTTGTGGACACGAGGGCGGGTGCCTAGGGGTCCCCGGACTCCCGATGAAACCTAGAGGCCACGAGGACAGCTAAGTCCTCGACTTTGGCCCTGGCAGCTTCCTCCTGGTCGGCGATGGGTCCTAAACGGACCGGCCCCAGGGAAAAGGAAGGGTCTCGGCTAACGAAGCACGACAGAACGTGCATCGCAACCTCCTTCGCAAGGCCCTGACCTTCCGCTTCCAGCTCGTCGGCGATCACTGATTCGAGCCGACCTAGCTCGCCGCCGAGAGACTCAAGGGCTGGGCCCGCTTCGGACACCGGCCGTGCTGGGGTCTCCACCTGCACAGGGCTAAAACCAAGAGGAGCCAAGGCGGATCCCGCCTTAGCAATGAAGCACCAGACCGTCTGGGCCTCGGCAGTCCGCAGGGACTGGAGCCTCTCTACCTCTTGGCGGGCCGCTAGCTCGCGATCCATTGCCGCCTGAAGCTCCTTGGAAGACTGCTCCTCCCTCGCGGCGACAGCCGACTCACGGAGCTCCAACTCCTCAGTCCGAGCCCTTAGCTTCTCCACCTTGGCCCTCAGCCGAGCGGTGGTCTTCTCCTCCTCGTCCGCAGCAGCGCGTTCCCGATCAGCGACGGCATGCTCCCGACGGGCTACCTGCAGCTGCAACTCCTCCGCAGCGGCGGAACACTCCTTGGCTTTGGCTTCAGCTTTGGCCAGAGCCTCGCGGTAGGTGGCACGAACCCGCTGGGCCTCTAGCTCCAAGCGGCTAATGGCCTTCTTCTGGGCGCCAAGCAGAGCACTCATGGCCTCAAGCCTTGACTGCCTTGAGTCGAGGTCCGCCCGGGCCCGCTGCTGCCAGCTGAGAAGGCGGTCCCTCTCGCCGGCCAATGCCTCCCGCTCCTGCTCAAAGGCAGATTGGAGCTGCCGGGAGCTGGTCTGGGCACACTCCATGGCGTCCCACACGGGCACCGGAGCAGGGGGAGCAGGAGTCGCGCCGCTGGACCCCCCAGACGAGTCCAAGACCGGCGGGAGCGCCGGCGCCTCGGCAGCTACGGGGGGGCGCTGTCCTAAGCAGGCCAGGGGGCCAGCAGGCACACCTACAGCGGCCCTCCCGGTCTCAAGACCTGGCTTCTGGGCTGGTGAAGGAGGGCGGGTAGGAGCAGATGCGGCCACTGAGGCCACTGCCCCCGTCGATTTGGGAGCTATGGGGGCCGCCGCGGCCCCCAGGTGCCGAGGCGCGGAGCCCCCGCTGGTTGAAGGCGGCCGGATAAGAGGCCCGCCCCTGGCAGCCGGTCGGTCCCTGCAAAGAAGAAGAAGCCCTCAGAATAAGAGAAGAGGCAGGAGCTCTGCTCCTATAAGTCAGAAAGAATAACACTTACTGAGCGGCATGAGCGCTCCAGCGAGCTTGCGGCACTGGCCTCTGGGCTGTAGCTGAACTACCAGGACCAGCGGCTGGAACGGTCACGGAATGGGACGCCTGGACCTCCGGCGCGCTCGCCGGCGTCGCCCCACCAACATCCGTCCTGGGAGCCCCGCCGCTCGAGGGAGGATGGCGAGATACTTGGGCTGATTCGGACGGCTGCTGTCTAGGGAGAGACCCGCCGGGGAGGGACACTCGGGACCTCTTCGGGTCGCCACCCGATGGACCAGCACCTCCGGGAGATGGAAGCAAGGTAGCTCCGGCACCCTGGCTTGGCACAGGCGGCACCCTCGGAGGAGACCGAGCGCATTTTTTCTCTAGATGCCCGGGGGCCGGCTCTTTTCCTTTCCCTTTATCGGCGGCTTGGGTTCCGTCGGCTCTGGGGGAAGGTTTGGCAGCAGTGGATGCCTCATGCCCTGATCCGAGGTGCTCGGTTCCTGGAATGGTGATGCCCCGGAAGGCATCCCCGACCTGACGAATGGCAATCCCGATATCATCAAGGTTCGGCATCTTCCGCAGGAGCTCTGACCTCCTCTGAGGCTCCAAGAAGAGGGGGGTGGCAGAAGGCGGAAGGGCGGGGATGCCGCTGGGAATGTAGTCACCGCTCACCTTGCTCACCATCTCCTCCAGCTCCTCGTCGGAAGGGACAGAGCCGGGGCCTCTCTCCAGCCTGGTACAGTCCTGCTCACCGGTGTAGTACCACGCTAGGCGGCTACGTTGCTGCAAGGGAGCAATGCAGCGTGACACAAAGTCCATCAGCACCATTAGAGACGTCAGCCCCTCGTTGGCCAAGAACCGGATCCGCTCCAAGACCGGAGTGTACTCCTGCTCCAGCTCAGGGATCTCCTCCCAGAAGCGGCGATCGGTGGTTGGGCTGGCGGTTGGGAGTTGTAGGCGATCGTGCTCGTCGGTCTGCACTACCACCCAGCTCTCCCTCCAGTTCTCCCACCTTGATGCGCTGAAGGGCAGGAGGTATCTGGAGACCTTGGGGTCTTTGCAGCGATGCTGGAAGTAATACGCCCCCATCTGAGTCTTTGAGCCGCGTCCGGTCGTACGCAGCACAAAGAAGTGGCGGAAGAGCGTCACGGAGGCGTGCACCCCCACGAACATCTCGCAGAAGTGGACAAAAACTGCCGCCATTGCGAGGGAGTTGGGGGAGAGATGGTGGAGCTGGAGACCGTATGTCTCCAGCAGGGTGACGAAGAAGGAAGAAATCGGCGGAACGAACCCCGCCAGAGCATAAGCGGTGAAGAAGACCATCTCCCCCTTTTCCAGGACCAGGGGGAGAGATGCTCGGCGGAGCCGATGCTTCTGCTCTTCCGAGCGCCAGCCCAGCAGCTTGCGCACTGGCCCGAGCTCGGAGGAGCGAACGAGGCGCGTCGGAAGCAAGTTGGAAGCCATGGCGAAAGAAGGCGCAAGGGCAGGAGAGCCGGGGCGCAAGAGTTCAAGGGAAGTACGAGCGCAGTGCGAAGGGAAGCCGCGATGCGGGTGAGATCACCTTTTAAAACTTTCCAGGGATGGTTCGAGGTAGTTCGAAAACCTCCGGAAACATCGCATCGGCGACCTCGCCGGCTCCGAGACTGGGCGCCAATGAAAGCTGGGCCCAAGCCGCTTAACTAAAGCGGTGGGGTCAAGGAGTCAGTCTCCTGAGAAGATGAGCCGGCAAGGCCCTTCGGCGGTTCCCGAAGAAAGCGCCGCAACATGCAGAAGTGGCAGCCTTGGGAACTGCCGCAGTAAAAGCAATCATCAAGTGGGCGCACGCTCTCACGACCCCGCGGCCGCTCGTGCTCTGGCAGCGGTCAAGTCGGGACTTAGAGAAAGTGCGCGGATCGGAAGAGACGGAGGTCCCACCTTGGGCTCACTATCTCCCCCGAGATGGGCCCAGGGGCCACTGTCGGTACCTGAGATATGGGGTACCCCCGCGCACAGGGTGAAATGCCTAAGGTGCTCGCCCTTCTCCGCAGGTAGAGCTCCGAAGGCGCCACGCGTCTGGCGGGGCCGGACCTCCCTCTCCTCAGAGGAGAGCTCCGGGCCCGCCACGTGGCATACAGAAGCCGGACCTCCCCCTCCGCGGGAGAGAGGCCCGAAGACGCCGCGCGTCCAGCAGGGCCGGACCTCTCTCTCCTCAGAGGTGAGCTCCGGGCCCGCCACGTGGCATGCAGAAGCCGGACCTCCCCCTCCGCGGGAGGGAGGTCCGAAGGCGCCACGCGTCCAGCGGGGCCGGACCTCCCTCTCCTCAGAGAAGGGCTCCGGACCCGCCACGTGGCTAGAAGAATGGTGCTGCCTGCCCTCGAGCGGTAGGCAGCGGGCGTAAAGACGCCCCACACCTTGCCCGTACAAGGTATTCAAGGCCCGCGTCTTCCCAAGACGCGGAAACGCGGAGCACGCGCCTGTCAGGTGCCGTTGCGCCCAGTCGCATCACAGACTGGCGCGCGGTGTCAGAACCTGCCAGGTAATAAACCCCGCGACAAGACATCCCATGCCGCCTGCGCCGTCATCAACCACTACGACTAGCGCGCGGCATGGGCAGTGCGGCAAAATGAAGACTCAGAAGCCTTCGACCAGAGGCAACCACCGGCGTAACTACAGATACGGCAGATAATAGACAATCTCCCCGGGACCACCTGTCGGGTCCCGGCCCCCCTTGTAAGCCACCCGAGTCTTGGACTATAAAAGGCTCGGGTAGGCGTCGATAGCAGGGGTTCGCATTTTGCAACTCATAAGCTAGCCATACACTCTCAAGCTGTAACTCACCCCCAAGCTCAGGTCCCCCAGCCCTGAGCAGCAAGCAATACAGCGAGCTCCATAGCTCGCCGTGGACGTAGGGTTTTACGCTCCGGCGGCCTGAACCACGTAAAACTCTCCGTGTCAAGCTCTCACTAACTCGTCCATCTGCGCAAGCTCTCCGCTAGGAACTAGCCCCTCCGAAAAAAGAACCTCCGCGGGCTGCCCAGTGCAGGCCCGGGGGAAGTGTTGATCGCACACTTCGACACCCGCGTCTTCCCAAGACGCGGAAACGCGGAGCACGCGCCTGTCAGGTGCCGTTGCGCCCAGTCGCATCACAGACTGGCGCGCGGTGTCAGAACCTGCCAGGTAATAAACGCTGCGACAAGACATCCCATGCCGCCTGCGCCGTCATCAACCACTACGACTAGCGTGCGGCATGGGCAGGGTGGCAAGATGAAGACTCAGAAGCCTTCGACCAGAGGCAACTACCGGCGTAACTACAGATACGGCAGATAATAGACAATCCTCCCGGGACCACCTGTCGGGTCCCGGCACCCCTTGTAAGCCGCCCGAGTCTTGGACTATAAAAGGCTCGGGTAGGCGTCGATAGCAAGGGTTCGCATTTTGCAACTCATACGCTAGCCATACACTCTCAAGCTGTAACTCACCCCCAAGCTCAGGCCCCCGGCCCTGAGAAGCAAGCAATACAGCGAGCTCCAGAGCTCGCCGTGGACGTAGGGTTTTACGCTCCGGCGGCCTGATCCACGTAAAACTCTCCGTGTCAAGCTCTCACCAACTCGTCCATCCGCGCAAGCTCTCCGCTAGGAACTAGCCCCTCCGAAAAAAGAACCTCCGCGGGCTTAGTGCACTGGGCAGCCCGGGGGATGTGTCGACCGAACACTTAGTGCACTGGGCAGCCCACGGAGGTTCTTTTTTCGGAGGGGCTAGTTCCTAGCGGAGAGCTTGCGCGGATGGACGAGTTAGTGAGAGCTTGACACGGGAAGTTTTACGTGGTTCAGGCCGCCGGAGCGTAAAACCCTACGTCCACGGCGAGCTATGGAGCTCGCTGTTTTGCTTGCTGCTCAGGGCCGGGGGCCTGAGCTTGGGGGTGAGTTACAGCTTGAGAGTGTATGGCTAGCGTATGAGTTGCAGAATGCGAACCCCTGCTATCGACGCCTACCCGAGCCTTTTATAGTCCAAGGCTCGGGCGGCTTACAAGGGAAGCCGGGACCCGACAGGTGGTCCTGGGACGATTGTCTATTATCTACCGTATCTGTAGTTACGCCGGTGGTTGCCTCCGGTCGAAGGCTTCTGAGTCTTCCTTTTGCCGCCCTGCCCATGCCGTGCGCTAGTCGTAGTGGTTGATGACGGCGCAGGCGGCATGGGATGTCTTGTCGCGGCGTTTATTACATGTCAGGTTCTGACACCGCGTGCCAGTCTATGATGCGACTGGACGCAACGGCACCTGACAGGCGCGTGCTCTGTGTTTCCGCGTCTTGGGAAGACGCGGGCCTTGAATTCCTTGTACGGGCAAGGTGAGGGGCGCCTTTACGCCCGCAGCCTACCACCCGGGGGCAGGCAGCACCGTTCTTCCAGCCACGTGGCGGGTCCGGAGCTCTTCTCTGAGGAGAGGGAGGTCCGGCCCTGCTGGACGCGTGGCGCCTTCAGACCTCTCTCCCGCGGAGGGGGAGGTCCGGCTTCTGCATGCCACATGGCAGGCCCGGAGCTCACCTCTGAGGAGAGGGAGGTCCGGCCTCGCTGGGCGCGTGGCGTCTTCGGACCTCTCTCCCATGGAGGGGGAGGTCCGGCTTCTGTATGCCACGTGGCGGGCCCGGAGCTCTCCTCTGAGGAGGGGGAGGTTGTCACACCCGGTTTTTCCGAAGAAACAACCAAGTGAATATCACATGTATGCCAGGATCATTTTCTCATACATGTGATGACAAATAGTGAAGCATCATTTATTACAAGCCAGGTGTCGAATATAAGTAAGTCTTACATAGTAAATGTCTCGATGGACAATAATAAGTTCATCACAAGGAAATAAACTAGCAGCGGAATATTATTCTTTAGGGCTCCATCACAGGCGTTGCCCGGGGGTCTAAATGAACCTAAAAACCTTCCTCGGGTCCAAAATCTTGGTCATTATACACCACCTCATTATCTTGACCTGAGCAGCAATATAAACCAACAAATATGCAAGGTTGAGTACCAATGGTACTCAGCAAGTGTGGGAAAATTATATCATGCATGGCTAGAACAAGGAGAGGTTGAACTCATGGTTAAAGCACTACGCAATTAATACCTATCACCTTAGCTTATTAAGCACCTACATTACTACACAGGTGAAATGGTCCCAATCTCCCATCCCATTATCATAATCCAATAACCATAACATCATTTCCAATGTTAAGCTCCCCGCTTAACTTCCAAAACCATCAATCCTCTAATCATGAATAAGTCCAGACCGCTCTTAACCGTGAGCACGACTGTCAAGACAGTTTTGACTCTGCAGAGTTTGTACCACTGTACCCACAAGTAGTGATTTCATCCCCCGTTGCCGGGTGGACTAAAAGAACCTCCATTATGCCAGTGGCTACGATCCACATTCACACTTCCCAGGTGTGCAGCCAGGAGATCACTACGAAGCCTTTACAAAGGGATTCCCGACGAGCGTGGGCCCACTGAGGTTTCACCCCTAACAGCATACAAGAGGCTCCAACCCCGCAGCAGTGGCCCCCTCTTGAGCCTTGCGGTTCATATGGTAGTCCAGCTGACACCTACTCCCCGTACCATCCAACACACCCATACTACGCCGGGGATACACCTAATTAATTGGCCAAGCTGCCCCATCTCAGCATGTGGTTGGCACTGTAAAGCCGTGTTACATGCTCCATGAACCGGTCCTTAGGATCCAGGCAAGTACTAAACACAAACCCAAGTCTCGTGCACCCAGCACACAACCAAAACATCCAACTTACCTTGATCACTACCTCTACATAACTCACAATGTCTCATTCAAGAGTATGGTAATATAAACTGATGATCTCATGTCCCAAATATCCCATTCTAGGCATGGCTAAGCAAATGCATGTAAATAAATGACATGACAAAATACATCCCAACCCAAGCTACAAGGAAACAAGGTAATGCAATTCTAGGGAAACTTCCTAGCATGGGTTTCATATTTAACTTGACAATGCAAACAATTCTATCTACACATCCTAGCATAGGATCAAAGTGGTCAAGGACACTTGCCTCCTTCTTGCTGCTCTTGAAATTGGTAGTCCTGATCTTGGAAAGGGTTAACTTGCTCTTGAACAGGTTCTACTTCATACCATCACACATAGCAAAAGAAAAACAACAATCATAAGACATAGTCCACACTTCTTACTTCATACAAACCACACATTCATATTTATAAAAGTCCTTTACTATTATATGTGTTGTGGTTACTTTATGTGTGTTGAGTTATGGCTTGCATGCACTTTTAACCATGTGTATATGATTCCTACTTTTGTGTCCACCTTTATACTTTCATACTATTTATATGGGTTTCCAATAAATTTCTTATATTAAACTACTACACCTTTTCACTACCAAGTATGTATGAAAAGTATTTTTTTTCTTCTCCATATGTGCCTTCAGAATTTCTACCAACCCTAAACTGAATTCTTTGTATTTTAGAAACTCTATTTATCAATTACTAGTTGCTATATTTTCAGATTTATATTCCTATGCATAATTGTGTATTTTATTATGAAATTAGTAATACACATCATCTAAACAGTATAGGTTCTGGTCCTAAATGATTTAATAACATATTTTGACCTTGGCTTCTGATGTAGACTATTTCATAATTATTTTCCCTATTTTTCTATAACTATTCTTTACTTAAAAATGTGTCCTTATACTAAATAATGTGAATAATTAAATGAAACAGATTCATTTCAGTCCAAAAATATATTTTTACCTCACTCCAAAGTTTTCTAAGTACTGAGAAAGTTTTTTTAATTAATTTTGACAATTATGTTTGTCCCACTTTTTAATTTTTAAACACTAGTTACATATTCAATTTTCTACATTAAATACTAAACAGGGCTAAAATAATGAATTCACCTCATTACAGGGTCTATAATATTATTTCCATAATTTCCAGGGGTCTAGCTACACTTATCAGAGGTGTTTTTCCTAATTTTCATTAAGTCCAGGGGCTAAAACTGATTTTTAAATGAATTTACATGATTTTCTGGAGTTCCAGGGGCTAGATCTGAAGTTTCCGGGGCTAGCTCTCGATTCCAGAGAACCCCAGGGGGTAGCACGTAAGAATTCCAGTCTTTATAATGCGGGCTGACGTGGATCGTCCGATTTTAAACCGACGGCTGAGATTATAACATCGAACCGGTACGCGGGGTTTTAAAGTCTACCGTGCGATTTAAAATAAACGGCGCACAAGCGGCCACGTCGCTCTGATCGAGCGCGGGCGGCGCTGCCGGCGGCGCACGGCGGCGGGAAGCGGCGATCTCGCCGGAAAGTTTCGGATCCTCGAGAATTCTGCCTAAAACTGTGATCTTATGGCCTAGATCGATAGAGGGGAGGTCAGGGATCTCACCTTGGGGGTTTTCTCGAGCTCGGGGGTTCTAGAAAGTGATCGGCGGCGAGGTCCGAGGCAAAACCACGGCGAAGCTCGTCGGCGCTGTGTTTACACCGTAAGTCTCCGAGTTTTCTGCACCTGCAAAGCTCCACGGAGGCGGTGGATCAAGACCAGCGAGTTAGATCAGAGTTTCTGAGCTTAGATCGGCCAGAATTCACCGGCGAAGTCTTGGTGCTCACCGGAGTAAAAATCGGCGATCGCGTGGGAAAAACTGATCGGGGCTGGGGTTTTTATAGCCGGGGGAGGGCGGTGGGTCTGTTGTGATCGAGTTGGAGTCCTCTGGGACCAGAATTCGGGCGGCGGGACGCGGTTTCCGGTCGGTTGCGATCGCGCGCGCTCGGGGGAAAAGTCCGGGGTCGCGGGGGCTCAGGGTTAGGGATGACATGTGGGTCCCACCCGTCGGTGAGAGGCAGCGCGGCGCGCGCGGGGGCGGGCTGGCGCGGAGAAAACTGGGCCGGCTGGCGGGTTTCGGCCCACTGGCCGGTTTTTTTCCCGTTTCTCTTTTTCTTTTTCCATTTCTTTTCTATTTTGAGTATAATTTGAATTCCAGTTTGAATTTGAATTTTTGCAAAACATGCAACACGTCCAAAAATTTTTAAATTCCCCCCTGAACATGGTTTAGAGTTTTGAATCAAAATTTGGGGTGTTACAGCTCTACCCCCCTTAAAAGAAATCTCGTCCTCGAGATTGGTGTTTCTAAGAAAACAATTCCGGAAATTGTGCCTTGAGCTCATCTTCCCGTTCCCAGGTAGCTTCCTCTTCTGAGTGATGCTTCCACTGCACCTTGCACATCCGGATTCTTTTATTTCTGGTGAGGCGTTCCATTGTCTCCAAAATCTTGTAGGGTTGCTCGGCATAAGACAAATCTTCAGCTACATCCACTTCATTCATGGGTAACACCTCTTCAGGCGTCCTCAGACATTTCTTGAGTTGTGACACATGGAATACATCGTGCACGTCCGATAGATGAACCGGTAACTCTAGTTGGTACGCCACTTCGCCTTTTCTTTCCAAAACTTGAAAGGGTCCGATGTATCGAGGTGACAACTTCCCTTTCACTTTGAACCGACGAAGTCCTCTGATAGGGGACACCTTGAGATAAACATAGTCTCCCACGTTGAAAACGAGCTCTCTTCTTCGTACATCAGCATAACTCTTCTGGCGTGTTTGTGCTATCCTCAAGTTGTTGCGAATCTCCCTCACCTTCGCCTTGGCTTCTTGTACCACTTCTGGACCAAACACTTTACTTTCTCCTGTTTGGTTCCAAAATAGGGGAGTTCTGCACTTCCTTCCATACAAAGCTTCAAACGGTGACATCTTCATACTAGCTTGATAACTGTTGTTATAGGAAAACTCCGCATACGGTAAGTTCTTGTTCCAACTCCTATTGTTTTTGAGTGCACATGCCCTTAACATATCTTCAAGGATCTGATTGGTTCTCTCCGTCTGCCCGTCAGTTTGGGGATGATAGGCAGAGCTGAAATTCAGATGGGTTCCTATGGTTTCATGCAACTTTTGCCAAAACCTCGAGGTGAACTGTGTCCCTCGGTCCGACACTATCTTCTTTGGCACTCCATGGTAACACACAATCCTTGACATGTACAATTCTGCCAATTTGGATCCGCTGTAGCTTTCTTTCACAGGGATGAAATGAGCTACCTTGGTTAGCCTATCAATAATGACCCATATTGAATCATACCCGGATTGGGTCCTAGGCAATCCCACGACAAAATCCATGCTGATTTCTTCCCACTTCCATTTAGGTACTTTGAGTGGTTGCAATAATCCCGCGGGTCGTTGATGTTCTGCTTTCACCAACTGACATGTGTCACATAGGGCAACATGTTCCGCGACATCTCGCTTCATGCCATACCACCAATACCTGCTCTTGAGATCCTGGTACATCTTCGTACTCCCAGGATGAATGGAATAGTCGGAATCGTGAGCCTCCTTTAAAATCAATTCACGGATCTCCTTTACTTCTGGCACACAGATTCTTTTCCCGTGCCACACCGTTCCTTGTTCATCCTCTCTAAAACCAGGAGCTTTATTTTCCTTGATAAGCTGTCTGATCTCTTGTATCTTCTCATCATTCTTTTGGCCCTCGCGTATGTCTCGCTCGAGTGTGGAGTCCACTTCCATGGCGATGGCTTCACCACTATTTACTAGACATAGATTGAGACTTATAACCTCGTCCTTTTGAGCTGGCTCCTCGGGATCTTCCTCCTCATTTTGGCTACCTTCTGACTCTGCTTTGGGTGGGGAGGCTGCTGGTGGAGAAGTGCGACGACGCCTGATCACTCGGCGATCCGGGGAGTCAGGAGTCCATGGATCACTCACGGTGACACACAGTTCATTCCCATCTCCTCTTTCTCTCGCCTTTAAGCAAGCTCGCAGCAACGCCTCCGTTTCCTTCAGGGTGTCTCGGACATCCTGAAGCTCTTGTTGACACTCCTGCAGTCGAGTGCTGAGCATAGCAGCATCCTCCAAGCACAAGTCCATGTGCTCATGGGAAGTCCCTTGCTGCACCGGTGGGTACTTGTACTCCGTGGTACCACTCTCACGTTGGAGGACATACATGTACTCAGTTTTGTCCAAGTGACGACGATAGATGTGACTCTGGCAGGTGATGGCCTCCCAGGTGACATCTTTCTCCGCGTCAACTTGTGTTGCTCGACAAGCTGGAGAGTGGTGAATCTTAAACAGCTGATTCTCGTGTATAATCCTCATCTCCGAACTCCATTCTTCCCTCTTCTCACGGATGGTTCTGGTGGAGTTGCAGTGGATGATTAGCTTGCCCGTATTGCCGGTGGCTTCGAGCATACGTCGAAGACGGCGCAACAAGTCTCCTACTGCCAATCCATAGGAAAGGTACGTCACGGGGCGACTCTCCTCTCTTTCGGCAAGGGCAACTATGGGAACTCTCCCTCCTGTGGACTTACAAGCGGTGCGAATCATGCAAACCATCTAAAAACAAAAGAATTTAAAATTAGGTTAGATAAATTCTCAAACAAAAATCCTATTTTGAATGAAAGTTGGGGTAAGATGAAGAAAATGACTCCTTTAATAACACTTTTCCACCCACACCTTGGAAAATAGTTTTTAAGAAAATAGGGTCCTTAAATACGTCCGTTTCTACCTAGGTCCACGTTCCTACGGCCAACCTTGGCTCTGATACCACCTCTGTCACACCCGGTTTTTCTGAAGAAACAACCAAGTGAATATCACATGTATGCCAGGATCATTTTCTCATACATGTGATGACAAATAGTGAAGCATCATTTATTACAAGCCAGGTGTCGAATATAAGTAAGTCTTACATAGTAAATGTCTCGATGGACAATAATAAGTTCATCACAAGGAAATAAACTAGCAGCGGAATATTATTCTTTAGGGCTCCATCACAGGCGTTGCCCGGGGGTCTAAATGAACCTAAAAACCTTCCTCGGGTCCAAAATCTTGGTCATTATACACCACCTCATTATCTTGACCTGAGCAGCAATATAAACCAACAAATATGCAAGGTTGAGTACCAATGGTACTCAGCAAGTGTGGGAAAATTATATCATGCATGGCTAGAACAAGGAGAGGTTGAACTCATGGTTAAAGCACTACGCAATTAATACCTATCACCTTAGCTTATTAAGCACCTACATTACTACACAGGTGAAATGGTCCCAATCTCCCATCCCATCATCATAATCCAATAACCATAACATCATTTCCAATGTTAAGCTCCCCGCTTAACTTCCAAAACCATCAATCCTCTAATCATGAATAAGTCCAGACCGCTCTTAACCGTGAGCACGGCTGTCAAGACAGTTTTGACTCTGCAGAGTTTGTACCACTGTACCCACAAGTAGTGATTTCATCCCCCGTTTCCGGGTGGACTAAAAGAACCTCCATTATGCCAGTGGCTACGATCCACATTCACACTTCCCAGGTGTGCAGCCAGGAGATCACTACGAAGCCTTTACAAAGGGATTCCCGACGAGCGTGGGCCCACTGAGGTTTCACCCCTAACAGCATACAAGAGGCTCCAACCCCGCTGCAGTGGCCCCCTCTTGAGCCTTGCGGTTCATATGGTAGTCTAGCTGACACCTACTCCCCGCACCATCCAACACACCCGTACTACGCCGGGGATACACCTAATTAATTGGCCAAGCTGCCCCATCTCAGCATGTGGTTGGCACTGTAAAGCCGGGTTACATGCTCCATGAACCGGTCCTTAGGATCCAGGCAAGTACTAAACACAAACCCAAGTCTCGTGCACCCAGCACACAACCAAAACATCCAACTTGCCTTGATCCCTACCTCTACATAACTCACAATGTCTCATTCAAGAGTATGGTAATATAAACTGATGATCTCATGTCCCAAATATCCCATTCTAGGCATGGCTAAGCAAATGCATGTAAATAAATGACATGACAAAATAAATCCCAACCCAAGCTACAAGGAAACAAGGTAATGCAATTCTAGGGAAACTTCCTAGCATGGGTTTCATATTTAACTTGACAATACAAATAATTCTATCTACACATCCTAGCATAGGATCAAAGTGGTCAAGGACACTTGCCTCCTTCTTGCTGCTCTTGAAATTGGTAGTCCTGATCTTAGAAAGGGTTAACTTGCTCTTGAACAGGTTCTACTTCATACCATCACACATAGCAAAAGAAAAACAACAATCATAAGACATAGTCCACACTTCTTACTTCATACAAACCACACATTCATATTTATAAAAGTCCTTTACCATTATATGTGTTGTGGTTACTTTATGTGTGTTGAGTTGTGGCTTGCATGCACTTTTAACCATGTGTATATGATTCCTACTTTTGTGTCCACCTTTATACTTTCATACTATTTATATGGGTTTCCAATAAATTTCTTATATTAAACTACTACACCTTTTCACTACCAAGTATGTATGAAAAGTATTTTTTTCTTCTCCACATGTGCCTTCAGAATTTCTACCAACCCTAAACTGAATTCTTTGTATTTTAGAAACTCTATTTATCAATTACTAGTTGCTATATTTTCAGATTTATATTCCTATGCATAATTGTGTATTTTATTATAAAATTAGTAATACACATCATCTAAACAGTATAGGTTCTGGTCCTAAATGATTTAATAACATATTTTGACCTTGGCTTCTGATGTAGACTATTTCATAATTATTTTCCCTATTTTTCTATAACTATTCTTTACTTAAAAATGTGTCCTTATACTAAATAATGTGAATAATTAAATGAAACAGATTCATTTCAGTCCAAAAATATATTTTTACCTCACTCCAAAGTTTTCTAAGTACTGAGAAAATTTTTTTAATTAATTTTGACAATTATGTTTGTCCCACTTTTTAATTTTTAAACACTAGTTACATATTCAATTTTCTACATTAAATACTAAACAGGGCTAAAATAATGAATTCACCCCATTACAGGGTCTATAATATTATTTCCATAATTTCCAGGGGTCTAGCTACACTTATCAGAGGTGTTTTTCCTAATTTTCATTAAGTCCAGGGGCTAAAACTGATTTATTTACATGATTTTCTGGAGTTCCAGTGGCTAGATCTGAAGTTTCCGGGGCTAGCTCTCAATTCCAGAGAACCCCAGGGGGTAGCACGTAAGAATTCCAGTCTTTATAATGCGGGGCTGACGTGGACCGTCCGATTTTAAACCGACGGCTGAGATTATAACATCGAACCGGTACGCGGGGTTTTAAAGTCTACCGTGCGATTTAAAATAAACGGCGCACAAGCGGCCACGTCGCTCTGATCGAGCGCGGGCGGCGCTGCCGGCGGCGCACGGCGGCGGGAAGCGGCGATCTCGCCGGAAAGTTTCGGATCCTCGAGAATTCTGCCTAAAACTGTGATCTTATGGCCTAGATCGATAGAGGGGAGGTCAGGGATCTCACCTTAGGGGTTTTCTCGAGCTCGGGGGTTCTGGAAAGTGATCGGCGGCGAGGTCCGAGGCAAAATCACGGCGAAGCTCGTCGGCGCTGTGTTTACACCGTAAGTCTCCGAGTTTTCTGCACCTGCAAAGCTCCCCGGAGGCGGTGGATCAAGACCAGCGAGTTAGATCAGAGTTTCCGAGCTTAGATCGGCCAGAATTCACCGGCGAAGTCTCGGTGCTCACCGGAGTAAAAATCGGCGATCGCGTGGGAAAAACTGATCGGGGCTGGGGTTTTTATAGCCGGGGGAGGGCGGTGGGTCTGTTGTGATCGAGTTGGAGTCCTCTGGGACCAGAATTTGGGCGGCGGGACGCGGTTTCCGATCGGTTGCGATCGCGCGCGCTCGGGGGAAAAGTCCGGGGTCGCGGGGGCTCAGGGTTAGGGATGACATGTGGGTCCCACCCGTCGGTGAGAGGCAGCGCGGCGCGCGCGGGGGCGGGCTGGCGCGGGGAAAACTGGGCCGGCTGGCGGGTTTCGGCCCACTGGCCGGTTTTTTTCCCGTTTCTCTTTTTCTTTTTCCATTTCTTTTCTGTTTTGAGTATAATTTGAATTCCAGTTTGAATTTGAATTTTTGCAAAACATGCAACACGTCCAAAAATTTTTAAATTCCCCCTGAACATGGTTTAGAGTTTTGAATCAAAATTTGGGGTGTTACAGAGGTCTGGCCCCGCCAGACGCGTGGCGCCTTCGGAGCTCTCCCTGCGGAGAAGGGCGAGCACCTTAGGCATTTTACCCTGTTCGCAGGGGTACCCCATATCTCAGGTACCGACAGTGGCCCCCGGGCCCATCTCGGGGGAGATAGCGAGCCCGAGGTGGGACCTCCGTCTCTTCCGATCCGCGCACTTTCTCTAAGTCCCGACTTGACCGCTGCTGGAGTACGAACGGCCGCGGGGTCGTGAGAGCGTGCGCCCACTTGATGATTGCTCTTACTGCAGGGACGGGAGCCCCGGCCATGTTGAGCACGCAGGGCTTTCGGAGCTCTTCCACTGCGGGGGGAGGTCCGGCTTCCGTCTGCCGCGTGGCGAGCCCGGAGCCCCTCTCAAGGAAGGGGAGAGTTCCAGGCCTGCTGGATTCGTGGGACCCCCGGGTCCCGCCCCGTCTAGCCCTGGGTCGAAGTAGTTGGTAGCTCCTTTCCCCCTACTTCACGCAGTCCCCGTTGCCGCAACCTGGAAGTCCTGCACACAGGTAGAGGAAACGTAATTCTCCTTGGGGGCTCCCCCTCCCTTGTTTTACAGTCTTATTTGACTTACAGCCCCCAACCATACGCTTGATGCTTGGGGGTTTGTATAGAGGGGGAGCTGAGCACACGGCAGCCATGTACTGCAAGGGTGATAAAAAAAATAACTCAATTCACAATTCAAATGAGTACAAGGAAAGAGCAAAGTAGGGCAGACTTCTTTTCGCACAACCTTCCATAGGAGGAAGGCAGGCTAAACATGGAGGCCACGACCCACCCCATTAAGAGGGGAAGCAAGACTCTACGCGCTTGGAGTCGGAATCAGGCAAAGCTGAACGTAGTCCTGGACCGTCCCCTGGGGTTTAGCTGCTCCGAGCGCTGCTCCTGGACTTTATGGGTTTCATTACGAAAAGAAAGTACTGACCTATTTTTGCTCTTAGGGGTAGAACTTACGGAGGTGTTCTATGTTCCAAGGATTCGGGAGCAGGTCCCCATCCTCGGTGGAAAGGCGCACACAACCGGGGCGGCATACTTTCGTGACTCGGAAGGGGCCTTCCCAACTAGGGGAGAGTTTGTGGGCCCCTTCGCGAGAAAGTATGCGCCGCAACACCAGGTCACCTTCCTGCAGCTCCCGGGCACGCACAGACCTCTGGTGGTAGCGCCGAAGCGCCTGTCTGTACCGCCCGTTACGGAGTGCCGCATGTAATCGGACCTCGTCGACGAGGTCGATTTCTCCACGCCGGAGGTTGTCCTGCGTGGCTTCGTCGTAAGCCCGGACACGGTGAGACTTCATGGTGATTTCTGGAGGAAGTACAGCTTCGGCCCCGTACACCTTGAAGAAGGGTGTCTCCCCGGTGGCCCGGCTCTGGGATGTCCGGTTAGCCCATAGCGTGCTCGGAAGTTCATCTACCCAATTGGCACCATGTTTCTTCAGGCTGGCGAAGGTACGAGTCTTGAGGCCCCGGAGAATCTCCGCATTGGCCCTCTCGACTTGCCCATTGCTCTTCGGGTGAGCGACCGAGGCATAGCATACCTGAATGCCAAGGTCCTCGCAGTAGTCTTGAAATGCTGCGCTGGTGAACTGGGTCCCATTGTCAGTGATGATCCTGTTTGGGACCCCGAACCGGCAGACAATGGATCTGATGAATTTTACTGCTGATTGTTTATTAATGGTGACAACTGGTGTAGCTTCCGGCCACTTGGTGAACTTGTCGATGGCGACATAGAGGTACCGGAACCCCCCGACGGTTCTGGGGAATGGCCCCAGGATGTCCAGCCCCCACACGGCAAACGGCCACGAGGGCGGGATCATCTGTACCGCCTGAGCCGGTGTATGGATCTGCTTGCTGGCATGCCTTGCAGCTCTCGACCAGCTTGACGGCATCCTGGAGTGCTGTCGGCCAGTAGAAGCCATGCCGGAAGGCTTTACCGACAAGCGTGCATGAGGAAGAATGACTTCCACATTCGCCTCCATGGATCTCAGCGAGCAAGTCGCAGCCTTCCCCCTGGGTTATACACCACAATAGGATGTGGTTGGCGCCACGCCGGTAGAGATCCCCCTCTACCAGCGCGTACCTCTTAGCCATACGCACAATCCGTTCAGCGGTTGCATGTTCATCAGGGAGGATATTGTCCTTCAAGTAGTCCCGGATCTCCGTGATCCATGCATCGGGTCTGACTTGAGCTTCTGGATCTTGAGCGCTGGGTTGCACGGAGTCCCCAGTGACGCTTACAATCCTTGGCGGCGCCCACGGTTGTAGGGCCAACGGGACCGCCAGCTTCGAGGTGCTGGTCAAGCCCCCTTCGCCCGGCTCGGCGGGCCGGGCTGTGGGCCGCAGCAACGTCCTCTCAAAGACTCCTTCGGGCACAGGGGCTCCGGTGGAAGCCTTCGTTGAAAGGTCGTCGGCTGCGGTATTACCGGCGCGCGGTACGTGGTGCAGGTCCAAGGCGAGGAATTCTTTCTCCAACATCTGCACGTGAAGCAGATACGCAGCTAGCTGGGGGTCATTGCAGGAGCATTCGCCCTTGACTTGCTTGATGACCAGCTGGGAGTCGCCCTGTGCCAACAACTGGCGAGCGCCTAAAGACAGGGCTGTCTGCAGGCCAAAGATGAGTGCTTCATACTCCGCCATGTTGTTGGTTGCCTTGAAATTGAGACGCACCATATACCCAAACTGTTCCCCCGATGGCATGAGGAGCAGTACGCCGGCACCGGCCCCCTGCTTTCGCGAGGAGCCGTCGAAGAAGAGTGTCCAGTGGGGTTCGGTGAAGACCGGAGCTTGGTGCTCCGGTTCTCCGCCCCCATGGCCCCCTGGGTCAGCCTCTGCTGGTGTCCACTCCGCCACAAAGTCAGCCAGTGCTTGGCTCTTGACTGCATGGCGTGGGAGGAAGTCCAGCTCAAACTCCGCTAGCTCCGTCGCCCATTTAGCAACGTTGCCCGTCGCATGGGGGCTGTGAAGAATTGTCTTCAGTGGATACGAGGTGACTACCGAGACCCGGTGGGCCTGGAAGTAATGGCGGAGCTTCCTGGAGGCAACGGGCACCGCATACAGCAGCTTGTGGACTTCCAGGTACCTTGTCTTGGCATCATGAAGTACTTCGCTGACGTAGTAGACAGGCCTCTGTACGGTTCGAACCCTCTTTCTCAGGTCTGGGAGGTCCTCGTCCATTGGCCCTCTGGAGGTGGGCGGACCCACGGGGGCCTCCGGGAGCTGGGACCCGGAGGCCCTTAAGCTATCTTGATTGTTCGGGAGCTCCGGGGGGTCTTGGGGGACCTCTGGGAGGTCCCATTTGGCCCCCGGGGGGTCCCGCGGGGCCCCCGGGGGTTTATCTTGGAGGTCCGGGAGACTGCCCAGGACCTCCGGGAGGCCGACCTGGACCTCCGGGAGGTTGCCTTGGAGGCCCGGGAGACCGTCTTGGTCCTGCGGGGCCTCCTGGCGTCTGTCTTCTGCTACCGAAGCAGGTTGTGAAGATGAGGGGTCCGGCCGCTCTGCGACGAGGACCATACTCACTACTTCAGTTTTCGCCGCGATGTAGAGCAACATGTGCTCTCCGGGCTCAGGGGCTACCATGATTGGTAGGGTCGTCAGGAGTCGCTTCAACTCCTGGAAAGCCTCTTCCGCTTCGTCAGTCCAGGCAAAGGGGCCCGACTTGTGCAGGAGCTTAAAGAAAGGGAGTGCCCGCTCTGCTAGCCTCGGTATAAACCGACTCAGCGCGGCTAGACATCCTGTGAGTTTCTGGACATCTTTGACGCGGGCAGGGGGCCGCATCAAGTCGATGGCCTTGATCTTCTCTGGGTTGGCCTCAATCCCCTGGTGCGAGACCAGGAACCCTAAGAGCTTCCCAGAGGACACGCCGAACACACATTTATCTGGGTTCAGCTTGGTGCGCGTAGAGCGCAACTTGTCAAAGACTAGGGCTAGGTTATCTAGCAGGGACGGATCCTGCTTGACCTTTACAACTATGTCATCGACATACACCTCAACCAGGTCTCTTATTAACTCCCCAAAGATTTTGTGCATTACCCGCACAAAGGTGGGGAGTGCATTCTTTAGGCCGTAAGGCATAGACACATAGCAATAAAGGCCGTCCACTGTGATGAAGGAGGTGTGCTCCTCGTCCTCCCTAGACATGGGGATCTGATGGAAACCCGAATAGGCGTCTAGGAAGCACAGCATAACACAGCCTGACGTTGACTCTACTATTTGGTCTATTCTAGGGAGAGGGAATGGATCTTTAGGACATGCCTTATTGAGACTGGTGTAGTCGATGCACATCCGGAGCTTCCTGCCGGCCTTCGGGACAACGACGGGGTTCGCCAACCATCGTGAGTGGTGGACCTCCCGTATGAAGCCAGCGTCCAGCAGCTTCTTGACTTCCTCACGGATGAAGTTCTGCCGCTCAATGGACTGCTTGCGGGGCTTCTGTTGAACCGGCCGGGCGTCGGGGAAGACTTTCAAGTGGTGCTCGATCACCTTCCTGGGGATCCCCGGCATCTGTGATGGCTGCCATGCAAACACGTCGACGTTGTGCCGGAGGAAGGTGACGAGCGCGCCTTCCTATTTACTATCCAGGCCCCCGGCTACCCGGGTGGTCTGGGTAGCTTCGGCGCCGACTTGGACGACCTTTAAGGGGACGCCGCCCTTGTCGAGAGGTTGCACCCGGGGTGCTGTGGTGGAAGCACGGTGACGTGCACACGGGCGGAGCTGGTCCGATTCCGTATTGCCGGGGGCTGAGGCCCCAGCTGTCGCGAGTGCTTGGAGCTTCTCCAGGGCCGACACTGCAGCAGTGCGGTCCCCACGAATCCTGAGAACACCTGTTGGTGTTGGCATCTTCAGGATAAGGTAGCCGTAATGGGCTACAGCCATGAACCGGTACAGGGCTGGCCTGCCGATTATGGCGTTGAAGGGGAGGTCTATCTCCGCTACGTCGAACCGGATGTACTCTGTTCGATAGCTGTCCGGAGCCCTGGAGGTCACCGGGAGACTAATGCTGCCGTAGGGGATAACCTGTCCCGGCCCTACCCCTGAGAACGGACTCGACGGGGTGAGCTTGGCCATCGGGATCTGCAGCTTCTGGAAAGCTGCACGACTGATGAGGTTCAGCCCAGCCCCTCCATCCACCAAAACGTGGTACATTCTCACGTTGGCGATGGTAGGGGCCACCAGGAGCGGCAGCTGGCCGGCCCCGGCCATGTTCCTGGGGCAGTCGGTGGCATCAAAGCTGATGGGGGTCCCCATCCACTTTAGGTGCGGTGCAGCACTTGGGAGTGGCGCCACCGACGCTACCGCTCGGCGCAGAGTCTTGACTGCGCTTCGGGACGAGGGG
This sequence comes from Neostapfia colusana, assembly GCA_030760725.1. NCBI lineage: Eukaryota > Viridiplantae > Streptophyta > Magnoliopsida > Poales > Poaceae > Neostapfia > Neostapfia colusana. The sequence continues at coordinate 36,022,380 of JASWHV010000001.1, read as the reverse complement.
TCGGCGGACCAGCCGTATATGACGTAGAGCTTCTTCCGACGCTCATCGCCGCTGGAGTCGGAATCCTCGTGATTGTGTGCCGCCTTCACGACACGCGGAGGCTCCCGGATCTCCTCTGGGTGGTCGATGTTATCTGGAACATCCACCCTCTGCTCATCTTCCTTTGGACGGAAGGGCAGGTCATCAGCCCGCTGCCGCTTCTCCTTGCGGAAACGCTCTGCGAGCCTTCGGATCTCCCGGCACTCGGCAGCAGTGTGGCGACAGCTGCCGTGCACGGGGCACATACTGTCTTTATCACCTTCTGGGATTGGTGATCTTCGCTGCTTCTTGTCGGGGCGCGGCCCCCGAGCCCCACCGAGCGTCGCTGCAGTGATGACTGGGACTGCGGTCGGTGACTCTATCTTGCTTCTGCCTCGGCCCTTGGCCTTCCTGCTGCTTCCACAGGGAGTAGGACTGGATCCGGGCAGTCCCCCTGACTCGGAGGATGGCAGCGAGTGCCAGTTCCGTCCTTCGGCAGCTCTGGCGCATTTGTCCGCCAAGCTGAAGAGCTCTGAGACGTCGCGGACCTCCCTGGTCGCGAGCTTCTCGAGCATCTTCTTGTCCCGGACGCCTTGCCGGAACGCCACCACCACAGAAGCATTTTGAATGTGTGGGATGGTGTTCCGCACCTGGGAGAACCGCTGGATGAAAGAGCGCAGCAACTCCCCAGGCTGCTGCTGGACGGCGTGGAGGTCAAGCTCCGTGCCAGGCCGGGTGTAGGAGCTGCCGAAGTTGGCTACGAACTGTCGGCAAAGCTCTCCCCAGGAGGTGACGGAACCTTGGGGGAGGTTCATGAGCCAAGACCGGGCTGGACCGGTCAAGGCGACAGGGAAGTAATTGGCCATGACGGCTTCATTCCCTCCTGCGGCAAGTACGGCGGTGGAGTAGATCTGGAGAAACTCCGCCGGGTTGACGCTGCCGTCGTACTTCTCGGGCAGGTGTGGCCGAAACTTGCACGGCCACTTCGCAAAGCGAAGATGGGGCGCGAGGGCTGCACACCCTGCTTCCGTCACCGCAGGTTCTGGTGCCGTGAACGCTGAGTTCGCACCAGGCACAGTGTACCCCGGTACGGGCAAAGCTGCACCGTAGGCCGGGGGTGCCATCTGCAGTACATATGACTGGCATATTCTGCACAGCGCAGGCCTGGGGCAGAGATCGCATGGCGAAGGTCTGCTCTTCAGGCTGGGTCGAGGCCGACGTCATGCTGTCGTCAGCTCCTTGGTAGCGACGCCTTTCTCGGCGTTGCTCGAGGTATACCCGGGCATCTTGACCCGAGCGACACCGCTCCAGCTCTGTCCTCAGATCCATCGATTGAGGGCTGGCAGAGCTGGAATCTGCCGTCTGTTCATCAGCCATCGGCGTGCGTATCAGCGACACGGCCGGCTGGTTAGAGTGTCGTCTCCACCGGAGTCGTGGGCTTGCGGCAGCGACGACAAGACGGTCTACCTCGAGAATCCACCGCTGGGTCGCTGCCTGAGGCGCGTCTCCAGCGGGCGGATTGTGCAGTAGCGCGCCCCTTCCGGGTACGCCCGGCGCTACTGGAGATATGACGCTGGTTGGAGCCTGCATTGCCGGGGTCGGCGCTGCCAGAGCCGGTTGCTGGCTCCCAGCTTGTACTGACACACTCCGTCCTGAGTGTGTTGGCTTGTACTCCCCCTAGCCGCGGCTTGCCGCGGAGGCGGGGGAGGTGAGCTTGCCGCCAAAGGGAGCTTGGTCATCTTCGTTGGCGGAAACTCGTCGCGCTAGGGGAAAAGCCCCCTTCCTGGCGCGCCAAATGTCGAAGTGTGCGATCGACACTTCCCCCGGGCCTGCACTGGGCAGCCCGCAGAGGTTCTTTTTTCGGAGGGGCTAGTTCCTAGCGGAGAGCTTGCGCGGATGGACGAGTTAGTGAGAGCTTGACACGGGAAGTTTTACGTGGTTCAGGCCGCCGGAGCGTAAAACCCTACGTCCACGGCGAGCTATGGAGCTCGCTGTTTTGCTTGCTGCTCAGGGCCGGGGGCCTGACCTTGGGGGTGAGTTACAGCTTGAGAGTGTATGGCTAGCGTATGAGTTGCAGAATGCGAACCCCTGCTATCGACGCCTACCCGAGCCTTTTATAGTCCAAGGCTCGGGCGGCTTACAAGGGAAGCCGGGACCCGACAGGTGGTCCCGGGACGATTGTCTATTATCTACCGTATCTGTAGTTATGCCGGTGGTTGCCTCCGGTCGAAGGCTTCTGAGTCTTCCTTTTGCCGCCCTGCCCATGCCGTGCGCTAGTCGTAGTGGTTGATGACGGCGCAGGCGGCATGGGATGTCTTGTCACGGCGTTTATTACCTGTCAGGTTCTGACATCGCGCGCCAGTCTGTGATGCGACTGGACGCAACGGCACCTGACAGGCGCGTGCTCCGTGTTTCCGCGTCTTGGGAAGACGCGGGCCTTGAATTCCTTGTACGGGCAAGGTGAGGGGCGCCTTTACGCCCGCTGCCTACCGCCCGGGGGCAGGCAGCACCGTTCTTCCAGCCACATGGCGGGTCCGGAGCTCTTCTCTGAGGAGAGGGAGGTCCGGCCCCGCTGGACGCGTGGTGCCTTCGGACCTCTCTCCCGCGGAGGGGGAGGTCCGGCTTCTGCATGCCATGTGGCGGGCCCGGAGCTCACCTCTGAGGAGAGGGAGGTCCGGCCTCGCTGGGCGCGTGGCGTCTTCGGACCTCTCTCAGGTACCGACAGACGCCTACCCGAGCCTTTTATAGTCCAAGACTCGGGTGGCTTACAAGGGGGGCCGGGACCCGACAGGTGGTCCCGGGGAGATTGTCTATTATCTGCCGTATCTGTAGTTACGCCGGTGGTTGCCTCTGGTCGAAGGCTTCTGAGTCTTCATTTTGCCGCCCTGCCCACGCCGCGCGCTAGTCGTAGTGGTTGATGACGGCGCAGGCGGCATGGGATATCTTGTCGCGGCGTTTATTACCTGGCAGGTTCTGACACCGCGCGCTAGTCTGTGATGCGACTGGGCGCAACGGCACCTGACAGGCGCGTGCTCCGCGTTTCCGCGTCTTGGGAAGACGTGGGCCTTGAATACCTTGTACGGGCAAGGTGAGGAGCGCCTTTACGCCCGCCGCCTACCGCTCGGGGGCAGGCAGCACCGTTCTTCTGGCCACGTGGTCGGTCCGGAGCCCTTCTCTGAGGTGAGAAGGGTCCGGCCTGCGGGGCACGTGGAGCCTCCGGGCCTCTCCCCGGGGAGGGGGAGGTCCGGCCTCTGTATGCCACGTGGCGGGCCCGGAGCTCTCCTCTGCGGAGAGGGAGGTCCGGCCCCGCTGGACGCGTAGCGTCTTCGGACCTCTCTCCCGCGGAGGGGGAGGTCCAGCTTCTGTATGCCACGTGGCGGGCCCGGAGCTCTCCTCTGAGGAGAGGGAGGTCCGGCCCCGCCGGACGCGTGGCGCCTTCGGAGCTCTCCCTGCGGAGAAGGGCGAGTACCTTAGGCATTTTACCCTGTGCGCGGGGGTACCCCATATATCAGGTACCGACAGTGGCCCCCGGGCCCATCTCGGGGGAGATAGCGAGCCCGAGGTGGGACTTCCGTCTCTTCCGATCCGCGCACTTTCTTTAAGTCCCGAATTGGCTGCTGCCGGAGCATGAACGGCCACGGGGTCGTGAGAGCGTGCGCTCACTTGATGACTGCTTTTACTGCGGAGACGGGAGCCCCGGCCATGTTGAACACCCAGGGCTTTCGGAGCTCTCCCACCGCGGGGGTAGGTCCGGTTTCCGCCTGCCACGTGGCGAGCCCGGAGCCCTCCTCAAGGGAGGAGAGAGTTCCGGGCCTGCTGGACACGTGGGGCCCCCGGGTCCCGCCCCTTCTAGCCCTGTGTCGAAGTAGTTGGTAGCTCCTTTCCCCCTACTTCACGCAGTCCCCGTTGCCGCAACCTGGAAGTCCTGCATACAGGTAGAGGAAACGTAATTCTCCTTGGGGGCTCCCCCTCCCTTATCTCATAGTCTTATTTGACTTACAGCCCCCAACCATATGCTTGATGCTTGGGGACTTGTAGAGAGGGGGAGCTGAGCACATGGCAACCATGTACTGCAAGGGTGATAAAAAAAGAACTCAATTCACAATTTAAATGAGTACAAGGAAAGAGCAAAGTAGGGCAGACTTCTTTTCATACAACCTTCCATAGGAGGAAGGCAGGCTAAACATGGAGGCCACGACCCACCCCATTAAGAGGGGAAGCAAGACTCTACGCGCTTGGAGTCAGAACCAGGCAAAGTTGAACGTAGTCCTGGACCGTCCCCTGGGGTTTAGCTGCTCCGAGCGCTGCTCCTGGACTCTATGGGGTTCATTACGAAAAGAAAGTACTGACCTATTTTTGCTCTTAGGGGTAGGACTTACGGAGGTGTTCTATGTTCCAAGGATTCAGGAGCAGGTCCCCATCCTCGGTGGAAAGGCGCACACACCCGGGGCGGTATACTTTCGCGACTCGGAAGGGCCCTTCCCAACTAGGGGATAGTTTGTGGGCCCCTTCGCGAGAAAGTATGCGCCGCAACACCAGGTCACCTTCCTGCAGCTCCCGGGCACGCACAGACCTCTGGTGGTAGCGCCGAAGCGCCTGTCTGTACCGCGCGTTACGGAATGCCGCATGTAATCGGACCTCGTCGTCGAGGTCGATTTCTCCACGCCGGAGGTTGTCCTGCGTGGCTTCGTCATAAGCCCGGACACGGTGAGACTTCATGGTGATTTCTGGAGGGAGTACAGCTTCGGCCCCGTACACCATGAAGAAGGGTGTCTCCCCGGTGGCCCGGCTCTGGGATGTCCGGTTAGCCCATAGTGTGCTCGGAAGTTCTTCTACCCAATTGGCACCATGTTTCTTCAGGCTGGCGAAGGTACGAGTCTTGAGGCCCCGGAGAATCTCCGCATTGGCCCTCTCGACTTGCCCATTGCTCTTCGGGTGAGCGACAGAGACATAGCATACCTGAATGCCAAGGTCCTCGCAGTAGTCTTGGAACGCTGCGCTGGTGAACTGGGTCCCATTGTCAGTGATGATCCATTTTGGGACCCCGAACCGGCAGACAATGGACCTGATGAATTTTACTGCTGATTGTTTATTGATGGTGACAACTGGTGTAGCTTCCGGCCACTTGGTGAACTTGTCGATAGCGACTTAGAGGTACCGCAACCCCCCGACGGTTCTGGGAAATGGTCCCAGGATGTCCAGCCCCCACACGGCAAACGGCCACGAGGGCGGGATCATCTGTACCGCCTGAGCCGGTGTATGGATCTGCTTGGCGTGGAACTGGCACGCCTTGCAGCTCTCGACCAGCTTGACGGCATCCTGGAGTGCTGTCGGCCAGTAGAAGCCGTGCCGGAAGGCTTTACCGACAAGCGTGCGTGAGGAAGAATGACTTCCACATTCGCCTCCATGGATCTCAGCGATCAAGTCGCAGCCTTCCCCCTGGGTTATACACCGCAATAGGATGTGGTTGGCGCCACGCCGGTAGAGATCCCCCTCTACCAGCGCGTACCTCTTAGCCATACGCACAATCCGTTCAGCGGTTGCATGTTCATCAGGGAGGATATTGTCCTTCAAGTAGTCCCGGATCTCCGTGATCCATGCATCGGGTCTGACTTGAGCTTCTGGATCTTGAGCATTGAGTTGCACGGAGTCCCCAGTGACGCTTACGATCCTTGGCGGCGCCCATGGTTGTAGGGCCGCCGGGACCGCCAGCTTCGAGGTGCTGGTCAAGCCCCCTTCGCCCGGCTCGGCAGGCCGGGCTGTGGGCCGCAGCAACGTCCTCTCGAAGACTCCTTCGGGCGCAGGGGCTCCTGTGGAAGCCTTCGTTGAAAGGTCGTCGGCTGCGGTATTACCGGCGCGCGGTACGTGGTGCAGGTCCAAGGCGAGGAATTCTTTCTCCAACATCTGCACGTGAAGCAGATACGCAGCTAGCTGGGGGTCATTGCAGGAGCATTCGCCCTTGACTTGCTTGATGACCAGCTGGGAGTCGCCCTGTGCCAACAACTGGCGAGCGCCTAAAGACAGGGCCGTCTGCAGGCCAAAGATGAGTGCTTCATACTCCGCCATGTTGTTGGTTGCCTTGAAATTGAGACGCACCATATACCCAAACTGTTCCCCCGATGGCATGAGGAGCAGTACGCCGGCACCGGCTCCCTGCTTTCGTGAGGAGCCGTCGAAGAAGAGTGTCCAGTGGGGTTCGGTGAAGACCAGAGCTTGGTGCTCCGGTTCTCCGCCACCATGGCCCCCTGGGTCAGTCTCCGTTGGTGTCCACTCCGCCACAAAGTCAGCCAGTGCTTGGCTCTTGACTGCATGGCGTGGGAGGAAGTCCAGCTCAAACTCCGCCAGCTCCGCCGCCCATTTAGCAACATTGCCAGTCACACGGGGGCTGTGAAGAATTGTCTTCAGTGGATACGAGGTGACTACCGAGACCCGGTGGGCCTGGAAGTAATGGCGGAGCTTTCTGGAGGCCACGAGCACCGCATACAGCAGCTTGTGGACTTCCAGGTACCTTGTCTTGGCATCATGAAGTACTTCGCTGATGTAGTAGACAGGCCTCTGTATGGTTCGAACCCTCTTTCTCAGGCCTGGGAGGTCCTCGTCCATTGGCCCTGGCCCACTGGAGGTGGGCGGACCCACGGGGGCCTCCGGGGGCTGGGACCCGGAGGCCCTTAAGCTATCTTGATTGTCCGGGAGCTCCGGGGGGTCTTGGGGGACCTCTGGGAGGTCCCATTTGGCCCCCGGGGGTCCCGCGGGGCCCCCGGGGGTTTATCTTGGAGGTCCGGGAGACTGCCCAGGACCTCCGGGAGGCCGACCTGGACCTCCGGGAGGTTGCCTTGGAGGCCCTGGAGACCGTCTTGGTCCTGCGGGGCCTCCTGGCGTCTGTCTTCTGCTACCGGAGCAGGTTGTGAAGATGAGGGGTCCGGCCGCTCTGCGACGAGGACCATACTCACTACTTCAGTTGTCGCCGCGATGTAGAGCAACAGGTGCTCTCCGGGCTCAGGGGCTACCATGATTGGTAGGGTCGTCAGGAGTCGCTTCAACTCCTGGAAAGCCTCTTCTGCTTCGTCAGTCCAGGCAAAAGGGCCTGACTTGCGCAGGAGCTTAAAGAAAGGGAGTGCCCGCTCTGCTAGCCTCGGTATAAACCGACTCAGCGCGGCTAGACATCCTGTGAGTTTCTGGACATCCTTGACGCGGGCAGGGGGCCGCATCAAGTTGATGGCCTTGATCTTCTCTGGGTTGGCCTCAATCCCTCGGTGCGAGACCAGGAACCCTAAGAGCTTCCCAGAGGACACGCTGAACACACATTTATCTGGGTTCAGCTTGGTGCGCGTAGAGCGCAACTTGTCAAAGACTAAAACTAGGTTATCTAGCAGGGACGGACCCTGCTTGACCTTGACAACTATGTCATCGACATACACCTCAACCAGGTCTCTTATTAACTCCCCAAAGGTTTTGTGCATTGCCCGCACAAAGGTGGGGAGTGCATTCTTTAGGCCGTAAGGCATAGACACATAGCAATAAAGGCCGTCTACTGTGATGAAGGAGGTGTGCTCCTCATCCTCCCTAGACATGGGGATCTGATGGAAACCCGAGTAGGCGTCTAGGAAGCACAGCATATCACAGCCTGACGTTGAGTCTACTATTTGATCTATTCTAGGGAGAGGGAATGGATCTTTAGGACATGCCTTATTGAGACTGGTGTAGTCGATGCACATTCGGAGCTTCCCGCCAGCCTTTGGGACAACGACGGGGTTCGCCAACCATCGGGGGTGGTGGACTTCCTGTATGAAGCCAGCGTCCAGCAGCTTCTTGACTTCTTCACGGATGAAGTTTTGCCGCTCGATGGACTGCTTGCGGGGCTTCTGTTGAACCAGCCGGGCGTCGGGAAAGACTTTCAAGTGGTGCTCGATCACCCTCCTGGGGATCCCCGGCATCTGTGACGGCTGCCATGCAAACACGTTGATGTTGTGCCGGAGGAAGGTGACGAGCGCGCCTTCCTATTTACTATCCAGGCCCCCGGCTACCCGGGTGGTCTGGGTAGCTTCAGCGCCGACTTGGACGACCTTTAAGGGGACGCCGCCCTCGTCGAGAGGTTGCACCCGGGGTGCTGTGGTGGAAGCACGGTGACGTGCGTTCCGGCGGAGCTGGTCCGACTCCGTATTGCCGGGGGTTGATGCCCCAGCTGCTGCGAGTGCTTGGAGCTTCTCCAGGGCCGACACTGCAGCAGTGCGGTCCCCTCGAATCCTGAGAACACTTGTCGGTGTCGGCATCTTCAGGACAAGGTAGCCGTAATGGGCTACAGCCATGAACCGGTACAGGGCTGGCCTGCCGATTATGGCGTTGAAGGGGAGGTCTATCTCCGTTACGTCGAACAGAATGTACTCTGTTCGATAGCTGTCCGGAGCCCCGAAGGTCACCGGGAGACTAATGTTGCCGTAGGGGATAACCTGTCCCGGCCCTACCCCTGAGAACGGACTCGACGGGGTGAGCTTGGCCATCGGGATTTGCAGCTTCTGGAAAGCTGCACGGCTGATGAGGTTCAGCCCAGCCCCTCCATCCACCAAAACGTGGTACATTCTCACGTTGGCGATGGTAGGAGCCACCAGGAGCGGTAGTTGGCCGGCCCCAGCCATGTTCCTGGGGCAGTCGGTGGCATCAAAGCTGATGGGGGTCCCCATCCACTTTAGGTGCGGTGCAGCACTTGGGAGTGGCGCCAGTCTTGACTGCGCTTCGGGACGAGGGGTCGGCGGACCCGCCGTATATGATGTAGAGCTTCTTCCGACGCTCATCGTCGCTGGAGCCGGAATCCTCGTGATTGCGTGCCGCCTTCACGACACGTGGAGGCTCCTGGATCTCCTCTGGGTGGTCGATGTTGTCTGGAACATCCACCCTCTGCTCATCTTCCTTTGGACGGAAGGGCAGGTCATCAGCCCGCTGCCGCTTCTCCTTGCGGAAGCGCTCTGCGAGCCTTCGGATCTCCCGGCACTCGGCAGCAGTGTGGCGACAGCTGCCGTGCACGGGGCACATATTGTCTTTATCACCTTCTGGGATTGGTGATCTTCGCTGCTTCTTGTCGGGGCGCGGCCCCCGAGCCCCACCGAGCGTCGCTGCAGTGACGACTGGGGCTGCGGTCGGTGACTCTATCTTGCTTCTGCCTCGGTTCTTGGCCTTCCTGCTGCCTCCACAGGGAGTAGGACTAGATCCGGGCAGTCCCCCTGACTCGGAGGATGGCAGCGAGTGCCAGTTCCGTCCTTCGGCAGCTCTGGCACATTTGTCGGCCAAGCTGAAGAGCTCTGAGACGTCGCGGACCTCCCTGGTCGCGAGCTTCTCGAGCATCTTCCTGTCCCGGACGCCTTGCCGGAACGCCACCACCACAGAAGCATTTTGAATGTGTGGGATGGTGTTCCGCACCTGGGAGAACCGCTGGATGAAAGAGCGCAGCGACTCCCCAGGTTGCTGCTGGACGGCGTGGAGGTCGAGCTCCGTGCCAGGCCGGGTGTAGGAGCTGCCGAAGTTGGCTACGAACTGTCGGCAAAGCTCTCCCCAGGAGGTGACGGAACCTTGGGGGAGGTTCATGAGCCAAGACCGGGCTGGACCGGTCAAGGCGACAGGGAAGTAATTGGCCATGACGGCTTCATTCCCTCCTGCGGCAAGTACAGCGGTGGAGTAGATCTGGAGGAACTCCGCCGGGTTGACGCTGCCGTCGTACTTCTCGGGCAGGTGTGGCCGAAACTTGCGCGGCCACTTCGCAAAGCGAAGATGGGGCGCGAGGGCTACACACCCTGCTTCTGTCACCGCAGGTTCTGGTGCCGCGAACGCTGAGTTCGCACCAGGCACAGTGTACCCCGGTACGGGCAAAGCTGCACCATAGGCCGGGGGCGCCATCTGCAGTACATATGACTGTGGCATATTCTGCACGGCGCAGGCCTGGGGCAGAGATCGCATGGCGAAGGTCTGCTCTTCAGGCTGGGTCGAGGCCGACGTCATGCTGTCATCAGCTTCTTGGTAGCGACGCCTTTCTCGGCGTTGCTCGAGGTATACCCGGGCATCTTGACCCGAGCGACACCGTTCCAGCTCTGTCCTCAGATCCATCGATTGAGGGCTGGCAGAGCTGGAATCTGCCGTCTGTTCATCAACCATCGGCGTGCGTATCAGCGACACGGCCGGCTGGTCAGAGTGTCGTCTCCGCCGGAGTCGCGGGCCTGCGGCAGCGACGACAAGACGGTCTACCTCGAGAATCCACCGCTGGGTCGCTGCCTGAGGCGCGTCCCCAGCGGGCGGATTGTGCAGTAGCGCTCTTGCTGCAGCTAGCGCACCCCTTCCGGGTACGCCTGGCGCTACTGGAGATCTGACGCTGGTTGGAGCCTGCATTGCCGGGGTCGGCGCTGCCAGAGCCGGTTGCTGGCTCCCAGCTTGTACTGACACACTCCGTCCCGAGTGTGTTGGCTTGTACTCCCCCCTAGTCGCGGTTCGCCGCGGAGGCGGGGGAGGTGAGCTTGCCGCCGAAGGGAGCTTGGTCATCTTTGTCGGCGGAAACTCATCGCGCTAGGGGAAAAGCCCCCTACCTGGCGCGCCAAATGTCGAAGTGTGCGATCGACACTCCCCCCGGGCCTGCACTGGGCAGCCCGCGGAGGTTCTTTTTTCGGAGGGGCTAGTTCCTAGCGGAGAGCTTGCGCAGATGGACGAGTTAGTGAGAGCTTGACACGGGGAGTTTTACGTGGTTCAGGCCGCCGGAGCGTAAAACCCTACGTCCACGGCGAGCTATGGAGCTCGCTGTATTGCTTGCTGCTCAGGGCCGGGGGACCTGAGCTTGGGGGTGAGTTACAGCTTGAGAGTGTATGGCTAGCTTATGAGTTGCAAAATGCGAACCCTTGCTATCGACGCCTACCCGAGCCTTTTATAGTCCAAGACTCGGGTGGCTTACAAGGGGGGCCGGGACCCGACAGGTGGTCCCGGGGACATTGTCTATTATCTGCCGTATCTGTAGTTACGCCAGTGGTTGCCTCTGGTCGAAGGCTTCTGAGTCTTCATTTTGCCGCCCTGCCCAGGCCGCGCGCTAGTCGTAGTGGTTGATGACGGCGCAGGCGGCATGGGTTGTCTTATCACGGCGTTTATTACCTGGCAGGTTCTGACACCGTGCGCCAGTCTATGATGCGACTGGGCGCAACGGCACCTGACAGGCGCGTGCTCCGTGTTTCCGCGTCTTGGGAAGACGCGGGCCTTGAATACCTTGTACGGGCAAGGTGAGGAGCGCCTTTACGCCCGCCGCCTACCGCTCGGGGGCAGGCAGCACCGTTCTTCTGGCCACGTGGCGGGTCCGGAGCCCTTCTCTGAGGTGAGAAGGGTCCATCCTGCGGGGCACGTGGAGCCTCTGGACCTCTCCCCGCGGAGGGGGAGGTCCGGCCTCTGTATGCCACGTGGCAGGCCCGGAGCTCTCCTCTGCGGAGAGGGAGGTCCGGCCCCGCTGGACGCGTAGCGTCTTCGGACCTCTCTCCCGTGGAGGGGGAGGTCCAGCTTCTGTATGCCACGTGGCGGGCCCGGAGCTCTCCTCTGAGGAGAGGGAGGTCCGGCCCCGCCGGACGCGTGGCGCCTTCGGAGCTCTCCCTGCGGAGAAGGGCGAGTACCTTAGGCATTTTACCCTGTGCGCGGGGGTACCCCATATCTCAGGTACCGACAGCCACAGTCATATGTCCTGCAAACGGCGCCCCCGGCCTATGGCGCAGCCTTGCCCATACAGGGGTACACTGTGCCAGGCGCGAACCAAGCGTTCGCGGCACCAATACCTGCACTGGGAGCCAGCAACCGGCTCTGGCAGCGCCGACCCCGGCAATGCAGGCTCCGACCAGTGTCAGGTCTTCAGTAGCGCTGGACGTACCCGGTGGGGGTGCGCTAGCCGCAGCAAGAGCACTACTGCACAATCCACCTGCTGGGGACGCGCCTCAGGCAGCGACCCAGCAGTGGATTCGCGAGGTAGACCGTCTCGTCGTCGCCGCCGCAAACCCTCGACTTCAGCGGGGATGACGCTCCGGCCATCCGGCTGTGCCGCTGATGCGCACACCAATGGTTGACGAGCAGACGGCAGATTCCAGCTCTACCAGGCCCCAGTCGACGGATCTGAGGACAGAGCTGGAACGGTGTCACTTGGGCCAGGATACCCGGGTGTACCTCGAGCGACGTCAAGAAAGTCGTCGCACTCAAGAGGCTGGCGACAACATGACGTCGGCCTCGACCCTGCCTGAAGGGCGGACCTTCACCACACGGGCTCTGCCCTAGGCGTACGCCGCGCAGCATAAGCCACAACCATGTGCTCTGCAAGCGGCGTCCCCGGCCTATGGCGCAACCTTGCCCATACCGGGGTAAACTGTGTCAGGCGCAACCAAGCGTTCGCGGCACCAATACCTGCACTGGGAGCCAGCAACCGGCTCTGGCAGCGCCAACCCCGGCAATGCAGGCTCCGACCAGTGTCAGGTCTTCAGTAGAGCTGGACGTACCCGGCGGGGGTGCGCCAGCCGCAGAAAGAGCGCTACCGCACGATCCGCCTGTTGGGGACGCGCCTCAGGCAGCGACCCAGCAGTGGATTCGCGAGATAGACAGGAGCAGGATGTACGGCCCTGGAGCCCCACCTCCGCTTCACGAGGTGGCCGCGCAAGTTTCGGCCGCACCTGCCCGAGAAGTACGACGGCAGCGTCAACCCGGCGGGGTTCCTCCAGATCTACTCCACCGCCGTACTTGCCGCAGGAGGGGATGAGGCCGTCATGGCCAATCTACTTCCCCGTCGCCTTGACCGGCCCGACCCGGTCTTGGCTAATGAACCTCCCTCGGGGTTCCATAACTTCCTAGGGAGAGCTCTGCCGGCAGTTCATCGCCAACTTCGGCAGCTCCTACACCCGTCCCGGCACGGAGCTTGACCTCCAAGCCATCAAGCAACAACCTGGGGAGTCGCTGCACTCCTCTATCCAGCGGTTCTCCCAGGTACGCAACACCATTCCACATATTCAAAGTGCTTCTGTGGTGGCGGCACTTCGACGGTGTCCAGGACAAGAAGATGCTTGAGAGGCTTGCAACCAGAGAGGTCTGTGATGCCTCCGAGCCCTTCAGCCTGGCGGACAAGTGCGCCAGAGCAGCCGGAGGGCAGAGCTGGCACTCACTGCCAGCTTCCGAAGCCGGAAGACAGCCCGAAGGCGGCGGAGTTCAAGCTGAGCTCCCGACCATGTCAGACAGCCAAGAGCCAAGCACTGGCTGACTTCGTGGCTGAGTGGACGCCAACGAAGGCTGACCCAGGGGGCCGCGAAGACGGTGAACCAAAGTACCAAGCTCCGGTCTTCACCAGGCCTCACTGGACGCTCTTCTTCGATGGCTCCTCGTGAAAGCAGGGGGCCGGTGCCGGCGTACTGCTTCTCATGCCATCGGGGGAGCAGTTTGGGTACATGGTGCGTCTCAATTCCAAGGCAACCAACAACTTGGCAGAGTATGAAGCATTCATCTTTGGCCTAAAAGACAGTCCTGTCTTTGGGCGCTCGCCAGCTGTTGGCACAGGGCGACTCCCAGCTAGTTATCAAGCAAGTTAAGGGTGAACGCTCCTACAAAGACCCACAACTAGCTGCTTATCTGCTCCACGTGCGGATGTTGGAGAAAGAATTCCTCGCCTTGGACCTGCGCCATGTACCGCGCGCTGGCACGGCCGCAGCGGACAACCTCTCAACGAAGACCTCCATCGGAGCCCCCGCCCACGAAGGAGTCTTCGAGAGGTCGTTGCTGCGGTCCACAGCCCGGCCCGCCGAGCCGGGCGAAGGGGGCTGAACCAGTGCCATGAAGCTAGGCAGTCCCGGTGGCCCTGGATGCCGCCAAAGGATCGTAAGAGTCACTGGGGACTCCGTGCAACCCAGCGCTCGAGATCCAGAAGCTCAAGTAGCCCCGATGCATGGACCACGGAGGTCCGGGACTCCTTGAAGGACATCCTTCCTGATGAACGTGCATCCGCTGAACGGGTGGTGCGGTGGCTAAGTGCTATGCGCTGGTATCTTTACTGGCGTGGCGCCACGACATCCTATTGCGGTGCATAACCCAGGAGGAAGGCTGCGACTAGCTCGCAGTAGTCCAAGGAGGCGAGTGCTGGGAACGCTCATCGTCCTGCACGTTGGTCAGATAAGCCACCCAGCATGGCTCCTACTGACCGAGAGCCACCTGGACGCCGTCAAACTGGTTAGGGATGCAATGCGCGCCAAGTCCACGCCAAGCAGACCCACACAACCGGTGCAGACGCGCACCCAGAGCCGTCGGGGGATACCAGCTCCTCCATGTTGAGGGCCAGCCGGACTTCCCAGGGCCGGGTCACGGGAACTACCCTTCCACATGGTATGCAGGGCCGAAGCCATGCTTCCCCCTGATATAGCCATGGAGGGTCCCCCCGTGTCCGGCGTACGACGAAGCCACGCATGACCCGCTCTGTGTGAAGACAGGCGCTCCGACGCCACCCCAGTAAGTTCACCATGCTTACTTAGGTGTTTATTTATTACGCATTAATTTATATGAACACCTCCCCACGCTCTAGACAGTGTGCGTCCATTGTACACTCGGTTCCTCTTTCCTGCTCTCATGCATAGTCGATATTTGCCGTCCTGCCGAAGGCGGTAGTGCTTGGGGTACCTGCCAGAGGCCCGGTGGCCTTCTGGGTCTCCCCCTGTAAGGGTACTGTACTGCCAGTTGGTCTCCTCTGAGAAAAGACCTATGCTAAACCGGGGGGTCAGGAGCCTTGCTTTGCCCAGTCTTGCACCCAAAGCATGCGCACTCTGCCCCCCGGCGCTGCGGTCTGAGTACCAGGGGGCCGGATGGTTACACCCTGACTGGGGCTGGGCCCAGACCTCCGGGACCAAGTGCACTGGATTACCCAGGCCCCGTATTCCGGCCTAGGACAGTAAGCCAAATGAGACTAAGGGACAGGAAAGGGGGGACCGCTGAGCAGTTCCGGACCTCCGCCCCCACAGCTAGGCCGAGCTCCGATGCCAGCCCTCGCCCTCCTTTCAGAGGCGAGCGCTGATGCCGGACCTCACGCCCTTCGTTGGCCTGAGCTCCGATGACTGCCGGACTCCGCCTCCACAGCCAGGCCGAGCTCCGAGGCCAGCCCTCGCCCTCCTTTCAGAGGTGAGCGCTGATGCCGGACCTCAGGCCCTTCGCTGGCCTGAGCTCCGATGACTTCCGGACTCCGCCCCCATAGCCGGGCCGAGCTCCGAGGCCAGCCCTCGCCCTCCTTTCAGAGGTGAGCGCTGATGCCGGACCTCACTCCCTTCGCTGGCCTGAGCTCCGATGACTTCCGGACTCCGCCCCCATAGCCGGGCCAAGCTCTGAGGCCAACCCTCGCCCTCCTTTCAGAGGCGAGCACTGATGCTGGACCTCACGCCCTTCGCTGGCCTGAGCTCCGATGACTTCCGGACCTCCACCCCCACAGCCGGGCTGAGCTCCGATGCCAGGCTTCACCCCCTCCTAAGAGGCTGAACACCGAAGCCGTCAAGACCCTGCCAGCACAGGGAGTACTCAAGACAAGAAAGTGCGCAGATCAGAAGAGACGAAGGTCCCACCTCGGGCTCGCTATCTCCCCCGAGATGGGCCCGGGGGCCACTGTCGGTACCCTCGATATGGGGTACCCCCGCGCACAGGGGAAAATGCCTAAGGATCTCGCCCTTCTCCGCAGGGAGAGCTCCGAAGGCGCCACGCGTCCAGCGGGGCCGGACCTCCCTCTCCTCAGAGGAGAGCTCCGGGCCCACCACGTGGCATACAGAAGCCGGACCTCCTCCTCCGCGGGAGAAAGGTCCGAAGACGCCACGCGTCCAGCAGGGGCCGGACCTCCCTCTCCTCAGAGGAGAGCTCCGGGCCCGCCACGTGGCATACAGAAGCTGGACCTCCCCCTCCGCGGGGAGAGGTCCGGAGGCTCCACGTGCCCCGCAGGCCGGACCCTTCTCTCCTCAGAGAAGGGCTCCGGACCCGCCACGTGGCCAGAAGAACGGTGCTGCCTGCCCCCGAGCGGTAGGCAGCGGGCGTAAAGGCGCCCCACACCTTGCCCGTACAAGGTATTCAAGGCCCGCGTCTTCCCAAGACACGGAAACGCGGAGCACACGTCCGTCAGGTGCCGTTGCGCCCAGTCGCATCACAGACTGGCGCGCGGTGTCAGAACCTGCCAGCCACTAAATGCCACGACAAGACAACCCATGCCGCCTGCGCCGTCATCAACCGCTACGACTGGCATGCGACATGGGCAGGGCGGCAAGATGAAGACTCAGAAGCCTTCGACCACAGGCAACGACCGGCGTAACTACAGATACGGTAGATAATAGACAATCTTCCCGGGACCACCTGTCGGGTCCCGGCTCCCCTTGTAAGCCACCCGAGTCTTGGACTATAAAAGGCTCGGGTAGGCGTCGATAGCGAGGGTTCGCATTTTGCAACTCATACGCTAGCCATACACTCTCGAGCTGTAACTCACCCCCAAGCTCGGGCCCCCGGCCCTGAGCAGCAAGCAATACAGCAAGCTCCATAGCTCGCCGTGGACGTAGGGTTTTACGCTCTGGCGGCCTGAACCACGTAAAACTCCCTGTGTCAAGCTCTCACTAACTCGTCCATCTGCGCAAGCTCTCCGCTAGGAACTAGCCCCTCCGAAAAAAGAACCTCCGCGGGCTGCCCAGTGCAGGCCCGGGGGAAGTGTCGACCGAACACTTCGACAAAGGTATTCAAGGCCCGCGTCTTCCCAAGACGCGGAGACGCGGAGCACGCCTCTGTCAGGTGCCGTTGCACCCAGTCGCATCACAGACTGGCGTGCGGTGTCAGAACCTGCCAGCCAATAAACACCGCGACAAGACATCCCATGCCGCCTGCGCCATCATCAACCACTACGACTAGCGTGCGGCATGGGCAGGGCGGCAAGACGGAGACTCGGAAGCCTTCGCCAGAGACAACTACCGGCATAACTACAGATACGGTAGATAACAGTCAATCTCCCCGGGACCACCTGTCGGGTCCCGGGCCCCCCTTGTAAGCCACCCGAGTCTTGGACTATAAAAGGCTCGGGTAGGCGACGATAGCAAGGGTTCGCACTCTGCAACTCATACGCTAGCCATTCACACCCAAGCTGTAACTCACCCCCAAGCTCGGGGACTCCGGCCCCGAGCAGCAAGCAATACAGCGAGCTCCATAGCTCGCCGTGGACGTAGGGTTTTACGCTCCAGCGGCCTGAACCACGTAAAACTCACCGTGTCAAGCTCTTACTAACTCGCCGTGGACGGAGGTTCTTTTTTGGAAGGGCTAGTCACTCGCGGAGAGCTTCAGCGTTAGGGACGAACGAGGGAGAAGCTTGACACAGGGAGTTTTACGTGGTTCAGGCCGCCGGAGCGTAAAACCCTATGTCCACGGTGAGCAGAGATGCTCGCTGTATTGCTTGCTGCTCAGAACTGGAGTCCTGAGCTTGACGGTGAGTGATGTCTAGAGTGCGAGTCAACAGAGTTCGAACCCTTGCTGACGTTGCCTACCCGAGCCTTTTATAGTCTAAGGCTCGTGCGGCTTACAAGGTGGGCCCGGGACCCGACAGGTGGTCCCGGGGAGATTTCCTGCCATCTACCGTATCTGCAGTTATGCCGGTAGTTGTCTCTGGCGAAGGCTTCCGAGTCTTCGTTCTGCCGCCCTGCCCATTCTGCAAGCTAGTCGTAGTGGTTGATGATGGCAGGGGCGGCAGGGGATGTCTTGTCGCTGTGTTTATTGGTGGGCAGGCGCTGACACGGCATGCCAGTCTGCGATGTGACTGGGCGCAACGGCACCTGACAGAGGCGTGCTCCACGTCTCCGCATCTTGGGAAGGCGCGGGCCTTGAATATCTTGTACGGGCAAGGTATGGCGCGTCTTTACTCCTGCTGCCTACCGCGCGGGGGCAGGCAGCGTTGCTCTGCTGGCCACGTGGCGGGTCCGGAGCTCTCCTCTAAGGAGAGGGAGGTCTGGTCCCGCGGGACACGTGGAGCCTTCGGAGCTCTCCCCGCGGAGGGGGGAGGTCCGGCTGCTGCTGGCCACGTGGCGGGCCTGGAGATCTCCTCTAAGGAGAGGGAGGTTCAGTCCCGCAGGACACGTGGAGCCTTCGGAGCTCTCCCCACGGAGGGGGGAGGTCCGGCTCAGTTGGCCACGTGGCAGGTCCGGAGCTCTCCTCTGAGGAGAGGGAGGTCCGGTCCTGCTGGACACGTGGCGCCTTCAGAGCTCTCCCTGCGGAGAAGGGCAAGGTACTTAGGCATTTTCCCCTGTGCGCGGGGGTACCCCATATCGAGGGTACCGACAGTGGCCCCCGGGCCCATCTCGGGGGAGATAGCGAGCCCGAGGTGGGGCCTCCGTCTCTTTTATTCCACGCACCTTCTCTAAGTCCCGCATTGACCGTTGCCGGAGCACGAACAGTCGTGGGATCGTGAGAGCGTGATCCCACTTGATGGTTGCTTTTACTGCGGCGGTTCCCAAGGCTGCCACTTCTGCGCGTGGCGGCGCTTTTTTTGGGAACCGCCGAAGCACCTTGCCGGCTCGTCTACTTGGGAGACTGACTTCTTGGCCCACCGCTTCAGCTGGACGACTTGGGTCACTTGTCATCGACGCTTAGTCTTGGAGCCGAAGCGGTTGCACAAGCGGCATATTCGAAGAGTTTCGAATCGCTTTGAATCACACCTGGGAAGTTTTAAAAGGGGATCTTACCTGCATCGCGGCTTCCCTTTGCACTTCCCAGCGCTTGCACCTTCCTTGAGCTCTTGCGCCTTTGTCTTCCCTGTTCTTGAGCTCTCCCCTGCCATGGCTTCCAACCTGCTTCCGTCGCGTCTCGCTCGGTCTGCCGAGCTCGGACCAGTGCGCAGTCTGCTGGGCTGGCACACGGAGGAGCAGAAACACCGGCTCCACCGGGGATCTCTCCCCCTGCTCCTGGAAAAGGGGGATATGGTCTTCTTTACTGCCTATGCCATGGCAGGGTTCGTCCCGCCAATTTCTTCCTTCTTCGTCATGTTGCTGGAGACGTACAGTCTCCAGCTCCACCACCTCTCTCCAACCTCCTTCGTGATGGCCGCCGTCTTCATGCACTTCTGCGAGATCATTGTGGGGGTGCATGCTTCAGCGACGCTCTTCCGCTACTTCTTTGTGTTGCGGACGACCGGGCGCAGCTCGAAGACCCAGCTGGGCGCGTACTATTTCCAGCATCGCTGCAAGGACCCGAAGGCCTCTGGGTACCTCCTACCTTTCAGTGCGTCGATGTGGGAAAACTGGAGGGGAAACTGGGTGATCATGCAGACTGACGAGCACGATCGCCTGTACCTCCCAACTGCCGGCCCAACCACCGAGCGTCGCTACTGGGAGGTGGTCCCAGAGCTGGAGCAGGAGTACGCACCGGTCTTGGAGCGGATCCGGTTCCTGGCCAACGAGGGGCTGACGTCCCTGATGGTGCTAGTGGATTTCTTGTCACGCTGTATTGCGCCCTTGCAGCAGCGCAACTGCCCGGCATGGTACTACACTGGTGAGCAAGACTGCACCAGGTTGGAGAGGGGTCTCGGCTCTGATCCTTCCTGTCGGTACCTGAGATATGGGGTACCCCCGCGCACAGGGGAAAATGCCTAAGAAACTCGCCCTTCTCCGCAGGGAGAGCTCCGAAGGCGCCACGCGTCCAGCGGGGCCGGACCTCCCTCTCCTCAGAGGAGAGCTCCGGGCCTGCCACGTGGCATACAGAAGCCGGACCTCCCCCTCCGTGGGAGAGAGGTCTGAAGGTGCCACGCGTCCAGCGGGGCCGGACCTCCCTCTCCTCAGAGGAGAGTTCCGGGCCCGCCACGTGGCCGACAGAAGCCGAGCCTCCCCCTCCGCGGGGAGAGGTCCGGAGGCTCCACGTGCCCCGCAGGCCGGACCCTTCTCTCATCAGAGAAGGGCTCCGGACCCGCCACGTGGCCAGAAGAACGGTGCTGCCTGCCCCCGAGAGATAGGCAGCGGGCGTAAAGACGCCCCATACCTTGCCCGTACAAGGTATTCAAGGCCCGCGTCTTCCCA
The DNA here is from genome assembly GCA_030760725.1 of Neostapfia colusana. NCBI lineage: Eukaryota > Viridiplantae > Streptophyta > Magnoliopsida > Poales > Poaceae > Neostapfia > Neostapfia colusana. The sequence goes on along the minus strand of JASWHV010000001.1, from coordinate 36,002,329 downwards.
AGACGCGGAGACACGGAGCATGCTTCTGTCAGGTGCCGTTGCGCCCAGTCGCATCACAGACTGGCGCGCGGTGTCAGAACCTGCCAGCCAATAAATAAACTCCGCGACAAGACATCCCATGCCGCCTGCGCCGTCATCAACCACTACGACTGGCATGCGGCATGGGCAGGGCGGCAAGATGAAGACTCAGAAGCCTTCGACCAGAGACAACTACCGGCATAACTGCATATACGGTAGATAATAGACAATCTTCCCTGGACCACCTGTCGGGTCCCGGCTCCCCTTGTAAGCCGCCTGAGTCTTGGACTATAAAAGGCTCGGGTAGGCGACGATAGCAAGGGTTTGCACTTTGCAACTCATACGCTAGCCATACACTCTCAAGCTGTAACTCACCCCGAAGCTCAGGACTCCGGCCCTGTGCAGCAAGCAATACTGCGAGCTCCATAGCTCGCCGTGGACGTAGGGTTTTATGCTCCGGCGGCCTGAACCACGTAAAACCCGCCGTGTCAAGCTCTTACTAACTCGTCCATCTGCGCAAGCCCTCCGCTGGGGACTAGCCCCACCGAAAAAAGAACCTCCGCGGGCTGCCCAGTGCAGGCCCGGGGGAAGTGTCGACTGAACACTTCGACATTTGGCGCGCCAGGTAGGGGGCTTTTCTCCTAGCGCGACGAGTTTCCGCCGATGAAGATGACCAAGCTTCCTTCAGCGGCGAACTCTCCCCCCTCGCCTCTGCGGCCAACCGCGACCAGGGGGGAGTACATGTCAACACACTCGGGACGGAGTGTGTCGGTACAAGCTGGGAGCCAGCAACCGGCTCTGGCAGCGCCGACCCCGGCAATGCAGGCTTCAACCAGCATCAAGTCTTCAGTAGCGCTGGGCGTACCCAGTGGGGGTGCGCTAGCTGCAGCGAGAGCACTACTGTACAATCCGCCCGCTGGGGACGCGCCTCAGGCAGCGACCTGGCAGTGGATCCGCGAGGTAGACCGTCTCGTCGTCGCCGCCGCAAACCCACGACTTCGGCGGGGACGACGCTCTGGCCAACCGGTCATGTTGCTGATGCGCGCACCATTGGTTGACGAGCAGACGGCAGACTCCAGCTCTACCAGGCCCCAATCGACAGATCTGGGGACAGAGCTGGAGCGGTGTCGCCTGGGTCAAGATGCCCGGGTATACCTCGAGCAACGCCGAGAAAGGCGCCGCTACCAAGAGGCTGACGACAGCATGACGTCGGCCTCGACCCAGCCTGAAGAGCAGAACTTCGCCAGGCGATCTCTGCCCCAGGCCTACGCCGTGCAGAATATGCCACAGCCATATGTCCTGCAGATGGCGCCCCCGGCCTATGGTGCAGCCTTTCCCATACCGGGGCATGCGGTGCTCAGTGCAAACCAAGCGTTCGCGGCGCCAGAACCTGCGGTGACAGAAGCAGGGTGTGCGGCCCTCGCGCCCCACCTTCGCTTCGCAAAGTGGCCGCACAAGTTTCGGCCGCACCTGCCCGAGAAGTACGACGGCAGCGTCAACCCGGCGGAGTTCCTCCAGATCTACTCCACCGCCGTACTTGCCGCAGGAGGGAATGAAGCCGTCATGGCCAATTACTTCCCTGTCGCCTTGACTGGCCCAGCCCGGTCTTGGCTCATGAACCTCCCCCAGGGTTCCGTAACTTCCTGGGGAGAGCTTTGCCGGCAGTTCATAGCCAACTTCGGCAGTTCCTACACCCGGCCTGGCACGGAGCTCGACCTCCACGCCATCCAGCAACAACCTGGGGAGTCGCTGCGCTCTTTCATCCAGCGGTTCTCCCAGGTGCGGAACACCATCCCACACATTCAAAATGCTTCTGTGGTGGTGGCGTTCCGGCAAGGCGTCCGAGACAAGAAGATGCTTGATAAACTCGCGACCAGGGAGGTCCGCGATGCCTCAGAGCTCTTCAGCTTGGCGGACAAGTGTGCCAGAGCAGCCGAAGGACGGAACTGGCACTCGCAGCCGTCCTCCGAGTCAGGAGGACTGCCCGGACCTGGTCCTACTCCCTATGGAGGCAACAAGAAGACCAAGAGCCGAGGCAGAAGCAAGATAAGATCATCGGCCGCAGCCCCAGTCGTCACTGCAGCGACGCTCGGTGGGGCTCGGGGGCCGCGCCCCGACAAGAGGCAGCGAAGGTCACCGATCCCAGAAGGTAATCAAGACAATATGTGCCCCGTGCACGGCAGCTGTTGCCACACTACTGCTGAGTGCCGGGAGATCCGAAGGCTCGCAGAGCATTTCCGCAAGGGGAAGCGGCAGCGGGCTGATGCCCTGCCCTTCCGTCCAAAGGAAGATGAACAGAGGGTGGATGTTCCAGACAACATCGATCACCCAGAGGAGAGCCAGGAGCCTCAGCGTGTCGTGAAGGCGGCACGCAATCATGAGGACTCCAGCTCCAGTGATGATGAGCGTCGGAAGAAGCTCTACGTCATCTACGGCGGGTCCGCCGACCCCTCGTCCCGAAGCGCAGTCAAGACTCTGCGTCAAGCGCTAGCGTCGGTGGCGCCACTCCGAAGTGCTGCACTGCACCTTAAGTGGATGGGGACCCCCATCAGCTTTGACGCCACCGACTGCCCCAGGAACATGGCTGGGGCCGGCCAACTACCACTCCTGGTAGCCCCTACCATCGCCAACGTGAGAATGTACCACGTTTTGGTAGATGGAGGAGCTGGGCTGAACCTCATCAGCCATGCAGCTTTCCAGAAGCTGCAGGTCCCGATGGCCAAACTCACCCCGTCGAGCCCGTTCTCAGGGGTAGGGCCGGGACAGGTCATCCCCAATGGCAACATTAGCCTCCCTGTGACCTTCGGGGCTCCGGACAGCTATCGGACGGAGTACATTCTGTTCGACGTAGCGGAGATAGACCTCCCCTTCAACGCCATAATCGGCAGGCCAGCCCTGTACCAGTTCATGGCTGTAGCCCACTACGGCTACCTTGTCCTGAAGATGCCAACACCGATGGGCGTCATGGGGACCGCACTGCTGCAGTGTCGGCCCTAGAGAAGCTCCAAGCGCTCGCAACAGCTGGGGCATCAGCCCCCGGCAATACGGAGCCGGACCAGGTCCGCCCGAGCGCACGTCACCGTGCTTCCGCCACAGCACCCCGCGTGCAACCTCTCGACGAGGGCTGCGTCCCCTTAAAGGTCGTCCAAGTCGGCGCTGAAGCTACCCAGACCACCCGGGTAACCGGGGGCCTGGATAGCAAATAGGAAGGCGCGCTCGTCACCTTCCTCCGGCACAACGTTGACGTGTTTGCATGGCAGCCGTCACAAATGCTGGGGATCCCCAGGGAGGTGATCGAGCACCACTTGAAAGTCTTCCCCGACGCCCGGCCGGTTCAACAGAAGCCCCGCAAGCAGTCCATCGAGCGGCAAAACTTCATCCGTGAAGAAGTCAAGAAGCTGCTGGACGCTGGCTTCATACGGGAGGTCCACCACCCCCGGTGGTTGGCGAACCCCGTCGTTGTCCCGAAGGCCGGCGGGAAGCTCCGGATGTGCATCGACTACACCAGTCTCAATAAGGCATGTCCCAAAGATCCATTCCCTCTCCCTAGAATAGATCAAATAGTAGACTCAACGTCAGGCTGTGATATGCTGTGCTTCCTAGACGCCTACTCGGGTTTCCATCAGATCCCCATGTCTAGGGAGGATGAGGAGCACACCTCCTTCATCACAGTAGACGGCCTTTATTGCTATGTGTCTATGCCTTACGGCCTAAAGAATGCACTCCCCACCTTCGTGCGGGCGATGCACAAAACCTTTGGGGAGTTAATAAGAGACCTAGTTGAGGTGTACATCGATGACATAGTTGTTAAGGTCAAGCAGGGTTCATCTTTGCTAGATAACCTAGCCTTAGTCTTTGACAAGTTGCGCTCTACGCGCACCAAGCTGAACCCAGATAAATGTGTGTTCGGCGTGTCCTCTGGGAAACTCTTAGGGTTCCTGGTCTCGCACCGAGGGATTGAGGCCAACCCAGAGAAGATCAAGGCCATTGACTTGATGCGGCCCCCTGCCCGTGTCAAGGATGTTCAGAGACTCACGGGATGTCTAGCTGCGCTGAGTCGGTTTATACCGAGGCTAGCAGAGCGGGCACTCCCTTTCTTTAAGCTCCTGCACAAGTCAGGCCCTTTTGCCTGGACTGACGAAGCAGAAGAGGCTTTCCAGGAGTTGAAGCGACTCCTGACGACCCTACCTATCATGGTAGCCCCTGAGCCCGGGGAGCACCTGCTGCTCTACATTGCGGCAACAACAGAAGTGGTGAGTATGGTCCTCGTCGCAGAACGGCCAGACCCCTCACCTTCACAATCTGCCCCGGTAGCAGAAGACAGACGCCAGGAGGCCCCGCAGGGCCAAGGCGGTCTCCCGGACCCCCCGGAGGCCCAGGTCGACCCCCCGGAGGTCCAGGGCGGTCCCCCGGACCCCCAAGGTAAATCCCAGGGGGGCCAATTGGGACCTCTCGGAGGTCCCTCAAGACCCCCCGGAGCTCCCGAATAATCAAGATAGCTTAAGGGCCTCCGGGTCCCAGTTCCCGGAGGCCCCCGAGGGTCCGCTCACCTCCAACGGGCCAGGGCCAATGGACGAGGACCTCCCAAGCCTAAGAGAGAGGGTTTGAACCATACAGAGGCCTGTCTACTACATCAGTGAAGTACTTCATGATGCCAAGACAAGGTACCTAGAAGTCCACAAGCTGCTGTATGCAGTGCTCGTGGCCTCCAGGAAGCTCCGCCATTACTTCCAGGCCCACCGGGTCTCGGTAGTCACCTCGTATCCGCTGAAGGCAATTCTTCACAGCCTCCATGCGACTGGCAACATTGCTAAATGGGCTGCGGAGCTGGCGGAGTTTGAGCTGGACTTCCTCCCACGCCAAGCAGTCAAGAGCCAAGCACTGGCTGACTTTGTGGCAGAGTGGACACCAACGAAGACTGACCCAGGGGGCCATGAAGGCGGTGAGCCAGAGCACCAAGCTCCGGTCTTCACCGAACCCCACTGGACACTTTTCTTCGATGGCTCCTCGCGAAAGCAGGGGGCCGGTGCCGGCGTACTGCTCCTCATGCCATCGGGGGAACAGTTTGGGTATATGGTGCGTCTAAATTTCAAGGCAACCAACAACATGACGGAGTATGAAGCACTCATCTTTTGCCTGCAGACAGCCCTGTCTCTAGGCACTCGCCAGTTGTTGGCACACGGCGACTCCCAACTGGTCTTCAAGCAAGTCAAGGGCGAATGCTCCTGCAATGACCCGCAGCTAGCTGCGTATCTGCTTCACGTGCAGATGTTGGAGAAAGAATTCCTCGCCTTGGACCTGCATCACGTACCGCGCGCTGGTAATGCCGCAGCTGACGACCTTTCAACGAAGGCTTCCACCGGAGCCCCCGCGCCCGAAGGAGTTTTTGAGAGGACGTTGCTGCGGCCTACAGCCCGGCCCGCCGAGCCGGGCGAAGGGGGCTTGACCAGCACCTTGAAGCTGGCGGTCCCGGCGGCCCTACAACCATGGATGCCGCCAAGGATCGTAAGCGTCACTGGGGACTCCGTGCAACCCAGCGCTCAAGATCCAGAAGCTCAAGTCAGACCCGATGCATGGATCACGGAGATCCGGGACTACTTGAAGGACAATATCCTCCCTGATGAACATGCAACCGCTGAACGGATTATGCGTATGGCTAAGAGGTACGCGCTGGTGGAGGGGGATCTCTACCGGCGTGGCGCCAACCACATCCTATTGCGGTGCATAACCCAGGAGAAGGCTGCGACTTGCTCGCTGAGATCCATGGAGGCGAATGTGGGAGTCACTCTTCCTCACGCACGCTTGTCGGTAAAGCCTTCCGGCATGGCTTCTACTGGCCGACAGCACTCCAGGATGCCGTCAAGCTGGTCGAGAGCTGCAAGGCGTGCCAGTTCCACGCTAAGCAGATCCATACACCGGCTCAGGCGGTACAGATGATCCCGCCCTCGTGGCCATTTGCCGTTTGGGGGCTGGACATCCTGGGACCATTTCCCAGAACCGTCGGGGGATTCCGGTACCTCTATGTCGCCATCGACAAGTTCACCAAGTGGCCGGAAGCTACACCAGTTGTCACCATTGTCGGTACCCTCGATATGGGGTACCCCCGCGCACAGGGGAAAATGCCTAAGGATCTCGCCCTTCTCCGCAGGGAGAGCTCCGAAGGCGCCACGCGTCCAGCGGGGCCGGACCTCCCTCTCCTCAGAGGAGAGCTCCGGGCCCACCACGTGGCATACAGAAGCCGGACCTCCTCCTCCGCGGGAGAAAGGCCCGAAGACGCCACGCGTCCAGCAGGGGCCGGACCTCCCTCTCCTCAGAGGAGAGCTCCGGGCCCGCCACGTGGCATACCGAAGCTGGACCTCCCCCTCCGCGGGGAGAGGTCCGGAGGCTCCACGTGCCCCGCAGGCCGGACCCTTCTCTCCTCAGAGAAGGGCTCCGGACTCGCCACGTGGCCAGAAGAACGGTGCTGCCCGCCCCCGAGCGGTAGGCAGCGGGCATAAAGGCGCCCCACACCTTGCCCGTACAAGGTATTCAAGGCCCGCGTCTTCCTAAGACGCGGAAACGTGGAGCACGCGTCTGTCAGGTGCCGTTGCGCCCAGTCGCATCACAGACTGGCGCGCGGTGTCAGAACCTGCCAGCTAATAAACGCTGCGACAAGACATCCCATGCAGCCTGCGCCGTCATCAACCACTACGACTAGCGCGCGGCATGGGCAGGGCGGCAAGATGAAGACTCAGAAGCCTTCGGCCAGAGGCAACTACCGGCGTAACTACAGATACGGTAGACAATAGACAATCTTCCCAGGACCACCTGTCGGGTCCTGGCTCCCCTTGTAAGCCGCCCGAGTCTTGGACTATAAAAGGCTCGGGTAGGCGTCGATAGCAAGGGTTCACATTTTGCAACTCATACGCTAGCCATACACTCTCAAGCTGTAACTCACCCCCAAGCTCAGGCCCCCCCCGGCCCTGAGCAGCAAGCAATACAGCGAGCTCCATAGCTCGCCGTGGACGTAGGGTTTTACGCTCCGGCGGCCTGAACCACGTAAAACTCTCTGTGTCAAGCTCTCACTAACTCGTCCATCTGCGCAAGCTCTCCGCTAGGAACTAGCCCCTCCGAAAAAAGAACCTCCGCGGGCTGCCCAGTGCAGGCCCGGGGGAAGTGTCGACCGAACACTTTGACATTTGGCGCGCCAGGTAGGGGGCTTCTCCCCTAGCGCGACGAGTTCCCGCCGACGAAGATGACCAAGCTTCCTTCAGCGGCGAACTCTCCCCCCTCGCCTCAGCGGCAAACCGTGACCAGGGGGGAGTACATGTCGACACACTCGGGACGGAGTGTGTCGGTACAAGCTGGGAGCCAGCAACCGGCTCTGGCAGCGCCGACCCCGGCAATGCAGGCTCCAACCAGCATCAGGCCTTCAGTAGCGCTGGGCGTACCCGGTGGGGGTGCGCTAGCAGCAGCAAGGGCGCTACTGCACAATCCGCCTGCTGGGGACGCGCCTCAGGCGGCGACCCAACAGTGGATTCGCAAGGTGGACCGTCTCGTCGTCACCGCCGCAAACCCTCGACTTCGACGGGGACGACGCTCCGGCCAACCGGCTGTGTCGCTGATGCGCGCGCCAACGGTTGACGGGCAGACGGCGGACTCCAGCTCCACCAGGCTTCCGTCGACGGATCTGAGGGCAGAGCTGGAGCGAAGCCGCTTGGGCCAAGATGCCCGAGTGTTCCTCGAGCAACGTCGAGAAAGGCGTCGCATCCAAGAGGCTGGCGACAGCATGACGTCGGCCTCAACCCAGCCTGAAGGGCAGATCTTCGCCACGCGAGCTCTGCCCCAGGCGTACGCCGTGCAGAATATGCCACAGTCATATGTCCTGCGAACGGCGTGTCACACCCGGTTTTTCCGAAGAACAACCAAGTGAATATCACATGTATGCCAGGATCATTTTCTCATACATGTGATGACAAATAGTGAAGCATCATTTATTACAAGCCAGGTATCGAATATAAGTAAGTCTTACATAGTAAATGTCTCAATGGACACTAATGCTTCATCACAAGTAAATAAACTAGCAGCGAAATATTATTCTTTAGGGCTCCATCACAGGCGTTGCCCGGGGGTCTTCATGAACCTAAAAACCTTCCTCGGGTCCAAAATCTTGGTCATTATACACCACCTCATTATCTTGACCTGAGCAGCAATATAAACCAACAAATATGCAAGGTTGAGTACCAATGGTACTCAACAAGTGTGGGAAAATTATATAATGCATGGCTAGAATCAAGGAGAGGTTGAACTCATGGTTAAAGCACTACGCAATTAATACCTATCACCTTAGCTTATTAAGCACCTACATTACTACACAGGTGAAATGGTCCCAATCTCCCATCCCATCATTATAATCCAATAACCATAACATCATTACCAATGTTAAGCTCCCCGCTTAACTTCCAAAACCATCAATCCTCTAATCATGAATAAGTCCAGGCCGCTCTTAACCGTGAGCACGGCTGTCAAGACAGTTTTGACTCTGCAGAGTTTGTACCACTGTACCCACAAGTAGTGATTTCATCCCCCGTTGCCGGGTGGACTAAAAGAACCTCCATTATGCCAGTGGCTACGATCCACATTCACACTTCCCAGGTGTGTGGCCAAGAGATCACTACGAAGCCTTTACAAAGGGATTCCCGACGAGCGTGGGCCCACTGAGGTTTCACCCCTAACAGCATACAAGAGGCTCCAACCCCGCTGCAGTGGCCCCCTCTTGAGCCTTGCGGTTCATATGGTAGTCCAGCTGACACCTACTCCCCGCACCATCCAACACACCCATACTACGCCGGGGATACACCTAATTAGTTGGCCAAGCTGCGCCATCTCAGCATGTGGTTGGCACTGTAAAGCCGGGTTACATGCTCCATGAACCGGTCCTTAGGATCCAAGCAAGTACTAAACACAAACCCAAGTCTCGTGCACCCAGCACACAACCAAAACATCCAACTTGCCTTGATCCCTACCTCTACATAACTCACAATAGCTCATTCAAGAGTATGGTATAATAAACTGATGATCTCATCTCCCAAATATCCCATTCTAAGCATGGCTAAGCATATGCATGTAAACAAATGACATGACAAAATAAATCCCAACCCAAGCTACAAGGAAATAAGGTAATGCAATTCTAGGGGAACTTCCTAGCATGGGTTTCATATTTCACTTGACAATGCAAATAATTCTAGCTACACATCCTAGCATAGGATCAAAGTGGTCAAGGACACTTGCCTCCTTCTTGCTGCTCTTGAAATGGGTAGTCCTGATCTTGGAAACTGATAACTTGCTCTTGAACAGGTTCTACTTCATACCATCACACATAGCAAAAGAAAAACAACAATCATAAGACATAGTTCACACTTCTACTTCATACAAACCACACATTCACATTTATGAAATTTTCTTTACCATTTTAGGTGTTGTGGATACTCTATGTGTGTTGATTTGGGGCTTGCATACACTTTTATTTACATGTGTATGATTCCTACTTTGGTGTTCATATTTATACTCACATACTATATATATATATATATACATGTATATATGTGTGTTTCAGTTTTAAATAAATTCCTTATATATTAAACTACCAAGTAAGTATGAAAAGTATTTTTCTTCTCCATATGTGCCTTCATAATTTCTATCAACCCTAAACTGAATTCTTTGTATTTTAGAAACTCCATTTATCATTTACTAGTTTCTATATTTTCAGATTTATATTCTTATGCATAATTGTGCATTTTATTATTAAATTAGTAATACACACTACCTAAACAGATTAGGTTCTGGTCCTAAATAATTTAAGATCATTTTTTGACCTTGGCTTCTGATGTATACTATTTCATAATTATTTTCCCTATTTTTCTTTAACTATTCTTTACTTAAAAATGTGTCCCTATACTATTAAATGTGAATAATAGATGAAACAGATTTATTTTAGCCCAAAAATATATTTTTATCTCACTCCAAAGTTTTCTAAGTACTGAGAAAGTTTTTAATAATTTTGACAATTATGTTTGTCCCCCTTTTTAATATTTAAACACTAGTTACATATTCAATTTTCTAAATTAAATAATAAACAGGGCTAAAATAATGAATTCACCCCATTACAGGGTCTATAATATTATTTTCATAATTTCCAGGGGTCTAGCTACACTTTTTAGAGGTGTTTTTCTTAATTTCTATTAAGTCTAGGGGCTAAAACTGATTTTTAAATGAATTTACATGATTTTCTGGAGTTCCAGGGGCTAGATCTGAAGTTTCCGGGGCTAGCTCTCAATTCCAGAGAACCCCAGGGGGTAGCACGTAAGATTTCCAGTCTTTATAACGCGGGGCTGACGTGGACCGTCCGATTTTAAACCGACGGCTGAGATTATAACATCGAACCGGTACGCGGGGTTTTAAAGTCTACCGTGCGATTTAAAATAAACGGCGCACAAGCGGCCACGTCGCTCTGATCGAGCGCGGGCGGCGCTGCCGGCGGCGCACGGCGGCGGGAAGCGGCGATCTCGCCGGAAAGTTTCGGATCCTCGAGAATTCTGCCTAGAACTGTGATCTTATGGCCTAGATCGGTAGAGGGGAGGTCAGGGATCTCACCTCAGGGGTTTTCTCGAGCTCGGGGGTCCTGGAAAGTGCTCGGCGGCGAGGTCCGAGGCAAAACCACGGCGAAGCTCGTCGGAGCTGGATTTGCACCGTAAGTCTTCGGGTTTTCTGCACCTGCAAAGTTCCCCGGAGGCTGTGGATCAAGACCAACGAGTTAGATCAGAGTTTCCGAGCTTAGATCGGCCAGAATTCACCGGCGAAGTCTCGGTGCTCACCGGAGCGAAAATCGGCGATCGCGTGAGGAAAACTGATCGGATCGGTGGTTTTTATAGCCGGGGGAGGGCGGTGGGTCTGTTGTGATCGAGTTGGAGTCCGCTGGGTCCGGAATTCGGCTGCGGGGACAGGTTTCCCGATCGGTTGCGATCGCGCGCGCGGGAGAGAGTCCGGGGTCGCGGGGTTAGGGATGACATGCGGGTCCCACCCGTCAGCGAGGGGCAGCGCGGCGCGCGCGGGGGCGGGCTGCGCGGGGGTTTGCTGGGCCGGCTGGGGTTTCGGCCCACTGGCCAGCGGTTTTCCTTTTTCTTTTTCCATTTCTTTTCTGTTTTGGGTATAATTTGAATTCTAGTTTGAATTTGAATCTTTTCAAAACATGCAACACGTCCAAAAATTTCTAAATTCCCCTCTGAACATGGTTTAGGGTTTTAAATCAAAATTTGGGTTTTGACTAAAAATTTGGGGTGTTACAGCTCTACCCCCCTTAAAAGAAATCTCGTCCTCGAGATTGGTGTTTCTAAGAAAACAATTCCGGAAATTGTGCCTTGAGCTCATCTTCCCGTTCCCAGGTGGCTTCCTCTTCTGAGTGATGCTTCCACTGCACCTTGCACATCCGGATTCTTTTATTTCTGGTGAGGCGTTCCATTGTCTCCAAAATCTTGTATGGTTGCTCGGCATAAGACAAATCCTCAGCTACATCCACTTCATTCATGGGTAACACCTCCTCAGGCGTCCTCAGATATTTCTTGAGTTGCGACACATGGAATACATCGTGCACGTCCGATAGATGAACCGGTAACTCTAGCTGGTACGCCACTTCGCCTTTTCTTTCCAAAACTTGAAAGGGTCCGATGTATCGAGGTGACAACTTCCCTTTCACCTTGAACCGACGAAGTCCTCTGATAGGGGACACCTTGAGATAAACATAGTCTCCCACGTTGAAAACGAGTTCTCTTCTTCGTACATCAGCATAACTCTTCTGGCGTGTTTGTGCTATCCTCAAGTTGTTGCGAATCTCCCTCACCTTTGCCTCGGCTTCTTGTATCACTTCTGGACCAAACACTTTACTTTCTCCTGTTTGGTTCCAAAATAGGGGAGTTCTGCACTTCCTTCCATACAAAGCTTCAAACGGTGACATCTTCATACTAGCTTGATAACTGTTGTTATAGGAAAACTCCGCATACGGTAGGTTCTTGTTCCAACTCCTATTGTTTTTGAGTGCACATGCCCTTAACATATCTTCAAGGATCTGATTGGTTCTCTCCGTCTGCCCGTCAGTTTGGGGATGATAGGCAGAGCTGAAATTCAGATGGGTTCCCATGGTTTCATGCAACTTCTGCCAAAACCTCGAGGTGAACTGTGTCCCTCGGTCCGACACTATCTTCTTTGGCACTCCATGGTAACACACAATCCTTGACATGTACAATTCTGCCAATTTGGATCCGCTGTAGCTTTCTTTCACTGGAATAAAATGAGCTACCTTGGTTAGCCTATCAATAATGACCCATATTGAATCATACCCGGATTGGGTCCTAGGCAATCCCACGACAAAATCCATGCTGATTTCTTCCCATTTCCATTCAGCCACTTTGAGTGGTTGCAGTAATCCCGCGGGTCGTTGATGTTCAGCTTTCACCAACTGACATGTGTCACATAGGGCAACATGTTCCGCGACATCTCGCTTCATGCCATACCACCAATACCTGCCTTTGAGGTCCTGGTACATCTTCGTACTCCCAGGATGAATGGAATAGTCGGAATCGTGAGCCTCCTTCAAAATTAATTTACGGATCTTTTTTACTTCTGGCACACAGATCCTTTTCCCGTGCCACACCGTTCCTTGTTCATCCTCTCTAAAACCAGGAGCTTTATTTTCCTTGATGAGCTGTCTGATCTCTTGTATCTTCTCATCATTCTTTTGGCCCTCGCGTATGTCTTGCTCGAGTGTGGAGTCCACTTCCATGGCGATGGCTTCACCACTATTTACTAGACATAGATTGAGCCTTATAACCTCGTCCTTCAATTCTGCAGGCATATCCTTCAAGCTCAACTTATTGACCTGCACTTTCCGACTCAAGGCATCGGCCACGACGTTTGCTTTCCCGGGATGATAGTTGATGCCCACATCAAAGTCATTGATTAGCTCTAACCATCTCCTTTGTCTGAGGTTGAGATCAGGCTGTGTGAATATGTACTTCAAACTCTTATGATCCGTATATATCTCTGTCCTCTTCCCCATCAAATAGTGCCGCCAAATTTTCAACGCGTGTACCACTGCAGCTAGTTCTAGGTCATGTGTAGGATAGTTCTTCTCGTGCTTCCGAAGCTGCCGGGATGCATATGCCACGACATGTCCTTCTTGCATGAGAACACATCCCAACCCGTTTCCAGAGGCATCGCAGTACACTGTGAAATTCTTCTGCATATCTGGCATAACCAACACTGGGGCTGTTGTCAATCTCTTCTTTAACTCCTGAAAGCTCGTATCGCAATGGGGCGTCCAGGTGAATGTGATCCCCTTCTCCAACAGTTTGGTGAGAGGTCTCGAGATCTTGGAGAATCCCTCAATAAACCGTCGATAGTATCCAGCCAATCCCAAAAAGCTTCGAACCTCCCCGACATTTTCAGGGGTTTTCCACTACTGGATATCTTCGATTTTGGCGGGATCTACGGAGATTCCTCCCTCCGAGATGATATGTCCTAAAAAGGGAACTCTCTTCATCCAAAACTCACACTTGCTCAACTTGGCATATAGTTGGTGTTCCCTCAGCCTCTGTAACACCAACCTTAGATGTTTCTCATGTTCTTCTTCATCTTTGGAGAAGACGAGAATATCATCTATGAAAACCACCACAAATTTGTCCAGATATTCCATGAATACCTTGTTCATGAGGTACATGAAATATGCCGGGGCATTGGTTAGCCCGAAAGGCATGACAGTGTATTCATACAGTCCGTACCGAGATACGAAAGCTGTCTTGGGAATATCAGATTGCCTTATCTTGAGTTGGTGGTATCCCGACCTGAGATCAATTTTCGAGAACACACAAGCTCCCCTCAACTGATCAAACAAGTCTTCAATGCGGGGTAATGGGTACTTGTTCTTGATGGTTACCTCATTCAAGGCACGGTAATCCACGCATAACCTTTGGGTTCCATCTTTCTTAGGCACAAATATCACCGGAGCTCCCCACGGTGAGGAACTAGGGCGAACATACCCCTTCTCCGTCAATTCTCTCAAATGATCCTTGAGCTCTTCTAGCTGCTTGGAGTCCATTCGATAAGGTCTCTTGTATATCGGGGCTGTTCCCGGTACTAGCTCAATTGCGAATTCCACGTCACGGTCGGGAGGCATACCTGGCAACTCCTCCGGAAAAACATCTGGATATTCCCTGATGGTTCTGATTTCCTCAACTTTTACCTCCACTTGATTTAATTTAATGTCCCTCCTAGGCTCGTGTATCGTTATGAACTTTACTCTTGTGCCACTAGGGTGAGTTAGTTCCACCGTTCTGGTCGAACAATGGATGATTCCTTTATGTTTGGTCAACCAATCCATTCCCAAAATAATATCTATCCCTTGTGAATCGATCACTATGAGGTTAGCGGTAAATACTACCCCATTAATGTCTAGGTTCACTTTGGGACACACTTGTCTTGTCCTTATTTCTCCACCTGGAGAGTTTACCGCTAGCATATGGTTCATTTGTGTGGTTGCTAGGTCATGCTTCTTAACAAACCCTTGAGCAATGAACGAATGGGTAGCACCAGAATCAAACAGCAGAGTTGCAAGGTGTAAATTGGCAGGAAACTTACCAACTACCACGTCGGGTGCCTCTTGTGCTTCCTCCATAGTGACGTGGTTCACCCGTCCTCTCATTACGTTCTGCTGCTGTGGCTGCGTGGGCTTCTTCTTTGGACACTTATGGGCGTAGTGCCCCACTTCACCACAGCTGAAACATTGCACCCCAATCTTAGATGCTTGGCCCTTGTTGTCTTGGGGTTGGTTTTGGGGGTCCTTGCACTGCTGGTCGAGGTGGATATGCGGGGCGAGGCTGCTGTACAAACTGACGTTGCGGCTGTGCTAGTGCTGCGGGAGGCCTGTAGTTTGGGTTGTACCCTCTTGGTGCTGAATAGGGTACCGCAGCACGGCTCGTCTGCCCCGTAGGTTGCTGCATCATACGTGGGCGGGTGTTGCTCCCTGAGGCTTGATGTGACCACCCAGCCTTCCTCTTATTCTCATTTTCCAGGGCCTTTAGCTTCCTTTCCACCACAAATGCTCTGTCCACCATCTTTTGAAAGCTCTCATACTCATTTGAGGACATTGCACACTGCATTTCTGCGGTAAGTCCTTCCACGAAACAATCTTGTTTCTGCTCATCAGTCTCTATGTCCCGTGGGGCATAACGGGATAGTTGAGTGAATTTAGTGAGGTATTCCCTCACCGTCATGTTTCCCTGCTGCAGTCCCAAAAACTCCTTCCTCTTGTTTTTGAGTTCACCCCTTGGGATGTAATGGTTGCGGAAGCTACGCTTGAACTCTTCCCAAGTGATGCTCTCAGGGTCATGATGGGCGGCCACGTAGGCGGTCCACCAATCAGCAGCAGGTCCATGCAATTGATGAGAGGCAAACAGCACCCTCTCATACCCTTGGCACTGTATGATCCTCATCTTACTTTCAATGGTCTTCAGCCAATCATCTGCCTCCAGAGGTTCAGCAGCACTTGCAAACTTTGGAGGTTGAGTCCCTAGAAACTCACTCAACCTTGGTTGGCGTGGTGCAGCTTGTGGAGGTGGAACTTGATGCAAGTTGGCCACCACTTGAGTCAAGTTCTGGATGAGCTGATTTTGATTCTCCAGCATTTGGTGGAGAGGATCAACTTCTTCACGGCGACCACCCCGGTCCTGGCCTCCAGAAAGATGAGAGTTGCATGCCTCATCATTGTTGTTGGCGGGGTTGGCAGCACGTCCTTTTCCTCTTCCGGCCATCTGGCAGAATCAACCAATGTTAATTTGAAAGCATTTAGTATCATCTTACTACTTTCACTTGTTCGTACTTTGAAGTGTTGAAGCTTTGTTAAAATTTTACGAGGGTTTATATCTCACACCAAACAAATGCACTATTATTTCCTGTGGGTTTACACACCAAAGCAAAACAATCTGAAGACGAGGCTGTGGACAATTGCTCATGGCTTCCACAACTCACGTCACACACCAAGCATTATCACACCATTAACTGCGTAACGACTCGACTACTCGACCTCTTGCTAGCTAGGGGAAAGACTCTACACTACTCGTCCTCTTGAGCTGGCTCCTCGGGATCTTCCTCCTCATTTCGGCTACCTTCTGACTCTACTTTGGGTGGGGAGGCTGCTGGTGGAGAAGTGCGACGACGCCTGATTGCTCGGCGATCCGGGGAGTCAGGGGTCCATGGATCACTCACGGTGACACACAGTTCATTCCCATCTCCTCTTTCTCTCGCCTTTAAGCAAGCTCGCAGCAATGCCTCCGTTTCCTTCAGGGTGTCTCGGACATCCTGAAGCTCTTGTTGACACTCCTGCAGTCGAGTGCTGAGCATAGCAGCATCCTCCAAGCACAAGTCCATGTGCTCATGGGAAGTCCCTTGCTGCACCGATGGGTACTTGTACTCCGTGGTACCACTCTCACGTTGGAGGACATACATGTACTCAGTTTTATCCAAGTGGCGACGATAGATGTGACTCTGGCAGGTGATGGCCTCCCAGGTGACATCTCTCTCCGCGTCAACTTGTGTTGCTCGACAAGCTGGAGAGTGGTGAATCTTAAGCAGCTGATTCTCGTGTATAATCCTCATCTCCGAACTCCATTCTTCTCTCTTCTCACGGATGGTCCTGGTGGAGTTATAGTGGATGATGAGCTTGCCCGTATTGCCGGCGGCTTCGAGCATACGTCGAAGACGGCGCAACAAATCTCCTACTGCCAATCCGTAGGAAAGGTACGTCACTGGACGACTCTCCTCTCTTTCAGCAAGGGCAACTACGGGAACTCTCCCTCCCGTGGACTTACGAGCGGTGCGAATCATGCGAACCATCTAAAACAAAAGAATTTAAAATTAGGTTAGATAAAATCTCAAACAAAAATCCTATTTTGAATGAAAGTTGGGGTAAGATGAAGAAAATGACCCTTTTAATAACACTTTTTCACCCACACCTTGGAAAATAGTTTTTAAGAAAATAGGGCCCTTAAATACGTCCATTTCTACCTAGGTCCACGTTCCTACGGGCAACCTTGGCTCTGATACCACCTCTGTCACACCCGGTTTTTCCGAAGAACAACCAAGTGAATATCACATGTATGCCAGGATCATTTTCTCATACATGTGATGACAAATAGTGAAGCATCATTTATTACAAGCCAGGTATCGAATATAAGTAAGTCTTACATAGTAAATGTCTCAATGGACACTAATGCTTCATCACAAGTAAATAAACTAGCAGCGAAATATTATTCTTTAGGGCTCCATCACAGGCGTTGCCCAGGGGTCTTCATGAACCTAAAAACCTTCCTCGGGTCCAAAATCTTGGTCATTATACACCACCTCATTATCTTGACCTGAGCAGCAATATAAACCAACAAATATGCAAGGTTGAGTACCAATGGTACTCAACAAGTGTGGGAAAATTATATAATGCATGGCTAGAATCAAGGAGAGGTTGAACTCATGGTTAAAGCACTACGCAATTAATACCTATCACCTTAGCTTATTAAGCACCTACATTACTACACAGGTGAAATGGTCCCAATCTCCCATCCCATCATTATAATCCAATAACCATAACATCATTACCAATGTTAAGCTCCCCGCTTAACTTCCAAAACCATCAATCCTCTAATCATGAATAAGTCCAGGCCGCTCTTAACCGTGAGCACGGCTGTCAAGACAGTTTTGACTCTGCAGAGTTTGTACCACTGTACCCACAAGTAGTGATTTCATCCCCCGTTGCCGGGTGGACTAAAAGAACCTCCATTATGCCAGTGGCTACGATCCACATTCACACTTCCCAGGTGTGTGGCCAAGAGATCACTACGAAGCCTTTACAAAGGGATTCCCGACGAGCGTGGGCCCACTGAGGTTTCACCCCTAACAGCATACAAGAGGCTCCAACCCCGCTGCAGTGGCCCCCTCTTGAGCCTTGCGGTTCATATGGTAGTCCAGCTGACACCTACTCCCCGCACCATCCAACACACCCATACTACGCCGGGGATACACCTAATTAGTTGGCCAAGCTGCGCCATCTCAGCATGTGGTTGGCACTGTAAAGCCGGGTTACATGCTCCATGAACCGGTCCTTAGGATCCAGGCAAGTACTAAACACAAACCCAAGTCTCGTGCACCCAGCACACAACCAAAACATCCAACTTGCCTTGATCCCTACCTCTACATAACTCACAATAGCTCATTCAAGAGTATGGTATAATAAACTGATAATCTCATCTCCCAAATATCCCATTCTAAGCATGGCTAAGCATATGCATGTAAACAAATGACATGACAAAATAAATCCCAACCCAAGCTACAAGGAAATAAGGTAATGCAATTCTAGGGGAACTTCCTAGCATGAGTTTCATATTTCACTTGACAATGCAAATAATTCTAGCTACACATCCTAGCATAGGATCAAAGTGGTCAAGGACACTTGCCTCCTTCTTGCTGCTCTTGAAATGGGTAGTCCTGATCTTGGAAACTGATAACTTGCTCTTGAACAGGTTCTACTTCATACCATCACACATAGCAAAAGAAAAACAACAATCATAAGACATAGTTCACACTTCTACTTCATACAAACCACACATTCACATTTATGAAATTTTCTTTACCATTTTAGGTGTTGTGGATACTCTATGTGTGTTGATTTGGGGCTTGCATACACTTTTATTTACATGTGTATGATTCCTACTTTGGTGTTCATATTTATACTCACATACTATATATATATACATGTATATATGTGTGTTTCAGTTTTAAATAAATTCCTTATATATTAAACTACCAAGTAAGTATGAAAAGTATTTTTCTTCTCCATATGTGCCTTCATAATTTCTATCAACCCTAAACTGAATTCTTTGTATTTTAGAAACTCCATTTATCATTTACTAGTTTCTATATTTTCAGATTTATATTCTTATGCATAATTGTGCATTTTATTATTAAATTAGTAATACACACTACCTAAACAGATTAGGTTCTGGTCCTAAATAATTTAAGATCATTTTTTGACCTTGGCTTCTGATGTATACTATTTCATAATTATTTTCCCTATTTTTCTTTAACTATTCTTTACTTAAAAATGTGTCCCTATACTATTAAATGTGAATAATAGATGAAACAGATTTATTTTAGCCCAAAAATATATTTTTATCTCACTCCAAAGTTTTCTAAGTACTGAGAAAGTTTTTAATAATTTTGACAATTATGTTTGTCCCCCTTTTTAATATTTAAACACTAGTTACATATTCAATTTTCTAAATTAAATACTAAACAGGGCTAAAATAATGAATTCACCCCATTACAGGGTCTATAATATTATTTTCATAATTTCCAGGGGTCTAGCTACACTTTTCAGAGGTGTTTTTCTTAATTTCTATTAAGTCTAGGGGCTAAAACTGATTTTTAAATGAATTTACATGATTTTCTGGAGTTCCAGGGGCTAGATCTGAAGTTTCCGGGGCTAGCTCTCAATTCCAGAGAACCCCAGGGGGTAGCACGTAAGATTTCCAGTCTTTATAACGCGGGGCTGACGTGGACCGTCCGATTTTAAACCGACGGCTGAGATTATAACATCGAACCGGTACGCGGGGTTTTAAAGTCTACCGTGCGATTTAAAATAAACGGCGCACAAGCGGCCACGTCGCTCTGATCGAGCGCGGGCGGCGCTGCCGGCGGCGCACGGCGGCGGGAAGCGGCGATCTCGCCGGAAAGTTTCGGATCCTCGAGAATTCTGCCTAGAACTGTGATCTTATGGCCTAGATCGGTAGAGGGGAGGTCAGGGATCTCACCTCGGGGGTTTTCTCGAGCTCGGGGGTCCTGGAAAGTGCTCGGCGGCGAGGTCCGAGGCAAAACCACGGCGAAGCTCATCGGAGCTGGATTTGCACCGTAAGTCTTCGGGTTTTCTGCACCTGCAAAGTTCCCCGGAGGCGGTGGATCAAGACCAACGAGTTAGATCAGAGTTTCCGAGCTTAGATCGGCCAGAATTCACCGGCGAAGTCTCGGTGCTCACCGGAGCGAAAATCGGCGATCGCGTGAGGAAAACTGATCGGATCGGTGGTTTTTATAGCCGGGGGAGGGCGGTGGGTCTGTTGTGATCGAGTTGGAGTCCGCTGGGTCCGGAATTCGGCTGCGGGGACAGGTTTCCCGATCGGTTGCGATCGCGCGCGCGGGAGAGAGTCCGGGGTCGCGGGGTTAGGGATGACATGCGGGTCCCACCCGTCAGCGAGGGGCAGCGCGGCGCGCGCGGGGGCGGGCTGCGCGGGGGTTTGCTGGGCCGGCTGGGGTTTCGGCCCACTGGCCAGCGGTTTTCCTTTTTCTTTTTCCATTTCTTTTCTGTTTTGGGTATAATTTGAATTCTAGTTTGAATTTGAATCTTTTCAAAACATGCAACACGTCCAAAAATTTCTAAATTCCCCTCTGAACATGGTTTAGGGTTTTAAATCAAAATTTGGGTTTTGACTAAAAATTTGGGGTGTTACACGGCGCCCCCGGCCTATGGCGCAGCCTTGCCCATACAGGGGTACACTGTGCCAGGCGCGAACCAAGCGTTCGCGGCACCAATACCTGCACTGGGAGCCAGCAACCGGCTCTGGCAGCGCCGACCCCGGCAATGCAGGCTCCGACCAGTGTCAGGTCTTCAGTAGCGCTGGACGTACCCGGTGGGGGTGCGCTAGCCGCAGCAAGAGCGCTACTGCACAATCCACCTGCTGGGGACGCGCCTCAGGCAGCGACCCAGCAGTGGATTCGCGAGGTAGACCGTCTCGTCGTCGCCGCCGCAAACCCTCGACTTCAGCGGGGATGACGCTCCGGCCATCCGGCTGTGCCGCTGATGCGCACACCAATGGTTGATGAGCAGACGGCAGATTCCAGCTCTACCAGGACCCAGTCGACGGATCTGAGGACAGAGCTGGAACGGTGTCACTTGGGCCAGGATACCCGGGTGTACCTCGAGCGACGTCAAGAAAGTCGTCGCACTCAAGAGGCTGGCGACAACATGACGTCGGCCTCGACCCTGCCTGAAGGGCGGACCTTCACCACGTGGGTTCTGCCCTAGGCGTACGCCGCGCAGCATAAGCCACAACCATGTGCTCTGCAAGCGGCGTCCCCGGCCTATGGCGCAACCTTGCCCATACCGGGGTACACTGCGTCAGGCGCAACCAAGCGTTCGCGGCACCAATACCTGCACTGGGAGCCAGCAACCGGCTCTGGCAGCGCCGACCCCGGCAATGCAAGCTCCGACCAGTGTCAGGTCTTCAGTAGAGCTGGACGTACCCAGCGGGGGTGCGCCAGCCACAGAAAGAGCGCTACCGCACGATCCGCCTGTTGAGGACGTGCCTCAGGCAGCGACCCAGCGGTGGATTCGCGAGATAGACAGGAGTAGGATGTACGGCCCTGGAGCCCCACCTCCGCTTCACGAGGTGGCCGCGCAAGTTTCAGCCGCACCTGCCCGAGAAGTACGACGGCAGCGTCAACCCGGCGGGGTTCCTCCAGATCTACTCCACCGCCGTACTTGCCGCAGGAGGGGATGAGGCCGTCATGGCCAATCTACTTCCCCGTCGCCTTGACCGGCCCGACCCGGTCTTGGCTAATGAACCTCCCTCGGGGTTCCATAACTTCCTGGGGAGAGCTCTGCCGGCAGTTCATCGCCAACTTTGGCAGCTCCTACACCCGTCCCGGCACGGAGCTTGACCTCCAAGCCATCAAGCAACAACCTGGGGAGTCGCTGCGCTCCTCTATCCAGCGGTTCTCCAAGGTACGCAACAACATTCCACATATTCAAAGTGCTTCTGTGGTGGCGGCACTTCGACAGTGTCCAGGACAAGAAGATGCTTGAGAGGCTTGCAACCAGAGAGGTCTGCGATGCCTCCGAGCCCTTCAGCCTGGCGGACAAGTGCGCCAGAGCGGCCGGAGGGCGGAGCTGGCACTCACTGCTAGCTTCCAAAGCCGGAAGACAGCCCGAAGGCGGCGGAGTTCAAGCTGAGCTCCCGACCACGTCAGACAGCCAAGAGCCAAGCACTGGCTGACTTCGTGGCTGAGTGGACGCCAACGAAGGCTGACCCAGGGGGCCGCGAAGACGGTGAACCAAAGTACCGAGCTCTGGTCTTCACCGGGCCTCACTGGACACTCTTCTTCGACGGCTCCTCGCGAAAGCAGGGGGCCGGTGCCGGCGTACTGCTTCTCATGCCATCGGGGGAGCAGTTTGGGTACATGGTGCGTCTCAATTCCAAGGCAACCAACAACTTGGCAGAGTATGAAGCATTCATCTTTGGCCTAAAAGACAGTCCTGTCTTTGGGTGCTCGCCAGCTGTTGGCACAGGGCGACTCCCAGCTAGTTATCAAGCAAGTTAAGGGTGAATGCTCCTACAAAGACCCACAACTAGCTGCTTATCTGCTCCACGTGCGGATGTTGGAGAAAGAATTCCTCGCCTTGGACCTGCGCCATGTACCACGCGCTGGCACGGCCACAGCGGACAACCTCTCAACGAAGACCTCCATCGGAGCCCCCGCGCACGAATGAGTCTTCGAGAGGTCGTTGCTGCGGTCCACAGCCCGGCCCGCCGAGACGGGCGAAGGGGGCTGAACCAGTGCCATGAAGCTAGGCAGTCCCGGCGGCCCTGGATGCCGCCAAAGGATTGTAAGAGTCACTGGGGACTCCGTGCAACCCAGCGCTCGAGATCCAGAAGCTCAAGTAGCCCCGATGCATGGACCACGGAGGTCCGGGACTCCTTGAAGGACATCCTTCCTGATGAACGTGCATCCGCTGAACGGGTGGTGCGGTGGCTAAGTGCTACGCGCTGGTATCTTTACTGGCGTGGCGCCACGACATCCTATTGCGGTGCATAACCCAGGAGGAAGGCTGCGACTAGCTCGCAGTAGTCCAAGGAGGCGAGTGCTGGGAACGCTCATCGTCCCGCACGTTGGTCAGATAAGCCACCCGGCATGGCTCCTACTGACCGAGAGCCACCTGGACGCTGTCAAACTGGTTAGGGATGCAATGCGTGCCAAGTCCACGCCAAGCAGACCCACACAACCGGTGCAGACGCGCACCCAGAGCCGTCGGGGGATACCGGCTCCTCCATGTTGAGGGCCAGCCGGACTTCGCAGGGCCGGGTCACGGGAACTACCCTTCCACATGGTATGCAGGGCCGAAGCCATGCTTCCCCCTGATATAGCCATGGAGGGTCCCCCCGTGTCCGGCGTACGACGAAGCCACGCATGACCAGCTCTGCGTGAAGACAGGCGCTCCGACGCCACCCCAGTAAGTTCACCATGCTTACTTAGGTGTTTATTTATTACACATTAATTTATATGAACACCTCCCCACGCTCTAGACAGTGTGCATCCATTGTACACTCGGTTCCTCTTTCCTGCTCTCATGCATAGTCGATATTTACCGTCCTGCCGAAGGCGGTAGTGCTTGGGGTACCTGCCAGAGGCCCGGTGGCCTTCTGGGTCTCCCCCTGTAAGGGTACTGTACCGCCAGTTGGTCTCCTCTGAGAAAAGACCTATGCTAAACCGGGGGGTCAGGAGCCTTGCTTTGCCCAGTCTTCACCCAAAGCATGCGCACTCTGCCCCCCGGCGCTGCGGTCTGAGTACCAGGGGGCCGCACAGTTACACCCTGACTGGGGCTGGGGCCAGACCTCCGGGACCAAGTGCACTGGATTACCCAGGCCCCGTATTCCGGCCTGGGACAGTAAGCCAAATGAGACTAAGGGACAGAAAAGTGGGGACCGCTGAGCAGTTCCGGACCTCCGCCCCCATAGCTAGGCCGAGCTCCGATGCCAGCCCTCGCCCTCCTTTCAGAGGCGAGCGCTGATGCCGGACCTCACGCCCTTCGTTGGCCTGAGCTCCGATGACTGCCGGACTCCGCCTCCACAGCCAGGCCGAGCTCCGAGGCCAGCCCTCGCTCTCCTTTCAGAGGTGAGCGCTGATGCCGGACCTCACGCCCTTCGCTGGCCTGAGCTCCGATGACTTCCGGACTCCGCCCCCATAGCCGGGCCGAGCTCCGAAGCCAACCCTCGCCCTCCTTTCAGAGGCGAGCACTGATGCCGGACCTCACGCCCTTCGCTGGCCTGAGCTCCGATGACTTCCGGACCTCCGCCCCCACAGCCGGGCCGAACTCCGATACCAGGCTCCACCCTCTCCTAAGAGGCTGAACACCGAAGCCGTCAAGACCCTGCCAGCACAGGGAGTACTCAAGACAAGAAAGTGCGCGGATCAGAAGAGACGAAGGTCCCACCTCGGGCTCGCTATCTCCCCCGAGATGGGCCCGGGGGCCACTGTCGGTACCCTCGATATGGGGTACCCCCGCGCACAGGGGAAAATGCCTAAGGATCTTGCCCTTCTCCGCAGGGAGAGCTCCAAAGGCGCCACGCGTCCAGCGGGGCCGGACCTCCCTCTCCTCAGAGGAGAGCTCCGGGCCCACCACGTGGCATACAGAAGCCGGACCTCCTCCTCCGCGGGAGAAAGGCCCGAAGACGCCACGCGTCCAGCAGGGGCCGGACCTCCCTCTCCTCAGAGGAAAGCTCCGGGCCCGCCACGTGGCATACCAAAGCTGGACCTCCCCCTCCGCTGGGAGAGGTCCGGAGGCTCCACGTGCCCCGCAGGCCGGACCCTTCTCTCCTCAGAGAAGGGCTCCGGACCCGCCACGTGGCCAGAAGAACGGTGCTGCCCGCCCCCGAGCGGTAGGCAGCGGGCGTAAAGGCGCCCCACACCTTGCCCATACAATGTATTCAATGCCCGCGTCTTCCCAAGACGCGGAAACGCGGAGCACGCGTCTGTCAGGTGCCGTTGTGCCCAGTCGCATCACAGACTGGCGCACGGTGTCAGAACCTGCCAGCTAATAAACGCTGCGACAAGACATCCCATGCCGCCTGCGCCGTCATCAACCACTACGACTAGCGCGTGGCATGGCAGGGCGGCAAGATGAAGACTCAGAAGCCTTCGGCCAGAGGCAACTACCGGCGTAACTACAGATACGGTAGACAATAGACAATCTTCCCGGGACCACCTGTCGGGTCCCGGCTCCCCTTGTAAGCCGCCCGAGTCTTGGACTATAAAAGGCTCGGGTAGGCGTCGATAGCAAGGGTTCACATTTTGCAACTCATACGCTAGCCATACACTCTCAAGCTGTAACTCACCCCCAAGCTCAGGCCCCCCGGCCCTGAGCAGCAAGCAATACAGCGAGCTCCATAGCTCGCCGTGGACGTAGGGTTTTATGCTCCGGCGGCCTGAACCACGTAAAACTCTCTGTGTCAAGCTCTCACTAACTCGTCCATCTGCGCAAGCTCTCCGCTAGGAACTAGCCCCTCCGAAAAAAGAACCTCCGCGGGCTGCCCAGTGCAGGCCCGGGGGAAGTGTCGACCAAACACTTCGACAACCATCAACAAACAATCCGCAGTAAAGTTCATCAAGTCTATTGTCTGCCGGTTCGGGGTCCCGAACAGAATTATCACTGACAACGGGACCCAGTTCACCAGCGCAGCATTCCAAGACTACTGCGAGGGCCTTGGTATTCAGGTGTGCTATGCCTCTGTCGCCCACCCAAGGAGCAATGGGCAAGTTGAGAGGGCCAACGCGGAGATTCTCCGGGGCCTTAAGACTCGCACCTTCGCCAGCCTGAAGAAACATGGTGCCAACTGGGTAGATGAGCTTCCGAGCACACTGTGGGCTAACCGGACATCCCAGAGCCGGGCCACCGGGGAGACACCCTTCTTCATGGTGTATGGGGCCGAAGCTGTACTTCCCCCAGAAATCACCTTGAAGTCTCACCGTGTCCGGGCTTACGACGAAGCCGTGCAGGACAACCTTTGGCGTGGAGAAATCGACCTCGTCGACGAGGTCCGATTACATGCAGCACTCCGCAACGTGCGGTACAGACAAGCGCTTCGGCGCTACCACCAGAGGTCTGTGCGTGCCCGGGAGCTGCAGGAAGGCGACCTGGTGTTGCGGCGCATACTTTCTCGCGATGGGGCCCACAAACTCTCCCTAGTTGGGAAGGCCCCTTCCGGGTCACGAAAGTGTGCCGCCCCGGGTGTGTGCGCCTTTCCACCGAGGATGGGGACCAGCTCCCGAACCCTTGGAACATAGAACACCTCCGTAAGTTCTACCCCTAGAGCAAAAATAGGACAGTACTTTCTTTTCGTAATAAACTCCACAGAGTCCAGGAGCAGCGCTCGGAGCAGCTAAGCCCCAGGGGACGGTACAGGACTATGTTCAGCTTTGCCTGGTTCCGACTCTGAGCGCGTAGAGTCTTGCTTCCCCTCTTAATGGGGCGGGTCGTGGCCTCCATGTTTAGCCTGCCTTCCTCCTGAGGAAAGTTGTGCGAAAAGAAATCTGCTCTATTTTGCTCTTTCCTCGTACTCATTTAAATTGTGTATTAAGTTTTTTAACCACCCTTGCAGTGCATGGATGCCATGTGCTCAGCTCCCCCTCCATACAGTCCCCAAGCACCAAGCATATGGTTAGGGGCTATAAGTCAAATAAGACTATGAGATAAGGGAGGGGGAGCCCCCAAAGAGAATTACGTTTCCTCTACCTGTGTGCAGGGCCTCCAGGCTATGGCGACAGGGACTGCATAAAGCGGGGGGAAAGGAGCTATCAGCAGCACCGGCCCAGGACTGGAAGGACCGGGCCCCGCCCCTTCAGCAGGGGCGAGGCCCGAAGGCCCCACGTGTCCAGCGGGTCCGGAGCTCTCGCCTCCCCTGAGGAGGGCTCCGGGCTCACCACGTGGCAGGCGGAAACCGGACCTCCCCCCTCGGTGGGAGGGCTCCGAAAGCCCTACGTGTCCAACATGGCCGGAGCCCCCGCCTCTTAAGGAGGGGGTCCGGACCCGCCACGTGGCAGGCAGATCTGGAGTTCCCCAAAGGGCGGGATCCGGAGACCCCCGGGGGCCCCTAACACGGTTAGGACCCGGGGAGGGTGTCTATGCAGAGCTCCGAGATTGGAGATAGCCTCTGAGTACCTTGCGGAGCTAAGGACTCAGTCAGGCAAAGCCGAGAAGGAGCATCACAGACGCAAATATCTTAAAGAGTCAAACTATGCGAGGCTCCATGAGCTGGACTACAGACTCGATAAAAAGAAAGAAACAAGTCCCAAGGGTCTCCTGACACGACCAGAATCTAGAAGTTACAAGAACAGCCGCATCACCAGGCTTCAGCCCTGGCAGAACTCTCTCGCTCTATGACCCAAGCGCAGGAATCGCCTCCCTCACAACCGGCGCAAAAGCCGGTGACGCCAAGGGAGCACATGAGGCCCCCTCCGCAGTATTCAGCGGTCTTCCTGGAGACTCTGCCGTCTGGGATCCTCCATGGTGCATCGGCGGCTTCCTTCTCCTGAAGTTCCCTCATCATCGGCGCAAAAGCCGGTGTCGTCAAGGGTGCCCCTGGAGCCTCCTTCCCTCATCACCTGCGCAAAAGCTGGTGTCATCAAGGGTGCTCCTGAGGCCCCCCCTCCGCAGCTTCAGCGGTCTTCTCGGAGACTCTGCCGCCTGGGATTCTCCTCGGTGCTTCAGCGGTTTCTTTGAAGACTCCACCACCTGGGAAGGGACGCAACACCAAGGAGCGCCTCCTGACAGGCGTGCGCCGCGCCTCTTCGTCTTGGGAAGGCGCGGGTCTTGAATGCTTTGTACGGTAAAGGCATGGCACGCCTTTACTCCCGCTGCCTACCGCGCCGGTCCGCAGCACTGTTCTGCTGGCCACGTGTCGGACCTGGAGCTCTCCTCTGAGGAGGGGGGGAGCTCCGGCTCCGCTGGACACATGGAGCCTTCGGAGCTCACCCCCGCGGAGGGGGCGAGGTCCGGTCTTCCGGGCCACGTGGCAGGCTCGGAGATATCCTTTGAGGAGAGGAGAGCCCCGGCCCTGCCGGACACGTGGTGCCTTCGGAGCTCGCCCTTGCGGAGGGGGCGAGGTCCGGCCTCCTGGGCCACGCGGCAGGCCCGGAGCTATCCTCCGTGGGGAGGGGAGCTCCGGCCCCGCTGGACACGTGGCGCCTTCAAACCTCGCCCCTGCAGAGGGAGCGAGGTCCTTAGGAAGTTTTACCCTGTGCGCGGGGGTACCCGGTATTGAGGGTACCGACAGTGGCCCCCGGGCTCACCTCGAGGGAGGTAACGAGCCCGAGGTGAGGCCTTCTCCTACCCGCGCACTTTCTTGTCTTGAGTACTCCCTATGCTGGCAGGGTCTTGACGGCTTCGGAGTTCAGCTTCTGAGGAGAGGGTGAAGCCTGACATCGGAGCTCAGCCCTTGTGAAAGGGGGAGGTCTGGCTTCGGAGCTTGCCTCTGAGAAGATGGGTGGTCCAGGAAGTCATCGGAGCTCAGGACCACGAAGGGCGTGAGGTCCGGCATCAGGGTTCGCCTCTGAAAGGAGGGCGAGGGCTGGCGTCGGAGCTCGGCCCAGCTGTGGGGGCGGAGGTCCGGAAGTCATCGGAGCTCAGGCAAGCGGATGGCGTGGGGTCCGGCATCAGCGCTCGCCTCTGAAAGGAGGGCGAGGGCTGGCCTCAGAGCTCGGCCCAGTTGCGGGGGTGGAGGTACGGAAGTCATCGGAGCTCAGGCCAGCGAAGGGCGTGAGGTCCGGATGTCATCGGAGCTCAGACCAGCGAAGGGCGTGCAGTCCGGCATCAGCGCTCGCCTCTGAAAGGAGGGCGAGGGCTGGCCTCAGAGATCGGCCCAGCTGTGGGAGCGGAGGTCCGGAAGTCATCGGAGCTCAGGCCAGCGAAGGGCGTGAGGTCCGAAGGTTATCAGAGTTCAGGCCAGCAAAGGGCGTGAGGTCCGGCATCAGCGCTCGCCTCTGAAAGGAGGGTGAGGGCTGGCCTCGGAGCTCGGCCCAGCTGCTGGGGCGGAGGTCCAGAAGTCATTGGAGCTCAGGCCAATGAAGGGCGTGAGGTCCGGCATCAGCGCTCGCCTCTGAAAGGAGGGCGAGAGCTGGCCTCGGAGCTCGGCCTGGCTGTGGAGGCGGAGTCCGGCACTGCTCAGTGGTCCCCCCTTTCCTGTCCCTTAGTCTCATTTGGCTTACTGTCCCAGGCCGGAATACGGGGCTTGGGTAATCCAGTGCACTTGGTCCCGGAGGTCTGGCCCCAGCCCCAGTCAGGGTGTAACCGTCCGGCCCCCTGGTACTCAGACCATAGCGCCCGGGGGCAGAGTGCGCATGCTTTGGGTGCAAGACCGGGCAAAGCAAGGCTCCTGACCCCCCGGTCTAGCGTAGGTCTTTTCTCGGAGGAGACCAACTGGCGGTACAGTACCCTTACAGGGGGAGATCCAAAAGGCCACCGGGCCTCTGGCAGGTACCCCAATCACTACCGCCTTCGGCAGGACGGCAAATATCGACTATGCATGAGAGCAGGAAAGAGGAACCGAGTGTACAATGGACGCACACTGTCTAGAGCATGGGGAGGTGTTCATATAAATTAATGCATAATTTAAATAAACACCTAAGTAAGCATGGTGAACTTACTGGGGTAGCGTCGGAGCGCCTGTCTTCACGCAGAGCGGGTCATGCGTGGCTTCGTCGTACGCCGGACACGGGGGGGACCCCCATGGTGATCTTAGGGGGAAGCATGGCTTCGGCCCCGCATACCATGTGGAAGAGTAGTTCCCGTGACCCGGCCCTGGGAAGTCCGGCTGGCCCTCGACATGGAGGAGCCGGTATCCCCCGACGGCTCTGGGTGCGCGTCTGCACCGGTTGTGTGGGTCTTCTTGGCGTGGACCTGGCACGCATTGCATCCCTAACCGGTTTGACGGCGTCCAGGTTGCTCTTGGTCAGTAGGAGCCAAGCCGGGTGGCTTAACCGACCAGCGTGCGGGACGATGAGCGTTCCCAGCACTCGCCTCCTTGGACTACTGTGAGCTATTCGCAGCCTTCCTCCTGGGTTATGCACCGCAATAGGATGTCGTGGCGTCACGCCAGTAAAGATACCAGCGCGTAGCACTTAGCCATCCGCACCACTCTTTCAGCGAATGCACGTTCATCAGGAAGGATGTCCTTCAAGGAGTCCCGGACCTCCGTGGTCCATGCATCGGGACTACTTGAGCTTCTGGATCTTGAGCCCTGGGTTGCACGGAGTCCCCAGTGACGCTTACGATCCTTTGGCGGTATCCATAGCTGCAGGGCCGCCGGGACTGCCTAGCTTCGAGGCACTGGTTCAGCCCCCTTCGCCCGGCTCGACGGGCCGGGCTGTGGACCGCAGCAACGTCCTCTCGAAGACTCCTTCGGGTGCAGGGGCTCCGAGGGAGGCCTTCGTTAAGAGGTCTTCAGCTGCGGCCTTGCCAGCGCGCGGTACATGGCGCAGGTCCAAGGCGAGGAAGTATTTCTCCAACATCCGTACGTGGAGCAGATAAGCAGCTAGCTGTGGGTCATTGCAGGGGCATTCACCCTTAACTTGCTTGATAACTAGCTGGGAGTCGCCCTGCGCCAACAACTAGCGAGCGCCCAGAGACAGGACTGTCTTTTAGGCCAAAGATGAGTGCTTCATACTCTGCCAAGTTGTTGGTTGCCTTGGAATTGAGACGCACCATGTACCCAGACTGCTCCCCCGATGGCATGAGAAGCAGTACGCCGGCACTGGCCCCCTGCTTTCGCGAGGAGCCGTCGAAGAAGAGCGTCCAGTGAGGCCCGGTGAAGACCGGAGCTCGGTACATTGGTTCACCGTCTTCACGGCCCCCTTGGTCAGCCTTCGTTGGCGTCTACTCAGCCACAAAGTCAGCCAGTGCTTGGCTCTTGGCTGTCTGACGTGGTCTGGAGCTCAGCTTGAACTCCGCCGTCTTTGGGCTGTCTTCCGGCTTCAGAAGCTGGCAGTGAGTGCCAATTCCACCCTTCGGCTGCTCTGGCGCACTTGTCCGTCAGGCTGAAGAGCTCAGAGGCCTTGCAGACCTCTCTGGTCGCAAGCTTCTCAAGCATCTTCTCGTCCCGGACACCCTGCCGGAACGCTACCACCACAGAAGCACTTCGAATGTGCGGGATGGTGTTGCGTACCTGGGAGAACCGCTGGATGAAGGAGTGCAGTGACTCCCCAGGTTGTTGCTTGATGGCGTGGAGGTCAAGCTCCGTGCCGGGTCGGGTGTAGGAGCTGCCGAAGTTGGCGATGAACTGCCGGCAGAGCTCTCCCCAGGAAGTTATGGAACCCTGAGGGAGGTTCATTAGCCAAGACCGGGCTGGGCCGGTCAAGGCGACGGGGAAGTAGTTGGCCATGACAGCCTCATCCCCTCCTGCGGCAAGTACGGCGGTGGAGTAGATCTGGAGGAACTCCGCCGGGTTGACGCTGCCATCGTACTTTTTGGGCAGGTGTGGCCGAAACTTGCGCGGCCACCTCGCGAAGCGAAGGTGGGGGCGTCAGGGCCGCACATCCTGCTCCTGTTTCTGCAGGTGTTGGCGCCGCGAACGCTTGGTTCGCCGCTGGCACAGTGTACCCCGAGGGCGCCGTTTGCAGGGCATATGATTGTGGCATATGCTGCGCGGCGTACGCCTGGGGCAGAGCTCGCATGGCGAAGATCTGCCCTTCAGGCTGGGTCGAGGCCGACGTCATGTAAAGGTCCCAAAATTATGAATACAAAGAAACACTTATTTGCAAAAGTTGGTTTCACATGTATGAAATTTTGAACTTGTTAAAACTTTTCCCCACATGTGATAACCCAAATGAGGGTTTTCTTCACACAAGTCAAATGTTTATTTGAGAACTTGGGACCCTAGAGGGTTCTAAAACAAAGATGGGAAGTTTCCATATGTGTGAGGAAGCAAAAATCAGATTTAGAACAATTGTTCAAACTCAAAATTCAAATGAGAGCAACACTAGGAATTTCCAAACTGTTGTGCTACAAATCTCATTTGCAACAGCCAAAATAAAAATCAGATTTCATATTTGGATTCCTTGAGTCCAAATTAGGGGGTGTGCAAAGTTTCATGATTTATGGAAACGATTTGCAACCCATTTTTCCAAAATGGACTTTAAATGACAAAGAATTCAAACACTCATTTGAATTTGGATGAAACTTGCCCAATTATCCAAATGCATACCAGATTTGAATTCCCACAATTGAATTCACTCAGCATTCAAACTTGGGAGATATTTGGAGAGGGGATAAGGAGGACTGATCAGTGGGTCCCACATGTCATTGGGAGCACTGAAATTGCAAAAGATCTGAAGTCCACAGTCTCTGTTTTGCTTAATTCCCACGTGAAGCAATCGGCAGAGCCGACAGCGGCGCTCACCGCCTCGGGCGACCGCCTCCCCGTGGGAACCGCCTCACCCAGAGCTTTATTACCCCCTGTCGGGCTCCTTCTCCCTCTCATCACCGAAGCCCCGAAGCCACGTTGTTCTTCCTTTCCTCGCGCGAGAAATCAACCGAGAACCGCCGCTGAGCTCTCGGTCGATCGACCACCGCCTAGCGCGTGTGCCAGCCGCAGCGGAGCAGCAAAACTGCACCGCAGAACACCCCACAACATCCCCGAGCCATCACCGAGCGGATTCAACCGAGAGCAAGTGCTCTCGTGGGCATAGAACCGAGAGCAAGTGCTCTCGTGGGCAGCTTCAACCGCGGCTTGTCACGACCGAGCTAGGCCATCTCTGGGCGTGCGCGACGTCCAGGCAACTCACCCCCGAAGCTCAGGATCAACCGTGGATCGTCGGCAGGGAATTTCGAGAATTTCGCCCGATCGGTGCAAACCGACCTTCCGGTACGTTTCCGAGAAATTCCCAGTTGATTATGGTCTAGATAGCCCGAAACTTCGCACACGAGGGCTAGACGTAAGGACGCACCAGTTTGCTTTTGAAACCCCGCATGAAACACACTGTGCATGACGTATTTCCAGTCTTTACGACGGCGACTATGGCGGAAAGGTTCGGGTGCACGGTGAACCCTAATTTAGAACCGTTTCTGAGCCATTGTATCCCCATGTCGATGTTCCTTAGTGTCTGCCGGTGCTCTAGAGCTTGGAAACTGAAGCCTAGAAGGCTTAGGGCGTCGGGGCGACGTCGCCGGACTTCGTCCAAACCGTTGCGCCATCGCGGGCTAGTTTGGGGGCCCTACCGGCTCGAGCAAACCCCACCAGCGTGTTCCTCATGTTGAATTAGGGGCTGGCGGTGATTTTCAGCAGTTGAGATGGCCGGACGACTGATCCCGGAGCTTCTCCGGCGAGCCCGGCGGCGGGATCGCGCGGGAGCGAGAGGTGGAAGACGACCTTCCCCGGCCCGCGTGTCAGCGACTCGGGGAAAACGGGTCGGATACTCTGTGGCGCGGGATCGTCTGTGACAGCGCAGGAAATAATTCTGTAGCCCATGCGGCACTTCCTCAGCAGCTGACACGTGCCCCATGGCCCACAGTCAGGTTTAAACTTTTCCCCGGATTTATTCAAATCCCAGATTTTTTCCCAAACTTTAGAAGAGCATAACTTTTGCTAGGAACCTCCAAATTTAGTGGTTCAAATTGGGTTAGATTCAGATTGACAAACTCTATCCAAATATGCAACCCAATTTGTATGAAAGTCTTTATTTAGTTCTGGAAAATTCTTTAAAACTTTTCAGTAAAAGAATTTTAGAGGGAGTTTGGTTTATCCAAAAATGCTCAAATTTTGCCAGAATATTCTATAGGGTGTTATTAGACTCCTGTAAAAGTTTCAGCTCATTTGGATTTGAATTAATCAGGGTAATTCAGATTGTAAGTTCCTGTATTCAAATGAATACAGAAACATTTTCAGAGAATTTCCAAAACTTGTAAATTCAGTTCTGGGAAATTCTTAGCTCCAAAAATCCTAGGAAAATTTATGTAGACTCTATAAACTATAATTGAAATTGTGGTTCACTGAGTTTGACATGAACATGGATGTTACCTCAGAATTAATTCATCTTTGACTAAACACTTAGAGAATTATTCTGAATAAACCATTCCATGAAATGTGCTAAATTTTGGTCCAGAGGACTTTCTTGTGACAAGGAACTCACATGAAAATTCTCAGCTCCATTAGAGCACTGGATCACCACTGTCATGTGTGATCTCTTAAGGTGATCAACACTTAAGTGGGAAGAAGCACTCAACA
This sequence comes from Neostapfia colusana, assembly GCA_030760725.1. Taxonomy (NCBI): domain Eukaryota; kingdom Viridiplantae; phylum Streptophyta; class Magnoliopsida; order Poales; family Poaceae; genus Neostapfia; species Neostapfia colusana. The sequence goes on along the minus strand of JASWHV010000001.1, from coordinate 35,968,193 downwards.
CTTGATCTTATTGTTTAAGCCCAACCCAAACCACTAGCACCAGTGTCATTTTAAATTCGTAAACAAAGTTCTAGTTTTAAAATGGTCATTAGATCTTATGAGCAAAAGCTTTTCAATTAAATACATATGCATGATCATATCGTGTAGCATATACGTGAAGAAGGTGAGAAGAACTTGAGGTGAAGATCAAGGAGGGAGGAAATCAAGTGATCAAGCTCCAAGTGATCGTCACTAACTGATTGTAACAGTAGTCACCTGCAAAACAGGCAAGCCCCGGTTTGCATTTGAACCGTTTTATAAAGCATTTTCATTTGTAGAGATCATAGCTTTGCATCGTTGATTGCATTACTTCTAGATGATATTGAAAACCCCACTTGCATGACCAGAACCACCTAAGAGAAAAATGGTAGAATAGCAACTCCTCGAGGGAATTTGGCTACGCTAATGTTAGTAGGAAAGGTCCGGTAGAAGACGAGTAGCTGGAATCTACTCGCAAGTTTAGGGCTGGTGTACTTGGAACGGGTCCAATTTAGAGAAGATGAGGAAAGTTCACACATAAGAAATGGAGACCGGGCAGGGAGGTTTAGATGCAGCAGGTTGCAGCCGTGCGTGCATAGCCCTGCCTGTGTCGGTTAAGGCCCGTCCGTGCTTGGCCCTGTTGGACAAGTTTGAGTTGTGTACCGGGCGCATACTGGCTATATGGGACCCAGGAAACCGATGTACCTTGGGAGATTCATAGTGGAACTTTTCCAACTGCCTTAGCCTTTCGGCGTCAGGGTAGCAGGAGGTACCTCGCTCAAGAACATACCACTGCGGGTATGTACCTTGAGGGAGTTTGCGTACTCGGGGCAGTTGGACTGCGTCCAATGTGGAAGATCTTGGGAAAGGTGGTCGCGTACAACGTCAGTCGAGGTTGCTGCCGGCAACTCGCAGTACGGGTGTATGTGTCATGTAGTCCGGGTGTGTACTGATTCGAATCACCGTCGCTCGCGGTTATATGAGCATACTTGCCCACTACGTCTTGACGTAGTAAGAACTGAACTGGTTATTCTTTCGAACTTGATAAGGATGTGCTATAACTTGTATTGCAACCATGATTGAATTAGAGATAGGCTCATTAAAGTTTACTTTCACTTTGTGCAAGGAGCATCGCAACAAAGCGTTTCTTGTTTGATTGTGGAGCTGCGATGCTTTTCGGCTCAAGGTTTGCACAATGAGGCTTAAAATCTGAAAGTTAAGGATCGACTTTAGGCGAGTCCTTTATGCAAATCTAGCCAACCTAATTGCAACCCTCGTACATGTAGAGTTTCTTGCTTAGGAGAGACGGGTCAGACTTGCTGAGCCTATGTGCTCACGCTTGCTATATAAGTGGTTTTGCAGGTTAACAACGATGCTGAAAAGAAGGTTGTCTGGTGGGACCCGGAGACTTCCGAGTCATTTAACCTAGGGAGAACCCAGCCGCTGCTGTTGTCTTCGTGTTGCTAGCAAGAGGAGTCCGCGGGCTGGACTTCATCTCGAGTGCTTTTAGTTATTCGACGTGAGTTGACATAGACTTCCGCTGTAGTTACTTGATGTAAAGTATTTACAAGGAAAAACTTGTAAGCTTCTGCTATTGTTTTATGTAATACATTATTCCTTATATGTGTGTTGTTGGTTGTCGCACAACACGGCACCACCCAATGCGATTCCCGGGCGAGTGGCCTGTCTCGGTTGACGGGTCTGCCTCATCTGGTATTAGAGCCGCATTGGTAATAGCACACGGAATAAGGAAGGTATTACGACAAAAATTTAGGTTATGGTGAGGATACGGTACTAGGCCCACATAAGGATTACTATTAGCTTAATATGAAGGTGGCAAACTAACTTATTTATTATGTCGGAAAATCGTGCATCTCGGGACGATTTATGTCTTGGGGGGTGCACGTAAGTGCTGTCCACCAGTGCGCACAAGCTGAAGGGTGGAGCCTCACGGGTGGCAGGTAACCCGATCCGCTTTAGTATCCTCTACGACTCTTCATGTCGTTTGGGGTACTCGAGCAACGTCTGTCCCAGGCGTGCGTGGTGCAATTTGGGAAACCCCGTCACGTGGTTAGTAACGTGAACACATAGCTCAAGGCGTGTTTGGCTTGAGAACACCTGTGCGAGTGATGACGGATGGGTGTAAGAACTGTATGAATACCGGGTTCGGTGTGCAGCCGGACCTGATGATTGAGTGTGACTTATGCAGGATTAACCACGAAACCATAGTACGAATAGTACACGTTTGCAAGTGACCGTTTTAGTGCCACCTAAGACACGTTTATGCCGGTATAATCTGGATAGGATTTTCTTTTGGCGAGGCTACGTAGTACCGACATGCTTCTTACGGTGCGTCGACACCGTACTAAACTTAATAACCCCTTTTCTTTGAAGAAATGACTCATGAACTAACTTTCAAATAAAATGGAAATTTGAAACAAATATTAGTTATTGAACTCTTATTTTGAGCTAAGATTCAAATGAGAGGAAGATTAGACTTCAAAGATTTCAAAAACAGAGTGCTCTGTTTTTGGCAGGAATTCTTGCTGGACTTTAATAGAGCATAACTCTGGGTAGCTTAACCCAATTAAGGTGTATGATACAGTTCTGGATAGATTTTCAAGTGATCTACAACTTATTTGTAGACCTCCAGAGCTAAATCACATGCTAAATGGGTAGAGAGTTCAGAGGAAGGTAAACTGTCCAGAACCAGGACAGCAACAAAACCTCTCTAGACCTTTCGGTTTTTAAGCCATAACTTTCTATAGGGAAACCCTTAAGAAGCCTATGATACACCATTGGATAGGTTATGAAATGTGCAACATTGTTGTAGTTCAAATTTTGTTCAGGTTCTTATTGTATTTACATATACAACTGTGATAAAATCAGCCACGTACAAAGGAGGTGCTGACAAATTTTATCCAGAAATTCTGTCAAACTTGAAAAATCATAACTTTTAATTCGGAGATGATCTGGGGGCATATGAGTACTCGTTGGAAATATACTGAAGTTAATTTTAACTTTGGTATTCAACTTGAGTTATAAAAATGCTCTTAATTAGATCAAAATCTGGAGATAAGGCATAAAGGTCTGTCCTGTACAGATAGGCTGAATAGCTATGCCTACTAAGGAGTTGTGTAAACATGAATTTTGTTACTGCTTTTATAATTTTGACATATTCTTGTTTTCATTAGTCTCACATACTGCTGAGTTCTTGTTTAACTCATCTCAACTACATTTTGCAGTATGGTTCGTACTCGCTCTAGGAGTAGGGCCGGAAGTTCTCATCGAGGCGGTGATGCTTCCATTCCACCGTCGGAACCACCATCCACAGGATGAATGGATCTTATGACTCGAGTTGTCGAGTCTAATCAAGAGAATGCTAGGCTACTCCAAGAAGCAACACAAGAACACACACGCTTACTCCAAGCTTTGGTACAGCAAGGTGTACTCCAGAACACGCAACAAGTCGTTCCACCTCGGGACGCTTATCTGGACTTCTTGGCGACTCAACCGCCTATCTTTACTGAAGCCCACCGAACCTGTCGAAGCAGATCAATGGCTTCGTGTCATGGAGTCGAAATTTGGAGTATTCCAGTGTGATGATTACCAGAAGACAAAGTTTGCACTCAACAACTCCATGGAGCAGCCGGAAACTGGTGGATGGATCATTTTGCCACCATTCCGGAGGACCATCAAGTGACATGGAGGGAGTTTTGTGAAGCCTTCCGTACTCGTTACATACCACTAGGTATTGTCAAGGCAAAGCGGGAGGAATTTTTAGGCTTGAAGCAAGGGGACATGAGTGTCCTCGAGTATGTCAGAAGATTTAATCTTTTGGCCCAATATGCTCCCGAATATATGGCGAAAGAAGAGCCACGGTGTGACCTATTCTTCCATGGCCTGAGTGCCGTATTACGGGAAAAGCTGGCCGTACACAATAACGGCAGTTATACCGACATGGTTGATGCGGCTTTCATTCAAGAGAAGCCGACACTTGAGTGGCAAGCGGAGAAGAGAAAGATGAGTGAGATCGAGCAGGCTAGCACAAGTTATGTGCCTCAGAAGTACCGTTTGGTGTATCAAATGCCACCCGGTGAAAGATGGAGGCCACCTGTACGATCAACTCCTCAGAGGTTGATTGCTGGTCAAGTTCTACAACTTGCACCACCTCCACTGCCGCAGCATCAGACGGTGGTTTGTGCTCCATCGCTGCAGCCATATGTACCTAGCAGTCCACCACAAGTCAATGAAGAACCGGAGAGGCATCCGTGTTTGACTTGTGGGCGCATGAGCCATTATGCTAGGCAATGTCCGGAGGAAACTTGAGGCTACGGGTCATCATATTTACAACAATACGACCTGTATCTTAATCTGCAGATAGGAGGGCAGATAAGGGACAATATTCACTATACGGTGATTGATGATGTTCTGGAGGAAGAAGCCGCTTTAGCAGGGATGTTTTCTCTAAATCAGCTACCGGTTTTAGTTCTCTTTGATTCCGGTGCCACACACAACTTCATTAGCCAATCTTTTGTGGCTCAACATCAGCTCCAAACCGTTTATACAAAGAGGCAATACCTCATATCTTCGCCCGGGGGCAACAGTACCGCAAGGGAGGTTGTCTCCTGAGCACCTCTTTGTTTGGGGGGTAAAATATACCCTACGACCCTCATTATTCTTGAAGGTCTGAAGATCGACATCATTTTGGGAATGTCGTGGTTGAATTACCACAGAGCGGTTCTTAACATTAGCTCCAAGACCGTTGAGCTCAACTCCCCACAGCACGGTCTTCATATATTAATTCTGGGCGCCAGACGGCAACAGATTGCAACAGTGAACCACACGGAAGTTGTTAAGATAGAGGACATTCCGGTGGTACGTGAGTATCGGGATGTGTTTCCCGAAGATTTACCGGGCATGCCGCCCGAACGAGACGTTGAGTTCAAGATCGAACTTATACCGGGAACCACACCGATATCACGAAGGTCGTACAAGATGGCATCCAATGAACTGGTAGAATTGAAGACATAGCTGAATGACCTAATGAGCAAGGGATTTATACGACCAAGTTCGTCACCTTGGTGTTGTTCAGCATTATTTGTTAAGAAGAAGGACGAAACACTACGGCTTTGTGTTGATTATCGTCCTTTGAACGCCGTTACCATCAAGAACAAGTATCCACTACCTCGCATTGATATGCTCTTCGATCAATTAGTGGGTGCGAAGGTATTTTCGAAGATGGATCTTTGGTCCAGATATCATCAGATTAAAATCCGGGCAGAAGATATTCCGAAGACGGCATTCTCAACGAGATACGGGCTGTATGAGTATCTCGTTATATCTTTTGGTTTGACCAACGCCCCGGCACACTTTATGTACCTGATGAATTCAGTGTTCATGCCGGAGTTGGATAAATTCGTCGTTGTCTTCATCGATGATATCTTGGTGTACTCCAAGTCAGAGGAAGAACATGCTGAACATCTGCATATTGTGCTACAAAGATTGCGAGATCATCAGCTCTATGCAAAATTCAGCAAGTGTGAATTCTGGATTAATAAAGTACCTTTTCTCGGACACATCATTTCAGCGGAGGGCATCGCTGTAGATCCGAGTAAGATTATCCAAGTGCAGAAGTGGGAGTCACCAAAGTTAGTACATGAAATCCGAAGCTTCCTCGGTTTAGCAGGTTACTACCGGAGGTTTATTCCGGGTTTTTCCAAGATTGCTAAATCGATGACGGAATTATTAAAGAAGAATACCAGATTTGTGTGGGGTGCTGCGTGTGAACAAGCTTTCAAGACCTTAGTGAAGCATCTCACAACAGCCCCAGTTCTTACTCAGCCGGATACAACGAAGCCATTCGACGTTTATTGATGCATCGGTCTTGGCTGCGTGCTGATGCAAGAAAGACGAGTGGTCGCTTATGGATCTCGTCAACTCAGAACTCACGAGCAGCATTATCCAACTCATGATCTTGAGTTAGCTGCCGTGGTCCTTGCTTTGAAGATGTGGAGGCATTACTTGCTCGGAAATCTTGTACACCTCTACACCGACCACAAGAGCTTGAAGTACATCTTCACTCAGAAAGAACTGAACATGAGGCAACGAAGATGGCTAGAGCTCATTAAGGACTATGAACTTGAGATTCATTATCATCCAGGAAAGGCGAATGTGGTCGCCGATGCGCTCAGTCGTAAGGCGCATATCCATCACCTAACTATTGCTGAAATGGATGATGAAGAACCAATCCTCCGTGTCATACCGTATGGAGCTCTCTATAATCTCGCTCTCATTCCTACTATCCGAGAGGAGATCATGGAAGCTCAACGAAAAGACAGGGGTATGTCTCACATACGGCGGAGGATAGACAACGGAGAAATGAAGTGCTTCCGGAAGGATGATGAAGGTATTTTGTGGTTCAACGACCGGATAGTAGTACCCCGGGATATGGGACTACGGAAGAAAATTTTGGATGAAGCTCATTTGTCCAAGTTTTCCATTCATCCGGGCAGTAATAAAATGTACCAAGATCTCCGGAAGAAGTTTTGGTGGAGACGTATGAAACGTGAAGTTGCAAAGTACGTTTCAGAGTGTGATACGTGTCGAAGAGTCAAGGCCGACCATATGAAGAAGTCAGGCCTACTGCAGCCATTGCAAGTACCGGCATGGAAGTGGGAAGACTTGAGTATGGACTTCATCGTCGGGCTGCCGATGACCTCCCACAACCATGATTCGATTCGGGTAATCATGGACCGATTAACCAAATCAGCACATTTCATCCCTGTGCATACTAGGTATAACGCAAGGCAGTATGTGTAAAGGTCCCAAAAATGTGAATACAAAGAAACATGAGTTTGCACAAATGTTGAAATCATGTGTATGAAAAAGGGGCTTAGTTGAAACTTTTTCCTCATATGGTAACATGTATGAGATTTCTTCTAAACAGACTTAGGGTTACTGCATGGATGGACCTCATGTAGATTAAAACCCCAGAAATGAAGAGCTCAAGTGCAAGAGAAGGGTTTAAAAATCAGAGATGGACTAAAGGTAAATTCAAACTTCAAGTGAGGGAAGGACACAATGAGAAATTCAAAACTGTTGTGTCCAAACTATTGTTTGCAGCAGCTAACACAAGGATCAAGTGGCATATTTGGATTCCTTAGGTCCAAATTAGTGGGGAGGCAAAGTTTCATTAAATTTTGAAAAGATTTGCTGCCCATTTTTCCAAAGGGAGTCAAATGTGCAAAGAATTCAAATGAACATTTGAATTTGCATGGAATTTGTCCAAACTTGTCAAATGAGCTCAGTTTCCAATTTTTAAACACTTGGGTTGGATAATTGTCAAACTTGGAAGATATTTTGAGAAGAATTGGTACTGACTAGTGGGGCCACATGTCATTGGGGGAAATGAGTGTGCAAAAGACCTTCAGCTCAGGCAGTGCACGGTCTCTGTTTTTTCTCCTCTTCGCGAAGTCATCGCGCCACCGAGACCGCCTCGGTCCTTCTCACCGTGCGACACCGTGGCAAGGCCAACGCCACCTCTCCCTCACGACCTCTGTGCTGGCGAGCTGGTTTCCCCCCTCCTTATCACGCAGCTCGCGCGTTGTCCTCGGTTCCCACTCTCGCGTGCACAACAGGAACCTCCCGGCGTCGTTTCTCGTTATGCCTGTTGCAAACCGCGTCGCCCCCTCCACTGCCCGAGTGATCCACGGAAGAAGTGAGCGCCAGTGTGTGCTCTAGCGACCCATCGCTCTACTCCGTGGCGTTGCCGCATCGTTTGATCACAATTTGACGAATTTCACCGGGCACCGAGGCTCACCATCGGGAAACCGAGCTGGTATCACGTGGACAGCCCCACCGAGAGCTTCTCAGGCCCGAGCTAGAGCGCCCTCGGATGCGCTGGGAGCCCCTGATGCTCGTCCCCGAAGCTCAAGCCATGAGATGATCTACCGGGCTCGAATTTAGGAAAAGATCGCCGTCGGGCACCATCCGACCTTCTAATACGGTAATACCAAATTCGATCGTCCCTCTCGTTCTTAGGCCGTGAAAACCTTGCACACAGGACCGCCACTAACCGGCGATCAGTAGTCCTTCACAACCCTAGTTGGAAAGATGCACATAGACCGCTTGAAATCCAGAATTTCCGACCTCAAACGCGGAGGAGGTTTCGGGTGCACGGTGAGACACCATTAGCCGCCGGTCCCGAGCAGTTTTGAGGCTAGGTCGAGCATCCCCATGGTCCACTGGTGCTGTAGCGCCGTTCCACCGAGGTCTGGGCAGGCTAGGATGACCGGGCGACGTTGCCGAACCGGTCCAGAGCCGCCGCGCCGTGGCCAGCTAGGTTAGAGCCATCGCCGACCGGGGAAGAGGGTTCCATCGTGTTCAGCATGGGAAATTAGGCCCTAACGGCGAGGGAGAGCTCGGGGGATGGCCGGGAGGCCGGAATCCGTCGAACTCCGGCGAGCCCGGCGGCGCGCGGGCGCGGGTGGCCGGAGGTAGAAGACGACCCGGTAGGTCCCGCCCGTCAGCGACGGTTTTTCAAATATCTGATCGGCTGTGGCGCAGGGATCGCGTGTGGCGGTGCGGGAAATACCCTGTAGCCCCGTATGGCTTGCCTCAGCAAGTGACACCTGTCCCCGGACCCACAGCCAGGATTTGAACATTTTGGGGAATTTCAGTTTTCAGTTCAAACTTTGCATAGCTACAACTTTGGGTAGGAGAATCCAAAAATTTTGAAACAAATTTTGTTGGATTCCTCTGATAGAGTACTATCCAAATATGGAACCCAATTTGTATGAAACCCTTTATTTAATTCTGTAAAATTCTTTAAAGCTTTTTAGCAAAAGAATTTTAGAGGGAGTTTGGGTAATCCAAACATCCTCAAATTTTGCAAGAATAGTCTTTAGGGTATTAGTGAACCCGTATAAAAGTTTCAGCTCAATTTGAGTTGATTTGATAAGGGAAATTTAGATTTGAAGATGCTGTATTCAAATAATACAGAAACATTCAGAGAATTTCCAAAACTTGGAAATTCAGTTCTGGGCAGATCTTAGCTCCAAAAATGCTAGGAAAATTCATGCAAACTCTATGAGCTATAATTGAAATTGTGGTTCACTAATTTTTGCATGAACATAGGTGGGATCTCAGAATTAATTCTTCTTTGCTTAGTTGCTTAGAAAATTATTCTGAACAAACCACTCAATGAAAAGTGCTAATTTTTGGTCCAGAGGACTTTCTTGTGACAAGGAACTCACATGAAAATTCTCAGCTCCATTGGAGCCCTGGATCACCCCAGTGCTTTTAACCTCTTTGGGTGATCAATATAGAAGAGGGGGAAAACCACTTAGCATTTAATCATGTGTTTAGATCCAAACCTAAACAACTAACATCAGTGTCATTTTAAATTCTTAAACATAGTTCCAGTTTTTGAAAACCTATTATTAGGACTTGTAGCAAAGTCTTTACAATTAAACGATATGCATATTCATCACGTGTAGTATCTACGTGGAGGAGTTGAAGTCATCGGAGTAGAAATCAAAGAAGGAGCAAAGAGGTTGATCAAGCACCAAGTGGTCTTCACTAACTGCATATATATATATATAAGTCACCTGCAAAACAAAGGCAAGCCCCGGTTTGCATCAAATTTACAAGTTTTTATTTGTATTCACTTCATACGTCTAGCATTTTATTTATTGCATTACGTCTAGATGGTATGAAACTCCAAATGCATGCCCTAGAAAACCCTGGAGTTTAATATAGGATATGTTATCAATTAATTATAACCGTTGTTCTCAATAAAAGTGGATTAAAAGAGGCATAACTCGAGTAGGCAGATTCCTACTCATGAAATGGGATTAAGGGGGATCAATCGGAAGAGTTGGGAATTGATCCTCATAGTTGGAAATGGAGACCGGGCAGTGGATGGAAGGTCAAGGACGTGGTCCTGTGAGCCTAGTCTATGTCTGAGTTGATTAAGGCCCGTTCTCGTGTGCGGCCCCGCTGGACAAGTTTGAGATGTGTACCGGATGCATACTGGCAATATGGGACCCAGGAAACCGATGTAACATGTTAACCTGGGTGTCGAGGCATACCTCACCGTCTGATGCCGATGCTGAAAGGATAAAGAAGTCTGCTCTACGAGGGTTTACCGTAGAGAGACTTAATCCCAGTCGGTGGGACCGGTTCGACATTTGGGTGTCGTGTGAAAGGTGGCCACGTACGACGTCAGTGACGGTTGCTGTGTGCAACGTCGAGTACGGGCGTACGTGTCATGTCAGCCAGGTGTTTTTTATTGCAATCACCGTCGCTCGCGGTAGTGAGCATACTTGTACACTGAGTCGTGACGTAGTAATAAAGTGGGAAACGTTTAATATGTTTCGTGAGTAATCCTCATAATGGAGATGAGGGAAGATCAATACTCTACTAAATTTACTTCCCACCTTGGGCTAGTAGCGTCGAGGCAAAGCGTTTCTTGTTTGATTGTGAAGTCTCGACGGTAATGGCGCAAGGTTTGTATGAGTCTAGGGTAGCTCACTAAAGTTACTTTCACCTCGGGCAAGTGACATCGAGATGAAGCGTTTCTTGTTTGATTGTGGAGTCTCGATGTAAATTGCACGAGAGCTATAAAAGTTTCTTAAAACTTGAAGTAAGGACTTCCCTTTAGCTTAAGTTGGTCGTTTGTGCAAATTTCTATAATCAGCCCTTTATTTCCATCATATAGAGTTTCATGACTAGGGTGACGGATCAGTCTTGCTGAGCTTCGTGCTCACAGATACTGCACAAGTTGTTTTGCAGGTAATAACTGTACGCTGTGATGTATGGGTACCTGGTGAGACTCGGAGCTCTCCGAGTGATGAACTCACGGTAACCCCTGCCGCTGCTATTATGACAGTGTTGCTAGCGAGAAGGGTCCGCGGGCTGGACACCTTCTCGGCTGCTTAGCATAGGTATGAGACGTGAATTGTAATATACTTCCGCTGTAGTTTATTTTGAGAAGCATTTGAAAAAATCAACACTTTGTAAGCTTCCGCTTGTTTTATGTAATATGACGCTTTATTATGTGTGCTGTTGGGTGCCGCATCGCACGACACCACCCAATGCGATTCCGGGGCGAGGTGTCCCGTCCCCATGAGTGATCGGGACGGCGGGGCCCTCACACTTACCACTGGCGGAGTTCTCGTACAACAACGGATATCAGACGAGTATTAAGATGGCACCATATGAAGCTCTATACGACCGGAAGTGCCGTACACCATTGAATTGGTGCAAATCCGGTGAACGAGTAACGTTCGGGGTTGATCTTATCAATGAAGCCGAAGAGAGAGTTCGGATAATACAAGAGAACCTCAAAGCTGCCCAATCTCGTCAAAAGAGCTACGCGGACCAGAGACGTCGACCGCTGCATTTCGAAGTCGGAGAGCACGTGTATCTTCGTGTGTCTTCGATGAAAGGGATTCATCGGTTCGGTGTCAAGGGGAAACTTGCTCCCCGATTCATCGTTCCATTTACTATCACGGAGAAGTGCGGAACTGTAGCCTACCGGCAAGCCTTGCCGGTATTCACGACATATTTCACTGTCCCAGCTGCGAAAGTGTCTCAAGTTTACAGCTGCCATCCGCACCGAAGACATCGACGAGTTGAAGCCGGATCTCACCTATGTCGAGCAACCTGTACAGATTATCGACGAAAAGACCCAGACCACTAGGAACCGGACTTTGAAATTTTACAAAGTCCTGTGGAGTAATCATACCCCGGAAGAGGTGACGTGGGAAACTGAAGATTACATCCACAAGAATTATCCGGAGCTTTTGTCATAAACCTTATAATTACCTCCCACCTCGTCTTCCTTTGAATCTTGGGACGAGATTCCTTTTAAGGGGGGAGGAATGTAAAGGTCCCAAAATTATGAATACAAAGAAACACTTATTTGCAAAAGTTGGTTTCACATGTATGAAATTTTGGACTTGTTAAAACTTTTCCCCACATGTGATAACCCACATGAGGGTTTTCTTCACACAAGTCAAATGTTTATTTGAGAACTTGGGACCCTAGAGGGTTCTAAAACAAAGATGGAAAGTTCCCATATGTGTGAGGAAGCAAAAATCAGATTTAGAACAATTGTTCAAACTCAAAATTCAAATGAGAGCAACACTAGGAATTTCCAAACTGTTGTGATACAAATCTCATTTGCAACAGCCAAAATAAAAATCAGATTTCATATTTGGATTCCTTGAGTCCAAATTAGGGGGTGTGCAAAGTTTCATAATTTATGGAAATGATTTGCAACCCATTTTTCCAAAATGGACTTTAAATGACAAAGAATTCAAACACTCATTTGAATTTGGATGAAACTTGCCCAAACATCCAAATGCATACCAGATTTGAATTCCCACAATTGAATTCACTCAACATTCAAACTTGGGAGATATTTGGAGAGGGGATAAGGAGGACTGATCAGTGGGTCCCACATGTCATTGGGAGCACTGAAATTGCAAAAGATCTGAAGTCCACAGTCTCTGTTTTGCTTACTTCCCACGTGAAGCAATCGGCAGAGCCGACAGCGGCGCTCACCGCCTCGGGCGACCGCCTCCCCGTGGGAACCGCCTCACCCAGGGATTTATTACCCCCTATTGGGCTCCTTCTCCCTCTCATCACCGAAGCCCCGAAGCCACGTTGTTCTTCCTTTCCTCGCGCGAGAAATCAACCGAGAACCGCCGCTGAGCTCTCGGTCGATCGACCACCGCCTAGCGCGTGTGCCAGCCGCAGCTGAGCAGCAAAACTGCACCGCAGAACACCCCACAACATCCCCGAGCCATCACCGAGCGGATTCACGCTCTCTGCACCGAGAACGGCGAGTTTCCACGGCAGCCGCCATAGAACCGAGAGCAAGTGCTCTCGTGGGCAGCTTCAACCGCGGCTTGTCACGACCGAGCTAGGCCATCTCCGGGCGCGCGCGACGTCCAGGCAACTCACCCCCGAAGCTCAGGATCAACCGTGGATCGTCGGCAGGGAATTTCGAGAATTTCGCCCGACCGGTGCAAACCGACCTTCCGGTACGTTTCCGAGAAATTCCCAGTTGATTATGGTCTAGATAGCCCGAAAATTCGCACACGAGGGCTAGACGTAAGGACGCACCAGTTTGCTTTTGAAACCCCGCATGAAACACACTGTGCACGACGTATTTCCAGTCTTTACGACGGCGACTATGGCGGAAAGGTTCGGGTGCACGGTGAACCCTAATTTAGAACCGTTTCTGAGCCATTGTATCCCCATGTCGATGTTCCTTAGTGTCCACCGGTGCTCTAGATCTTGGAAACTGAAGCCTAGAAGGCTTAGGGCGTCGGGGCGACGTCGCCGGACTTCGTCCGAACTGTTGCGCCGTCGCGGGCTAGTTTGGGGGCCCTACCGGCTCGAGCAAACCCCACCAGCGTGTTCCTCACGTTAAATTAGGGGCTGGCGGTGAGTTTCAGCAGTTGAGATGGCCGGACGACTGATCCCGGAGCTTCTCCGGCGAGCCCGGCGGCGGGATCGCGCGGGAGCGAGAGGTGGAAGACGACCTTCCCGGGCCCGCGTGTCAGTGACTCGGGGAAAACGGGCCGGATACTCTGTGGCGCGGGATCGTCTATGACAGCGCGGGAAATAATTCTGTAGCCCGTGTGGCACTTCCTCAGCAGCTGACACGTGCCCCATGGCCCACAGTCAGGTTTAAACTTTTCCCCGGATTTATTCAAATCCCAGATTTTTCCCCAAACTTTAGAAGAGCATAACTTTTGCTAGGAACCTCAAAATTTAGTGATTCAAATTGGGTTAGATTCAGATTGACAAACTCTATTCAAATATGCAACCCAATTTGTATGAAAGTCTTTATTTAATTCTGAAAAATTCTTTAAACCTTTTCAGTAAAAGAATTTTAGAGGGAGTTTGGTTTATCCAAAAATCCTGAAATTTTGCCAGAATATTCTATAGGGTGTTATTAGACTCCTGTAAAAGTTTCAGCTCATTTGGAGTTGAATTAATCAGGGTAATTCAGATTGTAAGTTCCTGTATTCAAATGAATACAGAAACATTTTCAGAGAATTTCCAAAACTTGTAAATTCAGTTCTGGGAAATTCTTAGCTCCAAAAATCCTAGGAAAATTCATGTAGACTCTATAAACTATAATTGAAATTGTGTTTTACTGAGTTTGACATGAACATGGATGTTACCTCAGAATTAATTCATCTTTGACTAAACACTTAGAGAATTATTCTGAATAAACCATTCCATGAAATGTGCTAAATTTTGGTCCAGAGAACTTTCTTGTGACAAGGAACTCACATGAAAATTCTCAGCTCCATTAGAGCTCTGGATCACCACTGTCATGTGTGATCTCTTAAGGTGATCAACACTTAAGTGGGAAGAAGCACTCAACACTTGATCTTAGTGTTTAAGCCCAACCCAAACCACTAGCACCAGTGTCATTTTAAATTCTTAAACAAAGTTCCAGTTTTAAAATGGTCATTAGATCTTATGAGCAAAAGCTTTTCAATTAAATACATATGCATGATCATATCGTGTAGCATATACGTGAAGAAGGTGAAAAGAACTTGAGGTGAAGATCAAGGAGGGAGGAAATCAAGTGATCAAGCTCCAAGTGATCGTCACTAACTGATTGTAACAGTAGTCACCTGCAAAATAGGCAAGCCCCGGTTTGCATTTGAACCGTTTTACAAAGCATTTTCATTTGTAGAGATCATAGCTTTGCATCGTTGATTGCATTACGTTTAGATGATATTGAAAACCTCACTTGCATGACCAGAACCACCTAAGAGAAAAAGGGTAGAATAGCAACTCCTCGAGGGAATTTGGCTACGCTAATGTTAGTAGGAAAGGTCCGGTAGAAGACGAGTAGTTGGAATCTACTCGCGAGTTTAGGGCTGGTGTACTTGGAACGGGTCCAATTTAGAGAAGATGAGGAAAGTTCACACATAAGAAATGGAGACCGGGCAGGGAGGTTTAGATGCAGTAGGTTGCAGGCCGTGCGTGCATAGCCCTGCCTGTGTCGGTTAAGGCCCATCTGTGCTTGGCCCTGTTGGACAAGTTTGAGTTGTGTACCGGGCGCATACTGGCTATATGGGACCCAGAAAACCGATGTACCTTGGGAGATCCATAGTGGAACTTTTCCAACTGCCTTAGGCTTTCGGCGTCAGGGTAGTAGGAGGTACCTCGCTCAAGAACATACCACTGCGGGTATGTACCTTGAGGGAGCTTGCGTACTCGGGGCAGTTGGACTGCGTCCAATGTGGAAGATCTTGGGAAAGGTGGCCGCGTACAACGTCAGTCGAGGTTGCTGCCGGCAACTCGGAGTACGGGTGTACGTGTCGTGTAGTCCGGGTGTGTACTGATTCGAATCACCGTCGCTCGCGGTTATATGAGCATACTTGCCCACTGCGTCTTGACGTAGTAAGAACTGAACTGGTTATTCTTTCGAACTTGATAAGGATGTGCTATAACTTGTATTGCAACCATGATTGAATTAGAGATAGGCTCATTAAAGTTTACTTTCACTTTGTGCAAGGAGCATCACAACAAAGCATTTCTTGTTTGATTGTGGAGCTGCGATGCTTTTCGGCTCAAGGTTTGCACAATGAGGCTTAAAATCTGAAAGTTAAGGATCGACTTTAGGCGAGTCCTTTATGCAAATCTAGCCAACCTAATTGCAACCCTCGTACATGTAGAGTTTCTTGCTTAGGAGAGACGGGTCAGACTTGCTGAGCCTATGTGCTCACGCTTGCTATATAAGTGGTTTTGCAGGTTAACAACGATGCTGAAAAGAAGGTTGTCTGGTGGGACCCGGAGACTTCTGAGTCATTTAACCCAGGGAGAACCCAGCCGCTGCTGTTGTCTTCGTGTTGCTAGCGAGAGGAGTCCGCGGGCTGGACTTCATCTCGAGTGCTTTTAGTTATTCGACGTGAGTTGACATAGACTTCCGCTGTAGTTACTTGATGTAAAGTATTTACAAGGAAAAACTTGTAAGCTTCCGCTATTGTTTTATGTAATACATTATTCCTCGTATGTGTGCTGTTGGTTGCCGCACAACACAGCACCAACCAATGCGATTCCCGGGCGAGTGGCCTGTCTCGGTTGACGGGTCCGCCTCACGTCATGCAGTCGCCAGCCTCTTGGATGCGACGCCTTTCTCGACGTCGCTCGAGGAACACTCGGGCATCTTGGCCCAAGTGGCATCGCTCCAGCTCTGCCCTCAGGTTCGTTGACGGAAGCCTGGTGGAGCTGGAGTCCGCCGTCTGCCCGTCAACCGTTGGCGTGCGCATCAGCGACACAGCCGGTTGGTTGGAGCGTCGTCCCCGCCAAAGTCGAGGGTTTGCGGCGGCGACGACGAGACGGTCTACCTCGCGAATCCACTGCTGGGTCGCTGCCTGAGGCGCGTCCCCAGCAGGCGGATTGTGCAGTAGCACTCTTGCTGCAGCTAGCGCACCCCCGCCGGGTACGCCCAGCGCTACTGAAGACCTGACGCTGGTTGGAGCCTGCATTGCCGGGGTTGGCGCTGCCAGAGCCGGCTGCTGGCTCCCAGCTTGCGCCGACACACTCCGTCCTGAGTGTGTCGACATGTACTCCCCCCTGGTCACGATTCGCCGCGAACGCGGGGGAGGAGAGTTTGCCGCTGAAGGAAGCTTGGTCATCTTCGTTGGCGTGCGCATCAGCGACACAGCCGGTTGGTCGGAGCGTCGTCCCCACCGAAGTCGAGGGTTTGCGGCGGCGACGACGAGATGGTCTACCTCGCGAATCCACTGCTGGGTCGCTGCCTGAGGCGCGTCCCCAGCAGGCGGATTGTGCTGTAGCACTCTTGCTGCAGCTAGCGCACCCCCGCCGGGTACGCCCAGCGCTACTGAAGACCTGACGCTGGTTAGAGCCTGCATTGCCGGGGTCGGCGCTGCCAGAGCCGGCTGCTGGCTCCCAGCTTGCGCCGACACACTCCGTCCTGAGTGTGTCGACATGTACTCCCCCCTGGTCACGGTTCGCCGCGAACGCGGGGGAGGAGAGTTTGCCGCTGAAGGAAGCTTGGTCATCTTCGTCGGCGGAAACTCGTCGCGCAAGGGAAAGCCCCCTTCCTGGCGCGCCAAATGTCGAAGTGTTCGGTCGACACTTCCCCCGTGCCTGCACTGGGCAGCCCGCGGAAGTTCTTTTTTTGGTGGGGCTAGTCACTTGCGGAGAGATTGAGCGTATGGACGAGTTAGTAAGAGCTTGACATGGCGAGTTTTACGTGGTTCAGGCCGCCGGAGCGTAAAACCCTACGTCCACGGCGAGCTATGGAGCTCGCTGTATTGCTTGTGGCTCAGAACCGGAGTTCTGAGCTTGGGGATGAGAGATGTCTAGCGTATGAGTTGCGGGAGTGCGAACCAACCGAGTTCAAACCCTTGCTAACGTTGCCTACCCGAGCCTTTTATAGTACAAGGCTCGAGTGGCTTACAAGGAGGGCCCGGGACCCGACAGGTGGCCCCGGGGTGATTTCCTACCAGCTATTATGTCTTGGCGCTGGCGTCGAAGTCCTCGTCCTGCCGCCCTACCCATGCCGCAGGCTAAGTGTAGCATGTAGTCGTTGGCGATGGCAGGGGCGGCAGGGCGTGTCTTGTCCGGTCTTGTCGCTGCCTTCAACGGCCTGCAGCTTCAGACACTGTACGCCTGTCCTGACTGTGACTGGTCACAGCGCCTCCTGACAGGCGTGCGCCGCGCCTCTTCGTCTCGGGAAGGCGCGGGTCTTGAATGCTTTGTACGGTAAAGGCATGGCGCGCCTTTACTCCCGCTGCCTACCGCGCCGGTCGGCAGCACTGTTCTGCTGGCCACGTGTCGGACCCGGAGCTCTCCTCTGAGGAGGGGGGGGGGGAGCTCCGGCTCCGCTGGACACGTGGAGCCTTCGGAGCTCACCCCCGCGGAGGGGGCGAGGTCCGGTCTTCCGGGCCACGTGGCAGGCTCGGAGCTATCCTTTGAGGAGAGGAGAGCCCCGGCCCTGCCGGACACGTGGTGCCTTCGGAGCTCGCCCTTGCGGAGGGGGCGAGGTCCGGCCTCCTGGGCCACACGGCAGGCCCGGAGCTATCCTCCGTGGGGAGGGGAGCTCCGGCCCCGCTGGACACGTGGCGCCTTCAAACCTCGCCCCTGCAGAGGGAGCGAGGTCCTTAGGAAGTTTTACCCTGTGCGCGGGGGTACCCGGTATTGAGGGTACCGACATCAGGGAGTGGAGGTGACGCCTCCAAGAGGCCCCGGGTTTATCATCCTGACTGGACTCTTCTTGAGCGACGACTGGCTGAGGGTTCCCAGGCGTTGCGTCCTTTCTCCTCAAGTGGTGGAGTCTCCAAAGAAACTGTTGACACGTCGAGGAGGCTTCAGGCGGAGGAGTCTCCAAGGAAGCTTCTGAAGCACCAAGGAAGACTCCAGGCGGCAGAGTCTCCAAGGAAACTGCTCAAGCGGCGAAGGGGGCTTCAGAAGCATCCTTGATGACACCGTCCCTTGCGCTGGTGATGACCGAGATGATCCCTGTGCTTGGGTCGGAGGAGTCTTCAGGGAAGCTGCGTCCTCTCTCCTCAGGCGGTGGAGTCTCCAAAGAAACTGCTGACACGCCGAGGAGGACTCCAGGCGGCAGAGTCTCCAAGGAAACTGCTGAAGCGGCGGAGGGGGCTTGAGAAGCGTCCTTGATGACACCGGCCCTTGCGCTGGTGATGGCCGAGATGATCCCTGTGCTCGGGTCACGGAGCAGGGGAACGCCGCCAGGGCTGAAGTTGGGGACGTGGCCGTTCTCGCAGCTTCTAGGTTCTGGACGTGCCAGGGGAACCCAAGGGCTTGTTTCTTTCTTTTTTATCGAGTCTGTAGTCCAGCTCATGGAGCCATGAATACATAGACTCTTATGACCCCTCGTGCCTGTGATGCCCTTGTCTTCTTCTTGGCTTTGCCTGGCCGAGCCCCTAGCTCCGTAAGGTACTCATAGGCCTTCACCAATCTCGAGGGTCTGCACAGACACCTTCCCCGGGTCCTTACTGTATTAAGGGCCCCGGAGGTCTCCGGAGCCGCCCCATGAGGACGGGGAGGTCCGGATCTGCTGGACACGTGGTGGGCCCGGAGCTCTCCTCTGAGGAGAGGGAGGTCCGGCCCTGCAGGACACGTGGAGCCTTCGGACCTCTCCCCGCGGAGGGGGGAGGTCCAGCTTCTGCCCGCCACATGGCGGGTCCGGAGCCCCTCCTGAGGAGGCGGGAGCCCCGGCCCCGCTGGACACGTGGGGCCTCTGGGGCCCGCCCCTGCTGAGGGGGCGGGGTCCGGATCTCCCGGTTTTGCGCGGTCCGTAGCGGCCCCCTAGTAGGCGTGGCCAACTGTTTGGGTACTCCTACCATACTCCTGCGGGAAGCCAAGGCCGGAGGGTCCTGCACACAAACAAGGGAAACATAATTCTCCTTGGGGCTCCCCCCTTTCCGATCTCATAGTCTTATTTGGCTTACAATCCTGATTCGGTGCACGGTGCTTGGGAATTTTGGTGCACGACGTGCCGGGGGCTCGGGGCCCCCTGGCCATCGGCAGGTCCCCCAATCGCGACCGCCCCAGACAGGATAGCAAATGCCGACTAGAGTTGAGAATGGGAAAAAGGGGACTGGGTGTATGGTGAACATACCCACGAAGCGCGGTCATAAAAATTAATACATAATTTGAATGAGCATAAAGGAAGAGCAAAGCAGGACAGGTTCTTTCCCTATAAATTTCCATAGGCGGAAAACAGGCTAAACATGGAGGTCACGACCCGTCCCATTAAAAAGGGAAGCAAGACTCTACGCGCTTGGAGTCGGAACCAGGCAAAGCTGAACGTAGTCCTGGACTGTCCCCTGAGACTTAGCTGCTCCGAGCGCTGTTCCGGGACTCTATGGAATCTATTAGAAAGAAGAAACTGTCCTGCTACTGTTCTAGGGGTAGAACTTATGGAGGTGTTCAATGTTGCAGGGGTTCGGGAGCGGATCCCCACCCTCGGTGGAAAGGCGTACGCACCCGGGGCGGCATACTTTTGTGACTCGAAAGGGACCTTCCCAACTAGGGGAGAGTTTGTGGGTCCCTTCGCGAGAAAGTATGCGCCGCAGCACCAGGTCGCCTTCCTGCAGCACCCGGGCACGCACAGACCTCTAGTGGTAGCGGCGGAGCGCTTGTCTGTACCGTGCGTTACGGAGTTGTCGGTACCCGCGATATGGGGTACCCCCGCGCACAGGGGAAAATGCCTAAGGAACTCGCCCTTCTCCGCAGGGAGAGCTCCGAAGGCGCCACGCGTCCAGCGGGGCCGGACCTCCCTCTCCTCAGAGGAGAGCTCCGGGCTCGCCACGTGGCCTGCAGAAGCCGGACCTCCCCGCGGCCCACCTCCGCGGGGAGAGGTCCGAAGGCGCCACGTGTCCAGCGGGGCAGGACCTCCCTCTCCTCAGAGGAGAGCTCCGGGCCCGCCACGTGGCCGACAGAAACCGGACCTCCCCCTCCGCGGGAAGAGGTCCGAAGGCTCCACGTGTCCTGCGGGGCTGGACCCCCCTCTCCTCTGAAGAGGGCTCCGGGCCCGCCACGTATCCAGCAGAACAGCGCTGCCTGCCCCCGAGCGGTAGGCAGCGGGCGTAAAGACGCCCCATACCTTGCCCGTACAAGATATTCAAGGCCCGCGCCTCCCCAAGACGTGGAGATGCGCAGCATGCCTCTGTCAGGTGCCGTTGCACCCAGTCGCATCACAGACTGGCACGCGGTGTCAGAACCTGCCAGCCAATAAACACAGCGACAAGACATCCCCTGCCGCCTCCGCCGTCATCAACCACTATGACTAGCGTGCGGCATGGGCAGGGCGGCAAGACGAAGACTCAGAAGCCCTCGCCAGAGACAACTACCGACACAACTGCAGATACGATAGTCGGCAAGCAATCTCCCTGGGACCACCTGTCGGGTCCTGGGCCCCCCTTGTAAGCCACACGAGCCTTGAACTATAAAAGGCTTGGGTAGGCGACGTTAGCAAGGATTCGCACTCTAGTCATTCGCACCCTGGGTTCGCACTCCAGCAACTCACACGCTAGGCATAACTCATCCTCAAGCTCAGGACTCCGGTTCTGAGCAACAAGCAATACAGCGAGCACCTCAGCTCACCGTGGACGTAGGGTTTTACGCTCCGGCGGCCCGAACCACGTAAAACTCGCCGTGTCAAGCTCCTGCTTAACTCGTCCCTACGCTCAAGCTCTCCGCAAGCGACTAGCCCCTCCGGAAAAGAACCTCCGCGGGCTGCCCAGTGCAGATCCGGGGGAAGTGTCGACCACACACTTCGACATTTGGCGCGCCAGGAAGGGGCTTTTCCCTTGCGCGACGAGCTTCTGCCGACGAAGATGATCAAGCTTCCTTCAGCGGCAAGCTCTCCTCCCCCGCGTTCACGACGGACCGTGACTAGCGGGGAGTACGTGTCGACACACTCTGGACGAAGTGTGTCGGTGCAAGCTGGAAGCCAGCAGCCGACTCCGGCAACGCCGACTCTGGCAATGCAGGCTCCAGCTAGCGTGAGATCTTCTACAGCGCTGAGCGTTCCCCACGGCGGCGTGCTAGCTGCAGCAAGAGCGCTACTGCACAATCCGCCTGCTGGGGACGCGCCTCAGGCAGCGACCCAGCAGTGGATTCGCGAGGTAGACTGCCTCGTCGTCGCCGCTGCAATCCCTCGACTTCGGCGGGGACGACGCTCCGGCCAACCGGCTGTGTCGCTGACGCGCACGCCAACGGTTGACGGACAGACGGTGGATTCCAGCTCCACCAGGCTTCAGTCGACGGACCTGAGGACAGAGCTGGAACGGTACCACTTGGGCCAGGATGCCCGGGTGTACCTCGAGCGACGTTGAGAAAGGCGCCACAACCAAGAGGCTGGCAACAGCATGACGTCGGCCTCGACCCAGCCTGAGGCGCAGACCTTTGCCACGCGATCTCTGCCCCAGGCGTACGCCGCGCAGCATATGTCACAGCCATATGCCCTGCAAACGGCGTCCCCGGTCTATGGCGCAGCCTTGCCCATACCGGGGTACACTGTGCCAGCGGCGAACCAAGCGTTTGCGGCACCAATGCCTGCAGAAGCAGGGGCAGGGTGTGCGGCCCTGGCGCCCGCCCCACGTTCGCTTCGTGAGGTGGCCGCGCAAGTTTCGGCCGCACCTGCCCGAGAAGTACGACGGCAGCGTCAACCCGGCGGAGTTTCTCCAGATCTACTCCACCGCCGTACTTGCAGCAGGAGGGGATGAGGCCGTCATGGCCAACTACTTCCCCGTTGCCTTGACCGGCCCAGCCCGGTCTTGGCTCATGAACCTCCCCCAGGGTTCCATAACTTCCTGGGGAGAGCTCTGCCGGCAGTTCACCACCAACTTCGGCAGTTCCTACACCCGGCCTGGCATGGAGCTCGACCTCCATGCCATCTAGCAACAACCTGGGGAGTCGCTGCGCTCCTTCATCCAGCGGTTCTCCCAGGTGCGGAACACCATCCCACACATCCAGAACGCTTCTGTGGTGGTGGCGTTCCGGCAAGGCGTTCGGGACAAGAAGATGCTCGAGAAGCTCGCGACTAGAGAGGTCCGTGACGTCTCAGAGCTCTTCAGCCTGGCGGACAAGTGCGCCAGAGCAGCCGAAGGGCGGAACTGACACTCACTACCAGCCTCCGAGCCAGGGGGGCGGCCAGGATCTGGCGCCGCTTCCTATGGAAGCGGCAGGAAGATCAAGAACAGGGGCGTTGGCAAGATGAAACCGCCGGCCACGGCCCCCGTTGCTGCAGCAGCGGCACCCAGTGGAGCTCGGGGGCCGCGCCCCGACAAAAGGACGCGACAGTCACCGGCTCCAGACAGGGGCCAGGGCGAGCTATGCCCCGTGCACGTCACCAGTTACCATACTGCTGCCGAGTGCCGGGAAATTCAGAAGCTCGCGGAGCGCTTCCGGAAAGGGAAGCAGCCTCTAACTGATGTCCCACCCTACCGTCAAAGGGAGGGCAAACAGAAGGTCGACGCCCCAGATGACGTCGACCACCAGGTGGAGTTCCAGGAGCTTCAGCGCGCCGTGAAGGCGGTGCGCAATCATGAGAGCTCCAGCTCCAGTGATGACGAGCGCCGGAAGATGCTCTACGTCATCTATGGTGGGTCCGCTGACCCCTCGTCCCGAAGCGTGGTTAAGACCTTGCGCCGAGCGGTAGCGTCGGTGGCTCCCCTCCCGAGTGCCGCACCGCACCTCAGGTGGATGGGAACCCCCATCAGCTTCGATGCCACCGACTGCCCCAGGAACATGGCTGGGGCCGGCCAACTACCGCTCTTGGTGGCCCCCACCATCGCCAACGTGAGGATGTACCACGTTTTGGTGGATGGCGGTGCTGGACTGAACCTCATCAGTTGCGCAGCTTTCCAGAAGCTGCAGATCCCGATGGCCAAGTTCACCCCATCGAGCCCGTTCTCAGGGGTAGGGCCGGGACAGGTCATTCCCTACTGCCACATCAGCCTCCCGGTGACCTTTGGGGCACCGGACAGCTATCGGACAGAGTACATTCTGTTCGATGTGGCGGAGATCGACCTCCCCTTCAACGCCATAATTGGCAGGCCAGCCCTGTTCCGATTCATGGCAGTAGCCCACTACGGCTACCTTGTCTTGAAGATGCCTACACCAACAGGCGTCCTCAGGATTCGTGGAGACCGTACTGCCGCAGTGTCAGCCTTGGAAAAACTCCAAGCGCTTACAACAGCTAGAGCACCAACCCCCGGCAGTGCAGAACCAAACCGGCTCCACCCGAGTGCATGCCACCGTGCCTCTACCACAGCACTCCGTGTGCAACCCCTCGACGAGAGCGACGTCCCCTTGAGGCTCGTCCAAATCGGCGCTGATGCCACCCAGACCACCCGGGTAGCCGGGGGCCTGGATAGCAAATAGGAAGGTGCACTCGTCACCTTCCTCCGGCACAATGTCGACGTGTTTGCATGGCAGCCGTCGCAGATGCCGGGGATCCCTAGGGAGGTGATCGAGCACAACCTAAAGGTCTTCCCCGACGCCCGGCCAGTCCAACGGAAGCATCGCAAGCAGTCCATCGAGCGGCAAAACTTCATCCGCGAAGAAATCAAGAAGCTGCTGGACGCTGGCTTCATACGGGAAGTCCACCAACCCCCGGTGGTTGGCGAACCCTGTCATTGTCCCGAAGGCCGGCGGGAAGCTCCGGATGTGCATCGACTACACCAGTCTCAATAAGGCATGTCCTAAAGATCCATTCCCTCTCCCTAGAATAGATCAAATAGTAGACTCGACATCAGGCTGCGATATGTTGTGCTTCCTAGACGCTTACTCGGGTTTCCATCAGATCCCTATGTCTAGAGAAGATGAGGAGCACACCTCCTTCATCACAGTAGACGGCCTGTACTGTTATGTCTCTATGCCTTATGGCCTAAAGAACGCTCTCCCTACCTTCGTGCGTGCAATGCACAAAACCTTCGGGGAGCTGATAAGAGACTTAGTTGAGGTGTATGTCGATGACATCGTTGTTAAGGTCAGGCAGAGTTCATCCCTACTAGATAACCTGGCCTTAGTCTTCGATAAACTGCGCTCTACGCGTACCAAGCTGAATCCCGACAAGTGTGTGTTCGGTGTATCCTCTGGAAAACTCTTAGGATTCCTGGTCTCACACCGAGGAATTGAGGCTAGCCCAGAGAAGATCAATGCCATCGACTTGATGCGGCCCCCCGCCCGCATCAAAGAAGTCCAGAAACTCACGGGATGCCTAGCCGCGCTGAGTCGGTTTATACAGAGGTTAGCAGAGCGAGCGCTCCCCTTCTTTAAGCTCCTGCGTAAATCCAGCCCATTTGCTTGGACCGACGAAGCAGAAGAAGCTTTCCAGGAGCTGAAGCAACTCCTGATGACCCTACCCGTAATGGTAGCCCCCGAGCCCGAAGAGCATCTGTTGCTCTACATCGCGGCGACGGCTGAAGTGGTGAGTATGGTCCTCGTCGCAGAGCGACCGGACCCCTCATCGCCACAGCCTGCTCCGGTAGTGGGAGATAGGCGCCAGGAAACACCGGAGGTCCAAGACGACCCCCCGGTTCTCTGAGGCAACCCCCCGGAGGTCCAAAATGGACCCCCGGACCCCCAAAACAACCTCCCGGAGGACCAGCAGGACCTCCCAGAGGTGCAATGGGACCCCCCGGAGGTCCAACGGAACCTCCCGGATGTCCAACGGGATATCCCGGAGCTCCTGAGAAATCAGCGGGACCTCCCGGAGGTCCAAGACGGCTCGGGAGCCTTCGAGTATCAGCTCCCGGCAGACTCCCTGGACCCACCCACCTCCCGCAGGCCTGAACCCATGGATGAAGATATCTCTGACCTGGGAGGGAGGGTCCGGACCATCCAGAGGCGTGTCTACTACATCAGCGAGGTCCTCCATGACGCCAAGACAAGGTACCTGGAGGTCCATAAGCTGCTGTATGCAGTGCTCGTGGTATCCAGAAAGCTCCGCCACTACTTCCAAGCCCACCGGGTCTCGGTGGTCACCTCCTATCCGCTGAAGGCGGTCCTCCACAGCCCCCACGTGACTGGCAATGTCGCCAAATGGGCAGCGGAGCTGGCGGAGTTTGAGCTGGACTTCCTTCCTCGTCACGCAGTCAAGAGACAAGCACTGGCTGACTTCGTGGCTGAGTGGACGCCAACGAAGGCTGACCCAGGGGGCCATGAAGACGGTGAACCAGGGCCCCAAGCCCTGGCCTTCACCGGGCCTTACTGGACGCTTTTCTTGGACGGCTCCTCGGGAAAGCAGGGGGCCGGTGCTGGCGTACTGCTTCTCATGCCATCGGGGGAGCAGTTTGGGTATATGGTGCGTCTCAATTTCAAGGCAACCAACAACATGGCGGAGTATGAAGCCCTGTCTCTAGGCGCTCACCAGTTGTTGGCACAGGGCGACTCCCAGCTAGTTATCAAGCAAGTTAAGGGTGAATGCTCCTGCAATGACCCACAGCTAGCTGCTTATCTGCTCCATGTGCAGATGTTGGAGAAAGACTTCCTCGCCTTGGACCTGCGCCACGTACCACGCGCTGGCAATGCCGCAGCTGACGACCTCTCAATGAAGGCCTCCACCGGAGCCCCTGCGCCCGAAGGAGTCTTCGAGAGGACGTTGCTGTGGCCCACAGCCCGGCCCGCCGAGCCGGGAGAAGGGGGCTGGACCAGCACCTCGAAGCTGGCGGTCCCGGCGGCCCTGCAGCCATGGACGCCGCCAAGGATAGTAAGCGTCACTGGGGACTCCGTGCAACCCAGCGCTCAATATCCAGACGCTCAAGTCAGACCCGATGCATGGATCACGGAGATCCGGGACTACTTGAAAGACAATATCCTCCCTGATGAACGTGTATCCGCTGAATGGATCGCGCGCATGGCTAAGAGATACGTGTTGGTAGAAGGGGATCTCTACCGACGTGGCGCCAACCACGTCCTATTGCGGTGCATAACCCAGAGGGAAGACTGCGACTTGCTCGCTGAGATCCATGAAGGCGAATGTGGGAGTCACTCTTCCTCACGCACGCTCGTCGGTAAAGCCTTCCGGCATGGCTTCTACTGGCCGACAGCACTCCAGGATGCCGTCAAGCTGGTCGAGAGCTGCAAGGTGTGCCAGTTCCACGCCAAGCAGATCCATACACCGGCTCAGACGGTACAGATGATCCCGCCCTCATGGCCGTTTACCGTATGGGGGCTGGACATCCTGGGACCATTCCCCAGAGCCGTCGGGGGATTCCGGCACCGCTATGTCGCCATCGACAAGTTCACCAAGTGGCCTGAAGCCACACCAGTCACCACCATCAACAATCAATCCGCAGTAAAGTTCGTCAAGTCGATTGTCTGCCGGTTCGGGGTCCCAAACAGGATCATCACCAACAACGGGACCCAATTCACCAGTGCAGCGTTCCAAGACTACTGCGGAGACCTCGGCATCCAGGTGTGCTATGCCTCTATTGCTCACCCAAAGAGCAATGGGCAAGTTGAGAGGGCCAACGCCGAGATTCTTAGGGGCCTCAAAACTCGCACATATGCCAACCTGAAGAAACATGGTGCCAATTGGGTGGATGAGCTTCCGAACACACTATGGGCTAACCGGACATCCCAGAGCCGGGCCAGCGGAGAGACACCCTTCTTTATGGTGTATGGGGCCGAAGCCGTACTTCCCCCAGAGATCACCATGAAGTCTCACTGTGTCCGGGCTTATGACGAAGCCGCACAGGACAACCTCCAGCGTGGAGAAATCGACCTCGTCGACGAGGTCCGATTGCATGCAGCACTCCGTAATGCACG
The DNA here is from genome assembly GCA_030760725.1 of Neostapfia colusana. Classification (NCBI taxonomy): domain Eukaryota; kingdom Viridiplantae; phylum Streptophyta; class Magnoliopsida; order Poales; family Poaceae; genus Neostapfia; species Neostapfia colusana. Next base: position 35,940,860 of record JASWHV010000001.1, on the reverse strand, counting down.
GTACAGACAAGCGCTCCGCCGCTACCACCAGAGGTCTGTACGTGCCCGGGAGCTGCAGGAAGGCGACCTGGTGCTGCGGCGCATACATTCTCGCGAAGGAACCCACAAACTCTCCCCTAGTTGGGAAGGTCCCTTCCGAGTTACAAAAGTGAGCCGTCCCGGGTGCGTACGTGTCGGTACCTGAGATATGGGGTACCCCCGCGCACAGGGTAAAATGCCTAAGGAACTCGCCCTTCTCCGCAGGGAGAGCTCCGAAGGCGCCACGCGTCCGGCGGGGCCGGACCTCCCTCTCCTCAGAGGAGAGCTCCGGGCCCGCCACGTGGCATACAGAAGCCGGACCTCCCCCTCCGCGGGAGAGAGGTCCGAAGGCGCCGCATGTCCAGCGGGGCCGGACCTCCCTCTCCTCAGAGGAGAGCTCCGGGCCTGCCACGTGGCCAACAGAAGCCGAGCCTCCCCCTCCGCGGGGAGAGGTCCGGAGGCTCCATGTGCCCCGCAGGACTAACCCTCCTCTCCTCTGAGAAGGGCTCCGGGCCCGCCACGTGGCAGCAGAACGGTGCTGCCTGCCCGAGCGGTAGGCAGCAGGCGTAAAGGCGCCCCATACCTTACCCGTACAAGGTATTCAAGGCCCGCGTCTTCCCAAGACGCGGAGACGCGGAGCACGCGTCTGTCAGGTGCCGTTGCGCCCAGTCGCATCACAGACTGGCGCGTGGTGTCAGAACCTGCCAGCCAATAAACACCGAGACAAGACATCCCATGCCACCTGCGCCGTCATCAACCACTACGACTAGCATGCGGCATGGGCAGGGCGGCAAGATAAAGACTCAGAAGCCTTCGACCAGAGACAACTACCGGCATAACTGCAGATACGGTAGATAATAGACAATCTTCCCGGGACCACCTGTCGGGTCCCGGCTCCCCTTGTAAGGCGCCCGAGTCTTGGACTATAAAAGGCTCGGGTAGGCGTCGATAGCAGGGGTTCGCACTTTGCAACTCATACGCTAGCCATACACTCTCAAGCTGTAACTCACCCCCAAGCTCAGGCCTCCGGCCCTGAGCAGCAAGCAATACAGCGAGCTCCATAGCTCGCCGTGGACGTAGGGTTTTACGCTCCGGCGGCCTGAACCACGTAAAACTCGCCGTGTCAAGCTCTTACTAACTCGTCCATCTGCGCAAGCTCTCCGCTAGAGACTAGCCCCACCGAAAAAAGAACCTCCGCGGGCTGCCCAGTGCATGCCCGGGGGAAGTGTCGACTGAACACTTCGACAGTACGCCTTTCCACCGAGGATGGGGACCCGCTCCCAAACCCTTGGAACATAGAATACCTCCGTAAGTTCTACCCCTAGAGCAATGTCGGTACCTGAGATATGGGGTACCCCCGCACACAGGGTGAAATGCCTAAGGTGCTCGCCCTTCTCCGCAGGGAGAGCTCCGAAGGTGCCACGCATCTGGCGGGGCAGGACCTCCCTCTCCTCAGAGGAGAGCTCCGGGCCCGCCACGTGGCATACAGAAGCCGGACCTCCCCCTCCGCGGGGGAGAGGTCCGAAGGCGCCACGCGTCCAGCGGGGCCGGACCTCCCTCTCCTCAGAGAAGAGCTCCGGACCCGCCACGTGGCTGGAAGAACGGTGTTGCCTGCCCCCGAGCGGTAGGCAGCGGGCGTAAAGGCGCCCCTCACCTTGCCCGTACAAGGTATTCAAGGCCCGCGTCTTCCCAAGACGCGGAAACGCGGAGCACGCGCCTGTCAGGTGCCGTTGCGCCCAGTCGCGTCACAGACTGGCGCGCGGTGTCAGAGCCTGCCAGGTAATAAACGCCGCGACAAGACATCCCATGACGCCTGCGCCGTCATCAACCACTATGACTAGTGCGCGGCATGGGCAGGGCGGCAAAAGGAAGACTAAGAAGCCTTCGACCAGAGGCAACCACCGGCGTAACTACAGATACGGTAGATAATAGACAATCTTCCCGGGACCACCTGTCGGGTCCCGGCATCCCTTGTAAGCCGCCCGAGCCTTGGACTATAAAAGGCTCGGGTAGGCGTCGATAGCAAGGGTTCGCATTCTGCAACTCATACGCTAGGCATACACTCTCAAGCTGTAACTCACCCCCAAGCTCAGGCCCCCGGCCCTGAGCAGCAAGCAATACAGCGAGCTCCATAGCTCGCCGTGGACGTAGGGTTTTACGCTCCGGCGGCCTGAACCACGTAAAACTTCCCGTGTCAAGCTCTCACTAACTCGTCCATCCGCGCAAGCTCTCCGCTAGGAACTAGCCCCTCCGAAAAAAGAACCTCCGCGGGCTGCCCAGTGCAGGCCCGGGGGAAGTGTCGATCGCACACTTCGACATTTGGCGCGCCAGGTAGGGGGTCTTTTCCCCTAGCGCGACGAGTTTCCACCGACGAAGATGACCAAGCTCCCTTCGGCGGCAAGCTCACCTCCCCCGCCTCCGCGGCGAGCCGCGGCTAGGGGGGAGTACAAGCCAACACACTCAGGACGGAGTGTGTCAGTACAAGCTGGGAGCCAGCAACCGGCTCTGGCTGCACCAACCCCGGCAATGCAGGCTCCAAACAGCGTCATATCTCCAGTAGCGCCGGGCGTACCCGGAAGGGGCGCGCTAGCTGCAGCAAGAGCGCTACTGCACAATCCGCCCGCTGGAGACGCGCCTCAGGCAGCGACCCAGTGGTGGATTCTCGAGGTAGACCGTCTTGTCGTCGCTGCCACAAGCCCGCGACTCCGGCGGAGATGACACTCTAACCAGCCGGCCGTGTCGCTGATACGCACGCCGATGGTTGATGAACAGACGGCAGATTCCAGCTCTGCCAGCCCTCAATCGATGGATCTGAGGACAGAGCTGGAGCGGTGTCGCTCGGGTCAAGATGCCCGGGTATACCTCGAGCAACGCCGAGAAAGGCGTCGCTACCAAGAAGCTGACGACAGCATGACGTCGGCCTCGACCCAGCCTGAAGAGCAGACCTTTGCCATGTGATCTCTGCCCCAGGCCTGCGCCGTGCAGAATATGCCACAGTCATATGTACTGCAGATGGCGCCCCCGGCCTATGGTGCAGCTTTGCCTGTACCGGGGTACACTGTGCCTGGTGCGAACCCGGCGTTTGCGGCACCAGAACCTGCGGTGACGGAAGCAGGGTGTGCAGCCCTCGCGCCCCATCTTTGCTTTGCGAAGTGGCCGCGCAAGTTTCGGCCACACCTGCCCGGGAAGTACGACGGCAGCGTCAACCCGGCGGAGTTTCTCCAGATCTACTCCACCGCCATACTTGCCGCAGGAGGGAATGAAGCCGTCATGGCCAATTACTTCCCTGTCGCCTTGACCGGTCCAGCCCGGTCTTGGCTCATGAACCTCCCCCAAGGTTTCATCACCTCCTGGGGAGAGCTTTGCCGACAGTTCGTAGCCAACTTCGGCAGCTCCTACACCCGGCCTGGCACGGAGCTCGACCTCCATGCCATCCAGCAGCAACCTGGGGAGTCGCTGCGCTCTTTCATCCAGCGGTTCTCCCAGGTGCGGAACACCATTCCACACATTCAAAATGCTTCTGTGGTGGTGGCGTTCCGGCAAGGCGTCCGGGACAGGAAGATGCTCGAGAAGCTCGCGACCAGGGAGGTCCGCGACGTCTCAGAGCTCTTCAGCTTGGCGGACAAATGCGCCAGAGCTGCCGAAGGACGGAACTGGCACTCGCTGCCATCCTCCGAGTCAGGGGGACTGCCCGGATCCAGTCCTACTCCCTGTGGAGGCAGCAGGAAGGCCAAGGAACGAGGCAGAAGCAAGATAGAGTCACCAACCGCAGCCCCAGTCGTCACTGCAGCGACGCTCGGTGGGGCTCGGGGGCCGCGCCCCGACAAGAAGCAGCGAAGATCACCAATCCCAGAAGGTGATAAAGACAATATGTGCCCCGTGCACGGCAGCTGTCGCCACACTGCTGCCGAGTGCCGGGAGATCCGAAGGCTCGCAGAGCGCTTCCGCAAGGAGAAGCGGCAGCGGGCTGATGACCTGCCCTTCCGTCCAAAGGAATATGAGCAGAGGGTGGATGTTCCAGACAACATCGACCACCCAGAGGAGATCCAGGAGCCTCCGCGTGTCGTGAAGGCGGCACGCAATCACGAGGATTCTGGCTCCAGCAGCGATGAGCGTCGGAAGAAGCTCTACGTCATATACGGCGGGTCCGCCGACCCCTCGTCCCGAAGCGCAGTCAAGACTCTGCGCCGAGCGTAGCGTCGGTGGTGCCACTCCCAAGTGCTGCACCGCACCTAAAGTGGATGGGGACCCCCATCAGCTTTGATGCCACCGACTGCCCCAGGAACATGGCTGGGGCCGGCCAACTGCCGCTCCTGGTGGCCCCTACAATCGCCAACGTGAGAATGTACCACGTTTTGGTGGATGGAGGGGCTGGGCTGAACCTCATCAGCCGTGCAGCTTTCCAGAAGCTGCAAATCCCGATGGCCAAGCTCACCCCGTCGAGTATGTTCTCAGGGGTAGGGCTGGGACAGGTTATTCGCTACGGCAGCATTAGTCTCCCGGTGACCTTCGGGGCTCCGGACAGCCATCGAACAGAGTACATCCTGTTCGACATAGCGGAGATAGACCTCCCCTTCAACGCCATAATCGGCAGGCCAGCCCTGTACCGGTTCATGGCTGTAGCCCATTACGGCTACCTTTTCCTGAAGATGCCAACACCGACAGGTGTTCTCAGGATTCATGGGGACCGCACTGCTGCAGTGTCGGCCCTGGAGAAGCTCCAAGCACTCGCAACAGCTGGGGCCTCAGCCCCCGGCAATACGGAATCGTACCAGCTCCGCCCGTGCGCACGTCACCATGCTTCCACCACAGCACCCCGGGTGCAACCTCTCGATGAGGGCGGCGTCCCCTTAAAGGTCGTCCAAGTCGGCGCCGAAGCTACCCAGACCACCCGGGTAGCCAGGGGCCTGGATAGTAAATAGGAAGGCGCGCTCGTCACCTTCCTCTGGCACAACGTCGACGTGTTTGCATGGCAGCCGTCACAGATGCCGGGGATCCCCAGGAAGGTGATTGAGCACCACTTGAAAGTCTTCCCCGACGCCCGGCCGGTTCAACAGAAGCCCCGCAAGCAGTCCATCGAGCGGCAGAACTTCATCCGTGAAGAAGTCAAAAAGCTGCTGGACGCTGGCTTCATACGGGAGGTCCACCACCCTCGATGGTTGGCGAACCCCGTCGTTGTCCCGAAGGCTGGCGGGAAGCTCCGGATGTGCATCGACTACACCAGTCTCAATTAGGCATGTCCTAAAGATCCATTCCCTCTCTCTAGAATAGATCAAATAGTAGACTCAACGTCAGGCTGTGATATGCTGTGCTTCCTAGACGCCTACTCGGGTTTCCATCAGATCCCCATGTCTAGGGAGGATGAGGAGCACACCTCCTTCATCACAGTAGACGGCCTTTATTGCTATGTGTCTATGCCTTACGGCCTAAAGAATGCACTCCCCACCTTTGTGCGGGAAATGCACAAAACCTTTGGGGAGTTAATAAGAGACCTGGTTGAGGTGTATGTCGATGACATAGTTGTCAAGGTCAAGCAGGGTCCGTCCCTGCTAGATAACCTAGCATTAGTCTTTGACAAATTGCGCTCTACGCGCACCAAGCTGAACCCAGATAAATGTGTGTTCGGCGTGTCCTCTGGGAAGCTCTTAGGGTTCCTGGTCTCGCACCGGGGGATTGAGGCCAACCCAGAGAAGATCAAGGCCATCGACTTGATGCGGCCCCCTGCCCGCGTCAAGGATGTCTAGAAACTCACAGGATGTCTAGCCGCGCTGAGTCGGTTTATACCGAGGCTAGCAGAGCGGGCACTCCATTTCTTTAAGCTCCTGCGCAAGTCAGGCCCCTTTGCCTGGACTGAAGAAGCAGAAGAGGCTTTCCAGGAGTTGAAGCGACTCCTGACGACCCTACCAATCATGGTAGCCCCTGAGCCCGGAGAGCACCTGTTGCTCTACATCGCGGCGACAACTGAAGTAGTGAGTATGGTCCTCGTCGCAGAGCGGCCGGACCCCTCATCTTCACAACCTGCTCCGGTAGCAGAAGACAGACGTCAGGAGGCCCTGCAGGACCAAGACGGTCTCCCGGGCCTCCAAGGCAACCTCCCGGAAGTCCAGGTCGGCCTCCCGGAGGTCCTGGGCAGTCTCCCGGACCTCCAAGATAAACCCCCGGGGGCCCCGCGGGACCCCCGGGGGGCCAAATGGGACCTCCCAGAGGTCCCCCAAGACCCCCCGGAGCTCCCGGACAATCAAGATAGCTTACGGGCCTTCGGGTCCCAGCTCCCGGAGGCCCCCGTGGGTCCGCCCACCTCCAGTGGGCCAATGGACGAGGACCTCCCAGGCCTGAGAAAGAGGGTTCGAACCGTACAGAGGCCTGTCTACTACATCAGCGAAGTACTTCATGATGCCAAGACAAGGTACCTGGAAGTCCACAAGCTGCTGTATGCGGTGCTCGTTGCCTCCAGAAAGCTCCGCCATTACTTCCAGGCCCACCGGGTCTCGGTAGTCACCTCGTATCCACTGAAGACAATTCTTCACAGCCCCCATGCAACTGGCAACGTTGCTAAATGGGCGGCGGAGCTGGCGGAGTTTGAGCTGGACTTCCTCCCACGCCATGCAGTCAAGAGCCAAGCACTGGCTGACTTTGTGGCGGAGTGGACACCAACGGAGGCTGACCCAGGGGGCCATGGGGGCGGAGAACCGGAGCACCAAGCTCCGGTCTTCACCGAACCCCACTGGACACTCTTCTTCGACGGCTCCTCGCGAAAGCAGGGAGCCGGTGCCGGCGTACTGCTCCTCATGCCATCGGGGGAACAGTTTGGGTATATGGTGCGTCTCAATTTCAAGGCAACCAACAACATGGCGGAGTATGAAGCACTCATCTTTGGCCTGCAGACAGCCCTGTCTTTAGGCGCTCGCCAGTTGTTGGCACACGGCGACTCCCAGCTGGTCATCAAGCAAGTCAAGGGCGAATGCTCCTGCAATGACCCCCAGCTAGCTGCATATCTGCTTCACGTGCAGATGTTGGAGAAAGAATTCCTCGCCTTGGACCTGCACCACGTACCGCGCGCCGGTAATACCGCAGCCGATGACCTTTCAACAAAGGCTTCCACCGGAGCCCCTGCGCCCGAAGGAGTCTTCGAGAGGACGTTGCTGCGGCCCACAGCCCGGCCCGCCGAGCCGGGCGAAGGGGGCTTGACCAGCACCTCGAAGCTGGCGGTCCCGGTGGCCCTACAACCGTTGGCGCCGCCAAGGATCGTAAGCGTCACTGGGGACTCCGTGCAACCCAGCGCTCAAGATCCAGAAGCTCAAGTCAGACCCGATGCATGGATCACGGAGATCCGGGACTACTTGAAGGACAATATCCTCCCTGATGAACATGCAACCGCTGAACGGATTGTGCGTATGGCTAAGAGGTACGCGCTGGTAGAGGGGGATCTCTACCGGCGTGGCGCCAACCACATCCTATTGCGGTGTATAACCCAGGGGGAAGGCTGCGACTTGCTCGCTGAGATCCATGGAGGCGAATGTGGAAGTCATTCTTCCTCACGCACGCTTGTCGGTAAAGCCTTCCGGCATGGCTTCTACTGGCCGACAGCACTCCAGGATGCCGTCAAGCTGGTCGAGAGCTGCAAGGCGTGCCAGTTCCACGCCAAGCAGATCCATACACCGGCTCAGGCGGTACAGATGATCCCGCCCTCGTGGCCGTTTGCCGTGTGGGGGCTGGACATCCTGGGACCATTCCCCAGAACCGTCGGGGGGTTCCGGTACCTCTATGTCGCTATCGACAAGTTCACCAAGTGGCCGGAAGCTACACCAGTTGTCACCATCAATAAACAATCAGCAGTAAAATTCATCAGATCCATCGTCTGCCGGTTCGGGGTCCCAAACAGGATCATCACTGACAATGGGACCCAGTTCACCAGCGCAGCGTTCCAAGACTACTGCGAGGACCTTGGCATTTAGATATGCTATGCCTCTGTCGCTCACCCGAAGAGCAATGGGCAAGTCGAGAGGGCCAATGCGGAGATTCTCCGGGGCCTCAAGACTCGTACCTTCACCAGCCTGAAGAAACATGGTGCCAATTGGGTAGATGAACTTCCGAGCACGCTATGAGCTAACCGGACATCCCAGAGCCGGGCCACCGGGGAGACACCCTTCTTCATGGTGTACGGGGCCGAAGCTGTACTTCCTCCAGAAGTCACCATGAAGTCTCACCGTGTCCGGGCTTACGACGAAGCCACGCAGGACAACCTCCGGCGTGGAGAAATCGACCTCGTCGATGAGGTCCGATTACATGCGGCACTCCGTAACGCGCGGTACAGACAGGCGCTTCGGCGCTACCACCAGAGGTCTGTGCGTGCCCGGGAGCTGCAGGAAGGTGACCTGGTGTTGCGGCGCATACTTTCTCGCGAAGGGGCCCACAAACTCTCCCCTAGTTGGGAAGGCCCCTTCCGAGTCACGAAAGTATGCCGCCCCGGGTGTGTGCGCCTTTCCACCGAGGATGGGGACCTGCTCCCGAATCCTTGGAACATAGAACACCTCCGTAAGTTCTACCCCTAAGAGCAAAAATAGGTCAGTACTTTCTTTTCGTAATGAACCCCATAGAGTCCAGGAGCAGCGCTCGGAGCAGCTAAACCCCAGGGGACGGTCCAGGACTACGTTCAGCTTTGCCTGATTCCGACTCCAAGCGCGTAGAGTCTTGCTTCCCCTCTTAATGGGGTGGGTCGTGGCCTCCATGTTTAGCCTGCCTTCCTCCTATGGAAGGTTGTACGAAAAGAAGTCTGCCCTATTTTGCTCTTTCCTTGTACTCATTTGAATTGTGAATTGAGTTATTTTTTATCACCCTTGCAGTACATGGCTGCCATGTGCTCAGCTCCCCCTCTCTACAAATCCCCAAGCATCAATCATATGGTTGGGGGCTGTAAGTAAAATAAGACTGTGAGACAAGGGAGGGGGAGCCCCCAAGGAGAATTACGTTTCCTCTACCTGTGTGCAGGACTTCCAGGTTGCGGCAACGAGGACTGCATGAAGTAGGGGGAAAGGAGCTACCAACTACTTCGACCCAGGGCTAGAGGGAGCGGGACCCGGGGGCCCCACGTGTCCAGCAGGCCCGGAACTCTCTCCTTCCTTGAGAGGGTCTCCGGGCACGCAACGTGGCAGACGGAAGCCGGACCTTCCCCCGCGGTGGAAGAGCTCCGAAAGCCCTGTGTGTTCAACATGGCCGGGGCTCCCGTCTCCACAGTAAAAGCAGTCATCAAGCGAGCGCATGCTCTCACGACCCCGCGGCCGTTCGTGCTCTGGCAGCGGCCAATTCGGGACTTAAAGAGAGTGCGCGGATCGGAAGAGACGGAGGTCCCACCTCGGGCTCGCTATCTCCCCTGAGATGGGCCCGGGGGCCACTGTCGGTACCTGAGATATGGGGTACCCTCGCGCACAGGGTGAAATGCCTAAGGTGCTCGCCCTTCTCCGCAGGGAGAGCTCCGAAGGTGCCACGCGTCTGGCGGGGCAGGACCTCCCTCTCCTCAGAGGAGAGCTCCGGGCCCGTCACGTGGCATACAGAAGCCGGACCTCCCCCTCCGCGGGGGAGAGGTCCGAAGGCGCCACGCGTCCAGCGGGGCCGGACCTCCCTCTCCTCAGAGAAGAGCTCCGGACCCGCCACGTGGCTGGAAGAACGGTGTTGCCTGCCCCCGAGCGGTAGGCAGCGGGCGTAAAGGCGCCCCTCACCTTGCCCGTACAAGGTATTCAAGGCCCGCGTCTTCCCAAGACGCGGAAACGTGGAGCACGCGCCTGTCAGGTGCCGTTGCGCCCAGTCGCGTCACAGACTGGCACGCGGTGTCAGAGCCTGCCAGATAATAAACGCCGCGACAAGACATCCCATGCCGCCTGCACCGTCATCAACCACTATGACTAGTGCGCGGCATGGGCAGGGCGGCAAAAGGAAGACTCAGAAGCCTTCGACCAGAGGCAACCACCGGCGTAACTACAGATACGGTAGATAATAGACAATCTTCCCGGGACCACCTGTCGGGTCCCGGCATCCCTTGTAAGCCGCCCGAGCCTTGGACTATAAAAGGCTCGGGTTGGCGTCGATAGCAAGGGTTCGCATTCTGCAACTCATACGCTAGCCATACACTCTCAAGCTGTAACTCACCCCCAAGCTCAGGCCCCCGGCCCTGAGCAGCAAGCAATACAGCGAGCTCCATAGCTCGCCGTTGACGTAGGGTTTTACGCTCCGGCGGCCTGAACCACGTAAAACTTCCCGTGTCAAGCTCTCACTAACTCGTCCATCCGCGCAAGCTCTCCGCTAGGAACTAGCCCCTCCGAAAAAAGAACCTCCGCGGGCTGCCCAGTGCAGGCCCGGGGGAAGTGTCGATCGCACACTTCGACAAGCAACAATAGGACATACTCTTCTTTTTGTAATAAATTCCATAAAGTCCAGGAACAGTGCTCAGAGCAGCTAAGCCTCAGGGGACGGTCCAGGACTACTTTCTGCTTCGCCTGGTTCCGACCCCAAGCGCGTAGAGTCTTGCTTCCCTTCTTAATAGGGTGGGTCGTGGCCTCCATGTGTAGCCTGCCTTCCTCCTATGGAAATTTATATGAAAAGAAACCTGTCCTACGTTGCTCTTCCTTGGTGCTCATTTAATTTACGTATTAAATTTTTATGACTGCACTTCTGGCGCATGCTCACCATGTGCTCAGCTCCCTCTTCTCATTCTCACCTTTAGTCAGCATTTGCTGCCCTACCAAAGGCGGTTGCGTTGGAGGTACCTGCCGATAGCCAGGGGGGCCCCGAGCTCCCGGCACTTCCCGCACGGTAGTCCCCAAGCACCGTATACGTGGATGGGGACCGTAAGCCAAATAAGACTATGAGAGAGAGGAGGGGGAGCCCCCAAGGAGAATTACGTTCCCCTTACTTGTGTGCAGGACCTCTCGGCCTCAGGTCCCCGCAGGAGTATGGTAGGTACATCCATCCAATAGAACGCACCTACCAGGGGGCCGCTACGGGATCACGCAAGACCGAAACCCCAAGGTAAGACCAAAGAACCTAGACCTCACCACTTCCGCAGGGGCGAGACCCGAAGGTCCCACGTGTCCAGCGGGCCGGACCTCCATCTCCTTGAGGGGGAGCTCCAGGCCCGCCACGTGGACTACAGAAGCCGGATCTCCTCCCTCCGCGGGGAGAGGTCCGAAGGCTCCACGTGCCCCGCAAGCCCGGACCTCCCTCTCCTCAGAGGGGAGCTCCGGGCCCGCCACATGGCTAGCAGGCCCGGACCCCCCCATTCTCATGGGGCGGGTCCTGGAGACCTCCGGGGCCCTTAATATAGTAAGGACCCGGGGAAGGTGTCTGTGCAGAGCTTCGAGATTGGTCAAGGCCTCTGAGTACCTTGCGGAGCTAAGGACTCGGCCAGGTAAAACCAGGAAAAAGACTAAGACATGCAGACACAGAAGAAAACAGGAGTCTGTTCATACAAGGCTCCATGAGCTGGGCTACAGACTCAACAAAAATAAAAAAGGAGGTACAGGGCCTTGTGGCCACGGGGGCAGATGCCTAAGAGTCCCCGGACTCCCGTTGGAACCTAGAGGCCACAAGGGCGGCCACGTCCTCAGCCTCGGCCCTGGCAGCTTCCTCCCGCTTGGCAACGGGTCCTAGACGGACTGGCTCCAGAGAGAAGGAAGGGTCTTGGCTCCGGAAGCACGCCAGTTGTCGAAGTGTGCGGTCGACACTTCCCCCGGGCCTGCACTGGGCAGCCCGTGGAGGTTCTTTTTTCGGAGGGGCTAGTCCCTAGCGGAGAGCTTGCGCAGATGGACGAGTTAGTAAGAGCTTGACACGGCGAGTTTTACGTGGTTCAGGCCGCCGGAGCGTAAAACCCTACGTCCACGGCGAGCTATGGAGCTCGCTGTATTGCTTGCTGCTCAGGGACGGAGGCCTGTGCTTGGGGGTGAGTTACAGCTTGAGAGTGTATGGCTAGCGTATGAGTTGCAAAGTGCGAACCCTTGCTATCGACGCCTACCCGAGCCTTTTATAGTCCAAGACTCGGGCGGCTTACAAGGGAAGCCGGGACCCGACAGGTGATCCCGGGAAGATTGTCTATTATCTACCGTATCTGCAGTTATGCCGGTAGTTGTCTCTGGTCGAAGGCTTCTGAGTCTTCATCTTGCCACCCTGCCCATGCCGCATGCTAGTCGTAGTGGTTGATGACGGCGCAGGCGGCATGGGATGTCTTGTCGCGGTGTTTATTGGCTGACAGGTTCTGACACCGCGCGCCAGTCTGTGATGCGACTGGGCGCAACGGCACCTGACAGAAGCGTGCTCCGCGTCTCCGCGTCTTGGGAAGATGCGGGCCTTGAATACCTTGTACGGGCAAGGTATGGAGCATATTTACGCCCGCTGCCTATCGCTCGGGGCAGGCAGCGTCACTCTGCTGCCACGTGGCGGGCCCGGAGCCCTTCTCAGAGAAGAGGAGGGTCAGCCCCGCGGGGCACGCGGAGCCTCCGGACCTCTCCCCGTGGAGGGGGAGGTCCGGCTTCTGTATGCCACGTGGCAGGCCCGGAGCTCTCCTCTGAGGAGAGGGAGCTCCGGCCCCGCTAGACACGCGGCGCCTTCGGGCCTCTCTCCCGCGGAGGGAGAGGTCCGGCTTCTGTATGCCACGTAGCGGCCCCGGAGCTCTCCTCTGAGGAGAGGGAGGTCCGGCCCCGCCGGACGCGTGGCGCCTTCGGAGCTCTCCCTGTGGAGAAGGGCGAGTTCCTTAGGCATTTTACCCTGTGCGCGGGGTACCCCATATCTCAGGTACCGACAGTGGCCCCCGGGCCCATCTCGGGGGAGATAGCGAGCCCGAGGTGGGACCTCCGTCTCTTCCATTCCGCGCACTTCCTCTAAGTCCCGAATTGACCGCTGCCGGAGCACGAACGGCCACGGGATCGTGGGAGCGTGTGCTCACTTGATGGTTGCTTTTACTGCGGCGGTTCCCAAGACTGCCACTTCTGCACGTTGTGGCGCTTTCTTTGGGAACCGCCGAAGTGCCTTGCCGGCTCATCTTCTCAGGAGACTGACTCCTTGTCCCCACTGCTTCAGTCAGGCGGCTCGGGCCCACCCGTCATCGGCACTTGGTCTCGGAGCCAACGAGGTCGCCAACACGATGATTCCGGAGGTTTTCGAATTACCCCGGACCATCCCTGGAAAGTTTTAAAAGGGGATCTCACCCGCATCGCTGCTTCCCTTCGCATTGCGCTCGTACTTCCCTTGAACTCTTGCGCCCCGGCTCTCCTGCCCTTGCGTCCTCTTTCGCCATGGCTTCCAACTTGCTCCCGACGCGCCTCGTCCACTCTTCTGAGCTCGGGCCAGTGCACAGGCTGCTGGGCTGGCGCTCAGAAGAGCAGAAACATCGGCTTCGCCGAGGATCTCTCCCCCTGGTCCTGGAAAAGGGGGAGATAGTCTTCTTCACGGCTTATGCTCTGGCGGGGTTCGTTCCGCCGATTTCTTCCTTCTTTGCAGGGACCGACCGGCTGCCAGGGGCGGGCCTCTTATCCGGCCGCCTTCAACCAGCGGGAGCTCCGCGCCTCAGCACCTGGGGACCGTGGCGGCCCCCACGGCTCCAAAATCAATGGGGGCACCTTCTGCACCAGCGGGTTCATTTTCCGCGGTGACCGCAACTGCTCCTACCCGCCCTCCTTCACCAGTCCAGAGGCCAGGTCTTGAGACCGGGAGGGCTGCTGTAGGTGCGTCTGCTGACCCCCAGGCTGCTTAGGACAGCGCCCCACCGTGGCTGCTGAGGCGCCGGCGCCCCTGCCGGTCTTAGACTCGTCACGGGGGTCCAGCGGCGCAACTCCTATCCCCCCTGCTCCGACGCACGTGTGGGACGCCCTGGGGCGTGTCCAGACCAGCGCCCGGCAGCTCCAATCTGCCTTTGAGCAGGAGCGGAAGGCATTGGCCGGCGAGAGGGAACGCCTTCTCAGCTGGCAGCAGCGGGCCCGGGCGGACCTTGACTCAAGGCAGTCAAGGCTTGAGGCCATGAGTGCTCTGCTTGGCACTCAGAAGAAGGCCATTAGCCGCTTGGAGTCAGAGGCCCAGCGGGTTCGTGCCACCTACCGCGAGGCTCTGGCCCAAGCTGAAGCCAAAGCCAAGGAGTGTTCCGCCGCCGCGGAGGAGTTGCAGCTGCAGGTAGCCCGTCGGGAGCACACCGTCGCTGATTGGGAACGCGCCGCTGCGGCTGAGGAGGAGAAGACCACCGCCCGGCTGAGGGCCAAGGTGGAGGAGCTAAGGGCTCGGTCCGAGGAACTGGAGCTCCGTGAGTCGGCTGTCGCCGCGAGGGAGGAGCAGTTCTCCAAGGATCGTCAGGCGGCGATGGCTCGCGAGCTAGCGGCTCGCCAAGAGGTAGAGAGGCTCCAGTCCTTGCGGACTGCCGAGGCCCATGTGGTCTGGTGCTTCATTGCCAAGGCGGGGTCCGCCTTGGCTCCTCTTGGTTTCAGCCCTGTGCAGGTGGAGACCCCAGCGCGGCCGATGTCCGAAGCGGCCCCGGCCCTTGAGTCTCTTGGCGACGAGCTAGGTCGGCTCGAATCAGTGATTGCCGACGAGCTGGAAGCAGAAGGTCAGGGCCTCGCGAAGGAGGTTGCGATGCACGTTCTGTCGTGCTTCGTTAGCCGAGACCCTTCCTTTTCTCTGGGGCCGGTTCGTCTAGGACCCGTCGCCGATCGGGAGGAAGCTGCCAGGGTCGAAGTCGAGGACTTAGCTGCCCTCGTGGCCTCTAGGTTTCATCGGGAGTCTGGGGACCCCTAGGCATCTGCCCTTGTGGCCACAAAGCCCTGTACTTTCTTTTTTATTTTTGTTGAGTCTGTAGCCCAGCTCGTGGAGCCTTCGTATGGACAGACTCCTGTTTCTTTCTGTGTCTGCATGTCCTAGTCTTCTTCTTGGCCTTTCCTGACCGAGTCCTTAGCTCCGCAAGGACTCGGAGGCCTTGACCAATCTCGAAGCTCTGCATAGACACCTTCTCCGGGTCCTCACTGTATACTGAGGGTTCCAGAGGTCTCCAGGACCCGCCTCTCGAGATCGGAGGGGGGTCCGGGCCTGTTGGTCACGTGGCGGGCCCGGAGCTCCCGCCTGAGGGGAGGTCCGGGCTTGCAGGGCACATGGAGTCCTCGAGCCCCTCCCCGCAGAGGGGGGGGGAGGTCCGACTTCTGTAGACCATGCGGTGGTCCCAGAGCTCCCACTCTCAAGGAGGTGGGAGGTCTGGCCCTGCTGGACACGTGGGGCCTTCGGGCCTCGCCCCTGTGAGGTCTAGCTCTTTGATCTTACCTTGGGGTTTTTTTGGTCGGTCCCGGAGCTCTTTGATCCCGTAGCGGCCCCCTGGTAGGTGCGTTCTACTGGATGGATGCGCCTACCATACTCCTGCGGGGAGCTAAGGCTGAGAGGTCCTGCACACAAGTAAGGAAAAAGTAATTCTCCTTGGGGGCTCCCCCCCTCTATCTCTTAGTCTTATCTGGCTTACGGTCCCCGTCCACTTATATGGTGCTTGGGAACTACCGTGCGCGAAGTGCCGGGGGCTTGGGGCCCCCCTGGCTTTCGGCCGGTACCTCCCGCGCAACCACCTTTGGCAGGGCAGCAGATTCCGACTAAAGATGAGAATGAGAAGAGGGAGTTGAACGCATAGTGAGCATGCGTTAGTAAGGTAATCATAAAAATTTAATAAGTAAATTAAATGAGTACCAAAGAAGAGCAACGTAGGTTAGGTTTCTTTTCATATAAATTTCCATACGGGGGAAGGCGGGCCAAATATGTAGGCCACGACCCACCTCAAGGGAAGCAAGACTCTACGCGCTTGGTGTCGGAACCAGGCGAAGCTGAACGTAGTCCTGGACCGTCCCTTGAGGCTTAGTTGCTCCAAGCCCTATTTTTAGACTTTTATGGAATTTATTATAAAAAGAAGGGCCTGTCCTATTGCTGCTCTAGGGGTAGAACTTGCAGCGGTGTTCCATGTTCCGAAGGTTCGGGAGCGGGTCCCCGTCCTCGGTTCTGGGGAATGGTCCCAGGCCCGGGATGTCCAGCCCCAGTATGGCAAATGGCCATGTGGGCTGGATCATCTGTACCGTCCAAGCCGGTGTATGGATCTGCTTGGCGTGGAACAGGCATGCCTAGCAGCTCTCGACCAGCTCGACGGCATCCTGGAGTGTTGCCGGCTAGTAGAAGCCATGCCGAAAGGCTTTACCGACAAACGTGCGTGAGGAAGAGTGACTCCCACATTCGCCTCCATGGATCTCAGGGAACAAGTCACAGCCTTCCCCCTGGGTTATGCACCACAATAGGATGTGGTTGGCTCCACGTCGGTAGAGATCCCCCTCTACCGCCATGTGTCTCTTAGCCATACGCACAATCCGTTCAGCGGATACACGTTCATCAGGGAGGATATTGTCTTTCAAGTAGTCCCGGACCTCCGTGATCCATGCATCGGGTCTGACTTGAGCATCTGGATCTTGAGCGCTGGGTTGCACGGAGTCCCCAGTGACGCTTATGATCCTTGGCGGTGTCCATGGCCGCCGGGACCGCCAGCTTCGAGGTGCTGGTCTAGCCCCCTTCGCCCGGCTCGGCGGGCCGGGCTGTGCGCCGCGGCAACGTCCTCTCGAGGCCCCCTTCAGGCATAGTGGCTCCGGCGGGGGTCTTCGTTGAAAGGTCGTCAGCTGCGGCCTTGTTAGCACGCGGTACGTGGTGCAGGTCCAAGGCGAGGAGGTCTGTCTCCACCGTCTTGGTTGATAACCAGACTGGGAGTTGCCCTGAGCCAACGACTAGCAAGGAGGATGAGCACTTCATACTTTGCTATGTTGTTGGCTGCCTTGGAATTGAAACGCGCCACATACCCAGACTGCTCCCCCGATGGCGTGAGGAACAGTACGCTAGCATCGGCCCCCTGCTTTTGCAAGGAGCTGTCGGTACCTGAGATATGGGGTACCTCCACGCACAGGGTAAAATGCCTAAGGTACTCGCCCTTCTCCGCAGGGAGAGCTCCGAAGGCGCCACGCGTCCGGCGGGGCCGGACCTCCCTCTCCTCAGAGGAGAGCTCCGGGCCCGCCATGTGGCATACAGAAGCCGGACCTCCCCCTCCGCGGGAGAGAGGTCCGAAGACGCCACGCGTCCAGCGTGGCCGGACCTCCCTCTCCACAGAGAAGAGCTCCGGGCCCGCCACATGGCATACAGAAGCCGGACCTCCCCCTCCGCGGGGAGAGGTCCGGAGGCTCCACGTGCCCTGCAGGCCGGACCCTTCTCTCCTCAGAGAAGGGCTCCGGACCCGCCACGTGGCCAGAAGAACGGTGCTGCCCTCCCCCGAGCGGTAGGCAGCGGGCGTAAAGGCGCCCCACACCTTGCCCGTACAAGGTATTCAAGGCCCGCGTCTTCCCAAGACGCGGAAACGCGGAGCACGCGTCTGTCAGGTGCCGTTGCGCCCAGTCGCATCACAGACTGGCGCGCGGTGTCAGAACCTGCCAGCTAATAAACACTGCGACAAGACATCCCATGCCGCCTGCGCCATCATCAACCACTACGACTAGCGTGCGGCATGGGCAGGGCGGCAAGATGAAGACTCAGAAGTCTTCGACCAGAGGCAACTACCGGCGTAACTACAGATACGGTAGATAATAGACAATCTTCCCGGGACCACCTGTCGGGTCCCGGCACCCCTTGTAAGCCGCCCGAGTCTTGGACTATAAAAGGCTCGGGTAGGCGTCGATAGCAAGGGTTCGCATTTTGCAACTCATACGCTAGCCATACACTCTCAAGCTGTAACTCACCCCCAAGCTCAGGCCCCCAACCCTGAGCAGCAAGCAATACAGCGAGCTCCATAGCTCGCCGTGGACGTAGGGTTTTACGCTCCGGCGGCCTGAACCACGTAAAACTCTCCGTGTCAAGCTATCACTAACTCGTCCATCTGCGCAAGCTCTCCGCTAGGAACTAGCCCCTCCGAAAAAAGAACCTCCGCGGGCTGCCCAGTGCAGGCCCGGGGGAAGTGTCGACCAAACACTTCGACATTTGGCGCGCCAGGTAGGGGGCTTTTCCCCTAGCGCGACGAGTTTCCGCCGACGAAGATGACCAAGCTCCCTTCGGCGGCAAGCTCACCTCCCCCGCCTCCGCGGCGAACCGCGACCAGGGGGGAGTACAAGTCAACACACTCGGGACGGAGTGTGTCAGTACAAGCTGGGAGCCAGCAACCGGCTCTGGCAGCGCCGACCCCGGCAATGCAGGCTCCAACCAGCGTCAGATCTCCGGTAGCGCCGGGCGTACCCGGAGGGGGTGCGCTAGCTGCAGCAAGAGCGCTACTGCACAATCCGCCCGCTGGGGACGTGCCTCAGGCAGCGACCCAGCGGTGGATTCTCGAGGTAGACCGTCTTGTCGTCGCTGCCGCAAGCCCGCGACTCCGGCAGAGACGACACTCTGACCAACCGGCCGTGTCGCTGATACGCACGCTGGTGGTTGACGAACAGACAGCAGACTCCAGCTCTGCCAGCCCTCAATCGATGGATCTGAGGACAGAGCTGGAGCGGTGTCACTCAGGTCAAGATGCCCGGGTATACCTCGAGCAACGCCGAGAAAGGCGTCGCTACCAAGAAGCTGACGACAGCGTGACGTCGGCCTCGACCCAGCCTGAAGAGCAGACCTTCGCCATGCGATCTCTGCCCCAGGCCTGCGCCATGCAGAATATGCCACAGTCATATGTACTGCAGATGGCGCCCCCGGCCTATGGTGCAGCCTTGCCCGTACCGGGGTACACTGTGCCCAGTGCGAACCCAGTGTTCGCGGCACCGGAACCTGCGGTGACAGAAGCAGGGTGTGCAGCCCTCGCGCCTCATCTTCGCTTTGCGAAGTGGCCGCGCAAGTTTCGGCCACACCTGCCCGAGAAGTACGACGGCAGCGTCAACCCGGTGGAGTTCCTCCAGATCTACTCCACCGCTGTACTTGCCGCAGGAGGGAATGAAGCCGTCATGGCCAACTATTTCCCTGTTGCCTTGACCGGTCCAGCTCGGTCTTGGCTCATGAACCTCCCCCAGGGTTCCGTCACCTCCTGGGGAGAGCTTTGCCGACAGTTCGTAGCCAACTTCGGCAGCTCCTACACCCGGCCTGGCACGGAGCTTGACCTCCACGCCGTCCAGCAGCAACCTGGAGAGTCGCTGCGCTCTTTCATCCAGCGGTTCTCCCAGGTACGGAACACCATCCCACATATCCAAAATGCTTCTTTGGTGGTGGCGTTATGGCAGGGCGTCCGGGACAGGAAGATGCTCGAGAAGCTCGCGACCAGGGAGGTCCGCGACGTCTCAGAGCTCTTCAGTTTGGCAGACAAATGCGCCAGAGCAGCCGAAGGACAGAACTGACACTCGCGGCCATCCTCCGAGTCAGGGGGACTGCCCGGATCTAGTCCTACTCCCGGTGGAGGCAGCAGGAAGGCCAAGAACCGAGGCAGAAACAAGATAGAATCACCGACTGCAGCCCCAGTCGTCACTGCAGCGAAGCTCGGTGGGGCTCGGGGGCCGCGCCCCGACAAGAAGCAGCGAAGATCACCAATCCCAGAAGGTGATGAAGACAATATGTGCCCCGTGCACGGCAGCTGTCGCCACACTGCTGCCGAGTGCCGGGAGATCCGAAGGCTCGCAGAGCGCTTCCGCAAGGAGAAGCGGCAGCGGGCTGATGCCCTGCCTTTCCGTCCAAAGGAAGATGAGCAGGGGGTGGATGTTCCAGACAACATTGACCACCCAGAGGAGATCCAGGAGCCTCAGCGTGTCGTGAAGGCGGCACGCAATCATGAGGATTCCGGCTCCAGCGACGATGAGCGTCGGAAGAAGCTCTACGTCATATACGGCGGGTCCGCCGACCCCTCGTCCCGAAGCGCAGTCAAGACTCTGCGCCGAGCAGTAGCCTCGGTGGCGCCACTCCCAAGTGCTGCACCGCACCTAAAGTGGATGGGGACCCCCATCAGCTTTGACGCCACCGACTGCCCCAGGAACATGGCTGGGGCCGGCCAACTACCGCTCCTGGTGGCCCCTACCATCGCCAACATGAGAATGTACCACGTTTTGGTAGATGGAGGGGCTGGGCTGAACCTCATCAGCCGTGCAGCTTTCCAGAAGCTGCAGATACCCATGGCCAAGCTCACTCCGTCGAGCCCGTTCTCAGGGGTAGGGCCGGGACAGGTTATCCCCTACGGCAACATTAGTCTCCCGGTGACCTTCGGGGCTCCGGACAGCTATCGAACAGAGTACATTCTGCTCGACGTAGCGGAGATAGACCTCCCCTTCAACGCCATAATCGGCAGGCCAGCCCTGTACCGGTTCATGGCTGTAGCCCATTACGGCTACCTTGTCCTGTAGATGCCAACACCGACAGGTGTTCTCAGGATTTGTGGGGACCGCACTGCTGCAGTGTCGGCCCTGGAGAAGCTCCAAGCACTCGCAACAGCTGGGGCATCAGCCCCTGGCAATACGGAGCCGGACCAGCTCCGCCCGTGCGCACGTCACCGTGCTTCCACCACAGCACCCCGGGTGCAACCTCTCGACGAGGGCAGCGTCCCCTTAAAGGTCGTCCAAGTCGGCGCCGAAGCTACCCAGACCACCCGGGTAGCCGGGGGTCTGGATAGTAAATAGGAAGGCGCGCTCGTCACCTTCCTCCGGCACAACGTCGACGTGTTTGCATGGCAGCCGTCACAGATGCCGGGGATCCCCAGGAAGGTGATCGAGCACAACTTGAAAGTCTTCCCCGACGCCCCGCCGGTTCAACAGAAGCCTCGCAAGCAGTCCATCGAGCGGCAAAACTTCATCCGTGAAGAGGTCAAGAAGCTGCTGGACGCTGGCTTCATACGGGAGGTCCACCACCCTCGATGGTTGGCGAACCCCGTCGTTGTCCCGAAGGCTGGCGGGAAGCTCCGGATGTGCATCGACTACACCAGTCTCAATAAGGCATGTCCTAAAGATCCATTCCCTTTCCCTAGAATAGATCAAATAGTAGACTCAACGTCAGGCTGTGATATGCTGTGCTTCCTAGACGCCTACTCGGGTTTCCATCAGATCCCCATGTCTAGGGAGGACGAGGAGCACACCTCCTTCATCACAGTAGACGGTCTTTATTGCTATGTGTCTATGACTTACGGCCTAAAGAATGCACTCCCCACCTTTGTGCGGGCAATGCACAAAACCTTTGGGGAGTTAATAAGAGACCTGGTTGAGGTGTATGTCGATGACATAGTTGTCAGGGTCAAGCAGGGTCCGTCCCTGCTAGATAACCTAGCCTTAGTCTTTGACAAGTTGCGCTCTACGCGCACCAAGCTGAACCCAGATAAATGTGTGTTCGGTGTGCCCTCTGGGAAGCTCTTAGGGTTCTTGGTCTCGCACCGAGGGATTGAGGCCAACCCAGAGAAGATCAAGGCCATCGACTTGATGCGGCCCCCTGCCCGCGTCAAGGATGTCCAGAAACTCACGGGATGTCTAGCCGCGCTGAGTCGATTTATACCGAGGCTAGCAGAGCAGGCACTCCCTTTCTTTAAGCTCCTGCGCAAGTCAGGCCCTTTTGCCTGGACTGACGAAGCAGAAGAGGCTTTCCAGGAGTTGAAGCGACTCCTGACGACCCTACCTATCATGGTAGCCCCTGAGACCGGAGAGCACCAGCTGCTCTACGTCGTGGCGACAACTGAAGTAGTGAGTATGGTCCTCGTCGCAGAGCGGCCAGACCCCTCATCTTCATAACCTGCTCCGGTAGCAGAAGACAGACGCCAGGAGGCCCCGCAGGACCAAGACGGTCCCCCGGACCTCCAAGGCAACCTCCCGGAGGCCCAGGTCGGCCTCCCGGAGGTCCAGGGCGGTCTCCCGGACCTCCAAGACAAACCCCCGGGGGCCCTGCGGGACCCCCCGGGGGCCAAACGGGACCTCCCAGAGGTCCCCCAAGACCCCCCGGAGCTCCCGGACAATCAAGATAGCTTAAGGGCCTCCGGGTCCCAGCTCCCGGAGGCCCCCATGGGTCCACCCACCTCCAGCGGGCCAGGGTCAATGGACGAGGACCTCCCAGGCCTGAGAGAAAGGGTCCGAACCATCCAGAGGCCTGTCTACTACATCAGAGAAGTACTTCATGATGCCAAGATGAGGTACCTGGAAGTCCACAAGCTGCTGTATGCGGTGCTCGTGGCCTCCAGAAAGCTCCGCCATTACTTCCAGGCCCACCGGGTCTCGGTAGTCACCTCGTATCCGCTGAAGACAATTCTTCACAGCCCCCATGCGACTGGCAACGTTGCTAAATGGGCAGCGGAGCTGGCGAAGTTTGAGCTGGACTTCCTCCCACGCCATGCAGTCAAGAGCCAAGCACTGGCTGACTTTGTGGCGGAGTGGACACCAACGGGGACTGACCCAGGGGGCCATGGGGCCGGGGAACCAGAGCACCAAGCTCCGGTCTTCACCGAACCCCACTGGACACTCTTCTTCGACGGCTCCTCGTGAAAGCAGGGGGCCGGTGCCGGCGTACTGCTCCTCATGCCATCGGGGGAACAGTTTGGGTATATGGTGCGTCTCAATTTCAAGGCAACCAACAACATGGCGGAGTATGAAGCACTCATCTTTGGCCTGCAGACAGCCCTGTCTTTAGGCGCTCGCCAGTTGTTGGCACAGGGCGACTCCCAGCTGGTCATCAAGCAAGTCAAGGGCGAATGCTCCTGCAATGACCCCCAGCTAGCTGCGTATCTGCTTCACGTGCAGATGTTGGAGAAAGAATTCCTCGCTTTGGACCTGCACCACGTACCGCGCGCCGGTAATGCCGCAGCCGACAACCTTTCAACGAAGGCTTCCACCGGGGCCCCTGCACCCGAAGGAGTCTTCGAGAGGACGCTGCTGCGGCCCACAGCCCGGCCCGCCGAGCCGGGGGAAGGGGGCTTGACCAGCACCTCGAAGCTGGCGGTCCCGGAGGCCCTACAGCCGTGGGCGCGCCAAGGATCGTAAGCGTCACTGGGGACTCCGTGCAACCCAGCGCTCAAGATCCAGAAGCTCAAGTCAGACCCGATGCATGGATCACGGAGATCCGGGACTACTTGAAGGACAATATCCTCCCTGATGAACATACAGCCGCTGAACAGATTGTGCGTATGGCTAAGAGGTACGCGCTGGTAGAGGGGGATCTCTACCGGCGTGGCGCCAACCACATCCTATTGCGGTGTATAACCCAGGGGGAAGGCTGCGACTTGCTCGCTGAGATCCATGGAGGCGAATGTGGAAGTCATTCTTCCTCACGCACGCTTGTCGATAAAGCCTTCCGGCATGGCTTCTACTGGCCGACAGCACTCCAGGATGCCGTCAAGCTGGTCGAGAGCTGCAAGGCATGCCAGTTCCATGCCAAGCAGATCCATACACCGGCTCAGGCGGTACAGATGATCCCGCCCTCGTGGCCATTTGCCGTGTGGGGGCTGGACATCCTGGGACCATTTTCCAGAACCGTCGGGGGGGTTCCGGTACCTCTATGTTGCTATCGACAAGTTCACCAAATGGCCGGAAGCTACACCAGTTGTCACCATCAATAAACAATCCGCAGTAAAATTCATCAAGTCTATTGTCTGCTGGTTCGGAGTCCCAAACAGGATCATCACCGACAATGGGACCCAGTTCACCAGCGCAGCATTCCAAGACTACTGCGAGGACCTTGGCATTCAGGTATGCTATGCCTCTGTCGCCCACCCGAGGAGCAATGGGCAAGTTGAGAGGGCCAATGCGGAGATTCTACGGGGCCTCAAGACTCGCACCTTCGCCAGCCTGAAGAAACATGGTGCCAATTGGGTAGACGAGCTTCCGAGCACACTATGGGCTAACCGGACATCCCAGAGCCGGGCCACCGGGGAGACACCCTTCTTCATGGTGTACGGGGCTGAAGCTGTACTTCTCCCAGAAATCACTATGAAGTCTCACCGTGTGCGGGCTTACAACGAAGCCACGCAGGACAACCTCCGGCGTGGAGAAATCGACCTCGTCGACGAGGTCCGATTACATGCGGCACTCCGTAACGCGCGGTACAGACAGGCGCTTCGGCGCTACCACCAGAGGTCTGTGCGTGCCCAGTAGCTGCAGGAAGGTGACCTGGTGTTGCGGCGCATACTTTCTCGCGAAGGGGCCCACAAACTCTCCCCTAGTTGGGAAGGCCCCTTCCGAGTCGCGAAAGTATGCCGCCCCGGGTGTGTGCGCCTTTCCACCGAGGATGGGGACCTGCTCCCGAACCCTTGGAACATAGAACACCTCCGTAAGTTCTACCCCTAAGAGCAAAAATAGGACAGTACTTTCTTTTCGTAATGAACTCCATAGAGTCCAGGAGCAGCGCTCGGAGCAGCTAAACCCCAGGGGACGGTCCAGGACTACGTTCAGCTTTGCCTGGTTCCGACTCCAAGCGCGTAGAGTCTTGCTTCCCCTCTTAATGGGGTGGGTCGTGGCCTCCATGTTTAGCCTGCCTTCCTCCTATGGAAGGTTGTACGAAAAGAAATCCGCTCTACTTTGCTCTTTCCTTGTACTCATTTAAATTGTGAATTGAGTTTTTATCACCCTTGCAGTACATGGTTTGTCGAAGTGTTCGGTCGACACTTCCCCCGGGCCTGCACTGGGCAGCCCGCGGAGGTTCTTTTTTCGGAGGGGCTAGTTCCTAGCGGAGAGCTTGCGCAGATGGACGAGTTGGTGAGAGCTTGACACGGAGAGTTTTATGTGGTTCAGGCCGCCGGAGCGTAAAACCCTACGTCCACGGCGAGCTATGGAGCTCGCTGTATTGCTTGCTGCTCAGGGCCGGGGGACTGAGCTTGGGGGTGAGTTACAGCTTGAGAGTGTATGGCTAGCGTATGAGTTGCAAAATGCGAACCCTTGCTATCGACGCCTGCCCGAGCCTTTTATAGTCCAAGACTCGGGCAGCTTACAAGGGGAGCCGGGACCCGACAGGTGGTCCCGGGAAGATTGCTTGTTATCTACCGTATCTGTAGTTACGCCGGTAGTTGCCTCTGGTCGAAGGCTTCTGAGTCTTCATCTTGCCGCCCTGCCCATGCCGCACGCTAGTCGTAGTGGTTGATGACGGCGCAGGCGGCATGGGATGTCTTGTCGCAGCGTTTATTACCTGGCAGGTTCTGACACCGCGCGCCAGTCTGTGATGCGACTGGCCGCAACGACACCTGACAGAGGCGTGCTCCGCGTCTCCGCGTCTTGGGAAGACGCGGGCTTTGAATACCTTGTACGGGCAAGGTATGGGGCGTCTTTACGCCCGCTGCCTATCTCTCGGGGGCAGGCAGCGCCGTTCTGCTGCCATGTGGCGGGCCCGGAGCCCTTCTCAGAGGAGAGGAGGGCCCGGTCCGCGGGGCACGTGGAGCCTCCGGACCTCTCCCCGCGGAGGGGGAGGCTTGGCTTCTGTCGGCCACGTGGCGGGCCCGGAGCTCTCCTCTGAGGAGAGGGAGGTCCGGCCCCGCTGGACGCGTGGCGCCTTCGGTCCTCTCTCCCGCGGAGGGGGAGGTCCGTCTTCTGTATGCCACGTGGCAGGCCCGGAGCTCTCCTCTGAGGAGAGGGAGGTCCAGCCCCGCCGGACGCGTGGCGCCTTCGGAGCTCTCCCTGCGGAGAAGGGCGAGATCCTTAGGCATTTTCCCCTGTGCGCGGGGGTACCCCATATCGAGGGTACTGACATGGTTGCCATGTGCTCAGCTCCCCCTCTCTACAAGTCCCCAAGCACCAAGCGTATGGTTGGGGCTATAAGTCAAATAAGACTGAGATAAGGGAGGGGGAGCCCCCAAGGAGAATTACGTTTCCTCTACCTGTGTGCAGGACTTCCAGGTTGCGGCAACGGGGACTGCATGAAGTAGGGGGAAGGAGCTACCAACTACTTCGACCCAGGACTAGAAGGGGCGGGGCCCGGGGGCCCTACGTGTCCAGCAGGCCTGGAACTCACTCCTCCCCTGAGGAGGGCTCCGGGCCCGCCACGTGGCAGGCGGAAACCGGGCCTCCTCCCGCAGTAAAGGAGCTCCGGAAGCCCTGTGTGTCCAACATGGCCGAGGCTCCCGTCTCCGCAGTAAAAGCAATCATCAAGTGGGCGCACGCTCTCAGGATCCCGTGGCCGTTCGTGCTCCGGCAGCGGTCAATTCGGGACTTAGAGAAAGTGCGCGGATCGGAAGAGACGGAGGTCCCACCTCGGGCTCGCTATCTCCCCCGAGATAGGCCCGGGGGCCACTGTCGGTACCTGAGATATGGGGTACCCCCGCGCACAGGGTAAAATGCCTAAGGTACTCGCCCTTCTCCGCAGGGAGAGCTCCGAAGGCGCCACGCGTCCGGCAGGGCCGGACCTCCCTCTCCTCAGAGGAGAGCTCCGGGCCTGCCACGTGGCATACAGAAGCCGGACCTCCCCCTCCGCGGGAGAGAGGTCCGAAGACGCCACGCGTCCAGCAGGGCCGGACCTCCCTCTCCGCAGAGGAGAGCTCCGGGCCCGCCACGTGGCATACAGAAGCCGGACCTCCCCCTCCGCGGGGAGAGGTCCGGAGGCTCCACGTGCCCCGCAGGCCGGACCCTTCTCTCCTCAGAGAAGGGCTCCGGACCCGCCACGTGGCCAGAAGAATGGTGCTGCCCGCCCCCGAGCGGTAGGCAGCGGGCGTAAAGGCGCCCCACACCTTGCCCGTACAAGGTATTCAAGGCCCTCGTCTTCCCAAGACGCGGAAACGCGGAGCACGCGTCTGTCAGGTGCCGTTGCGCCCAGTCGCATCACAGACTGGCGCGCGGTGTCAGAACCTGCCAGCTAATAAACGCTGCGACAAGACATCCCATGCCGCCTGCGCCGTCATCAACCACTACGACTAGCGTGCGGCATGGGCAGGGCGGCAAGATGAAGACTCAGAAGCCTTCAAGCAGAGGCAACTACCGGCGTAACTACAGATACGGTAGATAATAGACAATCTTCCCGGGACCACCTGTCGGGTCCCGGCACCCCTTGTAAGCCACCCGAGTCTTGGACTATAAAAGGCTCGGGTAGGCGTCGATAGAAAGGGTTCGCATTTTGCAACTCATACGCTAGCCATACACTCTCAAGATGTAACTCACCCCCAAGCTCAGGCCCCCGACCCTGAGCAGCAAGCAATACAGCGAGCTCCATAGCTCGCCGTGGACGTAGGGTTTTACGCTCCGGCGGCCTGAACCACGTAAAACTCTCCGTGTCAAGCTCTCACTAACTCATCCATCTGCGCAAGCTCTCCGCTAGGAACTAGCCCCTCCGAAAAAAAGAACCTCCGCGGGCTGCCCAGTGCAGGCCCGGGGGAAGTGTCGACCGAACACTTCGACAGGAGCCGTCGACGAACATAATTCGGTAAGGTCTGGTGAAGGTCAGGGCTCAGGTTCCTGTTTCATCGTCTTCGTGGCCCCCTGAGCGTGCGTCTACTTCAGCCACAAGTCAACTAGTGCTCGGTTAATGTCTGCATGACAGGAAAGGGAGACTAGGTCAAACTTCAGTGGCTCCGCCGCCCATTTGGCGGCATTGTCCACTGCATGGGGGATAGCTTTTAGCCTGAGGTGACCGCCGGGTGCTCAATACTCGAGGGTCCCCAGGTTGCTTTGGACCTTCCGGGGAGCTCCGCTGATGTCCCGGGAGCTCCGGGGAGGGGTCCCATTGCACCTCCGGGAGGTCCTGCTGGTCCTCCGGGTGGTTGTGTCGGGGATCCGAGGTTGCTTCTTGGTAGCGAAAACAGGTTACGGTGGTATGGGGTTAAAGCCATTGGCGCGAAGACCAGAAATTCGCGGGACCCCTAGCTATGCCGAGTCGGTTTATGCCGGGATTAGTAGGTAAAGGGTGCCCTTCAACTACTCAAGGCCAAGGGGTCTGATGGGAACCTTAGCAAGCATTTGGGAGGCGCAGCACATCACAGCCCGGCATCGAGTCTACTATTTGGTCTATCATAGCGAGAGAAAATAGGTCTTTAGGGCATGCCTTATTGAGACTGGTGTAGTGGATGCGCCTCCGGAGCGTCTCGCTGGCCTTCGGGATAACAACTCGGTTTGACAGGCGCCGGGAGCGGCGGACTCTCCATCTTGTCGGACGGATGGGCGTCGGGAAAGACCTTTAAGTAGTGCTCAATCACCTCCCTAGGGATCTCTGGCCTCGGTGACGGCTGTCATGCAGCACATCGACCTTGTGCCGGAGGGGGGCAACGAGCGCGCCTTCCTATTTGCTATCCAGGCCCCCGGCTACCCGGGTGGTCTGGGTGGCATCGGCACTGATTCGGACGAGCCTTGTGGGGACGTCGTCCTCATCGAGGGGTTGCACGCGGGGTGCTGTGGTAGAGGCACGGTGGCGTGCACTTGGGTGGAGCTGATTTGGTTCTGCACTGCCGAGGGCTGGCACTCTAGTTGCTGTAAGCGCCTGAAGCTTTTCCAAGGCTAACACTGCGGCAGCACGGTCTCCACAAACCTTGAGGACGCCTGTAGGTGTAGGCATCTTCAAGGCAAGGTAGCCGTAGTCGGCTACTGCCATGAATTGGTACAGGGCTGGCCTGCCGATTATGGCGTTGAAGGGGAGGTCAATCTCGGCCACGTCGAACAGAATGTACTCCGTCCGGTAGATGTCCGGTGCCCCAAAGGTCACCGGGAGGCTGATGTGGCCGTAGGGAACGACCTGTCCCGGCCCTACCCCTGAGAACGGGCTCGATGGGGCGAGCTTGGCCATCGGGATCTGCAGCTTCTGGAAGGCTGCGCGACTGATGAGGTTCAGTCCAGCCCCGCCATCCACCAAAACGTGGTACATCTTCACGTTGGCGATGGTGGGGGCCACCACGAGCGGCAGTTGGCCGGCCCCAGCCATGTTCCTGGGGCAGTCGGTGTCATCGAAGATGATGGGGGTTCCCATCCATCTGAGGTGCGGTGCTGCACCTGGGA
Source organism: Neostapfia colusana (assembly GCA_030760725.1). Lineage (NCBI taxonomy): Eukaryota > Viridiplantae > Streptophyta > Magnoliopsida > Poales > Poaceae > Neostapfia > Neostapfia colusana. The sequence goes on along the minus strand of JASWHV010000001.1, from coordinate 35,911,983 downwards.
GGGGAGCCACCGACGCTACCGCTCGGCGCAAGGCCTTAGCCATGCTTCGGGATGGGGGGTCAGCGGACCCGCCGAATATGACATAGAGCATCTTCCGGTGCTCGTCGTCACTGGAGCTGGAGCTCCCATGATTGCGCACTGCCTTTACGGCGTGCTGAAGTTCCTGGAACTCCACCTGGCGGTCGACGCCGTCTCGGGCCTCGACCTTCTGCTTGCCCTCCCTTTGACTGTATGGTGGGGCATCAGTTAGGGGCTGCTTCCCTTTCTGGAAGCGCTCCATGAGCTTCTGGATTTCCCGGCATTCGGCAGCGGTATGATAACTGGTGCCATGCACAGGGCATAATTCATCCTGGCCCCCATCTGGGGCCGGTGATTGTCGCGGCCTCTTGTCAGGGCGCGGCCCCCGAGCTCCACTGGGCACCGCCGTTGTGGCTACGGGGACCGCGGCTGATGACTTTATCTTGCTTCCGCCTCCGCTCTTGATCTTCCTGCCGCTTCCGTACGAAGCGCCGCCGGATCCCAGCTGACCCCCTGGCTTGGGGGCCGGCAGAGAGTGCCAGTTCCGCCATTCGGCTGCTCTGGCACACTTGTCCGCCAGGCTGAAGAGTTCTGAGACATCGTGGACCTCCCTGGTGGCGAGCTTCTCGAGCATCTTTTTGTCCCGAACGCCTTGCCGGGACGCCACCACCACAGAAGCGTTCTGGATGCGTGGGATGGTGTTCCTCAACTGGGAGAACCGCTGTTGAACGAGCGCAGCGACTCCCCTGGTTGTTGTTGGATAGCGTGGAGGTCAAGCTCCATGTCGGGATGGGTGTAGGAGCTGCTGAAGTTGGCGACGAACTGCCGGCAGAGCTCTCCCCAGGAGGTTATGGACCCCTGAGGTAGATTCATGAGCCAAGACCGAGCTGGGCCGGTCAAGGCGACGGGGAAGTAGTTGGCCATGACAGCCTCATCCCCTCCTGCGGCATGTACGGCGGTGGAGTAGATCTGGAGGAACTCCGCTGGGTTGACGCTACCGTCGTACTTCTCAGGCAGATGCGGGCGAAACTTGCGTGGCCACCTTGCGAAACGAAGGTGGGGTGCAAGGACCGCACATCCTGCACCTGCTGCTGCAGGTACTGGCGCTGCGAACGCTTGGTTCGCACCTGGCACCGCATATCCCGGCATGGGCATGGCTGCACCATAGACCGGGGCAGCTACTTGCGGCGCATATAGCTGTGGTATATGCTGCGCAGCATATGCCTGAGGCAGGGCTCGCGTGGCGAAGCCCTGCCCTTGTGGTTGTGTCGAGGCCGACGACATGCTGTCGCCTGCCTCATGGCTGCGACGCCTCTCTCGGCGTCGCTCGAGGTACACCCGGGCGTCCTGGCCCAAGTGGCACCGTTCCAGTTTCCTTCGCAGGTCCGTCGACAGGAGCCTGGAGGAGCTGGAATCCGCCGTTAGCCCGTCAACCGTGGGTGTACGCGTCAGCGACACAGCCGGTTGTCCTGGGCGCCGTCCTCGCCGAAACCGAGGGTTCGCGGCGGCGACGACGAGGCGGTCCACCTCGCGGACCCATTGCTGGGTCGCTGAATGGGGCGCATCCCCCGCAGGTGGGTTGCGCAGCAGCGCTCTTGCTGCAGCTAGCGCACCTCCATGGTGTATGCTCAGCGCTGCAGAAGATCTCACACTGGTCGGGGCCTGCATAGCCGGAGTCGGCGTCGCCGGAGTCGGCTGCTGGCTACCAGCTTGTGCCGACACACTCCGTCCTGAGTGTGTCGACATGTACTCCCCAGTGTTCACGGTTCGCCGTGAACGCGGAGGGGGAGAGTTTGCCGCTGAAGGAAGCTTGGTCATCTTCGTTGACGGAAACTCGTCGCGCTAGGAGAAAAGCCCCCTACCTGGCGCGCCAAATGTCGAAGTGTGCGGTCAACACTTCCCCCGGGCCTGCACTGGGCAGCCCGCGGAGGTTCTTTTTTCGGAGGGGCTAGTCCCTAGCGGAGAGCTTGCGCAGATGGACGAGTTAGTAAGAGCTTGACACGGCGAGTTTTACGTGGTTCAGGCCGCCGGAGCGTAAAACCCTACGTCCACGGCGAGCTATGGAGCTCGCTGTATTGCTTGCTGCTCAGGGCCGGAGGCCTGTGCTTGGGGGTGAGTTACAGCTTGAGAGTGTATGGCTAGCGTATGAGTTGCAAAGTGCGAACCCTTGCTATCGACGCCTACCCGAGCCTTTTATAGTCCAAGACTCGGGCGGCTTACAAGGGAAGCTGGGACCCGACAGGTGGTCCCGGGAAGATTGTCTATTATCTACCGTATCTGCAATTATGCCGGTAGTTGTCTCTGGTCGAAGGCTTCTGAGTCTTCATCTTGCCGCCCTGCCCATGCCGCATGCTAGTCGTAGTGGTTGATGACGGCGCAGGCGGCATGGGATGTCTTGTCGCGGTGTTTATTGGCTGACAGGTTCTGACACCGCGCGCCAGTCTGTGATGCCACTGGGCCCAACGGCACCTGACAGAAGCGTGCTCCGCGTCTCCGCGTCTTGGGAAGACGCGGGCCTTGAATACCTTTTACGGGCAAGGCATGGAGCGTATTTACGCCCGCTGCCTATCGCTCGGGGCAGGCAGCGTCGCTCTGCTGCCACGTGGCGGGCCCGGAGCCCTTCTCAAAGAAGAGGAGGGTCAGCCCCGCGGGGCACGCGGAGCCTCCGGACCTCTCCCCACGGAGGGGGAGGTCCGGCTTCTCTATGCCACATGGCGGGCCCGGAGCTCTCCTCTAAGGAGAGGGAGGTCCAGCCCCGCTAGACACGCGGCGCCTTCGGGCCTTGTCGGTACCTGAGATATGGGGTACCCCCGCGCACAGGGTAAAATGCCTAAGGTGCTCGCCCTTCTCCGCAGGGAGAGCTCCGAAGGCGCCACGCGTCTGGCGGGGCCGGACCTCCCTCTCCTCAGAGGAGAGCTCCGGGCCCGCCACGTGGCATACAGAAGCCGGACCTCCCCCTCCGCGGGAGAGAGGCCCGAAGACGCCACGCGTCCAGCGAGGCCGGACCTCCCTCCCCTCAGAGGTGAGCTCCGGGCCCGCCACGTGGCATGCAGAAGTCGGACCTCCCCCTCCACGGGAGAGAGGTCCGAAGGCGCCACGCGTCCAGCGGGGCCAGACCTCCCTCTCCTCAGAGAAGAGCTCCGGACCCGCCACGTGGCTGGAAGAACGGTGCTGCCTGCCCCCGAGCGGTAGGCAGCGGGCGTAAAGGCGCCCCTCACCTTGCCCGTACAAGGTATTCAAGGCCCGCGCCTTCCCAAGACGCGGAGACGCGGAGCACGCGTCTGTCAGGTGCCGTTGCGCCCAGTCGCATCACAGACTGGCGCGCGGTGTCAGAACCTGCCAGGTAATAAACGCCGCGACAAGACATCCCATGCCGCCTGCGCCGTCATCAACCACTACGACTAGCGCACGGCATGGGCAGGGCGGCAAAAGGAAGACTCAGAGGCATTCGACCGGAGGCAACCACCGGTATAACTACAGATACGGTAGATAATAGACAATCTTCCCAGGACCACCTGTCGGGTCCCGGCTTCCCTTGTAAGCCGCCCGAGCCTTGGACTATAAAAGGCTCGGGTAGGCGTCGATAGCAGTGGTTCGCATTCTGCAACTCATACGCTAGCCATACACTCTCAAGCTGTAACTCACCCCCAAGCTCAGGCCCCCGGCCCTGAGCAGCAAGCAATACAGTGAGCTCCATAGCTCGCCGTGGACGTAGGGTTTTACGCTCCGGCGGCCTGAACCACGTAAAACTTCCCGTGTCAAGCTCTCGCTAACTCGTCCATTCGCGCAAGCTCTCCGCTAGGAACTAGCCCCTCCGAAAAAAGAACCTCCGCGGGCTGCCCAGTGCAGGCCCGGGGGAAGTGTCGATCGCACACTTCGACATTTGGCGCGCCAGGTAGGGGGTTAAAGCCCTAGCGCGACGAGTTTCCGCCAACGAAGATATGACTAAGGAATAGAGGGGGGAGCCCCCAAGGGGAATTACTTTTTCCTTATGTGCAGGGTTTCTCAGCCTCAGCTCCCCGCAGGAGTATGGTAGGCGCATCCACCCAATAGAACGCACCTACCAGGGGGCCGCTACGGGATCGCGGTAAGCCAAAAACCCTAAGGTAAGATCAAAGGGCTAGCCCTCACAGGGGTAGGGTCCGGAGGCCCCACGTGTCCGGCAGGGCCGGACCTCCCACCTCTTCGAGGGGAGCTCCGGGACCGCCGCGTGGTCTACGGAAGTCGGACCTCCCCCCCCCTCCCTCTGCAGGGAGAGGCCCGGGGCCTCCACGTGCCTTGCGAGCCCGGACCTCCTCCCAGGCAGGAGCTCCAGGCTCGGACCCCCCTCCGATCTCGTGAGGCGGGTCCTGGAGACCTCCGGAACCCTTGGTACACAGTGGGGACCCGGACAAGGTGTCTATGCAGAGCTTCGAGATTGGTCAAGGCCTCCGAGCCCTTGCGGAGCTAAGGGCTCGGTCAGGAAAGGCCAAGAAGAAGACTAAGGCATGCAGACACAGAAAGAAACAGGAGTCTGTCCATACAAAGGCTCCACGAGCTGGGCTACAGACTCAACAAAAATAAAGAAAGGAAGTACAGGGCCTCTTGGACACAAGGGCAGGTGCCTAGGGGTCCCCGGACTCCCGATGAAACCTAGAGGCCACGAGGGCAGCTAAGTCCTCGACTTCGGCCCTGGCAGCTTCCTCCTGGTCGGCGATGGGTCCTAAACGGACCGGCCCCAGGGAAAAGGAAGGGTCTCGGCTAACAAAGCACGACAGTACGTGCATCGCAACCTCCTTCGCAAGGCCCCGACCTTCCGCTTCCAGCTCGTCGGCGACCACTGATTCGAGCCGACCTAGCTCGTCGCCGAGAGACTCAAGGGCTGGGGCTGCTTCGGACACTGGCCGTGCTGGGGTCTCCACCTGCACAGGGCTAAAACCAAGAGGAGCCAAGGCGGATCCCGCCTTAGCAATGAAGCTCCAGACCACCTGGGCCTCGGCAGTCCGCAGGGACTGGAGCCTCTCTACCTCTTGGCGGGCCGCTAGCTCGCGATCCATCGCCGCCTGAAGCTCCTTGGAAGACTGCTCCTCCCTCGCGGCGACAGCCGACTCACGGAGCTCCAACGCCTCAGTCCGAGCCCGTAGCTCCTCCACCTTGACCCTCAGCCGAGCGGTGGTCTTCTCCTCCTCGTCCGCAGCAGCGCGTTCCCGATCAGCGACGGCATGCTCCCGACGGGCTACCTGCAGCTGCAACTCCTCCGCGGCGGCGGAACACTCCTTGGCTTTGGCTTCAGCTTTGGCCAGAGCCTCGCGGTAGGTGGCACGAACCCGCTGGGCCTCTAGCTCCAAGCGGCTAATGGCCTTCTTCTGGGCGCCAAGCAGAGCACTCATGGCCTCAAGCCTTGACCGCCTTGAGTCGAGGTCCGCTCGGGCCCGCTGCTGCCAGCTGAGAAGGCGGTCTCTCTCGCCGGCCAATGCCTTCCGCTCCTGCTCAAAGGAAGATTGGAGCTGCCGGGAGCTGGTCTGGGCACGCTCCATGGCGTCCCACACGGGCACCGGAGCAGGGGGAGCAGGAGTCGCGCCGTTGGACACCCCGGACGAGTCCAAGACCGGCGGGAGCGCCGGCGCCTCGGCAGCTACGGGGGGGCGCTGTCCTAAGCAGGCCAGGGGGCCAGCAGGCACACCTACAGCGGCCCTCCCGGTCTCAAGGCCTGGCTTCTGGGCTGGTGAAGGAGGGCGGGTAGGAGCAGATGCGGCCACCGAGGCCACTGCCCCCGTTGATTTGGGAGCTATGGGGGCCGCCGCGGTCCCCAGGGGCCGAGGCGCGGAGCCCCCGCTGGTTGAAGGCGGCCGGGTAAGAGGCCCGCCCTTGGCAGCCGGTTGGTCCCTGCAAAGAAGAAGAAGCCCTCAGAATAAGAGAAGAGGCAGGAGCTCTGCTCCTATAAGTCAGAAAGAATAACACTTACTGAGCGGCATGAGCGCTCCAGCGAGCTTGCTGCACTGGCCTCTGGGCTGCAGCTGAACTACCAGGACCAGCGACAGGAGCGGTCGCGGAATGGGACGCCTGGACCTCCGGCGCGCTCGCCGGCGTCGCCCCACCAACATCCGTCCTGGGAACCCCGCCACTCGAGGGAGGATGGCGAGATACATGGGCTGATTCGGACGGCTGCTGTCTAGGGAGAGACCTGCCGGGGAGGGACACTCGGGACCTCTTCGGGTCACCACCCGATGGACCAGCATCTCCGGGAGATGGAAGCAAGGTAGCTCCGGCACCCTGGATTGGCACAGGCGGCACCCTTGGAGGAGACCGAGCGCGTTTTTTCTCTAGATGCCCGGGGGCCGGCTCTTTACCTTTCCCTTTATCGGCACCTTGGGTTCCGTCGGCTCTGGGGGAAGGTTTGGCAGCAGTGGATGCCTCATGCCCTTATTCAGGGTGCTCGGTTCCTGGAATGGTGATGCCCCAGAAGGCATCCCCGACCTGACGAACGGCAATCCCGATATCATCAAGGTTCGGCATCTTCTGCAGGAGCTCTGACCTCCTCTGGGGCTCCAAGAAGAGGGGAGTGGCAGAAGGCGGAAGGACGGGGACGCCGCTGGGAATATAGTCACCGCTCACCTTGCTCACCATCTCCTCCAGCTCCTCGTCGGAAGGGACAGAGTCGGGGCCTCTCTCCAGCCTGGTACAGTCCTGCTCACCGGTGTAGTACCACGCTGGGCGGCTGCGTTGCTGCAAGGGAGCAATGCGGCGTGACACAAAGTCCATCAGCACCATCAGAGATGTCAGCCCCTTGTTGGCCAAGAACCGGATCCGCTCCAAGACCGGAGTGTACTCCTGCTCCAGCTCAGGGATCTCCTCCCAGAAGCGGCGATCGGTGGTTGGGCTGGCGGTTGGGAGTTGTAGGCGATCGTGCTCATCGGTCTGCACTACCACCCAGCTCTCCCTCCAGTTCTCCCACCTTGATGCGCTGAAGGGCAAAAGGTATCCGGAGACCTTGGGGTCTTTGCAGCGATGCTGGAAGTAGTACGCCCCCATCTGAGTCTTTGAGCTGCGTCCGGTCGTACGCAGCACAAAGAAGTGGCGGAAGAGCGTCACGGAGGCGTGCACCCCCACGAACATCTCGCAGAAGTGGACAAAAACTGCCGCCATTGCGAGGGAGTTGGGGGAGAGATGGTGGAGTTGGAGACCGTATGTCTCCAGCAGGGTGACGAAGAAGGAAGAAATCGGCGGAACGAACCCCGCCAGAGCATAAGCGGTAAAGAAGACCATCTCCCCCTTTCCCAGGACCAGGGGGAGAGATCCTCGGCGGAGCCGATGCTTCTGCTCTTCCGAGCGCCAGCCCAGCAGCCTGCGCACTGGCCCGAGCTTGGAGGAGCGAACGAGGCGCGACGGAAGCAAGTTGGAAGCCATAGCGAAAGAAGGCGCAAGGGCAGGAGAGCCGGGGCGCAAGAGATCAAGGAAAGTACGAGCGCAATGCGAAGGGAAGCCGCGATGCGGGCGAGATCACCTTTTAAAACTTTCCAGGGATGGTTCGAAGTAATTCGAAAACCTCCGGAAACATCGCATCGGCGACCTCGCCGGCTCCGAGACTAGGCGCCAATGAAAGCTGGGCCCAAGCCGCTTAACTGAAGCGGTGGGGGCAAGGAGTCAGTCTCCTAAGAAGATGAGCCGGCAGGGCCCTTCGGCGGTTCCCGAAGAAAGCGCCGCAACGTGCAGAAGTGGCAGCCTTGGGAACCACCGCAGTAAAAGCAATCATCAAGTGGGCGCACGCTCTCACGACCCGGCGGCCGTTCGTGCTCCGGCAGCGGTCAAGTCAGGACTTAGAGAAAGTGCGCGGATCGGAAGAGACGGAGGTCCCACCTCGGGCTCGCTATCTCCCCCGAGATGGGCCCGGGGGCCACTGTCGGTACCTGAGATATGGGGTACCCCCGCGCACAGGGTAAAATGCCTAAGGTGCTCGCCCTTCTCCGCAGGGAGAGCTCTGAAGGCGCCACGCGTCTGGCGGGGCCGGACCTCCCCCTCCTCAGAGGAGAGCTCCGGGCCCGCCACGTGGCATACAGAAGCCGGACCTCCCCCTCCGCGGGAGAGAGGCCCGAAGACGCCACGCGTCCAGCGAGGCCGGACCTCCCTCCCCTCAGAGGTGAGCTCCGGGCCCGCCACGTGGCATGCAGAAGTCGGACCTCCCCCTCCGCGGGAGAGAGGTCCGAAGGCGCCACGCGTCCAGCGGGGCCGGACCTCCCCCTCCGCGGGAGAGAGGTCCGAAGGCGCCACGCGTCCAGCGGGGCCGGACCTCCCTCTCCTCAGAAAAGAGCTCCGGACCCGCCACGTGGCTGGAAGAACGGTGCTGCCTGCCCCCGAGCGGTAGGCAGCGGGCGTAAAGGTGCCCCTCACCTTGCCCGTACAAGGTATTCAAGGCCCGTGCCTTCCCAAGACGCGGAGACGCGGAGCACGCGTCTGTCAGGTGCCGTTGCGCCCAGTCGCATCACAGACTGGTGCGCGGTGTCAGAACCTGCCAGGTAATAAACGCCGCGACAAGACATCCCATGCCGCCTGCACCGTCATCAACCACTACGACTAGCGCACGGCATGGGCAGGGCGGCAAAAGGAAGACTCAGAGGCATTCGACCGGAGGCAACCACCGGTATAACTACAGATACGGTAGATAATAGACAATCTTCCCGGGACCACCTGTCGGGTCCCGGCTTCCCTTGTAAGCCGCCCGAGCCTTGGACTATAAAAGGCTCGGGTAGGCGTCGATAGCAGGGGTTCGCATTCTGCAACTCATACGCTAGCCATACACTCTCAAGCTGTAACTCACCCCCAAGCTCAGGCCCCCGGCCCTGAGCAGCAAGCAATACAGCGAGCTCCATAGCTCGCCGTGGACGTAGGGTTTTACGCTCCGGTGGCCTGAACCACGTAAAACTTCCCGTGTCAAGCTCTCGCTAACTCGTCCATTCGCGCAAGCTCTCCGCTAGGAACTAGCCCCTCCGAAAAAAGAACCTCCGCGGGCTGCCCGGTGCAGGCCCGGGGGAAGTGTCGATCGCACACTTCGACAGGCCTCTCTCCCGCGGAGGGGGAGGTCCGGCTTCTGTATGCCACGTGGCGGGCCCGGAGCTCTCCTCTGAGGAGAGGGAGGTCCGGCCCCGCCGGACGCGTGGCGCCTTCGGAGCTCTCCCTGCCGAGAAGGGCGAGTTCCTTAGGCATTTTACCGTGTGCGCGGGGGTACCCCATATCTCAGGTACCGACACCAGTACGTGCATAGCGACCTCCTTCACCAGGCCCCGTCCTTCCACCTCAAGCTCGTCGGCGATCACTGCTTCGAGCCGGCCCAGCTTGTCGCCGATGGACTCAAGCGCCGGGATTGCTTCGGACATCTCCTGCGCCGGAGCCTTCATCCGCACCGGGCTGAAACCAAGAGGAGCCAAGGCGGACCCCGCCTTGGCAATAAAGCCCCAGACCGCCTGGGCCTCGGTAGACCGCGAAGACTGGAGCTTCTCTACCTCTTGGCGAGCCGCCAGCTCGCGATCCAACGCTGCCTGGCGCTCCTGGGAGAACTGCTCCTCCCTCGCGGCAGCAGCGGACTCACGGAGCTCCAGCCCCACGGTCTGAGCCCTCAGCTCGCCCTCTTTGGCTTTCAGCCGTGTGGCGATCTTCTCCTCGGCCGCTGCAGCACTGTCGGTACCCGCGATATGGGGTACCCCCGCTGTCGGTACCCGCGATATGTGGTACCCCCGCGCACAGGGGAAAACGCCTAAGGGTCTCGCCCTTCTCCGCAGGGAGAGCTCCGAAGGCGCCACACGTCCATCGAGGCCGGACCTCCCTCTCCTCTGAGGAGAGCTCCGGGCTCGCCACGTGGCCTGCAGAAGCCGGACCTCCCCCCTCCGCGGGGGAGAGGTCCGAAGGCGCCACGTGTCCAGCGTGGCCGGACCTCCCTCTCCTCAGAGGACAGCTCCGGGGCCACCACGTGGCCGACAAAAGCCAGACCTCCCCCTCCGCGGGGAGAGGTCCGAAGGCTCCACGTGTCCTGCGGGGCCGGACCCCCCTCTCCTCCGAGGAGAGCTCCACGTGTCCAGCAGAAGAGCGCTGCCTGCCCCCGAGCGGTAGGCAGCGGGCGTAAAGACGCCCCATACCTTGCCCGTACAAGGTATTCAATGCCCGCGCCTTCCCAAGACGCGGAGACACGGAGCACGCCTCTGTCAGGTGCCGTTGCGCCCAGTCGCATCACAGACTGGCGCGCGGTGTCAGAACCTGCCATCCAATAAACACAGCGACAAGACATCCCCTGCCGCCTCCGCCGTCATCAACCACTACGACTAGCAGGCGGCATGGGCAGGACGGCAAGATGAAGACTCAGAAGCCTTCGCCAGAGACAACCACCGACGTAACTGCGGATACGATAGTCGGCAGGCAATCTCTCTGGGACCACCTGTCGGGTCCCGGGCCCCCCTTGTAAGCCACGCGAGCCTTGGACTATAAAAGGCTCGGGTAGGCAACGTTAGCAAGAGTTCGCACTCCAGCAACTCATACGCTAGGCATAACTCATCCTCAAGCTCAGGACTCCGGTTCTGGGCAACAAGCAATACAGTGAGCTCCTCAGCTCTCCGTGGACATAGGGTTTTACACTCCGGCGGCCCGAACCACGTAAAACTCGCCGTGTCAAGCTCCTCCCTAACTCGTCCCTACGCTCAAGCTCTCTGCAAGTGACTAGCCCCTCCGAAAAAGAACCTCCGCGGGCTGCCCAGTGCAGGTCCGGGGGAAGTGTCGACCACACACTTCGACATTTGGCGCGCCAGGTAGGGGGCTTTTCCCTTGCGCGACGAGCTTCTGCCGACGAAGATGACCAAGCTTTCTTCAGCGGCAAACTCTCCCCCCCCCCCCCCCCCCCCCGCGTTCACGGCGAACCGTGACCAGCGGGGAATACGTGTCGACACACTCAGGACGGAGTGTGTCGGCACAAGCTGGTAGCCAGCAGCCGACTCCGGCAATGCAGGCTCTAACCAGTGTGAGATCTTCTGCGGCGCTAAGCGTACCCCACAGGGGTGCGCTAGGTGCAGCAAGAGCGCTACTGCACAATCCACCTGCTGGGGATGCACCTCATTCAGCGACCCAGCAGTGGATACGCGAGGTAGACCGCCTCGTCATCGCCGCCGCAAACCCTCGACTTTGGCGGGGACGACACTCCGGTCAACCGGCAGTATCGCTGACACGCACGCCAACGGTTGACGGGCAGACGGCGGGCTTCCGTCGACCGACCTGAGGACAGAGCTGGAACGGTGCCACTTGGGCCAGGATGCCCGGGTGTACCTCGAGCGACGTCGGGAAAGGCGTCACAACCAAGAGGCTGGCAACAGCATGATGTCTGCCTCGACCCAGCCTGAGGCGCAGACCTTCGCCACGCAATCTCTGCCCCAGGCGTACGCCGCGCAGCATATGCCACAGCCATATGCCCTGCAAACAGCGTCCCCAGTCTATGGCGCAGCCTTGCCCATACCGGAGTACACCGTGCCAACGGCGAACCAAGCGTTCGCGGCACCAACACCTGCGGCAACAGGGGCAGGATGTGCGGCCCTGGCACCCCACCTTCGCTTCGTGAGGTGGCCACGCAAGTTTCGGCCGCACCTGCCCGAGAAGTACGACGGCAGTGTCAACCCGGCGGAGTTTCTCCAGATCTACTCCACCGCCGTACTTGCCGCAGGAGGGGATGAGGCCGTCATGGCCAACTACTTCCCCGTCGCCTTGACCGGCCCAGCCCGGTCTTGGCTCATGAACCTCCCCTAGGGTTCCATAACTTCCTGGGGAGAGCTCTGCCGGCAGTTCGTCGCCAACTTCGGCAGCTCCTACACCTGTCCCGGCACGGAGCTTGACCTCCACGCCATCAAGCAACAACCTGGGGAATCACTGCGCTCCTTCATCCAGCGGTTCTCCCAGGTACGCAACACCATCCCGCATATTCAAAGTGCTTCTGTGGTGGTGGCGTTCCAGCAGGGTGTCCGGGACGAGAAAATGCTTGAGAAGCTCGCGACCAGAGAGGTCCGCGATGTCTCTGAGCTCTTCAGCCTGGCGGACAAGTGCGCCAGAGCAGCCGAAGGGCGAAACTGGCACTCTCTGCCAGCCTCCGAGTCAGGAGGACAGCCCGGGTCCGGCGCTGCTTCCTATGGAGGTGGCAAGAAGGCTAGGAACCGGGGGAGTGGCAAGATGAAGTCATCGACCGCGGCTCCCGTCACCGCAGCAGCGACACCCAGTGGAGCTCGGGGGCCACGCCCCAACAAAAGGCAGCGGCAGTCGCCAGCCCTGGATGGTGACCAGGGCGGGCTATGCCCCGTGCATGGCGCTGGCAATCATACTGCTGCCGAGTGCTGGGATATCCAGAGGCTCGCAGAGCGCTTCCGCAAAGGAAGACAGCAGAGAGCTGAGGGCCCGCCCCTCCCTCAGAGGGAGGGCAAGCAGAAAGTCGACACCTCAGTCAGCGCTGGCCACCAGGTGTGGTTTCAGGAGCCTCAGCGCGTCATGAAGACGGTGCACAACGGTGAGGACTCCAGCTCCGATGGTGACGGGCCAGGGCGGTAGCCAACTGTGGATACCCCGAAAAGTCAGTGGAGACTGCACTGCTGCGACATCAACCTTGGAGGAGCTCCAAGTAGTCACAGCAGCCCAAGCACCAGCCCTGATGGTGCAGAACCGGGCCAGCTCCACCCGCGTGCACGCCCCCATGCCTCGGTCTACCTCCTGGGGGCCGCCCAGGGTCTGTCAACCCCTTGAAGGCCTTGCCAGAAGGGGAAGACGCCTTGGGTCTCACAAGGAGAGTCCGGGTCCTCCTACCCCTTGAAGGCCTTAGCCAGAAGGGGAGAGCTCCGCGGGACGCCCAGGAGAAGCCGCGCAGGACCTGATCCAGCATGAAGATGACAACCTCGTCGACAAGGCTCGGCTGCAGGTGACACCCCACAACGCACGGTCTCGGCTGCTGCTCTAGCACTACCGCCAAAGGACCAAACGCGTCAGGGACCTGCAGGAAGGCAACCTGGTGCCGCGGCACGCACTTTCCCGAGAAGGACCTATAAACTCTCCCCTAGCCGGGAAGGTCCCTTCCGAGTCACGAAAGCTGCCGTCCTAAGTACACATGCCTTTCAACCAAGTGTGGGATCCGTTCCCAAAACCCTTGGCATGGAACAACACTGTAAGTCCTACCCCCGAGCGTTAGTAGAACACGGTCATTCCCTTCTGTAATAAATCCCATAGAGTCTAGGAGCAGCGCTTGGGGCAGCTAAGTCTCAAGGGACGGTCCAGGACTACGTCCAGCTTAGCCTAGTTCCGACCCTAAGTGCGTAGAGTCTTGCTTCCCTTCTTGACGAGGCGGGTCATTGCCTCCATGTACAGCCTGACTTCCACCTATGGGCATTAACACAGAAACCTGTTCTACCTCGCTCCCTCTCATGTGCTCATTTAAATTACGCATTAATTTTTATGGTCGCTGTCGAAGTGTGCGATCGACACTTCCCCCGGGCCTGCACTGGGCAGCCCGCGGAGGTTCTTTTTTCAGAGGGGCTAGTTCCTAGCGGAGAGCTTGCGTGGATGGACGAGTTAGTGAGAGCTTGACACGGGAAGTTTTACGTGGTTCAGGCCGCCGGAGCGTAAAACCCTACGTCCACGGCGAGCTATGGAGCTCGCTGTATTGCTTGCTGCTCAGGGCCGGGGGCCTGAGCTTGGGGGTGAGTTACAGCTTGAGAGTGTATGGCTAGCGTATGAGTTGCAGAATGCGAACCCCTGCTATCGACGCCTACCCGAGCCTTTTATAGTCCAATGCTCGGGCGGCTTACAAGGGAAGCCGGGACCCGACAGGTGGTCCCGGGAAGATTGTCTATTATCTACCGTATCTGTAGTTACGCCGGTGGTTGCCTCTGGTCGAAGGCTTCTGAGTCTTCCTTTTGCCGCCCTGCCCATGCCGCGCACTAGTCATAGTGGTTGATGACGGCGCAGGCGGCATGGGATGTCTTGTCGCGGCGTTTATTACCTGGCAGGTTCTGACACCGCGCGCCAGTCTGTGATGCGACTGGACGCAACGGCACCTGACAGGCGCGTGCTCCGCGTTTCCGCGTCTTGGGAACACGCGGCCTTGAATACCTTGTACGGGCAAGGTGAGGGGCGCCTTTACGCCCGCTGCCTACCGCTCGGGGGCAGGCAGCACCGTTCTTCCAGCCACGTGGCGGGTCCGGAGCTCTTCTCTGAGGTGAGGGAGGTCCGGCCCCGCTGGACGCGTGGCGCCTTCGGACCTCTCTCCCGCGGAGGGGGAGGTCCGGCTTCTGCACGCCACGTGGCGGGCCCGGAGCTCACCTCTGAGGAGAGGGAGGTCCGGCCCCGCTTGACGCGTGGCGTCTTCGGACCTCTCTCCCGCGGAGGGGGAGGTCCGGCTTCTGTATGCCATGTGGCGGGCCCGGAGCTCTCCTCTGAGGAGAGGGAGGTCCGGCCCCGCCAGACGCGTGGCGCCTTCGGAGCTCTCCCTGCGGAGAAGGGCGAGCACCTTAGGCATTTTACCCTGTGCGCGGAGGTACCCCATATCTCAGGTACCGACAGTGGCCCCCGGGCCCATCTCGGGGGAGATAGCGAGCCCGAGGTGGGACCTCGGTCTCTTCGGATCCGCGCACTTTCTCTAAGTCCCGACTTGACCGCTGCCGGAGCACGAACGGCCGCGGGATCGTGAGAGCGTGCGCCCACTTGATGATTGCTTTTACTGCGGTGGTTCCCAAGGATGCCACTTCTGCACGTTGCAGCGCTTTCTTCGGGAACCGCCGAAGGGCCTTGCCGGCTCATCTTCTTAGGAGACTGACTCCTTGCCCCCACCGCTCCAGTTAAGCGGCTTGGGCCCACCCGTCATTGGCACTCGGTCTTGGAACCGAAGCGGTTGCGGGTGCGGGGTATTCGAAGAGTTCCGAATCGCTTGGAACTGCACCGGGAAGCTTTTTAGAGGGGGTCTCACCCATATTGTAGCTTCCCTTCGCACTTCTCTGCGTTTCTTCTTGGACTCTTGCGCTTTTGCTTTCTTGCCTTTGAGCTCTCCCTTGCCATGGCTTCCAACCCGCTGCCAGAGAAGAAACACGCTCGATCCCCTCCAGCAACGGCGCCGGTGCCAAGTTGGGATTCTGGGGTGCCTGACACTCCCTCCGGTGGCGACTCGAAGAGGCCCCGGGCTGATGTGCTGGGGGAAGCCTCTGTGGCGTCTTCTGTTCCTCCAGTCCAAGCGACTGCGGAGCGGTCGTCGGAGACGGTAGCGGGCTCTAGAAATCCTACCCCGGCTCGGAAGTCGGGGTTTAGAGCCCGCTGGAGTGTCCGCGCTTCCTGGCCTTCCCCGTCTTGCGGGGAATCTGTGCCGATGCGCTCGGAGCCAGGGGCAACTGCTGCGGTCCCCAGGCCAGCGCGGACTTCTCCTGTTCCGGTGTGCCCGGACTCCACGGCAGCACCGTCTCTTCCTGCCGAGACGGCTACCGCGGCCCCCGAGCCAGCACAGGTTGATCCTGCACTAGGCGGCCTGGCTTCTTCTCCAGCTCCGTCTTCCCCGGCTCGTCCCTCTCCTCAGGTCAAGGAGCCAGAAGCTGAAAAGAGCCCGGCTGGCCTGGCTGCCAGTGCCGTGGAGCCAGCTTCTCTTGATCGACGTCTCGTCTCGGCGGCTGGCGCGTCGGCTCTTCCTGAGGACGAGGTAATGGAGGAGGTCGGAGGGACTGCCCCAGCCTCTGTTGCTCCATTGCCTCTGGTGGACGCCTTCGCGCTTGCCGAGTCGAGCGTCCGGCAGGTCTTGGCTGCACTAGGGCACGAGCGGGAGGAGTATACGGTTGAACGGGACCGCCTCCTCACCTGGGGGAACCTTTTGCGGGAGAGGACCGCGAAGGTTAAGAGCGAGCTCGACTCCAGGCGGGAGTTGCTCGACTTCAGGGAAACGCTTGTCGACCGGATGAAGCGGGCTGTTGACCGCATGGACACCCAGTCGCGGCGGATCAACAGGGAGGCCCTGGAGGCTCACGCCCGGGCCGAAGAGAGCCTCTCTGCTGCTGTGGAAATACGGCAGCAGTTGGAGCGCCGTGAACTCGCCGTCGAGGAGCGGGAGCGTTCCGTGGCAGCTGAGGCAGAGAGGGTCGCCGCGCAGCTGGCTGCGGGCGAGGATGACCTTCGAGCTCGGATGGAGGAGCTGGAGATTCTGAAGGCAGACCTTGACTTGAGGGATGAACAGGTCTCCCATGATCGCCGGGCGGTCTTGGACCGGGAGTTGACTGCCGGCTTCAGGGCCGCTGAGTTGGAACGGCTAGCCGAGACTCTCCGCCTTCGGGAGAGTTCCCTGGCGGCCAAGGAGAAGGAATTCTCCGAGAGGAACCTGGAGGCTCTGCGGGCGGCCCGCCGCGAGGTGGAGGAGCTCTCAGCCCTACGGTCCTCCGAGGCCCTTGCGGTCTCAAGCTTCGTGGATCGAGCGGGGTCCGCCCTGATCCCTCTTGGTTTCAGTCCGGTGAGGGCCGCAACTCCCGCATTGCAGGTGGCAGAGGTGATCCCTGCATTGGAGTCGATCGGCGCCAAGCTGGACAGACTCGACTCGGTGGTCGCCAGCGAGCTTGAAGTGGAGGGCCGCTGCCTAGCTTTAGAGGTCGCCTCGCATGTGCTGGCATGCTTCAAGAGCCGCGACCCCTCTTTCTCACTGGAGCCAGCAAGAGAGGGCCCAGCCGCGGAGCGGGAGGAAGCTGCCAGGGCTGAAGTCGAGGATGTGGCCGCCCTTGTAGCCGCAAGGTTCCGGCGAGAGCCGGGAGGTCCTTAGGACTTGCTTCTCCCTTTTTTTTATCGAGTCTGTAGTCCAGCTCAAGGAGCCTTGCTTAATTAGACTCTCTTGGATATTTGTGTCTGTGATGCTTTTTCCCTCCTTCTTGGCTTTGCCTGGCTGAGTCCTTAGCTCCGCAAGGTACTCAGAGGTCATTTCCAATCTCGGAGCTTCGCACAGACACCTCCCCCCGGGTCCTAACCGTGTTAGGGGCCCCCGGAGGTCTCAGAACCTCGCCCTATGGGGGGCTCCAAATCTGCCGGCCACGTGGTGGGTCTGGAGCTCCTCCTCAAGAGACGGGAGCTCCGGTCATGTTGGATACGTAGGGCTTTCGGAGCCCTCCCGCTGAGGGGGGAGGTCCGGTTCCTGCCTGCCATGTGGCGAGCCCGGAGCCCTCCTCAAGGAAGGAGAGAGTTCCGGGCCTGCTGGACACGCGGGGCCCCCGGGCCCCGCCCCAGCTGGAGGTGCGGGTCCCGGTCCTTCCAGTCCCAGGCCGGTGTAGCTGGTAGCTCCTTTCCCCCCGCTTCATGCAATCCCTGTTGCCGTAACCTGAAGGTCCTGCACACAGGTAGAGGAAACGTAATTCTCCTCGGGGGGTTCTCCCCTCCTGTCTCCTAGTCTTATCCGTCTTATGGTCCTGGCCCGCTATACGGGGCTTGGGCAATTCTGTGCACGAGGCGCCGGAGTTCCGGCTCCCTCCGAGGTCCAGGTACGGCCGTCCGATCCCTAGTACCGGGCCATGCGCTGGGGAAGCAGAGTGCACGTGCTTTGGGTTCATGACCAGGCAAAGCGGGCGTACTCCCCTGGACCTCCGGAGAGCAGGATGCGCATGCTTTGGGCTCTGGGCCGGCTAAGCTGGATACGCACCCTGGACCCCCCATGCACAACGCTGGCCTTTCCTGGAGGTGACCAACTGACACCGCAACACCTGACTGGGGGAGGCCCGAGAGACTCACTCGGCCATCAGCAGGTGCCTCAAGCGCAGCCGCCTTCGGGAGGATAGCAAATGCCGACTATGGATGAGCGCAGGAGAGGGGGAGCTAGACGTATGATGAACATACAGAGATAGTGCGATCATAAAAATTAATGCATAATTTAAATGAGCGCATGAGAAGGAGCTAAGTAGAACAGGTCTCTGTATTCGCGCCCATAGGTGGAATTCTGGCTGTTCGTGGGGGCAATGTTCCGCCTCGTCTACAAGGGAAGCAAGACTCTACGCGCTTAGGGTCGGAACCAGGCTAAACTGGACGTAGTCCTGTACCGTCCCTTGAGACTTAGCTACCCCAAGCTCTGTTCCTAAGTTCTATGGGGTCTATTACAGAAGTGAATAACCCTGTTCTACCGATGCTCAGTAAGTAGGACTTACAGTGTTGCTCCATGGCAAGGATTTTTGGGAATGGATCCCACTCTCGGTTGAAAGGCATGTGTACCTGGGGCGGCAGCTTTCATGATTCGGAAGGGACCTTCCCTGCTGGGGGAGAGCTTATGGGTCCTTCTTGGAATATAGCGTGCCACTTCACCAAGCTGCCCTCTTGCGGGCCCCCTTCGCGTTTGGTTCTTTGGCGGTAGTGCTTAGAGCATTAGCCGAGACCTTGCGTTGTGGGGTGTTCCCTGCAAGCTGAGTCTTGTCGAGGTTGTTGTCTTCACGCTGGATCAGGTCCTGCATGGCTTCTCTCGGGGTCCCCCGAGAGTTCTCCCCTTCTGGCTAAGGCCTTCAAGGGGTAGGTGGACCCGGGCTCGCTTTGGATGACCTAAGGCGTCCCCCCCTCTGGCAAGGCCTTCAAGGGGTTGACGGACCCTAGGCAGCCCCCGAGAGGTATGTTCGAGGCACGGAGGCGTGCCATAGCTGGCTAACGCCTTGGCCCGTCATCGTCGGAACTGGAGTCCTCAGCGTCATGTACTGTCTTTATGACACGCTGAAGCTCCTGGAACCTCACCTGGTGGGCAGCGGTGACTGGGGCATCGGCCTTTTGTTTGCCATCCCTCTGAGGGTAGGGCGGTGCTTCAGCCCTCTGCTGTCTTCCATTGCGGAAGCGCTCTGTGAGCCTCTGGATCTCCCAGCACTCGGCAGTGGTATGGTTGCAGGTGCCATGCACGGGGCATAGCCCGCCTTGGCCACTGTCTGGGGCCGGTGATTGCCGCTGCCTCTTGTCGGGGCGCGGCCCCCGAGCTCCACTGGTTGTCGCAGCTGCGGCGACGGGGGCCGTGAATGGTGACTTCATCTTCCCATTCCCCCGGTTCTTGGTCTTCTTGCCACCCCCATAGGCAGCAGCACCGGACCCGGGCTGCCCTCCTGACTCGGAGGTCGGCAGTGCGTGCCAGTTCCGCCCTTTGGCTGCTCTGGCGCACTTGTCCGCCAGGCTAAAGAGCTCCGAGACGTCGCTGACCTCTCTGGTCGCGAGCTTCTCGAGCATTTTCTCGTCCCGGACACCCTGTCGGAACGCCACCACCACAGAGGCGCTTTGGATATGTGGGATGGTGTTGCGCACCTGAGAGAACCGCTGGATGAAAGAGCGCAGCGACTCCCCAGGTTGTTGTTTGACAGCGTGGAGGTCGAGCTCCGTGCCGGGACGGGTGTAGGAGCTGCCGAAGTTGGCGATGAACTGCCGGCAGAGCTCACCCCAAGAGGTTATGGACCCCTGGGGTAGATTCATGAGCCAGGACCGGGCTGGGCCGGTCAAGGTGACGGGAAAGTAGTTGGCCATGACAGCCTCATCGCCTCCTGCAGCAAGTACGGAGGTGGAGTAGATCTGGAGGAACTCCGCTGGGTTGACGCCTCCGTCGTACTTCTCGGGCAAGTGCGGGCGAAACTTGTGCGGCCACCTTGCGAAGCGAAGGTGGGGTGCAAGGGCCGCACATCCTGCACCTGCTGCTGCAGGTACTGGCACTGCGAACAGGTGGTTCGCACCTGGCACCACATATCCTGGCATGGGCAAGGCTGCACCGTAGGCCGGGGCCGCTACTTGCGGCGCATATGGTGGTGGCATATGTTGCGCAGCATATGCCTGCGGCGGGGCTCGCATGGCGAAGGCCTGCCCTTCTGGTTGCGTCGAGGCCGACGACACGCTGTCGCCTGCCTCATGGTTGCGACGCCTTTCTCGACGTCGCTCGAGGTACACCCGGGCGTCCTGCCCCAAGTGGCACAGTTCCAGTTCCCTTTGCAGGTCCGTCGACAGGAGCCTGGAGGAGCTGGAATCCGCCGTTAGCTCGTCAACCGTGGGTGTGCGCGTCAGCGACACAGCCGGTTGCCCCGGGCGCCGCCCTCGCCGAAACCGAGGGTTTGCAGCGGCGACGACGAGGCGGTCCACCCTGCGGACCCATTGCTGGGTCGCTGAATGGGGTGCATCCCCTGCAGGTGGGTTGCGCAGCAGTGCTCTTGCTGCAGCTAGCGCACCTCCATGGTGTACGCTCAGCGCTGCAGAAGACCTCATGCTGGTCGGGGCCTGCATAGCCGGAGTCGGCGTTGCCGGAGTCGGCTGCTGGCTACCCGCTTGTGCCGACACACTCCGTCCTGAGTGCGTCGACATGTACTCCCCGCTGGTCACGGTTCGCCGTGAATGCGGTGGGGGAGAGTTTGCCGCTGAAGGGAGCTTGGTCATCTTCGTCGGCAGAAACTCGTCGCGCTAGGGGAAAAGCCCCCTACCTGGCGTGCCAAATGTCGAAGTGTGCGATCGACACTTCCCCCGGGCCTGCACTGGGCAGCCCGTGGAGGTTCTTTTTTCGGAGGGGCTAGTTCCTAGCGGAGAGCTTGCGCGTATGGACGAGTTAGTGAGAGCTTGACACGGGAAGTTTTACGTGGTTCAGGCCGCCGGAGCGTAAAACCCTACGTCCACGGCGAGCTATGGAGCTCGCTGTATTGCTTGCTGCTCAGGGCCGGGGGCCTGAGCTTGGGGGTGAGTTACAGCTTGAGAGTGTATGGCTAGCGTATGAGTTGCAGAATGCGAACCCCTGCTATCAACGCCTACCCGAGCCTTTTATAGTGCAAGGCTCGGGCGGCTTACAAGGGAAGCCGGGACCCGACAGGTGGTCCCGGGAAGATTGTCTATTGTCTACCGTATCTGTAGTTACGCCGGTGGTTGCCTCTGGTCGAAGGCTTCTGAGTCTTCCTTTTGCCGCCCTGCCCATGCCGCGCACTAGTCATAGTGGTTGATGACGGCGCAGGCGGCATGGGATGTCTTGTCGCGGCGTTTATTACCTGGCAGGTTCTGACACCGCGCGCCAGTCTGTGATGCGACTGGACGCAACGGCACCTGACAGGCGCGTGCTCCGCGTTTCCGCGTCTTGGGAACACGCGGCCTTGAATACCTTGTAGGGGCAAGGTGAGGTGCGCCTTTACGCCCGCTGCCTACCGCTCGGGGGCAGGCAGCACCATTCTTCCAGCCACGTGGCGGGTCCGGAGCTCTTCTCTGAGGAGAGGGAGGTCCGGCCCCGCTGGACGCGTGGCGCCTTCGGACCTCTCTCCCGCGGAGGGGGAGGTCCGGCTTCTGCACGCCACGTGGCGGGCCCGGAGCTCACCTCTGAGGAGAGGGAGGTCCGGCCCCGCTTGATGCGTGGCGTCTTCGGACCTCTCTCCCACGGAGGGGGAGGTCCGGCTTCTGTATGCCACGTGGCGGGCCCGGAGCTCTCCTCTGAGGAGAGGGAGGTCCGGCCCCGCCAGACGCGTGGCGCCTTCGGAGCTCTCCCTGCGGAGAAGGGCGAGCACCTTAGGCATTTTACCCTGTGCGCGGAGGTACCCCATATCTCAGGTACCGACAGTCGCACTCTCTATGTATGTTCATCGTACATCTAGCTCCCTCTCTCCCGCGCTCATCCATAGTCAGCATTTGCTATCCTACAGAAGGCGGCTGCGCTTGAGGCACCTGCCGATGGCCAAGTGGGTCTCTCGGGCCTCCCCAGTCAGGTGTTGCGGTGCCAGTTGGTCACCTCCAGGAAAGGCCTGCACCGTGCATGGGGGTCCAGGGTGCGTATCCCGCTTAGCCGGCTCTGTGCCCAAAGCGTGTGCATCCTGCCCTCCGGAGGTCCAGGGGAGTACAGCTGCTTTGCCTGGTTCCGTACTGTCGAAGTGTTCAGTCGACACTTCCCCCGGGCCTGCACTGGGCAGTCCGCGGAGGTTCTTTTTCGGTGGGGCTAGTCTCTAGCGGAGAGCTTGCGCAGATGGACGAGTTAGTAAGAGCTTGACACGGTGAGTTTTACGTGGTTCAGGCCGCCGGAGCGTAAAACCCTACGTCCACGGCGAGCTATGGAGCTCGCTGTATTGCTTGCTGCTCAGGGCCGGAGGCCTGAGCTTAAGGGCGAGTCACAGCTTGAGAGTGTATGGCTAGCGTATGAGTTGCAAAGTGCGAACCCCTGCTATCGACGCCTACCGGAGCCTTTTATAGTCCAAGACTCGGGTGGCTTACAAGGGGAGCCGGTACCCGACAGGTGGCCCCGGGAAGATTGTCTATTATCTACCGTATCTGCAGTTATGCCGGTAGTTGTCTCTGGTCAAAGGCTTCTGAGTCTTCATCTTGCCGCCCTGCCCATGCCGCATGCTAGTCGTAGTGGTTGATGACGGCGCAGGCGGCACGGGATGTCTTGTCGCGGTGTTTATTGGCTGACAGGTTCTGACACCGCGCGCCAGTCTGTGATGCGACTGGGTGCAACGGCCCCTGACAGAAGCGTGCTCCGCGTCTCCGCGTCTTGGGAAGACGCGGGCCTTGAATACCTTGTACGGGCAAGGTATGGGGCGTATTTACGCCCGCTGCCTATCGCTCGGGGCAGGCAGCGTCGCTCTGCTGCCACGTGGCGGGCCCGGAGCCCTTCTCAGTGAAGAGAAGGGTCAGCCCCTCGGGGCACGTGGAGCCTCCGGACCTCTCCCCGCGGAGGGAGAGGCTCGGCTTCTGTTGGCCACGTGGCGGGCCCGGAGCTCTCCTCTGAGGAGAGGGAGGTCCGGCCCCGCTGGACACGCGGCGCCTTCGGACCTCTCTCCCGCGGAGTGGGAGGTCCGGCTTCTGTATGCCACGTGGCGGGCCCGGAGCTCTCCTCTGAGGAGAGGGAGGTCCGGCCCCGCCGGACGCGTGGCGCCTTCGGAGCTCTCCCTGCGGAGAAGGGCGAGTTCCTTAGGCATTTTATCCTGTGCGCGGGGGTACCCCATATCTCTGGTACTGACAGTGGCCCCCGGGCCCATCTCGGGGGAGATAGCGAGCCCGAGGTGGGACCTCCGTCTCTTCCGATCCGCGCACTTTCTCTAAGTCCCGAATTGATCGCTGCCGGAGCACGAACGGCCACGGGATCATGGGAGCGTGCGCTCAATTGATGGTTGCTTTTACTGCGGCGGTTCCCAAGACTGCCACTTCTGCACGTTGCGGCGCTTTCTTCGGGAACCGCCGAAGTGCCTTGCCGGCTCATCTTCTCAGGAGACTGACTCCTTGACCCACCGCTTCAGTTGGGCGGCTTGGGCCCACCCGTCATCGGCACTTGGCTTAGGAGCCGAAGCGGTTGCCGATGCAGTGTATCTGAAGAGTTCCGAATCGCTTGGAATTGCACCCGGGAAGTTTTTAGAGGGGGTCTTACCCACATTGCAGCTTCCCTTCGCACTTCTCTACGTTTCTTCTCGGACTCTTGTGCTTTTGCTCTTGAGTTCTCCCTTGCCATGGCTTCCAACCCGCCACCAGAGAAGAAGCGCGCTCGATCTCCTCCAGCAGCAGCGTCTGTGCCAAGTCGGGATTCTGGGGTGCCTGACACTCCCTCCGGTGGCGACTCGAAGAGGCACCGGGCTGATGCGCTGGGGGAAGCATCTGGGGCGTCCCCTGTTCCGCCAGTTCAAGCGTCTGCGGAGCGGCCGTCAGTGACGGTAGCGGGCTCTGGGAGTCCTACCCCGGCTCGGAAGTCGGGGTTCAGAGCCCGCTGGAGTGTCCGCGCTTCCCGGCCTTCCCCGACTTGCGGGGAATCTGTGCCGCTGCGCTCGGAGCCAGGGGCAACTGCCGCGGCCCCCAGGCCAGCGCGAACTTCTCCTGTTCCGGTGTGCCCGGACTCCACGGTGGCGTCGTCTCTTCCTGCCGAGGCGGCCACCGCGGCCCCCAAGCCAGCGCAGGTTGACCCTGCACTAGGCGGCCCGGCCTCTTCTCCAGCACCGCCTTCCCCGGCTTGCCCCTCTCCTCAGGTCAAGGAGCCAGAAGCTGAAGAGAGCCCGGCTGGCCTGGCTGCCAGAGCCTCGGAGCCAGCTTCTCCTGATCGGCGTCTCGTCTCAGTTGCTGGTGCGTCGGCTCTTCCTGAGGACGAGGTAATGGAGGAGGTCGGGGGGACTGCCCCGGCCTCTGTTGCTCCATTGCCTCTGGCGGATGCCTTCGCGCTTGCCGAGATGAGCGTCCGGCAGGTCTTGGCTGCACTAGGGCGCGAGCGGGAGGAGTATACGGTTGAACAGGACCGCCTCCTCACCTGGAGGAACCTTTTGCGGGAGAGGACCGCGAAGGTTAAGAGTGAGCTCGACTCCAGGCGGGAGTTGCTCGACTTCAGGGAAGCGCTCCTCGACCGGATGAAGCGGCCTGTCGACCGCATGGACACCCAATCACGGCGGATCAACAGGGAGACCCTGGAGGCACACGCCCGGGCCGAAGAGAGCCTCTCTGCTGCTGTGGAGATACGGCAGCGGTTGGAGCGCCGTGAACTCACCGTTGAGGAACGGGAGCGTTGCATGGCAGCTGAGGCGGAGAGGGTCGCCGCGCAGCTGGCTGCGGGCGAGGATGACCTCCGAGCTCGGATGGAGGAGCTGGAGATCCTGAAGGCAGACCTCGACTTGAGGGAGGAACAGGTCTCCCGTGATCGCCGGGCGGTCTTGGACCGGGAGTTGACCGCCAACTTCAAGGCCGCTGGGTTGGAGCGGCTCGCCAAGACTCTCCACCATTGGGAGAGCTCCCTGGCGGTCAAGGAGAAGGAATTCTCCGAGAGGAACCTGGAGGCTCTGCAGGCTGCCCGCCGCGAGGTGGAGGAGCTTTCAGCCTTGCGGTCCTCCGAGCTCTTGCGGTCTCGAGCTTCGTGGATCGAGCGGGGTCCGCCCTGATCCCTCTTGGCTTCAGTCCGGTGAGGTCCGCGGCCCCTGCGTTGGAGGTGATCCCCGCGCTGGAGTCGATCGGCGCCAAGCTGGACAGGCTAGACTCGGTGGTCGCCAGCGAGCTTGAGGCCGAGGGGCGCGGCCTAGCCTTAGAGGTCGCCTCACATGTGCTGGCATGCTTTAAGAGCCGCGACCCCTCTTTTTTGCTAGAACCAGCGAGAGAGGGCCCAGCCGCAGAGCGGGAGCAAGCTGCCAGGGCAGAAGTCGAGGATGTGGCCGCCCTTATAGCCGCAAGGTTCCGGCGGGAGCCGGGAGGTCCTCCCTTTTTATCGAGTCTGTAGTCCAGCTCATGGAGCCTCGCTTAATTTGACTCTTTTGGATATTTGTGTCTGTGATGCTTTTTCTCTCCTTCTTGGCTTTGCCTGACTGAGTCCTTAGCTCCGCAAGGTACTCAGAGGCCATCTCCAATCCCGGAGCTTTGCACAGACACCCTCCCCGGGTCCTAACCGTGTTAGGGGCCCACGGAGGTCTCCGGATCTCGCCCTATGGGGAGCTCCAGATCTGCCTGCCATGTGGCGGGTCCGGAGCTCCTCCTTAAGAGGCGGGAGCTCCGGCCATGTTGGACACGTAGGGCTTTCAGAGCCCTCCCACCGAGGGGGGAGGTCCGGTTTCAGCCTGCCACGTGGCGTGCCCGGTGCCCTCCTCAAGGGAGGAGAGAGTTCCAGGCCCGCTGGACACGTGGGGCCCCCGGGTCCCGCCCCTGCTGGACGGGCAGGTCCCGGTCCTTCCAGTCCTAGGCCGGAGTAGTTGGTAGCTCCTTTTCCCCCTGCTTCATGCAGTCCCTGTTGCCGTAACCTGGAGGTCCTGCACACAAGCAGAGGAAACGTAATTCTCCTCGGGGGGTCCTCCCCTCCCGTCTCCTAGTCTTATCCGTCTTACGATCCTGACTCGCTATACGGGGCTTGGGCAATTCTGTGCACGAGGCGCCGGAGCTCCGGCTCCCTCCGAGGTCCGGGTACGGCCGTCCGATCCCTAGTACCGGGCCATGCGCTGGGGAAGCAGAGTGCACGTGCTTTGGGTTCATGACCAGGTAAAGCGGTTGTACTCCCCTGTACCTCCGGAGGGCAGGATGCGCATGCTTTGGGCTCAGGGCCGGCTAAGCTGGATACGCACCCTGGACCCCCCCATGCACAACGCAGGCCTTTCCTGGAGGTAACCAACTGGCACCGCAACACCTGACTGGGGGAGGCCCGAGAGACTCACTCGGCCATCGGCAGGTGCCTCAAGCGCAGCCGCCTTCGGTAGGATAGCGAATGCCGACTATGGATGAGCGCAGGAGAGGGGGAGCTAGATGTACGATGAACATACAGAGATAGTGCGATCATAAAAATTAATGCATAATTTAAATGAGCGCATGAGAGAGAGCTAAGTAGAACAGGTTTCTGTATTCGTGCCCATAGGTGGAATTCTGGCTGTACATGGAGGCAATGTTCCGCCTTGTCTACAAGGGAAGCAAGACTCTACGCGCTTAGGGTCGGAACGAGGCTAAACTGGACGTAGTCCTGTACCGTCCCTTGAGACTTAGCTGCCCCAAGCTCTGTTCCTAAATTCTATGAGATCTATTACAGAAGGGAATAACCCTGTTCTACTGATGCTCAGGAAGTAGGACTTACAGTGTTGCTTCATGGCAAGGATTTTTGGGAATGGATCCCACTCTCGGTTGGAAGGCATGTGTACTTGGGGCGGCAGCTTTCATGATTCGGAAGGGACCTTCCCTGCAGGGGAGAGCTTATGGGTCCTTCTTGGATTAGAGCGTGCCGCTTCACCAAGTTGTCCTCCTGCAGGCCCCCGACGCGTTTGGTTCTTTGGCGGTAGTGCTTAGAGCATTAGCCGAGACCGCGCGTTGTGGGGTGTTCCCTGCAGCCGAGTCTTGTCGACGAGGTTGTTATCTTCGCGCTGGATCAGGTCCTGCGCGGCTTCTCCTGGGGGCCCCCGGGGAGTTCTCCCCTTCTGGCTAAGGCCTTCAAGGGGTAGGTAGGCCCGGGCTCGTCTTGGATGACCTAAGGCGTCTTCCCCTTCTGGCGAGGCCTTCAAGGGGTTGACAGACCTTAGGCGGCTCCCGAGAGGTATGTTCGAGGCACGGAGGCACGCCGCAGTTGGCTAATGCCCTGACCTGTCACCGTCGGAACTGGAGTCCTCACCGTCATGCACTGTCTTTATGACACGCTGAGGCTCCTGGAACCTCACCTGATGGGCAGCGGTGACTGGGGCATCGACCTTCTGTTTGCCATCCCTCTGAGGGTACGGCGGTGCTTCAGCCCTCTGCTGTCTTCCTTTTCGGAAGCGCTCTGCAAGCCTCTGGATCTCCCAGCACTTGGCAGCAGTATGGTTGCTGGTGCCATGCACAGGGCATAGCCCGCCCTGGTCACTGTCTGTGACCGGTGATTGCCGCTGCCTTTTGTCGGGGCGTGGCCCCCGAGCTCCACTGGTCGTTGCAGCTGCGGCGATGGGGGCCGTGAATGGTGACTTCATCTTGCCACTCCCCAGGTTCTTGGCCTTCTTGCCACCCTCATAGGCAGCAGCACCAGACCCGGGCTGTCCTCCCGACTCGGAGGTCGGCAGAGCGTGCCAGTTCCGCCCTTCAGCTGCTCTGGCGCACTTGTCCGCCAGGCTGAAGAGCTCCGAGAAGTCGCGGATCTCTCTGGTCGCGAGCTTCTCAAGCATTTTCTCGTCCCGGACACCCTGTCGGAACGCCACCACCACAGAGGCACTCTGAATATGTGGGATGGTGTTGCGTACCTGGGAGAACCGCTGGATGAAAGAGCGCAGCGACTCCCCAGGCTGTTGCTTGACGGCGTGGAGGTCAAGCTCCGTGCCGGGACGGGTATAGGAGCTGCCGAAGTTGGCGACGAACTGCCGGCAGAGCTCTCCCCAGGAGGTTATGGACCCCTGAGGTAGATTCATGAGCCAAGACCGAGCTGGGCCGGTCAAGGCGACGGGGAAGTAGTTGGCCATGACAGCCTCGTCCCCTCCTGCGGCAAGTACGGCGGTGGAGTAGATCTGGAGGAACTCCGCTGGGTTGACGCTGCCATCGTACTTCTCGGGCAGGTGTGGGCGAAACTTGCGTGGCCACCTTGCGAAGCGAAGGTGGGGCGGAAGGGCCGCACATCCTGCACCTGCTGCTGCAGGTACTGGCGCTGCGAACGCTTGGTTCGCACTTGGCACGTCGTATCCCGGCATGGGCAAGGCTACACCATAGACCGGGGCCGCTGCTTGCGGCGCATATAGTTGTGGCATATGCTGCGCAGCATATGCCTGAGACAAGGCTCGCGTGGCGAAGGCCTGCCCTTCTGGTTGTGTCGAGGCCGACGACATGCTGTCGCCAGCCTCATGGTTGCGACTCCTTTCTCAGCGTCGCTCGAGGTACACCCGGGCGTCCTGGCCCAAGTGGCACCGTTCCAGTTCCCTTCGCAGGTCCGTCGACAGGAGCCTGGAGGAGCTGGAATCCGCCGTTAGCCCGTCAACCGTGGGTGTGCGCGTCAGCGACACAGCCGGTTGTCCTGGGCGCCGTCCTCGCCGAAACTGAGGGTTCGCGGCAGCGACGACGAGGCGGTCCACCTCGCGGACCCATTACTGGGTCGCTGAATGGGGCGCGTCCCCCGCAGGTGGGTTGCGCAGCAGCGCTCTTGCTGCAGCTAGCGCACCTCCATGGTGTACGCTCAGCGCTGCAGAAGATCTCACACTGGTCGGGGCCTGCATAGCCGGAGTCGGTGTTGCCGGAGTCGGCTGCTAGATACCAGCTTGTGCTGACACACTCCGTCCTGAGTGTGTCGACATATACTCCCCAGTGGTCACGGTTCGCCGTGAACGCGGAGGGGGAGAGTTTGCCGCTGAAGGAAGCTTGGTCATCTTCGTTGGCGGAAACTCGTCGCGCTAGGAGAAAAGCCCCCTGCCTGGCGTGCCAAATGTCGAAGTGTTCAGTCGACACTTCCCCCGGGCCTGCACTAGGCAGCCCGCGGAGGTTCTTTTTTCGGTAGGGCTAGTCTCTAGCGGAGAGCTTGCGCAGATGGACGAGTTAGTAAGAGCTTGACACGGCGAGTTTTACGTGGTTCAGGCCACCGGAGCGTAAAACCCTACGTCCACGGCGAGCTATGGAGCTCGCTGTATTGCTTGCTGCTCAGGGCCGGAGGCCTGAGCTTGGGGGTGAGTTACAGCTTGAGAGTGTATGGCTAGCATATGAGTTGCAAAGTGCGAACCCCTGCTATCGACGCCTACCCGAACCTTTTATAGTCCAAGACTCGGGCGGCTAACAAGGGGAGCCGGGACCCGACAGGTGGCCCCGGGAAGATTGTCTATTATCTACCGTATCTGCAGTTATGCCGGTAGTTGTCTCTGGTCGAAGGCTTCTGAGTCTTCATCTTGCCGCCCTGCCCATGCCGCATGCTAGTCATAGTGGTTGATGACGGCGCAGGCGGCATGGGATGTCTTGTCGCGGTGTTTATTGGCTGACAGGTTCTGACACCGCGCGCCAGTCTGTGATGCGACTGGGCGCAACGGCCCCTGACAGAAGCGTGCTCCGCGTCTCCGCGTCTTGGGAAGACGCGAGCCTTGAATACCTTGTACGGGCAAGGTATGGGGCGTATTTACGCCCGCTGTCTATCGCTCGGGGCAGGCAGCGTCGCTCTGCTGCCACGTGGTGGGCACGGAGCCCTTCTCAGAGAAGAGAAGGGTCAGCCCCGCGGGGCACGTGGAGCCTCCGGACCTCTCCCCGCGGAGGGAGAGGCTCGGCTTCTGTTGGCCACGTGGTGGGCCCGGAGCTCTCCTCTGAGGAGAGGGAGGTCCGGCCCCACTGGACACGCGGCGCCTTCGGACCTCTCTCCCGCGGAGAGGGAGGTCCGGCTTCTGTATGTCACGTGGCGGGCCCAGAGCTCTCCTCTGAGGAGAGGGAGGTCCGGCCCCGCCGGACGCGTGGCGCCTTCGGAGCTCTCCCTGCGGAGAAGGGCGAGTTCCTTAGGCATTTTATCCTGTGCACGGGGGTATCCCATATCTCAGGTACCGACACGTACCCAAAGCCTGTGCACTCTGCTTCCCCAGTGCACGGTCCGGTACTAGAGATCGGACGATCGTACCCGGACCTTGGAGGGAGCCGGAGCCCCGTCGCCTCGCGCACAGAATTACCCAAGCCCCGTATAACGGATCAGGATCGTAAGTCGAATAAGACTAAGATACGGAAGGGGAGGACCCCCCGAGGAGATTACGTTTCCTCTACCTGTGTGCAGGACCTCCAGGTTACAGCAACGGGGGCTGCATGAAGCGGGGGGCAAGGAGCTACTAACTACTCCAGCATAGGATCGGAAGGTCCGGGTCCCGCCCCTTCCATAGGGGCGAGGCCCGAAGGCCCCACGTGTCCAGCGGGCCCGGAGCTCCCGCCTCGCAAAGAGGGGCTCCAGACCCGCCACGTGGCTGGCGGAAACCGGACCTCCCCCTCTGAGGGGTGCTCCGAAAGCCCCACGTGTCCAGTGGGGCCGGAGCTTCCACCTCCTCAGGAGGGGCTCCAGACCCGCCACGTGGCCGGCAGATCCGGACCTCCCCATGGGGTGAGCTCCGGAGACCTCCGGGGTCCTTAATACAGCAAGGACCCGGAGAAGGTGCCTGTGCAGAGCTTCGAGATTGGTAAAGGCCTCTGAGTGCCTTGAGGAGCTAAGGACTCGGCCAGGCAAAACCATGAAGAAGAAAAAAGCATCACAGGCACAAGCATTCAAGAGTCTATTTATTCATGGCTCCACGAGCTGGTCTACAGACTCGATAAAAAGAAAAGAAGCGAGTCCTAAGGGCCTCCTGGCTCGCGTCGGAACCTGGAGGCTACAAGGGCGGCCACTTCCCCGACTTCGGCCCTGGCCATCTCCTCCCGCTCCGCGGCAGGACCGTCTTTCACTGGCTCCAGTGAGAAGGAGGGGTCCCGGCTCTTGAAGCAGGCCAGCACATGCGTGGCAACCTCCAAGGCCAGGCCCCGTCCCTCTGCCTCAAGCTCGCTGCCGACCACTGAGTCCAGTCTGCTCAGCTTGGCGCCAAGTGACTCCAGTGCGGGAATCACTTCAGCCACCTTCAGCGCAGGAGCCACCGCTTCACCGGGCTGAAGCCTAGAGGGACCAAGGCGGACCCCGCCTGGTCGATGAAGCTCAAAACTGCACGGGCCTCGGAGGACCGTGAGGCCAAGAGCTCCTCTACCTCACGGCGGGCTGCTCGCAGGGCGTCGCGGCTTCCCTCGGAGAACTCCTTCTCCCTAGCCGCCAGGGAGCTTTCCCGAAGGCGAAGAGACTGGGCAAGCCGCTCCAGCTCAGAAACCCGGAAGTCAGCGGCCAATTCCCGATCCAGGACCGTCTGGCGTTCTCGGGAGACCTGTTCCTCCCTCATGGCCAGGTCTGCCTTCCGGGCCTCTAGCTCCCTGGTCCGGGCTCGCAGGTCAGCCTCGTTCGCCGCCAGCCACGCGGCGACCCTCTCCGCCTCGGCAGCCGTAGAACGCTCCTGGTTCTCGACGGCGAGCTTGCGGCGCTCCAGCCTCTGACGTATCTCCTCCACCTCGGAGAGACTCTCCTCGGACTGGGCATGTACCTCGAGGGCCTCCCGGTGGAGCCGTCGCGTTTTGGCGTCCAAGCGGTCAACAGACCGTTTCAGCCGGTCGAGGAGCGCTTCCCTGAAGTCAAGCGACTCCTGCCTGGAATCAAGCTCGCCCTTGACCTTCGCGGTCCGCTCCCGCAAAAGGTTCCCCCAGATGAGGAGGCGATCCCTTTCAACCGCATGCTCCTCCCGCTCACGACCAAGTGCGGCCAAAACCTGCCGGACGCTCGCTTGGGCGAGCGCGAAGGCATCCGCCAGAGGCAGTGGGGCAGCAGAGGCCGGGGTAGCACCCCCAACCTCCTCCATCACTTCATCCTCAAGAGTAGGCGATGCACCAGCGACCGGGATGAGACGCCGCTCAGGAGAAGCTGGCGCCGGGACTCCGACGGCCGGACCCGCCGAACTCTCACCCGACGCTGAAGTAGAAGCTGGGTCGCCTGGTACAGGGTTGACCTGCGCTGGCTTGAGGGCTGCGGCAGCTGTCTCGGCAGGAGGAGATGATGCAGCCGTGGAATCCGGGCACACTAGAGCAGGGGGAACTCATGCTGGCTTGGGGGCCGCGGTAGCCGTCCTGGTTTCCGAGCGCAACGGCACAGACTCCCCACCAGTCGGGGACGTCCGGGAAGCGCGAACACTCCAGCGGGCCCTGAACCCCGACTTCCGAGCCGGGGTAGGATCCCCAGAGCATGCCGTCGTCACTGACGGCCGCTCCGCAGTCGTCTGGACCGGCGGAGCAGGGGATGCTCCAGAGGCTCCCCTCAACGCATCATCCCGGGGCCTCTTTGTGTCGCCACCGGAAGGAGTGCCATCTCCAGAAGCAGGAGGTGCAGGCACCCCAGATCCCCGACTTGGCACAGATGCCGCCACTGGAGGAGATCGAGTGCGTTTCTTCTCTGGTGGCGGGTTGGAAGCCATGACGAGGGAGGACTCAAAGGCAAGAAGACAAAGGCACAAGAGTCCAAGGAAAAGCGCTGGGAAGTGCGAAGGGAAGCCGCAATGCGGGTAAGATCCCCTCTTAAAACTTCCCAGGTGCAATTCCAAGCGACTCGAAACTCTTCGAATACACCGCATCGGCAACCGCTTCGGCCCGATGACAGGTGGACCCAAGCCGCCCAGCTGAAGCGGTGGGCCAAGGAGTCAGCCTCCCAAGAAGACAAGCCAGCAAAGCGCTCTGGCGGTTCCCGAAGAAAGCGCCGCAACGTGCAGAAGTGGCAGCCTTGGAAACCACCGCAGTAAAGGCAACCATCAAGTGGGCGCACGCTCCCACAATCCCGTGACTGTTCGTGCTCTGGCAGCGGTCAATACGGGACTTAGAGAAAGTGCGCGGAACAGAAGAGACGGAGGTCCCACCTCAGGCTCGCTCTCTCCCGAGATGGGCCCGGGGGCCACTGTCGGTACCCGCGATATGGGGTACCCCCGCGCACAGGGGAAAACGCCTAAGGGTCTCGCCCTTCTCCGCAGGGAGAGCTCCGAAGGCGCCATGCGTCCATCGAGGCCGGACCTCCCTCTCCTCTGAGGAGAGCTCCGGGCTCGCCACGTGGCCTGCAGAAGCCGGACCTCCCCCTCCACGGGGGAGAGGTCCGAAGGCGCCACGTGTCCACCGGGGCCGGACCTCCCTCTCCTCAGAGGACAGCTCCGGGGCCGCCATGTGGCCGACAAAAGCCGGACCTCCCCCTCCGGAGGGAGAGGTCCGAAGGCTCCACGTGTCCTGCGGGGCCGGACCCCCTCTCCTCCGAGGAGAGCTCCGGGCCCGCCATGTGTCCAGTAGAAGAGCGCTGCCTGCCCCCGAGCGGTAGGCAGCGGGCGTAAAGACGCCCCATACCTTGCCCGTACAAGGTATTCAAGGACCGCGACTTCCCAAGACGCGGAGACGCGGAGCACGCCTCTGTCAGGTGCCGTTGCGCCCAGTCGCATCACAGACTGGCGCACGGTGTCAGAACCTGCCAGCCAATAAACACAGCGACAAGACATCCCCTGCCACCTCCGCCGTCATCAACCACTACGACTAGCAGGCAACATGGGCAGGGTGGCAAGATGAAGACTCAGAAGCCTTCGCCAGAGACAACCACCGACGTAACTGCAGATACGATAGTCGGCAGGCAATCTCCCCGCGACCACCTGTTGGGTGCCGGGCCCCCCTTGTAAGCCACGCGAGCCTTGGACTATAAAAGGCTCGGGTAGGCAACGTTAGCAAGGGTTCGCACTCCAGCAACTCATACGCTAGGCATAACTCATCCTCAAGCTCAGGACTCCGGTTCTGGGCAACAAGCAATACAGCGAGTGTAAAAGCCCAAGAAATGGGACTTGCAAAAACTTTTCTTCACTTCACCACACCTCAGCTCTTGTTGTGGATGGCTGGTAAGGGATGGGAGGAGCAAGTAACCTTTATCAAAGAAGTGGTTAGAGGGGAAACTTACACTCTCACAACATGGGAAAAATTATACACATGTGATCACACATGAGAGTGTGTTTCCAAACTGTTGCATTCAAACTCAGGATTTCAGCAGCTAAACCAAGTATCAAAGTGCATAATTGGATTTCTCAGGTCCAAATTAGTGGGGAGGCAAAGTTCAGAAATTTTCAAAAAGATGTGCTACCCATTTTTCCAAAAAGGGTCCAAATATGCCAAGAATTCAAATATTTATTTGAATTTGGGGGAAATGAGCTCAACCATACAAATGTAGGTCAGTTTCAAACTCCAAATATTTGGATTCATCTCTGGCTAAGCTTTGGAGATCTTTTGAGGGTTGG
Source organism: Neostapfia colusana (assembly GCA_030760725.1). NCBI lineage: Eukaryota > Viridiplantae > Streptophyta > Magnoliopsida > Poales > Poaceae > Neostapfia > Neostapfia colusana. Next base: position 35,877,802 of record JASWHV010000001.1, on the reverse strand, counting down.
GGGAGCACTGACAAGTGGGTCCCACATGTCATTGGGAGGGTTAAAATGGCACAATAGTCAACAGCCTTAGGGGCTAAGTATTGCACTCGGAACAGAGCCGAGGCTCCACGCGACACGCCGTGAAAACGCCGGACGCCACCTCCTGCTCGCCCCTCGCGCGCTGGCGAGCTCCTTGTGCGGGCGCAGTAACTCCCAGCCGTGCCCCAGCTCGCCACGACCACGGGCCGACCCCCAGTCACCGCCCTCTCGCACGACAAAACGCCGAGGAGCCGCCGCTGTGATCGACTCACTCAGGAGCGATCGTCCCTCGTGTACCAACGCCGGCAGCGCAGCAAACATATATCCTCAGACCTCCCACGCACTACCCGCATCACTTCCGGTCAAGTGAACCACTACCCACCGAGAGAAACCACGTTTTCGTGGCCGCCGGTGAGAACCGAGCAAAGGTGCTCCCGTGGGCAGCTCACACCAACCAGTTTCACGACTGAGCAAGAGCGCCCCAAGGTGCGCCAACTCCCTGCGCTGCTCCTCTCCAAATTCCAGAGCAATCCGTGCGACGTAGCTTCGGAATTTCAAGTTTTCCCCTCGGACGAGGAAAACCGGACCGCGGGTAAGAACTGTGGAAATTTACGCTCAATTCTCGGTTAAAGTTGTTCATTTTGCGCACACCAGAACTAGAGAGGATAGGGAACCTTTTCCCTCCACAACCCTAGCTAGAAACGCCGTAGTTACAGCTAATTTCGAGCTTTTCGGTCGGCGGCCATGGCGGGAACACGCGGGCGCACGGTGACAACCGGTTTGCCGTCGTTTCCGAGCCAGGTTGAGGCCACGCCGAGATTTCCTGACCTCCACTGATGCTTTAGAGCGGATCCGCCGAGCTTTTGGCGGGCTGATGTGCTCGGGCGGCGGTGCCGATCATCACCGAAGGCCGCGGCTCGTCGCCAGCCTACTTCCGGCCACCGGCAGCCCGAGCCAACCCCATAGACTTGTTCCCCGACCGTGAAAACCCCCAGGCGGCGAGTCTCCGGCCGAGAGGTGGCCGGGAAGCTGAGTCCGGCGAGCTCCAGTACAGCGCCGGCGAGGGGGAGGCGCGGGAGCGAGAGGAGGAAGAAGACCCACCGGGCCCACGTGTCAGCAGCTGAAGATTAAAACCCCGGATCAGCTGTGGCGTGTGATTCCATGTGGTGGCGCGGGAAGGGGTCTGTGGCCCCCGTGTGGCGCGAGTCCGGCGGTTGACACGTGTAGGGTGGACCCACAGGCAGAGTTTGAACTTTTCCCGAATTAATTTGAATTCCAGAATTGGTTCAAACTTTGGAACTGCATAACTTTTGCTAGGAAGCTCCAAAATTAGTGATTCAAATTGGGTTGGATTCATCTTGCATAGCTCTGTCCAGAGATACAACCCAATTTGTATGAAACCCATTAATTAATTCTGGAAAATTCTTTAAAGCTTTTCAGCAAAAGAATTTTAGAGGGAGTTTGGTTCATCCAAAAATTCCCAAATTTTGCCAGAATGTTCTTTAAGACATTAGTAAACCCCTGTAATAGTTTCAGACCATTTGGAGTTGAATTGGTCAGAGCAATTCAAATTTGAAGGTGCTGTGTTCATTTGAATGCAGAAACATTTTCAGAGAATTTCCAAAACTTGGAAATTCAATTCTGGGCAAACCTTGACTCCAAAAATGCTAGGAAAATTCATGCAAACTCTATGAGCTATAATAGAAATTGTAGTTCATTAAGTTGAGCATGAACAGGGGTATTACCTCAGAATTAATTCTTCCTTGCTGATTTGCCAAGAGAATTATTCTGAGCAAACCACTCCATGAAAAGTGCTAATGTTTGGTCCAGAGAGTTTTCTTGTGACAAGGAACTCACACAAAAATTCTCAGCTCCATTGGAGCTCTAGATCACCCCTGTCCTGTTTACCCACTTAAGGGACTAAGATGGAAAAAGGGGGAAAACCACTTAGCATTTGACCATGTGATTAAGTCCAAACCAAACCACCAACACCAGTTCATATTTAAATTCTTAAACAAAGTTCCAGGTATTAGAGGCTGGTTATTAGAACTAATAGTAGAAGTCTTACTCTAGACTCACTTTTGCATATAAATTAACATGTAGTATTTCATTAACGTGTAGCCGTTGAAGAAGAGACTCCGGAAGTGCTGGACTTCCTCCTTCCGGACGAAGAACTAACTCCTGACCAGCAGCAACAAGGCAAGCCCCGGTTTGCATTAACCCTTTTCAAGAGTTTTACTTTGTTTACATGTGTCATATGAAGTATGTATGTGCATTAGGTATAGGATGAATGAAACCCCACTTGCATAACCAAAGTTTCCTAAAAGAGTGAGGGTAGTGTCAAGGACCTCGAGTAGACAGGCTATGCTTAATGAGTCATAGGACTTCGGTACAAGTCGAGTAGTTGGAATCTACTCGCGAGATAGGCATTGGGACACACGGGTTCGGTTGAGTGATGTGAGATCACTTTAGTAATGGAAATGAGACTAGGCAGGGGCTAGGGCGCAGCAAGAGAGAGTCTTGTGTGCGCAGCCCTGTCCGTGTCGATTGAGGACCGATCCGTGTGCGGCCCTGCTGAACAAGTATTGAACGTACCGAAGGCATATCGGATATATGGGCCCCGATAAACCGATGTAGCCTAAACCTCCGGGCGTCGAGGCATAGCACACCGATTTATAGGTGTAGGTTGAGGGCAGCAAGGTGGAAATCTGCCAACGGGCATAGAGAGATGCTCCGTGTGGGGAACCTCCTGCTCGTTTCGGTGCGACCGGTTCGACGTTTGGGCTGTTGGGTGAAAGGTTGTCCCGTACGACATCGAGTGAGCGTGCTGTGCAGCTCCACGGGTGGGCGTACGTGACGTGCTCTTTGGGTTTTCCCTGCAGGTGTATATCGAGTCGATTCGCCGTCCCTCGCGGTGACGAGTACTGCTTGTTCACTGCGTCGTAACGTAGACTAATGGATGAAATATGTTGATTCAATGATGCTGATTGATATAATTGTATTGCTACATGTGTGCCACCAAATACTGCTTACTAAATTTCAGATTTCATGAACAGTTAACTTATTGCTAAAAGATGAACTAAGGATGAACTTATAGGCGTGTCGTTTTGCTGAAATGCTACCAACCTATGTCCATTGTACACCTCATGTAGAGTTTCATGCTTAGGTGAGTCGGTTAAGTCTTGCTGAGCCTTCGTGCTCACGGTTGCTGCATAAGTGTTTTTCAGGTGAGGAGCCACCCATGGACTCGGAGTACGAGTCCACCGGCGAGGGTTACCCTCCGTCGGGGACCACGGCTGAGTGGGAGCCGTACACGCCGCGCTGAGCTGAGGCGTGCAGCTAGTGTGGGTTGCCCTAGGGCTGGGCAACCGACTTTTGCTAAATAGGCAGGCGTGAGTTGTATAGTGTAGTCTTCCGCTGTGTAATAGAACAATAATTGTAACTGAAGTTTGTACTTGTTTGTACAGTTTCAGCTGTCTTTCCCATGTAATATATTGTGTTCTTATGACGTGTGCTGTCGGGTGTCGCATCGCGCGGCACCACCCTCTGCGATCCTGGATGAGCGGATTCCGGTCCGCCACAGCCTGGTATCAGAGCTGCAGTGGGGATAGCACAGTACTAAAGGACTGCATTATGGGAAAAAAAATTTAGGTGTACGGTGAGGAATCGGTAGTTGCCCAAGTAAGGACTATATTAGACTAGTTACTTAAAGTGGCAAAGACTAACTTATATGTTATAATTCTGAATTTCAATTATGTAACGACGCACCTACGCTCTGGTAAGTATGGTAAGGAACGCCACCGAAAGCGGTTCAATTTCGGTTAGCTCTCCCTGACGAGGAACATGGTTCAGGGATTGATCTCACAGCTTGGTGTGAGATGTCAATATGAATCTCTTGGACTCTTCATGTCCCTGAGTTCATATGAAACGCTGATCCCTAGCGTGCATTAGGCAAGTAAGTGGAGACCCCATCGCGTGGTCAGTAACGCGAAAGTGTGTTCGTCTGGAAATAGCCCAGGAGGACATACGCAGCGCTTGCCATCGGCGTGCCCTGCAGGGCAGTAGGTGGTATCTGTTGGGTTGATAACATTCCCAACCGTGACGACCCGTTCATGACATACTCGGGTTCCCCGTCGTGTGGTGTTGAAACACGATCACGTGCCTTGAGACGTGACTTCGCTCAAGGACGGCCGTATGACAATGATACGGGCGTTTGTAATTACTTTTAGATATGGAACTGCCTGAAATGAATAACCATTGAGTGCACCATTATTGTGTGGTTTTCTGCAGGTACTAACCACGTATGTATCCGTGTAGAAAACGTGTGCGAGAGACCGTTTAGTGCCACATTTGAGACGTATATGCCGGTATGATCCGGTTAGGATTTTCTTTTGTGAGGAACGTAGTACCGAGATATGGTAGGCATATGCATGAGAATAATGATAACAAAGAATTAAAATCTATAGGTTCAACATTTAGGACCCTGGTTGGGTATAAGAATGGGATAGTGGAACAGTATAGCCAAAAGAGACTGAAAAACAGAGTGCTCTGTTTTGGGCAGCATGTTTGCTGATCTTCAACAGGGCATAACTCACAGGTCTTTTAGCCCAGGGAGGTGTGCTATATAGTTCTGGAAAGGTATTCAAGTACTCTACAACTTTGTTGTAGACTTCCAGAGCTGAAACTCGCCTTAAGATGGCTGAAATCCCAGAGGAATGTAAACTGTCCAGAATCAGGGCAGAGTAAAACACCCTCTGAACTGATCTGTTTTTCAAATATAACTCCCAGTAGAAAAATCTAAAATTGTCATATAATCCATCCTTAGAAAGAGTAGAAGATGTTTGACATCTTTGCAATTCAAAGTTTCTGAAGTTTCAGCACAGAATTTAGTGGAAATCAGGATTGGAAACAGCCACTTCCAAGGGAGGTGCTGTTAAAATTCTTCCAGAAATTCTGCTAACTTTGAATTAACATAACTTTTTAATCCCAGCTGATCTGGGGGCAAATGAGTACTCGTTGGAAAGATACTGAAGTTAACTTGAACTTTGGTATTCAACTTGAGTCATGAAAATGCCCAGAACCAGATCAAAAACTTGGAATAGGTAGCAACTGGTCATTCTGACAGAAGAATGACAGTTGAACTCATTGAAAAGGGTGTTGTACCCTAAGGGTGTTATACGTGATGACAACGCAATAATAATGTCTCGTAGAGACCAAACCCAGTTATGGTGAGCTTCCAAAGAGGGGGTTCATCAAGTTGGATTAAACTAACTTGTGTTTGGTCTGGTAATGGTGTAGCTTGTGCAAAGTTATTACATTATCTGCTTACGAGATATTTCGCATGTTTTGTTGTCATAATGTTTTTCCGCCCAGTTCTATTGGACTGCATGCCAAATGTTGCGGGACTGATGTTTAATGTCGTATGGTTGCAGATGGTTCGTACTAGGACCACGCACGAGGTTGGTGGCTCTAGCCAAGGTGGAGGCGATGACTCCCAGCCACCGGCCTACGACAGCACCCCGCAGCAGCAGCCACCACCGCCGCCTCCGCTTACTCTAGCGGATGTGATAGCGGCATTGGTGGGAGGTCGTGAGGAGCAGACCGACCTGCTCCGCACGATCGTGCAGAATACGTCCCAGGCGGGAGGACGCCAAGAGCGAGGGCCTCGTGAGCCCCGCGAAGTGTCGTACTCGGATTTCATGAGTACGCACCCTCCAGTGTTCACCGAAGCTGAAGAACCACTGGAGGCGGACAACTGGCTGCGGACTATCGAGTCCAAGTTCGGGCTGCTCCAGTGTACGGAGCGGCAGAAGACGCTGTTCGCAGCACAGCAGCTCCACGGTGCCGCTGGTGCGTGGTGGGCGAATTATGTCGCCTCACGTCCGGCTGGCCATGCCGTGGAATGGCAAGAGTTCCGGGAGGCGTTCCGCGCCTATCACATTCCTCCCGGGATCATGAAGAGAAAGTTCCAAGAATTTTTGGAACTGAAGCAGGGCGGGAGGAGTGCCCACGACTACTCCCGTGCCTTCAACCATCTGGCGCAGTATGCGTCAGACTACATCTCCACGGAGGAGAAGAAGAGGGAGCACTTCTATCGGGGGTTACATCCCGAAATGAAGACCCACCTCGTACAATGGAACCGCGGCACATTCAACGATCTAGTCAATGCCGCCATCATGCAAGAGGACGCTCAGCGGGAGTTAGCAGCTGAGCAGAGGAAGCGTAGCGCTCCACCTAGCAGCGGTGGGAGTGGCGCTCCCCAGAAGTACCGTATGGTGTATCGGACACCATCCGGGCAGCAGTGGCAACCACCGGCGCGACCGCAACGGTTCGGGGGACGTCCCTTTCAGGCACCTCCGTTCCGTCCGCCGATGCCACCACCAAGACAACAGCAGCAGCAGACGGTACCCCGGGCGTTTCCACCGCCACAACGCGCCCCAGGTTTTCGTCCACCGATCAGCGGGGGACCGCCCCGTTTCACCTGCTTCATGTGTGGCCAAGCGGGCCACTTTGCGAAGGACTGTCCCCAGGGGCAGCAGAGCAGCGGACAAGCCCAGTTTCAGGGCGGTGCTCGTGGCCGACCTCCGGTGAAGAAGGTTGGTCAGCGGACTGGAGGCGTCCGCAACCTCGACAATGAGGACGCCCCAGAGGGAGACAACGTGCTGGCGGGTACGTTTACTCTCAACCATCAAGCCATAGTCATATTATTTGATTCGGGTGCAACCCACAGCTTTATAAGTGCATCCTATGTGGCTAAACATCAATTGCAAGTCTTCCCAACCGACTGCACTTATATGATATGCTCACCGGGAGGGAAGATTTCAGCTAATATGATGATTCCAAAGGCACCTCTGTGCTTAGGTGGGAAGCTATATCCCACCACCTTGATAATCCTTATGGGACAGAAGATTGATGCAATCTTAGGGATGTCATGGCTGCAATACCATGGCGCTGTCCTAGAGACTCGGACACGGACGGTCCACTTAAATTCTCCATTCCACCGTCCGCATTCCATGATGTTAGACACGCCAGTCCGGGAAGTTTTAGCAATTAATAATGCTGAAGTTCTCAAGTTAGAAGACATCCCCGTAGTCCGGGAGTATCCCGACGTGTTCCCGGATGATCTTCCGGGCATGCCACCTGAGCGGGATGTCGAGTTCAAGATTGAACTTGCACCCGGGACTACGCCCATATCACGGAGACCATACAAGATGGCTCCAAATGAGCTGGCGGAACTGAAAGAACAGCTCAATGATCTGTTGAGCAAGGGTTTCATTAGGCCGAGTTCCTCGCCTTGGGGATGCTCGGCGCTATTCGTGAAGAAAAAGGATGAGACCCTGAGGCTGTGTGTGGATTACCGGCCGCTCAACGCCGTCACCATCAAGAATAAGTACCCACTGCCCCGTATTGACATCTTGTTTGATCAACTTGTGGGGGCAAGTGTATTCTCAAAGATGGACCTTCGCTCTGGATATCACCAAATCAAGATCCGGGCGGAGGATATCCCGAAGACGGCGTTCTCGACGAGATACGGCTTATACGAATATCTCGTCATGTCCTTTGGTCTCACAAATGCTCCAGCCCATTTCATGTATCTCATGAACTCGGTGTTCATGCCGGAGCTGGACAAGTTCGTGGTAGTGTTCATCGACGACATCTTGGTTTACTCCAAGACCGAAGCTGAACATGCCGAACACTTGCGGATCGTTCTTCAACGATTGCGAGACCACAAACTCTATGCTAAGTTCAGCAAATGCGAATTTTGGATCAGCCAAGTGCCATTCTTGGGACATATCATCTCAGCTGAAGGCATTGCGGTTGACCCAAGTAAAATCGAGCAAGTGTTGAAATGGAAAGCTCCCACTTCAGTTCATGAAGTCAGAAGCTTCCTCGGGTTAGCGGGATACTACCGGAGATTCATTCCAAGTTTCTCCAAGCTCGCTAAGCCGATGACAGTGTTGCTGAAGAAAGGGACAAAATATGTTTGGAACACGGCGTGTGAAGGAGCGTTCCGAACACTGGTGAAGCATCTCACAACAGCCCCGGTATTAGCTCAGCCGGATACAACAAAGCCCTTCGACGTGTATTGTGACGCGTCCGGTATTGGACTCGGCTGCGTGTTGATGCAGGAAGGACGCGTGGTCGCTTATGGCTCACGCCAACTTCGGAACCATGAGCAGCACTACCCGACTCACGATCTTGAACTTGCTGCCGTGGTGTTGGCGCTGAAAATGTGGAGGCACTATCTCCTGGGGAACTTGGTGCATCTCTACACCGACCACAAGAGCTTGAAATACATTTTCACCCAGAAGGAGCTGAACATGAGGCAGAGGAGGTGGTTAGAACTGATCAAAGATTATGAGATTGAGATCCATTACCACCCCGGCAAGGCGAATGTGGTTGCCGACGCGCTGAGTCGGAAATCGCATGTCCATCACCTCACCATTACACCGGTGGAGGAGGAAGAGCCAAGTCTATACTTGGTTCCTTATGGATCGCTGTACAACCTTGCCCTCATCCCTACTATTAGGGAGGACATCATTGCAGCTCAGAAAACGGATAAAGGCATGGCACATCTCCGGAGACGGATAGACATTGGAGAAATTAAATGTTTCCGGAAAGATGGTGAGGGGACGTTGTGGTTCAATGACCGCATAGTCGTACCCCGGGATATGGAGTTGAGGAAAAAGATCCTCGATGAAGCTCACTTGTCTAAATACTCCATTCATCCGGGCAGCAACAAAATGTACCAAGATTTGAAAAAGAAATTTTGGTGGACGCGGATGAAGCGGGAGGTAGCTAAGTACGTATCCGAGTGCGATACGTGTAGACGAGTGAAAGCTGACCATATGAAGAAATCAGGGCTGCTGCAACCCCTGAAGATCCCGGCATGGAAATGGGAAGATGTGAGCATGGATTTCATTGTGGGATTACCCCTAACAGCCAACAAGCATGATTCCATATGGGTAATCGTTGATCGGTTAACCAAGACGGCTCACTTCATTCCGGTGAATACACGTTACAATGCCGGCAAATATGCGGAGCTATACATAGCAAAGATTCTCTGCCTATACGGGGTACCCCAGACCATTGTCTCGGATCGAGGTGCATTATTTGTATCTCGCTTTTGGGAGCAGCTACACGCTGCATTGGGTACTAAGTTGATCAGGAGCTCCGCCTATCACCCTCAGACCGATGGTCAGACAGAAAGGGTGAATCAAGTCCTGGAAGACATGTTGAGAGCATGTGCCATCCACCATGGTAGGAATTGGGATGATCACCTACCATTGGCGGAATTCTCGTACAACAACGGTTATCAGGCGAGTATCAAAATGGCACCCTATGAAGCTCTCTACGGTCGTAAATGCCGCACCCCATTAAATTGGTGCGAGTCCGGTGAAAGGGTCACATTCGGAGTTGATGTGGTGAACGACGCCGAAGAGCGCGTTCGGACAATTCAAGCCAATTTGAAGGCCGCTCAATCCCGACAAAAGAGCTACGCTGATAAGAGGCGTAGACCGTTGCACTTTGACGTTGGGGAACACGTGTACCTCCGCGTGTCTCCAATGAAGGGCGTGCACCGATTCGGTGTGAAGGGGAAGCTCGCTCCCCGTTTCATTGGACCCTACGCTATCACCGAGAAGTGTGGACCAGCAGCGTATCGATTGGAGCTACCGACATCTCTGGCTGGTGTCCATGATATTTTCCATGTTTCGCAACTGCGAAAATGCTTGAAGCATACAACTGCTGTTCCTACCGAAGACATCGGCGAGCTGAAGCCGGATTTAACATATGATGAATATCCGGTGGGAATTCTTGATGAGAAAGCCAGGACCACGCGTAGCAGAACGTTGTGGTTCTACAAGATACTCTGGAGTAACCACACCGCCGAAGAAGCGACGTGGGAGAACGAGGAGTTCCTTCGCTCAAATTACCCGGAGTTCATGGCTTCTCAACACGGGTAAGTCCCTATTACATCGCTATCTCTTCTTTTATAATCTCGGGACGAGATTCTTTTAAGGGGGGAGGGATGTAAAAGCCCAAGAAATGGGACTTGCAAAAACTTTTCTTCACTTCACCACACCTCAGCTCTTGTTGTGGATGGCTGGTAAGGGATGGGAGGAGCAAGTAACCTTTATCAAAGAAGTGGTTAGAGGGGAAACTTACACTCTCACAACATGGGAAAAATTATACACATGTGATCACACATGAGAGTGTGTTTCCAAACTGTTGCATTCAAACTCAGGATTTCAGCAGCTAAACCAAGTATCAAAGTGCATAATTGGATTTCTCAGGTCCAAATTAGTGGGGAGGCAAAGTTCAGAAATTTTCAAAAAGATGTGCTACCCATTTTTCCAAAAAGGGTCCAAATATGCCAAGAATTCAAATATTTATTTGAATTTGGGGGAAATGAGCTCAACCATACAAATGTAGGTCAGTTTCAAACTCCAAATATTTGGATTCATCTCTGGCTAAGCTTTGGAGATCTTTTGAGGGTTGGGGGAGCACTGACAAGTGGGTCCCACATGTCATTGGGAGGGTTAAAATGGCACAATAGTCAACAGCCTTAGGGGCTAAGTATTGCACTCGGAACAGAGCCGAGGCTCCACGCGACACGCCGTGAAAACGCCGGACGCCACCTCCTGCTCGCCCCTCGCGCGCTGGCGAGCTCCTTGTGCGGGCGCAGTAACTCCCAGCCGTGCCCCAGCTCGCCACGACCACGGGCCGACCCCCAGTCACCGCCCTCTCGCACGACAAAACGCCGAGGAGCCGCCGCTGTGATCGACTCACTCAGGAGCGATCGTCCCTCGTGTACCAACGCCGGCAGCGCAGCAAACATATATCCTCAGACCTCCCACGCACTACCCGCATCACTTCCGGTCAAGTGAACCACTACCCACCGAGAGAAACCACGTTTTCGTGGCCGCCGGTGAGAACCGAGCAAAGGTGCTCCCGTGGGCAGCTCACACCAACCAGTTTCACGACTGAGCAAGAGCGCCCCAAGGTGCGCCAACTCCCTGCGCTGCTCCTCTCCAAATTCCAGAGCAATCCGTGCGACGTAGCTTCGGAATTTCAAGTTTTCCCCTCGGACGAGGAAAACCGGACCGCGGGTAAGAACTGTGGAAATTTACGCTCAATTCTCGGTTAAAGTTGTTCATTTTGCGCACACCAGAACTAGAGAGGATAGGGAACCTTTTCCCTCCACAACCCTAGCTAGAAACGCCGTAGTTACAGCTAATTTCGAGCTTTTCGGTCGGCGGCCATGGCGGGAACACGCGGGCGCACGGTGACAACCGGTTTGCCGTCGTTTCCGAGCCAGGTTGAGGCCACGCCGAGATTTCCTGACCTCCACTGATGCTTTAGAGCGGATCCGCCGAGCTTTTGGCGGGCTGATGTGCTCGGGCGGCGGTGCCGATCATCACCGAAGGCCGCGGCTCGTCGCCAGCCTACTTCCGGCCACCGGCAGCCCGAGCCAACCCCATAGACTTGTTCCCCGACCCTGAAAACCCCCAGGCGGCGAGTCTCCGGCCGAGAGGTGGCCGGGAAGCTGAGTCCGGCGAGCTCCAGTACAGCGCCGGCGAGGGGGAGGCGCGGGAGCGAGAGGAGGAAGAAGACCCACCGGGCCCACGTGTCAGCAGCTGAAGATTAAAACCCCGGATCAGCTGTGGCGTGTGATTCCATGTGGTGGCGCGGGAAGGGGTCTGTGGCCCCCGTGTGGCGCGAGTCCGGCGGTTGACACGTGTAGGGTGGACCCACAGGCAGAGTTTGAACTTTTCCCGAATTAATTTGAATTCCAGAATTGGTTCAAACTTTGGAACTGCATAACTTTTGCTAGGAAGCTCCAAAATTAGTGATTCAAATTGGGTTGGATTCATCTTGCATAGCTCTGTCCAGAGATACAACCCAATTTGTATGAAACCCATTAATTAATTCTGGAAAATTCTTTAAAGCTTTTCAGCAAAAGAATTTTAGAGGGAGTTTGGTTCATCCAAAAATTCCCAAATTTTGCCAGAATGTTCTTTAAGACATTAGTAAACCCCTGTAATAGTTTCAGACCATTTGGAGTTGAATTGGTCAGAGCAATTCAAATTTGAAGGTGCTGTGTTCATTTGAATGCAGAAACATTTTCAGAGAATTTCCAAAACTTGGAAATTCAATTCTGGGCAAACCTTGACTCCAAAAATGCTAGGAAAATTCATGCAAACTCTATGAGCTATAATAGAAATTGTAGTTCATTAAGTTGAGCATGAACAGGGGTATTACCTCAGAATTAATTCTTCCTTGCTGATTTGCCAAGAGAATTATTCTGAGCAAACCACTCCATGAAAAGTGCTAATGTTTGGTCCAGAGAGTTTTCTTGTGACAAGGAACTCACACAAAAATTCTCAGCTCCATTGGAGCTCTAGATCACCCCTGTCCTGTTTACCCACTTAAGGGACTAAGATGGAAAAAGGGGGAAAACCACTTAGCATTTGACCATGTGATTAAGTCCAAACCAAACCACCAACACCAGTTCATATTTAAATTCTTAAACAAAGTTCCAGGTATTAGAGGCTGGTTATTAGAACTAATAGTAGAAGTCTTACTCTAGACTCACTTTTGCATATAAATTAACATGTAGTATTTCATTAACGTGTAGCCGTTGAAGAAGAGACTCCGGAAGTGCTGGACTTCCTCCTTCCGGACGAAGAACTAACTCCTGACCAGCAGCAACAAGGCAAGCCCCGGTTTGCATTAACCCTTTTCAAGAGTTTTACTTTGTTTACATGTGTCATATGAAGTATGTATGTGCATTAGGTATAGGATGAATGAAACCCCACTTGCATAACCAAAGTTTCCTAAAAGAGTGAGGGTAGTGTCAAGGACCTCGAGTAGACAGGCTATGCTTAATGAGTCATAGGACTTCGGTACAAGTCGAGTAGTTGGAATCTACTCGCGAGATAGGCATTGGGACACACGGGTTCGGTTGAGTGATGTGAGATCACTTTAGTAATGGAAATGAGACTAGGCAGGGGCTAGGGCGCAGCAAGAGAGAGTCTTGTGTGCGCAGCCCTGTCCGTGTCGATTGAGGACCGATCCGTGTGCGGCCCTGCTGAACAAGTATTGAACGTACCGAAGGCATATCGGATATATGGGCCCCGATAAACCGATGTAGCCTAAACCTCCGGGCGTCGAGGCATAGCACACCGATTTATAGGTGTAGGTTGAGGGCAGCAAGGTGGAAATCTGCCAACGGGCATAGAGAGATGCTCCGTGTGGGGAACCTCCTGCTCGTTTCGGTGCGACCGGTTCGACGTTTGGGCTGTTGGGTGAAAGGTTGTCCCGTACGACATCGAGTGAGCGTGCTGTGCAGCTCCACGGGTGGGCGTACGTGACGTGCTCTTTGGGTTTTCCCTGCAGGTGTATATCGAGTCGATTCGCCGTCCCTCGCGGTGACGAGTACTGCTTGTTCACTGCGTCGTAACGTAGACTAATGGATGAAATATGTTGATTCAATGATGCTGATTGATATAATTGTATTGCTACATGTGTGCCACCAAATACTGCTTACTAAATTTCAGATTTCATGAACAGTTAACTTATTGCTAAAAGATGAACTAAGGATGAACTTATAGGCGTGTCGTTTTGCTGAAATGCTACCAACCTATGTCCATTGTACACCTCATGTAGAGTTTCATGCTTAGGTGAGTCGGTTAAGTCTTGCTGAGCCTTCGTGCTCACGGTTGCTGCATAAGTGTTTTTCAGGTGAGGAGCCACCCATGGACTCGGAGTACGAGTCCACCGGCGAGGGTTACCCTCCGTCGGGGACCACGGCTGAGTGGGAGCCGTACACGCCGCGCTGAGCTGAGGCGTGCAGCTAGTGTGGGTTGCCCTAGGGCTGGGCAACCGACTTTTGCTAAATAGGCAGGCGTGAGTTGTATAGTGTAGTCTTCCGCTGTGTAATAGAACAATAATTGTAACTGAAGTTTGTACTTGTTTGTACAGTTTCAGCTGTCTTTCCCATGTAATATATTGTGTTCTTATGACGTGTGCTGTCGGGTGTCGCATCGCGCGGCACCACCCTCTGCGATCCTGGATGAGCGGATTCCGGTCCGCCACAGCGAGCTCCTCAGCTCTCCGTGGACGTAGGGTTTTACGCTCCGGCGGCCCGAACCACGTAAAACTCGCCGTGTCAAGCTCCTCCCTAACTCGTCCCTACGCTCAAGCTCTCTGCAAGTGACTAGCCCCTCCAGAAAAGAACCTCCGCGGGCTGCCCAGTGCAGGTCCGGGGGAAGTGTCGACCACACACTTCGACACCCGTGCACAGGGGAAAATGCCTGAGGATCTCGCCCTTCTCCGCAGGGAGAGCTCCGAAGGCGCCACGCGTCCGGCGGGGGCGGACCTCCCTCTCCTCAGAGGAGAGCTCCGGGCTCGCCATGTGGCCTGCAGAAGCCGGACCTCCCCCCTCCGCGGGGGAGAGGTCCAAAGGCGCCACGTGTCCAGCGGGGCCGGACCTCCCCCTCCTCAGAGGAGAGCTCCGGGCCCGCCACGTGGCTGGCAGAAGCCGGACCTCCCCCTCCGCGGGGAGAGGTCCGAAGGCTCCACGTGCCCTGCGGGGCCGGACCCCCCTCACCTCTGAGGAGGGCTCCGGGCCCGCCACGTGTTCAGCAGAGCAGAGCTGCCTGCTCCCGGGCGGTAGGCAGCGGGCGTAAAGATGCCCCATACCTTGCCCGTACAAGGTATTCAAGGCCCGCGCCTTCCCAAGACGCAGAGACGTGGAGCACGCCTCTGTCAGGTGCCGTTGCGCCCAGTTGTATCACAGACTGGCTCGCGGTGTCAGAACCTGCCAACCAATAAACACAGCGACAAGACATCCCCTGCCGCCTCCGCCGTCATCAACCACTACGACTAGCGTGCGGCATGGGCAGGGCGGCAAGACGAAGACTCAGAAGCCTTCGCCAGAGACAACTACCGGCATAACTGCGGATACGATAGTCGGCAGGAAATCTCCCCGGGACCACATGTCGGGTCCCGGGTCCCCCCCTTGTAAGCCACACGAGCCTTGGACTATAAAAGGCTCGGGTAGGCGATGTTAGCGAGGGTTCGCACTCCAGCAACTCATACCCTAGGCGTAACTCATCCTCAAGCTCAGGACTCCGGTTCTGAGCAACAAGCAATACAGCGAGCACCTCAGCTCACTGTGGACGTAGGGTTTTACGCTCCGGCAGCCTGAACCACGTAAAACTCGCCATGTCAAGCTCCTCCTTAACTCATCCCTACGCTCAAGCTCTCCGCAAGCAACTAGCCCCTCCAAAAAAGAACCTCCGCGGGCTGCCCAGAGCAGGTCCGGGGGAAGTGTCGACCACACACTTCGACAAGCACGTTCTCGATCAGCGACGGCGCACTCTCGACGAGCTACCTGCAGCCACAACTCCTCCGTGGCGGCAGAACGCGCCTCGGCTTTGGCTTCAACATGGGCCAGGGCCTCGCGGTAGGAAGCACGAAGCCGCCGGGTCTCTGACTCCAGGCGGCTAATAGCCTTCTTCTGAGTGTCAAGCAAAGCACTCATGGCCTCACGTCTTGACTGCCTCGAGTCAAGATCCGCCCTAGCCTCCTGGGCCCGCTGCTGCCAGCTGAGAAGGCGTTCCCTCTCTCCGGCCAGCGCCCCCGCTCCCGCTCGAAGGCGGCCTGGAACTGTCGGGCGCTGGTCTGGACACGCCCCAGGGCATCCCACATGGGCGCCGGGACAGAGGGGACAAGAGTCACGCCCCTGACCCCCCCTGTCGAGTCTAAGACCGGCGGAGGCACCGGTGCCTCAGCAACCGGAGTGGGACGCTGTCTTAAGGGAGCCAGGGGGCCAGCAGGTGCACCTACAGTGGCCCTCCCAGTCTCAGGACCGGATTTCTGGGCTGGTGAAGGAGGGCAGACAGGTGCGGATGCGGCCACCGCGGAGGGTGAACTCGCCGGCACAGAGGAAGCCCCCGTCGACTTGGGGGCCATGGGAGCCACCGCGGTTCCCAGATGCTGAGGCACGGAGCCTCCGCAAGTTGGAGATCGCCGGGTAAGAGGCCCGCCCCCGGCAGCCGTGTAAAGGTCCCAAAATTTTGAATACAAAGAAACACTTATTTGCAAAAGTTGGTTTCATATGTATGAAATTTGGGACTTGTTAAAACTTTTCCACATGTGATGACACACATGAGGGTTTTTCTTCACACAAGTCAAATGTTTATTTGAGAACTTGGAACCCTGGAGGGGTCTAAAACAAGGATGGGAAGTTCCCATATGTGTGAGAAAACAAAAATCAGATTTGGAACAATTTGTTCAAACAAAAATTTAAATGAGAAAAACACAATGGAATTCAAAACTGTTGTGCTAAAAATCTCATTTGCAGCAGCCAAAATAAAAATCAGATTTCATATTTGAATTCCTTGAGTCCAAATTAGGGGGTGTGCAAAGTTTCATGATTTATGGAAATAGTTTGCAACCCATTTTGCAAAATGGACTTTAAAAGACAAAGAATTCAAATGCATGTTTGAATTTGGTTGAAACTTGCCCAATTATCCAAATCCATATCAGATTTAAACTTCCACAATTGAATTCCATCAATATTCAAATTGGGGAGATATTTTAGAGGGGATAAGGAGGACTGACATGTGGGACCCACATGTCATTGGGAGCACTGAAATTGCAAAAGATCTCAGTCCACAGTCTCTGTTTGATCTCCTCCCACGTGAAGCAACGACCGGGACCGATTCCTCTCGGGGCGACACCGAGGGACGGCGGCAGCCAGCTCCTGCTAGGTTTTCATTGCGCTGGAGGGCTGCACCTGCGTTGTCGGTACCTAAGATATGGGGTACCCCCGCGCACAGGGTAAAATGCCTAAGGTACTCGCCCTTCTCCGCAGGGAGAGCTCCGAAGGCGCCACGCGTCCGGCGGGGCCGGACCTCCCTCTCCTCAGAGGAGAGCTCCGGGCCCGCCACGTGGCATACAGAAGCCGGACCTCCCCCTTCGCGGGAGAGAGGTCCGAAGACGCCACGCGTCCAGCGGGGCCGGACCTCCCTCTCCCGCGGAGGAGAGCTCCGGGCCCGCCACGTGGCATACAGAAGCTGGACCTCGCCCTCCGCGGGGAGAGGTCCGGAGGCTCCACGTGCCCCGCAGGCCGGACCCTTCTCGCCTCAGAGAAGGGCTCCGGACCCGCCACGTGGCCAGAAGAACGGTGCTGCTAGCCCCCGAGCGGTAGGCAGCGGGCGTAAAGGCGCCCCACACCTTGCCCGTACAAGGTATTCAAGGCCCGCGTCTTCCCAAGACGCGGAGACGCGGAGCACGCTTCTGTCAGGTGCCGTTGCGCCCAGTCGCATCACAGACTGGCGCGCGGTGTCAGAACCTGCCAGCCAATAAACACCACGACAAGACATCCCATGCCGCCTGCGCCGTCATCAACCACTACGACTAGCATGCGGCATGGGCAGGGTGGCAAGATGAAGACTCAGAAGCCTTCGCCAGAGACAACTACCGGCATAACTGCAGATATGGTAGATAATAGACAATCTTCCCGGGACCACCTGTCGGGTCCCGGCTTCCCTTGTAAGTCGCCCGAGTCTTGGACTATAAAAGGCTCGGGTAGGCGTCGATAGCAAGGGTTCGCACTTTGCAACTCATACGCTAGCCATACACTCTCAAACTGTAACTCACCCCCAAGCTCAGGCCTCCGCCCCCGAGCAGCAAGAAATACAGCGAGCTCCATAGCTCGCCGTGGACGTAGGGTTTTACGCTCCGGCGGCCTGAACCACGTAAAACTCGCCGTGTCAAGCTCTTACTAACCCGTCCGTCTGCGCAAGCTCTCCGCTAGAGACTAGCCCCACCTAAAAAAGAACCTCCGCAGGCTGCCCAGTGCAGGCCCGGGGGAAGTGTCGACTGAACACTTTGACATTTGGCACGCCAGGAAGGGGGCTTTTCTCCTAGCGCGACGAGTTTCCGCCGACGAAGATGACCAAGCTTCCTTCAGCGGCAAACTCTCCCCCTCCGCGTTCACGGTGAACCATGACCACTGGGGAGTACATGTCGACACACTCAGGACGGAGTGTGTCGGCACAAGCTGGTAGCCAGCAGCCGACTCCGGCTATGCAGGCCCCGGCCAGTGTGAGATCTTCTGCAGCGCTGAGCGTACACCATGGAGGTGCACTAGCTGCAGCAAGAGCGCTGCTGCGCAACCCACCAGCGGGGGATGCGCCCCATTCAGCGACCCAGCAATGGGTCCGGGAGGTGGACCGCCTCGTCGTTGCCGCCGTGAACCCTCGGTTTCGGCGAGGATGGCGCCCAGGACAACCGGCTGTGTCGCTGACGCGCACACCCACGGTTGACGGGCTAACGGCGGATTCCAGCTCCTCCAGGCTCCTGTCGACGGACCTGCGAAGGGAACTGGAACGGTGCCACTTGGGCCAGGACGCCCGGGTGTACCTCGAGCGACGCCGAGAAAGGCGTCGCAACCATGAGGCTGGCGACAGCATGTCGTCGGCCTCGACACAACCTGAAGGGCAGGCCTTCGCCACGCGAGCCCTGTCTCAGGCATATGCTGCGCAGCATATGCCACAACTATATGCGCCGCAAGCAGCGGCCCTGGTTTATGGTGCAGCCTTGCCCATGCCGGGATACGCGGTGCCAAGTGCGAACCAAGCGTTCGCAGCGCCGGTACCTGCAGCAGCAGGTGCAGGATGTGTGGCCCTTGCACCCCACCTTCGCTTCGCGAGGTGGCCGCGCAAGTTCTGGCCGCACCTGCCCGAAAAGTACGACGGTAGCGTCAACCCAGCGGAGTTCCTCCAGATCTACTCCACCACCGTACTTGCCGCAGGAGGGGACGAGGCTGTCATGGCCAACTACTTCCCCGTCGCCTTGACCGGCCCAGCTCGGTCTTGGCTCATGAATCTACCTCAGGGGTCCATAACCTCCTGGGGAGAGCTCTACCGGCAATTCGTCGCCAACTTCGGCAGCTCCCACACCCGTCCTGGCACGGAGCTCGACCTCCACGCCGTCAAGCAACAGCCTGGGGAGTCGCTGCACTCTTTCATCCAGCGGTTCTCCCAGGTACGCAACACCATCCCGCATATTCAGAACGCTTCTGTGGTAGTGGCGTTCCGGAAAGGCGTTCGGGACAGGAAGATGCTCAAGAAGCTCGCGACCAGGGAGGTCCGCGATGCCTCAGAACTCTTCAACCTGGCGGACAAGTGTGCCAGAGCAGCCGAAGGGCGGAACTGACACTCTCTGCCGGCCCCCAAGCCAGGGGCTCAGCCGGGATCCGGCGGCGCTTCGTACGGAAGTAGCATAAAATCATCAGCCGCGGTCCCTGTTGTCGCAACGGCGGCGCCCAGTGGAGCTCGGGGGCCGCGCCCTGACAAGAGGCCGCGAAAATCACCGGCCCCAGACAGGGGCCAGGATGAATTATGCCCTGTGCATGGCACCAGTTATCATACCGCTACCGAATGCCGGGAAATCCAGAAGCTCGCGGAACGCTTCCGGAAAGGGAAGCAGCCTCTAACTGATGCCCCACCCAACGATCAAAGGGGCGGCAAGCAGAAGGTCGAGGCCCGAGACGGCGTCGACCGCCAGGTGGAGTTCCAGGAGCTTCAGCACGCCGTAAAGGCAGTGCGCAGTCATGGGAGCTCCAGCTCCAGTGATGACGAGCACCGGAAGATGCTCTATGTCATCTTCGGCGGGTCCGCTGACCCCCCGTCCCGGAGCACGGCTAAGGCCTTGCGTCGAGCGGTAGCGTCGGTGGCTCCCCTCCCAGGTGCAGCACCGCACCTCAGGTGGATGGGAACCCCCATCAGCTTCGATGACACCAACTGCCCCAGGAACATGGCTGGGGCCGGCCAACTGCCGATCGTGGTGGCCCCCACCATCGCCAACATGAAGATGTACCATGTTTTGGTGGATGGCGGGGCTGGGCTGAACCTCATCAGTCGCGCAGCCTTCCAGAAGCTGCAGATCCCGATGGCCAAGCTCGCCCCATTGAGCCCGTTCTCAGGGGTGGGACCGGGACAGGTCGTTCCCTACGGCCACATCAGCCTCCCGGTGACCTTTGGGGCACCGGACAGCTACCGGACAGAGTACGTTCTGTTCGACGTGGCCCAGATTGACCTCCCCTTCAACGCCATAATCGGCAGGCCAGCCCGGTACCGATTCATGGCAGTAGCCCACTACGGCTACCTTGTCTTGAAGATGCCTACACCAACAGGCGTCCTCAAGGTTTGTGGAGACCGTGCTGCCGCAGTGTTAGCCTTGGAAAAGCTTCAGGCGCTTACAGCCACTAGAGCGCCAACCCTCAGCAGCGCAGAACCAAACCAGCTCCACCCAAGTGCACGCCACCGTGCCTCTACCACAGCACCCCGCGTGCAACCCCTCGATGAGTACGACGTCCCCACAAGGCTCGTCCGAATCAGCGCCGATGCCACCCAGACCACCCAGGTAGCCGGGGGCCTGGATAGCAAATAGGAAGGCGCGCTCGTTGCCCCCCTCCGGCACAATGTCGATGTGCTGCATGACAGCCGTCGCCGAGGCCAGAGATCCCTAGGGAGGTGATTGAGCACTACTTAAAGGTCTTTCCCGACGTCCAGCCGTCCGACAAGACGGAGAGACCGCCGCTCCCAGCGCTTGGCAAACCGTGTAGTTATCCCGAAGGCCAGCGAGAAGCTCCGGAAGCGCATCCACTACACCAGACTCAATAAGGCATGCCCTAAAGACCTATTTTCTCTCCCTATGATAGACCAAATAGTAGACTCGATGCCAGGCTGTGATATGCTGCGCTTCCCAAATGCTTGCTAGGGCTCCCATCAGACCCCTGTATCTGGAGTAGTTGAAGGGCACCCTTTACCTGCTAACCCCTGCATAAACCGACTCGGCGTAGCTAGGGGTCCCACGAATTTCTGGTCTTCGCGCCAATGGCTTTAACCCCATACCACCATAACCTGTTTCGCTACCAAGAAGCAAGCACCAAAAGACCCCGGAGGCCCAAACCGGACCTCGGATCCCCGACACAACCTCCCGGAGGACCAGCAGGACCTCCCAGAGGTGCAATGGGACCCCTCCCCGGAGGCCCAGCAGGACCCCCCGGAGCTCCCGGGACATCAGCGGAGCTTCCCGGAAGGTCCAAAGCAGCCTGGGGACCTCCGAGTATCGAGCACCCGGCGGTCTCCCCAGGCTAAAAGCTATCCTCCACAGCCCCCACGCGACGGACAATGCCGCCGAATGGGCGGCGGAGCTACTGAAGTTTGACCTAGGCTCCCTTTCCCGTCATGCAGACATTAACCGAGCACTAGTTGACTTGTGGCTGAAGTAGACGCACGCTCAGGGGGCCACGAAGACGATGAAACAGGACCCTGAGCCCTGACCTTCACCAGGCCTTACCGAATTATGTTCGTCGACGGCTCCTTGCGAAAGCAGGGGGCCGATGCTAGCGTACTGTTCCTCACGCCATCGGGGGAGCAGTCTGGGTATGTGGTGCGTTTCAATTCCAAGGCAGCCAGCAACATAGCAAAGTATGAAGAGCTCATCCTTCTTGCTAGTCGTTGGCTCAGGGCAACTCCCAGTCTGGTTATCGACCAAGATGGTGGAGACAGACCTCCTCGCCTTGGACCAGCACCACGTACCGCGCGTTAGCAAGGCCACAGCTGACGACCTTTCAACGAAGACCCCCACCGGAGCCACTGTGCCCAAAGGGGGCTCTGAGAGGACGTTGCCGCGGCCCACAGCCCGGCCCGCCGAGCCAGACGAAGGGGGTTAGACCAGCACCTCGAAGCTGGCGGTCCCGGCGGCAATGGACGTCGCCAAGGATCACAAGCGTCACTGGGGACTCCGTGCAACCCAGCGCTCAAGATCCAGATGCTCAAGTCAGACCCGATGCATGGATCACGGAGGTCCGGGACTACTTGAAAGACAATATCCTCCCTGATGAACGTGTATCCGCTGAACGGATTGTGCGTATGGCTAAGAGACACATGGCGGTAGAGGGGGATCTCTACCGACGTGGCGCCAACCACATCCTATTGCGGTGCATAACCCAGGGGGAAGGCTGCGACTTGTTCGCTGAGATCCATGGAGGCGAATGTGGGAGTCACTCTTCCTCACGCACGCTTGTCGGTAAAGCCTTTCGGCATGGCTTCTACTAGCCGGCAACACTCCAGGATGCCGTCGAGCTGGTCGAGAGCTGCTAGGCGTGCCTGTTCCACGCCAAGCAGATCCATACACCGGCTTGGACGGTACAGATGATCCAGCCCACATGGCCATTTGCCATACTGGGGCTGGACATCCCGGGCCTGGGACCATTCCCCAGAACCGATGACGGGGACCCGCTCCCGAACCTTCGGAACACGGAACACCGCTGTAAGTTCTACCCCTAGAGCAACAATAGGACAGACCCTTCTTTTTATAATAAATTCCATAAAAGTCCAAGAACAGGGCTTGGAGCAGCTAAGCCTCAGGGGACGGTCCAGGACTACGTTCAGCTTCGCCTGGTTCCGACCCCAAGCGCGTAGAGTCTTGCTTCCCTTGAGGTGGGTCGTGGCCTACATATTCGGCCCGCCTTCCCCCATATGGAATTTATATGAAAAGAAACCTGCCCTACGTTGCTCTTCTTTGGTACTCATTTAATTTACTTATTAAATTTTTATGATTACCCTACTAACGCGTGCTCACTATGCGTTCAACTCCCTCTTCTCATTCTCATCTTTAGTCGAAATTTGCTGCCCTGCCAAAGGCGGTTGCGCGGGAGGTACCGGCCGAAAGCCAGGGGGGCCCCAAGCCCCCGGCACTTCGCGCATGGTAGTTCCCAAGCACCATATAAGTGGACGGGGACCGTAAGCCAGATAAGACTAAGAGATAGAGGGGGGAGCCTCCAAGGAGAATTACTTTTTCCTTACTTGTGTGCAGGACCTCTCAGCCTCAGCTCCCCGCAGGAGTATGGTAGGCGCATCCATCCAATAGAACGCACATACCAGGGGGCCGCTACGGGATCGCGCAAGGCCAAAAACCCCAAGGTAAGATCAAAGAGCTAGACCTCACAGGGGCGAGGCCCGAAGGCCCCACGTGTCCAGCAGGGCCAGACCTCCCACCTCCTTGAGGGGAGCTCCGGGACCGCCGCGTGGTCTACAGAAGTCGGACCTCCCCCCTCTGCGGGGAGAGGCCCGAGGACTCCACGTGCCCTGCAATCCCGGACCTCCCCTCAGGCGGGAGCTCCGGGCCCGCCACGTGACCAACAGGCCCGGACCCCCCTCTGATCTCGTGAGGCGGGCCCTGGAGACCTCCGGAACCCTTAGTATACAGTGAGGACCCGGAGAAGGTGTCTATGCAGAGCTTCGAGATTGGTCAAGGCCTCCGAGTCCTTGCAGAGCTAAGGACTCGGTCAGGAAAAGCCAAGAAGAAGACTAGGACATGCAGACACAGAAAGAAACAGGAGTCTGTCCATACGAAGGCTCCACGAGCTGGGCTACAGACTCAACAAAAATAAAAAAGGAAGTACAGGGCCTTGGGGACACGAGGGCAGATGCCTAGGAGTCCCCGGACTCCCGATGAAACCTAGAGGCCACGAGGGCAGCTAAGTCCTCGACTTCGGCCCTGGCAGCTTCCTCCCGATCGGCGACGGGTCCTAGACGAACCGGCCCCAGAGAAAAGGAAGGGTCTCGGCTAATGAAGCTCGACAGAACATGCATAGCAACCTCCTTCGCGAGGCCCAGACCTTCCGCTTCCAGCTCGTCGGTGATCACTGATTCGAGCCGACCTAGCTCGTCGCCGAGAGACTCAAGGGCCGGGGCCGCTTCGGACATCGGCCGCGCTGGGGTCTCCACCTGCACAGGGCTGAAACCAAGAGGAGCCAAGGCGGATCCCGCCTTGGCAATGAAGCACCAGACCACCTGGGCCTCGGCAGTCCGCAAGGACTGGATCCTCTCTACCTCTTGGCAAGCCGCTAGCTCGCGATCCATCGCCGCCTGACGCTCCTTGGAGAACTGCTCCTACCTCGCGGCGACAGCCGACTCACGGAGCTCTAGCTCCTCGGACCGAGCCCTTATCTCCTCCACCTTGGCCCTCAGCCGGGCGGTGGTCTTCTCCTCCTCGGCCGCAGCGGCGCGTTCCCGATCAGCGACGGCGTGCTCCCGACGGGCTACCTGCAGCTGCAACTCCTCCGCGGCGGCGGAACACTCCTTGGCTTTGGCTTCAGCTTGGGCCAGAGCCTCGCGGTAGGTGGCATGAACCCGCTGGGCCTCTGACTCCAAGCGGCTAATGGCCTTCTTCTGAGTGCCAAGCAGAGCACTCATGGCCTCAAGCCTTGACTGCCTTGAGTCAAGGTCCGCCCGGGCCTGCTGCTGCCAGCTGAGAAGGCGTTCCTTCTCGCCGGCCAATGCCTTCTGCTCCTGCTCAAAGGCAGATTGGAGCTGCCGGGCGCTGGTCTGGACACGCCCCAGGGCGTCCCACACGGGCGCCGGAGCAGGGGGGATAGGAGTTGCGCCGCTGGACCCCCCTGACGAGTCTAAGACCGGCGGGGGCGCCGGCGCCTCAGCAGCCACGGTGGGGCGCTGTCCTAAGCAGCCAGGGGGCCAGCAGGCGCACCTACAGCAGCCCTCCCGGTCTCAAGACCTGGCTTCTGGACTGGTGAAGGAGGGCGGGTAGGAGCAGATGCGGCCACCGCGGAAAATGAACCCGCTGGTGCAGAGGGTGCCCCCGTCGATTTGGGAGCCATGGGAGCCGCCACGGTCCCCAGGTGCTGAGGCGCGGAGCTTCCGCTGGTTGAAGGCGGCCGGATAAGAGGCCCGCCCCTGGCAGCCGGTCGGTCCCTGCAAGAAGAAGAAGCCCTCAGAATAAGAGAAGAGGCAAGAGCTCTGCTCCTATAAGCCAGAAAGAATAACACTTACTGGGCGGCATGAGCGCTCCAGCGAGCTTGCAGCACTGGCCTCTGGGCTATAGCTGAACCGCCGGGACCAGCGGCTGGAACGGTCGCGGAATGGGACGCCTGGATCCCCGGCGCACTCGCTGGCGTCGCCCCACCAACATCCGTCCTGGGAGCCCCTCCGCTTGAGGAAGGATGGTGAGGTACTTGGGCTGATTCGGACGGCTGCTGTCTGGGGAGAGACCCGCCGGGGAGGGACACTCGGGACCTCTTTGGGTCGCCACCCGATGGACCAGAACCTCCGGGAGATGGGAGCAAAGTAGCTCCGGCACCCTGACTCGGCACAGGCGGCACCCTCGGAGGAGACCAGGCACGTTTCTTCTCTAGATGCCCGGGGGCCGGCTCTTTTCCTTTCCCTTTGTCGGCGGCTTGGGTTCCGTCGGCTCTGGGGGAGGGTTTGACAGCAGCGGATGCCTCATGCCCTGACCCGGGGTGCTCGGTTCCTGGAATGGTGATACCCCGGAAGGCATCCCCGACCTGCCGGACGGTGATCCCGATATCATCAAGGTTCGGCATCTTCCGCAGGAGCTATGACCTCCTCTGAGGCTCCATGAAGAGGGGGGGGGGTGGCAGAGGGCGGAAGGGCGGGGTCGCCACAGGGAATGTAGTCACTGCTCACCTTGCTCACCATCTCGTTCAGCTCCTCGTCGAAAGGGTCAGAGCCGGGGCCTCTCTCCAGCCTGGTACAGTCCTGCTCGCCGGTGTAGTACCACGCTGGGCGGCTACGCTGCTGCAAGGGAGCAATACGGCGCGACACAAAGTCCATCAGCACCATTAGAGACGTCAGCCCCTCGTCGGCCAAGAACCGGATCCGCTCCAAGACCGGGGTGTACTCCTGCTCCAGCTCAGGGATCTCCTCCCAGAAGCGGCGATCGGTGGTTGGGCTGGCGGTTGGGAGTTGTAGGCGATCGTGCTCGTCGGTCTGCACTACCACCCAGCTCTCCCTCCAGTTTTCCCACCTTGATGCGCTGAAGGGCAGGAGGTATCCGGAGACCTTGGGGTCTTTGCAGCGATGCTGGAAGTAGTATGCCCCCATCTGAGTCTTTGAGCCGCACCCAGTCGTCCGCAGCACAAAGAAGTGGCAGAAGAGCGTCACGGAGGCGTGCACCCCCACGAACATCTCGCAGAAGTGGACAAAAACAGCAGCCATTGCGAAGGAATTGGGGGAAAGATGGTGGAGCTGGAGACCGTATGTCTCCAGCAGGGTGACAAAGAAGGAAGAAATCGGCGGAACGAACCCTGCCAGAGCATAAGCGGTGAAGAAGACTATCTCCCCCTTTTCCAGGACCAGAGGGAGAGATCCTCGGCGAAGCCGATGTTTCTTCTCTTCTGAGTGCCAGCCCAGCAGCCTGCGCACTGGCCCGAGCTCGGAAGAGCGAACGAGGCGCGTCGGGAGCAAGTTGGAAGCCATGGCGAAAGAGGGTGCAAGGGCAGGAGAGCCGGGGCGCAAGAGTTCAAGGGAAGTACGAGCGCAATGCGAAGGGAAGCCGCGATGCGGGTGAGATCCCCTTTTAAAACTTTCCAGGGATGGTTCGAGGTAATTCGAAAACCACCGGAAACATCACGTTGGTGACCTCGTTGGCTCCGAGACCGGGCGCCGATGAAAGGTGGACCCAAGCTGCCCAACTGAAGCGGTGGGTCAAGGAGTCAGACGCCCCAGAAGGCAAGCCGGCAAGGCACTTCGGCAGTTCCCGAAGAAAGAGCCGCAACATGCAGAAGTGGTGGTCTTGGGAACCGCCGCAGTAAAAGCAACCATCAATTGAGCGCACGCCCCCACGATCCCGTGGCCGTTCGTGCTCCGGCAGCGGTCAATTCGGGACTTAGAGAAAGTGCGCGGATCGGAAGAGACGGAGGTCCCACCTCGGGCTCGCTATCTCCCCCGAGATGGGCCCGGGGGCCACTGTCGGTACCTGAGATATGGGGTACCCCCGCGCACAGGGTAAAATGCCTAAGGAACTCGCCCTTCTCCGCAGAGAGAGCTCCGAAGGCGCCACGCATCCGGCGGGGCCGGACCTCCTTCTCTTCAGAGGAGAGCTCCGGGCCCGCCACGTGGCATACAGAAGCCGGACCTCCCCCTCCGCGGGAGAGAGGTCCGAAGGCGCCGCGTGTCCAGCGGGGCCAGACCTCCCTCTCCTCAGAGGAGAGCTCCAGGCCCGCCACGTGGCCAACAGAAGCCGAGCCTCTCCCTCCGCTGGGAGAGGTCCGGAGGCTCCACGTGCCCCGCGGGACTGACCCTTCTCCCCTCTGAGAAGTGCTCCGGGCCCGCCACGTGGCAGCAGAACGACGCTGCCTGCCCCGAGCGATAGGCAGCGGGCGTAAAGACGCCCCATACCTTGCCCGTACAAGGTATTCACGGCCCGCGTCTTCCCAAGACACGGAGACGCGGAGCACGCTTCTGTCAGGTGCCGTTGCGCCCAGTCGCATCACAGACTGGCACGCGGTGTCAGAACCTGCCAGCCAATAAACACCACGACAAGACATCCCATGCCGCCTGCGCCGTCATCAACCACTACGACTAGCATGCGGCATGGGCAGGGTGGCAAGATGAAGACTCAGAAGCCTTCGCCAGAAACAACTACCGGCATAACTGCAGATACGGTAGATAATAGACAATCTTCCCGGACCACCTGTCGGGTCCCGGCTTCCCTTGTAAGTCGCCCGAGTCTTGGACTATAAAAGGCTCAGGTAGGCGTCGATAGCAAGGGTTCGCACTTTGCAACTCATACGCTAGCCATACACTCTCAAGCTGTAACTCACCCCCAAGCTCAGGCCTCCGGCCCCGAGCAGCAAGAAATACAGCGAGCTCCATAGCTCGCCGTGGACGTAGGGTTTTACGCTCCGGTGGCCTGAACCACGTAAAACTCGCCGTGTCAAGCTCTTACTAACCCGTCCATCTGCGCAAGCTCTCCGCTAGAGACTAGCCCCACCTAAAAAAGAACCTCCGCGGGCTGCCCAGTGCAGGCCCGGGGGAAGTGTCGACTGAACACTTCGACACTGCCCAATCTCATCAAAAGAGCTACGCGGACCAGATACGTCGACCGCTGCATTTCGAAGTCGGAGAGCACGTATATCTTCGTGTGTCTCCGATGAAATGGATTCATCGGTTTGGTGTCAAGGGGAAACTTGCTCCCCGATTCATTGGTCCATTTTCCATAACGGAGAAGTGCGGAACTGTAGCCTACCGGCTGGAACTACCGGTAAGCCTTGCCGGTATTCACGACGTATTTCACGTGTCCCAGCTGCGGAAGTGTCTCAAGTTTACCGCTGCCATCCGCACTGAAGACATTGACGAGTTGAAACCGGATCTCACCTATGTCGAGCAACCTGTACAGATTATCGACGAAAAGACCCGGACCACCAGGAACCGGACTTTGAAATTTTACAAAGTCCTGTAGAGTAATCATACCCCGGAAGAGGCGATGTGGGAAACCGAAGATTACATCCACAAGAATTATCCGGAGCTTTTGTCATAAACCATGTAATTACCTCCCACCTCGTTCTTCTTTTAAATCTTGGGACGAGATTCCTTTTAAGGGGGGAGGAATGTAAAGGTCCCAAAATTTTGAATACAAAGAAACACTTATTTGCAAAAGTTAGTTTCATATGTATGAAATTTGGGACTAAAACTTTTCCACATGTGATGACACACATGAGGGTTTTTCTTCACACAATTCAAATGTTTATTTGAGAACTTAGAACCCTGGAGGGGTCTAAAACAAGGATGGGAAGTTCCCATATGTGTGAGAAAACAAAAATCAGATTTGGAATAATTTGTTCAAACAAAAATTTAAATGAGAAAAACACAATGGAATTCAAAACTGTTGTGCTAAAAATCTCATTTGCAGCAGCCAAAATAAAAATCAGATTTCATATTTGAATTCCTTGAGTCCAAATTAGGGGGTGTGCAAAGTTTCATGATTTATGGAAATAGTTTGCAACCCATTTTGCAAAATTGACTTTAAAAGACAGAATTCAAATGCATGTTTGAATTTGGTTGAAACTTGCCCAATTATCCAAATCCATATCAGATTTAAACTTCCACAATTGAATTCCATCAATATTGAAATTGGGGAGATATTTTAGAGGGGATAAGGAGGACTGACATGTGGGACCCACATGTCATTGGGAGCACTGAAATTGCAAAAGATCTCAGTCCACAGTCTCTGTTTGATCTCCTCCCATGCGAAGCAACGACCGGGACCGATTCCTCTCGGGGCGACACCGAGGGACGGCGGCAGCCAGCTCCTGCTGAGTTTTCATTGCGCTGGAGGGCTGCACCTGCCTCTATACCCTCTCCCAGCCTCCCGTTTGCTCTTATCACCGAGACACCGCAGCTCCTTCCTCCCCCACGTGAGAAATCAACCGAGAACCACCGCTGAGCTCTCGGTCGATCGACCACCGCCTGGCACGTGTGCCAGCCGCAGCTGAGCAACAAAACTGCACCGCAAAACACCCCACGACACCCTCGAGCCATCCCTGAGCGGGTTCGCGCTCTCTGCACCGAGAACGGCGAGTTTCCACGGCAGCCGCCATAGAACCGAGAGCAAGTGCTCTCGTGGGCAGCTTCAACCGCGGCTTGTCATGACCGAGCTAGGCCATCTCTGGGCGCGCGCGACGTCCAGGCAACTCACCCCCGAAGCTCAGGATCAACCGTGGATCGTCGGCAGGGAATTTCAAGAATTTCTCCCGATCGGTCCAAACCGACCTTCCGGTACGTTTCCGAGAAATTCCCAGTTGATTATGGTCTAGATAGCCCGAAACTTCGCACACGAGGGCTAGACGTAAGGACGCACCAGTTTGCTTTTGAAACCCCGCATGAAACACACTGTGCACGACGTATTTCCAGTCCTTGCGACGGCGGCTATGGCGGAAAGGTTCGGGTGCACGGTGAACCCTAATTTAGAACCGTTTCCGAGCCATTGTATTCCCATGTCGATGTTCCTTAGTGTCCGCCGGTGCTCTAGAGCTTGGAAACCGAAGCCTAGAAGGCTTAGGGCGTCGGGGCGACGTCGCCGGACTTCGTACGAACCGTTGCGCCATCGCGGGCTAGTTTGGGGGCCCTACTGGCTCGAGCAAACCCCACCAGCGTGTTCCTCACGTTGAATTAGGGGCTGGCGGCAAGTTTCAGCAGTTAAGATGGCCGGACGACTGATCCCGGAGCTTCTCCGGCGAGCCCGGCGGCGGGATCGCGCGGGAGCGAGAGGTGGAAGACGACCTCCCCGGGCCCGCGTGTCAGCAACTCGGGGAAAACGGCCCGGATACTCTGTGGCACGGGATCGGCTGTGACAGCGCGGGAAATGACCCTGTGACCCCGTGTGGCGCGCTCCCGGTGACTGACACGTGCCCCGTGGCCCCACAGTCAGGTTTAAACATTTCCCGGATTTATTCAAATCCCAGATTTTCCCCCAAACTTTAGAAGAGCATAACTTTTGCTAGGAACCTCCAAAATTAGTGATTCAAATTGGGTTAGATTCAGATTGACAAACTCTATCCAAATATGCAACCCAATTTGTATGAAAGTCTTTATTTAATTCTGGAAAATTCTTTAAAGCTTTTCAGAAAAAAAAATTTAGAGGGAGTTTGGTTTATCCAAAAATCCTCAAATTTTGCCAGAATATTCTATAGGGTGTTATTAGACTCCTGTAAAAGTTTCAGCTCATTTGGAGTTGAATTGATCAGGGTAATTCAGATTGTAAGTTCCTGTATTCAAATGAATACAGAAACATTTTCAGAGAATTTCCAAAACTTGTAAATTCAGTTCTGGGAAATTCTTAGCTCCAAAAATCCTAGGAAAATTCATGTAGACTCTATGAACTATAATTGAAATTGTGGTTCACTGAGTTTGACATGAACATGGGTGTTAACTCAGAATTAATTCATCTTTGACTAAATACTTAGAGAATTGTTCTGAATAAACCACTCCATGAAAAGTGCTAAATTTTGGTCCAGAGGACTTTCTTGTGACAAGGAACTCACATGAAAATTCTCAGCTCCATTAGAGCTCTGGATCACCACTGTCATGTGTGATCTCTTAAGGTGATCAACACTTAAGTGGGAAAAGCAGTTAATAATTGATCTTAGTGTTAAGCCCAACCCAAACCACTAGCACCAGTGTCATTTTAAATTCTTAAACAAAGTTCCAGTTTTAAAATTGTCAGTAGATCTTATGAGCAAAAGCTTTTTAATTAAATACATATGTATGATTATATCGTATAGCATATACGTGAAGAAGGTGAGAAGGACTTGAAGTGAAGATCAAGGAGGGAGGAAAACAAGTGATCAAGCTCCAAGTGATCGTCACTAACTGATTGTAACCTTAGTCACCTGCAAAACAGGCAAGCCCCGGTTTGCATTTGAACAGTTTTATAAATCATTTTCATTTGTAGAGATCATAGCTTTGCATCATTGATTGCAGTAAGTCTAGATGATATTGAAAACCCCACTTGCATGACCAGAAATACCTAAGAGAGAAAGGGTAGAATAGCACCCCCTCGAGTGGATTCGGCTACGCTAAATGTTAGTAGGAAAGGTCCGGTAGAAGTCGAGTAGTTGGAAGCTACTCGCGAGTTTAGGGCTGGTTTACTCGGAACGGGTTCGAATTAGAAAGGATGAGGAAAGCTCACACATAAGAAATGGAGACCGGGCAGGGAGGTTTAGATGCAGCAGGTTGCAGGCCGTGTGTGCATAGCCCTGCCTGTGTCGGTTAAGGCCCGTCCGTGCTTGGCCCTGTTGGACAAGTTTGAGTTGTGTACCGGGCGCATACTGGCTATATGGGACCCAGGAAACCGATGTACCTTGGGAGATCCATAGTGGAACTTTTCCAACTGCCTTAGGCTTTCGGCGTCAGGGTAGCAGGAGGTACCTCGCTCAAAAACATACCACAGCGGGTATGCACCTTGAGGGAGCTTGCGTACTCGGGGCAGTTGGACTGCATCCAATGTGGAAGATCTTGGGAAAGGTGGCCGCGTACAACGTCAGTCGAGGTTGCTGCCGGCAACTCGGAGTACGGGTGTACGTGTCGTGTAGTCCGGGCGTGTACTGATTCGAATCACCATCGCTCGCGGTCATATGAGCATACTTGCCCACTGCGTCTTGACGTAGTAACAACTGGAATTGTTTATCTTTGAACATGATAAGGCTGTGCTATAACTTGTATTGCAACCATGATTGAATTAGAGATAGGCTCATTAAAGTTTACTTTCACTTTGTGCAAGGAGCATCGCAACAAAGCGTTTCTTGTTTGATTGTGGAGTTGCGATGCTTTTTGGCTCAAGGTCTGCACAATGAGGCTTAAAATATGAAAGTTAAGGATCAACTTTAGGCGAGTCCTTTATGCAAATCTAGCCAACCCAATTGTAACCGTCGTGCATGTAGAGTTTCTTGTTTAGGAGAGACGGGTCAGACTTGCTGAGCCTATGTGCTCACGCTTGCTATATAAGTTGTTTTGCAGGTTAACAACGATGTTGAAAAGAAGGTTGTCCGGTGAGACTCGGGGACTCCCGAGTCAGGTAACACATGGAGAAACCAGCCGCTGCTGCTTGTCTTCGTGTTGCTAGCGAGAGGAGTCCGCGGGCTGGACTTCATCTCGAGTGCTCTTAGTTATTTGACGTGAGTTGATATAGATTTCCGCTGTAGTTACTTGATGTAAAGTATTTATAAAGAAAAACTTGTAAGCTTCCGCTATTGTTTTATGTAATACATTGTTCCTCATATGTGTGCTGTTGGGTGCCGCACGGCACCACCCAATGCGATTCCTGGGCGAGTGGCCTGTCTCGGTTGACGGGTCCGCCTCAAGCCGGTCGGTCCCTGCAAGAAAAGGAAGCTCTCAGGCTAAGAGAGGGGACGAGAACGCTGCTCCTACAAGCCAGAAGTAGCAACACTTACTGGGTGACATGAGCGCTCCAACGGGCTTGTAGCCCCAGCCTCTGGGCCGTAGTTGAACCGCCAGGACCTGCGGCTGGAACAGTCATGGGACGTGGCGTCTCGACCCCCGACACACTCCCCGGCGTCGCCCCACCAGCATCCGTCCTAGAAGCCCCTCCGCTTGAGGAAGGATGACGAGGCGCTTGGGGTTCTTCGGAATGCTGCTGTCCGGGAAGAGACCCGCTGGGCTGGGACACCCGGGGCCTCTTCGGGTCGCCACCCGATGGACCAGCACCCCCGGGAGATGGGTACAAGGGTGCTCCGGCCCCCTGACTCGGCGCAGGCGGCGCCCTCGGAGGAGACCGGGCGCGTTTCTTCTCTGGATGCCCGGGGGCCGGCTCCTTCCCCTTCCCCTTGTCGGCGGCTTGAGTTCCGTCGGCTCTTGGGACGGGTTGGGCAGCAACAGACGCCTCGCGCCCCGATCCGGAGCGCTCGGTTCCTGGGATCGAGATACCCCGGAAGGCATCCCCAACCTGCCGGACGGTGATCCCGATGTCGTCGAGGTTCG
Source organism: Neostapfia colusana (assembly GCA_030760725.1). NCBI lineage: Eukaryota > Viridiplantae > Streptophyta > Magnoliopsida > Poales > Poaceae > Neostapfia > Neostapfia colusana. The sequence continues at coordinate 35,844,440 of JASWHV010000001.1, read as the reverse complement.
GCATCTTCCGCAGGAGCTCTGACCTCCTCTGTGGCTCCAAGAAGAGGGGGGTGGCAGAGGACGGAAGGGCGGGGTCGCCACTGGGAATGAAGTCGCCGCTCACCTTGCCCACCATCTCGTACAGCTCCTCGTCGGAAGGATCAGAGCCGGGACCCCTCTCCAGCCTGATACAGTCCTGCTCGCCAGTATAGTACCACGCTGGGCGACTGCGCTTGTCGGTACCCGTGATATGGGGTACCCCCGCGCACAGGAGAAAATGCCTAAGGATCTCACCCTTCTCCGCAGGGAGAGCTCCGAAGGCGCCACGCGTCCGACGGGGCCGGACCTCCCTCTCCTCAGAGGAGAGCTCCGGGCTCGCCACGTGGCCTGCAGAAGCCGGACCTCCCCCCTCCGCGGGGGAGAGGTCCGAAGGCGCCACGTGTCCAGCAGGGCCGGACCTCCCTCTTCTCAGAGGAGAGCTCCGGGCTTGCCACGTGGCCGACAAAAGCCGGACCTCCCCCTCCGCGGGGAGAGGTCCGAAGGCTCCACGTGTCCTGCGGGGCCGGACCCCCCTCTCCTCTGAGGAGGGCTCCGGGCCCGCCACATGGCCAGCAGAACAGCGCTGCCCGCCCCCGAGCGGTAGGCAGCGCGCGTAAAGACGCCCCATACCTTGCCCGTACAAGGTATTCAAGGCCCGCGCCTTCCCAAGACACGGAGACGTGGAGCACGCCTCTGTCAGGTGCCGTTGCGCCCAGTCACATCACAGACTGGTGCACGGTGTCAGAGCCTGCCAGCCAATAAAAGCAGTGACAAGACATCCCATGCCGCTCCCGCCGTCATCAACCACTACGACTAGCATGCGGCATGGGCAGGGCGGCAAGACGAAGACTCAGAAGCCTTCGCCAGAGACAACTACTGACATAACTGCGGATACGATAGTCTGCAGGCAATCTCCCCAGGACCACCTGTCAGGTCCCGGGCCCCCCTTGTAAGCCACCCGAACCTTGGACTATAAAAGGCTCGGGTAGGCGACGTTAGCAAGGGTTCGCACTCCAGCAACTCATACGCTAGACATCAGTCATCCCCAATGTCGAAGTGTTCAGTCGACACTTCCCCCGGGCCTGCACTGGGCAGCCCGCAGAGGTTCTTTTTTCGGTGGGGCTAGTCCCTTGCGGAGAGCTTGCGCGGATGGACGAGTTAGTACGAGCTTGACACTTAGAGTTTTACGTGGTTAAGGCCGCCGGAGCGTAAAACCCTACGTCCACGGCGAGCTATGGAGCTCGCTGTATTGCTTGCTGCTCAGGGACGGAGTCCTGAGCTTGGGGGTGAGTTACAGCTTGGGCGTGAATGGCTAGCGTATGAGTTGCAGAAATGCGAACCCTTGCTATCGTCGCCTACCCGAGCCTTTTATAGTCCAAGACTCGGGTGGCTTACAAGGGGGGCCCGGGACCCGACAGGTGGTCCCGGGGAGATTGACTGTTATCTACCGTATCTGCAGTTATGCCGGTAGTTGTCTCTGGCGAAGGCTTCCGAGTCTCCGTCTTGCCGCCCTGCCCATGCCGCATGCTAGTCGTAGTGGTTGATGACGGCGCAGGCGGCATGGGATGTCTTGTCGCGGTGTTTATTGGCTGGCAGGTTCTGACGCTGCGCGCCAGTCTGTGATGCGACTGGGCGCAATGGCACCTGACAGAGGCGTGTTCCGCGTCTCCGCGTCTTGGGAAGACGCGGGCCTTGAATACCTTGTACGGGCAAGGTATGGGGCGTCTTTACGCCCGCTGCCTATCGCTCGGGGGCAGGCAGCGCTGTTCTGCTGGCCACGTGGCGGGCCCGGAGCCCTTCTCAGAGGAGAGGAGGGTCCGGCCCCGCAGGGCACGTGGAGCCTTCGGACCTCTCCCCGCGGAGGGGGAGGTTCGGCTTCTGTCGGCCACATGGCGGGCCCGGAGCTCCTCTCTGAGGAGAGGGAGATCCGGCCCCGCCGGATACGTGGCACCTTCGGACCCCTCGCCCGCGGAGGGGGAGGTCCGGCTTCTGTATGCCACGTGGCGGGCCCGGAGCTCTCCTCTTAGGAGAGGGAGGTCCGGCCCCCGCCGGACGCGTGGCGCCTTCGGAGCTCTCCCTGCGGAGAAGGGCGAGCTCCTTAGGCATTTTCCCCTGTGCACGGGGGTACCCCATATCTCAGGTACCGATAGTGGCCCCCGGGCCCATCTCGGGAGAGATAGCGAGCCCGAGGTGGGACCTCCGTCTCTTCTGATCCGCGCACTTTCTCTAAGTCCCGTATTGACCGCTGCCGGAGCACGAACGGTCGCAGGATCGTGGGAGCGTGCGCCCACTTGATGGTTGCTTTTACTGCGGCGGTTCCCAAGACTGCCACTTCTGCATGTTGCGGCGCTTTCTTCGGGAACCGCCGAAGTGCCTTGCCGGCTTGTCTTCTTAGGAGACTGACTCCTTGACCCACCGCTTCAGTCGGACGGCTTGGGTCCACCTGTCATCGGTGCTCGGTCTAGGAGCCAAAGCGGTTGCCGATGCGGTGTATTCGAAGAGTTCCGAATCGCTTGGGATTGCATCCGGGAAGGTGTGAAAAGAAACCGCCACGTGGGTATGCTCCCCTTATAAGGCTTCCAGCCCTTGCGCCTCCCTCGAGTCTCTGCAGTCTTGTCTTCTTCCATGGCTCTTAACCCGCCTTATGGGGGGAGAATCATTCTCGATTTCCTCCAGAGACGGCGTCTGCACCAAGTCTGGGACCCAGGGAGCCTGCCTGCCTTGCCTCTGGAGGTGGCGCCTCCAAGGGGTCTCTGGTTTGTCCTCCTGACGGGGCCCTTCCTTGGTGACGGCAGGCAGAAAGCTCCCTGGCGTTGCGTCCCTTCTCAGATGGTGGAGTCTTCAAAGAAACCGCTGAAGCACCAAGGAGAATTCCAGGTGGCAGAGTCTCCGAGAAGACCGCTGAAGATGCGGAGGGGGCCTCAGGAGCACCCTTGATGACACCGGCTTTTGTGCCGGTGATGAGGGAACTTCAGGAGAAGGAAACCGCCGATGCACCAAGGAGGATCCCAGGCGGCAGAGTCTCCAAGAAGACCGTCGAAGCTGCGGAGGAGGCCTCAGGAGCACCCTTGATGACACCGGCCTTTGCGCTGGTGATGAGGGAGGCGATTTCTTCACTCGGGTCATGGAGCGGGAGAGCGCCGCCAGGGCTGAAACCTGATGATGCGGCCGTTCTTGCAACTCCTAGACTCTGGTCGCGTCAGGGGAATCTTGGGGCTTGTTTCTTTCTTCTTCATCGAGTTTGTAGCCCAGCTCATGGAGCCATGAATACATGAACTCTTATGACCCTTCGTGCCTGCGATGTTTTCCGTCTTCTTCCTGGTTTTGCCTGACCACGCCCTTAGTTCCGCAAGGCGCTCAGAGGCCTTCACCAATCTCGACGTTCTGCTCCGGCACCTTCCCCGGGTCCCCATTATATTAAGGGCCCCGGAGGTCCTCGGGCCCCGCCTCATGAGGAGGGGGCGGTCCGGATCAGCCAGCCACGTGGCGGATCCGGAGCTCTCCTCTGAGGAGAGGGAGGTCTGAAGCCGCGATACACGTGGGGTCTCCGGGCCCTTCCCCTCAGAGGAGGGGAGGTCCGGTCTCGGTGGAGCCGTGGATCCTTCGGTCTTGCCTTGGAGTTCCGGTCTCGCATGATTCCGTAGTAGCCCCCTGGCAGGGGCGTCCCATTGGTCAGGCGCTCCTGCCACATTCCTGTAGGGATCCGAGGCCTAGAGGTCCTGCACACAAGTAGGGAAAAAGTAATTCTCCTTGGTAGCTCCCCCTCCCTTATCCCATAGTCTTATTCGACTTATGGCCCCTAACCATATGCTCGGTGCTTGGGGACAGCAGTGCGCGAAGTGTTCGGGGGCTCAGGACCCCTCTCGACTATCGGCAGGCATCCCCGATGCAACCGCCTCTGGTAGGGCAGCGGATGCCGACTAGTGGTGAGAATGAGAAGGGGGAGCTGAGCACAGCCATGTACCGCAAGGGTAGTCATAAAAAACTTAGTACACAATTTAAATGAGTACGAGGAAAGAGCAAAGTAGAACAGGTTTCTTTTTGTATAACTTTCCACAGGAGGAAGGCAGACTATACATGGAGGCCACGACCCGCCCCATTAGGAGGGGAAGCAAGACTCTACGCGCTTGGAGTCGGAACCAGGCAAAGCTGAACGTAGTCCTGTACCGTCCCCTGGGGCTTAGCTGCTCCGAGCGCTATTCCTGGACTCTGTGGAGTTTATTACGGAAAGAAAGTATTGTCCTATCTTTGCTCTAGGGGTAGAACTTACGGAGGTGTTCTATGTTCCAAGGGTTTGGGAGCAGGTCCCCATCCTCGGTGGAAAGCGCACACACCCGGGGCGGCATACATTCGCGACTCGGAAGGGACCTTCCCAACTAGGGGAGAGTTTGTGGGCCCCCTCACGAGAAAGTATGCGCCGCAACACCAGGTCACCTTCCTGCAGCTCCCGGGCATGCACAGATCTCTGGTGATAGCGCCGAAGCGCTTGTCTGTACCACGCGTTACGGAGTGCTGCATGTAACCGGACCTCGTCGACGAGGTCAATTTCTCCACGCCGGAGGTTGTCCTGCGCGGCTTCGTCGTAAGCCCGGACACGGTGAGACTTCATGGTGATTTCTGAGGGAAGTACAGCTTCGGCCCCATACACCATGAAGAAGGGTGTCTCTCCGGTGGCCCGGCTCTGGGATGTCCGGTTAGAACATAGTGTGCTCGGAAGCTCATCTACCCAATTGGCACCATGTTTCTTCAGGCTGGCGAAGGTGTGAGTCTTAAGGCCCCGGAGAATCTCCGCATTGGCCCTCTCAACTTGCCCATTGCTCTTTCGGTGGGCGACAGAGGCATAGCACACCTGAATGCCGAGGTCCTCGCAGTAGTCTTGGAATGCTGCGCTGGTGAACTGGGTCCCGTTGTCGGTGATGATTCTGTTCGGGACCCCGAACCGGCAGACAATAGACTTGATGAACTTTACTGCGGATTGTTTGTTGATGGTGACAACTGGTGTAGCTTCCGGCCGCTTGGTGAACTTGTCGATGGCGACATAGAGGTACCGGAATCCCCCGACGGTTCTGGGAAATGGTCCCTAGATGTCCAGCCCCCATACGGCAAATGGCCACGAGGGCGGGATCATCTGTACCGCCTGAGCCGGTGTATGGATCTGCTTGGCGTGGAACTGGCACGCCTTGCAGCTCTCGACCAGCTTGACGGTATCCTGGAGTGCTGTCGGCCAGTAGAAGCCATGCCGGAAGGCTTTACCGACAAGCGTGCATGAGGAAGAGTGACTTCCACATTCGCTTCCATGGATCTCAGCGAGCAAGTCGCAGCCTTCTCCCTGGGTTATGCACCGCAATAGGATGTGGTTGGTGCCACGCCGGTAGAGATCCCCCTCTACCAGCGCGTATCTCTTAGCCATACGCACAATCCATTCAGCGGTTGCATGTTCATCAGGGAGGATGTTGTCCTTCAAGTAGTCCCGGATCTCCGTGATCCATGCATCGGGTCTGACTTGAGCTTCTGGATCTTGAGCGCTGGGTTGCACGGAGTCCCCAGTGACGCTTACGACCCTTGGCGGCATCCATGGCTGTAGGGCCGCCGGGACCGCCAGCTTCGAGGTGCTGGTAAAGCCCCCTTCGCCCGGCTCGGCGGGCCGGGCTGTAGGCTGCAGCAACATCCTCTCGAAAACTCCTTCGGGCGCAGGGGCTCCGGTGGAAGCCTTGGTTGAAAGGTCGTCAGCTGCGGCATTGCCAGCGCGCGGTACGTGGTGCAGGTCCAAGGCGAGGAATTCTTTCTCCAACATCTGCACGTGAAGCAGATACGCAGCTAGCTGTGGGTCATTGCAGGTGCATTCGCCCTTGACTTGCTTGATGACCAGCTGGGAGTCGCCCTGTGCCAACAACTGGCGAGCGCCTAAAGACAGGGCTGTCTGCAGGCCAAAGATGAGTGCTTCATACTCCGCCATGTTGTTGGTTGCCTTGAAATTGAGACGCACCATGTACCCAAACTGTTCCCCCGATGGCATGAGGAGCAGTACGCCGGCACCGGTCCCCTGCTTTCGTGAGGAGCCGTCGAAGAAAAGTGTCCAGTGGGGTTCGGTGAAGACCGGAGCTTGGTGCTCTGGTTCACCGCTTTCATGGCCCCCTGGGTCAGTCTTCGTTGGTGTCCACTCCGCCACAAAGTCAGCCAGTGCTTGGCTCTTGACTGCATGGCGTGGGAGGAAGTCCAGTTCAAACTCCGCCAGCTCCGCCGCCCATTTAGCAACTTTGCCAGTCGCATGGGGACTGTGAAGAATTGTCTTCAGCGGATACAAGGTGACTACCGAGACCCGGTGGGCCTGGAAGTAATGGCGGAGCTTCCTGGAGGCCACGAGCACCGCATACAGCAGCTTGTGGACTTCTAGGTACCTTGTCTTGGCGTCATGAAGTACTTCGCTGATGTAGTAGACGGGCCTCTGGATGGTTCGAACCCTCTCTCTTAGGCTTGGGAGGTCCTCATCCATTGGCCCTGGCCCGCCGGAGGTGAGTGGACCGACGGGGGCCTCCGGGAGCTGGGACCCGGAGGCCCTTAAGCTATCTTGATTATCCGGGAGCTCCGGGGGGTCTTGAGGGACCTCCAGGAGGTCCCATTTGGCCCCCGGGGGGTCCCGCAGGACCCCCGGGGGTTTATCTTGGGGGTCCGAGAGACCTCCCTGGACCTCCGGGAGGCCGACCTGGACCTCCGGGTGGTTGCCTTGGAGGTCCGGGAGACCGCCTTGGTCCTGCGGGGCCTCCTGGCGTCTGCCCTCTGCTACCGGAGCAGGTTGTGAAGGTGAGGGGTCTGGCCGGTCTGCGACGAGGACCATACTCACCACTTCAGTTGTCGCCGTGATGTAGAGCAGCAGGTGCTCTCCGGGCTCAGGGGCTACCATGATAGGTAGGGTCGTCAGGAGTCGCTTCAACTCCTGGAAAGCCTCTTCTGCTTCGTCAGTCCAGGCAAAGGGGCCTGACTTGTGCAGGAGCTTAAAGAAAGGGAGTGCCCGCTCTGCTAGCCTCGGTATAAACCAACTCAGCACGGCTAGACATCCCGTGAGTTTCTGGACATCCTTGACGCGGGCAGGGGGCCGCATCAAGTCGATGGCCTTGATCTTCTCTGGGTTGGCCTCAATCCCTCGGTGCGAGACCAGGAATCCTAAGAGCTTCCCAGAGGACACACCGAACACACATTTATCGGGGTTCAGCTTGGTGCGCGTAGAGCGCAACTTGTCAAAGACTAAGGCTAGGTTATCTAACAAAGATGAACCCTGCTTGACCTTGACAACTATGTCATCGACGTACACCTCAACTAGGTCTCTTATTAACTCCCCAAAGGTTTTGTGCATTGCTCGCACAAAGGTGGGGAGTGCATTCTTTAGGCCGTAAGGCATAGACACATAGCAATAAAGGCCGTCTACTGTGATGAAGGAGGTGTGCTCCTCGTCCTCCCTAGACATGGGGATCTGATGGAAACCCAAGTAGGCATCTAGGAAGCACAGCATATCACAGCCTGACGTTGAGTCTACTATTTGATCTATTCTAGGGACAGGGAATGGATCTTTGGGACATGCTTTATTGAGACTGGTGTAGTTGATGCACATCCGGAGCTTCCCGCTGGCCTTCGGGACAACGACGGGGTTCGCCAGCCACCGGGGGTGGTGGACCTCCCGTATGAAGCTAGCATCCAACAGCTTCTTGACTTCTTCACGAATGAAGTTTTGCCGCTCGATGGACTGCTTGCGGGGCTTCTGTTGAACTGGCCGGGCGTCAGGGAAGACTTTCAAGTGGTGCTCGATCACCTCCCTGGGGATCCCCGGCATCTGTGACGGCTGCCATGCAAACACGTCGACGTTGTGCCGGAGGAAGGTGATGAGCGCGCCTTCCTATTTGCCATCCAGGCCCCCGGCTACCCGGGTGGTCTGGGTGGCTTCGGCGCCGACTTGGACGACCTTTAAGGGGACGCCGCCCTCGTCGAGAGGTTGCACCCGGGGTGCTGTGGCGGAAGCACGGTGGCGTGCGCTCGGGCGGAGCTGGTCCGGCTCTGTACTGCCGGGGGCTGATGCCCCAGCTGTTGCGAGCGCTTGGAGTTTCTCTAAGGCCGACACTGCAGCAGTGGGGTCTCCACGGATCCTGAGGACACCCGTCGGTGTTGGCATCTTCAGGACGAGGTAGCCGTAGTGGGCTACTGCCATGAACCGGTACAGGGCTGGCCTTCCGATTATGGCGTTGAAGGGGAGGTCTATCTCCGCTACGTCGAATAGAATGTACTCTGTCCGATAGCTGTCCGGAGCCCCGAAGGTCACCGGGAGGCTAATGTTGCCGTAGGGAATGACCTGTCCGGGCCCTACCCCTGAGAACGGGCTCGACGGGGTGAGCTTGGCCATCGGGATCTGCAGCTTCTGGAAAGCTGCACGGCTGATGAGGTTCAGCCCAGCTCCACCATCTACCAAAACGTGGTACATTCTCACGTTGGCGATGGTAGGAGCTACCAAGAGCGGTAGTTGGCTGGCCCCAGCCATGTTCCTGGGGCCGTCGGTGGCGTCAAAGCTGATGGGGGTCCCCATCCACTTAAGGTGCGGTGCGGCACTTGGGAGTGGCGCCACCGACGCTACGCTCGGCGCAGAGTCTTGACTGCACTTCGGGACGAGGGGTCGGCGGACCCGCCGTATATGACGTAGAGCTTCTTTCGACGCTCATCGTCGCTGGAGCTGGAGTCCTCTTGATTGCATGCCGCCTTCACGGTGCGCTGAGGCTCCTGGATCTCCTCTGGGTGGTCGATGCTGTCTGGGACGTCCATCCTCTGTTCGCCTTCCTTTGGACGGAAGGGTGGGGCATCAGCCCGCTGCCGCTTCCCCTTGCGGAAGCGCTCTGCGAGCTTTCGGATCTCCCGGCACTCGGCAGTAGTGTGGCGACAGCTGCCGTGCACGGGGCACATATTGTCTTGATCACCTTCTGGGATTGGTGATCGTCGCTGCTTCTTGTCGGGGCGCGGCCCCCGAGCCCCACTGAGCGTCGCTGCAGTGACGACTAGTGCTGCGGTCGGTGATTCTATCTTGCTTCTGCCTCGGTTCTTGGCCTTCCTGCTGCCTCCACAGGGAGTAGGACCAGATCCGGGCAGTCCTCCTGACTCGGAGGACGGCAGTGAGTGCCAGTTCCGTCCTTCAGCTGCTCTGGCGCACTTGTCTGCCAAACTGAAGAGCTCTGAGGCGTCGCGGACCTCCCTGGCCGCGAGCTTCTCGAGCATCTTCTTGTCCCGGACGCCTTGCCAGAACGCCACCACCACAGAAGCATTTTGAATGTGTGGGATGGTGTTTCGCACCTGGGAGAACCGCTGGATGAAAGAGCGCAGCGACTCCCCAGGTTGCTGCTGGATGGCGTGGAGGTCGAGCTCCGTGCCAGGCCGGGTGTAGGAACTGCCGAAGTTGGCTATGAACTGTCGGCAAAGCTCTCCCCAGGAAGTGACGGAACCCTGGGGGAGGTTCATGAGCCAAGACTGGGCTGGACCGGTCAAGGCGACAGTGAAGTAATTGGCCATGACGGCTTCATCCCCTCCTGTGGCAAGTACAGCGGTGGAGTAGATCTGGAGGAACTCCGCCGGGCTGACGCTGCTGTCGTACTTCTCGGGCAGGTGCGGCCGAAACTTGCACGGCCACTTCGCGAAGCGAAGGTGGGGCGCGAGGGCCGCACACCCTGCTTCTGTCACCGCAGGTTCTGGTGCCACGAACGCTAGGTTCGCACTGGGCACAGTGTACCCCGGTACGGGCAAGGCTGCACCATAGGCCGGGGGCGCCATCTGCAGGACATATGACTGTGGCATATTCTGCACGGCGCAGGCCTGGGGCAGAGATCGTGTGGCGAAGGTCTGCTCTTCAGGCTGGGTCGAGGCCGACGTCATGCTGTCGCCAGCCTCTTGGTAGCGACGCCTTTCTCGGCGTTGCTCGAGGTATACTCGGGCATCTTGACCCAAGCGACACCGCTCCAGCTCTGTCCTCAGATCCGTCGATTGGGGGCTGGCAGAGCTGGAATCTGCCGTCTTCGTCAACCATTGGCGTGCGCATCAGCGACACGGCCGGTTGGCCAGAGTGTCATCTCCGCCGAAGTCGAGGGTTTGCGGCGGCGACGACAAGACGGTCTACCTTGCGAATCCACCGCTGGGTCGCTGCCTGAGGCGCGTCCCCAGCGGGCGGATTGTGCAGTAGCGCTCTTGCTGCAGCTAGCGCACCCCCACCGGGTACGCCCAGCGCTACTGAAGACCTGACGCTGGTTGGAGCCTGCATTGCCGGGGTCGGCGCTGCCAGAGCCGGTTGCTGGCTCCCAGCTTGTACCGACACACTCCGTCCCGAGTGTGTTGACTTGTACTCCCCCCTGGTCGCGGTTCGCCGCGGAGGCGGGGGAGGTGAGCTTGCCGCTGAAGGGAGCTTGGTCATCTTCGTCGGCGGAAACTCGTCGCGCAAGGGGAAAAGCTCCCTTCCTGGCGCGCCAAATGTCGAAGTGTTCAGTCGACACTTCCCCCGGGCCTGCACTGGGCAGCCCGCGGAGGTTCTTTTTTTGGTGGGGCTAGTCCCGCCGGACGCGTGGCGCCTTCGGAGCTCTCCCTGTGGAGAAGGGCGAGCTCCTTAGGCATTTTCCCCTGTGCGCGGGGGTACCCCATATCTCAGGTACCGACACCCAAGCTCAGGACTCCGGTTCTGAGCAGCAAGCAATACAGCGAGCTCCTCAGCTCACCGTGGACGTAGGGTTTTACGCTCCGGCGGCCCGAACCACGTAAAACCTGCCGTGTCAAGCTTTTCCTTAACTCGTCCATACGCTCAAGCTCTCCGCAAGAGACTAGCCCCTCCGAAAAAGAACCTCCGCGGGCTGCCCAGTGCAGGTCCGGGGGAAGTGTCGATCGCACACTTCGACATTTGGCGCGCCAGGTAGGGGGCTTTTCCCTTGCGCGACGAGCTTTTGCCGACGAAGATGACGAAGCTTCCTTCAGCGGCAAGCTCCCCTCGCCCACGTTCACGGCGAACCGTGACCAGCGGGGAGTACATGTCGACACACTCAGGACGGAGTGTGTCGGCACAAGCTGGTAGCCAGCAGCCGACTCCGGCAATGCAGGCTCCGACCAGCGTGAGATCTTCTGCAGCGATAAGCGAACCCCACAGGGGTGCGTTAGCTGCAGCAAGAGCGCTACTGCGCAACCCACCTGCTGGGGACGCACCTCATTCAGCAACCCAGCAGTGGATACGCGAGGTAGACCGCCTCGTCGTCGCCGCCATAAACCCTCGACTTGAGCGGGGACGACGCTCTGGTCAATCGGCTGTGTCGCTGACGTGCACGCCGACGGTTGACGGGCAGACGGCAGACTCCAGCTCCACCAGGCTTCCGTCGACGGATCTGAGGGCAGAGCTGGAGCGATGCCACTTGGGCCAAGATGCCCGAGTGTTCCTCAAGCAACGTCGAGAAAGGCGTCGCACCCAAGGGGCTGGCGACAGCATGACGTCGGCCTCGACCCAGCCTGAAGAGCAGATCTTCGTCACGCGGACTCTGCCCCAGGCATACGCCGCGCAGCATATGCCACAGCCATATGCTATGAAAACGGCATCCCCGGTCTTTGGCGCAGCCTTGCCCATACCGGGGTACACTGTGCCAGGTGCAAACCAAGCGTTCACGGCGCCAATACCTGCGGCAACAGGAGCGAGATGTGCGGCCCTTGCACCCCACCTTCGCTTCGCGAGGTGGCCGCGTAAGTTTCGGCCGCACCTGCCCGAGAAGTACGACGGCAGCATCAACCCGGCGGAGTTCCTCCAGATCTACTCCACCGCCGTACTTGCCGCAGGAGGGGATGAGGCCGTTATGGCCAACTATTTCCCCGTCGCCTTGACCGGCCCAGCCCGGTCTTGGCTCATGAACCTACCCTAGGATTCCATAACCTCCTGGGGAGAGCTCTGCCGGCAGTTCGTCGCCAACTTCAGCAGTTCCTACACCCGGCCTGGCACGGAGCTCGACCTCCACGCCATCCAGCAACAACCAGGGGAGTCGCTGCGCTCCTTCATCCAGCAGTTCTCCCAGGTGTGGAACACCATCCCACACATCCAGAACGCTTCTGTGGTGGTGGCGTTCCGACAAGGCGTTCGGGACAAGAAGATGCTCGAGAAGCTCGCGACTAGGGAGGTCCGCGACGTCTCGGAGGTCTTCAGCCTGGCGGACAAGTGTGCCAGAGCAGCCGAAGGGCGGAGCTTCACTGCCAGCCTCCGAGCCAGGGGGTCAGCCAGGATCTGGCGCCGCTTCCTATGGAAGCGGCAGGAAGATCAAGAACAGGGGCGGTGGCAAGATAAAGCCGCCAGCCGCGGCCCCCGTTGCCGCAACAGCGGCGCCCAGCGGAGCTCGGGGGCCGCGCCCCAACAAAAGGCCGCGACAATCACCGGATCCAGACGGAGGCCAGGGCGAGCTGTGCCCCATGCACGGCACCAGTTACCATACTGCTGCCGAGTGCCGGGAAATCCAGAAGCTTGCGGAGCGCTTCCGGAAAGGGAAGCAGCTTCTAACTGATGCCCCACCCTACCGTCAAAGGGAGGGCAAACAGAAGGTCGACGCCCCAGACGACGTTGACCACCAGGTGGAGTTCCAGGAGCTTCAGCGCGCCGTGAAGGCGGTGCGCAATCATGAGAGCTCCAGCTCCAGTGATGACGAGCACCGGAAGATGCTCTACGTCATCTTCGGCGGGTCCTCTGACCCCTCGTCCCGAAGCGCGGCTAAGGCCTTGCGCCGAGCGGTAGCGTCGGTGGCTCCCCTCCCAAGTGCAGCATCGCACCTCAGGTGGATGGGAACCCCCATCAGCTTCGATGCCACCGACTGCCCCAGGAACATGGCTGGGGCCGGCCAACTACCGCTCTTGGTGGCCCCCACCATCACCAACGTGAGGATGTACCACGTTTTGGTGGATGGCGGGGCTGGACTGAACCTCATCAGTCGCGCAGCTTTCCAGAAGCTGCAGATCCCGATGGCCAAGCTCACCCCATCGAGCCCGTTCTCAGGGGTAGGGCCGGGACAGGTCGTTCCCTACGGCCACATCAGCCTCCCGGTGACCTTTGGGGCACCGGACAGCTATCGGACAGAGTACATTCTGTTCGACGTGGCCGAGATCGACCTCCCCTTCAACGCCATAATTGGCAGGCCAGCCCTGTACCGATTCATGGCAGTAGCCCACTACGGCTACCTTGTCTTGAAGATGCCTACACCAACGGGCGTCCTCAAGGTTCGTGGAGACCGTACTGCCGCAGTGTTAGCCTTGGAAAAGCTCCAGGCGCTTACAACAGCTAGAGCACCAACCCCAGGCAGTGCAGAACCAAACCGGCTCCACCCAAGTGCACGCCACCGTGCCTCTACCACAGCACCCCATGTGCAACCCCTCGACGAGGACGACGTCCCCTTGAGTCTCGTCCGAATCAGCGCCGATGCCACCCAGACCACCCGGGTAGCCAGGGGGCTGGATAGCAAATAGGAAGGCGCGCTCGTTACCTCCCTCCGGCACAATGTCGATGTGTTTGCATGACAGCCGACGCCCGGCCAGTCCGACAGAAGCCCCTCAAGCAGTCCACCGAGCAGTAAAGCCTCATCCACGAAGAAATCAAGAAGCTGCTGGACGCTGGCTCCATACGGAAAGTCCGCCACCCCCGGTGCTTGGCGAACTCTGTTGTTGTCCCAAAGGCCGGCGGGAAGCTCCGGATATACATCGACTACACCAGTCTCAATAAGTCATGTCCCAAAGATCTATTTCCTCTCCCTATAATAGATCAAATAGTAGACTCGACGTCAGGCTGCGGTATGCTGTGCTTCCTAGATGCTTACTCGGGTTTCTACCAGATCCCTATGTCTAGAGAAGATGAAGAGCACACCTCCTTCATCACAGTAGTCGGTCTGTACTGTTATGCCTCTATGCCTTATGGCCTAAGGAACGGTCTCCCTACCTTCGTACGTGCAATGCACAAAGACCTTCGGAGAGCTAATGAGAGACTCAGTTGAGGTGTATATCGATGACATTGTTGTTAAGGTCAGGCAGAGTTCATCCCTGCTAGATAACCTGGCCTTAGTCTTCGTCTTTCCGACAAGTGTGAGTTCGGTGTATCCTCTGGAAAACCCTTAGAATTCCTGGCCTCACACCGAGGAACTGAGGCTAACCCAGAGAAGATCAAAGCCATCGGCTCGAGGCGGCCCCCCGCCTGCATCAAAGAAGTCCAGAAACTCATGGGAGGCCTAGCTGCGCTGAGTCGGTTTATACCGAGGTTAGCAAAGCGAACGCTCCCCTTCTCCAAGCTCCTACGCAAATACGGCCCATTCGCTTGGACCGACGAAGCGGAGGAAGCTCCCCAGGAGCTGAAGCAGCTCCTGATGACCCTACCCGTAATGGTAGCCCCCGAGCCCGAAGAGCATCTGTTGCTCTACATCGCGGCGAAGGCTGCAGTGGTGAGTATGGTCCTCGCCGCAGAGCGGCCGGACCCCTCATCGCCGCAACCTGCTCTGGCATCGGGAAACAGGCGCCAGGAAACCCCGGAGGTCCGAGACGACCCCCCGGGTCTCCGAGGCAACCCCCGGAGGTCCAAAACGGACCCCAGACCCCCGAGACAACCTCCTGGAGGACCAGCAGGACCTCCCGGAGGTGCAACGGGACCCCCGGAGGTCCAACAGAACCTCCCGGACATCCAACGGGACCCCCCGGAGCTCCCGGGAAATCAGCGGGACCTCCCAGAGGTCCAAGACAGCCTGGGGGCCTCCGAGTATCAGCTCCCGGCGGCCTCCCCAGGCCTGCGGGAGGTTCTGATTACTTCATCAGCGAGGTCCTCCATGACGCCAAGACAAGGTACCTGGAGGTACATAAGCTGCTGTATGCAGTGCTCATGGCGTCCAGGAATCTCCGCCACTGCTGCCAAGCACACCGGGCCTCAGTGGCCACCTCCTACCCGCTGAAGGCTATCCTCCATAGCTCCCACGCGACGGACGATGCCGCCAAATGGGCAGCGGAGCTACTGGAGTTTGAGCTAGGCTTCCTTCCTCGTCACGGAGTCAACAGCCAAGCACTAGCTGACTTCATGGCTGAAGTGGACGCCAACGCAGGCTAACCCAGTGGGCCATGAAGACGGTGAACCAGGACCCCGAGCTCTGGCCTTCACCGGGCCTTACTGGACGATCTTCTTTGACGGCTCCTTGCGAAAGCAGGGGGCCAGTGCTGCCGTACTGCTCCTCATGCCATTGGGGGAGCAGTCTGGGTATATGGTGCGTCTCAATTCCAAGGCAACCAACAACATGGCAGAGTATGAAGCACTCTCATCCTTGGCCTAAAGACAGCCCTGTCTCTAGGCGCTCGCCAGTTGTTGGCACAGGGCGACTCCCAGCTAGTTATCAAGCAAGTTAAGGGTGAATGCTCCTACAGTGACCCACAGCTAGCTCCTCATCTGCTTTATGTGCAGATGGTGGAGAAAGACTTCCTCGCTTTGGACCTGCGCCACATACCGCGCGCTGGCAAGGCTGCAGCTGACGACCCCTCAACGAAGACCCCCACCGGAGCCCCTGTGCCCGAAGGGGGCTTCGAGAGGACGTTGCCGCGGCCCACAGCCCGGCCCGCCGAGCAGGGCGAAGGGGGCTAGACCAGCACCTCGAAGCTGGCGGTCCCAGCGGCCATGGACGCCGCCAAGGATCGTAAGCGTCACTGGGGACTCCGTGCAACCCAGCGCTCAAGATCCTGACGCTCAAGTCAGACCCGATGCATAGATCACGGAGATCCGAGACTACTTGAAAGACAATATCCTCCCTGATGAACGTGTATCCGCTGAACGGATCGTGCGTATGGCTAAGAGACACGCGATGGTAGAAGGGGATCTCTACCGACGCGCTGCCAACCGCGTCTGTCGAAGTGTTCAGTCGACACCTCCCCCGGACCTGCACTGGGCAGCCCGCGGAGGTTCTTTTTCGGAGGGGCTAGTCACTTGCGGAGAGCTTGAGCGTATGGACGATGTGGTGGCCCGACCTCCGTCATGGGGTCGTGCCGCCTCGCTCGGGGATCGCATTGGGTGGTGCCGTGTTATGCGGCACCGAACAGCACACATATAAGGAACAATGTATTACATAATCAAAGCGGAAGCTTTACAAATTGTTCTTTGTAAATAATTTACATAAAACAGCTACAGCGGAAGTCTATAAACAGCTCACGTGGAGTATCTAAGCAGCACTCGAGGAGGGATCCAGCCCGCGGACTCCTCTCGCTAGCAACACGAAGACATGGCAGCGGCTAGGTTCTCCAAGGGTGACATAACTCGGAAGTTCCCGAGTCTCACCGGACAACCTTCTTTATAGCGTCGAGGTTTACCTACAAAACCACTTATATAGCAAGAGTGAGCACAAAAGCTCAGCAAGACTTAACCGTCTTTCCTAAGACATGAAACTCTACATGAAAGTAACCTAAGACTTAAGCCTGTCATTTGCGAAAAGACTCGCCTACGAGTTCATCCTTAACTTTCAGATTTTAGCCATAATAGTAGTGACCTTGCGCCCAGCAACATTGGAACTCCACAATCAAACAAGAAACGCTTCATTCCAATGTTACTTGTCCCAAGGTGAAAAATAACTTTAGTTAGCTCTATCTCTACTTCAAACATGGTTTTCATGCAACTTAACATAATTATAACAGCAATTATACTTTTGCAAACTGTTTCCACACAAGTTGATTAACTACGTCACAACATGGGAGCAAGCGGTACTCAATAACCGCGAGGGACGGTGATTCGAATCAAACACTACCCGGATAACTTGACACATACGCCCGCCTCTGAAGACCCAACTCTGGCGTCCTTCATTACGTCGTATGTGGCAACCTTTCTCAGGACACTAAACTGTAGAACCGGTCGCGCCGTCTCGGGATCATAGGTCTAACGAGACGATGTGGTATGCCTCTACAATCCAGTGAACCTGGTACATCGGTTTCCTGGTTCCCATATATCAGTAAGCATCCGGTACACAACTCAATACTTGCTCCTGGACGCGGCATACGCATCGGTCCTTAATCGACACAGGCAGATCTACTTGACCAAGACCTCGTCTTGTCGCAGCCTAACCCCTCTGCCCAGTCTCATCTTTAGAAATGTAAACTTTAGTTTGCTTCCTTTCCCAACCACAATTATGATATTCTAAACTATAGCTCGCGAGTAGATTCCAACTACTCGTCTTCTACCGGATGTCCTAGCCTAATTAGCATTGCCCTATTCTACAGCGATGACACATTTCTACCCTTGACCTCAGGGTTCATGTTTGGTTATGCACGTGGAGTATCAAACATCCTGGACCTAATGCACATACAAACCTTGACCAATAGTAGTGAACAAAGGGAAAACTTTAAAACCAACTTAAGTGCAAACCGGGGCTTGCCTTGGTTTTTGCAGGTAGATAAAGTCAGATAAGTTTGAAGTTAGTCGCTGATGCTGACTTGAAGCTTAATCCCTGCCTTCTTGCTCCTTGATCCAATCTTCACTCATCCACGTTTAACCACTACACGTTATGAATATGCATACATGTTTAACTATAAAACTTTGTGCTAACAAATTCTAAAGCCAAGTTTGAAACTGGAACTTTGTTTAAGAATTTAAAATGAACTGGTGCTAGTGGTTTGGGTTTGTGTTTAAGCACTATCATCAAGTGATGAGTGGGGTTCCATCGCTTGGGTGGGGATCAACTAATAATGGTTGGACAGGACATAATGATCCTGGGCTCCAATGGAGCTGGAAATTTTCTTGTGAGTTCCTTGTCACAAGAAAGTCCTCTGGACCAAAATTCAGAATGTTTCATTAAATAGGTCACCCAGAACAATTCTCTAGGCATTTAGGCATAAAGGAATTAATTCTGATTAAACTTGCACTTTCATGCAAGTCCAAGTGAACCATAATTTCATACATAGCTCAGGGAGTATGTATGAATTTTCCTAGGATTTTTGGAGCTAAGGAATGCCCAGAACTGAATTTCCAAGTTTTGGAAATCCTCTGAAAATGTTTCTGTATTTATTTGAATACAGAAACTTGGAATTAGAATTACCCTAACTAAACCAATTCCAAATGATCTGAAACTTTTACAGGAGTCTCCCCATATCCTAAAGAATATCCTGGGAAAATTTGGGGACTTTTGAATGAACCAAACTCCCTCTAAAATTCTTTTGCTGAAAATTTTTAAAGAATTCTCCAGAATTTTCTATTGGTTTTCATGCAAATTGGGTTGCATATTTGGATGGAGTTTTTTCATCCTGAATCCAACCCAATTTGAATCACTAAATTTGGAGCTCCCTAACAAAAGTTATGCATTTCTAAACTTTGTTTGAAATCTGGAATTAATTTCCTACAGACAATCTAACTGGACCCACGGTTTAAAAGGGCAGCCAATAGAATTTGAGGACACACGGGTCTACACAGTTATCCACCTGTAGCCACAAATGATCAGCAGCCACAGGGGATCCTGTTTGAATTCTCGGCGGCTGACAGGTGGGACCACCACCTTCTTCAACCTCTCGCGCCCACGCTCCCTCGCCGGCAGGAACATCCCCCACCCGGTCCCCCTGTTCCCCGGTCGTCTCCCGGCCCGAAGTCTGCCGCCTGGGGGTTTTTGAGGGCGGGAAAGCCATTCCCGGGGTTTGCGTGGGCTGTAGAGGACCGCAAGGGGTCGGGCGACGGGCAGCGGCCTCGGCCCTTGTCCGGCGACGTCGGCCGGCCTCCCTACTGACCCAAATCCGCGGATTTCTTGCTCTAGAGCACCAGTGACTCATGGCTGAGGTCGTCATGCAAGCAACCGAGCTCAGAAACGCCCCCAACTACCAAGTCATCGTTTGCCCTAGCTTAAAAACGGGTGTCCGACGCTAAAACTCGAAGAACACCGTTGAAGCTCTATTATTCTTCCGGATTTTTGATGTAAGTGACTCACAAGGTGATCTCTAGCCCATCCCATGATCAGCATGAGCCAAGAATGGCTGTTGATCACGAATTTTGGGAAATCCCCCAACCACGGCTTATGGACACCTCGTCGGTTTTTCTAGAAATTCCTGGGCTACCGTGGATGGATTGCTTAGGGTTTTTGGCAGCGTGAAGAGAAGAGAGTGGCGCACCTATTCGCTGTTCAACCCGTGGTGTGACACGGCCTGTACCGCCGGGGCGTCGAGGAGGCGCGGCGGCGGCTTGAACCAAAGCTTCACGGCAAGTTCTTGTTGTGTACCGCGCACAAGGGCTGGTGGGATGGGTTGGGTAGCTCGAGGATGATCAGTGGGTTCTTGCGCATGTCTCCACGAGCTCAGATGGCCGTGCGAAGGACGAGCAGCGCCGAGCGAGGATCGGCGCTGAGGTTTGGTCGAGCGGCGGCTCTCGGTGTTCGGCGCGGGACTAATAGGCCCGAGTGGGGGGGTCGGCTGGGGCAAGAGATCACGCCGAGACGTAATGACCGACTCAGGGAGGTCGCCAGCGTGAGGGGGAGGGCGAGGCGGTGGCCTCGGTGGCGCCCCAGTGTCGTTCGGGGGAAAGCCTCGGCCGCTTGGTAGAAACAGGAAGTTTTCTTCGAGGGTAAGTTTAAAGATTACTATGACATATGGGGCCCACCCCCTTTCTTATCCCCAAAACTTTCACAAAGACCTCCAAATCTTGGCACATGGCAAATTCAGCTATGAAGAGCTCAAATTCAAAGGCCAATTGGAAATTTGGAGATTTTTACTTCAGTTTCAAATTCGAATTCAAATTTCAATGACAATTCACAAGTAGCTTTGATACACATATCAAAGCACCCCCAAATTTGCTCAAAATTTGCCTTCTCCATAATTTGAACCTGGAGAGTTTGAATATGTCGTCTGATCTTTGAGTTGGCCACTGCAAATACAAATTTTTAAACAACAGTTTGAATTTCCTTTTTAGAAAGGGCCTTCTTTGCCTTGAAGTAGACCATTTAATTCAAACTGAAATTTATGTCCTCTTTGGTGATGACCCATCTGAATTTGGGTGAAATACTTTGGTTTGCTCCTAGCCCATGCTTGATCAATCTTGGTCCCAAGCTGAACCGCACAAGTTCAGTTTGACCATGCCCCTCAAATTTGAATTTGAAGGTGATCTCAAACAATGCTTTGAACAAATGGTATATGAGCTCAAACATTCTCCAACTTTGGAACTTAAGCTCTTTAATACCTGAGGACTGCAATGGTCATCTCATATATATGCTTTTGGACCATCTGACCATGAATGCTTTGCAAGGGTTCAAAAATGGGGTTTAAACTTCCCTCCCCTCTACTCATAGATAATGTGCATATGAGTTAGCTTTTTGGGAGTGAAATCCTTCTCTATGTTAGCATGGGTTCAGTATGAGCTAAAGAACATTTTAGCTTTCACCACATGCCCATGTTTGAGTTTATCATTTCATGTGACATAACTCAAATCATTCCCTTGCCTTAACATGTTTGAATTCAGCTTGAACCCAACATGATCATAATCCATTCCTTTTTAGCTCACCCTCAAATTAGAAAGTTGCCACCATAATCTCCTCAGTTCAAATGTATGAGGCTCCATGTGTATACAAAAGTTTGACGGCAATTTGAGCTGAGCCTTTGGGTCTAAAAACCTTATCTTTATTCTTTCTCATCCACATGTATGATTACACATGAGTTTATCTTCACCTTGGTCCAACTCATTCAAAGGCATGCTTTGAACCCATGTGGTTGCACCTCATGCATACCATCACATGTGAGAAAGTTTTTGTAAGTCCCGTTTTTCATGAACCAGAGACACGATGATGTTCAATCACACGTTTCTTTGCATCCACGTTTTTGGGACTTTTACATTCCTCCCCCCTTAAAAAGAATCTCGTACCGAGATTCCAACAGGAGAACGAGATGGGAGAGGTAATGCCAAGTGGCAGGACGATAAAAACTCCGGATAGTTCATGCGGAGGTAATCTTTGCTCTCCACGTTGTTCCTTCCATGGTATGATTACCCCACAACACCTGGTAAAATCTTAATATCCGATTCTAGGTGTTCCGGATTCTTTTCATCGATAGTCTGAACCGGTCGTTCGGTGTAGGTACGATCCGGCTTCAACTAGTCAAGTTCTTCGGTGTGGATGGCAATGGTAGCTTTAAGCCACTTCCATAGCTGTGACATATGAAATATATCGTGAACACCAGCAAGGCTTGCCGGTAGTTCCAGCCGGTAAGTTACGGTTCCACACACCTCCGTGATAGCAAGTGGATCTAAGGCTCGGGGAGAAAAATCCCCCTTCACATCGGACCGGTGAATTCCTTTCATCGGAGACACGCAAAAATAACGTGTTCTCCTCCGTCGAAATGCAACAGTCTATGCCTTTGACCATAGTGACTTTTCTGTCCGGATTGCACAGCCTCCAAGTCCGCTTCTACCACCCGAACTCGGTCATCGGCTTTGTTGACAAATCCACCCCGAACAGTACTCTTTCACCGTACTCACACCACTTCCACGGTGTGCGACATTTCCGACTGTAGAGTTTCATCCTACAAGGTATAACTATATGGTCTTTAAACCATAGAGTACCCTCATTGCCCTTTATAGTGACGGCATTGAGTTAACGAAAATCAACACTTAATATTAGTGTCTCTTCGTTCTTCTTAATACACAGCGCAGAGGAACCCCAAGGTGATGAGCTCGGTCCTATAAAACCTTTGCTCATAAGTTCACTTAGCTGCTCCTTCAACTCCGCTAGTTCATTGGATGCCATCTTATACGGCCTTCATGAAATAGGTGTTGCTTCCAGCGTCAGTTCAATCTTAAACTTGACCTCCCGTTATCCGGCATGCCCGGTAACTCATTGGAAACACATCGGTTCTTCACGTCCCACCGGAAACTCCTCAAGTTTAATCACTTCCGTGGGATAGGCCTACCCAGTCCTCTTTTCTGTACAGAATGGATTCTTCTGTCTTTACCCAGATTTTGATCCGTTTAGCAGCACTTTCATAACTCAAGTTGAATACCAAAGTTAAAGTTAACTTCAGTATCTTTCCAACGAGTACTCAAATGCTTCCAGATCATCTCTGGCTCAAAAGTTATGATTTCTCAAAGTTGACAGAATTCCTGGATAAAATTTGCCAGCATCTCCTTTGTATGTGGCTACTTTATCACAGTTGTATGTAAAATACAATAAGAATCTGAGCAAACTATGAATTACAAAAATTTTGCAAATTTTATAGCCTTTCCAACGGTGTATTATAGGCTCCTTAAAGATTTTTCTACAGGAAGTTATGGCTTAAAAACAGAAAGGTCCAGAGAGGTTTTTTTGCTACTGTCCTGGTTCTGAACAGTTTGCCTTCAACTGGACTTTTCACCAACTTAACGTATGACTTTGCTCTGGAGGTCTACAAAGAAGTTGTAGAGCACTTAAAAATCTTTCCAAAACTGTATCATACGCCTTAATTGGTTAAATCTACTCAGAGTTATGCTCTGTTAAAGTCCAGCAAGAATTTCTGACAGAAACAGAGCACTCTGTTTTTGAAAACTTTGATACCTAGTTATACTCTCATTTGAATCTTAGCTCAAAATAAGAGTTCAGTAGCTACTACTTGTTTCAAACTTCCATTTTTAGTTGAAATTTAGTTCATGACTCATTTCTTTCATAGGGAAGAGGTTATTAAGTGTAGTACAGTGTCGATGCACCATAATAACATGTCGGTACTACGTTGCCTCACCAAAAGAAAATCTTAAACCGGATTATACCGGCATATCCGTTTTATCAGTGGCACTAAGACGGTCTCTCGCACACGTGTACTACACGGGATAAGTACGTGGTTAGTATCTGCAGAAGATCACTCAATAGTGGTGCACTCAAAGGTTGTTTCATTTCAGGCAGTTCCATATTTGAAAGTAAATACAAATGCCCGTATCATTGTCATAAGGCCGTCCTTGAGTTAAGCCACGTCTCAAGGCACGTGATCGTGTTTCAACACTACACGACGGGGAACCCGAGTATGTCATGAACGGGTCGTCACGGTTGGGAATGTTATCAACCCAACGGATACCACCTACTGCCCTGCAGGGCACGCCGATGGCAAGCGCTGCGTATGTCCTCCTAGGCTATTTCCAGACGAACACACTATCGTGTTACTGATCACACGATGGGGTCCCCACTTACTTGCCTAATGCACGCTAGGGATCAGCGTTTCATATGAACTCAGAAACATGAAGAGTCCAAGAGTTTCATATTAACATCTCACACCAAGCTGTGAGATCTAACCCTGAACCACTTTCCTCGTCAGGGGAGCTAACCGAAATTGAACCGCTTTCAGTGGCGTTCCTTCCATTCTTACCTGAGCGTAGGTGCGTCGTTACATAATCAAAATTCAGAATTATAACAAGTATGTTAGTCCTGCCACTTAAGTAACTATACTACTATAGTCCTTATGTGGGCCTAATATCGTTTCCTCACCGTATCCTAGGTTTTTGTCGTAATACCATCCTTATTCCGCACGCTATTACCAATGCGGCTCTGATACCACGCTGAGGGGGCCCGACCTCCGTCACGGGGTCGTGCCGCCTCGCACGGGGATCGCATTGGGTGGTGCCGTGTTATGCGGCACCGAACATCACACATATAAGGAACAATGTATTACATAATCAAAGTAGAAGCTTTACAAATTATTCTTTGTAAATAATTTACATAAAATAGCTACAGCGGAAGTCTATAAACTGCTCACGTGGAGTATCTAAGCAGCACTCGAGGAGGGGTCCAGCCCGCGGACTCCTCTCGCTACCAACACGAAGACATGGCAGCGGCTAGGTTCTCCAAGGGTGACATAACTCGGAAGTTCCCAAGTCTCACCGGACAACCTTCTTTATAGCGTCGATATTTACCTGCAAAACCACTTATATAGCAAGAGTGAGCACAAAGGCTCAGCAAGACTTAACCGTCTTTCTTAAGACATGAAACTCTACATGAAAGTAACTTAAGACTTAAGCCTGTCATTTGCGAAAAGACTCGCCTATGAGTTCATCCTTAACTTTCGGATTTTAGCCATAATAGTAGTGACCTTGCGCCCAGCAACATTGGAACTCCACAATAAAACAAGAAACGCTTCATTCCAATGTTACTTGTTTCAAGGTGAAAAATAACTTTAGTTAGCTCTATCTCTACTTCAAACATGGTTTTCATGCAACTTAACATAATTATAACAGCAATTATGCTTTTGCAAACTGTTTCCACACAAGTTGATTAACTACGTCACAACATGGGAGCAAGCGGTACTCAATAACCGCGAGGGACGGTGAATCGAATCAAACACTACCCGGATAACTCGACACATACGCCCGCCTCTGAAGACCCAACTCTGGCGTCCTTCATTACATCGTATGTGGCAACCTTTCTCAGGACACTAAACTATAGAACCGGTCCCGCCGTCTCGGGCTCATAGGTCTAACGAGACGATGTGGTATGCCTCTACAATCCAGTGAACCTGGTACATCGGTTTCCTGGTTCTTATATATCAGTAAGCATCTGGTACACAACTCAATACTTGCTCCTGGACGCGGCATACGCATCGGTCCTTAATCGACACAGGCAGAGCTACTCGATCAAGACCTCGTCTTGTCGCAGCCTAACCCCTCTGCCCAGTCTCATCTTTAGAAATGTAAACTTTACTTTGCTTCCTTTCCCAACCACACTTATGATATTCTAAACTATAGCTCGCGAATAGATTCCAACTACTCGTCTTCTACCGGATGTCCTAGCTTAATTAGCATTGCCCTATTCTACAGCGATGACACATTTCTACCCTTGACCTCAGGGTTCATGTTTGGTTATGCACGTGGAGTATCAAACATTCTGGACCTAATGCACATACAAACCTTGACCAATAGTAGTGAACAAAGGGAAAACTTTAAAACCAACTTAAGTGCAAACCGGGGCTTGCCTTGGTTTTTGCAGGTAGCTAAAGTCAGATAAGTTTGAAGTTAGTCGCTGATGCTGACTTGAAGCTTAATCCATGCCTTCTTGCTTCTTGATCCAATCTTCATTCATCCACGTTTAACCACTACACGTTATGAATATGCATACATGTTTAATTATAAAACTTTGTGCTAACAAATGCTAAAGCCAAGTTTGAAACTAGAACCTTGTTTAAGAATTTAAAATGAAACTGGTGCTAGTGGTTTGGGTTTGTGTTTAAACACTATCATCAAGTAATGAGTGGGGTTCCATCACTTGGGTGGGGATCAACTAATAATGGTTGGACAGGACATAATGATCCTGGGCTCCAATGGAGCTGGAAATTTTCTTGTGAGTTCATTGTCACAAGAAAGTCCTCTGGACCAAAATTCAGAATGTTTCATTGAATAGGTCACCCAGAACAATTCCCTAGACATTTAGGCATAAAGGAATTAATTCTGATTAAACTTGCACTTTCATGCAAGTCCAAGTGAACCATAATTTCATACATAGCTCAGGGAGTATGTATGAATTTTCCTAGGATTTTTGAAGCTAAGGAATGCCCAGAACTGAATTTCCAAGTTTTGGAAATCCTCTGAAAATGTTTCTGTATTTATTTGAATACAGAAACTTGGAATTAGAATTACCCTAACTAAACCAACTCCAAATGAGCTAAAACTTTTACAGGAGTCTCCCCATATCCTAAAGAATATCCTGGCAAAATTCGGGGACTTTTGGATGAACCAAACTCCCTCTAAAATTCTTTTGCTGAAAAGCTTTAAAGAATTCTCCAGAATTTTCTATTGGTTTTCATGCAAATTGGGTTGCATATTTGGATGGAGTTTTGTGTCACACCCGGTTTTTCCGAAGAAACAACCAAGTGAATATCACATGTATGCCAGGATCATTTTCTCATACATGTGATGACAAATAGTGAAGCATCATTTATTACAAGCCAGGTGTCGAATATAAATAAGTCTTACATCGCAAATGTCTCAATGGACACTAATTCTTCATCACAAGTAAACAAACTAGCAGCGGAATATTATTCTTTTAGGGCTCCATCACAGGCGTTGCCCGGGGGTCTTCATGAACCTAAAAACCTTCCTCGGGTCCAAAGTCTTGGTCATTATACACCACCTCATTATCTTGACCTGAGCAGCAATATAAACCAACAAAAATGCAAGGTTGAGTACCAATGGTACTCAGCAAGTGTGGGAAAATTATATCATGCATGGCTAGAACAAGGAGAGATTGAACTCATGGTTAAAGCACTACGCAATTAATACCTATCACCTTAGCTTATTAAGCACCTACATTACTACACAGGTGAAATGGTCCCAATCTCCCAACCCATTATCATAATCCAATAACCATAACATCATTTCCAATGTTAAGCTCCCCGCTTAACTTCCAAAACCATCAATCCTCTAATCATGAATAAGTCCAGGCCGCTCTTAACCGTGAGCACGGCTGTCAAGACAGTTTTGACTCTGCAGAGTTTGTACCACTGTACCCACATGTAGTGATTTCATCCCCCGTTGCCGGGTGGACTAAAAGAACCTCCATTATGCCAGTGGTTACGATCCACATTCACACTTCCCAGGTGTGCAGCCAGGAGATCACTACGAAGCCTTTACAAAGGGATTCCCGACGAGCGTGGACCCACTGAGGTTTCACCCCTAACAGCATACAAGAGGCTCCAACCCCACTGCAGTGGCCCCCTCTTGAGCCTTGCGGTTCATATGGTAGTCCAGCTGACACCTACTCCCCGCACCATCCAACACACCCATACTACGCCGGGGATACACCTAATTAATTGGCCAAGCTGCCCCATCTCAGCATGTGGTTGGTACTGTAAAGCCGGGTTACATGCTCCATGAACCGATCCTTAGGATCCAGGCAAGTACTAAACACAAACCCAAGTCTCGTGCACCTAGCACACAACCAAAACATCCAACTTGCCTTGATCCCTACCTCTACATAACTCACAATGTCTCATTCAAGAGTATGGTAATATAAACTGATGATCTCATTTCCCAAATATCCCATTCTAAGCATGGCTAAGCAAATGCATGTAAATAAATGACATGGTAAAATCAATCCCAACCCAAGCTTCAAGGAAACAAGGTAATGCAATTCTAGGGAAACTTTCCTAGCATGGGTTTCATATTTCAATTGACAATGCAAATAATTCTATCTACACATCCTAGCATAGGATCAAAGTGGTCAAGGACACTTGCCTCCTTCTTGCTGCTCTTGAAATGGGTAGTCCTGATCTTGGAAAGGGATAACTTGCTCTTGAACAGGTTCTACTTCATACCATCACACATAGCAAAAGAAAAACAACAATCATAAGACATAGTTCACACTTCTTACTTCATACAAACCACACATTCATATTTATGAAATTCATTCACCATTATATGTGTTGTGGTTACTTTGTGTGTTGATCTGTGGCTTGCATACACTTTATTTATATGTATATGATTCCTACTTTGGTGTTCATATTTATACTTACATACTATATATATATATATATGTGTGTGTTTCAGTTTTAAATAAATTTCTTATATTAAACTACTACACCTTTTCACTACCAAGTATGTATGAAAAGTATTTTTCTTCTCCATATGTGCCTTCAGAATTTCTACCAACCCTAAACTGAATTCTTTGTATTTTAGAAACTCCATTTATCATTTACTAGTTGCTATATTTTCAGATTTACACTCCTATGCATAATTGTGTATTTCATTATGAAATTAGTAATACACATCATCTAAACAGTATAGGTTCTGGTCCTAAATGATGTAATAACATATTTTGACCGTGGCTTCTGATGTAGACTATTTCATAATTATTTTCCCTATTTTTCTATAACTATTCTTTACTTAAAAATGTGTCCCTATACTAATAAATATGAATAATAGATGAAACAGATTTATTTCAGCCCAAAAATATATTTTTATCTCACTCCAAAGTTTTCTAAGTACTGAGAAAGTTTTTAATTAATTTGGCAATTATGTTTGTCCCCCTTTTTAATTTTTAAACACTAGTTACATATTCAATTTTCTAAATTAAATACTAAACAGGGCTAAAATAATGAATTCACCCCATTACAGGGTCTATAATATTATTTTCAAAATTTCCAGGGGTCTAGCTACACTTATCAGAGGTGTTTTTCCTAATTTTTATTAAGTCCAGGGGCTAAAACTGATTTTTAAATGAATTTACATGATTTTCTGGAGTTCCAGGGGCTAGATCGGAAGTTTCCGGGGCTAGCTCCCAATTCCAGAGAACCCCAGGGGGTAGCACGTAAGAATTCCAGTCTTTATAATACGGGGCTGACGTGGACCGTCCGATTTTAAACCGACGGCTGAGATTATAACATCAAACCGGTACGCGGGGTTTTAAAGTCTACCGTGCGATTTAAAATAAACGGCGCACAAGCGGCCACGTCGCTCTGATCGAGCGCGGGCGGCGCTGCCGGCGGCGCACGGCGGCGGGAAGCGGCGATCTCGCCGGAAAGTTTCGGATCCTCGAGAATTCTGCCTAGAACTGTGATCTTATGGCATAGATCGGTAGAGGGGAGGTCAGGGATCTCACCTCGGGGGTTTTCTCGAGCTCGGGGGTCCTGGAAAGTGATCGGCGGCGAGGTCCGAGGCAAAACCACGGCGAAGCTCGTCGGCGCTGTGTTTACACCGTAACTCTCCGAGTTTTCTGCACATGCAAAGTTCCCCGGAGGCGGTGGATCAAGACCAGCGCGTTAGATCAGAGTTTCCGAGCTTAGATCGGCCAGAATTCACCGGCGAAGTCTCGGTGCTCACCGGAGTAAAAATCGGCGATCGCGTGGGAAAAACCGATCGGGGCTGGGGTTTTTATAGCCGGGGGAGGGTGGTGGGTCAGTTGTGATCGAGTTGGATTCGTTTGGGACCGGAATTTGGCTGAGGGACGCGGTTTTCAATCGGTTAAGATCGCGCGCGCTCGGGGGGAAAAGTCCGGGGTCGCGGGGGCTCAGGGTTAGGGATGACAGGTGGGTCCCACCCGTCTGTGAGAGGCAGCGCGGCGCGCGCGGAGGCGGGCTGGCGCGGGGAAACTGGGCCGGCTGGCGGGTTTCGGCCCACTGGCCGGTTTTTTTTCCCGTTTCTCTTTTTCTTTTTCCATTTCTTTTCTGATTTGAGTTTAATTTGAATTCCAGTTTGAATTTGAATTTTTCCAAAACATGCAACACATCCAAAAATTTTTAAATTCCCCTCTGAACATGGTTTAGGGTTTTGAATCAAAATTTGGGGTGTTACATTTTGCATCCTGAATCCAACTCAATTTGAATCACTAAATTTGGAGCTCCCTAACAAAAGTTATGCATTTCTAAACTTTGTTTGAAATCTGAAATTAATTTCCTACAGACAATCTAACTGGACCCACGGTTTAAAATGACAGCCAATAGAATTTGAGGACACACGGGTCTACACAGTTATCCGCCCGTAGCCACAAACGATTAGCAGCCACAGGGGATCCTGTTTAAATTCTCGGCGGCTGACAGGTGGGACCACCACCTTCTTCAACCTTCCGCTCCCCCTCTTTCCCGCACCCGCGCTCCCTCGCCCGCAGGAACATCCCCCACCTGGTCCCCCTGTTCCCCGGTCGTCTCCCGGCCCGAAGTCTGCCGCCTGGGGGTTTTTGAGGGCGGGAAAGCCATTCCCGGGGTTTGCATGGGCTGTAGAGGACCGCAAGGGGTCGGGCGACGGGCAGCGGCCTCGGCCCTTGTCCGGCGACGTCGGCCGGCCTCTCTACTGACCCAAATCCGCGGATTTCTTGCTCCAGAGCACCAGTGACTCATGGCCGAGGTCGTCATGCAAGCAACCGAGCTCAGAAACGCCCCCAACTACCAAGTCATCGTTCGCCCTAGCTTAAAAACGGGTGTCCGACGCTAAAACTCGAAGAACACCGTCGAAGCTATATTATTCTTCCGGATTTTTGATGTCAGTGACTCACAAGGTGGTCTCTATCCCATCCCATGATCAGCATGAGCCAAGAATGGCTGTTGATCATGAATTTTGGGAAATCCCCCAACCACGGCTTATGGACACCTCGTCGGTTTTTCTAGAAATTCCTGGGCTACCGTGGATGGATTGCTTAGGGTTTTTGGCAGCGTGAAGAGAAGAGAGTGGCGCACCTATTCGCTGTTCAACCCGTGGTGTGACACGGCCTGTACCGCCGGGGCGTCGAGGAAGCGTGGCGGTGGCTTGAACCGAAGCTTCACGGCAAGTTCTTGTTGTGTACCGTGCACAAGGGCTGGTGGGATGGGTTGGGTAGCTCGAGGATGATCAGTGGGTTCTTGCGCATGTCTCCACGAGCTCAGATGGCCGTGCGAAGGACGAGCAGCGCCGAGCGAGGATTGGCGCTGAGGTTTGGTCGAGCGGCGGCTCTCGGTGTTCGGCGCGGGACTAATAGGCCCGAGTGGGGGGGTCGGCTGGGGCAAGAGATCACGCCGAGACGTAATGACCGACTCAAGGAGGTCGCCAGCGCGAGGAGGAGGGTGAGGCGGTGGCCTCGGTGGCGCCCCGGTGTCGTTCCGGGGAAAGCCTCGGCCGCTCGGTAGAAACAGGAAGTTTTCTTCGAGGGTAAGTTTAAAGATTACTATGACATGTGGGGCCCACCCCCTTTCTTATCCCCAAAACTTTCACAAAGACCTCCAAATCTTGGCACATGGCAAATTCAGCTATGAAGAGCTCAAATTCAAAGACCAATTGGAAATTTGGAAATTTTTTACTTCAGTTTCAAATTCGAATTCAAATTTCAATGACAATTCACAAGTAGCTTTGATACACATATCAAAGCACCTCCAAATTTGCTCAAAATTTGCCTTCTCCATAATTTGAACCTGGAGAGTTTGAATATGCCGTCTGATCTTTGAGTTGGCCACTGCAAATACAAATTTTTAAACAACAGTTTGAATTTCCTTTTTGGAAAGGGCCTTCTTTGCCTTGAAGTAGACCATTTAATTCAAACTGAAATTTAAGTCCTCTTTGGTGATGACCCATCTGAATTTGGGTGAAACACTTTGGTTTGCTCTAAGCCCATGCTTGATCAATCTTGGTCCCAAGCTGAACCGCACAAGTTCAGTTTGACCATGCCCCTCAAATTTGAATTTGAAGGTGATCTCAAACAATGCTTTGAACAAATGGTATATGAGCTCAAACATTCTCCAACTTTGGAACTTAAGCTCTTTAATAACTGAGGACTGCAATGGTCATCTCATATATATGCTTTTGGACCATCTGACCATGAATGCTTTACAAGGGTTCAAAAATGGGGTTTAAACTTCCCTCCCTCTACTCATAGATAATGTGCATATGAGTTAGCTTTTTGGGAGTGAAATCCTTCTCTAGGTTAGGATGGGTTCAGTATGAGCCAAAGAACATTTTAGCTTTCACCACATGCCCATGTTTGAGTTTATCATTTCATGTGACATAACTCAAATCATTCCCTTGCCTTAACATGTTTGAATTCAGCATGAACCCAACATGATCATAATCCATTCCTTTTTAGCTCACCCTCAAATTAGAAAGTTGCCACCATAATCTCCCCAGTTCAAATGTATGAGGCTCCATGTGTATACAAAAGTTTGGCGGCAATTTGAGCTGAGCCTTTGGGTCTAAAAACCTTATCTTTATTCTTTATCATCCACATGTATGATTACACATGAGTTTATCTTCACCTTGGTCCAACTCATTCAAAGGCATGCTTTGAACCCATGTGGTTGCACCTCATGCATACCATCACATGTGAGAAAGTTTTTGTAAGTCCCATTTTTCATGAACCAGAGACACGATGATGTTCAATCACACGTTTCTTTGCATCCACGTTTTTGGGACTTTTACAAATGAGTTAAGGAAAAGCTTGACACGGCGGATTTTACGTGGTTTGGGCCGCCGGAGCGTAAAACCCCACGTCCACGGTGAGCTGAGGAGCTCGCTGTATTGCTTGTTGCTCAAAACTAGAGTCCTGATCTTGGGGATGATTGATGTCTAGCGTATGAGTTGCGGGAGTGCGAACCAAGGGTGCGAATGGCTAGAGTGCGAATCCTTGCTAACGTTGCCTACCCGAGCCTTTTATAGTCCAAGGCTCGTGTGGCTTACAAGGGGGGCCCGGGGCCCGACAGGTGGTCCCGGGGAGATTGTCTGCAGACTATCGTATCCGCAGTTATGTCGGTAGTTGTCTCTGGCGAAGGCTTCTGAGTCTTCGTCTTGCCGCCCTGCCCATGCCGCATGCTAGCCGTAGTGGTTGATGACGGCGGGAGCGGCATGGGATGTCTTGTCCCTGCGTTTATTGGCTGGCAGGCTCTGACCCTGCGCGCCAGTCTGTGATGCGACTGGGCGCAACGGCACCTGACAGAGGCATGCTCCGCGTCTCCGCGTCTTGGGCAGGCGCGGGCCTCGAATACCTTGTACGGGCAAGGTATGGGGCGTCTTTACACCCGCTGCCAACCGCTCGGGGGCAGGCAGCGCTCTTCTGCTGGACACGTGGTGGGCCCGGAGCCCTCCTCAGAGAAGAGGGGGTCTGGCCCAGCAGGACACGTGGAGCCTTCGGACCTCTTCCCGCGGAGGGGGAGGTCCGGCTTCTGTTGGCCACGTGGCGGGCCGGGAGCTCTCCTCTGAGGAGAGGGAGGTCCGGCCCCGCTGGACACGTTGCGCCTTCGGACCTCTCCCCCGTGGAGGGGGGAGGTCCGGCTTCTGCAGGCCACATGGCGAGCCCGGAGCTCTCCTCAGAGGAGAGGGAGGTCTGGCCTCGATGGACGCGTGGCGCCTTCGGAGCTCTCCCTGCGGAGAAGGGCGAGACCCTTAGGCGTTTTCCCCTGTGCGCGGGGGTACCCTATATCGCGGGTACCGACAGTGGCCCCCGGGCCTATCTCGGGGGAGAGCGAGCCCGAGGTGGGACCTCCGTCTCTTCTGTTCCGCGCACTTTCTCTAAGTCCCGCCGTGCTCGCCACGTGGCCAACAGAAGCCGGACCTCCCCCTCCACGGGGAGAGGTCCGAAGGCTCCACGTGTCCTGAGGGGCCGGACCTCCCTCTTCTCTGAGGAGGGCTCCGGGCCCGCCACGTGTCCAGTAGAAGAGCGCTGCCTGCCCCCGAGCGGTAGGCGGCGGGCGTAAAGACGCCCCATACGTTACCCGTACAAGGTATTCAAGGCCCGCGTCTTCCCAAGACACGGAGACGCGGAACACGCCTCTGTCAGGTGCCGTTGTGCCCAGTCACATCACAGACTGGCGCGCGGTGTCAGAGCCTGCCAGCCAATAAACGCAGCGACAAGACATCCCATGCCGCCTCCGCCGCCATCAACCACTACGACCAGCATGCGGCATGGGCAGGGCGGCAAGACGAAGACTCAGAGGCCTTCGCTAGAGACAACTACCGGCATAACTGCAGATACGGTAGATAACAGTCAATCTCCCCGGGACCACCTGTCGGGTCCTGGGCCCCCTTGTAAGCCACCCGAGTCTTAGACTATAAAAGGCTCGGGTAGGCGACGTTAGCAAGGGTTCGCACTCTCGCAACTCATACGCTAGGCATCAGTCATCCCCAAGCTCAGGACTTCGGTTCTGAGCAGCAAGCAATACAGCGAGCTCCTTAGCTTGCCGTGGACGTAGGGTTTTACGCTCCGGCGGCCTGAACCACGTAAAAACTCGCCGTGTCAAGCTCTTCCTAATTCGTCCATACGCTCAAGCTCTCCGCAAGTGACTAGCCCCACCGAAAAAAGAACCTCCGCGGGCTGCCCAGTGCAGACCCGGGGGAAGTGTCGACCGAACACTTCGACATTTGGTGCGCCAGGAAGGG
The DNA here is from genome assembly GCA_030760725.1 of Neostapfia colusana. NCBI lineage: Eukaryota > Viridiplantae > Streptophyta > Magnoliopsida > Poales > Poaceae > Neostapfia > Neostapfia colusana. The sequence continues at coordinate 35,810,650 of JASWHV010000001.1, read as the reverse complement.
GGCTTCCCCTTGCGTGACGAGTTCCCGCCGACGAAGATGACCAAGCTTCCTTCAGCGGCAAACTCCCCTCCCCCGCGTTCGCGGCGAACCGTGACCAGGGGGGGTACATGTCGACACACTCAGGACGGAGTGTGTCGGCGCAAGCTGGGAGCCAGCAGCCGGCTCTGGCAGCGCCGACCCCGGCAATGCAGGCTCCAACCAGCGTCAGGTCTTCAGTAGCGCTGGGCGTACCCGGTGGGGGTGCGCTAGCTGCAGCAAGAGCGCTATTGCACAATCCGCCTGCTGGGGACGCGCCTCAGGCAGCGACCCAGCAGTGGATTCGTGAGGTAGACCGTCTCGTGGTCGCCGCCGCAAACCCTCGACTTCGGCGGGGACGACGCTCCGGCCAACCGGCTGTGTCGGTACCTGGGATATGGGGTACCCCCGCGCACAGGGTAAAATGCCTAAGGAACTCGCCCTTCTCTGCAGGGAGAGCTCCGAAGGCGCCACGCGTCCGGCGGGGCCTGACCTCCCTCTCCTCAGAGGAGAGCTCTGGGCCCGCCACGTGGCATACAGAAGCCGGACCTCCCCCTCCGCGGGAGAGAGGTCCAAAGGCGCCGCGTATCCAGCGGGGCCGGACCTCCCTCTCCTCAGAGGAGAGCTCCGGGCCCGCCACGTGGCCAACAGAAGCCGAACCTCTCCCTCCGCGGGGAGAGGCCCGGAGGCTCCACGTGCCCCGTGGGGCTGACCCTCCTCTTCTCTGAGAAGGGCTCTGGGCCCGCCACGTGGCAGCAGAGCGACGCTGCCTGCCCCGAGCGATAGGCAGCGGGCGTAAATATGCCCCATACCTTGCCCGTACAAGGTATTCAAGGCCCGCGTCTTCCCAAGACGCGGAGACGCGGAGCACGCTTCTGTCAGGTGCCGTTGCGCCCAGTCGCATCACAGACTGGCGCGCAGTGTCAGAACCTGTCAGCCAATAAACACCGCGACAAGACATCCCATGCCGCCTGCACCGTCATCAACCACTACGCCTAGCGTGCGGCATGGGCAGGGCGGCAAGATGAAGACTCAGAAGCCTTCGGCCAGAGACAACTACCGGCATAACTGCAGATACGGTAGATAATAGACAATCTTCCCGGGACCACCTGTCGGGTCCGGGCTTCCCTTGTAAGCCACCCGAGTCTTGGACTATAAAAGGCTCGGGTAGGCGTCGATAGCAAGGGTTCGCACTTTGCAACTCATACGCTAGCCATACGCTCTCAAGCTGTAACTCACCCCCAAGCTCAGGCCTCCGGTCCTGAGCAGCAAGCAATACAGCGAGCTCCATAGCTCGCCGTGGACGTAGGATTTTACGCTCCGGCGGTCTGAACCACGTAAAACTTGCTGTGTCAAGCTCTTACTAACTCGTCCATCTGCGCAAGCTCTCCGCTAGGGACTAGCCCCACCGAAAAAAGAACCTCTGCGGGCTGCCCAGTGCAGGCCCGGGGGAAGTGTCGACTGCACACTTCGACATTTGGCGCGCCAGGTAGGGGGCTTTTCTCCTAGCGCGACGAGTTTCCGCCGACGAAGATGACCAAGCTTCCTTCAGCGGCAAACTCTCCCCCTCCGCGTTCACGGCGAACCGTGACCACTGGGGAGTACATGTCGACGCACTCAGGACGGAGTGTGTCAGCACAAGCTGGTAGCCAGCAGCCGACTCCGGCGACGCCGACTCCGGCTATGCAGGCCCCGACCAGTGTGAGATCTTATGCAGCGCTGAGCGTACACCATGGAGGTGCGCTAGCTGCAGCAAGAGCGCTGCTGCGCAACCCACCTGCGGGGGATGTGCCCCATTCAGCGACCCAGCAATGGGTCCGTGAGGTGGACCGCCTCGTTGTCGCCACCGCGAACCCTCGGTTTCGGCGAGGACGGCGCCCAGGACAACCGGCTGTGCCGCTGACGCGCACACCCACGGTTGACGGGCTAACGGCGGATTCCAGCTCCTCCAGGCTCCTGTCGACGGACCTGCGAAGGGAACTAGAACGGTGTCACCTGGGCCAGGATGCCCGGGTGTACCTCGAGCGACGCTGAGAAAGGCGTCGCAACCATGAGGCTGGCGACAGCATGTCGTCGGCCTCGACACAACCAGAAGGGCAGGCCTTCGCCACGCGAGCCCTGCCTCAGGCATATGCTGCGCAGCATATGCCACAACTATATGCGCCGCAAGCAGCGGCCCCGGTCTATGGTGCAGCCTTGCCCATGCCGGGATACGCGGTGCCAAGTGCGAACCAAGCGTTCGCAGCGCCAGTACCTGCAGCAGCAGGTGCAGGATGTGCGGCCCTTGCACCCCACCTTCGCTTCGCAAGGTGGCCACGCAAGTTTCGCCCGCACCTGCCCGAGAAGTACGACGGCAGCGTCAACCCAGCGGAGTTCCTCCAGATCTACTCCACCACCGTACTTGCCGCAGGAGGGGACGAGGCTGTCATGGCCAACTACTTTCCTGTCGCCTTGACCGGCCCAGCTCGGTCTTGGCTCATGAATCTACCTCAGGGGTCCATAACCTCCTGGGGAGAGCTCTGCCGGCAGTTCGTCGCCAACTTCGGCAGCTCCTACACCCGTCCCAGCACGGAGCTTGACCTCCACGCCGTCAAGCAACAACCTGGGGAGTCACTGCGCTCTTTCATCCAGCGGTTCTCTCAGGTACGCAACACCATCCCGCATATCCAAAGTGGCTCTGTGGTGGTGGCGTTCCGACAGGGTGTCCGGGACGAGAAAATGCTTGAGAAGCTCGCGACCAGAGAGGTCCGCGACGTCTCAGAGCTCTTCAGCCTGGCGGACAAGTGCGCCAGAGCAGCTGAAGGGCGGAACTGGCACGCTCTGCTGACCTCCGAGTCAGGAGGGCAGCCCGGGTCCGGTGCTGCTGCCTATGGGGGTGCCAAGAAGACCAAGAACCGGGGGAGTGGCAAGATGAAGTCACCATTCACAGCCCCCGTCGCCGCAGCTGCGACGACCAGTGGAGCTCGGGGGCCACGCCCCGACAAAAGGCAGCGGCAATCACCGGCCCCAGACAGTGACCAAGGCGGGCTATGCCCCGTGCATGGCACCGCCAACCATACTGCTGCCGAGTGCTGGGAGATCCAGAGGCTCGCAGAGCGCTTCCGCAAAGGAAGACAGCAGAGGACTGAAGCGCCGCCCTACCCTCAGAGGGATGGCAAACAGAAGGTCGATGCCCCAGTCACTGCTGCCCACCAGGTGGGGTTCCAGGAGCCTCAGCGTGTCATAAAGACAGTGCATGACGGTGAGGACTCCAGTTCCGACAGTGACAGGCCAGGGCGTTAGCCAACTGCGGCGCGCCTCCGTGCCTCGAACATACCTCTCGGGGGCCGCCTAAGGTCTGTCAACCCCTTGAAGGCCTTGCCAGAAGGGGAAGACGCCTTAGGTCATCCAAGACGAGCCCGGGCCTACCTACCCCCTTGAAGGCCTTAGCCAGAAGGGGAGAACTCCCCGGGGGCCCCCAGGAGAAGCCGTGCAGGACCTGATCCAGCACGAAGATAACAACCTCGTCGACAAGACTCGGCTGCAGGGAACACCCCGCAACGCACGGTCTCGGCTAATGCTCTAAGCACTACCGCCAAAGAACCAAACGCGTCGGGGGCCTGCAGGAGGACAACCTGGTGAAGCGGCACGCTCTATTCCAAGAAGGACCCATAAGCTCTCCCCCAGCAGGGAAGGTCCCTTCCGAATCATAAAAGCTGCCGCCCCAGGTACACATGCCTTTCAACCGAGAGTGGGATCCATTCCCAAAAATCCTTGCCATGAAGCAACACTGTAAGTCCTACTTCCTGAGCATCAGTAGAACAGGGCTATTCCCTTCTGTAATAGATCCCATAGAATTTAGGAACAGCGCTTGGGGCAGCTAAGTCTCAAGGGACGGTACAGGACTACGTCCAGTTTAGCCTGGTTCCGACCCTAAGCGCGTAGAGTCTTGCTTCCCTTGAAGACGAGGCGGAACATTGCCTCCATGTACAGCCAGAATTCCACCTATGGGTACGAATACAGAGACCTGTTCTACTTAGCTCCCACTCATGCGCTCATTTAAATTATGCATTAATTTTTATGATCGCACTATCTCTGTATGTTCATCGTACATCTAGCTCCCCCTCTCCTGCGCTCATCCATAGTCGGCATTTGCTATCCTACCGAAGGCGGCTGCGCTTAGGCACCTGCTGATGGCCGAATGAGTCTCTCAGGCCTCCCCCAGTCAGGTGTTGCGGTGCCAGTCGGTTACCTCCAGGAAAGGCCTGCGTTGTGCATGGGGGGTCCAGGGTGCGTATCCAGCTTAGCCGGCCCAGAGCCCAAAGCATGCGCATCCTGCCCTCCGGAGGTACAGGGGAGTATGACCGCTTTGCCTGGTCATGAACCCAAAGCGCGTGCACTCTGCTTCCCCAGCGCATGGCCCGGTACTAGGGATCGGACGGCCGTACCCGGACCTCGGAGGGAGCCGGAGCTCCGGCGCCTCGTGCACAGAATTGCCCAAGCCCCGTATAGCGGATCAGGGTCGTAAGACGGATAAGACTAGGAGACGGGAGGGGAGGACCCCCCGAGGAGAATTACGTTTCCTCTGCCTGTGTGCAGGACCTCCAGGTTACGGCAACAGGGACTGCATGAAGCGGGGGGAAAGGAGCTACCAGCTACTCCGGCCTGGGACTGGAAGGACCGGGACCTGCCCCTCCAGCAGGGGCGGGACCCGGGGGCCCCACGTGTCCAGCGGGCCCGGAACTCTCTCCTCCCTTGAGGAGGGCTCCGGGCTCGCCACGTGGCGGGCAGAAACCGGACCTCCCCCCTCGGTGAGAGGGCTCCGGAAGCCCTACGTGTCCAACATGGCCGGAGCAACCGCCTCTTAAGGAGGAGCTCCGGACCCGACACATGGCAGGCAGATCTGGAGCTCCCCATAGGGCGAGATCCGGAGAGCTCCGGGGGCCCCTAACATGGTTAGGACCCGGGGAGGGTGTCTGTGCAAAGCTCCGGGATTGGAGATGGCCTCTGAGTACCTTGCGGAGCTAAGGACTCAGTCAGGCAAAGCCAAGAAGGAGAGAAAAAGCATCACAGACACAAGTATCCAAAAGAGTCAAATTAAGCGAGGCTCCATGAGCTGGACTACAGACTCGATAAAAGGAGAGAAACAAGTCCTAAGGACCTCCCGGCTCCCGCCAGAACCTTGCGGCTATAAGGGCGGCCACATCCTCGACTTCTGCCCTGGCAGCTTGCTCCCGCTCTGCGGCTGGGCCCTCTCTCGCTGGTTCTAGCGAAAAAGAGGGGTCGCGGCTCTTAAAGCATGCCAGCACATGTGAGGCGACCTCTAAGGCTAGGCCGCGCCCCTCGGCCTCAAGCTCGCTGGCGACCACCGAGTCTAGCCTGTCCAGCTTGGCGCCGATCGACTCCAACGCGGGGATCACCTCCAACGCAGGGGCCGCGGTCCTCACCAGACTGAAGCCAAGAAGGATCAGGGCGGACCCCGCTCGATCCACGAAGCTCGAGACCGCAAGAGCCTCGGAGGACCGCAAGGCCGAAAGCTCCTCCACCTCGCGACGGGCCACCTGCAGAGCCTCCAGGTTCCTCTCGGAGAATTCCTTCTCCTTGGCCGCCAGGGAGCTCTCCCGAAGGTGGAGAGTCTTGGCGAGCCGCTCCAACTCAGCGGCCTTGAAGTTGACGGTCAACTCCCGGTCCAAGACCGCCCGGCGATCACGGGAGACCTGTTCCTCCCTCAAGTCGAGGTCTGCCTTCAGGATCTCCAGCTCCTCCATCCGAGCTCGGAGGTCATCCTCGCCCGCAGCCAGCTGCGCGGCGACCCTCTCCGCCTCAGCTGCCATGCAACGCTCCCGTTCCTCAACGGCGAGTTCACGGCGCTCCAACCACTGCCGTATCTCCACAGCAGCAGAGAGGCTCTTCTCGGCCCGGGCGTGTGCCTCCAGGGTCTCCCTGTTGATCCGCCGCGATTGGGCGTCCATGCGGTCGACAGCCCGCTTCATCCGGTCGAGGAGCGCTTCCCTGAAGTCGAGCAACTCCCGCCTGGAGTCGAGCTCACTCTTAACCTTCGCGGTCCTCTCCCGCAAAAGGTTCCCCCAGGTGAGGAGGCGGTCCCGTTCAACCGTATACTCCTCCCGCTCGCGCCCTAGAGCAGCCAAGACCTGCCGGACGCTCGTCTCGGCAAGCGCGAAGGCATCCGCCAGGGGCAATGGAGCAACAGAGGCCGGGGCAGTCCCTCCGACCTCCTCCATTACCTCGTCCTCAGTAAGAGCCGACGCACCAGCAACCGAGACAAGACGCCGATCAGGAGAAGCTGGCTCCGAGGCTCTGGCAGCCAGGCCAGCCGGGCTCTCTTCAGCTTCAGGCTCCTCGACCTGAGGAGAGGGGCGAGCCGGGGAAGGCGGTGCTAGAGAAAAGGCCGGGCCGCCTAGTGCAGGGTCAACCTGCGCTGGCTTGGGGGCCGCGGTGGCCGTCTCGGCAGGAAGAGACGGCGCCGCCGCGGAGTCCGGGTACACCGGAACAGGAGAAGTTCTCGCTGGCCTGGGGGCCATGGCAGTTGCCCCTGGCTCCGAGCGCAGCGGCACAGATTCCCCGCAAGTCGGGGAAGGCCGGGAAGCACGGACACTACAGCGGGCTCTGAACCCCGACTTCCGAGCCGGGGTAGGACTCCCAGAGCCTGCTACCGTTACTGACGGCCGCTCCGCAGTCGCCTGAACTGGCGGAACGGGGGACGCCCCAGAAGCTTCCCCCAGCGCATCAACCCGGGGCCTCTTCGAGTCGCCACCGGAGGGAGTGTCAGGCACCCCAGAATCCCGACTTGGCACAGACGCCGCTTGTCGGTACCTGAGATATGGGGTACCCCCGCGCACAGGGTGAAATGCCTAAGGTGCTCGCCCTTCTCTGCAGGGAGAGCTCCGAAGGCGCCACGCGTCTGGCGGGGGAGGACCTCCCTCTCCTCAGAGGAGAGCTCCGGGCCCGCCACGTGGCATACAGAAGCCGGACCTCCCCCTCCGCGGGGGAGAGGTCCGAAGGCGCCACGCGTCCAGCGGGGCCGGACCTCCCTCTCCTCAGAGAAGAGCTCAGGACCCGCCACGTGGCTGGAAGAACGGTGTTGCCTGCCCCCGAGCGGTAGGCAGCGGGCGTAAAGGCGCCCCTCACCTTGCCCGTACAAGGTATTCAAGGCCCGCGTCTTCCCAAGACGCGGAAACGCGGAGCACGCGCCTGTCAGGTGCCGTTGCGCCCAGTCGCGTCACAGACTGGCGCGCGGTGTCAGAGCCTGCCAGGTAATAAACACCGCGACAAGACATCTCATGCCACCTGCGCCGTCATCAACCACTATGACTAGTGCGCGGCATGGGCAGGGTGGCAAAAGGAAGACTCATAAGCCTTCGACCAGAGGCAACCACCGGCGTAACTACAGATACGGTAGATAATAGACAATCTCCCCGGGACCACCTGTCGGGTCCCGGCATCCCTTGTAAGCCGCCCGAGGCTTGGACTATAAAAGGCTCGGGTAGGCGTCGATAGCAAGGGTTGGCATTCTGCAACTCATACGCTAGCCATACACTCTCAAGCTGTAACTCACCCCCAAGCTCAGGCCCCTGGCCCTGAGCAGCAAGCAATACAGCGAGCTCCATAGCTCGCCGTGGACGTAGGGTTTTACGCTCCGGCGGCCTGAACCACGTAAAACTTCCCGTGTCAAGCTCTCACTAACTCGTCCATCCGCGCAAGCTCTCCGCTAGGAACTAGCCCCTCCGAAAAAAGAACCTCCGCGGGCTGCCCAGTGCAGGCCCGGGGGAAGTGACGATCGCACACTTCGACATTTGGCGCGCCAGGAAGGGGGTCTTTTCCCCTAGCGCGACGAGTTTCCGCCGACGAAGATGACCAAGCTCCCTTCGGCGGCAAGCTCACCTCCCCCGCCTCTGCGGCGAGCCGCGGCTAGGGGGGAGTACAAGCCAACACACTCAGGACGGAGTGTGTCAGTACAAGCTGGGATCCAGCAACCGGCTCTGGCAGCGCCGACCCCGGCAATGCAGGCTCCAACCAGCGTCATATCTCCAGTAGCGCCGGACATACCCGGAAGGGGCGCGCTAGCTGCAGCAAGAGCGCTACTGCACAATCCGCCCGCTAGAGACGCGCCTCAGGCAGCGACCCAGCGGTGGATTTTCGAGGTAGACCGTCTTGTCGTCGCTGCCGCAAGCCCGCGACTCCGGCGGAGACGACACTCTAACCAGCCGGCCGTGTCGCTGATACGCACGCCGATGGTTGATGAACAGACGGCAGATTCCAGCTCTGCCAGCCCTCAATCGATGGATCTGAGGACAGAGCTGGAGCGGTGTTGCTCGGGTCAAGATGCCCGGGTATACCTCGAGCAACGCCGAGAAAGGCGTCGCTACCAAGAAGCTGATGACAGCATGACGTCGGCCTCGACCCAGCCTGAAGAGCTGACCTTCGCCATGCGATCTCTGCCCCAGGCCTGCGCCGTGCAGAATATGCCACAGTCATATGTACTGCAGATGGCGCCCCCGGCCTATGGTGCAGCTTTGCCCGTACCGGGGTACACTGTGCCTGGTGCGAACCCGGCGTTCGCGGCACCAGAACCTGCGGTGACGGAAGCAGGGTGTGCAGCCATCGCTCCCCATCTTCGCTTTGCGAAGTGGCCGCGCAAGTTTCGGCCACACCTGCCCGAGAAGTACGACGGCAGTGTCAACCCGGCGGAGTTTCTCCAGATCTACTCCACCGCCGTACTTGCCGCAGGAGGGAATGAAGCCGTCATGGCCAATTACTTCCCTGTCGCCTTGACCGGTCCAGCCCGGTCTTGGCTCATGAACCTCCCCCAAGGTTCCGTCACCTCCTGGGGAGAGCTTTGCTGACAGTTCGTAGCCAACTTCGACAGCTCCTACACCCGGCCTGGCACGGAGCTTGACCTCCACGCCGTCCAGCAGCAACCTGGGGAGTCGCTGCGCTCTTTCATCCAGCGGTTCTCCCAGGTGCGGAACACCATCCCACACATTCAAAATGCTTCTGTGGTGGTGGCGTTCCGGCAAGGCGTCCGGAACAGGAAGATGCTCGAGAAGCTCGCGACCAGGGAGGTCCGCGACGTCTCAGAGCTCTTCAGCTTGGCGGACAAATGCGCCAGAGCTGCCGAAGGACGGAACTGGCACTCGCTGCCATCCTCCGAGTCAGGGGGACTGCACGGATCCAGTCCTACTCCCTGTGGAGGCAGCAGGAAGGCCAAGGAACGAGGCAGAAGCAAGATAGAGTCACCGACCGCAGCCCCAGTCGTCACTGCAGCGACGCTCGGTGGGGCTCGGGGGCCGCACCCCGACAAGAAGCAGCGAAGATCACCAATCCCAGAAGGTGATAAAGCCAATATGTGCCCCGTGCACGGCAGCTGTCGCCACACTGCTGCCGAGTGCCGGGAGATCCGAAGGCTCGCAGAGCGCTTCCGCAAGGAGAAGCGGCAGCGGGCTGATGACCTGCCCTTCCGTCCAAAGGAAGATGAGCAGAGGGTGGATGTTCCAGACAACATCGACCACCCAGAGGAAATCCAGGAGCCTCCGCGTGTCGTGAAGGCGGCACGCAATCACGAGGATTCCGGCTCCAGCGGCGATGAGAGTCGGAAGAAGCTCTACGTCATATACGGCGGGTCCGCCGACCCCTCGTCCCGAAGCGCAGTCAAGACTCTGCGCCGAGCGGTAGCGTCGGTGGCGCCACTCCCAAGTGCTGCACCGCACCTAAAGTGGATGGGGACCCCCATCAGCTTTGATGCCACCGACTGCCCCAGGAACATGGCTGGGGCCGGCCAACTGCCGCTCCTGGTGGCCCCTACCATCGCCAACGTGAGAATGTATCACGTTTTGGTGGATGGAGGGGCTGGGCTGAACCTCATCAGCCGTGCAGCTTTCCAGAAGCTGCAAATCCCGATGGCCAAGCTCACCCCGTCGAGTCCGTTCTCAGGGGTAGGGCCGGGACAGGTTATCCCCTACGGCAGCATTAGTCTCCCGGTGACCTTCGGGGCTCCGGACAGCTATCGAACAGAGTACATCCTGTTCGACGTAGCGGAGATAGACCTCCCCTTCAACGCCATAATCGGCAGGCCAGCCCTGTACCGGTTCATGGCTGTAGCCCATTACGGCTACCTTGTCCTGAAGATGCCAACACCGACAGGTGTTCTCAGGATTCGTGGGGACCGCACTGCTGCAGTGTCGGCCCTGGAGAAGCTCCAAGCACTCGCAACAGCTGGGGCCTCAGCCCCCGGCAATACGGAATCGGACCAGCTCCGCCCGTGCGCACGTCACCGTGCTTCCACCACAGCACCCCGGGTGCAACCTCTCGACGAGGGCGGCGTCCCCTTAAAGGTCGTCCAAGTCGGCGCCGAAGCTACCCAGACCACCCGGGTAGCCGGGGGCCTGGATAGTAAATAGGAAGGCGCGCTCGTCACCTTCCTCCGGCACAACGTCGACGTGTTTGCATGGCAGCCGTCACAGATGCCGGGGATCCCCAGGAAGGTGATCGAGCACCACTTGAAAGTCTTCCCCGACGCCTGGCCGGTTCAACAGAAGCCCCGCAAGCAGTCCATCAAGCGGCAGAACTTCATCCGTGAAGAAGTCAAGAAGCTGCTGGATGCTGGCTTCATACGGGAGGTCCACCACCCTCGATGGTTGGCGAACCCCGTCGTTGTCCCGAAGGCTGGCGGGAAGCTCCGGATGTGCATCGACTACACCAGTCTCAATAAGGCATGTCCTAAAGATCCATTCCCTCTCCCTAGAATAGATCAAATAGTAGACTTAACGTCAGGCTGTGATATGCTGTGCTTCCTAGACGCCTACTCGGGTTTCCATCAGATCCCCATGTCTAGGGAGGACGAGGAGCACACCTCCTTCATCACAGTAGACGGCCTTTATTGCTATGTGTCTATGCCTTACGGCCTAAAGAATGCACTCCCCACCTTTGTGCGGGCAATGCACAAAACCTTTGGGGAGTTAATAAGAGACCTGGTTGAGGTGTATGTCGATGACATAGTTGTCAAGGTCAAGCAGGGTCCGTCCCTGCTAGATAACCTAGCATTAGTCTTTGACAAATTGCGCTCTACGCGCACCAAGCTGAACCCAGATAAATGTGTGTTCGGCATGTCCTCTGGGAAGCTCTTAGGGTTCCTGGTCTCGCACCGGGGGATTGAGGCCAACCCAGAGAAGATCAAGGCCATCGACTTGATGCGGCCCCCTGCCCGCGTCAAGGATGTCCAGAAACTCACAGGATGTCTAGCCGCGCTGAGTCGGTTTATACCGAGGCTAGCAGAGCGGGCACTCCCTTTCTTTAAGCTCCTGCGCAAGTCAGGCCCCTTTGCCTAGACTGACGAAGCAGAAGAGTCTTCACAGGAGTTGAAGCGACTCCTGACGACCCTACCAATCATGGTAGCCCCTGAGCCCGGAGAGCACCTGTTGCTCTACATCGCGGCAACAACTGAAGTAGTGAGTATGGTCCTCGTCGCAGAGCGGCCGGACCCCTCATCTTCACAACCTGCTCCGGTAGCAGAAGACAGACGCCAGGAGGCCCCGCAGGACCAAGACGGTCTCCCGGGCCTCCAAGGCAACCTCCCGGAGGTCCAGGTCGGCCTCCCGGAGGTCCTGGGCAGTCTCCCGGACCTCCAAGATAAACCCCCGGGGGCCCCGCGGGACCCCCCGGGGGCCAAATGGGACCTCCCAGAGGTCCCCCAAGACCCCCCGGAGCTCCCGGACAATCAAGATAGCTTAAGGGCCTTCGGGTCCCAGCTCCCGGAGGCCCCCGTGGGTCCGCCCACCTCCAGTGGGCCAATGGACGAGGACCTCCCAGGCCTGAGAAAGAGGGTTCGAACCGTACAGAGGCCTGTCTACTACATCAGCGAAGTACTTCATGATGCCAAGACAAGGTAACTGGAAGTCCACAAGCTGCTGTATGTGGTGCTCGTTGCCTCCAGAAAGCTCCGCCATTACTTCCAGGCCCACCGGGTCTCGGTAGTCACCTCGTATCCACTGAAGACAATTCTTCACAACCCTCATGCGACTGGCAACGTTGCTAAATGGGCGGCGGAGCTGGCGGAGTTTGAGCTGGACTTCCTCCCACGCCATGCAGTCAAGAGCCAAACACTGGCTGACTTTGTGGCGGAGTGGACACCAACGGAGGCTGACCCAGGGGGCCATGGGGGCGGAGAACCGGAGCACCAAGCTCCGGTCTTCACCGAACCCCACTGGACACTCTTCTTCGACGGCTCCTCGCGAAAGCAGGGAGCCGGTGCCGGCGTACTGCTCCTCATGCCATCGGGGGAACAGTTTGGGTATATGGTGCGTCTCAATTTCAAGGCAACCAACAACATGGTGGAGTATGAAGCACTCATCTTTTGGCCTGCAGACAGCCCTGTCTTTAGGCGCTCGCCAGTTGTTGGCACTGGGCGACTCCCAGCTGGTCATCAAGCAAGTCAAGGGCGAATGCTCCTGCAATGACCCCCAGCTAGCTGCATATCTGCTTCACGTGCAGATGTTGGAGAAAGAATTCCTCGCCTTGGACCTGCACCACGTACCGCGCGCCGGTAATACCGCAGCCGATGACCTTTCAACGAAGGCTTCCACCGGAGCCCCTGCGCCCAAAGGAGTCTTCGAGAGGACGTTGCTGCGGCCCACAGCCCGGCCCGCCGAGCCGGGCGAAGGGGGCTTGACCAGCACCTCAAAGCTTGCAGTCCCGGTGGCCCTACAACCGTGGGCACCGCCAAGTATCGAAAGCGTCACTGGGGACTCCGTGCAACCCAGCGCTCAAGATCCAGAAGCTCAAGTCAGACCCGATGCATGGATCACGGAGATCCGGGACTACTTGAAGGACAATATCCTCCCTGATGAACATGCAACCGCTGAACGGATTGTGCGTATGGCTAAGAGGTACGCGCTGGTAGAGGGGGATCTCTACCGGCGTGGCGCCAACCACATCCTATTGCGGTGTATAACCCAGGGGGAAGGCTGCGACTTGCTCGCTGAGATCCATGGAGGCGAATGTGGAAGTCATTCTTCCTCACGCACGCTTGTCGGTAAAGCCTTCCGGCATGGCTTCTACTGGCCGACAGCACTCCAGGATGCCGTCAAGCTGGTCGAGAGCTGCAAGGCGTGCCAGTTCCACGCCAAGCAGATCCATACACCGGCTCAGGCGGTACAGATGATCCCGCCCTCGTGGCCGTTTGCCGTGTGGGGGCTGGACATCCTGGGACCATTCCCCAGAACCGTCGGGGGGTTCTGGTACCTCTATGTCGCTATCGACAAGTTCACCAAGTGGCCGGAAGCTACACCAGTTGTCACCATCAATAAACAATCAGCAGTAAAATTCATCAGATCCATCGTCTGCCGGTTCGGGGTCCCAAACAGGATCATCACTGACAATGGGACCCAGTTCACCAGCGCAGCGTTCCAAGACTACTGCGAGGACCTTGGCATTCAGGTATGCTATGCCTCTGTCGCTCACCCGAAGAGCAATGGGCAAGTCGAGAGGGCCAATGCGGAGATTCTCCGGGCCCTCAAGACTCGTACCTTCGCCAGCCTGAAGAAACATGGTGCCAATTGGGTAGATGAACTTCCGAGCATGCTATGGGCTAACCGGACATCCCAGAGCCGGGCCACCGGGGAGACACCCTTCTTCATGGTGTACGGGGCCGAAGCTGTACTTCCTCCAGAAGTCACCATGAAGTCTCACCGTGTCCAGGCTTACGACGAAGCCACGCAGGACAACCTCCGCATGGAGAAATCGACCTCGTCGACGAGGTCCAATTACATGCGGCACTCCGTAACTCGCGGTACAGACAGGCGCTTCGGCGCTACCACCAGAGGTCTGTGCGTGCCCGGGAGCTGCAGGAAGGTGACCTGGTGTTGCGGCGCATACTTTCTCGTGAAGGGGCCTACAAACTCTCCCCTAGTTGGGAAGGCTCCTTCCGAGTCACGAAAGTATGCCGCCCCGGGTGTGTGCGCCTTTCCACCGAGGATGGGGACCTGCTCCCGAATCCTTGGAACATAGAACACCTCCGTAAGTTCTACCCCTAAGAGCAAAAATAGGTCAGTACTTTCTTTTCGTAATGAACCCCATAGAGTCCAGGAGCAGCGCTCGGAGCAGCTAAACACCAGGGGACGGTCCAGGACTACGTTCAGCTTTGCCTGGTTCCGACTCCAAGCGCGTAGAGTCTTGCTTCCCCTCTTAATGGGGTGGGTCGTGGCCTCCATGTTTAGCCTGCCTTCCTCCTATGGAAGGTTGTACGAAAAGAAGTCTGCCCTATTTTGCTCTTTCCTTGTACTCATTTGAATTGTGAATTGAGTTATTTTTTATCACCCTTGCAGTACATGGCTGCCATGTGCTCAGCTCCCCCTCTCTACAAATCCCCAAGCATCAAGCATATGGTTGGGGGCTGTAAGTCAAATAAGACTGTGAGACAAGGGAGGGGGAGCCCCCAAGGAGAATTACGTTTCCTCTACCTGTGTGCAGGACTTCCAGGTTGCGGCAACGAGGACTGCATGAAGTAGGGGGAAAGGAGCTACCAACTACTTCGACCCAGGGCTAGAGGGGGCGGGACCCAGGGGCCCCACGTGTCCAGCAGGCCCGGAACTCTCTCCTTCCTTGAGAGGGGCTCCGGGCTCGCCACGTGGCAGACGGAAGCCGGACCTTCCCCCGCGGTGGAAAAGCTCCGAAAGCTCTGCGTGTTCAACATGGCCGGGGCTCCCGTCTCCGCAGTAAAAGCAGTCATCAAGCGAGCGCACGCTCTCACGACCCCGCGGCCGTTCGTGCTCCGGCAGCGGCCAATTCGGGACTTAAAGAGAGTGCGCGGATCGGAAGAGACGGAGGTCCCACCTCGGGCTCGCTATCTCCCCCGAGATGGGCCCGGGGGCCACTGTCGGTACCTGAGATATGGGGTACCCCCGCGCACAGGGTGAAATGCCTAATGTGCTCGCCCTTCTCCGCAGGGAGAGCTCCGAAGGCGCCACGCGTCTGGCGGGGCAGGACCTCCCTCTCCTCAGAGGAGAGCTCCGCGCCCGCCACGTGGCATACAGAAGCCGGACCTCCCCCTCCGCGGGGGAGAGGTCCGAACGCGCCACGCGTCCAGCGGGGCCGGACCTCCCTCTCCTCAGAGAAGAGCTCCGGACCCGCCACGTGGCTGGAAGAACGGTGTTGCCTGCCCCCGAGCGGTAGGCAGCGGGCGTAAAGGCGCCCCACACCTTGCCCGTACAAGGTATTCAAGGCCCGCGTCTTCCCAAGACGCGGAAACACGGAGCACGCGCCTGTCAGGTGCCGTTGCGCCCAGTCGCGTCACAGACTGGCGCGCGTTGTCAGAGCCTGCCAGGTAATAAACGCCGCGACAAGACATCCCATGCCGCCTGCGCTGTCATCAACCACTATGACTAGTGCGCGGCATGGGCAGGGCGGCAAAAGGAAGACTCAGAAGCCTTCGACCAGAGGCAACCACCGGCGTAACTACAGATACGGTAGATAATAGACAATCTTCCCGGGACCACCTGTCGGGTCCCGGCATCCCTTGTAAGCCGCCCGAGCCTTGGACTATAAAAGGCTCGGGTAGGTGTCGATAGCAAGGGTTGGCATTCTGCAACTCATACGCTAGCCATACACTCTCAAGCTGTAACTCACCCCCAAGCTCAGGCCCCCGGCCCTGAGCAGCAAGCAATACAGCGAGCTCCATAGCTCGCCGTGGACGTAGGGTTTTACGCTCCGGCGGCCTGAACCACGTAAAACTTCCCGTGTCAAGCTCTCACTAACTCGTCCATCCGCGCAAGCTCTCCGCTAGGAACTAGCCCCTCCGAAAAAAGAACCTACGCGGGCTGCCCAGTGCAGGCCCGGGGGAAGTGTCGATTGCACACTTCGACACCGCTGCTGGAGGAGATCGAGCGCGCTTCTTCTCTGGCGGCGGGTTGGAAGCCATGGCAAGGGAGAACTCAAAGGCAAGAGAGCAAAAGCACAAGAGTCCGAGAAGAAACGCAGAGAAGTGCGAAGGGAAGCTGCAATGTGGGTAAGACCCCCTCTAAAAACTTTCCGGGTGCAATTCCAAGCGATTCGGAACTCTTCGCATACCCCGCGTCGGCGACCGCTTCGGTTCCTAAACCGAATGCCGATGACGGGTGGGCCCAAGCCGCCTAACTGAAGCGGTGGGGTCAAGGAGTCAGTCTCTTGAGAAGATGAGCCGGCAAGGCACTTCGGCGGTTCCCGAAGAAAGCGCCGCAACGTGCAGAAGTGGCAGTCTTGGGAACCGCTGCAGTAAAAGCAACCATCAATTGAGCGCACGCTCCCACGATCCCGTGGCCGTTCGTGCTCCGGCAGCGGTCAATTCGGGACTTAGAGGAAGTGCGCGGATCGGAAGAGACGGAGGTCCCACCTAGGGCTCGCTATCTCCCCCGAGAATGGCCCGGGGGCCACTGTCGGTACCTGGGATATGGGGTACCCCCACGCACAGGGTAAAATGCCTAAGGAACTCGCCCTTCTCCGCAGGGAGAGCTCCGAAGGCGCCACGCGTCCGGCGGGGCCTGACCTCCCTCTCCTCAGAGGAGAGCTCCGGGCCCGCCACGTGGCATACAGAAGCCGGACCTCCCCCTCCGAGGGAGAGAGGTCCGAAGGCGCCGCGTATCCAGCGGGGCCGGACCTCCCTCTCCTCAGAGGAGAGCTCCGGGCCCGCCACGTGGCCAACAGAAGCCGAACCTCTCCCTCCGCGGGGAGAGGTCCGGAGGCTCCACGTGCCCCGTGGGGCTGACCCTCCTCTTCTCTGAGAAGGGCTCCGGGCCCGCCACGTTGCAGCAGAGCGACGCTGCCCGCCCCGAGCGATAGGCAGCGGGCGTAAATACGCCCCATACCTTGCCCGTACAAGGTATTCAAGGCCCGCGTCTTCCCAAGACGCGGAGACGCGGAGCACGCTTCTGTCAGGTGCCGTTGCACCCAGTCACATCACAGACTGGCGCGTGGTGTCAGAACCTGTCAGCCAATAAACACTGCGACAAGACATCCCATGCCGTCTGCGCCGTCATCAACCACTACGCCTAGCGTGCGGCATGGGCAGGGCGGCAAGATGAAGACTCAGAAGCCTTCGGCCAGAGACAACTACCGGCATAACTGCAGATACGGTAGATAATAGACAATCTTCCCGGGACCACCTGTCGGGTCCCGGCTTCCCTTGTAAGCCACCCGAGTCTTGGACTATAAAAGGCTCGGGTAGGCGTCGATAGCAAGGGTTCGCACTTTTCAACTCATACGCTAGCCATACGCTCTCAAGCTGTAACTCACCCCCGAGCTCAGGCCTCCGGTCCTGAGCAGCAAGCAATACAGCGAGCTCCATAGCTCGCCGTGGATGTAGGGTTTTACGCTCCGGCGGCCTGAACCACGTAAAACTTGCCGTGTCAAGCTCTTACTAACTCGTCCATCTGCGCAAGCTCTACGCTAGGGACTAGCCCCACCGAAAAAAGAACCTCCGCGGGCTGCCCAGTGCAGGCCCGGGGGAAGTGTCGACCGCACACTTCGACAGGCTGTGTCGCTGATGCGCACGCCAACGGTTGACGGGCAGACGGCGGACTCCAGCTCCACCAGACCCCCAACGACGGACCTGAGGACAGAGCTGGAGCGATGCCACTTGGGCCAAGATGCTCGAGTGTTCCTCGAGCGACTTCGAGAGAGGCGTCGCATCCAAGAGGCTGGCAACAGCATGACGTCGGCCTCGACCCAGCCTGAAGGGCAGATATTCGCCACGCGAGCTCTGCCCCCGGCACACGCCGCGCAGCATATGCCACAACCATATGCCCTGCAAACGGCGTCCCCGGTCTATGGCGCAGCCTTGCCCATACCGGGGTACACAGTGCCAGGTGCGAACCAAGCATTCACGGCACCAATACCTGCGGCAACAGGGGCAGGATGTGCGGCTCTTGCACCTCACCTTCGCTTCGCGAGGTGGCCGCGCAAGTTTCGGCCGCATCTGCCCGAAAAGTACGACGGCAGCGTCAACCCGGCGGAGTTCCTCCAGATCTACTCCACCGCCGTACTTGCCGTAGGAGGGGATGAGGCCGTCATGGCCAACTATTTCCCCGTCGCCTTGACCGGCCCAGCCCGATCTTGGCTCATGAACCTACCCCAGAATTCCATAACCTCCTGGGGAGAGCTCTGCCGGCAGTTCGTCGCCAACTTCGGCAGTTCCTACACCCGGCCTGGCACGGAGCTCGACCTCCACGCCATCCAGCAACAACCAGGGGAGTCGCTGCGCTCCTTCATCCAGCGATTCTCCCAGGTGCGGAACACCATCCCACACATCCAAAACGCTTCTGTGGTGGTGGCGTTCCGACAAGGCATTCGGGACAAGAAGATGCTCGAGAAGCTTGCGACTAGGGAGGTCCGCGACGTCTCGGAGCTCTTCAGCCTGGCGGACAAGTGTGCCAGAGCAGCCGAAGGGCGGAGTTGGCACTCACTGCCAGCCTCCGAGCCAGGGGGTCAGCCGGGATCTGGCGCCGCTTCCTACGGAAGCGGCGGGAAGATCAAGAACAGGGGCGGTGGCAAGATGAAGCCGCCAGCCGCGGCCCCCGTTGCCGCAACAGCGGCGCCCAGAGGAGCTCGGGGGCCGCGCCCCGACAAAAGGCCGCGACAATCACCGGCTCCAGGCGGAGACCAGGGCGAGTTATGCCCCGTGCACGGTACGAGTTACCATACTGCTGCCGAGTGCCGGGAAATCCAGAAGCTCGCGGAGCGCTTCCGGAAAGGGAAGCAGCTTCTAACTGATGCCCCACCCTACCGTCAAAGGGAGGGCAAGCAGAAGGTCGACGCCCCAGACGACATCGACCGTCAGGTGGAGTTCCAGGAGCTTCAGCGCGCCGTGAAGGCGGTGCGCAATCATGAGAGCTCCAGCTCCAGTGATGACGAGCACTGGAAGATGCTCTACGTCATCTTCGGCGGGTCCGCTGACCCCTCGTCCCGAAGCGCGGCTAAGGCCTTGCGCCGAGCGGTAGCGTCGGTGGCTCCTCTCCTGAGTGCAGCACCGCACCTCAGGTGGATGGGAACCCCCATCAGCTTCGATGCCACCGACTGCCCCAGGAACATGGCTGGGGCCGGCCAACTACCGCTCGTGGTGGCCCCCACCATTGCCAACGTGAGGATGTACCACGTTTTGGTGGATGGCGGGGCTGGACTGAACCTCATCAGTTGCGCAGCCTTCCAGAAGCTGCAGATCCCGATGGCCAAGCTCACCCCATCAAGCCCGTTCTCAGGGGTAGGGCCGGGACAGGTCGTTCCCTACGGCCACATCAGCCTCCCGGTGACCTTTGGGGCACCGGACAGCTATCGGACAGAGTACATTCTGTTCGACGTGGCCGAGATCGACCTCCCCATCAACGCCATAATTGGCAGGCCAGCCCTGTACCGATTCATGGCAGTATCCCACTACGGCTACCTTGTCTTGAAGATGCCTACACCAACAGGCGTCCTCAAGGTTTGTGGAGACCGTGCTGCCGCGGTGTTAGCCTTGGAAAAGCTCCAGGCGCTTACAGCAGCTAGAGCACCAACCCCAGGCAGTGCAGAACCAAACCGGCTCCACCCAAGTGCACGCCACCGTGCCTCTACCACAGCACCCCATGTGCAACCCCTCGACGAGGACGACGTCCCCTTGAGGCTCGTCCGAATCAGTGCCGATGCCACCCAGACCACCCGGGTAGCCGGGGGCCTGGATAGCAAATAGGAAGGCACGCTCGTTACCTCCCTCCGGCACAATGTCGATGTGTTGCATGACAGCCGTCGTGGATGCCAGATATCCCTAGGGAGGTGATTGGGCACTATTTAAGGGTCTTCCCCGACGCCCGGCCAGTCCGACAGGAGCCCCTCAAGCAGTCCACCGAGCAGTAAAGCCCCATCCGTGAAGAAACCAAGAAGCTGCTGGGCGCTGGCTCCGTACGGAAAGTCCGCCACCCCCGGTGCTTGGCGAACCCTGTTGTTGTCCCAAAGGCCGGCGGGAAGCTCCGGAAGTACATACATGCAATGCACAAGACCTTAGGAGAGCTAATGAGAGACTCAGTTGAGGTGTGTGTCGAAGACATTGTTGTTAAGGTCAGGCACAGTTCATCCCTACTAGATAACCTGGCCTTAGTCTTCGTCCTCCCGACAAGTGTGAGTTCGGTGTATCCTCTGGAAAACCCTTAGAATTCCTGGCCTCACTCCGAGGAACTGAGGCTAACCCAGAGAAGATCAAAGCCATCGGCTCGAGGCGGCCTCCCGCCCGCATAAAAAAAAAGAGTCCAGAAATTCGCGGGATGCCTAGCTGCGCTGAGTCGATTTATACCGAGGTTAGCAAAGCGAACCCTCCACTTCTATAAGCTCCTACGCAAAGCCGAGCCGTTCGCTTGGACCGACGAAGCGGAGGAAGCTCCCCAGGAGCTGAACCAGCTCCTGATGACCCTACCCGTAATGGTAGCCCCCGAGCCCGAAGAGCATCTGTTGCTCTACATCGCAGCGATGGCTGGAGTGGTGAGTATGGTCCTCGCCGCAGAGCAGCCGGACCCCTCATCGCCGCAACCTGCTCCGGTATCGGGAAACAAGCGCCAGGAAACCCGGAGGTCCGAGACGACCCCCCGGGTCTCCGAGGCAACCCCCCGGAGGTCCAAAACGGACCCCGGACCCCCGACACAACATCCCGGAGGACCAGCAGGACCTCCCGGAGGCGCAACGGGACCCCCCCCCCAGAGGCCCAACAGAACCTCCCGGACGTCCAACGGGACCCCCCGGAGCTCCCGGGAAATCAGCGGGACCTCCTGGAGGTCCAAGACAGCCTGGGGACCTCCGAGTATCAGCTCCCGGTGGCCTCCCCGGGCCCGCGGGAGGTTCTGTCTACTTCATCAGCGAGGTCCCCCATGACGCCAAGACAAGGTACCTGGAGGTACATAAGCTGCTGTATGCAGTGCTCATGGCGTCCAGGAATCTCCGCCACTGCTGCCCAACCCAAATGGGCAGCGGAGCTACTGGAGTTTGAGCTAGGCTTCCTTCCTCGTCACGCAGGCAATAGCCAAGCACTAGCTGACTTCGTGGCTGAAGTTGACGCCAACGCAGGTTGACCCAAGGGGCCATGAAGACGGTGAACCAGGACCCCGAGCTCTGGCCTTCACCGGGCCTCACTGGATGCTCTTCTTCGACGGCTCCTTGAGAAAGCAGGGGGCTGGTGCTAGCGTACTGTTCCTCATGCCATCGGAGGAGCAGTCTGGGTATATGGTGCTTCTCAATTCCAAGGCAACCAGCAACATGGCAGAGTATGAAGCACTCATCCTTGGCCTAAAGACAGCCCTGTCTCTAGGCGCTCGCCAGTCGTTGGCACAGGGCGACTCCCAGCTAGCTATCAAGCAAGATGGAGGAGAAAGACTTCCTCGCCTTGGACCTGCGCCACGTACCGCGCGCTAGCAAGGCTGCAGCTGACGACCTCTCCACGAAGACCCCCACCGGAGCACCTGTGCCCGAAGGGGGCTTCGAGAGGACGTTGCCGCGGCCCACAGCCCGGCACGCCGAGCCGGGCGATGGGGGCTAGACCAGCACCTCGAAGCTGGCGGTCCCGGCGGCCATGGACACCGCCAAGGATCGTAAGCGTCACTGGGGACTCCGTGCAACCCAGCGCTCAAGATCCAGATGCTCAAGTCAGACCCGATGCATGGATCACGGAGATCCGGGACTACTTGAAAGACAATATCTCCCTGATGAACATGTATCCGCTGAACGGATCGTGCGTATGGCTAAGAGACACGTGATGGTAGAAGGGGATCTCTACCGACGCGGCGCCAACCGCGTCCTATTGCGGTGCATAACCCAGGGGGAAGGCTGCGACTTGCTCGCTGAGATCCATGGAGGCGAATGTGGGAGTCACTCTTCCTCACGCACGCTTGTCGGTAAAGCCTTTCGGCATGGCTTCTACTAGCCGACAACACTCCAGGATGCCGTCAAGCTGGTCGAGAACTGCAAGGCGTGCCTGTTCCACGCCAAGCAGATCCATACACCGGCTTGGACGGTACAAATGATCCAGCCCACATGGCCATTTGCCGTACGGGGGGTGGACATCCTGGGACCTGGGACCATTCCCCAGAACCGAGGATGGGGACCCGCTCCCGAACCCTCGGAACATAGAACACCTCCGTAAGTTCTACCCCTAGAGCAACAATAGGACAGACTCTTCTTTTTATAATAAATTCCATAAAGTTCAGGAACAGTGCTCGGAGCAGCTAAGCCTCAGGGGACGGTCCAGGACTACGTTCAGCTTCGCCTGGTTCCGACCCCAAGCGCGTAGAGTCTTGCTTCCCTTGAGGCGGGTCGTGGCCTCCATACTCAGCCTGCCTTCCTCCTATGGAAATTTATATGAAAAGAAACCTGTCCTACGTTGCTCTTCTTTGGTGCTTCGGCGGTTCCGGAAGAAAGCGCCACGACGTACAGGAATGGCAGCCTTGGGAACCGCCGCAGTAAAGGCAACCATCAAGTGGCGCACGCTCCCACGATCCCGCGACCGTTCGTGCTCCGGCAGCGGTCAATGCAAGACTTAGAAAAAGTGTGCGGATCAGAAGAGATGGAGGTCCCACCTTGGGCTCGCTATCTCCCCCGAGATGGGCCCGGGGGCCACTGTCGGTACCCGCGATATGGGGTACCCCCGCACACAGGGGAAAATGCCTAAGGAACTCGCTCTTCTCCGAAGGGAGAGCTCCGAAGGCGCCATGCGTCCGGCGGGGCCGGACCTCCCTCTCCTCAGAGGAGAGCTCCGGGTTCGCCACGTGGCCTGCAGAAGCCGTACCTCCCCCCTCCGCGGGAGAGAGGTCCGAAGACGCCACGCGTCCAGCGGGGCCAGACCTCCCCCTCCTTAGAGGTGAAATCCGGGCCCGCCACGTGGCTTACAGAAGCAGGACCTCCCCCTCCGCGGGAGAGAGGTCCGAAGGCGCCACGTGTCCAGCGGGGCCGGACCTCCCTCTCCTCAGAGAAGAGCTCCGGACCCACCACGTGGCTAGAAGAACGGTGCTGCCTGCCCCCGAGCGGTAGGCAGCGGGCGTAAAGGCGCCCCTCACCTTGCCCGTACAAGGTATTCAAGGCCCGCGTCTTGCCAAGACGCGGAAACGCGGAGCACGCGCCTGTCAGGTGCCGTTGCATCCAGTCGCATCACAGACTGGCGCGCGGTGTCAGAACCTGACAGGTAATAAATGCCGCGACAAGACATCCCATGCCACCTGTGCCGTCATCAACCACTATGACTAGTGCGCGGCATGGGCAGGGCGGCAAAAGGAAGACTCAGAAGCCTTCGACCGGAGGCAACCACCGGCATAACTACTGTCGGTACCTGAGATATGGGGTACCCCCGCGCACGAGGTAAAATGCCTAAGGTGCACGCCCTTCTCCGCGGGGAGAGCTCCGAAGGCGCCACGCGTCTGGCGGGGCCAGACCACCCTCTCCTTAGAGGAGAGCTCCAGGCCCGCCACATGGTATACAGAAGCCGGACCTCCCCCTCCGCGGGAGAGAGGTCCGAAGACACCACGCGACCAGCGGGGCCGGACCTCCCTCTCCTTAGAGGTGAGCTCCGGGCCCGCCACGTGGCATGCAGAAGCCGGACCTCCCCCTCCGCGGGAGAGAGGTCCGAAGGCGCCACGCGTCCAGAGGGGCCGGACCTCCCTCTCCTCAGAGAAGAGCTCCGGACCCGCCACGTGGCTAGAAGAACGGTGCTGCCTGCCCCCGAGCGGTAGGCAGCGGGCGTAAAGGCACCCCTCACCTTGCCCGTACAAGGAATTCAAGGCCCGCATCTTCCCAAGACGCGGAAACGTGGAGCACGCGCCTGTCAGGAGCCGTTGCGTCCAGTCGCATCACAGACTGGCGCGTGGTGTCAGAACCTGACAGGTAATAAACGCCGCGACAAGACATCCCATGCCGCCTGCGCCGTCATCAACCACTACGACTAGCGCACGGCATGGGCAGGGCGGCAAAAGGAAGACTCAGAAGCCTTCGACCGGAGGCAACCACCGGCATAACTACAGATACGGTAGATAATAGACAATCTTCCCGGGACCACCTGTCGGGTCCCGGCTTCCCTTGTAAGCTGCCCGAGCCTTGGACTATAAAAGGCTCGGGTACGCGTCGATAGCAAGGGTTCACATTCTGCAACTCATACGCTAGCCATACACTCTCAAGCTGTAACTCACCTCCAAGCTCAGGCCCCCGGCCCTGAGCAGCAAGCAATACAGCGAGCTCCATAGCTCGCCGTGGACGTAGGGTTTTACGCTCCGGCGGCCTGAACCACGTAAAACTTCCCGTGTCAAGCTCTCACTAACTCGTCCATCCGCGCAAGCTCTCCGCTAGGAACTAGCCCCTCCGAAAAAAGAACCTCCGCGGGCTGCCCAGTGCAGGCCCGGGGGAAGTGTCGATCGCACACTTCGACATTTGGCGCGCCAGGTAGGGGGCTTTTCCCCTAGCGCGACGAGTTTCCGCCGACGAAGATGACCAAGCCTCCTTCAGCGGCAAACTCTCCTCCCCCGCGTTCACGGCGGACCGTGACCAGGGGAGAGTGCATGATGACACACTCAGGACGGAGTGTGGCAGGGCAAGCTGAAAGCCAGCAACCGGCTCTGGCAGCGCCGAGCCCGGCAATGCAGGCTCCATCCAGCGTCAGGCCTTCAGTAGCGCCGGGCGTACCCGGTGGGGGTGCGCTAGCCGCAACAAGGGTGCTACTGCGCAATCCGCCTACTGGGGACGCGCCTCAGGCAGCGACCCAGCAGTGGATACGCAAGGTAGACCGTCTTGTCGTCGCCGCTGCAACCATTGACTTCGGCGGGGACGACGCTCTGACCAACCGGCTGTGTCACTGACGCGCACGCCAACGGTTGACGGCCAGACGAGGGGATTCCAGCTCCACCAAGCTTCCGTCGACGGACCTGAGGACAGAGCTGGAACGGTGCCACTTAGGCCAAGATGCCTGAGTGTTCCACGAGCGACGCCAAGAAAGGCGTCGCACTCAAGAGGCTGGAGACAGCATGGCGCCGGCCTCAACCCAGCCTGAAGGGCAGGCCTTCGCTACGCGAGCTCTGCCCCAGGCATACGTCGCGCAGCATATGCCACAACCATATGCCCTGCAAACGGTGTCCCCGGTCTATGGAGCAGTCTTGCCCATACCGGGGCACACTGTGCCAGCGGAGAACCAAGCGTTCACGGCACCGATACCTGCACTGGGGGCCAGCAACCGGCTCTGGCAGCGCCGACCCCGGCAATGCAGGCTCCGGCCAGTGTCAGGTTTTCAGCAGCGCTGAGTGTACCTAGTGAGGGTGCGCTAACCGCAGCGAAGAGCGCTGCTACTCAATATGCCACAGTCGTATGGCCCGCGTAAGGCGGCCGGGGCATGCGGTGCTCAGAGCGAACCAAGCGTCCGCGGCATCAGAACCTGCGGCGACAGAAGCAGGGTGTGCGGCCCTCGCGCCCCGCCTTCGCTTCACAAAATGGCCGCGCAAGTTTCGGCCGCTCTTGCCCGAGAAGTACGACGGCAGCACCAACCCGGCGGAATTCCTCCAGGTGCCGGGAAATCCAGAAGCTCGCGGAGCGCTTCCGGAAGGGGAAGCAGCCCCTAACTGATGCCCCACCCTATAGTCAAAGGGAGGGCAAGCAGAAGGTCGAGGCCCGAGATGGCGACGACCGCCAGGTGGAGTTCCAGGAGCTTCAGCGCGCCGTAAAGGCAGTGCACAGTCATGGGAGCTCCAGCTCCAGTGACGACGAGCGCTGGAAGATGCCCTGTGACATCTTTGGCGGGTCCGCTGACCCCCTGTCCCGAAGCAGGGCTAAGACCTTGCGCCGAGCGGTAGCGTCGGTGGCTCCCCTTCCAAGTGCAGTACCGCACCTCAGGTGGATGGGAACCCCCATCGGCTTCGATGACACCGACTGCCCCAGGAACATGGCTGGGGCCGGCCAACTGCCGCTCGTGGTGGCCCTTACCATCGCCAACGTGAAGATGTACCACGTTTTGGTGGATGGTGGGGTTGGACTGAACCACATCAGTCACGCAGCCTCCCAGAAGCTGCAGATCCCGATGGCCAAGCTCGCCCCATCAAGCCCGTTCTCAGGGGTAGGGCCGGGACAGGTCGTTCCCTACGGCCACATCAGCCTCCCGGTGACCTTTGGGGCACCGGGCAGCTACCGGACGGAGTACATTCTGTTCGACATTGCCGAGACTGACCTCCCCTTCAATGTCATAATCGGTAGGTCAGCCCTGTACCGATTCATGGCAATAGCCCACTACGGCTACCTTGTCTTGAAGATGCCTACACCAACAGGCGTCCCCAAGGTTTGTGGAGACCGTGTTGCCGCAGTATTAGCCTTGGAAAGGCTTCGGGCGCTTACAGCAACTAGAGCGCTAGCCCTCGGCAGTACAGGACCAAACCAGCTCCACCCAAGTGCACGCCACCGTGCCTCTACCGCCGCACCCCGCGTGCAACCCCTTGATGAGGACGACGTCCCCACAAGGCTCATCCGAATCAGCGCCGATGCCACCCAGACCACCCGGGTAGCGGGGGGCCCGGGTAGCATATAGGAAGGCGCACTCGTTGCCCCCCTCCGGCATGAGGTCGATGTGCTGCATGACAGCCATCACCGAGGCCAGAGATCCCCAGGGAGGTGATGGAGCATTACTTAAAGGTCTTTCCCGACGTCCAGCCGTCCGACGAGACGAAGAGCCCGCCACTCCTGGCGCTTGGCAAACCGTGTTATTATCCCGAGGGCCAGCGAGAAGCTCCGGAAGCGCATCCACTACACCAGTCTCAATAAGGCATGTCCTAAAGACCTATTTTCTCTTCGGCTGATAAAGCAAATAGTAGACTCGATACCAGGCTGTGATATGCTGCGCTTCCCAAATGCTTGCTAGGGCTCCCATCAGACCCCTGTGTCTGAAGTAGTTGAAGGGCGCCACCTACCTACTAATCCCGGCGTAAGCCGACTCGGCATAGCTAGGGGTCCCGCGAATTTCTGGTTTTCGCGCAATGGCTTTAACCCCATACCACAGTAACCTGTTCCGCTACCAAGAAGCAAGCACCAGAAGACCAGACCTCGGACCCCTGACACAACCTCCCGGAGCCCCCGGGACGACAGCGGAGCTTCCCGCGAGGTCCAAAGCAGCCTGAGGACCCCCGAGTGTCGGGCACCCAGCGATCTCCCCAGGCTAAAAGCTATCCCTCACAGCTCCATGCGGCGGGCGATGCCGCCAAATGGGTGGCGGAGCTACTGAAGTTTGATCTAGGTTCCCTTTCCCGTCATACAGACATTAACCGAGCATTAGTTCACTTGTGGCTGAAGTAGACGCAAGCTCAGGGGGCCACGAAGACGATGAAACAGGACCCTGAGCCCTGACCTTCATCAGGCCTCATCAAATGATGTTCACCCACGGCTCCCCGCGAAAGCAGGGGGCCGATGCTAGCATACTGTTCCTCATGCCATCGGGGGAGCAGTCTGGGTATGTGGCGCGTCTCAATTCCAAGGCAGCTAACACCATAGCAGAGTATGGAGTGCTCACCCTTCTCGCTAGTCGTTGGCTCAGGGCAATCCCCAGTCTGGTTATCAACCAAGACGGCGGAAACAGACCCCCTCGCCTTGGACCTGCACCACGTACCGCGCGCTAGCAAGGCCGCAGCTGACGACCTTTCAATGAGGGCCCCCACTGCCACCGGAGCCACTGTGCCTGAAGGGGGCCTCGAGAGGACGTTGCCGCGACCCACACCCCGGCCCGCCGAGCCGGGCGAAGGGGGCTAGGCCAGCACCTCGAAGCTGGCGGTCCCGGCGGCCATGAGCGCCGCCAAGGATCATAAGCGTCACTGGGGACTCCGTGCAACCCAGCGCTCAAGATCCAGATGCTCAAGTCAGACCCAATGCATGGATCACGGAGGTCCGGGACTACTTGAAAGACAATATCCTCCCTGATGAACGTGTATCCGCTGAACGGATTGCGCGTATGGCTAAGAGACACATGGCGGTAGAGGGGGATCTCTACCGACGTGGCGCCAACCACATCCTATTGCAGTGCATAACCCAGGGGGAAGGCTGCGACTTGTTCGCTGAGATCCATGGAGGCGAATGTGGGAGTCATTCTTCCTCACGCACGCTTGTCGGTAAAGCCTTTCGGCATGGCTTCTACTAGCCGGCAACACTCCAGGATGCCGTTGAGCTGGTCGAGAGCTGCTAGGCATGCCTGTTCCACGCCAAGCAGATCCATACACCGGCTTGGACGGTACGGATGATCCAGCCCGCATGGCCATTTGCCGTACTGGGGCTGGACATCCCGGGCCTGGGACCATTCCCCAGAACCGAAGACAGGGACCCGCTCCCGAACCTTCGGAACACGGAACACCGCTGTAAGTTCTACCCCTAGAGCAACAATAGGGCAGGCCCTTCTTTTCGTAGTAATTTCCATAAAAGTCCGTGAACCGGGCTTGGAGCAACTAAGCCTCAGGGGACGGTTCAGGACTACGTTCAGCTTCGCCTGGTTCCGACCCCAAGCGCGTAGAGTCTTGCTTCCCTTGAGGTGGGTCGTGGCCTACATATGCGGCCCTCCTTCCCCCGTATGGAAATTTATATGAAAAGAAGCCTACCCTACGTTGCTCTTCTTTGGTACTCATTTAATTTACTTATTAAATTTTTATGATTACCCTACCAACGCGTGCTCACTATGCGTTCAACTCCCTCTTCTCATTTTCATCTTTAGTCGGAATTTGCTGCAGATATGACTAAGGAATAGAGGGGGGAGCCCCCAAGGAGAATTACTTTTTCCTTACTTATGTGCAGGATTTCTCAGCCTCAGCTCCCCACAGGTGTATGGTAGGCGCATCCACCCAATAGAACGCACCTACCAGGGGGCCGCTACGGGATCGCGGTAGGCCAAAAACCCTAAGGTAAGATCAAAGGGCTAGCCCTCACAGGGGTGAGGTCCGAAGGCCCCACGTGTCCGGCAGGGCCGGACCTCCCACCTCTTCGAGGGGAGCTCCGGGACCGCCGCGTGGTCTACAGAAGTCGGACCTCCCCCCCCTCCCTCTGCGGGGAGAGGCCCGGGACCTCCACGTGCCCTGCGAGCCCGGACCTCCTCTCAGGCAGGAGCTCCGGGCCCGCCACGTGACCAACAGGCTCGGACCCCCTCCGATCTCGTGAGGCGGGTCCTGGAGGCCTCCGGAACCCTTAGTATACAGTGGGGACCCGGACAAGGTGTCTATGCAGAGCTTCGAGATTGGTCAAGGCCTCCGAGCCCTTGCGGAGCTAAGGGCTCGGTCAGGAAAGGCCAAGAAGAAGACTAGGGCATGCAGACACAGAGAGAAACAGGAGTCTGTCCATACAAAGGCTCCACGAGCTGGGCTACAGACTCAACAAAAATAAAGAAAGGAAGTACAGGGCCTTGTGGACACGAGGGCGGGTGCCTAGGGGTCCCCGGACTCCCGATGAAACCTAGAGGCCACGAGGACAGCTAAGTCCTCGACTTTGGCCCTGGCAGCTTCCTCCTGGTTGGCGATGGGTCCTAAACGGACCGGCCCCAGGGAAAAGGAAGGGTCTCGGCTAATGAAGCACGACAGAACGTGCATCGCAACCTCCTTCACAAGGCCCCGACCTTCCGCTTCCAGCTCGTCGGCGATCACTGATTCGAGCTGTCGAAGTGTGCGATCGACACTTCCCCCGGGCCTGCACTGGGCAGCCCACGGAGTTTTTTTTTTTGGAGTGGCTAGTTCCTAGCGGAGAGCTTGCGCGGATGGACGAGTTAGTGAGAGCTTGACACGGGGAGTTTTACGTGGTTCAGGCCGCCGGAGCGTAAAACCCTACGTCCACGGCGAGCTATGGAGCTCGCTGTATTGCTTGCTGCTCAGGGCCGGGGGCCTGAGCTTGGGGGTGAGTTACAGCTTGAGAGTGTATGGCTAGCGTATGAGTTGCAGAATGCGAACCCTTGCTATCGACGCCTACCCGAGCCTTTTATAGTCCAAGGCTCGGGCGGCTTACAAGGGAAGCCGGGACCCGACAGGTGGTCCCGGGAAGATTGTCTATTATCTACCGTATCTGTAGTTACGCCGGTGGTTGCCTCTGGTCGAGGGCTTCTGAGTCTTCATTTTGCCGCCCTGCCCATGCCGCGCACTAGTCATAGTGGTTGATGACGGCGCAGGCGGCATGGGATGTCTTGTCGCGGCGTTTATTACCTGGCAGGTTCTGACACCGCGTGCCAGTCTGTGATGCGACTGGACGCAACGGCACCTGACAGGCACGTGCTCCGCGTTTCCGCGTCTTGGGAAGACGCGGGCCTTGAATACCTTGTACGGGCAAGGTGAGGAGCGCTTTTACGCCCGCTGCCTACCGCTCGGGGGCAGGCAGCACCGTCCTTCTAGCCACGTGGCGGGTCCGGAGCTCTTCTCTTCAGAGAGGGAGGTCCGGCCCCGCTGGACGCGTGGCGCCTTCGGACCTCTCTCCCGCGGAGGGGGAGGTCCGGCTTCTGCACGCCACGTGGCGGGCCCGGAGTTCACCTCTGAGGAGAGGGAGTTCCGGCCCCGCTGGATGCGTGGCGTCTTCGGACCTCTCTCCCGCGGAGGGGGAGGTCCGGCTTCTGTATGCCACGTGGCGGGCCCGGAGCTCTCCTCTGAGGAGAGGGAGGTCCGGCCCCGCCAGACGCATGGCGCCTTCGGAGCTCTCCCTGCGGAGAAGGGCGAGCACCTTAGGCATTTTACCCTGTGCGCGGGGGTACCCCATATCTCAGGTACCGACAGTGGCCCCCGGGCCCATCTCGGGGGAGATAGCGAGCCCGAGGTGGGACCTCCGTCTCTTCCGATCCGCGCACTTTCTCTAAGTCCCGACTTGACCGCTGCCGGAGCACGAACGGCCGCGGGGTTGTGAGAGCGTGCGCCCACTTGATGATTGCTTTTACTGCGGTGGTTCCCAAGGCTGCCACTTCTGCACGTTGCGGCGTTTTCTTCGGGAACCGCCGAAGGGCCTTGCCAGCTCATCTTCTTAGGAGACTGACTCCTTGCCCCCACCGCTCCAGTTAAGCGGCTTGGGCCCACCCGTCATCGGCACTCGGTCTAGGAACCGAAGCAGTTGCGGGTGCGGGGTATTTGAAGAGTTCCGAATCGCTTGGAACTGCACCGGGAAGCTTTTTAGAGGGGGTCTCACCCACATTGTAGCTTCCCTTCGCACTTCTCTGCGTTTCTTCTTGGACTCTTGCGCTTTTGCTTTCTTGCCTTTGAGCTCTCCATTGTCATGGCTTCCAACCCGCTGCCAGAGAAGAAACGCGCCCGATCTCCTCCAGCAACGGCGCCGGTGCCAAGTCGGGATTCTGGGGTGCCTGACACTCCCTCCGGTGGCGACTCGAAGAGGCCCCGGGCTGATGTGCTGGGGGAAGCCTCTGTGGCGTCCCCTGTTCCGCCAGTCCAAGCGACTGCAGAGCGGTCGTCGGAGACGGTAGCGGGCTCTGGAAAACCTACCCTGGCTCGGAAGTCGGGGTTTAGAGCCCGCTGGAGTGTCCGCGCTTCCCGGCCTTCCCCGTCTTGCGGGGAATCTGTGCCGATGCGCTCGGAGCCAGGGGCAACTGCTGCGGCCCCCAGGCCAGCGCGGACTTCTCCTGTTCCGGTGTGCCCGGACTCCGCGGCGGCGCCGTCTCTTCCTGCCGAGACGGCCACCGCGGCCCCCGAGCCAGCA
This sequence comes from Neostapfia colusana, assembly GCA_030760725.1. NCBI lineage: Eukaryota > Viridiplantae > Streptophyta > Magnoliopsida > Poales > Poaceae > Neostapfia > Neostapfia colusana. The sequence goes on along the minus strand of JASWHV010000001.1, from coordinate 35,778,994 downwards.
CAGGTTGATCATGCACTAGGCGGCCTGGCTTCTTCTCCAGCTCCGTCTTCCCCGGCTCGTCCCTCTCCTCAGGTCAAGGAGCCAGAAGCTGAAAAGAGCCCGGCTGGCCTGGCTGCCAGTGCCGTGGAGCCAGCTTCTCCTGATCGACGTCTCGTCTCGGCGGCTGGCGCCTCGGCTCTTCCTGAGGACGAGGTAATGGAGGAGGTTGAAGGGACTGCCCCAGCCTCTGTTGCTCCATTGCCTCTGGCGGACGCCTTCGCGCTTGCCGAGTCGAGCGTCCGGCAGGTCTTGGCTGCACTAGGGCGCGAGCGGGAGGAGTATACGGTTGAACGGGACCGCCTCCTCACCTGGGGGAACCTTTTGCGGGAGAGGACCGCGAAGGTTAAGAGCGAGCTCGACTCCAGGCGGGAGTTGCTCGACTTCAGGGAAACGCTTGTCGACCGGATGAAGCAGGCTGTTGACCGCATGGACACCCAGTCGCGGCGGATCAACAGGGAGGCCCTGGAGGCTCACGCCCGGGCCGAAGAGAGCCTCTCTGCTGCTGTGGAAACACGGCAGCGGTTGGAGCGCCGCGAACTCGCCGTTGAGGAGCGGGAGCGTTCCGTGGCAGCTGAGGCAGAGAGGGTCGCCGCGCAGCTGGCTGCGGGCGAGGATGACCTCCGAGCTCGGATGGAGGAGCTGGAGATTCTGAAGGCAGACCTTGACTTGAGGGATGAACAGGTCTCCCATGATCGCCGGGCGGTCTTGGACCGGGAGTTGACTGCCGGCTTCAGGGCCGCTGAGTTGGAGCGGCTAGCCGAGACTCTCCGCCTTCGGGAGAGTTCCCTGGCGGCCAAGGAGAAGGAATTCTCCGAGAGGAACCTGGAGGCTCTGCGGGCGGCCCGCCGCGAGGTGGAGGAGCTCTCAGCCCTACGGTCCTCCGAGGCCCTTGCGGTCTCAAGCTTCGTGGATCGAGCGGGGTCCGCCCTGATCCCTCTTGGTTTCAGTCCGGTGAGGGCCGCAACTCCCGCATTGCAGGTGGCAGAGGTGATCCCTGCATTGGAGTCGATCGGCGCCAAGCTGGACAGACTCGACTCGGTGGTCACCAGCGAGCTTGAAGCCGAGGGCCGCGGCTTAGCTTTAGAGGTCGCCTCGCATGTGCTGGCATGCTTCAAGAGCCGCGACCCCTCTTTCTCACTGGAGCCAGCAATAGAGGGCCCAGCCGCGGAGCGGGAGGAAGCTGCCAGGGCTGAAGTCGAGGATGTGGCCGCCCTTGTAGCCGCAAGGTTCCGGCGAGAGTCGGGAGGTCCTTAGGACTTGCTTCTCCCTTTTTTTATCGAGTCTGTAGCCCAGCTCAAGGAGCCTTGCTTAATTTGACTCTCTTGGATACTTGTGTCTGTGATGCTTTTTCCCTCCTTCTTGGCTTTGCCTGGCTGAGTCCTTAGCTCCGCAAGGTACTCAGAGGTCATTTCCAATCTCGGAGCTTCGCACAGACACCCCCCCGGGTCCTAACCGTGTTAGGGGCCCCCGGAGGTCTCCGAACCTCGCCCTATGGGGGGCTCCAAATCTGCCGGCCACGTGGTGGGTCCGGAGCTCCTCCTCAAGAGACGGGAGCTCCGGTCATGTTGGACACGTAGGGCTTTTGGAGCCCTCCCGCTGAGGGGGGAGGTCCGGTTCCTGCCTGCCACGTGGCGAGCCCGGAGCCCTCCTCAAGGAAGGAGAGAGTTCCGGGCCTGCTGGACACGCGGGGCCCTCGGGCCACGCCCCAGCTGGAGGGGCGGGTCCCGGTCCTTCCAGTCCCAGGCCGGTGTAGCTGGTAGCTCCTTTCCCCCCCGCTTCATGCAGTCCCTGTTGCCGTAACCTGAAGGTCCTGCACACAGGTAGAGGAAACGTAATTCTCCTCGGGGGGTCCTCCCCTCCTGTCTCCTAGTCTTATCCGTCTTATGGTCCTGGCCCGCTATACGGGGCTTGGGCAATTCTGTGCACGAGGCGCCGGAGCTCCGGCTCCCTCCGAGGTCCGGGTACGGCCGTCCGATCCCTAGTACCGGGCCATGTGCTGGGGAAGCAGAGTGCACGCGCTTTGGGTTCATGACCAGGCAAAGCGGACGTACTCCCCTGGACCTCCGGAGAGCAGGATGCGCATGCTTTGGGCTCTGGGCCGGCTAAGCTGGATACGCACCCTGGACCCCCCATGCACAACGCTGGCCTTTCCTGGAGGTGACCAACTGACACCGCAACACCTGACTGGGGGAGGCCCGAGAGACTCACTCGGCCATCGGCAGGTGCCTCAAGCGCAGCCGCCTTCGGGAGGATAGCAAAAGCCGACTATGGATGAGCGCAGGAGAGGGGGAGCTAGACGTATGATGAACATACAGAGATAGTGCGATCATAAAAATTAATGCATAATTTAAATGAGCGCATGAGAAGGAGCTAAGTAGAACAGGTCTCTGTATATGCGCCCATAGGTGGAATTCTGGCTGTTCGTGGGGGCAATGTTCCGCCTCGTCTACAAGGGAAGCAAGACTCTACGCGCTTAGGGTCAGAACCAGGCTAAACTGGACGTAGTCCTGTACCGTCCCTTGAGACTTAGCTACCCCAAGCTCTGTTCCTAAGTTCTATGGGGTCTATTACAGAAGTGAATAACCCTGTTCTACCGATGCTCAGTAAGTAGGACTTACAGTGTTGCTCCATGGCAAGGATTTTTGGGAATGGATCCCACTCTCGGTTGAAAGGCATGTGTACCTGGGGCGGCAGCTTTCATGATTCGGAAGGGACCTTCCCTGCTGGGGGAGAGCTTATGGGTCCTTCTTGGAATATAGCGTGCCACTTCACCAGGCTGCCCTCTTGCGGGCCCCCGTCGCGTTTGGTTCTTTGGCGGTAGTGCTTAGAGCATTAGCCGAGACCTTGCGTTGTGGGGTGTTCCCTGCAAGCCGAGTCTTGTCGAAGTTGTTGTCTTCACGCTGGATCAGGTCCTGCATGGCTTCTCTCGGGGTCTCCCGGGGAGTTCTCCCCTTCTGGCTAAGGCCTTCAAGGGGTAGGTGGACCCGGGCTCGCTTTGGATGACCTAAGGCGTCCCCCCCTTCTGGCAAGGCCTTCAAGGGGTTGACGGACCCTAGGCAGCCCCCGAGAGGTATGTTCGAGGCACGGAGGCGTGCCGTAGCTGGCTAACGCCTTGGCCCGTCACCGTCGGAACTGGAGTCCTCACCGTCATGTACTGTCTTTATGACACGCTGAGGCTCCTGGAACCCCACCTGGTGGGCAGCGGTGACTGGGGCATCGGCCTTCTGTTTGCCATCCCTCTGAGGGTAGGGCGGTGCTTCAGCCCTCTGCTGTCTTCCATTGCGGAAGCGCTCTGCGAGCCTCTGGATCTCCCAGCACTCGGCAGCTGTATGGTTGCAGGTGCCATGCACGGGGCATAGCCCGCCTTGGCCACTGTCTGGGGCCGGTGATTGCCGCTGCCTCTTGTCGGGACGCGGCCCCCGAGCTCCACTGGTTGTCGCAGCTGCGGCGACGGGGGCCGTGAATGGTGACTTCATCTTCCCATTCCCCCAGTTGTTGGTCTTCTTGCCACCCCCATAGGCAGCAGCACCGGACCCGGGCTGCCCTCCTGACTCGGAGGTCGGCAGTGCGTGCCAGTTCCGCCCTTCGGCTGCTCTGGCGCACTTGTCCGCCAGGCTAAAGAGCTCCGAGACGTCGCTGACCTCTCTGGTCGCGAGCTTCTCGAGCATTTTCTCGTCCCGGACACCCTGTCGGAACGCCACCACCACAGAGGCACTTTGGATATGTGGGATGGTGTTGCGCACCTGAGAGAACCGCTGGATGAAAGAGCGCAGCGACTCCCCAGGTTGTTGTTTGACGGCGTGGAGGTCGAGCTCCGTGCCGGGACGGGTGTAGGAGCTGCCGAAGTTGGCGACGAACTGCCGGCAGAGCTCACCCCAGGAGGTTATGGACCCCTGGGGTAGATTCATGAGCCAGGACCGGGCTGGGCCGGTCAAGGCGACGAGAAAGTAGTTGGCCATGACAGCCTCATCGCCTCCTGCAGCAAGTACGGAGGTGGAGTAGATCTGGAGGAACTCCGCTGGGTTGACGCTTCCGTCGTACTTCTCGGACAAGTGCGGGCGAAACTTGCGCGGCCACCTTGCGAAGCGAAGGTGGGGTGCAAGGGCCGCACATCCTGCACCTGCTGCTGCAGGTACTGGCGCTGCTAACAGGTGGTTCGCACCTGGCACCACGTATCCCGGCATGGGCAAGGCTGCACCGTAGGCCGGGGCCGCTACTTGCGGCGCATATGGTGGTGGCATATGTTGCGCAGCATATGCCTGAGGCGGGGCTCGCATGGTGAAGGCCTGCCCTTCTGGTTGCGTCGAGGCCAACGACATGCTGTCGCCTGCCTCATGGTTGCGACGCCTTTCTCGACGTCGCTCGAGGTACACCCGGGCGTCCTGCCCCAAGTGGCACCGTTCCAGTTCCCTTCGCAGGTCCGTCGACAGGAGCCTGGAGGAGCTGGAATCCGCCGTTAGCTCGTCAACCGTGGGTGTGCGCGTCAGCGACACAGTCGGTTGCCCCGGGCGCCGCCCTCGCCAAAACCGAGGGTTAGCGGCGGCGGCGACGACGAGGCGGTCCACCTCGCGGACCCATTGCTGGGTCGCTGAATGGGGCGCATCCCCTGCAGGTGGGTTGCGCAGCAGCGCTCTTGCTGCAGCTAGCGCACCTCCATGGTGTACGCTTAGCGCTGCAGAAGACCTCACGCTGGTCGGGGCCTGCATAGCCGGAGTCGGCGTTGCCGGAGTCGGCTGCTGGCTACCCGCTTGTGCCGACACACTCCGTCCTGAGTGCGTCGACATGTACTCCCCGCTGGTCACGGTTCGCCGTGAATGTGGTGGGGGAGAGTTTGCCGCTGAAGGGAGCTTGGTCATCTTCGTCGGCGGAAACTCGTCGCGCTAGGGGAAAAGCCCCTACATGGCGCGCCAAATGTCGAAGTGTGCGATCGACACTTCCCCCGGGCCTGCACTGGGCAGCCCGCGGATGTTCTTTTTTTGGAGGGGCTAGTTCCTAGCGGAGAGCTTGCGCGGATGGACGAGTTAGTGAGAGCTTGACACGGGGAGTTTTACGTGGTTCGGGCCGCCGGAGCGTAAAACCCTACGTCCACGGCGAGCTATGGAGCTCGCTGTATTGCTTGCTGCTCAGGGCCGGGGGCCTGAGCTTGGGGGTGAGTTACAGCTTGAGAGTGTATGGCTAGCGTATGAGTTGCAGAATGCGAACCCTTGCTATCGACGCCTACCCAAGCCTTTTATAGTCCAAGGCTCGGGCGGCTTACAAGGGAAGCCGGGACCCGACAGGTGGTCCCGGGAAGATTGTCTATTATCTACCGTATCTGTAGTTACGCCGGTGGTTGCCTCTGGTCGAAGGCTTCTGAGTCTTCATTTTGCCAACCTGCCCATGCCACGCACTAGTCATAGTGGTTGATGACGGCGCAGGCGGCATGGGGTGTCTTGTCGCGGCGTTTATTACCTGGCAGGTTCTGACACCGCGTGCCAGTCTGTGATGCGACTGGACGCAACGGCACCTGACAGGCGCGTGCTCCGCGTTTCCGCGTCTTGGGAAGACGCGGGCCTTGAATACCTTGTACGGGCAAGGTGAGAAGCGCTTTTACGCCCGCTGCCTACCGCTCGGGGGCAGGCAGCACCGTCCTTCTAGCCACGTGGCGGGTCCGGAGCTCTTCTCTGAGGAGAGGGAGGTCCGGCCCCGCTGGACGCGTGGCGCCTTCGGACCTCTCTCCCGCGGAGGGGGAGGTCCGGCTCCTGCACGCCACATGGCGGGCCCGGAGCTCACCTCTGAGGAGAGGGAGTTCCGGCCCCGCTGGACGCGTGGCGTCTTCGGACCTCTCTCCCACGGAGGGGGATGTCCGGCTTCTGTATGCCACGTGGCGGGCCCGGAGCTCTCCTCTGAGGAGAGAGAGGTCTGGCCCCGTCAGACGCGTGGCGCCTTCGGAGCTCTCCCTGCGGAGAAGGGCGAGCACCTTAGGCATTTTACTCTGTGCGCGGGGGTACCCCATATCTCAGGTACCGACACGAGCCGACCTAGCTCGTCACCGAGAGACTCAAGGGCTGGGCCCGCTTCGTACACCGGCCGTGCTGGGGTCTCCACCTGCACAGGGCTAAAACAAAGAGGAGCCAAGGCGGATCCCGCCTTAGCAATGAAGCACCAGACCGCCTGGGCCTCGGCAGTCCGCAGGGACTGGAGCCTCTCTACCTCTTGGCGGGCCGCTAGCTCGCGATCCATCGCCGCCTGAAGCTCCTTGGAAGACTGCTCCTCCCTCGCGGCGACAGCCGACTCACGGAGCTCCAACTCCTCAGTCCGAGCCCTTAGCTCCTCCACCTTGGCCCTCAGCCGAGCGGTGGTCTTCTCCTCCTCGTCCGCAGCAGCGTGTTCCCGATCAGCGACGGCATGCTCCCGACGGGCTACCTGCAGCTGCAACTACTCCGCGGCGGCGGAACACTCCTTGGCTTTGGCTTCAGCTTTGGCCAGAGCCTCGCGGTAGGTGGCACGAACCCGCTGGGCCTCTAGCTCCAAGCGGCTAATGGCCTTCTTCTGGGCGCCAAGCAGAGCACTCATGGCCTCAAGCCTTGACTGCCTTGAGTCGAGGTCCGCCCGGGCCCGCTGCTGCCAGCTGAGAAGGCGGTCCCTCTCGCCGGCCAATGCCTCCCGCTCCTGCTCAAAGGCAGATTGGAGCTGCCGGGAGCTGGTCTGGGCACGCTCCATGGCGTCCCACACGGGCACCGGAGCAGGGGGAGCAGGAGTCGCGCCGCTGGACCCCCCAGACGAGTCCAAGACCGGCGGGAGCGCCGGCGCCTTGGCAGCTACGGGGGGGCGCTGTCCTAAGCAGGCCAGGGGGCCAGCAGGCACACCTACAGTGGCCCTCCCGGTCTCAAGACCTGGCTTCTGGGCTGGTGAAGGAGGGCGGGTAGGAGCAGATGCGGCCACTGAGGCCACTGCCCCCGTCGATTTGGGAGCTATGGGGGCCGCCGCGGCCCCCAGGTGCCGAGGCGCGGAGCCCCCGCTGGTTGAAGGCGGCCGGATAAGAGGCCCGCCCCTGGCAGCCGGTCGGTCCCTGCAAAGAAGAAGAAGCCCTCAGAATAAGAGAAGAGGCAGGAGCTCTGCTCCTATAAGTCAGAAAGAATAACACTTACTGAGCGGCATGAGCGCTCCAGCGAGCTTGCGGCACTGGCCTCTGGGCTGTAGCTGAACTACCAGGACCAGCGGCTGGAACGGTCGCGGAATGGGACGCCTGGACCTCCGGCGCGCTCGCCGGCGTCGCCCCACCAACATCCGTCCTGGGAGCCCCGCCGCTTGAGGGAGGATGGCGAGATACTTGGGCTGATTCGGACGGCTGCTGTCTAGGGAGAGACCCGCCGGGGAGGGACACTCGGGACCTCTTCGGGTCGCCACCTGATGGACCAGCACCTCCGGGAGATGGAAGCAAGGTAGCTCCGGCACCCTGGCTTGGCACAGGCGGCACCCTCGGAGGAGACCGAGCGCGTTTTTTCTCTAGATGCCCGGGGCCGACTCTTTTCCTTTCCCTTTATCGGCGGCTTGGGTTCCGTCGGCTCTGGGGGAAGGTTTGGCAGCAGTGGATGCCTCATGCCCTGATCCGGGGTGCTCAGTTCCTGGAATGGTGATGCCCCGGAAGGCATACCCGACCTGACGAACGGCAATCCCGATATCATCAAGGTTCGGCATCTTCCGCAGGAGCTCTGACCTCCTCTGAGGCTCCAAGAAGAGGGGGGTGGCAGAAGGCGGAAGGGCGGGGACGCCGCTGGGAATGTAGTCACCGCTCACCTTGCTCACCATCTCCTCCAGCTCCTCGTCGGAAGGGACAGAGCCGGGGCCTCTCTCCAGCCTGGTACAGTCCTGCTCACCGGTGTAGTACCACGCTGGGCGGCTGCATTGCTGCAAGGGAGCAATGCGGCGTGACACAAAGTCCATCAGCACCATTAGAGACGTCAGCCCCTCGTTGGCCAAGAACCGGATCCGCTCCAAGACCGGAGTGTACTCCTGCTCCAGCTCAGGGATCTCCTCCAAGAAGCGGCGATCGGTGGTTGGGCTGGCGGTTGGGAGTTGTAGGCGATCGTGCTCGTTGGTCTGCACTACCACCCAGCTCTCCCTCCAGTTCTCCAACCTTGATGCGCTGAAGGGCAGGAGGTATCCGGAGACCTTGGGGTCTTTGCAGCGATGCTGGAAGTAATACGCCCCCATCTGGGTCTTTGAGCCGTGTCCGGTCGTACGCAGCACAAAGAAGTGGCGGAAGAGCGTCACGGAGGCGTGCACCCCCACGAACATCTCGCAGAAGTGGACAAAAACTGCCGCCATTGCGAGGGAGTTGGGGGAGAGATGGTGGAGCTGGAGACCGTATGTCTCCAGCAGGGTGACGAAGAAGGAAGAAATCGGCGGAACGAACCCCGCCAGAGCATAAGCGGTGAAGAAGACCATCTCCCCCTTTTCCAGGACCAGGGGGAAAGATCCTCGGCGGAGCCGATGCTTCTGCTCTTCCGAGCGCCAGCCCAGCAGCCTGCGCACTGGCCCGAGCTCGGAGGAGCGAACGAGGCGCGTCGGAAGCAAGTTGGAAGCCATGGCGAAAGAAGGCGCAAGGGCAGGAGAGCCAGGGCGCAAGAGTTCAAGGGAAGTACGAGCGCAATGCGAAGGGAAGCCGCGATGCGGGTGAGATCACCTTTTAAAACTTTCCAGGGATGGTTCGAGGTAGTTCGAAAACCTCCGGAAACATCACATCGGCGACCTCGCCGGCTCCGAGACTGGGCGCCAATGAAAGCTGGGCCCAAGCCGCTTAACTAAAGCGTTGGGGTCAAGGAGTCAGTCTCCTGAGAAGATGAGCCGGCAAGGCCCTTCGGCGGTTCCCGAAGAAAGCGCCGCAACGTGCAGAAGTGGCAGCCTTGGGAACCGCCGCAGTAAAAGCAATCATCAAGTGGGCGCACGCTCTCACGACCCTGCGGCCGCTCGTGCTCCGGCAGCGGTCAAGTCGGCACTTAGAGAATGTGTGCGGATCGGAAGAGACGGAGGTCCCACCTCGGGCTCACTATCTCCCCCGAGATGGGCCCGGGGGCCACTGTCGGTACCTGAGATATGAGGTACCCCCGCGCACAGGGTGAAATGCCTAAGGTGCTCGCCCTTCTCCGCAGGGAGAGCTCCGAAGGCGCCACGCGTCTGGCGGGGCCGGACCTCCCTCTCCTCAGAGAAGAGCTCCGGGCCCGCCACGTGGCATACAGAAGCCGGACCTCCCCCTCCGCGGGAGAGAGGTCCGAAGACGCCGCGCGTCCAGCGGGGCCGGACCTCCCTCTCCTCAGAGGTGAGCTCCGGGCCCGCCACGTGGCATGCAGAAGCCGGACCTCCCCCTCCGCGGGAGGGAGGTCCGAAGGCGCCACGCGTCCAGCGGGGCCTGACCTCCCTCTCCTCAGAGAAGGGCTCCGGACCCGCCACGTGGCTAGAAGAACGGTGCTGCATGCCCCCGAGCGGTAGGCAGCGGGCGTAAAGACGCCCCACACCTTGCCCGTACAAGGTATTCAAGGCCCGCGTCTTCCCAAGACACGGAAACGCGGAGCACACGCCTGTCAGGTGCCGTTGCGCCCAGTCGCATCACAGACTGGCGCGCGGTGTCAGAACCTGCCAGGTAATAAACGCCGTGACAAGACATCCCATGCCGCCTGCGCCGTCATCAACCACTACGATAGCGCGCGGCATGGGCAGGGCGGCAAAATGAAGATTCAGAAGCCTTCGACCAGAGGCAACCACCGGCGTAACTACCGATACGGCAGATAATAGACAATCTCCCCGGGACCACCTGTCGGGTCCCGGCCCCCCTTGTAAGCCACCCGAGTCTTGGACTATAAAAGGCTCGGGTAGGCGTCGATAGCAGGGGTTCGCATTTTGCAACTCATAAGCTAGCCATACACTCTCAAGCTGTAACTCACCCCCAAGCTCAGGTCCCCCGGCCCTGAGCAGCAAGCAATACAGCGAGCTCCATAGCTCGCCGTGGACGTAGGGTTTTACGCTCCGGCGGCCTGAACCACGTAAAACTCCCCGTGTCAAGCTCTCACTAACTCGTCCATCTGCGTAAGCTCTCCGCTAGGAACTAGCCCCTCCGAAAAAAGAACCTCCGCGGGCTGCCCAGTGCAGGCCCGGGGGAAGTGTCGATCGCACACTTCGACAGGGACGATGAGCGTTCCAAGCACTCGCCTCCGTGGACTACTGCGAGCTAGTCACAGCCTTCCTCCTGGGTTATGCACCGCAATAGGATGTCGTGGCGCCATGCCAGTAAAGATACCAGCGCGTAGCACTTAGCCATCCGCACCACCCGTTCAGCGAATGCACGTTCATCAGGAAGGATGTCCTTCAAGGGGTCCCGGACCTCCGTGGTCCATGCATCGGGACTACTTGAGCTTCTGGATCTTGAGCGCTGGGTTGCACGGAGTCCCCAGTGACGCTTACGATCCTTTGGCGGCATCTATGGCTGCAGGGCTGCCGGCACTGCCTAGCTTCGAGGCACTGGTTCAGCCCCCTTCGCCCGGCTCGGCGGGCCGGGCTGTGGACCGCAGCAACGTCCTCTCGAAGACTCCTTCGGGCGCAGGGGCTCCGATGGAGGCCTTTGTTGAGAGGTCGTCAGCTGCAGCCTTGCCAGCGCGCGGTACATGGCGTAGGTCCAAGGCGAGGAAGTCTTTCTCCAACATCCACACGTGGAGGAGATAAGCAGCTAGCTGTGGGTCATTGCAGGGGCATTCACCCTTAACTTGCTTGATAACTAGCTGGGAGTCGCCCTGCGCCAACAACCGGCGAGCGCCCAGAGACAGCACTGTCTTTTAGGCCAAAGATGAGTGCTTCATACTCTGCCAAGTTGTTGGTTGCCTTGGAATTGAGACACACCATGTACCCAGACTGCTCCCCCGATGGCATGAGAAGCAGTACGCCGGCACCGGCCCCCTGCTTTCACGTCGAAGAAGAGCGTCCAGTGAGGCCCGGTGAAGATCGGAGCTCGGTACTTTGGTTCACCGTCTTCGTGGCCCCCTGGGTCAGCCTTCGTTGGCGTCCACTCAGCCACGAAGTCAGCCAGTGCTTGGCTCTTGGCTGTCTGACGTGGTCGGGAGCTCAGCTTGAACTCCGCCGTCTTCAGCTGTCTTCCGGCTTCGGAAGCTGGCAGTGAGTGCCAACTCCGCCCTTCGGCTGCTCTGGCGCACTTGTCCCCCAGGCTGAAGAGCTCAGAGGCATCGCAGACCTCTCTGGTCGCAAGCTTGTCAAGCATCTTCTCGTCCCGGACACCCTGCCGGAACGCCACCACCACAGAAGCACTTTGAATATGCGGGATGGTGTTGCGTACCTGGAAGAACCGCTGGATGAAGGAGCGCAGTGATTCCCCAGGTTGTTGCTTGATGGCGTGGAGGTCAAGCTCCGTGCCGGGACGGGTGTAGGAGCTGCCGAAGTTGGCGATGAACTGCCGACAGAGCTCTCCCCAGGGAGTTATGGAACCCTGAGGGAGGTTCGTGAGCCAAGACCGGGCTGGGCCGGTCAAGGCGACGGGGAAGTAGTTGGCCATGACGGCCTCATCCCCTCCTGCGGCAAGTACGGCGGCGGAGTAGATCTGGAGAAACTCCGTCGGGTTGACGCTGCCGTCGTACTTCTCAGGCAGGTGCGGCCGAAACTTGCACGGCCACCTAGCGAAGCGAAGGTGGGGTGCGAGGGCCCCACTTCCTGCCCCTGTTGCCGCAGGTGTTGGTGCTGCGAACGCTTGGTTCGCCGCTGGTACGGTGTACCCCGGTACGGGCAAGGCTGCGCCATAGGCCGGGGGCGCCGTTCGCAGGACATATGGCTGTGGCATATTCTGCGCGGCGTAAGCCTGGGGCAGAGATCGCGTGGCGAAAGTCTGTTCTTCAGGCTGGGTCGAGGCCGACGTCACGCTGTCGCCAGCCTCTTGGTTGCGACGCCTTTCTCGACGTTGCTCGAGGTATACCCGGGCATCTTGGCCCAAGTGACACCGTTCCAGCTCTGTCCTCAGATCCATCGATTGGAGCCTGGTGGAGCTGGAATCTGCCGTCTGCTCGCCAACCATTGGTGTGCGCATCAGCGACACAGCCGGTTGGCCGGAGCGTCGTCCCCGCCGAAGTCGAGGGTTTGCGGCGGCGACGACGAGACGGTCTACCTCGCGAATCCACTGCTGGGTCGCTGCCTGAGGCGCGTCCCCAGCAGGCGGATTGTGCAGTAGCGCTCTTGCTGCAGCTAGCGCACCCTCGCCGGGTACGCCCAGCTCTACTGAAGACCTGACGCTGGTTGGAGCCTGCATTGCGGGGGGTCGGCGCTGCCAGAGCCGGCTGCTGGCTCCCAGCTTGCGCCGACACACTCCGTCCTGAGTGCGTCGACATGTACTCCCCGCTGGTCACGGTTCGCCGTGGACGCGGAGGAGGAGAGTTTGCCGCTGAAGGAAGCTTGGTCATCTTCGTCGGCGGAAACTCGTCGCGCAAGGGAAAAGCCCCCTTCCTGGCACGCCAAATGTCGAAGTGTTCGGTCGACACTTCCCCCGGGCCTGCACTGGGCAGCCCGCGGAGGTTCTTTTTTCGGTGGGGCTAGTCGCTTGCGGAGAGCTTGAGCGTATGGACGAGTTAGGAAGAGCTTGACACGGCGAGTTTTACGTGGTTCAGGCCGCCGGAGCGTAAAACCCTACGTCCACGGCGAGCTATGGAGCTCGTTGTATTGCTTGTTGCTCAGAACCGGAGTCCTGAGCTTGGGGATGACTGAAGTCTAGCGTATGAGTTGCGGGAGTGCAAACCCTGGGTGCGAATGGCTAGAGTGCAAACCAACAGAGTTCGAACCCTTGCTAACGTTGCCTACCCGAGCCTTTTATAGTCCAAGGCTCGAGTGGCTTACAAGGGGGGCCCGGGACCCGACAGGTGGCCCCGGGGTGATTTCCTACCAGCTATTATGTCTTGGCGCTGGCGTCGAAGTCCTCGTCCTTCCGCCCTACCCATGCCGCAGGATAAGTGTAGCGTGTAGTCGTTGGCGATGGCAGGGGCGGCAGGGCATGTCTTGTCTGGTCTTGTCGCTGCCTTCAATGGCCTGCAGCTTCAGACACTGTACGCCTGTCCTGACTGTGACTGGTCACAGCGCCTCCTGACAGGCGTGCGCTGCGCCTCTTCGTCTCGGGAAGGCGCGGGTCTTGAATGCTTTGTACGGTAAAGGCATGGCGCGCCTTTACTCCCGCTGCCTACCGCGCCGGTCGGCAGCACTGTTCTGCTGGCCACGTGTCGGACCCGGAGCTCTCCTCTGAGGAGGGGGGAGCTCTGGCTCCGCTGGACACGTGGAGCCTTCAGAGCTCACCCCCGCGGAGGGGGCGAGGTCCGGTCTTCCGGGCCACGTGGCAGGCTCGGAGCTATCCTTTGAGGAGAGGAGAGCCCCGGCCCTGCCGGACACGTGGTGCCTTCGGAGCTCGCCCTTGCGGAGGGGCGAGGTCCGGCCTCCTGGGCCACGTGGCAGGCCCGGAGCTATCCTCCGTGGGGAGGGGAGCTCCGGCCCCGCTGGACACGTGGTGCCTTCAAACCTCGCCCCTGCAGAGGGAGCGAGGTCCTTAGGAAGTTTTACCCTGTGCACGGGGGTACCCGGTATTGAGGGTACCGACACCGACAGTGGCCCCCGGGCCCATCTCGGGGGAGATAGCGAGCCCGAGGTGGGACCTCGTCTCTTCTGATCCTGTAACACCCCAAATTTTGATTCAAAACTCTAAACCATGTTCAGGGGGGAATTTAAAAATTTTTGGACGTGTTGCATGTTTTGCAAAAATTCAAATTCAAACTGGAATTCAAATTATACTCAAAACAGAAAAGAAATGGAAAAAGAAAAAGAAAAACGGGAAAAAAACCGGCCAGTGGGCCGAAACCCGCCAGCCGGCCTAGATTTCCCCGCGCCAGCCCGCCCCCGCGCGCGCCGCGCTGCCTCTCACAGACGGGTGGGACCCGCCTGTCATCCCTAACCCCGCGACCCCGGACTTTTCCCCGAGCGCGCGCGATCTTAACCGATCGGAAAACCCGTCCCGCAGCCCGAATTCCGGTCCCAGAGGACTCCAACTCGATCACAACAGACCCACCGCCCTCCTCCGGCTATAAAAACCCCAGCCCCGATCAGTTTTTCCCACACGATCGCCGATTTTTACTCCGGTGAGCACCGAGACTTCGCCGGTGAATTCTGGCCGATCTAAGCTCGGAAACTCTGATCTAACTCGCTGGTCTTGATCCATCGCCTCCAGGGAACTTTGCAGGTGCAGAAAACTCGGAGAGTTACGGTGTAAACACAGCGCCGACGAGCTTCGCCATGGTTTTGCCTCGGACCTCACCGCCGATCACTTTCCAGGAGCCCCGAGCTCGAGAAAACCCCCGAGGTGAGATCCCTGACCTCCCCTCTACCGATCTAGGCCATAAGATCACAGTTTTAGGCAGAATTCTCGAGGATCCGAAACTTTCCGGCGAGATCGCCGCTTCCCGCCGCCGTGCACCGCTGGCAGCGCCGCCCGCGCTCGATCAGAGCGACGTGGCCGCTTGTGCGCCGTTTATTTTAAATCGCACGGTAGACTTTAAAATCCCGCGTACCGGTTCGATGTTATAATCTCAGCCGTCGGTTTAAAATCGGACGGTCCACGTCAGCCCCGCATTATAAAGACTGGAATTCTTACGTGCTACCCCCTGGGGTTCTCTGGAATTGAGAGCTAGCCCCGGAAACTTCAGATCTAGCCCCTGGAACTCCAGAAAATCATGTAAATTCATTTAAAAATTAGTTTTAGCCCCTGGACTTAATAAAAATTAGGAAAAACACCTCTGATAAGTGTAGCTAGACCCCTGAAAATTATGAAAATAATATTATAGACCTTGTAATGGGGTGAATTCATTATTTTAGCCCTGTTTAGTATTTAATTTAGGAAATTGAATATGTAACTCGTGTTTAAAAATTAAAAAGGGGAATAAACATAATTGTCAAAATTAATTAAAAACTTTCTCAGTACTTAGAAAACTTTGGAGTGAGATAAAAGTATATTTTTTGGCTGAAATGAATCTGTTTCATTTATTATTCACATTTATTAGTATAGGGACACATTTTTAAGTAAAGAATAGTTATAGGAAAAATAGGGAAAATAATTATGAAATGGTCTACATCAGAAGCCAAGGTCAAAATATGATTTTAAATTATTTAGGACCAGAACCTATTCTGTTTAGGTGATGTGTATTACTAATTTAATAATAAAATACACAATTATGCATAGGAATATAAATCTGAAAATATAGCAACTAGTAAATGATAAATGGAGTTTCTAAAATACAAAGAATTCAGTTTAGGGTTGATAGAAATTATGAAAGCACATATGGGGAAGAATAACACTTTTCATACACACTTGGTAGTAAAAAGGTGAAGTAGTTGAATATAAGAAATTTATTGGAAACCCATATAAATAGTGTGTAAGTATGAAGGTGGACACAAAAGTAGGAATCATATACACATGGTTAAAAGTGCATGCAAGCCACAACTCAACACACATAAAGTAACCACAACACATATAATGGTAAAGAACTTTCATAAATATGAATGTGTGGTTTGTATGAAGTGTAAGTGTGAACTATGTCTTATGATTGTTGTTTTTCTTTTGCTATGTGTGATGGTATGAAGTAGAACCTGTTCAAGAACAAGTTATTCATTTCCAAGATCAGGACTATCCATTTCAAGAGCAGCAAGAAGGAGGCAAGTGTCCTTGACCACTTTGATCCTATGCTAGGATGTGTAGATAGAATTATTTGCATTGTCAAGTTAAATATGAAACCCATGCTAGGAAGTTTCCCTAGAATTGCATTATCTTGTTTCCTTGTAGCTTGGGTTGGGATTTATTTTGTCATGTCATTTATTTACATGCATTTGCTTAGCCATGCTTAGAATGGGATATTTGGGAAATGAGATCATCAGTTTATATTACCATACTCTTGAATGAGACATTGTGAGTTATGTAGAGGTAGGGATCAAGGCAAGTTGGATGTTTTGGTTGTGTGCTGGGTGCACGAGACTTGGGTTTGTGTTTAGTACTTGCCTGGATCCTAAGGACCGGTTCATGGAGCATGTAACCCGGCTTTACAGTGCCAACCACATGCTGAGATGGGGCAGCTTGGCCAATTAATTAGGTGTATCCCGGGTGTAGTATGGGTGTGTTGGATGGTGCGGGGAGTAGGTGTCAGCTGGACTACCATATGAACCGCAAGGCTCAAGAGGGTGCCACTGCAGTGGGGTTGGAGCCTCTTGTATGCTGTTAGGGGTGAAACCTCAGTGGGCCCACGCTCGTCGGGAATCCCTTTGTAAAGGCTTCGTAGTGATCTCTTGGCCACACACCTGGGAAGTGTGAATGTGGATTGTAGCCACTGGCATAATGGAGGTTCTTTTAGTCCACCCGGCAACGGGGGATGAAATCACTACTTGTGGGTACAGTGGTACAAACTCTGCAGAGTCAAAACTGTCTTGACAGCCGTGCTCACGGTTAAGAGCGGCCTGGACTTATTCATGATTAGAGGATTGATGGTTTTGGAAGTTAAGCGGGGAGCTTAACATTGGAAATGATGGTTATGGTTATTGGATTATGATGATGGGATGGGAGATTGGGACCATTTCACCTGTGTAGTAATGTAGGTGCTTAATAAGCTAAGGTGATAGGTATTAATTGCGTAGTGCTTTAACCATGAGTTCAAACTCTCCTTGTTCTAGCCATGCATGATATAATTTTCCCACACTTGCTGAGTACCATTGGTACTCAACCTTGCATATTTGTTGGTTTATATTGCTGCTCAGGTCAAGATAATGAGGTGGTGTATAATGACCAAGACTTTGGACCCGAGGAAGGTTTTTAGCTTCATGAAGACCCCCGGGCAACGCCTGTGATGGAGCCCTAAAGAATAAATTTTCCGCTGCTAGTTTATTTACTTGTGATGAAGCATTAGTGTCCATTGAGACATTTGCGATGTAAGACTTATTTATATTCGACACCTGGCTTGTAATAAATGATGCTTCACTATTTGTCATCACATGTATGAGAAAATGATCCTGGCATACATGTGATATTCACTTGGTTGTTTCTTCGGAAAAACCGGGTGTGACAGAGGTGGTATCAGAGCCAAGGTTGCCCGTAGGAACGTGGACCTAGGTAGAAATGGACGTATTTAAGGACCCTATTTTCTTAAAAACTATTTTCCAAGGTGTGGGTGGAAAAGTGTTATTAAAGGAGTCATTTTCTTCATCTTACCCCAACTTTCATTCAAAATAGGATTTTTGTTTGAGAATTTATCTAACCTAATTTTTAAATTCTTTTGTTTTAGATGGTTCGCATGATTCGCACCGCTCGTAAGTCCACAGGAGGGAGAGTTCCCGTAGTGGCCCTTGCCGAAAGAGAGGAGAGTCGTCCAGTGACGTACCTTTCCTACGGATTGGCAGTAGGAGACTTGTTGCGCCGTCTTCGACGTATGCTCGAAGCCGCCGGCAATACAGGCAAGCTAATCATCCACTACAACTCCACCAGGACCATCCATGAGAAGAGGGAAGAATGGAGTTCGGAGATGAGGATTATACACGAGAATCAGCTGCTGAAGATTCACCACTCTCCAGCTTGTCGAGCAACACAAGTTGACGCGGAGAGAGATGTCACCTGGGAGGCCATCACCTGCCAGAGTCACATCTATCGTCGCCACTTGGACAAAACTGAGTACATGTATGTCCTCCAACGTGAGAGTGGTACCACGGAGTACAAGTACCCACCGGTGCAGCAAGGGACTTCCCATGAGCACATGGACTTGTGCTTGGAGGATGCTGCTATGCTCAGCACTCGACTGCAGGAGTGTCAACAAGAGCTTCAGGATGTCCGAGACACCCTGAAGGAAACGGAGGCGTTGCTGTGCGCTTGCTTAAAGGCGAGAGAAAGAGGAGATGGGAATGAACTGTGTGTCACCGTGAGTGATCCATGGACTCCTGACTCCCCGGATCGCCGAGCAATCAGGTGTCGTCGCACTTCTCTACCAGCAGCCTCCCCACCCAAAGCAGAGTCAGAAGGTAGCCGAAATGAGGAGGAAGATCCCGAGGAGCCAGCTCCATAGGACGAGTAGTGTAGAGTCTTTCCCCTAGCTAGCAAGAGGTCGCGTAGTCGAGTCGTTACGTAGTTAATGGTGTGATGATGCTTGGTGTGTGACGTGAGTTGTGGAAGCCACGAGCAATTGTCCACAGCCTCGTCTTCAGATTGTTTTGCTTTGATGTGTGAACCCACAGGAAATAATAGTGCATTTATTTGGTGTGAGATATAAACCCTCGTAAAATTTTAACAAAACCTCAACACCTTAAAGTACCAACAAATGAAAGTAGTAAGATGATACTAAATGGTATCAAATTAACATTTGTTGATTCTGCCAGATGGCCGGAAGAGGAAAAGGACGTGCTGCCAACCCCGCCAACAACAATGATGAGGCATGCAACCCTCATCTTTCTGGAGGCCAGGACCGGGGTGGTCGCCGTGAAGAAGTTGATCCTCTCCACCAAATGCTGGAGAATCAAAATCAGCTCATCCAGAACTTGACTCAAGTGGTGGCCAACTTGCATCAAGTTCCACCTCCACAAGCTGCACCACGCCAACCAAGGTTGAGTGAGTTTCTAGGAACTCAACCCCCAAAGTTTGCAAGTGCTGCTGAACCTCTGGAGGCAGATGATTGGCTGAAGACCATTGAAAGCAAGATGAGGATAATACAATGCCAAGGGTATGAGAGGGTGCTGTTTGCCTCTCATCAATTGCAGGGACCTGCTGCTGATTGGTGGACCGCCTACGTGGCCGCCCATCATGACCCTGAGAACATCACTTGGGAAGAGTTCAAGCGTAGCTTCCGCAACCATTACATCCCAAGAGGTGAACTCAAAAATAAGAGGAAGGAGTTTTTGGGACTGCAGCAGGGAAACATGACGGTGAGGGAATACCTCACTAAATTTACTCAACTATCCCGTTATGCTCCACGAGACATAGAGACTGATGAGCAGAAACAAGATTGTTTCGTGGAAGGACTTACCGCAGAAATGCAGTGTGCAATGTCCTCCAATGAGTATGAAAGCTTTCAAAAGATGGTGGACAGAGCATTTGTGGTGGAAAGGAAGCTAAAGGCCCTGGAAAATGAGAACAAGAGGAAGGCGGGGTGGTCACATCAGGCCTCAGGGAGCAACACCCGCCCACGTATGATGCAGCAACCTACGGGGCAGACGAGCCGTGCTGCGGTACCCTATTCAGCACCAAGAGGGTACAACCCAAACTACAGGCCTCCCGCAGCACCAGCACAGCCGCAACGTCAGTTTGTGCAGCAGACTCGTCCCGCATATCCACCTCGACCAGCAGTGCAAGGACCCCCAAACCAACCCCAAGACAACAAAGGTCAGGCATCTAAGATTGGGGTGCAATGTTTCAGCTGTGGTGAAGTGGGGCACTACGCCCATAAATGCCCAAAGAAGAAGCCTGCGCCGCCACAACAGCAGAATGTAGTGAGAGGACGGGTGAACCATGTCACTATGAAGGAAGCACAAGAGGCACCCGACGTGGTAGTTGGTAAGTTTTCTGCCAATTTACACCTTGCAACTCTGCTGTTTGATTCTGGTGCTACCCACTCGTTCATTGCTCGAGGGTTTGTTAAGAAGTATGACCTAGCAACCACACAAATGAACCATATGCTAGCCGTAAACTCTCCAGGTGGAGAAATAAGGACAAGACAAGTGTGTCACAAAGTGAGCCTAGACATTAATGGGGTAGTATTTACTGCTAACCTCATAGTGATAGATTCACAAGGGATAGATATTATTTTGGGTATGGATTGGTTGACCAAACATAAAGGAATCATCCATTGTTCGACCAGAACGGTGGAACTAACTCACCCCAATGGTACTAGAGTAAAGTTCATAACAATACACGAGCCTAGGAGGGACATTAAATTAAATCAAGTGGAGGTGAAAGTTGAGGAAATCAGGACCATCAGGGAATATCCAGATGTTTTTCCGGAGGAGTTGCCAGGTATGCCTCCCGACCGTGACGTGGAGTTCGCAATTGAGCTAGTACCGGGGACAGCCCCGATATACAAGAGACCTTATCGAATGGACTCCAAGCAGCTAGAAGAGCTCAAGGATCATTTGAGAGAATTGACGGAGAAGGGTTATATTCGCCCTAGTTCCTCACCATGGGGAGCTCCGGTGATATTTGTGCCCAAGAAAGATGGAACCCAAAGGTTATGCGTGGATTACCGTGCCTTGAATGAGGTAACCATCAAGAACAAGTACCCATTGCCTCGCATTGAAGACTTGTTTGATCAGTTGAGGGGAGCTTGTGTGTTCTCGAAAATTGATCTCAGGTCGGGATACCACCAACTCAAGATAAGGCAATCTGATATTCCCAAGACAGCTTTCGTATCTCGGTACGGACTGTATGAATACACTGTCATGCCTTTCGGGCTAACCAATGCCCCGGCATATTTCATGTACCTCATGAACAAGGTATTCATGGAATATCTGGACAAATTTGTGGTGGTTTTCATAGATGATATTCTCGTCTTCTCCAAAGATGAAGAAGAACATGAGAAACATCTAAGGTTGGTGTTACAGAGGCTGAGAGAACACCAACTATATGCCAAGTTGAGCAAGTGTGAGTTTTGGCTGAAGAGAGTTCCCTTTTTAGGACATATAATCTCGGAGGGAGGAATCTCCGTAGATCCCGCCAAAATTGAAGATATCCAGAAGTGGAAAACCCCTGAAAATGTCGGGGAAGTTCGAAGCTTTTTGGGATTGGCTGGATACTATCGACGGTTTATTGAGGGATTCTCCAAGATCTCGAGACCTCTCAATAAACTGTTGGAAAAGGGAATCACATTCACCTGGACGCCACAGTGCGAGACGAGCTTTCAAGAGCTAAAGAAGAGATTGACAACAGCCCCAGTGTTGGTTATGCCAGATATGCAGAAGAATTTCACAGTGTACTGCGATGCCTCTGGAAATGGGTTGGGATGTGTTCTCATGCAAGAAGGACATGTCGTGGCTTATGCATCCCGGCAGCTTCGGAAGCATGAGAAGAACTATCCTACACATGACCTAGAACTAGCCGCAGTGGTACACGCGTTGAAAATTTGGCGGCACTATTTGATGGGGAAAAGGACAGAGATATATACGGATCATAAGAGTTTGAAGTACATATTCACACAGCCAGATCTCAACCTCCGACAAAGGAGATGGTTAGAGCTAATCAATGACTTTGATGTGGGCATCAACTATCATCCCGAGAAAGCAAACATCGTGGCCGATGCTTTGAGTCGGAAAGTGCAGGTCAATAAGTTGAGTTTGAAGGACATGCCTGCAGAATTGAAGGACGAGGTTATAAGACTCAATCTATGTCTAGTAAATAGTGGTGAAGCCATCGCCATGGAAGTGGACTCCACACTCGAGCAAGACATACGCGAGGGCCAAAAGAATGATGAGAAGATACAAGAGATCCGACAGCTCATCAAGGAAAATAAAGCTCCTGGTTTTAGAGAGGATGAACAAGGAACGGTGTGGCACGGGAAAAGGATCTGTGTGCCAGAAGTAAAAGAGATCCGTGAATTAATTTTGAAGGAGGCTCACGATTCCGACTATTCCATTCATCCTGGGAGTACGAAGATGTACCAGGACCTCAAAAGCAGGTATTGGTGGTATGGCATGAAGCGAGATGTCGCGGAACATGTTGCCCTATGTGACACATGTCAGTTGGTGAAAGCAGAACATCAACGACACGCGGGATTATTGCAACCACTCAAAGTGCCTGAATGGAAGTGGGAAGAAATCAGCATGGATTTTGTTGTGGGATTGCCTAGGACCCAATCCGGGTATGATTCAATATGGGTCATTATTGATAGGCTAACCAAGGTAGCTCATTTCATCCCTGTGAAAGAAAGCTACAGCGGATCAAAATTGGCAGAATTGTACATGTCAAGGATTGTGTGTTACCATGGAGTGCCAAAGAAGATTGTGTCGGATCGAGGGACACAGTTCACCTCAAGGTTCTGGCAGAAGTTGCATGAAACCATGGGAACCCATCTGAACTTTAGTTCTGCCTATCATCCCCAAACTGACGGGCAGACGGAGAGAACCAATCAGATCCTTGAAGATATGTTAAGGGCGTGTGCACTCAAAAACAATAGGAGTTGGGACAAGAACTTACCGTATGCGGAGTTTTCCTATAACAACAGTTATCAAGCTAGTATGAAGATGTCACCGTTTGAAGCTTTGTATGGAAGGAAGTGCAGAACTCCCCTATTTTGGAACCAAACAGGAGAAAGTAAAGTGTTTGGTCCAGAAGTGCTACAAGAAGCCGAAGCGAAAGTGAGGGAGATTCGCAACAACTTGTGGATAGCACAAACACGCCAGAAGAGTTATGCTGATGTACGAAGAAGAGAACTCGTTTTCAACGTGGGAGACTATGTTTATCTCAAGGTGTCCCCTATCAGAGGACTTCGTCGGTTCAAGGTGAAAGGGAAGTTGTCACCTCGATACATCGGACCCTTTCAAGTTTTGGAAAGAAAAGGCGAAGTGGCGTACCAACTAGAGTTACCGGTTCATCTATCGGACGTGCACGATGTATTTCATGTGTCACAACTCAAGAAATGCCTGAGGACGCCTGAGGAGGTGTTACCCATGAATGAAGTGGATGTAGCTGAAGATTTGTCTTATGCCGAGCAACCATACAAGATTTTGGAGACGATGGAACGCCTCACCAGAAACAAGAGAATCCGGATGTGCAAGGTGCAGTGGAAGCATCACTCAGAAGAGGAAGCCACCTGGGAACGAGAAGATGAGCTCAAGGCACAATTTCCGGAATTGTTTTCTTAGAAACACCAATCTCGAGGACGAGATTTCTTTTAAGGGGGGTAGAGCTGTAACACCCCAAATTTTGATTCAAAACTCTAAACCATGTTCAGGGGGAATTTAAAAATTTTTGGACGTGTTGCATGTTTTGCAAAAATTCAAATTCAAACTGGAATTCAAATTATACTCAAAACAGAAAAGAAATGGAAAAAGAAAAAGAAAAACGGGAAAAAAACCGGCCAGTGTGCCGAAACCCGCCAGCCGGCCCAGCTTTCCCCGCGCCAGCCCGCCCCCGCGCGCGCCGCGCTGCCTCTCACAGACGGGTGGGACCCGCCTGTCATCCCTAACCCCGCGACCCCGGACTTTTCCCCGAGCGCGCGCGATCTTAACCGATCGGAAAACCCGTCCCGCAGCCCGAATTCCGGTCCGAGAGGACTCCAACTCGATCACAACAGACCCACCGCCCTCCCCCGGCTATAAAAACCCCAGCCCCGATCAGTTTTTCCCACGCGATCGCCGATTTTTACTCCGGTGAGCACCGAGACTTCGCTCGGAAACTCTGATCTAACTCGCTGGTCTTGATCCACCGCCTCCAGAGAACTTTGCAGGTGCAGAAAACTCGGAGAGTTACGGTGTAAACACAGCGCCGACGAGCTTCGCCGTGGTTTTGCCTCGGACCTCGCCGTCGATCACTTTCCAGGACCCCCGAGCTCGAGAAAACCCCCGAGGTGAGATCCCTGACCTCCCCTCTACCGATCTAGGCCATAAGATCACAGTTTTAGGCAGAATTCTCGAGGATCCGAAACTTTCCGGCGAGATCGCCGCTTCCCGCCGCCGTGCACCGCTGGCAGCGCCGCCCGCGCTCGATCAGAGCGACGTGGCCGCTTGTGCGCCGTTTATTTTAAATCGCACGGTAGACTTTAAAATCCCGCGTACCGGTTCGATGTTATAATCTCAGCCGTCGGTTTAAAATCGGACGGTCCACGTCAGCCCCGCATTATAAAGACTGGAATTCTTACGTGCTACCCCCTGGGGTTCTCTGGAATTGAGAGCTAGCCCCGGAAACTTCAGATCTAGCCCCTGGAACTCCAGAAAATCATGTAAATTCATTTAAAAATTAGTTTTAGCCCCTGGACTTAATAAAAATTAGGAAAAACACCTCTGATAAGTGTAGCTAGACCCCTGAAAATTATGAAAATAATATTATAGACCTTGTAATGGGGTGAATTCATTATTTTAGCCCTGTTTAGTATTTAATTTAGGAAATTGAATATGTAACTCGTGTTTAAAAATTAAAAAGGGGAATAAACATAATTGTCAAAATTAATTAAAAACTTTCTCAGTACTTAGAAAACTTTGGAGTGAGATAAAAGTATATTTTTTGGCTGAAATGAATCTGTTTCATTTATTATTCACATTTATTAGTATAGGGACACATTTTTAAGTAAAGAATAGTTATAGGAAAAATAGGAAAAATAATTATGAAATGGTCTACATCAGAAGCCAAGGTCAAAATATGATTTTAAATTATTTAGGACCAGAACCTATTCTGTTTAGGTGATGTGTATTACTAATTTAATAATAAAATACACAATTATGCATAGGAATATAAATCTGAAAATATAGCAACTAGTAAATGATAAATGGAGTTTCTAAAATACAAAAAATTCAGTTTAGGGTTGATAGAAATTATGAAAGCACATATGGGGAAGAATAATACTTTTCATACACACTTGGTAGTAAAAAGGTGAAGTAGTTGAATATAAGAAATTTATTGGAAACCCATATAAATAGTGTGTAAGTATGAAGGTGGACACAAAAGTAGGAATCATATACACATGGTTAAAAGTGCATGCAAGCCACAACTCAACACACATAAAGTAACCACAACACATATAATGGTAAAGAACTTTCATAAATATGAATGTGTGGTTTGTATGAAGTGTAAGTGTGAACTATGTCTTATGATTGTTGTTTTTCTTTTGCTATGTGTGATGGTATGAAGTAGAACCTGTTCAAGAACAAGTTATTCATTTCCAAGATCAGGACTACCCATTTCAAGAGCAGCAAGAAGGAGGCAAGTGTCCTTGACCACTTTGATCCTATGCTAGGATGTGTAGATAGAATTATTTGCATTGTCAAGTTAAATATGAAACCCATGCTAGGAAGTTTCCCTAGAACTGCATTATCTTGTTTCCTTGTAGCTTGGGTTGGGATTTATTTTGTCATGTCATTTATTTACATGCATTTGCTTAGCCATGCTTAGAATGGGATATTTGGGAAATGAGATCATCAGTTTATATTACCATACTCTTGAATGAGACATTGTGAGTTATGTAGAGGTAGGGATCAAGGCAAGTTGGATGTTTTGGTTGTGTGCTGGGTGCACGAGACTTGGGTTTGTGTTTAGTACTTGACTGGATCCTAAGGACCGGTTCATGGAGCTTGTAACCCGGCTTTACAGTGCCAACCACATGCTGAGATGGGGCAGCTTGGCCAATTAATTAGGTGTATCCCCGGCGTAGTATGGGTGTGTTGGATGGTGCGGGGAGTAGGTGTCAGCTGGACTACCATATGAACCGCAAGGCTCAAGAGGGGGCCACTGCAGCGGGGTTGGAGCCTCTTGTATGCTGTTAGGGGTGAAACCTCAGTGGGCCCACGCTCGTCGGGAATCCCTTTGTAAAGGCTTCGTAGTGATCTCTTGGCCACACACCTGGGAAGTGTGAATGTGGATCGTAGCCACTGGCATAATGGAGGTTCTTTTAGTCCACCCGGCAACGGGGGATGAAATCACTACTTGTGGGTACAGTGGTACAAACTCTGCAGAGTCAAAACTGTCTTGACAGCCGTGCTCACGGTTAAGAGCGGCCTGTACTTATTCATGATTAGAGGATTGATGGTTTTGGAAGTTAAGCGGGGAGCTTAACATTGGAAATGATGGTTATGGTTATTGGATTATGATGATGGGATGGGAGATTGGGACCATTTCACCTGTGTAGTAATGTAGGTGCTTAATAAGCTAAGGTGATAGGTATTAATTGCGTAGTGCTTTAACCATGAGTTCAAACTCTCCTTGTTCTATCCATGCATGATATAATTTTCCCACACTTGCTGAGTACCATTGGTACTCAACCTTGCATATTTGTTGGTTTATATTGCTGCTCAGGTCAAGATAATGAGGTGGTGTATAATGACCAAGACTTTGGACCCGAGGAAGGTTTTTAGGTTCATGAAGACCCCCGGGCAACGCCTGTGATGGAGCCCTAAAGAATAAATTTTCCGCTGCTAGTTTATTTACTTGTGATGAAGCATTAGTGTCCATTGAGACATTTGCGATGTAAGACTTATTTATATTCAACACCTGGCTTGTAATAAATGATGCTTCACTATTTGTCATCACATGTATGAGAAAATGATCCTGGCATACATGTGATATTCACTTGGTTGTTTCTTCGGAAAAACCGGGTGTGACAGATCCGCGCACTTTTTCTAAGTCCCGCATTGACCGCTGCCGGAGCATGAACAGTCGCGGGATCGTGGGAGCGTGCGCCCACTTGATGGTTGCCTTTACTGCGGCGGTTCCCAAGGCTGCCATTCCTGTACGTCGCGGCGCTTTCTTCCGGAACCGCCGAAGCGTCTTGCCGGCTTGTCTTCTGGGGAGACTGACTCCTTGACCCACCGCTTCAGTTGGGCGGCTTGGGTCCACCTGTCATCGGCGCCCGGTCTCGGAGCCAATGCAGTCGCCGATGTGATGTATTCGAAGATTTTCGAATCACCTCAAATCGTTCCTGGAAAGTTTTAAAAGGGGATCTCACCCGCATCGCGGCTTCCCTTCGCATTTTCTAGCGCTCGTTCTTCCCTTGAACTCTTGTGCCTCGGCTTTCCTGTCCTTGTGCTCTCTTTCGCCATGGCTTCCAACTTGCTCCCGACGCGCCTCGTTCGTTCCTCCGAGCTTGGGCCAGTGCGCAGGCTGCTGGGCTGGCGCACGGAAGAACAGAAACGCCGGCTTCGCCGGGGATCTCTCCCCCTGATCCTGGAAAAGGGGGAGATGGTCTTCTTCACAGCTTATGCTCTGGCGGGGTTCGTCCCGCCAATTTCTTCCTTCTTTGTCACACTGCTGGAGACATATGGGCTCCAGCTCCACCATCTCTCCCCCAACTCCTTCGCAATGGCTGTTGTCTTCGTCCACTTCTGCGAGATGTTTGTGGGGGTGCACGCTTCTGTGACGCTCTTCCGCTACTTCTTTGTGTTGCGGACGACTGGGTGCGGCTCGAAGACCCAGATGGGGGCATACTACTTCCAGCATCGCTGCAAGGACCCAAAGGTCTCTGGGTACCTTCTGCCCTTCAGCGCATCAAGGTGGGAAAACTGGAAGGAGAGCTGGGTGGTAGTGCAGACCGACGAGCACGATCGCCTACAACTCCCGACCGCCAGCCCAACCACCGATCATCGCTTCTGGGAGGAGATCCCTGAGCTGGAGCAGGAATACGCCCCGGTCTTAGAGCGGATCCGGTTCTTGGCCAACGAGGGGCTGACGTCCCTGATGGTGCTGATGGACTTCATGTCGCGTCGTATTGCGCCCTTGCAGCAGCGCAGTCGCCCAGCGTGGTACTATACTGGCGAGCAGGACTGTACCAGGCTGGAGAGGGGCCCCGGCTCTGACCCTTCCGACGAGGAGCTGTACGAGATGGTGGGCAAGGTGAGCGGCGACTACATTCCCAGTGGCGACCCCGCCCTTGCGCCCTCTGCCACCCCCCTCTTCTTGGAGCCACAGAGGAGGTCAGAGCTCTTGCGGAAGATGCCGAACCTCGACGACATCGGGATCGCCGTTCGGCAGGTCGGGGATGCCTTCCGGGGTATTATGATTCCAGGAACCGAGCGCTCTGGATCAGGGCACGAGGCATCTGCTGCTGCCCAACCCTTCACAAGAGCCGACAGAACTCAAGCCGCCGACAAGGGGAAGGGGAAGGAGTCGGCCCCCGGGCATCCAGAAAAGAAACGCGCCCGTTCTCCTCCGAGGGCGCCGCCTGCGCCGAGTCAGGGTGCCGGAACACCCTTACACCCATCTCCCGGGGGTGCTGGTCCATCAGGTGGCGACCCGAAGAGGCCCCGGGTGTCCCTCCCCAGCGGGTCTCTCCCAGGACAGCGGCAGTCTGAAGTAACCCAAGTACCTCGTCATCCTTCCTCAAGCGGAGGGGCTTCTAGGACGGATGCTGGTGGGGCGACGCCGGCGAGTGTGCTGGGGATCCAGGCGTCACGTCCCGTGACCATTCCAACCGCAGGTCCTGGCGGTTCAATTACAGCCCAGAGGCCGGTGCTGCAAGCCCGTTGGAGCACTCATGTCGCCCAGTAAGTGTTGCTCCTTCTGGCTCGTAGGAGCAGCGTTCTCGTCTCCTCTCTTAGCCTGAGAGTTTTCTTTTCTTGCAGGGACCGACCAGCTGCCGGGGGCGGGCCTCTTACCCGGCCGCCTTCAACTGATGGAGGCTTCGCGCCTCAGCCTCTGGGAACCGTGGTGGCTCCCATGGTCCCCAAATCGACGGGGGCTTCCTCTGTGCCGGCGAGTTCACCCTCCGCGGCGGCCGCATCCGCTCCTATCCGCTCTCCTTCACCAGCCCAGAAACCCGGTCCCGAGACTGGGAGGGCCGCTGTAGGTGCGCCTGCTGGCCCCCTGGCTTCCTTAGGACAGCGCCCCACTCTGGTTGCTGAGGCACCGGCGCCTCCAACGGTCTTAGACTCGACGGGGGGGGGGGGGTCAGGGGCGTGACTCCTGTTCCCTCTGTCCCGGCGCCCGTGTGGGATTCCCTGGGGCGTGTCCAGACCAGTGCCCGGCAGCTCCAGTCCTCCTTCGAGCAGGAGCGGGGGGCGCTGGCCGGCGAGAGGGAACGCCTTCTCAGCTGGCAGCAGTGGGCCCAGGAGGCTAAGGCAGACCTTGACTCGAGGCAGTCAAGGCTTGAGGCCATGAGTGCTCTGCTTGACACTCAGAAGAAGGCCATTAGCCGCTTGGAGTCAGAGACCCGGCGGCTCCGTGCCTCCTACCGCGAGGCCCTGGCTCATGTTGAAGCCAAAGCCGAGGAGCGTTCCGCCGCCGCGGAGGAGTTGCGGCTGCAGGTAGCTCGTCGAGAGTGCGCCGTCACCGATCGGGAACGCGCCGCAGCGGCCGAGGAGGAGAAGACCACCGCCCGGCTGAGAGCCAGAGTGGGGGAGCTAAGGGCTCGGACCGAGGAGCTGGAGCTCCGTGAGTCGGCTGTTGCCGCGAGGGAGGAGCAGTTCTCCCAGGAGCGCCAGGCGGCGATGGATCGCAAGCTGCCGGCTCACCAAGAGGTAGAGAAGCTCCAGTCCTTGCGGTCTGCCGAGGCCCAGGCAGTCTGGGGCTTTATTGCCAAGGCGTGGTCCGCCTTGGCTCCTCTTGGTTTCAGCCCTGTGCGGATGGAGGCTCCAGCACGGCAGATGTCCGAAGTGATCCCAGCACTTGAGTCCATCGGCGACAAGCTGAGTCGGCTCGAAGCAGTGATCGCCGACGAGCTTGAAGTGGAAGGTCGGGGCCTTGCGAAGGAGGTCGCTATGCACGTACTGGCGTGCTTCCGGAGCCAAGACCCCTCCTTTTCTCTGGGGCCAGTCCGTCTAGGACCCGTTGCCGAGCGGGAGGAAGCTGCCAGGGCCGAGGTCGAGGACGTGGCTGCCCTCGTGGCCTCTAGGTTTCATCGGGAGTCCGGGGACTCTTAGGCATCTGCCCCCGTGACCACAAGGCCCTGTACTTCCTTTTTTTTTTGAGTCTGTAGCCCAGCTCGTGGAGCTTTGTATGAACAGACTCCTGTTTCCTTCTGTGTCTGCATGTCCTAGTCTTCTTCCTGGTTTTTCCTGGCCGAGTCCTTAGCTCCGCAAGGTACTCGGAGGCCTTGACCAATCTCGAAGCTCTGCATAGACACATTCTCCGGATCCTTACTGTATATTAAGGGCCCCGGAGGTCTCCAGGACCCGCCTCACGAGAATGGGGGGGGGGGTCCTGGCCTGTTGGCCACGTGGCGGGCCTGGAGCTCCCCTCTGAGGGGAGGTCCGGGCTTGCGGGGCACGTGGAGCCCTCGGACCTCTCCCCGTGGAGGGGGGAGGTCCGGCTTCTGTAGGCCACGTGGCGGGCCCGGGGCTCCCCCTCCAGGAGGTGGATGGTCTGGCCCTGCTGGACATGTGGGACCTTTGGGCCTCGCCCCTGCGGAAGCGGTGAGGCCTAGGTTCTTTGATCTTACCTTGGGGTTTCGGTCTTGCGCGATCCCGTAGCGGCCCCCTGGTAGGTGCGTTCCACTGGATGGATGTGCCTATCATACTCCTGCGGGGAGCTGAGGCCGAGAGACCCTGCACACAAGTAAGGAAAACGTAATTCTCCTTGGGGGCTCCCCCTCCTCTATCTCATAGTCTTATTTGGCTTACAGTCCCCGTCCACTTATACAGTGCTTGGGGACTACCGTGCGCGAAGTGCCGGGGGCTCGGGGCCCCCCTGGCTATCGGCCGGTACCTCCAACGCAACCGCCTTTGGTAGGGCAGCAAATGCCGACTAAAGGTGAGAATGAGAAGGGGGAGCTGAGCGCATGGTAAGCACGCGCTAGTAGTGCAGTCATAAAAATTTAATAAGTAAATTAAATGAGCACCAAAGAAGAGCAACGTAGGACAGGTTTCTTTTCATATAAATTTCCATAGGAGGAAGGCAGGCTAAGTATGGAGGCCACGACCCGCCTCAAGGGAAGCAAGACTCTACGCGCTTGGGGTCGGAACCAGGCGAAGCTGAACATAGTCCTGGACCGTCCCCTGAGGCTTAGCTGCTCTGAGCACTGTTCCTGGACTTTATGGAATTTATTATAAAAAGAAGAGTCTGTCCTATTGTTGCTCTAGGGGTAGAACTTACGGAGGTGTTCTGTGTTTCGAGGGTTCGGGAGCGGGTCCCCATCCTTGGTTCTGGGGAATGGTCCCAGGTCCCAGGATGTCCAGCCCCCGTACGGCAAATGGCCATATGGGCGGGAACATCTGTACCGTCCAAGCCGGTGTATGGATCTGTTTGGCATGGAATAGGCACGCCTTGCAGTTCTCGACCAGCTTGACAGCATCCTGGAGTGTTGTCGGCTAGTAGAAGCCATGCCGGAAGGCTTTACCGACAAACGTGCGTGAGGAAGAGTGACTCCCACATTTTCGCCTCCATGGATCTCAGCGAGCAAGTCGCAGCCTTCCCCCTGGGTTATGCACCGCAATAGGACGCGGTTGGCGCCGCATCGGTAGAGATCCCCTTCTACCATCACGTGTCTCTTAGCCATACGCACGATCCGTTCAGCGGATACACGTTCATCAGGGAGGATATTGTCTTTCAATTAGTCCCGGATCTCCGTGATCCATGCATCGGGTCTGACTTGTGTAAAAGCCCAAGAAAAGGGACTTGCAAAAACTTTTTCTTCACCTCACAACACCACAGTTTTTATTGTGGACATCTTAGGAAATATTGTGAAGAGCAAGTAACCTCCATCAAAAGAGTGATTAGAGGGGAAAGCCTTCACTTTCACAAAGTAGGGTTTCTACACATGAACATGAGAGGTTGAGCTCACCCCTAGAATTTGAAAAGTCTTGGGGAGGTTCAGTCCAAGTTTCATGTAAATTCAACACTTTTTGAGGCACTTTTGGAGGTATTTGGAAAAGAGGCCAATTTGAATGTAAATTCAAATTGCAACAACTTTCATCACCCAAATTCAAAAGTTAGCTTCATATTCAAACTCAGCACATTTTTCTGAGTAAGCCCACCAATTTTCATGTCCATTGGAGTTCATCTTGTCGGGAGCCAAATTTGCAATAATTCAAAACTGAATTTGAAATTCAGTTTAAATATGAAGCAAATTTAACCAAACAAAGTTTGAATTTGAGAACTCAAATTCAAACCAAGACTTGGGGGCTAAGTCTCTCATTCAATGTGTAGTTGCTGGGATATTTACAAAAGAAATTGAGAAGAGAGGATTAGGGGGAGAGTGGGCCCACAAGTCAGTGGGGGAAACTTGCTTCCCAAACCGAGCGTGGCTGTTTTTCTCCCGACGTCGGTCGAACACCTCGCGCCAGCTGCGGACAGCACCGGCATCCGACCGCCTCACCTCGCCACCTCCTGCTCGGCGACCGAGCGCACGCATGCCCGACGCGGATTAAGTTCCCAGCCAACGTGAGCCGGCCTCATCTCCTCCGCTCTGCTCGTTCCCACCTGAAACGAAAAACGGCACCCGCCGCTCCCCTCGGCTCCTCGTCGCACCGTCGATCCAGGCGACCTCGCGACCGGAGCTCAACAGCAAAGACACGCGCCGGGGACTGCTCGAGCTCACGGTGAAGACCCTACCCTCTTCCATGCTTTGTAGGGGGAGTATTTCCCCGTCTAGTCCTCGGTGCTCGATAAAAACGAGTGAGCAGAAATGCTGAAATTCTCGGCGATCGGTCCTGCACTGCGTAAACCCAGCCGAGCACATGTTCTACACGTCCCCACGGCCGTCTAGGATCCAAAACCATCAAAAACCGTCGAGTCTTTGCGCGGATATCCAAGTTTTTCGAGCAACAGCCGATATCGGGCCTAGGTCGACGGTGAGGTCCTAGTTCCGGCCAGTTCCATGGCCAACCGAGCTCATATCCGTGCGCAGCATGCCACGGCGGAGCTGTAGGAGCAAACCGCTTGAGAAATAAGGCTCGGAGTAGCCTGGGCGACATCGCCGGAGTAGAGGGAGGTTCTGTCACCGTCGCGGGCATAGTTCCGGCCATTGCCGAGTTCCGGTGAGGGCACCAGTGTGTTCTCCGAGTCGAGTTAGGCACAGGCGGCAATTTTCGTCGAAGGTCGGGCGGTGGAACGTCCGGCGGCGAGCGCTCCGGCGAAGCGCCGCCGCGGGAGCTGCGGGAAAGCGCGAGGTAGACGAAGGGGGCCGGGTCCACCGGTCAGCCTCTGATCTCGCGCGGGGATCGGGTTTGCGGCCGGGATTCGATGCGGCAGCGCGGGTAAAACCCTGTGGGCCGCGGTGTGGCCGCATTCTGAGTGGGCCGGCTCAAATAGTGGGACCCACCCGCAGGATTTAAACATTTTTGGAATTTCCAGTTTTAGTTCAAACTTCAAATGCATAGAACTTTGGCTAGGAAACTCCAAATTCGATGAACCAAATTTTGCTGAACTCAGAATTCTGAGTACTTTCCAGAAATACCAAATTCAGCTCATGAAAGTGAATAGTTTTCCAGAATTAAATCCCTAAAGTTTAAACTGTTGGGAATTTTATCTGGAGAACTACTTTATGAAAAATTCTGAAATTTGGCTAAGAGGTTCATTAGAAAATCCCTGAATCCCAGTAAAATTTTCAGACTCATACAAGTTCATTTAGTTACCCTAATTGGGTGATTAAGAAAACTGCCCTGAAAAAATAGAAAAATGTACAGAAACATTTTTCAGATTTTCTCAAATCTTAATTAGGGCATAACTTTCTGTAGAATTCTTCAAATGACATGAAACCAACTCCATTAGAACCATCTTAAAGTCTAGTTTCCAGAAAGTAATGGTTGGAGCCATGAAAACCCCTAGAATTAGTCAGAGGCTCAAATATTGATCAAATGGGCTTTTATTTGTACAAGGTTCAAATGAACTTTGTTTTAAATGAAACTTGGTCAAGACTCTGGTTAGGACCCTACCAAGCCACAATAAAAATTTCAGGACCAAAGGGGAGGGCTAGCTAGAGTTATTAGTAAATAAGTATTCAAGTTTACACATTGCATTTAAATTTACATGTAGTATTATATTCAACGTGTAGTCATTGAAGAAGAAACTTCGGAAGTGCTGGACTTCCTTCTTCCGGACGAAGAACTAACTACTGACCAGCAGCAACAAGGCAAGCCCCGGTTTGCATTAACCTTTTTATAAGTCTTACTTTGTTTACATGTGTCATATGAAGTATGTATGTGCTTTAGGTATAGGATGAATGAAACCCCACTTGCATAACCAAAGGTTCCTAAAAGAGTGAGGGTAGTGTCAAGGACCTCGAGTAGACAGGCTACACTTAATGATTCATAGGACTTCGGTACAAGTCGAGAGTAGTTGGAATCTACTCGCGAGATAGGCATTGGGACACACGGGTTCGGTAGAGTGATGTGAGATCACTTTAGTAATGAAAATGAGACTAGGCAGGGGCTAGGGCGCAGCAAGAGTGAGTCTTGTGTGTGCAGCCCTGCCCGTGTCGATTGAGGACCGATCCGTGTGCGGCCCTGCTGAACAAGTATTGAACGTACCGAAGGCATATCGGATATATGGGCCCCGATAAACCGATGTAGCCTAAACCTCCGGGCGTCGAGGCATAGCACACCGATTTATAGGTGTAGGTTGAGAGCAGCAAGGTGGAAATCTGCCAACGGGCATAGAGAGATGCTCCGTGTGGGGAACCTACTGCTTGTTTCGGTGTGACCGGTTCGGCGTTTGGGCTGTTGGGTGAAAGGTTGTCCCATACGACATCGAGTGAGCGTGCTGTGCAGCTGTAAGTGCATCTAGGATATCCCTTGTGGGTTTTGGCTAATTGATGACGAACATATGAGATCCTAATAAAACTATTAAGATGATTGCAGGATAAACAAAGTGAACTGGCTCGGCACACACACAAAAAGGTAAAAAATAGAGTGGTGCCGAAAAGGAAGAAGTTAGTGGAATTTAGAGAAGCAAAGTAGATATAAATGTATAGGTTGTGTGTGAGAGAGACACATCCCAAGAGCTCATGACTTTGCGTAAGGGTAAGGGGTTTAAAAATCAACTAAAATCCACTGAAAACCGGACTAGTCTGTTCATGGACCGGACTAGTCCGTTTAACTTTCTGAAAGACGCAAACATAGTGCACCGGACTAGTCCGCCTTGTGAACCGGACTAGTCCGGTCAGCTCACTGGAACGCAACCGGACAAGTCCGGTTTTATACCGGACTAGTCCGGTCATGTCTCTGTTGTCCTCTTTAGAGGACTACGGACTAGTCCATCCAAGCGACAGGACTAGTCCGCTAAAGTTTCTGAAACCTCATCTCACATAGCACCGGACAAGTCCGGTTTGTGGACCGGACTAGTCCGGTTAACCCACTGGAAGTAGGCCGGACAAGTCCGATCATATACCGGACTAGTCCGGTAGTAGGTTTAACAACGGTAACTTTTTGGGAAAGCCTATTAAAAGAGGTCCTTCATCTTTTCCCTAAGAAGACACGACTCATACTGTCAAAAACTGAAACCCTAGCGCCGCCACCTGTCCCAAGAGCCCCAAAACACGTCTCCCCACACATCTAAGGTGCAAAAAGGTGAAGATCAATAAAATACTTGGATTTGGGATTGGGAGATCATCGTTCCTTCATTGTGAGCTCTTGGGGTTTGATCTCTCTACACTCATATTCTGCATTGTAATCTTTTTGAGTGTATTTGATCAACTTCTCATTGTAATTCTTGTGGGAGCCCTCAACGTTTGAGGTTGCCCCATAAAAACGGTGATTATACTTGATAGTGAAGTGAAGTCGGCCTGTGTGGGGACTTAAAGAGGGAAAGGGTTGGGAACCCGGCTCTGTGTGAGCTTCCTCAACGAGGACGTAGATCTCCTGGTGAGATCGAACCTCGGTAAAAATTCGTGTCTTTTGTCTCTCATTTGTTTTACATCTTGACACATTAGATCACTAGTTTGATAGTCATCGTTTGAGTTCTTTACAAGTTTGCACATGCATCTTACAAAATTTAAGTTATAAAAACTGTTGTTCTTATTCCGCTGCTATAAGATAAAACTTGTGAGACACACTTAATCAACTCAAATAATTCAGCACACCGGACTAGTCCGCCCACACAACCGGACTAGTCCGGTCAGTCAAATTTCTGACAACTTTATTAAGTGTGCAGGAATTCTTTAAAGGCCTATTCACCCCCTCTAGGCCACATTCAATTGGTATCAGAGCCAAGTTCTCCATCAACGAGACTCACATCTCGGAGAGATCAATGGCCTCTGAGAAGAACAACGATATCCCGAAGACGAGCAACAACGATGAGGAGCAAGAAGCCAAAGCCTTCGATGTGCTGAAAGAAAACCCACATGACGATGAAGAAGTGAGGCAGCTAAAAGCACTCCTGAGAAAGAAACTGCTGGCACAAAAAGGAAAAGAGGAAGAAAAGACGATGGGGAGTGGTCATCACGACTACTCCCGGTATCCTTACAACTACAACCGACTCAATTCAAATAATCATTATCTCTCTATTCCTATGGGAAGGCCTCCACAGTTTGATGGAAGTGACTACACCATGTGGAAGTACAACATGAAGATGCATCTGATATCCCTGAACCCTAGTCTGTGGCACATTGTTTGCACAGGCATCGATATTCCGGACACGGATGATGAACTCACCCCAGAACAAGAACAGGACATTCAAAGAAACGCACAAGCCGTCGCCGTGATCACATCATCACTAAGCAGAGAGGAATTCACCAAGATCGATGGGTTAGAAAGTGCAAAAGAAATCTGAGATACCCTCAAGACAGCTCACGAAGGAAATAGGTCAGTTCGTGAAGCCAAAATCGAAATGCTTGAAGGAGAGTTGGGAAGATTTGCTATTGAAGAAGGCGAATCACCTCAAGACATGTACAACCGGATGAAAGCACTCATCAACAGAATTCATGCTTATGGAAGTAAGAAATGGACAGATCACGAAGTGGTCAAAAGAATGATTAGAGCCTTCATGCCAAGAAACGTCACACTTTGCTCAATGATTAGAGAAAGCCCCGGGTTTCACAAAATGACTCCCGATGAGTTATTGAGAAAGATCATAAATCATGAAATGATGGAGAAAGAGGCTCAATACGTCAAAGACTTAGCCGAGCTCACCTCTTCTAAAAAGAAAGAAGTTGCCCTCAAAGCAACGTGCAGACCCAAACTCAAAGAAACTCGTGAAGACCAAGACGATGGAGATACAAGCGATGAAAGCACCGATCTTGATGACGAAGAAATGGTACTCTTCATCAAAAAGTTCAAACACATGATAAAGAGAAGACACGGCAACAATTCACATGAAGGCAAAAGCAAGGATAAAGGAAAATCCAAGGCTCGACGCACTTGCTACAACTACGGAGAGTATGGTCACTTCATGGTGGACTGTACTTATGAGGAAAACAAAAAGAAGAAGGAAACAAGATCTCAAGAAAAGAAAAATTTCAGAAAAAGAAGACAAGCCCATCAAGCTCACATTGGGAAGGAGTGGGACTCAAACGACGAGTCCTCCTCCGATGAAAAAGAAGAGATGACCACTAT
Source organism: Neostapfia colusana (assembly GCA_030760725.1). NCBI lineage: Eukaryota > Viridiplantae > Streptophyta > Magnoliopsida > Poales > Poaceae > Neostapfia > Neostapfia colusana. The sequence continues at coordinate 35,741,809 of JASWHV010000001.1, read as the reverse complement.
CGCAGTCAAGAAACCAACTATGAGAGCCACACTCTTTCCGAACATGGGAGGACGGGACATGAACATCCACACTTGTCTTATGGCTAAGGAAGGCAAGAAAAAGGTTAGACTTACTCCTCCTATACTAAATTCCTCCATTGATGACTTTGATAGCTCTAGTGATAATGAAAAATTATTTAGAGGGCTAAGTAAAATTGCTTTAAAGAAAATGGAAATGTTGTCGAACGAAATCTTTGAAAAGGAAGAACTTGTCAACCGACAAGAAGATACGCTCATCCGTGAGAGGAAGAGATATCAAGAAGTTGAAAAGCTTCTTGAGCTTGAAAGAGAGAAGAATGAGTCACTTGAGTTAGAGCTAACCTTGAGTAAGGAAACTTACTCAAAGTTAGAGGACTCGCACATTGCAATCAAGGAAGAACTTGCTAACTTGTCAAAAGTTAACAAAATCCTTGAGGTGCAAGTTGAGTCGCTCAAACAAAGTGACTCCTCTTCCTCCAAGAGCACTTCCTCCAAAGATATGCGCTCGACAACAGTAAGAACCTGCACTTGCTCTAGTAAGAAGAATGTAATTTCTAATGCTTTAACCCCACATGACATGCATTCTTCTCAAAACAGCATCTTTGATAAGGAGAAGATCAAATATGCAAGAAGTGCATATATGATCACTAGACCTTCCAATGTCAAGGATGGACTTGGCTTCGACAGGAATAAACACATGTCTACTTCTAATCATGCTAAGAATAGAATCATTTTTGTTAAAGAAAAATCCCATGAATCTGAGCTACAAACACTATTCCATACATTTGATGCTTCTTATGTTCTCATGAAAAACAAGTATGGAAAAGTCATTGCTAAATATACAGGGCCATGCCACAAGAACTTAAAAACTTGTGTGTGGGTGCCCAAGACTCTTGTGACTAACCTGAGAGGACCCAAGCAAGCTTGGGTACCTAAAACCCAGAAATAATTCTATTTTGCAGGCTTACTCCTCCGGTGGATCTAAGTGGGTGCTAGATAGCGGATGCACAAATCATATGACCGGAGAGAGAAGTATGTTTGTGGAATACGAGTGCAACAAGGATCCAAGTGAAGGTATATACTTTGGAGATAACAGCCAAGGAAAGGTCCTTGGTAGTGGTAACATTGAAATGTCCTCTCAACACACCCTATCTAATGTTTTACATGTAGACTCTCTAGATTATAATCTTTTATCAATATCTCAACTATGCGACAAAGGTTACAACTGTTTATTCACTAATGAGGGTGTGACCGTCTTTAGAAGAAGCGATGGCTCGATTGCATTCAAGGGATTGTTGAAGGGAAACCTTTATCTTGTTGACTTCAACAAAGATAAAGCCGAACTCAACGCTTGCTTGGTTGCTAAGACCAACATGGGATGGCTGTGGCATAGACGGCTAGCCCATGTTGGAATGAGAAATCTGCAGAAACTTCTAAAAGGTGGTCACATCCGTGGTCTTAAGGATGTGGTTTTTGAAAAAGACAGGCCATGCAGCGCTTGTCAAGCAGGAAAACAGGTTGGAGCACCACACCCCGCCAAGAATGTGATGACCACCGCTAAACCGCTGGAACTTCTCCACATGGATCTCTTTGGTCCAATTGCGTACATCAGCATCGGCGGTAACAAATACGGTTTAGTAATTGTTGATGATTTTTCAAGATTTACCTGGGTATTTTTCTTGTATGATAAATCAGAAACTCAAGGAATCCTCAAGAAGTTCTTGAAAAGAGCTCAAAATGAATTCTCATCAACCGTAAAGAATATCAGAAGTGATAATGGGACAGAATTCAAGAACACCCAAGTTGAAGAATATCTCAATGAAGAAGGTATAAAGAATGAATTCTCGGCACCCTATTCTCCTCAACAGAACGGGGTGGCCGAAAGGAAGAACAGAACATTGATCGAAATGGCGAGAACAATGTTGGATGAATACAAGACGTCAGACCGGTTTTGGGCAGAAGCGGTGAATACCGCTTGTCATGCCACAAATCGGTTGTACCTTCATCGACTTCTGAAGAAAACTCTATATGAGCTTCTCACGGGTAAAAGCCTAACGTTTCCTATTTCAAAGTTTTTGGTTGCAAATGTTTTATTCTGAACAAGAAACCAAGGGCCTCGAAGTTTGCTTCGAAGTCCGATGAAGGATTCTTGCTCGGATATGAATCGAACGCCTACGCCTATCGTGTCTTCAACAAGGTGTCCGGCCTTGTTGAAGTAGCGCGTGACGTAGTGTTCGATGAAACTAACGGCTCACAAGTGGAGCAAGTCGATAAGTCTATGCTAGATAAGGAGGAAGCTCCATGTGAAGCGCTGAAGAAAATGGCACTTGGTGATATCCTACCACGAGAGGAGACACAAGATGAATTTCAACAAGGAAGCAATGATCAAGGGGGAGCTCCTACACAAGATCAAGTTGAGGAAGATCAAGAAAATCAAGATGATCATGGAAGCAATGATCTAGGGGGAGACATGACACATGAAGACAATGAAGAACAATCAACTATACAAAATCCACACCCAAGAGTACATCAGTGTGTGCAAAGGGACCATCCTATCAACAATATCATTGGAGATATTGCTAAGGGAGTAACTACTAGATCTCAAATTGCAAATTTTTGTGAACATTATTCTTTTGTGTCTTTTCTGGAGCCATACAGGGTAGAAGAAGCCTTAAGAGATCTAGACTGGGTGATTGCGATGCAAGAGGAGCTGAACAACTTCAAAAGAAATGAAGTGTGAGAGCTGGTGGAAAGACCAAGGGCGAACATCGTTGGAACCAAATGGGTCTTTCGGAACAAGCAAGATGAACATGGAGTAGTGACAAGAAATAAAGCAAGGTTGGTGGCCAAAGGTTATTCTCAAGTGGAAGATTTGGATTTCGATGAAACCTTCGCTCCTGTAGCTAGACTTGAGTCCATTCGCATTTTATTGGCATATGCTACTCACCATAATTTTAAGTTGTATCAAATGGACGTCAAGAGTGCCTTTCTGAATGGTCCGATAAAGGAGGAAGTCTATGTGGAGCAGCCACCGGGGTTCGAAGATCAGAAGTATCCCAACCATGTCTATAAACTGCGTAAGGCTCTCTATGGCCTCAAACAGGCTCCTCGAGCCTGGTATGAGTGCCTTAGAGATTTTCTGATTCAAAATGGATTCAAAATTGGTAAATCTGACTATACACTCTTTACTAAACATTTTGATGATCATTTATTCGTATGTCAAATTTATGTTGATGACATTATCTTTGGATCCACTAACAAGTCCTTCTGTGAAGAATTTAGCAAAATAATGACAGATAGGTTCGAGATGTCAATGATGGGTGAATTGAAGTTCTTCTTGGGATTTCAAGTGAAGCAACTGAGAGAAGGTACATTTATAAGCCAAACTAAATATACACAAGACATTCTCAAGAAATTCAATATGGACAAAGCCAAGCCCATCAAGACACCCATGGCCATCAACGGACATCTCGACCTCAATGAAGACGGTCCAAATGTGGACCAAAAGGTATATCGGTCCATGATTGGTTCCTTACTATACTTATGTGCATCTAGGCCAGATATTATGCTTAGTGTTTGCATGTGTGCAAGGTTTCAAGCCGCACCCAAAGAGTGTCACTTAATTGCTGTAAAAAGAATCCTAAGGTATCTTGTGCACACACCCAACTTGGGCCTTTGGTATCCCAAAGGATCCAAGTTTAACTTGATAGGGTACTCCGACGCTGACTATGCAGGATGCAAAGTCGATAGAAAGAGCACGTCAGGGACTTGTCAATTTCTTGGTAGGTCCCTAGTTTCTTGGTCATCTAAAAAGCAGAACTCCATTGCTCTTTCCACAGCGGAAGCAGAGTATGTTGCAGCCGGTAGTTGCTGTGCGCAACTGCTTTGGATGCAACAAACTCTTAGGGACTACGGCTACAATCTAAGTCATATCCCGCTTCTATGCGATAATGAAAGTGCTATAAAGATTGCACACAACCCTGTAGAGCACTCAAGAACTAAGTACATAGACATCCGTCATCACTTTCTTAGAGATCATTCATTAAAAGGTGACATAGCTATTTCACATGTTAGGACTGAAAAACAACTTGCAGATATTTTTACCAAACCATTAGATGAGAAAAGGTTCTGTGAACTAAGAAATGATCTAAACATTCTTGACTCTCGAAATGTGGCTTGAAACATTGCATACCTGGTTGCAACTTAAATTGTTCCTCCGTATTGTCAAAAATGCTCCTCCTCTCCTTTCTACTCAGAAAACTATTCTTAATGAATAAATCTTGTGGATTATGACCATTGTTTGATTGTTGATTACCTACTGGTCGTAATCACCAAGACTACTTGCAAAATTGTTGTCCTTGGATCACTATTAGTTATCTATATATATATCAAGTCTGTTGGAAATGGACTAGTCTGATTTCCAACCGGACTAGTCCGAACACACAACAATTAGGTTAACTCAGGGGTACCGGACTAGTCCGCTACCAGGACCGGACTAGTCCGGTCAGTCGCATATAGAAGCAGTCAGCCGGACCAAACGCCTCCCTCTCCACTCATAAGCACTTTGCCTCACCCTCTCTCCTAAACCCTAGCTCTCAAAGTGATTTTCGAGTTGAGCCCTCAAACTCGGAGTTTTCTCCGTGAAAAAGCCTCTTCTCGACGAGGGGATCCTACTTTCCGGACTCATCCAGACTGATTTCCACTCCTTCAACGCGAATCTTCAAATCTTGGTAAAGCCCCCCAAAACCAAAATCTCAATTTTTCTAGCTCTAGCTAGTTTCCTTTGATTTCAAAAGGATGTACATTGCATAAATAGATGTATTCCTACCACTTTCCTACCCTTGTGTCCTTAGATAGGAGATTTGCTTCAAATGAAACACTCAAGTTAGGGTTCTTATGCTAGGCCGGACTAGTCCGGCGTCCAGATGCGGACAAGTCCGGTCCACCGGACTAGTCCGCACTCTGAAACCGGACAAGTCCGGTCTCTGACAGCTGAACTCCTACATTCCCATTTGAAGTAGATAATGCTTCTGTTTGCATCTAATCCTTAAACTCCTTATCAGGCATCATCTCTTCAGGATCAGATGACGGCTCTTTTCACATTGACGACGAAGTTCAACGTGAAAGAGTGAGGAGAGCTAAGGAGGGAGTGATGAAGAAGAGACATGATGTCAATGCTCACTCTCCACCCTCTGACGACAATCTACCTAAGAAGAGGAAAGTCATTATCAAAAGGCCTCAAAGGAAAGATGCTGCTGAGGACACGTCAGGGCCAAGAAGAGTTCTCAATAAAGGGAAGGGACTTGCTAGTGGCCCCATTGGGCCTCTGAAATTGAAAAATCCCGTTCACCGCAACAGGCAGCCTTCAAGTGAGGATTTCACTGGAAAAGGGAATGAGCTAGCTGATAACTTCAGGAAGATTGAAGTGTATGGCCGATCTAAACAATGTTCTGATCCTAGGTTCTGGAGCAACTTCCATTCAGACTACTACGAGCACGTGTACATGAAGATGAAGAATCCCGTAGTAGAGAGTCAATGGCTGAATGTTGACTACCTGAAGTCGAAGAAGTATCCCGCATTTCGTTAGATGGTGGAGGCCTTAGAGAGGCACGGTCTGACGGACCTGCTATCTTTTGAGTATGACTGGAACAATGAAGTCATTTCCCAGTTTTACTCCACTCTCTACTTCGCTCGGGATGATGGAGACAATCTTACTTGGATGACTCATGGTTCAAGGTATGATGAATTTGCTAGGATTCTTCACCTCCAAAACACTTTGGATCATGAACTGGTCATCCATAATTTGAAACCCCTGGAGAAGGAAGAGCTTGAGTTTCTCTATGACACAAGGATGCCATATATTCCTCCCACCATCAAATATCTAAAGCCTTTCTTTGTGGTCCTAAATAGAGTCTTGAGAAAGACGATAGCTCCGAAGGATGGAGATGCAGGAACTATACAAGGAACTTTGAGGACTCTCATGAAGGTCATTAGTGGGAGGAGACCATTCAATGTCTTTGAGTATATCTACAACGACATTGTGAACATCTCAATTACCCCCAATAGGTCCTGTGGATACGCACCGTATATCATGTACATGATTGAGAAAGTGACGGGACTCGAGTTTGTCAAGGATGTCAAGCATGCGGGGTTGAAGCCGCAAAAACCCACCGAGTACACTCTCCCTTCGGCTCCAGCTGCCCCGTCCTCTCCACCAGTGGAGAGGAGATCAAAGCAAGCTCATGATGACACTAGGTCTGCAGCTGCTCCTCCTGGTTCTCCACCTGCCCAAAAGTCATCTAGCGGCATCCTCAAGATGCTCTCCTCTATCTTTGCCTGCTGCCGTAAGATCGAAGACAGGCAACGCAAAGAAAAACTTGCAAGAAAGAGACATCAACAGTACGTTAATGCAAATATCAAGTCTATCTGTGCAAAGCTTGAGATTGAGCCTGTTGGATCACCGCCCGCCTCCGAGGACTCAGAGGAAGATCCTGCTCCCGTGGATGCTGAAGATGAAGATCAGACTGAAACTGAGGGAGGAGACAGCGATGAGTGATTTCCCTCAATTTTTCCCTTTTTGGTGTCTTGATGCCAAAGGGGGAGAGATTGAGATGGAAGATTGAGATTAGACTTGGACCTTTTCTATCTAGTATTAGTCATTCAGATCTCTTGTGATCAAGGACATGTACCTATTTTTAAAATCTTGTAATGCACTATTTCTTTTCTTATGTGTGATGTACTATGCTCTAATGCCCACTTACATGTTCACTACTGTTTGTCTTTAATTTAGCACATTTTGTTTATCACACACCTGTGAGGCACCCTACCATAAGGTGTGTACATATGTGAGAAGTTTTTTGTGAATTCTTTATTGTTCTCATGTGTACACACCTTATGAAAATCAACCTTTTATTCTCAATTGTGATATCTCAAATGGTTGTCATCAATCACCAAAAAGGGGGAGATTGTAAGTGCATCTAGGATATCCCTTGTGGGTTTTGGCTAATTGATGACGAACATATGAGATCCTAATGAAACTATTAAGATGATTGCAGGATAAACAAAGTGAACTGGCTCGGCACACACACAAAAAGGTGAAAAATAGAGTGGTGCCCAAAAAGGAAGAAGTTAGTGGAATTTAGAGAAGCAAAGTAGATATAAATGTATAGGTTGTGTGTGAGAGAGACACATCCCAAGAGCTCATGACTTTGCGTAAGGGTAAGGGGTTTAAAAATCAACTAAAATCCACTGAAAACCGGACTAGTCCGTTCATGGACCGGACTAGTCCGTTTAACTTTCTGAAAGACGCAAACATAGTGCACTGGACTAGTCCGCCTTGTGAACCGGACTAGTCCGGTCAGCTCACTGGAACGCAACCGGACAAGTCCGGTTTTAGACCGGACTAGTCCGGTCATGTCTCTGTTGTCCTTTTTAGAGGACTACGGACTAGTCCATCCAAGCGACAGGACTAGTCCGCTAAAGTTTCTGAAACCTCATCTCACATAGCACCGGACAAGTCCGGTTTGTGGACCGGACTAGTCCGGTTAACCCACTGGAAGTAGGCCGGACAAGTCCGATCATATACCGGACTAGTCCGGTAGTAGGTTTAACAACGGTAACTTTTTGGGAAAGCCTATAAAAAGAGGTCCTTCGTCTTTTCCCTAAGAAGACACGACTCATACTGTCAAAAACTGAAACCCTAGCGCCGCCACCTGTCCCAAGAGCCCAAAAACACGTCTCCCCACACATCTAAGGTGCAAAAAGGTGAAGATCAATAAAATACTTGGATTTGGGATTGGGAGAGTCGTTCCTTCATTGTGAGCTCTTGGGGTTTGATCTCTCTACACTCATATTCTGCATTGTAATCTTTTTGAGTGTATTTGATCAACTTCTCATTGTAATTCTTGTGGGAGCCCTCAACGTGTGAGGTTGCCCCATAAAAACGGTGATTATACTTGATAGTGAAGTCAAGTCGGCCTGTGTGGTGACTTGAAGAGGGAAAGGGTTGGGAACCTGGCTCTGTGTGAGCTTCCTCAACGAGGACGTAGATCTCTTGGTGAGATCGAACCTCGGTAAAAATTCATGTCTTTTGTCTCTCATTTATTTTACATCTTGACACATTAGATCACTAGTTTGCTAGTCATCGTTTGAGTTCTTTACAAGTTTGCACGTGCATCTATACAATAAATTTAAGTTATAAAAACTGTTGTTCTTATTCCGCTGCTATAAGATAAAACTTGTGAGACACACTTAATCAACTCAAATAATTCAGCACACTGGACTAGTCCGCCCACACAACCGGACTAGTCCGGTCAGTCAAATTTCTGACAACTTTATTAAGTGTGCAGGAATTCTTTAAAGGCCTATTCACCCCCCTCTAGGCCACATTCAACAGCTCCATGGATGGGCGTACGTGACGTGCTCTTTGGGTTTCCCTGCAGGTGTATATCGAGTCGATTCGCCGTCCCTCGCAGTGACGAGTACCGCTTGTTCACTGCGTCGTAACATAGACTAATGAATGAAATGTTATAATTCTATATTGCTGTCATGATATAATTGTATTGCTACATGTGTGCCACCAAATATTGCTCACTAAATTTCAGCTTCATGAACCGTTAACTTGTTGCTAAAAGATGAACTAAGGATGAACTTGTAGGCGTGTCCATTTGCTGCAACATTGCTATCCTAAGTCATGGTACACCTCATGTAGAGTTTCATGCTTAGGTGAGTCGGTTAAGCCTTGCTGAGCCTTCGTGCTCACGGTTGCTGCTTAAGTGTTTTTCAGGTGAGGAGCCACCCACGGACTCAGGGTACGAGTCCACCGGCGAGGGTTACCCTCCGTCGGGGACCACGGCTGAGTGGGAGCCGAACACGCCGCGGTGAGCTGAGGAGTGCAGCTAGTGTGGGTTGCCCTAGGGCTGGGCAACCACTTTTGCTAGATAGGCGGGCGTGAGTTGTATAAAAGAAACTTCCGCTGTGTAATAAAGGACCCTAGTTTGTAACTGAGAAGTGTACTATTTTGTACATTCAGTTTGTTTTCCCATGTAATATAATGTGTTCTTATGACGTGTGCTGTCGGGTGTCGCATCACGCGGCACCACCCTCTGCGATCCTGGATGAGCGGATTCCGGTCCGCCACAACTTGAGCGCCTGGATCTTGAGCGCTGGGTTGCACAGAGTCCCCAGTGACGCTTACGATCCTTGGCGGCGTCCATGGCCGCCGGGACCGCCAGCTTCGAGGTGCTGGTCTAGCCCCCTTCGCCCGGCTCGGCAGGCCGGGCTGTGGGCCGCGGCAACGTCCTCTCGAAGCCTCCTTCGGGCACAGGTGCTCCGGTGGGGGTCTTTGTTGAGAGGTCGTCAGCTGCGGCCTTGCCAGCGCGCGGTACGTGGCACAGGTCCAAGGCGAGGAAGTCTTTCTCCATCATCTGCACATAAAGCAGATGAGCAGCTAGCTGTGGGTCACTGCAGGAGCATTCACCCTTAACTTGCTTGATAACTAGCTGGGAGTCGCCCTGTGCTAACAACTGGCGAGCGCCTAGAGACAGGGCTGTCTTTAGGCCAAGGATGAGTGCTTCATACTCTGCCATGTTGTTGGTTGCCTTAGAATTGAGACGCACCATATACCCAGACTGCTCCCCCGATGGCATGAGGAACAGTACGCCAGCACCGGCCCCCTGCTTTCGCAAGGAGCCGTCGAAGAAGAGCGTCCAGTAAGGCCCGGTGAAGGCCAGAGCTCGGGGTCCTGGTTCATCGTCTTCATGGCCCCCTGGGTCAGCCTGCGTTGGCGTCCACTCCAGCCACGAAGTCAGCTAGTGCTTGGCTGTTGACTGCGTGACAAGGAAGGAAGCCTGGCTCAAACTCCAGTAGCTCCGCTGCCCATTTGGCGGCATCGTCCGTCGCGTGGGGGCTGTGGAGGATAGCCTTCAGCGGGTAGGAGGTGACCTACTGAGGCCCAGTGTGCTTGGCAGCAGTGTCGGAGGTTCCTGGACGCCACGAGCACCGCATACAGCAGCTTATGTATCTCCAGGTACCTTGTCTTGGCGTCATGGAGGACCTCGCTGATGAAGTAGACAGAACCTCCCGCGGGCCCGGGGAGGCCGCCGGGAGCTGATACTCGGAGGCCCCCAGGCTGTTTTGGACCTCCGGGAGGTCCCGCTGATTTCCCGGGAGCTCCGGGGGGTCCCGTTGGACATCTGGGAGGTTCTGTTGGACCTCCGGGGGGGTCCCGTTGCACCTCCGGGAGGTCCTGCTGGTCCTTCGGGAGGTTGTGTCGGGGGTCCGGGGTCTGTTTTGGACCTCCGGGGGGTTGCCTCGGAGACCCGGGGGTCGTCTCGGACCTCCGGGGTTTCCTTGGCGCCTGTTTCCCGATACCGGAGCAGGTTGCGGCGATGAGGGGTCCGGCCACTCTGCGGCGAGGACCATACTCACCACTGCAGCCGTCGCCGCGATGTAGAGCAACAGATGCTCTTCGGGCTCGGGGGCTACCATTACGGGTAGGGTCATCAGGAGCTGCTTCAGCTCCTGGGGGGCTTCCTCCGCTTCGTCGGTCCAAGCGAATGGGCCGGATTTGCGTAGGAGCTTAGAGAAGGGGAGCGTTCGCTTTGCTAACCTCGGTATAAATCAACTCAGCGCAGCTAGGCATCCCGTGAGTTTCTGGACTTCTTTGATGCGGGCGGGGCCGCCTCGAGCCGATGGCTCTGATCTTCTCTGAGTTAGCCTCGGTTCCTCGGTGTGAGGCCAGGAATTCTAAGGGTTTTCCAGAGGGTACACCGAACTCACACTTGTCGGAAAGATGAAGACTAAGGACAGGTTATCTAGCAGGGATGAACTCTGCCTGACCTTAACAACAATGTCATCGACATACACCTCAACTGAGTCTCTCATTAGCTCTCCGAAGGTCTTGTGTATTGCACGTACGAAGGTAGGGAGAGCGTCCCTTAGGCCATAAGGCATAGAGGCCTAACAGTACAGACCGACTACTGTGATGAAGGAGGTGTGCTCTTTATCTTCTCTAGACATAGGGATCTGGTGGAAACCCGAGTAAGCATCTAGGAAGCACAGCATATCGCAGCCTGACGTCGAGTCTACCATTTGATCTATTATAGGGAGAGGAAATAGATCTTTGGGACATGCCTTATTGAGACTGGTGTAGTCGATGCACATCCGGAGCTTCCCGCCGGCCTTTGGGACAACCACAGGGTTCGCCAAGCACCGGGGGTGGCGGACTTCCCGTATGAAGCCAGCGTCCAGCAGCTTCTTGATTTCTTCGCGGATGAGGCTTTACTGCTCGGTGGACTGCTTGAGGGGCTTCTGTCGGCTGCAGAAGTTGGGGGAGACCTTTAGGTAGTGCCCAATCACCTCCCTAGGGATCTCTGGCACCTGCGACGGCTGCCATGCAAACACATCGACATTGTGCCGGAGGGAGGTAACGAGCGCGCCTTCCTACTTGCTATCCAGGCCCCCGGCTACCCGGGTGGTCTGGGTGGCAGCGGCGCTGATTCGGACGAGCCTCAAGGGGTCGTCGTCCTCGTCGAGGGGTTGCACATGGGGTGCTGTGGTAGAGGCACGGTGGCGTGCACTCGGGTGGAGCCGGTTTGGTTCTGCACTGCCTGGGGTTGGTGCTCTAGCTGTTGTAAGCGCTTGGAGCTTTTCCAAGGCTAACACTGCGGCAGTACGGTCTCCACGAACCTTGAGGACGCCTGTTGGTGTAGGCATCTTCAAGACAAGGTAGCCGTAGTGGGCTACTGCCATGAATCGGTACAGGGCTGGCCTGCCAATTATGGCGTTGAAGGGGAGGTCGATCTCGGCCAATGTACTCTGTCCGATAGCTGTCCGGTGCCCCAAAGGTCACCGGGAGGCTGATGTGGCTGTAGGGAACGACCTGTCCCGGCCCTACCCCTGAGAACGGGCTCGATGGGGTGAGCTTGGCCATCGGGATCTGCAGCTTCTGGAAAGCTGCGCGACTGATGAGGTTCAGTCCAGCCCCGCCATCCACCAAAACGTGGTACATCCTCACGTTGGCGATGGTGGGGGCCACCAAGAGCGGTAGTTGGCCGGCCCCAGCCATGTTCCTGGGGCAGTCGGTGGCATCGAAGCTGATGGGGGTTCCCATCCACCTGAGGTGCGGTGCTGCACTCGGGAGGGGAGCCACCGACGCTACCGCTCGGCGCAAGGCCTTAGCCGCGCTTCGGGACCATGGGTCAGCGGACCCACCGTAGATGACGTAGAGCATCTTCCGGTGCTCGTCATCACTGAAGCTGGAGCTCTGATGATTGCGCACCGCCTTCACGGCGCGCTGAAGCTCCTGGAACTCCGCCTGGTGGTCGACGTCGTCTGGGGTGTCGACCTTCTGCTTGCCCTCCCTTTGACGGTAGGGTGGGGCATCAGTTAGAAGCTGCTTCCCTTTTCGGAGGCGCTCCGCGAGCTTCTGGATTTCCCGGCACTCGGCAGCAGTGTGGTAACTGGTGCCGTGCACGGGGCATAGCTCGCCCTAGTCTCCGTCTGGAGCCGGTGATTGTCGCGGCCTTTTGTCGGGGCGTGGCCCCCGAGCTCCACTGGGCGCCGCTGCTGCGGCAACGGGAGCCACGGCTGGCGGTTTCATCTTGCTACCGCCCCTGTTCTTGATCTTCCTGCCGCTTCCATAAGAAGCGGCGCCAGATCCTGGCTGACCCCCTGGCTTGGAGGCTGGCAGTGAGTGCCAGCTCCGCCCTTCGGCTGCTCTGGCACACTTGTCCGCCAGGCTGAAGAGCTCCGAGACGTCGCGGACCTCCCTAGTCGCGAGCTTCTCGAGCATCTTCTTGTCCCGAACGCCTTGTCCGAATGCCACCACCACAGAAGCGTTCTGGATGTGTGGGATGGTGTTTCGCACCTGGGAGAACCGCTGGATGAAGGAGCGCAGCGACTCCCCTGGTTGTTGCTGGATGGCGTGGAGGACGAGCTCCGTGCCAGGCCGGGTGTAGGAACTGCCGAAGTTGGTGACGAACTGCCGGCAGAGCTCTCCCCAGGAGGTTATGTAATCCTGGGGTAGGTTCATGAGCCAAGACCGGGCTGGGCCGGTCAAGGCGACGGGGAAATAGTTGGCCATGACGGCCTCATCTCCTCCTGCGGCAAGTACGGCGGTGGAGTAGATCTGGAGCAACTCCGCCGGGTTGACGCTGCCGTCGTACTTCTCGGGCAGGTGGGGCCGAAACTTGCGCGGCCACCTCGCGAAGCGAAGGTGGGGTGCAAGGGCCGCACATCCCGCTCCTGTTGCCGCAGGTATTGGTGCCGCAAACGCTTGGTTCGCACCTGGCATAGTGTACCCCGGTATGGGCAAGGCTGCCCCAAAGACCGGGGATGCCGTTTGAAAGGCATATGGCTGTGGCATATGCTGCGCGGCGTATGCCTGGGGCAGAGTCCGTGTGGCGAAGATCTGCTCTTCAGGCTGGGTCGAGGCCGACGTCATGCTTTCGCCAGCCCCTTGGATGAGACGCCTTTCTCGACGTCGCTCGAGGAACACTCGGGCATCTTGGCCCAAGTGGCAGCGCTCCAGCTCTGCCCTCAGGTCCGTCGATGGAAGCCTGGTGGAGCTGGAGTCCGCCGTCTGCCCGTCAACCGTTGGCGTGCGCGTCAGCGACACAGCCGGTTGACCGGAGCGTCGTCCCTGCCGAAGTCGAGGGTTTGCGGCGGCGACGACGAGGCGGTCTACCTCGCGTATCCACTGCTGGGTTACTGAATGAGGTGCGTCCCCAGCAGGTGGGTTGTGCAGTAGCGCTCTTGCTGCAGCTAGCGCACCCCTGTGGGGTTCGCTTATCGCTGCAGAAGATCTCACGCTGGTCGGAGCCTGCATTGCCGGGGTCGGCGCTGCCAGAGCCGGCTGCTGGCTCCCAGCTTGCGCCGACACACTCCGTCCTGAGTGTGTCGACATATACTCCCCCCTGGTCATGGTTCGCCGTGAACGCGGGGAGGAGAGTTTGCCGCTGAAGAAAGCTTGGTCATCTTTGTCGGTGGGAACTCGTCGCGCAAGGGAAAAGCCCCCCTACCTGGCGCGCCAAATGTCGAAGTGTTCGGTCGACACTTCCCCCGGACCTGCACTGGGCAGCCCGCGGAGGTTCTTTTTCGGAGGGGCTAGTCACTTGCGGAGAGCTTGAGCGTATGAACGAGTTAAGGAAAAGCTTGACACGGCGGGTTTTACGTGGTTCGGGCCGCCGGAGCGTAAAACCCTACGTCCACGGTGAGCTGAGGAGCTCGTTGTATTGCTTGTTGCTCAGAACCAGAGTCCTGAGCTTGGGGATGACTGATGTCTAGCGTATGAGTTGCAGGAGTGCGAACCCAGGGTGCGAATGGCTAGAGTGCGAACCCTTGCTAACGTTGCCTACCCGAGCCTTTTATAGTCCAAGGCTCGTGTGGCTTACAAGGGGGGCCCGGGGCCCGACAGGTGGTCCCGGGGAGATTGCCTGCAGACTATCGTATCCGCAGTTATGTCGATAGTTGTCTCTGGCGAAGGCTTCTGAGTCTTCGTCTTGCCGCCCTGCCCATGACGCATGCTAGCCGTAGTGGTTGATGACGGCGGGAGCGGCATGGGATGTCTTGTCACTGCGTTTATTGGCTGGCAGGCTCTGACCCTGCGCGCCAGTCTGTGATGCGACTGGGCGCAACGGCACCTGACAGAGGCGTGCTCCGCGTCTCCGCGTCTTGGGAAGGCGTGGGCCTTGAATACCTTGTACGGGCAAGGTATGGGGCGTCTTTACGCCTGCTGCCTACCGCTCGGGGGCAGGCAGCGCTCTTCTGCTGGACACGTGGCGGGCCCGGAGCCCTCCTCAGAGGAGAGGGGTCCGGCCCCGCAGGACACGTGGAGCCTTCAGACCTCTCCCCGCGGAGGGGGAGGTCCGGCTTCTGTTGGCCACGTGGCGGGACCAGAGCTCTCCTCTGAGGAGAGGGAGGTCCGGCCCAGCTGGACACGTGGTGCCTTTTGACCTCTCCCCCGCGGAGGGGGGAGGTCCGGCTCCTGCAGGCCATGTGGCGAGCCCGGAGCTCTCCTCTGAGGAGAGGGAGGTCCGGCCCCGCCGGACGCGTGGCGCCTTCGGAGCTCTCCCTGCAGAGAAGGGCAAGTTCCTTAGGCATTTTCCCCTGTGCGCGGGGGTACCCCATATCGCGGGTACCGACAGCGTCCTATTGCGGTGCATAACCCAGGGGGAAGGCTGCGACTTGCTCGCTGAGATCCATGGAGGCGAATGTGGGAGTCACTCTTCCTCACGCACACTTGTCGGTAAAGCCTTCCGTCATGGCTTCTACTAGCCGACAACACTCCAGGATGCCGTCAAGCTGGTCGAGAACTGCAAGGCGTGCCTGTTCCACGCCAAGCAGATCCATACACCGGCTTGGACGGTACAGATGATCCCGCCCACATGGCCATTTGTCGTACGGGGGCTGGACATCCTGGGACCTGGGACCATTCCCCAGAACCAAGGATGGGGACCCGCTCCCGAACCCTCGGAACAAAGAACACCTCCGTAAGTTCTACCCCTAGAGCAACAATAGGACAAACTCTTCTTTTTATAATAAATTCCATAAAGTCCAGGAACAGTGCTCGGAGCAGCTAAGCCTCAGGGGACGGTCCAGGACTATGTTCAGCTTCGCCTGGTTCTGACCCCAAGCGCGTAGAGTCTTGCTTCCCTTGAGGCGGGTCGTGGCCTCCATACTTAGCCTTCCTTCCTCCTATGGAAATTTATATGAAAAGAAACCTGTCCTATGTTGCTCTTCTTTGGTGCTCATTTAATTTACTTATTAAATTTTTATGACTGCACTACTAGCGCATGCTCACCATGCGCTCAGCTCCCTCTTCTCATTCTCACCTTTAGTCGGCATTTGCTGCCCTACCAAAGGCGGTTGCGTTGGAGGTACCGGCCGATAGCCAGGGAGGCCCCAAGCCCCCGGCACTTCGTGCACGGTAGTCCCCAAGCACCGTATAAGTGGACGGGGACCGTAAGCCAAATAAGACTATGAGATAGAGGAGGGGGAGCCCCCAAGGAGAATTACGTTTCCCTTACTTGTGTGCAGGACCTCTTGGCCTCAGCTCCCCGCAGGAGTATGGTAGGCACATCCATCCAATGGAACACACCTACCAGGGGGCAGCTACGGGATCACGCAAGACCGAAACCCCAAGGTAAGATCCAAGAACCTACACCTCACCGCTTCCGCAGGGGCGAGGCCCGAAGGTCCCACGTGTCCAGCGGGGCCGGACCATCCACCTCCTTGAGGGGGAGCTCCGGGCCCGCCACATGGCATACAGAAGCCGGACCTCCCCCCTCCGCGGGGAGAGGTCCGAGGGCTCCACGTGCCCCGCAAGCCCGGACCTCCCCTCAGAGGGGAGCTCCGGGCCTGCCACGTGGCCAACAGGCCCGGACCCCCCCATTCTCATGAGGCGGGTCCTGGAGACCTCCGGGGCCCTTAATATACAGTAAGGACCCGGAGAAGGTGTCTATGCAGAGCTTCGAGATTGGTCAAGGCCTCCGAGTACCTTGCGGAGCTAAGGACTTGGCCAGGAAAAACCAGGAAGAAGACTAGGACATGCAGACACAGAAGGAAACAGGAGTCTGTTCATACAAGGCTCCACGAGCTGGGCTACAAACTCAACAAAAATAAAAAAGGAGGTACAGGGCCTTGTGACCATGGGGGCAGATACCTAAGAGTCCCGGACTCCCGATGAAACCTAGAGGCCACAAGGGCAGCCACATCCTCGACCTCGGCCCTAGCAGCTTCCTCCCGCTCGGCAACGGGTCCTAGACGGACTGGCCCCAGAGAAAAGGAAGGGTCTTGGCTCCGGAAGCACGCCAGTACGTGCATAGCGACCTCCTTCGCCAGGCCCCGTCCTTCCACTTCAAGTTCGTCGGCGATCACCGCTTCGAGCCGACCCAGCTTGTCGCAGATGGACTCAAGTGCCGGGATCGCTTCGGACATCTGCCGCGCCGGAGCCTCCATCTGCACAGGGCTGAAACCAAGAGGAGCCAAGGCGGACCCCGCCTTGGCAATAAAGCCCCAGACTGCCTGGGCCTCGGCAGACCGCAAAGACTGGAGCTTCTCTACCTCTTGGCGAGCCGCCAGCTCGCGATCCATCGCCGCCTGGCACTCCTGGGAGAACTGCTCCTCCCTCGCAGCAACAGCCGACTCACGGAGCTCCAGCTCCTCGGTCCGAGCCCTCAGCTCCCCCACTTTGGCTCTCAGCCGGGCGGTGGTCTTCTCCTCCTCGGCCGCTGCAGCGCGTTCCCGATCGGCGACGGCGCACTCTCGATGAGCTACCTGCAGCCGCAACTCCTCCGCGGCGGCGGAACGCTCCTCGGCTTTGGCCTCAACATGGGCAAGGGCCTCGCGGTAGGAAGCACGAAGCCGCCGGGTCTCTGACTCCAAGCGGCTAATGGCCTTCTTCTGAGTGTCAAGCAGAGCATTGATGGTCTCAAGCCTTGACTGCCTCGAGTCAAGATCCGCCCTAGCCTCCTGGGCCCACTGCTGCCAGCTGAGAAGGCGTTCCCTCTCGCCGGCCAGCGCCCCCCGCTCCTGCTCGAAGGCGGACTGGAGCTGCCGGGCGCTGGTCTGGACACGCCCCAGGGCATCCCACACGGGCGCCGGGACAGAGGGGGCAGGAGTCACGCCCCTGACCCCCCCTGTCGAGTCTAAGACCGGCGGAGGCGCCGGTGACTCAGCAACCGGAGTGGGACGCTGTCCTAAGGAAGCCAGGGGGCCAGCAGGCGCACCTACAGCGGCCCTCCCAGTCTCAGGACCGGATTTCTGGGCTGGGGAAGGAGGGCGGACAGGAGCGGATGCGGCCACCACGGAGGGTGAACTCGCCGGCACAGAGGAAGCCCCCGTCGATTTGGGGGCCATGGGAGCCACCACGGTTCCCAGATGTTGAGGCGCGGAGCCTCCGTCAGTTGAAGGCGGCCAGGTAAGAGGCCCGTCCCCGGAAGCTGGTCGGTCCCTGCAAGAAAAGAAAGCTCTCAGGCTAAAAGAGGAGACGAGAACGCTGCTCCTACAAGCCAGAAGGAGCAACACTTACTGGGCGGCATGAGCGCTCCAACGGGCTTGCAGCACCGGCCTCTGGGCTGTAATTGAACCGCCAGGACCTGCGGTTGGAATGGTCGCGGGGCGTGGCGCCTGGATCCCCGGCACACTCCCCGGTGTTGCCCCACCAGCATCCGTCCTAATAGCCCCTCCGCTTGAGGAAGGATGATGAGGTGCTTGGGTTACTTCGGACTGCCGCTGTCCGGGGAGAGACCCGCTGGGGTGGGACACCCGGGGCCTCTTCGGGTTGCCACCTGATGGACCAGCACCCCGGGAGATGGGTGCAAGGGTGCTCCGGCACCATGACTCGGCGCAGGCGGCGCCCTCGAAGGAGACCGGGCGCGTTTCTTCTCTGGATGCCCGGGGGCCGGCTCCTTCCCCTTCCCCTTGTCGGCGGCTTGAGTTCCGTCGGCTCTTGAGAAGGGTTGGGCAGCAGCAGACGCCTCATGCCCTGATCCGGAGCGCTCGGTTCCTGGGATCGTAATACCCCGGAAGGCATCCCCGACCTGCTGGATGGCGATCCCGATGTCGTCCAGGTTCGGCATCTTCCGCAGGAGCTCTGACCTCCTCTGTGGCTCCAAGAAGAGGGGGTGGCAGAGGGCAGAAGGGCGGAGTCGCCACTGGGAATGTAGTCGCCGCTCACCTTGCTCACAATCTCGTACAGCTCCTCGTCGGAAGGGTCAGAGGCGGGGCCCCTCTCCAGCCTGGTACAGTCCTGCTCACCAGTATAGTACCACGCTGGGCGACTGCATGAAGCAGGGGGGGGGGGGGAAGGAGCTACAAACTACTCCGGCCTAGGACTGGAAGGACCGGGACCTGCCCCTTCAGCAGGGGCGGGACCCGGGGGCCCCACGTGTCCAGCGGGCCCGGAACTCTCTCCTCCCTTGAGGAGGGCTCCGGGCACGCCACGTGGCAGGCGGAAACCGGACCTCCCCCCCTCGGTGGGAGTGCTCCGAAAGCCCTGCGTGTCCAACATGGCCGGAGCTCCCGCCTCTTAAGGAGGAGCTCCGGACCCGCCACGTGGCAGACAGATTTGGAGCTCCGCATAGGGCGAGATCCGGAGACCTCAGGGGGCCCCTAACACGGTTAGGACCCGGGGAGGGTGTCTGTGCAAAGCTCCGAGATTGGAAATGGCCTCTGAGTACCTTGCAAAGCTAAGGACTCAGTCAGGCAAAGCCAAGAAGGAGAGAAAAAGCATCACAGACACAAGTATCCAAAAGAGTCAAATTAAGCGAGGCTCCATGAGCTGGACTACAGACTCGATAAAAAGGGAGAAACAAGTCCTAAGGACCTCCCGGCTCCCGCCGGAACCTTGCGGCTATAAGGGCGGCCACATCCTCGACTTCTGCCCTGGCAGCTTGCTCCCGCTCTGCGGCTGGGCCCTCTCTCGCTGGTTCTAGCGAAAAAGAGGGGTCGCGGCTCTTAAAGCATGCCAGCACATGTGAGGCGACCTCTAAGGCTAGGCCGCGCCCCTCGGCCTCAAGCTCGCTGGCGACCACCGAGTCTAGCCTGTCCAGCTTGGCGCCGATCGACTCTAGCGTGGGGATCACCCCCAACGCAGGGGCTGCGGTCCTCACCGGACTGAAGCCAAGAGGGATCAGGGTGGACCCCGCTTGATCCACGAAGCTCGAGACCGCAAGAGCCTTGGAGGACCGCAAGGCCGAAAGCTCCTCCACCTCGCGGCGGGCCGCCTACAGAGCCTCCAGGTTCCTCTCGGAGAATTCCTTCTCCTTGGCCGCCAGGGAGCTCTCCCGAAGGTGGAGAGCCTTGGCGAGCCGCTCCAACTCAGCGGCCTTGAAGTCGGCGGTCAACTCCCGGTCCAAGACCGCCCGGCGATCACGGGAGACCTGTTCCTCCCTCAAGTCAAGGTCTGCCTTCAGGATCTCTAGCTCCTCGATCCGAGCTCGAAGGTCATCCTCGCCCGCCGCCAGCTGCGCGGCGACCCTCTACGCCTCAGCTGCCATGGAACGCTCCCGTTCCTCAACGGCGAGTTCACGGCGCTCCAACCGCTGCCGCATCTCCACAGCAGCAGAGAGGCTCTCTTCGGCCCGGGCGTGTGCCTCCAGAGCCTCCCTGTTGATCCACCGCGATTGGGTGTCCATGCGGTCGACAGCCCGCTTCATCCGGTCGAGGAGCACTTCCCTGAAGTCGAGCAGCTCCCGCCTGGAGTCGAGCTCGCTCTTAACCTTTGCAGTCCTCTGCCGCAAAAGGTTCCCCCAGGTGAGGAGGCGATCTCGTTCAACCGTATACTCCTCCCGCTCGTGACCTAGTGCAGCCAAGACCTGCCGAATGCTCGTCTTGGCAAGCGTGAAGGCATCCGCCAGGGGCAATGGAGCGACAGAGGCTGGGGCAGTCCCCCCGACCTCCTCCATTACCTCATCCTCAAGAGGAGTCAACGCACCAGCAACCGAGACGAGACGCCGATCAGGAGAAGTTGGCTCCGAGGCTCTGGCAGCCGGGCCAGCTGGGCTCTCTTCATCTTCTGGCTCCTCGATCTGAGGAGAGGGGCGATCCGGGGAAGGCGGTGCTGGAGAAAAGGCCGGGCCGCCTAGTGCAGGGTCAACCTGCGCTGGCTTGGGGGCCGCGGTGGCCGTCTCGGCAGGAAGAGACGACGCCGCCGCGGAGTCCGGGCACACCGGAACAGGAGAAGTTCGCACTGGCCTGGGGGCCGCGGCAGTTGCCCCTGGCTCCGAGCGCAGCGGCACAGATTCCCCGCAAGTCGGGGAAGGCCGGGAAGCGTGGACACTCCAGCGGGCTCTGAACCCCGACTTCCGAGCCGGGGTAGGACTCCCAGAGCCCGCTACCGTCACTGACGGCCGCTCTGCAGTCGCTTGAACTGGCGGAACAGGGGACGCCCCAGAGGCTTCCCCCAGCGCATCAGCCCGGGGCCTCTTCGAGTCGCCACCGGAGGGAGTGTCAGACACCCCAGAAACCCGACTTGGCACAGACGCCGCTGCTGGAGGAGATCGAGCGCGCTTCTTCTCTGGTGGCGGGTTGGAAGCCATGGCAAGGGAGAACTCAAGAGCAAAAGCACAAGAGTCCGAGAAGAAACGCAGAGAAGTGCGAAGGGAAGCTGCAATGTGGGTAAGACCCCCTCTAAAAACTTCCCGGGTGCAATTCCAAGCGATTCAGAACTCTTCAGATACACTGCATCGGCAACCGCTTCGGCTCCTAAACCGAGTGCCGATGACGGGTGGGCCCAAGCCGCCAAACTGAAGCGGTGGGTCAAGGAGACAGTCTCCTGAGAAGATGAGCTGGCAAGGCACTTCGGCGGTTCCCGAAGAAAGCGCCGCAACATGCAGAAGTGGCAGTCTTGGGAACCGCCGCAGTAAAAGCAACCATCAAGTGAGCGCACGCTCCCACGATCCTGCGGCCGTTCGTGCTCTGGCAGCGGTCAATTCGGGATTAGAGAAAGTGCGCGGATCGGAAGAGACGGAGGTCCCACCTCGGGCTCGCTATCTCCCCCGAGATGGGCCCGGGGGCCACTGTTGGTACCTGAGATATGGGGTACCCCCGCGCACAGGGTAAAATGCCTAAGGAACTCGCCCTTCTCCGCAGGGAGAGCTCCGAAGGCGCCACGCGTCCGGCGGGGCCGGACCTCCCTCTCCTCAGAGGAGAGCTCCGGGCCCGCCACGTGGCATACAGAAGCCGGACCTCCCCCTCCGCGGGAGAGAGGTCCGAAGGCGCCACGTGTCCAGCGGGGCCGGACCTCCCTCTCCTCGGAGGAGAGCTCCGGGCCCGCCACGTGGCCAACAGAAGCCGAGCCTCCCCCTCCGCGGGGAGAGGTCCGGAGGCTCCACGTGCCCCGCGGGACTGACCCTCCTCTCCTCTGAGAAGGGCTCCGGGCCTGCCACGTGGCAGCAGAGCGACGCTGCCTGCCCCGAGCGATAGGCAGCGGGCGTAAATACGCCCCATACCTTGCCCGTACAAGGTATTCAAGGCCCGCGTCTTCCCAAGACGCGGAGATGCGGAGCACGCTCCTGTCAGGTGCCGTTGCGCCCAGTCGCATCACAGACTGGCGCGCGGTGTCAGGACCTGCCAGCTAATAAACACCGCGACAAGACATCCCATGCCGCCTGCGCCGTCATCAACCACTACGACTAGCATGCGGCATGGGCAGGGCGGCAGGGTGAAGACTCAGAAGCCTTCGACCAGAGACAACTACCGGCGTAACTGCAGATACGGTAGATAATAGACACTCTCCCCGGGACCACCTGTCGGGTCCCGGCTCCCCTTGTAAGCCGCCTGAGTCTTGGACTATAAAAGGCTCGGGTAGGCGTCGATAGCAGGGGTTCGCACTTTGCAAATCATGCACTAGCCATACACTCTCAAGCTGTAACTCACCCCCAAGCTCAGGCCTCCGGCCCAGGGCAGCAAGAAATAGAGCGAGCTCCATAGCTCGCTGTGGACGTAGGGTTTTACGCTCCGGCGGCCTGAACCACGTAAAATTTGCTGTGTCAAGCTCTTACTAACTCATCCATCTGCGCAAGCTCTCCGCTAGAGACTAGCCCCACTGAAAAAAGAACCTCCGCGGGCTGCCCAGTGCAGACCCGGGGGAAGTGTCGACTGAACACTTTGACAGAGTCAGTCTCCCTAGAAGACAAGCCGGCAAGGCGCTTCGGCGGTTCCAGAAGAAAGCGCCGCGACGTACAGGAATGACAGCCTTGGGAACCGCCGCAGTAAAGGAAACCATCAAGTGGGCGCACGCTCCCATGATCCCACGACTGTTCGTGCTCCGGCAGCGGTCAATGCGGGACTTAGAAAAAGTGCGCGGATCAGAAGAGACGGAGGTCCCACCTCGGGCTCGCTATCTCCCCCGAGATGGGCCCGGGGGCCACTGTCGGTACCCGCGATATGGGGTACCCCCGCGCACAGGGGAAAATGCCTAAGGATCTCACCCTTCTCCACAGGGAGAGCTCCAAAGGTGCCACGCGTCCGGCGGGGCCGGACCTCCCTCTCCTCAGAGGAGAGCTCCGGGCTCGCCACGTGGCCTGCAGAAGCCGGACCTCCCCCCTCCGCGAGGGAGAGGTCCGAAGGCGCCACGTGTCCAGCAGGGCCGGACCTCCCTCTTCTCAGAGGAGAGCTCCGGGCTTGCCACGTGGCCGACAAAAGCCGGACCTCTCCCTCTGCGGGGAGAGGTCCTAAGGCTCCACGTGTCCTGCGGGGCCGGACCCCCCTCTCCTCTGAGGAGGGCTCCGGGCCCGCCATGTGGCCAGCAGAACAGCGCTGCCCGCCCCCAAGCGGTAGGCAGCGGGCGTAAAGATGCCACATACCTTGCCCGTACAAGGTATTCAAGGCCCGCGCCTTCCCAAGACGCGGAGCACGCCTCTGTCAGGTGCCGTTGCGCCCAGTCACATCACAGACTGGCGCGTGGTGTCAGAGCCTGCCAGCCAATAAACGCTGTCGGTACCTGAGATATGGGGTACCCCCGCGCACAGGGTGAAATGCCTAAGGTGCTCGCCCTTCTCTGCAGGGAGAGCTCCGAAGGCGCCACGCGTCTGGCGGGGCCGGACCTCCCTCTCCTCAGAGGAGAGCTCCGGGCCCGCCACGTGGCATACAGAAGCCGGACCTCCCCCTCTGCGGGAGAGAGGTCCGAAGACGCCACGCGTCCAGCGGGGCCGGACCTCCCTCTCCTCAGAGGTGAGCTCCGGGCCCGCCACGTGGCATACAGAAGCCGGACCTCCCCCTCCGCGGGAGAGAGGTCCGAAGGCGCCACGCGTCCAGCGGGGCCGGACCTCCCTCTCCTCAGAGAAGAGCTCCGGACCCGCCACGTGGCTGGAAGAACGGTGCTGCCTGCCCCCGAGCGGTAGGCAGCGGGCGTAAAGGCGCCCCTCACCTTGCCCGTATAAGGTATTCAAGGCCCGCGTCTTCCCAAGACGCGGAAACGTGGAGCACGCGCCTGTCAGGTGCCGTTGCGTCCAGTCGCATCACAGACTGGCGCGCGGTGTCAGAACCTGCCAGGTAATAAACGCCGCGACAAGACATCCCATGCCGCCTGCGCCGTCATCAACCACTATGACTAGTGCGCGGCATGGGCAGGGCGGAAAAAGGAAGACTCAGAAGCCTTCGACCAGAGGCAACCACCGGCGTAACTACAGATACGGTAGATAATAGACAATCTTCCCCGGACCACCTGTCGGGTCCCGGCCCCCTTGTAAGCCACCCGAGTCTTGGACTATAAAAGGCTCGGGTAGGCATCGATAGCAAGGGTTTGCATTCTGCAACTCATACGCTAGCCATACACTCTCAAGCTGTAACTCACCCCCAAGCTCAGGCCCCCGGCCCTGAGCAGCAAGAAATACAGCGAGCTCCATAGCTCCGTCGGCCTGAACCACGTAAAACTTCCCGTGTCAAGCTCTCACTAACTCGTCCATCCGCACAAGCTCTCCGCTAGGAACTAGCCCCTTCGAAAAAAGAACCTCCGCGGGCTGCCCAGTACAGGCCTGGGGGAAGTGTCGATCGCACACTTCGACATTTGGCGCGCCAAGTAGGGGGCTTTTCCCCTAGCGCGGCGAGTTTCCACCGACGAAGATGACCAAGCTTCCTTCAGCGGCAAACTCACCCTCTCCGCGGTCACGGCGAACCGTGACCACAGGGGAGAGTACATGATGACACACTCAGGACGGAGTGTGACAAGGCAAGCTGGGAACCAGCAACCGGCTCTGGCAGCGCCGACCCCGGCAATGCAGGCTCCATCCAGCGTCAGGCCTTCAGTAGCGCCGGGCGTACCCGGTGGGGGTGCGCTAGCCTCAGCAAGGGCGCTACTGCGCAATCCGCCTGCTGGGGACGCGCCTCAGGCGGCGACCCAGCAGTGGATTCGTGAGGACAACAACTTCGACAAGACTCGGCTTGCAGGGAACACCCCACAATGCAAGGTCTCGGCTAATGCTCTAAGCACTACCGCCAAAGAACCAAACGCGACGGGGGCCCGCAAGAGGGCAGCCTGGTGAAGTGGCACGCTATATTCCAAGAAGGACCCATAAGCTCTCCCCAGCAGGGAAGGTCCCTTCCGAATCATGAAAGCTGCCGCCCCAGGTACACATGCCTTTCAACCGAGAGTGGGATCCATTCCCAAAAATCCTTGCCATGGAGCAACACTGTAAGTCCTACTTACTGAGCATAGGTAGAACAGGGTTATTCACTTCTGTAATAGACCCCATAGAACTTAGGAACAGAGCTTGGGGTAGCTAAGTCTCAAGGGACGGTACAGGACTACGTCCAGTTTAGCCTGGTTCCGACCCTAAGCGCGTAGAGTCTTGCTTCCCTTGTAGACGAGGCGGAACATTGCCCCCACGAACAGCCAGAATTCCACCTATGGGCGCAAATACAGAGACCTGTTCTACTTAGCTCCTTCTCATGCGCTCATTTAAATTATGCATTAATTTTTATGATCGCACTATCTCTGTATGTTCATCATACGTCTAGCTCCCCCTCTCCTGCGCTCATCCATAGTCGGCATTTGCTATCCTCCCGAAGGCGGCTGCGCTTGAGGCACCTGCCGATGGCCGAGTGAGTCTCTCGGGCCTCCCCCAGTCAGGTGTTGCGGTGTCAGTTGGTCACCTCCAGGAAAGGCCAGCGTTGTGCATGGGGGGTCCAGGGTGCGTATCCAGCTTAGCCGGCCCAGAGCCCAAAGCATGCGCATCCTGCTCTCCGGAGGTCCAGGGGAGTACGTCCGCTTTGCCTGGTCATGAACCCAAAGCGCGTGCACTCTGCTTCCCCAGCGCATAGCCCGGTACTAGGGATCGGACGGCCGTACCCGGACCTCGGAGGGAGCCGGAGCTCCGGCGCCTCGTGCACAGAATTGCCCAAGCCCCGTATAGCGGGCCAGGACCATAAGACGGATAAGACTAGGAGACAGGAGGGGAGGACCCCCCGAGGAGAAAAGGTTTTGTGAACTAAGAAATGAGCTAAACATTCTTGACTCTCGAAATGTGGCTTGAAACATTGCATACCTGGTTGCAACTTAAATTGTTCCTCCATATTGTCAGAAATGCTCCTCCTCTCCTTTATACTCAGAAAACTATTCTTAATGAATAAATCTTGTGGATTATGACCATTGTTTGATTGTTGATTGCCTACTGGTCGTAATCACCAAGACTACTTGCAAAATTGTTGTCCTTGGATCACTATTAGTTATCTATATATATATATCAAGTCTGTTGGAAACGGACTAGTCTGATTTCCAACCGGACTAGTCCGGACACACAACAATTAGGTTAACTCAGGGGTACCGGACTAGTCCGCTACCAGGACCGGACTAGTCCGGTCAGTCGCATATAGAAGCAGTCAGCCGGACCAAACGCCTCCCTCTCCACTCATAAGCACTTTGCCTCACCCTCTCTCCCAAACCCTAGCTCTCAAAGTGATTTTCGAGTTGAGCCCTCAAACTCGGAGTTTTCTCCGTGAAAAAGCCTCTTCTCGACGAGGGGATCCTACTTTCTGGACTCATCCGGACTGATTTCCACTCCTTCAACGCGAATCTTCAAATCTTGGTAAATCCCCCCAAAACCAAAACCTCAATTTTTCTAGCTCTAGCTAGTTTCCTTTGATTTCAAAAGGATGTACATTGCATAAATAGATGTATTCCTACCACTTTCCTACCCTTGTGTCCTTAGATAGGAGATTTGCTTCAAATGAAACACTCAAGTTAGGGTTCTTATGCTAGGCCGGACTAGTCCGGCGTCCAGATGCGGACAAGTCCGGTCCACCGGACTAGTCCGCACTCTGAAACCGGACAAGTCCGGTCTCTGACAGCTGAACTCCTACATTCCCATTTGAAGTAGATAATGCGTCCGTTTGCATCTAATCCTTAAACTCCTTATCAGGCATCATGTCTTCAGGATCAGATGACGGCTCTTTTCACATTGACGAAGAAGTTCAACGTGAAAGAGTGAGGAGAGCTAAGGAGGGAGTGATGAAGAAGAGACATGATGTCAATGCTCACTCTCCACCCTCTGACGACAATCTACCTAAGAAGAGGAAAGTCATTATCAAAAGGCCTCAAAGGAAAGATGCTGCTGAGGGCTCATCAGGGCCAAGAAGAGTTCTCAATAAAGAGAAGGGACTTGCTAGTGGCCCAAGGCCCCATTGGGCCTCTGAAATTGAAAAATCACGTTCACCGCAACAGGCAGCCTTCAAGTGAGGATTTCACTGGAAAAGGGAATGAGCTAGCTGATAACTTCAGGAAGATTGAAGTGTATGGCCGATCTAAACAATGTTCTGATCCTAGGTTCTGGAGCAACTTCCATTCAGACTACTACGAGCACGTGTACATGAAGATGAAGAATCCCGTAGTAGAGAGTCAATGGCTGAATGTTGACTACCTGAAGTCGAAGAAGTATCCCGCATTTCGTGAGATGGTGGAGGCCTTAGAGAGGCACGGTCTGACGGACCTGCTATCCTTTGAGTATGACTGGAACAATGAAGTCATTACCCAGTTTTACTCCACTCTCTACTTTGCTCGGGATGATGGAGACAGTCTTACTTGGATGACTCATGGTTCAAGGTATGATGAATTTGCTAGGATTCTTCACCTCCAAAACACTTTGGATCATGAACTGGTCATCCATAATTTGAAACCCCTGGAGAAGGAAGAGCTTGAGTTTCTCTATGACACAAGGATGCCATATATTCCTCCCACCATCAAATATCTAAAGCCTTTCTTTGTGGTCCTAAATAGAGTCTTGAGAAAGACGATAGCTCCGAAGGATGGAGATGCAGGAACTATACAAGGAACTTTGAGGACTCTCATGAAGGTCATTAGTGGGAGGAGACCATTCAATGTCTTTGAGTATATCTACAACGACATTGTGAACATCTCAATTACCCCCAATAGGTCCTGTGGATACGCACCGTATATCATGTACATGATTGAGAAAGTGACGGGACTCGAGTTTGTCAAGGATGTCAAGCATGCGGGGTTGAAGCTGCAAAAACCCACCGAGTACACTCTCCCTTCGGCTCCAGCTGCCCCGTCCTCTCCACCAGTGGAGAGGAGATCAAAGCAAGCTCATGATGACACTAGGTCTGCAGCTGCTCCTCCTGGTTCTCCACCTGCCCAAAAATCATCTAGCGGCATCCTCAAGATGCTCTCCTCTATCTTTGCCTGCTGCCGTAAGATCGAAGACAGGCAACGCAAAGAAAAACTTGCAAGAAAGAGACATCAACAGTACGTTAATGCAAATATCAAGTCTATCTGTGCAAAGCTTGAGATTGAGCCTGTTGGATCACCGCCCGCCTCCGAGGACTCAGAGGAAGATCCTGCTCCCATGGATACTGAAGATGAAGATCAGACTGAAACTGACGGAGGAGACAGCGATGAGTGATTTCCCTCAATTTTTCCCTTTTTGGTGTCTTGATGCCAAAGGGGGAGAGATTGAGATGGAAGATTGAGATTAGACTTGGACCTTTTCTATCTAGTATTAGTCATTCAGATCTCTTGTGATCAAGGACATGTACCTATTTTTAAAATCTTGTAATGCACTATTTCTTTTCTTATGTGTGATGTACTATGCTCTAATGCCCACTTACATGTTCACTACTGTTTGTCTTTAATTTAGCACATTTTGTTTATCACACACCTGTGAGGCACCCCACCATAAGGTGTGTACATATGTGAGAAGTTTTTTGTGAATTCTTTATTGTTCTCATGTGTACGCACCTTATGAAAATCAACCTTTTATTCTCAATTGTGATATCTCAAATGGTTGTCATCAATCACCAAAAAGAGGGAGATTGTAAGTGCATCTAGGATATCCCTTGTGGGTTTTGGCTAATTGATGATGAACATATGAGGTCCTAATGAAACTATTAAGATGATTGCAGGATAAACAAAGTGAACTGGCTCGGCACACACACAAAAAGGTGAAAAATAGAGTGGTGCCCGAAAAGGAAGAAGTTAGTGGAATTTATAGAAGCAAAGTAGATATAAATGTATAGGTTGTGTGTGAGAGAGACACATCCCAAGAGCTCATGACTTTGCGTAAGGGTAAGGGTTTTAAAAATCAACTAAAATCCACTGAAAACCGGACTAGTCCGTTCATGGACCGGACTAGTCCGTTTAACTTTCTGAAAGACGCAAACATAGTGCACCGGACTAGTCCGCCTTGTGAACCGGACTAGTCCGGTCAGCTCACTGGAACGCAACCGGACAAGTCCGGTTTTAGACCGGACTAGTCCGGTCATGTCTCTGTTGTCCTCTTTAGAGGACTACGGACTAGTCCATCCAAGCGACAGGACTAGTCCGCTAAAGTTTCTGAAACCTCATCTCACATAGCACCGGACAAGTCCGGTTTGTGGACCGGACTAGTCCGGTTAACCCACTGGAAGTAGGCCGGACAAGTCCGATCATATACCGGACTAGTCCGGTAGTAGGTTTAACAACGGTAACTTTTTGGGAAAGCCTATAAAAAGAGGTCCTTCGTCTTTTCCCTAAGAAGATACGACTCATACTGTCAAAAACTGAAACCCTAGCGCCGCCACCTGTCCCAAGAGCCCAAAAACACGTCTCCCCACACATCTAAGGTGCAAAAAGATGAAGATCAATAAAATACTTGGATTTGGGATTGGGAGAGTCGTTCCTTCATTGTGAGCTCTTGGGGTTTGATCTCTCTACACTCATATTCTGCATTGTAATCTTTTTGAGTGTATTTGATCAACTTCTCATTGTAATTCTTGTGGGAGCCCTCAACGTGTGAGGTTGCCCCATAAAAACGGTGATTATACTTGATAGTGAAGTCAAGTCGGCCTGTGTGGTGACTTGAAGAGGGAAAGGGTTGGGAACCCGGCTCTGTGTGAGCTTCCTCAACGAGGACGTAGATCTCTTGGTGAGATCGAACCTCGGTAAAAATTCGTGTCTTTTGTCTCTCATTTGTTTTACATCTTGACACATTAGATCACTAGTTTGCTAGTCATCGTTTGAGTTCTTTACAAGTTTGCACGTGCATCCATACAATAAATTTAAGTTATAAAAACTGTTGTTCTTATTCCGCTGCTATAAGATAAAACTTGTGAGACACACTTAATCAACTCAAATAATTCAGCACACCGGACTAGTCCGCCCACACAACCGGACTAGTCCGGTCAGTCAAATTTCTGACAACTTTATTAAGTGTGCAGGAATTCTTTAAAGGCCTATTCACCCCCCTAGGCCACATTCAACAGCTCCATGGGTGGGCGTACGTAACGTGCTCTTTGGGTTTCCCTGCAGGTGTATATCGAGTCGATTCGCCGTCCCTTGCAGTGACGAGTACCGCTTGTTCACTGCGTCGTAACATAGACTAATGAATGAAATGTTATAATTCTATATTGCTGTCATGATATAATTGTATTGCTACATGTGTGCCACCAAATATTGCTCACTAAATTTCAGCTTCATGAACCGTTAACTTGTTGCTAAAAGATGAACTAAGGATGAACTTGTAGGCGTGTCCATTTGCTGCAACATTGCTATCCTAAGTCATGGTACACCTCATGTAGAGTTTCATGCTTAGGTGAGTCGGTTAAGCCTTGCTGAGCCTTCGTGCTCACGGTTGCTGCTTAAGTGTTTTTCAGGTGAGGAGCCACCCACGGACTTAGGGTACGAGTCCACCAGCGAGGGTTACCCTCCGTCGGGGACCACGGCTGAGTGGGAGCCGTACACGCCGCGCTGAGCTGAGGAGTGCAGCTAGTGTGGGTTGCCCTAGGGCTGGGCAACCACTTTTGCTAGATAGGCGGGCGTGAGTTGTATAAAAGAAACTTCCGCTGTGTAATAAAGGACCCTAGTTTGTAACTGAGAAGTGTACTATTTTGTACATTCAGTTTGTTTTCCCATGTAATATAATGTGTTCTTATGACGTGTGCTGTCGGGTGTCGCATCGCGCGGCACCACCCTCTGTGATCCTGGATGAGCGGATTCCGGTCCGCCACAACTTGAGCGTCTGGATCTTGAGCGCTGGGTTGCACGGAGTCCCCAGTGACGCTTACGATCCTTGGCAGCGTCCATTGCCGCCGGGACCGCCAGCTTCGAGGTGCTGGTCTAGCCCCCTTCGCCCGGCTCGGCAGGCCGGGCTGTGGGCCGCGGCAACGTCCTCTCGAAGCCTCCTTCGGGCACAGGTGCTCCGGTGGGGGTCTTCGCTGAGAGGTCGTCAGCTGCGGCCTTGCCAGCGCGCGGTACGTGGCGCAGGTCCAAGGCGAGGAAGTCTTTCTCCATCATCTGCACATAAAGCAGATGAGCAGCTAGCTGTGGGTCACTGCAGGAGCATTCACCCTTAACTTGCTTGATAACTAGCTGGGAGTCGCCCTGTGCTAACAACTGGCGAGCGCCTAGAGACAGGGCTGTCTTTAGGCCAAGGATGAGTGCTTCATACTCTGCCATGTTGTTGGTTGCCTTAGAATTGAGACGCACCATATACCCAGACTGCTCCCCCGATGGCATGAGGAACAGTACGCCAGCACCGGCCCCCTGCTTTCGCAAGGAGCCATCGAAGAAGAGCGTCCAGTAAGGCCCGGTGAAGGCCAGAGCTCGGGGTCCTGGTTCATCGTCTTCATGGCCCCCTGGGTCAGCCTGCGTTGGCGTCCACTCCAGCCACGAAGTCAGCTAGTGCTTGGCTGTTGACTGCGTGACAAGGAAGGAAGCCTGGCTCAAACTCCAGTAGCTCCGCTGCCCATTTGGCGGCATCGTCCGTCGCGTGGAGGCTGTGGAGGATAGCCTTCAGCGGGTAGGAGGTGACCTACTGAGGCCCAGTGTGCTTGGCAGCAGTGTCGGAGGTTCCTGGACGCCACGAGCACCGCATACAGCAGCTTATGTATCTCCAGGTACCTTGTCTTGGCGTCATGGAGGACCTCGCTGATGAAGTAGACAGAACCTCCCGCGGGCCCGGGGAGGCCGCCGGGAGCTGATACTCGGAGGCCCCCAGGCTGTTTTGGACCTCCGGGAGGTCCCGCTGATTTCCCGGGAGCTCCGGGGGGTCCCGTTGGACATCTGGGAGGTTCTGTTGGAAAACGGGGGGTCCCGTTGCACCTCCGGGAGGTCCTGCTGGTCCTCCGGGAGGTTGTGTCGGGGGTCCGGGGTCTGTTTTGGACCTCCGGGGGGTTGCCTCGGAGACCCGGGGGTCGTCTCGGACCTCCGGGGTTTCCTTGGCGCCTGTTTCCCGATACCGGAGCAGGTTGCGGCGATGAGGGGTCCGACCACTCTGCGGCGAGGACCATACTCACCACTGCAGCCGTCGCCGCGATGTAGAGCAACAGATGCTCTTCGGGCTCGGGGGCTACCATTACGGGTAGGGTCATCAGGAGCTGCTTCAGCTCCTGGGGGGCTTCCTCCGCTTCGTTGGTCCAAGCGAATGGGCCGGATTTGCGTAGGAGCTTAGAGAAGGGGAGCGTTCACTTTGCTAACCTCGGTATAAACCGACTCAGCGCAGCTAGGCATCCCGTGAGTTTCTGGACTTCTTTGATGCGGGCGGGGCCGCCTCGAGCCGATGGCTCTGATCTTCTCTGAGTTAGCCTCGGTTCCTCGGTGTGAGGCCAGGAATTCTAAGGGTTTTCCAGAGGGTACACCGAACTCACACTTGTCGGAAAGATGAAGACTAAGGACAGGTTATCTAGCAGGGATGAACTCTGCCTGACCTTAACAACAATGTCATCGACATACACCTCAACTGAGTCTCTCATTAGCTCTCCGAAGGTCTTGTGTATTGCACGTACGAAGGTAGGGAGAGCGTCCCTTAGGCCATAAGGCATAGAGGCCTAACAGTACAGACCGACTACTGTGATGAAGGAGGTGTGCTCTTTATCTTCTCTAGACATAGGGATCTGGTGGAAACCCGAGTAAGCATCTAGGAAGCACAGCATATCGCAGCCTGACGTTGAGTCTACCATTTGATCTATTATAGCGAGAGGAAATAGATCTTTGGGAAATGCCTTATTGAGACTGGTGTAGTCGATGCACATCCGGAGCTTCCCGCCGGCCTTTGGGACAACCACAGGGTTCGCCAAGCACCGGGGGTGGCGGACTTCCCGTATGAAGCCAGCGTCCAGCAGCTTCTTGATTTCTTCGCGGATGAGGCTTTACTGCTCGGTGGACTGCTTGAGGGGCTTCTGTCGGCTGCAGGAGTTGGGGGAGACCTTTAGGTAGTGCCCAATCACTTCCCTAGGGATCTCTGGCACCTGCGATGGCTGCCATGCAAACACATCGACATTGTGCCGGAGGGAGGTAACGAGCGCGCCTTCCTACTTGCTATCCAGGCCCCCGGCTACCCGGGTGGTCTGGGTGGCATCGCCGCTGATTCGGACGAGCCTCAAGGGGTCGTCGTCCTCGTCGAGGGGTTGCACATGGGGTGCTGTGGTAGAGGCACGGTGGCGTGCACTCGGGTGGAGCCGGTTTGGTTCTGCACTGCCTGGGGTTGGTGCTCTAGCTGTTGTAAGCGCTTGGAGCTTTTCCAAGGCTAACACTGCGGCAGTACGGTCTCCACGAACCTTGAGGACGCCTGTTGGTGTAGGCATCTTCAAGACAAGGTAGCCGTAGTGGGCTACTGCCATGAATTGGTACAGGGCTGGCCTGCCAATTATGGCGTTGAAGGGGAGGTCGATCTCGGCCAATGTACTCTGTCCGATAGCTGTCCGGTGCCCCAAAGGTCACCGGGAGGCTGATGTGGCCGTAGGGAACGACCTGTCCCGCCCTACCCCTGAGAACGGGCTCGATGGGGTGAGCTTGGCCATCGGGATCTGCAGCTTCTGGAAAGCTGCGCGACTGATGAGGTTCAGTCCAGCCCCGCCATCCACCAAAACGTGGTACATCCTCACGTTGGCGATGGTGGGGGCCACCAAGAGCGGTAGTTGGCTGGCCCCAGCCATGTTCCTGGGGCAGTCGGTGGCATCGAAGCTGATGGGGGTTCCCATCCACCTGAGGTGCGGTGCTGCACTCGGGAGGGGAGCCACCGACGCTACCGCTCGGCGCAAGGCCTTAGCCGCGCTTCGGGACCATGGGTCAGCGGACCCACCGTAGATGACGTAGAGCATCTTCCGGTGCTTGTCATCACTGGAGCTGGAGCTCTCATGATTGCGCACCGCCTTCACGGCGCGCTGAAGCTCCTGGAACTCCGCCTGGTGGTCGACGTCGTCTGGGGCGTCGACCTTCTGCTTGCCCTCCCTTTGACGGTAGGGTGGGGCATCAGTTAGAAGCTGCTTCCCTTTTCGGAAGCGCTCCGCGAGCTTCTGGATTTCCCGGCACTCGGCAGCAGTGTGGTAACTGGTGCCGTGCACGGGGCATAGCTCGCCCTGGTCTCCGTCTGGAGCCGGTAATTGTCGCGGCCTTTTGTCGGGGCGCGGCCCCCGAGCTCCACTGGGCGCCGCTGCTGCGGCAACGGGAGCCGCGGCTGGCGGTTTCATCTTGCTACCGCCCCTGTTCTTGATCTTCCTGCCGCTTCCATAAGAAGCGACGCCAGATCCTGGCTGACCCCCTGGCTTGGAGGCTGGCAGTGAGTGCCAGCTCCGCCCTTCGGCTGCTCTGGCACACTTGTCCGCCAGGCTGAAGAGCTCCGAGACGTCGCGGACCTCCCTAGTCGCGAGCTTCTCGAGCATCTTCTTGTCCCGAACACCTTGTCGGAATGCCACCACCACAGAAGCGTTCTGGATGTGTGGGATGGTGTTTCGCACCTGGGAGAACCGCTGGATGAAGGAGCGCAGCGACTCCCCTGGTTGTTGCTGGATGGCGTGGAGGACGATCTCCGTGCCAGGCCGGGTGTAGGAACTGCCGAAGTTGGCGACGAACTGCCGGCAGAGCTCTCCCCAGGAGGTTAAGTAATCCTGGGGTAGGTTCATGAGCCAAGACCGGGCTGGGCCGGTCAAGGCGACGGGGAAATAGTTGGCCATGACGGCCTCATCTCCTCCTGCGGCAAGTACGGCGGTGGAGTAGATCTGGAGCAACTCCGCCGGGTTGACGCTGCCGTCGTACTTCTCGGGCAGGTGCGGCCGAAACTTGCGCGGCCACCTCGCGAAGCGAAGGTGGGGTGCAAGGGCCGCACATCCCGCTCCTGTTGCTGCAGGTATTGGTGCCGCGAACGCTTGGTTCGCACCTGGCATAGTGTACCCCGGTATGGGCAAGGCTGCCCCAAAGACCGGGGATGCCGTTTGCAAGGCATATGGCTGTGGCATATGCTGCACGGCGTATGCCTGGGGCAGAGTCCGCGTGGCGAAGATCTGCTCTTCAGGCTGGGTCGAGGCCGACGTCATGCTTTCGCCAGCCCCTTGGATGCGACGCCTTTCTCGACGTCGCTCGAGGAAGACTCGGGCATCTTGGCCCAAGTGGCAGCGCTCCAGCTCTGCCCTCAGGTCCATCGATGGAAGCCTGGTGGAGCTGGAGTCCGCCGTCTGCCCGTCAACCGTTGGCGTGTGCGTCAGCGACACAGCCGGTTGACCGGAGCGTCGTCCCCGCCGAAGTCGAGGGTTTGCGGCGGCGACGACGAGGCGGTCTACCTCGTGTATCCACTGCTGGGTTACTGAATGAGGTGCGTCCCCAGCAGGTGGGTTGCGCAGTAGCGCTCTTGCTGCAGCTAGCGCACCCCTGTGGGGTTCGCTTATCGCTGCAGAAGATCTCACGCTGGTCGGAGCCTGCATTGCCGGGGTCGGCGCTGCCAGAGCCGGCTGCTGGCTCCCAGCTTGCGCCGACACACTCCGTCCTGAGTGTGTCGACATGTACTCCCCCCTGGTCATGGTTCGCCGCGAACGCGGGGAGGAGAGTTTGCCGCTGAAGAAAGCTTGGTCATCTTCGTCGGCGGGAACTCGTCGCGCAAGGGAAAAGCCTCCCTACCTGGCACGCCAAATGTCGAAGTGTTCGGTCGACACTTCCCCCGGACCTGCACTGGGCAGCCCGCGGAGGTTCTTTTTCGGAGGGGCTAGTCACTTGCGGAGAGCTTGAGCGTATGAACGAGTTAAGGAAAAGCTTGACACAGCGGGTTTTACGTGGTTCGGGCCGCCGGAGCGTAAAACCCTACGTCCACGGTGAGCTGAGGAGCTCGTTGTATTGCTTGTTGCTCAGAACCAGAGTCCTGAGCTTGGGGATGACTGATGTCTAGCGTATGAGTTGCAGGAGTGCGAACCCAGGGTGCAAATGGCTAGAGTGCGAACCCTTGCTAACGTTGCCTACCCGAGCCTTTTATAGTGCAAGGCTCGTGTGGCTTACAAGGGAGGCCCGGGGCCCGACAGGTGGTCCCGGGGAGATTGCCTGCAGACTGTAAAAGTCCCAAAACTTGTGAATAGAAAACTTGAGCTATGAATAAAGTTGAATTTATATGCAAGAAATGGGACTTACAAAAACTTTTGTTTACTCATGAAAGTGTTGGCATGAGCAATAAAACCTTGAATTCAATTTGAATTAAGAGGGTCACTTCCAAAAAGAGGAGAGGCCACCTCCAAAAAAAAAATGCAAACTGATGTTTAAAAAGTTGTATTTGCAATGACCAACTAATAGATCAGAGTTCATATTCAAACTCCCCAGGTTCAAATTGTAGAGGGGGCAAATTTGGAGCAAATTTGGAGGTGCTTTGATAGGAATATCAAAGGAACTTGTGAATTCCATCCAAATTTGAATTTAAATTTGAAACGGTGGCATAATTTGTCAAATGGCACATTGGCTTTTGAATTTGGACCCTTCACAGCTGAATTTGCAAGGTGTTAAAATTTGGAGATATTTTGGGCCAGAGGGGAGCTGTGGGCCCCACTGGTCATTGAGGAGAGGGGGAGACTTAGCACATAAGCAACAGTCTCTCTGTTCAGACTCAACCGGATCACTGTTTTTCGCTCGAAGGACCGAACGCACGCGCGCGCGCCACCGAAACCACGCGACCGCCAGCTCCCGAGCTGCTTCGACGTCGGTTCCCCTCGCCCTTATCGTCCCCCCACCGAGAGTGCACACCTCACAGCACCGAGCCACGTCCGAGCCACGCGCCCTCCTCGCCACAGCGCCGTTTCCGGGAGCTTTTGCCGCCGCCGCGCCCACACGCTCGGGCTCCCGTCGTCAACCCTCTCCCCGAGCCGTGGACACCCGGACGAGCTCGAAAGCAACGTCGCCCACACTCCCTGAAGCTGTCAAGGCCAGTTCTGAGGGTGCAGCGGGCTGCAATCGCCTCGGCGAGCCGGTTCTTCCCCGGCGGACCAACCTCGGTGACTTGACTTCAAACCAAGCCACTCCGGTGTTTCACGCCCAACAAATCCACGAAAAAGGTTGGTTACCACCTCTCCTTGCTGTCCACCGAGTTCGGGGTCAGTTCATGGGACCACCTAGCCGGAATTTGAGTTTTACTCACGGCGGTTTCTTCGGGTCGCCGGCTCCAGACCGGGAAATTCTCCCCTGAGGTGTGAGGGCTTCCAGTTGTGTGCTGGTGTCATGATCCTCAGCCTCCTACGGACCTCCTCGACCCAACAGCGCCCGATTCCATCAACCCTAGCAGAAGAAAGCCCAGTTTTTACACTGTCGCCGCAAAAACCACCTCGGGCGCACGGTGACAGCATAGCTAGCGGCCTCTCCAAGAAAAATTGAGCACACGTCGATGATCTACACCTTCCACTGATGCTGTAGCGCTAATCCTTCGTGCTTTTGGCGAGCTAGAACAGCGGCGCTACGTCGCCGAAGCTCGGTTAAGCCGCCACACCGTCGCGAGCTCGGTTAGGGCCGACGTCGGTGTGGGGAAACCCTCTCCCCGTGATCAGCGCACGAAATTAGGGGCTGACGGCAAGTTTGAGCACGGGAAGTGAACGGAGGCCCGGGTTCTGAAGTTTTCCGGCGAGCTCCGGCGGCGGGGGTCGCGCGGGAGCCGGAGGAAGACGAAGGTGGTCGGTCCCACCCGTCAGCGGCTGAAGTTAAACATACGGGATTCTCTGTGGCCTCGGATCAAACTGTGACAATGCGGGAAATACTCTGTAACCCGTGTGGCTCGTGTTTCAGCGGTCGACACGTGGCCCTGTGGCCCACAGGCAGAGTTTGAACTTTTCCCGAATTAATTTGAATTCCAGATTTGGTTCAAACTTTGGATCTGCATAACTTTTGCTAGGAAGCTCCAAATTTAGTGATTCAAATTGGGTTGGATTCAGGATGAAGAGATCTGTTCAAATGTACAACCCAATTTGCATGAAAACCAATAGGAAATTCTGGAAAATGCTTTAAAGCTTTTCAACAAAAGAATTTTAGAGGGAGTTTGGTTCATCCAAAATTCCCCAAATTTTGCCAGGATATTCTTTAGGATATTATGAGACTCCTGTAAAAGTTTCAGCTCATTTGGAGTTGAATTAGTTAGGGTAATTCTAAATTCAAGTTTCTGTATTCAATTAAGTACAGAAACATTTTCAGGATATTTCCAAAACTTGGAAATTCAGTTCTAGCCATTCCTTAGCTCCAAAAATCCTAGGAAAATTCAGGCATACTCTCTGAGCTATGTAGGCAATTATGGTTCACTTAGATTTGCATGAAAATGCAAGTTTAATCAGAATTAATTCCTTTATGCTTAAATGCTTAGGGAATTGTTCTGGGTGATCCACTTAGTGAAACGTTCTGAATTTTGGTCCCGAGGACTTTCTTGTGACAAGGAACCCCCAAGAAAATTCCCAGCTCCATTAGAGCCCTGGATCATTATGTCCTGTTCAACCTCATTAGGTGATCACCACCCAAGTGATGAACCTCACTTCTCACTTGATGATAGTGGTCAAACACACACTTAAACCACCACCCCAGTGTCATTTTAAATTCTTAAACAAAGTTCCAGTTTTAAACTTGTCTGTAGCATTTGTTAGCAAAAAGTTTTACAATTAAAGATATGCGTGTTCCTAACGTGTAGTGATTCGACGTGGAAAGTGAAGAAGGAGGAGTTGAGCTGGGAGTAAGAAGCAAGAAGGCAGTGATTCAGCTTCAAGTCATCATCAGCAACTAACTTCATATTATCTGACTTTAGACACCTGCAAAACCAAGGCAAGCCCTGGTTTGCACTTAAGTTGTTTTTAAAAGTTTTCCCTTTGTTCACTACGTTTGGTCAAGGTTTGTATGTGCATTAGGTCAAGGATGAGTGATACTCCACTTGCATAACCAAACATGAACCCTGAGGTCAAGGGTAGAAATGTGTCATCGCTGTAGCATAGGGCAATGCTAAATAGACTAGGGCATCCGGTAGAAGACGAGTAGTTGGAATCTACTCGCGAGCTATAGTTTAGGATATCATAAGTGTGGCTGGGGAAAGGAGCAAACTAAAGTTTACATTTCTAAAGATGAGACCGGGCAGAGGGGTTAGGCTGCGACAAGACGAGGTCTTGGTCGAGTAGCTCTGCCTGTGTCGGTTAAGGACCGATGCGTATGCCGCGTCCAGGAGCAAGTATTGAGTTGTGTACCGGATGCTTACTGACATATGGGAATCAGGAAACCGATGTACCAGGTTCACTGGATTGTAGAGGCATACCACATCGTCTCGTTAGACCTATGAGCCCGAGACGGCGCGACCGGTTCTACAGTTTAGTGTCCTGAGAAAGGTTGCCACATACGACGTAATGAAGGACGCCAGAGTTGGGTCTTCAGAGGCGGGCGTATGTGTCGAGTTATCCGGGTAGTGTTTGATTCGAATCACCGTCCCTCGCGGTTATTGAGTACCGCTTGCTCCCATGTTGTGACGTAGTTAATCAACTTGTGTGGAAACAGTTTGCAAAAAAAGTATAATTGCTGTTGTGATTATGTTAAGTTGCATGAAAACCATGTTTGAAGTAGAGATAGAGCAAACTAAATTTATTTTTCATCTTGGGACAAGTAACATTGGAATGAAGCGTTTCTTGTTTGATTGTGGAGTTCCAATGTTGCTGGGCGCAAGGTCACTACTATTATGGCTAAAAATCTGAAAGTTAAGGATGAACTCGTAGGCGAGTCTTTTCGCAAAGGACAGGCTTAGGTCTTAGGTTACTTTCACATAGAGTTCCATGCTTTAGGAGAGACGGTTAAGTCTTGCTGAGCCTTTGTGCTCACTCTTGCTATATAAGTGGTTTTGCAGGTAAACATCGACGCTATAAAGAAGGTTGTCCGGTGAGACTCGGGAACTTCCGAGTTATATCACCCTTGGAGAACCTAGCCGCTGCCATGTCTTCGTGTTGCTAGCGAGAGGAGTCCGCGGGCTGGATCTCTTCTTGAGTGCTTCTTAGATATTCATCGTGAGCTGTTTATAGACTTCCGTTGTAGTTATTTTATGTAAATTATTTCCAAAGAACAATTTGTAAGCTTCCGCTTTTGATTTATGTAATACTGTGTTCCTTATATGTGTGCTGTTGGGTGCCGCATAACACGGCACTACCCAATGCGATTCCCGGGCAAGGCGGCACGGCCCTGTGATCGGGGTCGGGCCCCCTCACAGACTATCGTATCCGCAGTTATGTCGGTAGTTGTCTCTGGCGAAGGCTTCTGAGTCTTCGTCTTGCCGCCCTGCCCATGCCGCATGCTAGCCGTAGTGGTTGATGACGGCGGGAGCGGCATGGGATGTCTTGTCACTGCGTTTATTGGCTGGCAGGCTCTGACCCTGCGCGCCTGTCTGTGATGCGACTGGGCGCAACGGCACCTGACAGAGGCGTGCTCCGCGTCTCCGCGTCTTGGGAAGGCGTGGGCCTTGAATACCTTGTACGGGCAAGGTATGGGTCGTCTTTACGCCTGCTGCCTACCGCTCGGGGGCAGGCAGCGCTCTTCTGCTGGACACGTGGCGGGCCCGGAGCCCTCCTCAGAGGAGAGGGGGTCCGGCCCTGCAGGACACGTGGAGCCTTCGGACCTCTCCCCGCGGAGGGGGAGGTCCGGCTTCTGTTGGCCACGTGGCGGGACCAGAGCTCTCCTCTGAGGAGAGGGAGGTCCGGCCCCGCTGGACACGTGGTGCCTTCTGACCTCTCCCCCGCGGAGGGGGGAGGTCCGGCTCCTGCAGGCCATGTGGCGAGCCCGGAGCTCTCCTCTGAGGAGAGGGAGGTCCGACCCCGCCGGACGCGTGGCGCCTTCGGAGCTCTCCCTGCAGAGAAGGGCAAGTTCCTTAGGCATTTTCCCCTGTGCGCGGGGGTACCCCATATCGCGGGTACCGACAGCGTCCTATTGCGGTGCATAACCCAGGGGGAAGGCTGCGACTTGCTCGCTGAGATCCATGGAGGCGAATGTGGGAGTCACTCTTCCTCACGCACGCTTGTCGGTAAAGCCTTCCGTCATGGCTTCTACTAGCCGACAACACTCCAGGATGCCGTCAAGCTGGTCGAGAACTGCAAGGCGTGCCTGTTCCACGCCAAGCAGATCCATACACCGGCTTGGACGGTACAGATGATCCCGCCCACATGGCCATTTGCCGTACGGGGGCTGGACATCCTGGGACCTGGGACCATTCCCCAGAACCGAGGATGGGGACCCGCTCCCGAACCCTCGGAACACAGAACACCTCCGTAAGTTCTACCCCTAGAGCAACAATAGGACAGACTCTTCTTTTTATAATAAATTCCATAAAGTCCAGGAACAGTGCTCGGAGCAGCTAAGCCTCAGGGGACGGTCCAGGACTACGTTCAGCTTCGCCTGGTTCCGACCCCAAGCGCGTAGAGTCTTGCTTCCCTTGAGGCGGGTCGTGGCCTCCATACTTAGCCTGCCTTCCTCCTATGGAAATTTATATGAAAAGAAACCTGTCCTACGTTGCTCTTCTTTGGTGCTCATTTAATTTACTTATTAAATTTTTATGACTGCACTACTAGCGCATGCTCACCATACGCTCAGCTCCCTCTTCTCATTCTCACCTTTAGTCGGCATTTGCTGCCCTACCAAAGGCGGTTGCGTTGGAGGTACCGGCCGATAGCCAGGGGGGCCCCAAGCCCCCGGCACTTCGTGCACGGTAGTCCCCAAGCACTGTATAAGTGGACGGGGATCGTAAGCCAAATAAGACTATTAGATAGAGGAGGGGGAGCCCACAAGGAGAATTACGTTTCCCTTACTTGTGTGCAGGACCTCTTGGCCTCAGCTCCCCGCAGGAGTATGGTAGGCACATCCATCCAATGGAACACACCTACCAGGGGGCAGCTACGGGATCATGCAAGACCGAAACCCCAAGGTAAGATCCAAGAACCTAGACCTCACCGCTTCTGCAGGGGCGAGGCCCGAAGGTCCCACGTGTCCAGCGGGGCCGGACCATCCACCTCCTTGAGGGGGAGCTCCGGGCCCGCCACATGGCCTACAGAAGCCGGACCTCCCCCCTCCGCGGGGAGAGGTCCGAGGGCTCCACGTGCCCCGCAAGCCCGGACCTCCCCTCAGAGGGGAGCTCCGGGCCCGCCACGTGCCCAACAGGCCCGGACCCCCCCCCCCCATTCTCATGAGGCGGGTCCTGGAGACCTCCGGGGCCCTTAATATACAGTAAGGACCCGGAGAAGGTGTCTATGCAGAGCTTCGAGATTGGTCAAGGCCTCCGAGTACCTTGCGGAGCTAAGGACTTGGCCAGGAAAAACCAGGAAGAAGACTAGGACATGCAGACACAGAAGGAAACAGGAGTCTGTTCATACAAGGCTCCACGAGCTGGACTACAAACTCAACAAAAATAAAAAAGGAGGTACAGGGCCTTGTGACCATGGGAGCAGATGCCTAAGAGTCCCGGACTCCCGATGAAACCTAGAGGCCACAAGGGCGGCCACGTCCTCGACCTCGGCCCTGGCAGCTTCCTCCTGCTCGGCAACGGGTCCTAGACGGACTGGCCCCAGAGAAAAGGAAGGGTCTTGGCTCCGGAAGCACGCCAGTACGTGCATAGCGACCTCCTTCGCCAGGCCCCGTCCTTCCACTTCAAGTTCGTCGGCGATCACCGCTTCGAGCCGACCCAGCTTGTCGCGGATGGACTCAAGTGCCGGGATCGCTTCGGACATCTGCCGCGCCAGAGCCTCCATCTGCACAGGGCTGAAACCAAGAGGAGCCAAGGCGGACCCCGCCTTGGCAATAAAGCCCCAGACTGCCTGGGCCTCGGCAGACCGCAAAGACTGGAGCTTCTCTACCTCTTGGCGAGCCGCCAGCTCGCGATCCATCGCCGCCTGGCACTCCTGGGAGAACTGCTCCTCCCTCGCGGCAACAGCCGACTCACGGAGCTCCAGCTCCTCGGTCCGAGCCCTCAGCTCCCCCACTTTGGCTCTCAGCCGGGCGGTGGTCTTCTCCTCCTCGGCCGCTGCAGCGCGTTCCCGATCGGCGACGGCGCACTCTCGACGAGCTACCTGCAGCCGCAACTCCTCCGCGGCGGCGGAACGCTCCTCGGCTTTGGCCTCAACATGGGCAAGGGCCTCGCGGTAGGAAGCACGAAGCCGCCGGGTCTCTGACTCCAAGCGGCTAATGGCCTTCTTCTGAGTGTCAAGCAGAGCATTGATGGTCTCAAGCCTTGACTGCCTCGAGTCAAGATCCGCCCTAGCCTCCTGGGCCCACTGCTTCCAGCTGAGAAGGCGTTCCCTCTCGCCGGCCAGCGCCCCCCGCTGCTGCTCGAAGGCGGACTGGAGCTGCCGGGCGCTGGTCTGGACACGCCCCAGGGCATCCCACACGGGCGTCGGGACAGAGGGGGCAGGAGTCACGCCCCTGACCCCCCCCCCCCTGTCGAGTCTAAGACCGGTGGAGGCGCCGGTGACTCAGCAACCGGAGTGGGACGCTGTCCTAAGGAAGCCAGGGGGCCAGCAGGCACACCTACAGCGGCCCTCCCAGTCTCAGGACCGGATTTCTGGGCTGGGGAAGGAGGGCGAACAGGAGCGGATGCGGCCACCACGGAGGGTGAACTCGCCGGCACAGAGGAAGCCCCCGTCGATTTGGGGGCCATGGGAGCCACCACGGTTCCCAGATGTTGAGGCGCGGAGCCTCCGTCAGTTGAAGGCGGCCAGGTAAGAGGCCCGCCCCCGGAAGCTGGTCGGTCCCTGCAAGAAAAGAAAGCTCTCAGGCTAAAAGAGGAGACGAGAACGCTGCTCCTACAAGCCAGAAGGAGCAACACTTACTGGGCGGCATGAGCGCTCCAACGGGCTTGCAGCACCGGCCTCTGGGATGTAATTGAACCCCCAGGACCTGCGGTTGGAATGGTCGCGGGGCGTGGCGCCTGGATCCCCGGCACACTCCCCGGTGTCGCCCCACCAGCATCCGTCCTAAAAGCCCCTCCGCTTGAGGAAGGATGACGAGGTGCTTGGGTTACTTCGGACTGCCGCTGTCCGGGGAGAGACCCGCTGGGGTGGGACACCCGGGGCCTCTTCGGGTTGCCACCTGATGGACCAGCACCCCGGGAGATGGGTGCAAGGGTGCTCCGGCACCATGACTCGGCGCAGGCGGCGCCCTCGAAGGAGACCGGGCGCGTTTCTTCTCTGGATGCCCGGGGGCCGGCTCCTTCCCCTTCCCCTTGTCGGCGGCTTGAGTTCCGTCGGCTCTTGGGAAGGGTTGGGCAGCAGCAGACGC
The DNA here is from genome assembly GCA_030760725.1 of Neostapfia colusana. Lineage (NCBI taxonomy): Eukaryota > Viridiplantae > Streptophyta > Magnoliopsida > Poales > Poaceae > Neostapfia > Neostapfia colusana. The sequence goes on along the minus strand of JASWHV010000001.1, from coordinate 35,697,354 downwards.
CTCATGCCCTGATCCGGAGCGCTCGGTTCCTGGGATCGTAATACCACGGAAGGCATCCCCGACCTGCTGGATGGTGATCCCGATGTCGTCCAGGTTCGGCATCTTCCTCAGGAGCTCTGACCTCCTCTGTGGCTCCAAGAAGAGGGGGTGGCAGAGGGCGGAAGGCTGGAGTCGCCACTGGGAATGTAGTCGCCGCTCACCTTGCTCACAATCTCGTACAGCTCCTCGTCGGAAGGGTCAGAGCCGGGGCCCCTCTCCAGCCTGGTACAGTCCTGCTCGCCAGTATAGTACCACGCTGGGCGACTGCGCTGCTGCAAGGGTGCAATACGGCGCGACATGAAGTCCATCAGCACCATCAGGGACGTCAGCCCCTCATTGGCCAAGAACCGGATCCGCTCCAAGACCGGGGCGTACTCCTGCTCCAGCTCAGGGATCTCCTCCCAGAAACGACGATCGGTGGTTGGGCTAGCGGTTGGGAGTTGTAGGCGATCGTGCTCGTCGGTCTGCACTACCACCCAGCTCTCCCTCCAGTTTTTCCACCTTGATGTGCTGAAGGGCAGAAGGTACCCAGAGACCTTTGGATCCTTGCAGCGATGCTGGAAGTAGTACGCCCCCATCTGGGTCTTCGAGCCGCGCCCAGTCGTCCGCAACACAAAGAAGTAGCGGAAGAGCGTCACAGAAGCGTGCACCCCCACAAACATCTCGCAGAAGTGGACAAAGACAGCAGCCATTGCGAAGGAGTTGGGAGAGAGATGGTGGAGCTGGAGCCCATATGTCTCCAGCAGTGTGACAAAGAAGGAAGAGATTGGCGGGACGAACCCCGCCAGAGCATAAGCAGTGAAGAAGACCATCTCCCCCTTTTCTAGGATCAGGGGGAGAGATCCCCGGCGGAGCCGGCGTTTCTGTTCCTCCGTGCGCCAGCCCAGCAGCCTGCGCACTGGCCCAAGCTGGAGGAACGAACGAGACGCGTCGGGAGCAAGTTGGAAGCCATGGCGAAAGAGAGCACAAGGACAGGAAAGCCGAGGCGCAAGAGTTCAAGGGAAGAACGAGTGCTAGGAAATGCGAAGGGAAGCCACGATGCGGGTGAGATCCCCTTTTAAAACTTTTCAGGAACGATTCGAGGTGATTCGAAAATCTTCGAATACATCGCATCGGCGACCGCATTGGCTCCGAGACCGGGCGCCGATGACAGGTGGACCCAAGCCGCCCAACTGAAGCGGTGGGTCAAGGAGTCTGTCGGTACCTGAGATATGGGGTACCCCCGCGCACAGGGTAAAATGCCTAAGGAACTCGCCCTTCTCCGCAGGGAGAGCTCCGAAGGCGCCACGCGTCCGGCGGGGCCGGACCTCCCTCTCCTCAGAGGAGAGCTCCGGGCCCGCCATGTGGCATACAGAAGCCGGACCTCCCCCTCCGCGGGAGAGAGGTCCGAAGGCGCCGCGTGTCCAGCGGGGCCGGACCTCCCTCTCCTCGGAGGAGAGCTCCGGGCCCGCCACGTGGCCAACAGAAGCCGAGCCTCCCCCTCCGCGGGGAGAGGTCCGGAGGCTCCACGTGCCCCGCGGGACTGACCCTCCTCTCCTCTGAGAAGGGCTCCGGGCCCGCCACGTGGCAGAAGAGCGACGCTGCCTGCCCCGAGCGATAGGCAGCGGGCGTAAATACGCCCCATACCTTGCCCGTACAAGGTATTCAAGGCCCGCGTCTTCCCAAGACGTGGAGACGCGGAGCACGCTCCTGTCAGGTGCCGTTGCGCCGAGTCGCATCACAGACTGGTGCGCGGTGTCAGGACCTGCCAGCCAATAAACACCGCGACAAGACATCCCATGCCGCCTGCGCCGTCATCAACCACTATGACTAGCATGCGGCATGGGCAGGGCGGCAGGGTGAAGACTCAGAAGCCTTTGACCAGAGACAACTACCGGCGTAACTGCAGATACGGTAGATAATAGATAATCTCCCCGGGACCACCTGTCGGGTCCCGGCTCCCCTTGTAAGCCGCCTGAGTCTTGGACTATAAAAGGCTCGGGTAGGCGTCGATAGCAGGGGTTCGCACTTTGCAACTCATGCGCTAGCCATACACTCTCAAGCTAACTCACCCCCAATCTCAGGCCTCCGGCCCCGGGCAGCAAGAAATACAGCGAGCTCCATAGCTCGCCGTGGACGTAGGGTTTTACGCTCCGGCGGCCTGAACCACGTAAAATTCGCCATATCAAGCTCTTACTAACTCGTCCATCTGCGCAAGCTCTCCGCTAGAGGCTAGCCCCACCGAAAAAAGAACCTCCGCGGGCTGCCCAGTGCAGACCCGGGGGAAGTGTCGACTGAACACTTCGACATTTGGCGCGCCAGGAAGGGGGCTTTTCTCCTAGCGCGACGAGTTTCCGCCGACGAAGATGACCAAGCTTCCTTCAGCGGCAAACTCTCCCCCTCCGCGTTCACGGCGAACCGTGACCACTGGAGAGTACATGTCGACACACTCAGGACGGAGTGTGTCGGCACAAGCTGGTAGCCAGCAGCCGACTCCGGCAACGCCGACTCCGGCTATGCTGGCCCCGACCAGTGTGAGATCTTCTGCAGCGCTGAGCGTACACCATGGAGGTGCGCTAGCTGCAGCAAGAGCGCTGCTGCGCAACTCACCTGCGGGGGATGCGCCCCATTCAGCGACCCAGCAATGGGTCCGCGAGGTGGACCGCCTCGTCGTCGCCGCCGCGAACCCTCGGTTTCGGCGAGGACGGCGCCCAGGACAACCGGCTGTGTCGCTGACGCGCACACCCACGGTTGACGGGCTAACGGCGGATTCCAGCTCCTCCAGGCTCCTGTCGACGGACCTGCGAAGGGAACTGGAACGGTGCCACTTGGGCCAGGACGCCCGGGTGTACCTCGAGCGACGCCGAGAAAGGCGTCGCAACCATGAGGCTGGCGACAGCATGTCGTCGGCCTCGACACAACCTGAAGGGCAGGCCTTCGCCACGCGAGCCCTGCCTCAGGCATATGCTGCGCAGCATATGCCACAACTATATGCACCGCAAGCAGCAACCCCGGTCTATGGTGCAGCCTTGCCCATGCCGGGATACGCGGTGCCAAGTGCGAACCAAGCGTTCGCAGCGCCAGTACCTGCAGCAGCAGGTGCAGGATGTGCGGCCCTTGCACCCCACCTTCGCTTCGCAAGGTGGCCACGCAAGTTTCGCCCGCACCTGCCCGAGAAGTACGGCGGCAGCATCAACCCAGCGGAGTTCCTCCAGATCTACTCCACCGCCGTATTTGCCGCAGGAGGGGACGAGGCTGTCATGGCCAACTACTTCCCCGTCGCCTTGACCGGCCCAGCTCGGTCTTGGCTCATGAATCTACCTCAGGGGTCCATAACCTCCTGGGGAGAGCTCTGCCGGCAGTTCGTCGCCAACTTCGGCAGCTCCTACACCCGTCCCGGCACGGAGCTTGACCTCCACGCCGTCAAGCAACAACCTGGGGAGTTGCTGCGCTCTTTCATCCAGCGGTTCTCTCAGGTATGCAACACCATCCCACATATCCAAAGTGCCTCTGTGGTGGTGGCATTCCGACAGGGTGTCCGGGACGAGAAAATGCTTGAGAAGCTCGCGACCAGAGAGGTCCGCGACGTCTCGGAGCTCTTCAGCCTGGCGGACAAGTGCGCCAGAGCAGCTGAAGGGCGGAACTGGCACGCGCTGCCGACCTCCGAGTCAGGAGGACAGCCCGGGTCCGGTGCTGCTGCCTATGGGGGTGGCAAGAAGACCAAGAACCGGGGGAGTGGAAAGATGAAGTCACTATTCACGGCCCCCGTCGCCGCAGCTGCAACGACCAGTGGAGCTCGGGGGCCACGCCCCGACAAAAGGCAGCGGCAATCACCGGTCCCAGACAGTGACCAGGGCAGGCTATGCCCTGTGCATGGCACCAGCAACCATACTGCTGCCGAGTGCTGGGAGATCCAGAGGCTTGCAGAGCGCTTCCGAAAAGGAAGACAGCAAAGGGCTGAAGCACCGCCCTACCCTCAGAGGGATGGCAAACAGAAGGTCGATGCCCCAGTCACCGCTGCCCATCAGGTGGGGTTCCATGACGGTGAGGACTCCAGTTCCGACGGTGACAGGCCAGGGCATTAGCCAACTGCGGCGCACCTCCATGCCTTGAACATACCTCTCGGGAGCCGCCTAAGGTCTATCAACCCCTTGAAGGCCTCGCCAGAAGGGGAAGATGCCTTAGGTCATCCAAGACGAGCCCGGGCCTACCTACCCCTTGAAGGCCTTAGCCAGCGGGGGAGAACTCCCCGGGGGCCCCCAGGAGAAGCCGCGCAGGACCTGATCCAGCGCGAAGATAACAACCTCGTCGACAAGACTCGGCTGCAGGGAACACCCCACAACGCGCGGTCTCGGCTAATGCTCTAAGCACTACCGCCAAAGAACCAAACGCGTCGGGGGCCTGCAGGAGGGCAGCTTGGTGAAGCGGCACGCTCTATTCCAAGAAGGACCCATAAGCTCTCCCCCAGCAGGGAAGGTCCCTTCCGAATCACGAAAGCTGCCGCCCCAAGTACACATGCCTTCCAACCGAGAGTGGGATCCATTCCCAAAAATCCTTGCCATGAAGCAACACTGTAAGTCCTACTTCCTGAGCATCAGTAGAACAGGGTTATTCCCTTCTGTAATAGATCCCATAGAATTTAGGAACAGAGCTTGGGGCAGCTAAGTCTCAAGGGATGGTACGGGACTACGTCCAGTTTAGCCTGGTTCCGACCCTAAGCGCGTAGAGTCTTGCTTCCCTTGTAGACAAGGCGGAACATTGCCTCCATGTACAGCCAGAATTCCACCTATGGGCACGAATACAAAAACCTGTTCTACTTAGCTCTCACTCATGCGCTCATTTAAATTATGCATTAATTTTTATGATCGCACTATCTCTGTATATTCATCGTACATCTAGCTCCCCCTTTCCTGCGCTCATCCATAGTCGGCATTCGCTACCTACCGAAGGCGGCTGCGCTTGAGGCACCTGCCGATGGCCGAGTGAGTCTCTCGGGCTTCCCCCAGTCAGGTGTTGCGGTGCCAGTTGGTTACCTCCAGGAAAGGCCTGCGTTGAGAATGGGGGGTCCAGGGTGCGTATCCAGCTTAGCCGGCCCTGAGCCCAAAGCATGCGCATCCTGTCCTCCGGAGGTACAGGGGAGTACAACCGCTTTGCCTGGTCATGAACCCAAAGCACGTGCACTGTGCTTCCCCAGCGCATGGCCCGGTACTAGGGATTGGACGGCCGTACCCGGACCTCGGAGGGAGCCGGAGCTCCGGCGCCTCGTGCACAGAATTGCCCAAGCCCCGTATAGCGAGTCAGGATCGTAAGACGGATAAGACTAGGAGACGGGAGGGGAGGACCCCCCGAAGAGAATTACGTTTCCTCTGCCTGTGTGCAGGACCTCCAGGTTACGGCAACAGGGACTGCATGAAGCAGGGGGGGAAGGAGCTACCAACTACTCCGGCCTAGGACTGGAAGGACCGGGACCTGCCCCTTCAGCAGGGGCGGGACCCGGGGGCCCCACGTGTCTAGCGGGCCCGGAACTCTCTCCTCCCTTGAGGAGGGCTCCGGGCACGCCACGTGGCAGGCGGAAACCGGACCTCCCCCCCTCGGTGGGAGTGCTCCGAAAGCCCTGCGTGTCCAACATGGCCGGAGCTCCCGCCTCTTAAGGAGGAGCTCCGGACCCGTCACGTGGCAGGCAGATTTGGAGCTCCCCATAGGGCGAGATCCGGAGACCTCAGGGGGCTCCTAACACGGTTAGGACCCGGGGAGGGTGTCTGTGCAAAGCTCCGAGATTGGAAATGGCCTCTGAGTACCTTGCAAAGCTAAGGACTCAGTCAGGCAAAGCCAAGAAGGAGAGAAAAAGCATCACAGACACAAGTATCCAAAAGAGTCAAATTAAGCGAGGCTCCATGAGCTGGACTACAGACTCGATAAAAAGGGAGAAACAAGTCCTAAGGACCTCCCGGCTCCTGCCGGAACCTTGCGGCTATAAGGGCGGCCACATCCTCGACTTCTGCCCTGGCAGCTTGCTCCCGCTCTGCGGCTGGGCCCTCTCTCGCTGGTTCTAGCGAAAAAGAGGGGTCGCGGCTCTTAAAGCATGCCAGCACATGTGAGGCAACCTCTAAGGCTAGGCCGCGCCCCTCGGCCTCAAGCTCGCTGGCGACCACCGAGTCTAGCCTGTCCAGCTTGGCGCCGATCGACTCCAGCGTGGGGATCACCCCCAACGCAGGGGCTGCGGTCCTCACCGGACTGAAGCCAAGAGGGATCAGGGCGGACCCCGCTCGATCCACGAAGCTCGAGACCGCAAGAGCCTTGGAGGACCGCAAGGCCGAAAGCTCCTCCACCTCGCGGCGGGCCGCCTGCAGAGCCTCCAGGTTCCTCTCGGAGAATTCCTTCTCCTTGGCCGCCAGGGAGCTCTCCCGAAGGTGGAGAGCCTTGGCGAGCCGCTCCAACTCAGCGGCCTTGAAGTCGGCGGTCAACTCCCGGTCCAAGACCGCCCGGCGATCACGGGAGACCTGTTCCTCCCTCAAGTCGAGGTCTGCCTTCAGGATCTCTAGCTCCTCGATCCAAGCTCGAAGGTCATCCTCGCCCGCCGCCAGCTGCGCGGCGACCCTCTCCGCCTCAGCTGCCATGGAATGCTCCCGTTCCTCAACGGCGAGTTCACGGCGCTCCAACCGCTGCCGCATCTCCACAGCAGCAGAGAGGCTCTCTTCGGCCCGGGCGTGTGCCTCCAGAGCCTCCCTGTTGATCCGCCGCGATTGGGTGTCCATGCGGTCGACAGCCCGCTTCATCCGGTCGAGGAGCACTTCCCTGAAGTCGAGCAGCTCCCGCCTGGAGTCGAGCTCGCTCTTAACCTTTGCAGTCCTCTCCCACAAAAGGTTCCCCCAGGTGAGGAGGCGATCTCGTTCAACCGTATACTCCTCCCGCTCGTGACCTAGTGCAGCCAAGACCTGCCGAATGCTCGTCTTGACAAGCGTGAAGGCATCCGCCAGGGGCAATGGAGCGACAGAGGCTGGGGCAGTCCCCCCGACCTCCTCCATTACCTCATCCTCAAGAGGAGTCGACGCACCAGCAACCGAGACGAGACGCCGATCAGGAGAAGTTGGCTCCGAGGCTCTGGCAGCCGGGCCAGCTGGGCTCTCTTCAGCTTCTGGCTCCTCGATCTGAGGAGAGGGGCGAGCCGGGGAAGGCGGTGCTGGAGAAAAGGCCGGGCCGCCTAGTGCAGGGTCAACCTGCGCTGGCTTGGGGGCCGCGGTGGCCGTCTCGGCAGGAAGAGACGACGCCGCCGCGGAGTCCGGGCACACCGGAACAGGAGAAGTTCGCGCTGGCCTGGGGGCCGCGGCAGTTGCCCCTGGCTCCGAGCGCAGCGGCACAGATTCCCCGCAAGTCGGGGAAGGCCGGGAAGCGTGGACACTCCAGCGGGCTCTGAACCCCGACTTCCGAGCCGGGGTAGGACTCCCAGAGCCCGCTACCGTCACTGACAGCCGCTCTGCAGTCGCTTGAACTGGCAGAACAGGGGACACCCCAGAGGCTTCCCCCAGCGCATCAGCCCGGGGCCTCTTCGAGTCGCCACCGGAGGGAGTGTCAGACACCCCAGAAACCCGACTTGGCACAGACGCCGCTGCTGGAGGAGATCGAGCGCGCTTCTTCTCTGGTGGCGGGTTGGAAGGCATGGCAAGGGAGAACTCAAGAGCAAAAGCACAAGAGTCCGAGAAGAAACGCAGAGAAGTGCGAAGGGAAGCTGCAATGTGGGTAAGACCCCCTCTAAAAACTTCCCGGGTGCAATTCCAAGCGACTCAGAACTCTTCGGATACACTGCATCGGCAACCGCTTCGGCTCCTAAACCGAGTGCCGATGACGGGTGGGCCCAAGCCGCCCAACTGAAGCGGTGGGTCAAGGAGACAGTCTCCTAAGAAGATGAGCTGGCAAGGCACTTCGGCGGTTCCCGAAGAAAGCGCCGCAACGTGCAGAAGTGGCAGTCTTGGGAACCGCCGCAGTAAAAGCAACCATCAAGTGAGCGCACGCTCCCACGATCCCGCGGCCGTTCGTGCTCTGGCAGCGGTCAATTCGGGACTTAGAGAAAGTGCGCGGATCGGAAGAGACGGAGGTCCCACCTCGGGCTCGCTATCTCCCCCGAGATGGGCCCGGGGGCCACTGTCGGTACCTGAGATATGGGGCACCCCCGCTCACAGGGTAAAATGCCTAAGGAACTCGCCCTTCTCCGCAGGGAGAGCTCCGAAGGCGCCACGCGTCCGGCGGGGCCGGACCTCCCTCTCCTCAGAGGAGAGCTCCGGGCCCGCCACGTGGCATACAGAAGCCGGACCTCCCCCTCCGCGGGAGAGAGGTCCGAAGGCGCCACGTGTCCAGCGGGGCCGGACCTCCCTCTCCTCGGAGGAGAGCTCTGGGCCCGCCATGTGGCCAACAGAAGCCGAGCCTCCCCCTCCGCGGGGAGAGGTCCGGAGGCTCCACGTGCCCCGCGGGACTGACCCTCCTCTCCTCTGAGAAGGGCTCCGGGCCTGCCACGTGGCAGCAGAGCGACGCTGCCTGCCCCGAGCGATAGGCAGCGGGCGTAAATACGCCCCATACCTTGCCCGTACAAGGTATTCAAGGCCCGCGTCTTCCCAAGACGCGGAGACGCGGAGCACGCTCCTGTCAGGTGCCGTTGCGCCCAGTCGCATCACAGACTGGCGCGCGGTGTCAGGACCTGCCAGCTAATAAACACCACGACAAGACATCCCATGCCGCCTGCGCCGTCATCAACCACTACGACTAGCATGCGGCATGGGCAGGGCGGCAGGGTGAAGACTCAAAAGCCTTCGACCAGAGACAACTACCGGTGTAACTGCAGATACGGTAGATAATAGACAATCTCCCTGGGACCACCTGTCGGGTCCCGGCTCCCCTTGTAAGCCGCCTGAGTCTTGGACTATAAAAGGCTCGGGTAGGCGTCGATAGCAGGGGTTCGCACTTTGCAACTCATGCGCTAGCCATACACTCTCAAGCTGTAACTCACCCCCAAGCTCAGGCCTCCGGCCCAGGGCAGCAAGAAATACAGCGAGCTCCATAGCTCCGGCGGCCTGAACCACATAAAACTTCCCGTGTCAAGCTCTCACTAACTCGTCCATCCGCGCAAGCTCTCCGCTAGGAACTAGCCCCTCCGAAAAAAGAACCTCCGCGGGCTGCCCAGTGCAGGCCCGGGGGAAGTGTCGATCGCACACTTCGACATTTGGCGCGCCAGGTAGGGGGCTTTTCCCCTAGCGCGGCGAGTTTCCACCGACGAAGATGACCAAGCTTCCTTCAGCGGCAAACTCACCCTCTCCGCGGTCACGGCGAACCGTGACCACAGGGGAGAGTACATGATGACACACTCAGGGCGGAGTGTGACAAGGCAAGCTGGGAACCAGCAACCGGCTCTGGCAGCGCCGACCCCGGCAATGCAGGCTCCATCCAGCGTCAGGCCTTCAGTAGCGCCGGGCGTACCCGGTGGGGGTGCGCTAGCCTCAGCAAGGGCGCTACTGCGCAATCCGCCTGCTGGGGACGCGCCTCAGGCGGCGACCCAGCAGCGGATTCGTGAGGACAACAACTTCGACAAGACTCGGCTTGCAGGGAACACCCCACAACGCAAGGTCTCGGCTAATGCTCTAAGCACTACCGCCAAAGAACCAAACGCGACGGGGGCCCGCAAGAGGGCAGCCTGGTGAAGTGGCACGCTATATTCTAAGAAGGACCCATAAGCTCTCCCCCAGCAGGGAAGGTCCCTTCCGAATCATGAAAGCTGCCGCCCCAGGTACACATGCCTTTCAACCGAGAGTGGGATCCATTCCCAAAAATCCTTGCCATGGAGCAACACTGTAAGTCCTACTTACTGAGCATAGGTAGAACAGGGTTATTCACTTCTGTAATAGACCCCATAGAACTTAGGAACAGAGCTTGGGGTAGCTAAGTCTCAAGGGACGGTACAGGACTACGTCCAGTTTAGCCTGGTTCCGACCCTAAGCGCGTAGAGTCTTGCTTCCCTTGTAGACGAGGTGGAACATTGCCCCCACGAACAGCCAGAATTCCACCTATGGGCGCAAATACAGAGACCTGTTCTACTTAGCTCCTTCTCATGCGCTCATTTAAATTATGCATTAATTTTTATGATCGCACTATCTCTGTATGTTCATCATACGTCTAGCTCCCCCTCTCCTGCGCTCATCCATAGTCGGCATTTGCTATCCTCCCGAAGGCGGCTGCGCTTGAGGCACCTGCCGATGGCCGAGTGAGTCTCTCGGGCCTCCCCCAGTCAGGTGTTGCGGTGTCAGTTGGTCACCTCCAGGAAAGGCCAGCGTTGTGCATGGGGGGTCCACGGTGCGTATCCAGCTTAGCCGGCCCAGAGCCCAAAGCATGCGCATCCTGCTCTCCGGAGGTCCAGAGGAGTACGTCCGCTTTGCCTGGTCATGAACCCAAAGCGCGTGCACTCTGCTTCCCCAGCGCATGGCCCGGTACTAGGGATCGGACGGCCGTACCCGGACCTCGGAGGGAGCCGGAGCTCCGGCGCCTCATGCACAGAATTGCCCAAGCCCCGTATAGCGGGCCAGGACCATAAGACGGATAAGACTAGGAGACAGGAGGGGAGGACCCCCCGAGGAGAATTACGTTTCCTCTACCTGTGTGCAGGACCTTCAGGTTACGGCAACAGGGACTGCATGAAGCGGGGGGAAAGGAGCTACCAGCTACACCGGCCTGGGACTGGAAGGACCTGGACCCGCCCCTCCAGCAGGGGCGGGGCCCGGGGGCCCCGCGTGTCCAGCAGGCCCGGAACTCTCTCCTTCCTTAAGGAGGGCTCCGGGCTCGCCACGTGGCAGGCAGGAACCGGACCTCCCCCCTCAGCGGGATGGCTCCGAAAGCCCTACGTGTCCAACATGACCGGAGCTCCCGTCTCTTGAGGAGGAGCTCCGAACCCACCACGTGGCCGGCAGATTTGGAGCCCCCCATAGGGCGAGGTTCGGAGACCTCCGGGGGCCCCTAACACGGTTAGGACCCGGGGGGGTGTCTGTGCGAAGCTCCGAGATTGGAAATGACCTCTGAGTACCTTGCGGAGCTAAGGACTCAGCCAGGCAAAGCCAAGAAGGAGGAAAAAAGCATCACAGACACAAGTATCCAAGAGAGTCAAATTAAGCAAGGCTCCTTGAGCTGGACTACAGACTCGATAAAAAAGGGAGAAGCAAGTCCTAAGGACCTCCCGGCTCTCGCCGGAACCTTGTGGCTACAAGGGCGGCCACATCCTCGACTTCAGCCCTGGCAGCTTCCTCCCGCTCCGCGGCTGGGCCCTCTCTTGCTGGCTCCAGTGAGAAAGAGGGGTCGCGGCTCTTGAAGCATGCCAGCACATGCGAGGCGACCTCTAAAGCTAAGCCGCGGCCCTCGGCTTCAAGCTCGCTGGCGACCACCGAGTCGAGTCTGTCCAGCTTGGCGCCGATCGACTCCAATGCAGGGATCACCTCTGCCACCTGCAATGCGGGAGTTGCGGCCCTCACCGGACTGAAACCAAGAGGGATCAGGGCGGACCCCGCTCGATCCACGAAGCTTGAGACCGCAAGGGCCTCGGAGGACCGTAGGGCTGAGAGCTCCTCCACCTCGCGGCGGACCGCCCGCAGAGCCTCCAGGTTCCTCTCGGAGAATTCCTTCTCCTTGGCCGCCAGGGAACTCTCCCGAAGGCGGAGAGTCTCGGCTAGCCGCTCCAACTCAGCGGCCCTGAAGCCGGCAGTCAACTCCCGGTCCAAGACCGCCCGGCGATCATGGGAGACCTGTTCATCCCTCAAGTCAAGGTCTGCCTTCAGAATCTCCAGCTCCTCCATCCGAGCTCGGAGGTCATCCTCGCCCGCAGCCAGCTGCGCGGCGACCCTCTCTGCCTCAGCTGCCACGGAACGCTCCCGCTCCTCAACGGCGAGTTCGCAGTGCTCCAACCGCTGCCGTATTTCCACAGCAGCAGAGAGGCTCTCTTCGGCCCGGGCGTGAGCCTCCAGGGCCTCCCTGTTGATCCGCCGCGACTGGGTGTCCATGCGGTCAACTGCCCGCTTCATCCGGTCGACAAGCGTTTCCCTGAAGTCGAGCAATTCCCGCCTGGAGTCGAGCTCGCTCTTAACCTTCACGGTCCTCTCCCGCAAAAGGTTCCCCCAGGTGAGGAGGCGGTCCCGTTCAACCGTATACTCCTCCCGCTCGCGCCCTAGTGCAGCCAAGACCTGCCGGACGCTCGACTCGGCAAGCGCGAAGGCGTTCCCCAGAGGCAATGGAGCAACAGAGGCTGGGGCAGTCCCTCCGACCTCCTCCATTACCTCGTCCTCAGGAAGAGCCGACGTGCCAGCCGCCGAGACGAGACGCCAATCAGGAGAAGCTGGCTCCGCGGCGCTGGCAGCCAGGCCAGCCGGGCTCTTTTCAGCTTCTGGCTCCTTGACCTGAGGAGAGGGACGAGCCGGGGAAGACGGTGCTGAAGAAGAAGCCAGGCCGCCTAGTGCAGGATCAACCTGTGCTGGCTCGGGGGCCGCGGTGGCCGTCTCGGCAGGAAGAGACGGCGCCGCCGCGGAGTCCGGGCACACCGGAACAGGAGAAGTCCGCGCTGGCCTGGGGGCCGCAGCAGTTGCCCCTGGCTCCGAGCGCATCGGCACAGATTCCCCGCAAGACGGGGAAGGCCGGGAAGCGCGGACACTCCAGCGGGCTCTAAACCCCGACTTCCGAGCCGGGGTAGGATTTCCAGAGCCTGCTACCGTCTGCGACGACCGCTCCGCAGTCGCTTGGACTAGCGGAACAGGGGACGCCACAGAGGCTTCCCCCAGCACATCAGCCCGGGGCCTCTTCGAGTCGCCACCGGAGGGAGTGTCAGGCACCCCAGAATCCCGACTTGGCACCGGCGCCGTTGCTGGAGGAGATCGAGCGCGTTTCTTCTCTGGCAGCGGGTTGGAAGCCATGGCAAGGGAGAGCTCAAAGGCAAGAAAGCAAAAGCGCAAGAGTCCAAGAAGAAACGCAGAGAAGTGCGAAGGGAAGCTACAATGTGGGGGAGACCCCCTCTAAAAAGCTTCCCGGTGCAGTTCCAAGCGATTCGGAACTCTTCGAATACCCCGCACCCGCAACCGCTTAGGTTCCTAGACCGAGTGCCGATGACGGGTGGGCCCAAGCCGCTTAACTGGAGCGGTGGGGGCAAGGAGTCAGTCTCCTAAGAAGATGAGCCGGCAAGGCACTTCGGCGGTTCCCGAAGAAAGAGCCGCAATGTGCAGAAGTGGCAGCCTTGGGAACCGCCGCAGTAAAAGCAATCATCAAGTGAGCGCACGCTCTCACGACCCCGCGGCCGTTCGTGCTCCGGCAGCGGCCAAGTCGAGACTTAGAGAAAGTGCGCGGATCGGAAGAGACGGAGGTCCCACCTTGGGCTCGCTATCTCCCCCAAGATGTGCCCGGGGGCCACTGTCGGTACCTGAGATATGGGGTACCCCCGCGCACAGGGTGAAATGCCTAAGGTGCTCGCCCTTCTCCGCAGGGAGAGCTCCAAAGGCGCCACGCGTCTGGCGAGGCCGGACCTCCCTCTCCTCAGAGGAGAGCTCCGGGCCCGCCACGTGGCATACAGAAGCCGGACCTCCCCCTCCGCGGGAGAGAGGTCCGAAGACGCCACGCGTCCAGCGGGGCCGGACCTCCCTCTCCTCAGAGGTGAGCTCCGGGCCTGCCACGTGGCATACAGAAGCCGGACCTCCCCCTCCGCGGGAGAGAGGTCCGAAGGCGCCACGCGTCCAGCGGGGCCGGACCTCCCTCTCCTCAGAGAAGAGCTCCGGACCCGCCACGTGGCTGGAAGAACGGTGCTGCCTGCCCCCAAGCGGTAGGCAGCGGGCGTAAAGGCGACCCTCACCTTGCCCGTACAAGGTATTCAAGGCCCGCGTCTTCCCAAGACGCGGAAACGCGGAGCACGCGCCTGTCAGGTGCCGTTGCGTCCAGTCGCATCACAGACTGGCGCGCGGTGTCAGAACCTGCCAGGTAATAAACGCCGCGACAAGACATCCCATGCCGCCTGCGCCGTCATCAACCACTATGACTAGTGCGCGGCATGGGCAGGGCGGAAAAAGGAAGACTCAGAAGCCTTCGACCAGAGGCAACCACCGGCGTAACTACAGATACGGTAGATAATAGACAATCTTCCCGAGACCACCTGTCGGGTCCCGGCCCCCTTGTAATCCACCCGAGTCTTGGACTATAAAAGGCTCGGGTAGGCGTCGATAGCAAGGGTTCGCATTCTGCAACTCATACGCTAGCCATACACTCTCAAGCTGTAACTCACCCCCAAGCTCAGGCCCCCGGCCCTGAGCAGCAAGCAATACAGCGAGCTCCATAGCTCGCCGTGGACGTAGGGTTTTACGCTCCGGCGGCCTGAACCACGTAAAACTTCCCGTGTCAAGCTCTCACTAACTCGTCCATCCACGCAAGCTCTCCGCTAGGAACTAGCCCCTCCGAAAAAAGAACCTCCGCGGGCTGCCCAGTGCAGGCCCGGGGGAAGTGTCGATCGCACACTTCGACAAACGCAGCGACAAGACATCCCATGCCGCTCCCGCCGTCATCAACCACTACGACTAGCATGCGGCATGGGCAGGGCGGCAAGACGAAGACTCAGAAGCCCTCGCCAGAGACAACTACCGACATAACTGCGGATACGATAGTCTGCAGGCAATCTCCCCGGGACCACCTGTCAGGTCCCGGGCCCCCCTTGTAAGCCACCCGAACCTTGGACTATAAAAGGCTCGGGTAGGTGACGTTAGCAAGGGTTCGCACTCCAGCAACTCATACGCTAGACATCAGTCATCCCCAAGCTCAGAACTCCGGTTCTGAGCAGCAAGCAATACAGCGAGCTTCTCAGCTCACCGTGGACGTAGGGTTTTATGCTCCGGCGGCCTGAACCACGTAAAACCCGCCGTGTCAAGCTTTTCCTTAACCCGTCCATACGCTCAAGCTCTCCGCAAGAGACTAGCCCCTCCGAAAAAGAACCTCCGCGGGCTGCCCAGTGCAGGTCCGGGGGAAGTGTCGATCGCACACTTCGACAGCGCTGCTGCAAGGGCGCAATACGGCGCGACATGAAGTCCATCAGCACCATCAGGGACGTTAGCCCCTCGTTGTCCAAGAACCGGATCCGCTCCAAGACCGGAGCGTACTCCTGCTCCAACTCTGGGACCTCCTCCCAGAAGCGACGCTCGGTGGTTGGGCCAGCGGTCGGGAGTTGTAGGCGATCATGCTCGTCGGTCTGCACTACCACCCAGCTCTCCCTCCAGTTTTCCCACCTTGACGCGCTGAAAGGCAGAAGGTACCCAGAGACCTTTGGGTCCTTGCAGCGATACTGGAAGTAGTACGCCCCCATCTGGGTCTTCGAGCCACGTCCAGTCGTCCGCAACACAAAGAAGTAGCGAAAGAGCGTCACAGAAGCGTGCACCCCCACAAACATCTTGCAGAAGTGGACGAAGACAGCGGCCATTGCGAAGGAGTTGGGAGAAAGGTGGTGGAGCTGGAGCCCATACGTCTCCAGCAATGTGACAAAGAAGGAAGAAATTGACGGGACGAACCCCGCCAGAGCATAGGCAGTAAAGAAGACCATCTCCCCCTTTTCCAGGAGCAGGGGGAGAGATCCCCGGCGGAGCTAGCGTTTTTGTTCCTCCGTGTGCCAGCCCAGCAGCCTGCGCACTGGCCCAAGCTCGGCGGAACGAACGAGGCGCGTCGAGAGCAAGTTGGAAGCCATGGCGGGGGAGAGTTCAAGGACAGGAAGGCCAAGGCGCAAAGAACGAGCACTAGGAAATGCGAAGGGAAGCCGCGATGCGGGAGAGATCCCCTTTTAAAACTTTCCAGGAACGATTCGAGGTGATTTAAAAACCTTCGAATACACCGCATCGGCGACCGCATTGGCTCCGAGACCGAGCGCCGATGACAGGTGGACCCAAGCCGCCCAGCTGAAGTGGTGGGTCAAGGATTCAGTCTCCCAAAAAGATGAGCCGGCAAGGCGCTTCGGCGGTTCCAGAAGAAAGCGCCGCGACGTACAGAAGTGGCAGCCTTGGGAACCGCCACAGTAAAGGCAACCATCAAGTGGGCGCTCGCTCCCACGATCCCACGACTGTTCGTGCTCGGGCAGTGGTCAATGCAGGACTTAGAGAAAGTGCGCGGAACAGAAGAGACGGAGGTCCCACCTCGGGCTCGCTATCTCCCCCGAGATGGGCCCGGGGGCCACTGTCGGTACCCGCGATATGATACCCCCACGCACAGGGGAAAATGCCTAAGGATCTCGCCCTTCTCCGCAGGGAGAGCTCCGAAGGCGCCACGTGTCCAGCGGGGCCGGACCTCCCTCTCCTCAGAGGAGAGCTCCGGGCCCGCCACGTGGCCAGCAGAAGCCGGACCTCCCCCCACCGTGGGGAGAGGTCCGAAGGCGCCATGTGTCCAGCGGGGCCGGACCTCCCTCTCCTCAGAGGAGAGCTCCGGGACCGCCATGTGACCGGCAGAAGCCGGATCTCCCCCTCCGCGGGGAGAGGCCCAAGGGCTCCACGTGTCCTGTGGGGCCGGACCCCCCTCTCCTCTGAGGAGGGCTCCGGGCCCGCCACGTGTCCAGCAGAGCAGCGCTGCCTGCCCCCGAGCGATAGGCAGCGGGCGTAAAGACGCCCCATACCTTGCCCGTACAAGGTATTCAAGGCCCGCGCCTTCCCAAGACGCGGAGATGCGGAGCACGCCTCTGTCAGGTGCCGTTGCGCCCAGTCGCATCACAGACTGGCGCGCGGTGTCAGAAGCTGCCAGCCAATAAACACAGCGACAAGACATCCCCTGCCGCCTCCGCCGTCATCAACCACTACGACTAGCGTGCGGCATGGGCAGGGCGGCAAGACGAAGACTCATAAGCCCTCGCCAGAGACAACTACCGACATAACTGCAGATACGATAGTCGGCAAGCAATCTCCCCGGGACCACCTGTCAGGTCTCGGGCCCCCTTGTAAGCCACGCGAGCCTTGGACTATAAAAGGCTCGGGTAGGCGACGTTAGCAAGGGTTCGCACTCTAGCCATTCGCACCCTGGGTTCGCACTCCAGCAACTCACACCCTAGGTAACTCATCCTCAAGCTCGGAACTCCGGTTCTGAGCAACAAGCAATACAGCGAGCACCTCAGCTCACCGTGGACGTAGGGTTTTACGCTCCGGCGGCCCGAACCACGTAAAACTCGCCGTGTCAAGCTCCTCCTTAACTCGTCTATACGCTCAAGCTCTCCGCAAGCGACTAGCCCCTCCGAAAAAGAACCTCCGCGGGCTGCCCAGTGCAGATCCGGGGGAAGTGTCGACCACACACTTCGACATTTGGCGCGCCAGGTAGGGGGCTTTTCCCTTGCGCGATGAGCTTCTGCCGACGAAGATGACCAAGCTTCCTTCAGTGGCAAGCTCTTCTCCCCCCGCGTTCACGACGGACCGTGACTAGCGGGGAGTACGTGTCGACACACTCTGGACGGAGTGTGTCGGTGCAAGCTGGAAGCCAGCAGCCGACTCCGGCAATGCCAACTCCGGCAATGCAGGCTCCAGCTAGCGTGAGATCTTCTGTGGCGCTGAGCGTTCCCCACGGGGGCGCGCTACTGCGCAATCCGCCTGCTGGGGACGGGCCTCAGGCAGCGACCCAGCAGTGGATTCGCGAGGTAGACCGCCTCGTCGTCGCCGCCGCAAACCCTCGACTTCGGCGGGGACGACGCTCCGGCCAACCGGCTGTGTCACTGACGCACACGCCAACGGTTGACGGACTGACGGCGGATTCCAGCTCCACCAGGCTTCAGTCGACGGACCTGAGGACAGAGCTGGAACGGTGCCACTTGGGCCAGGATGCCCGGGTGTACCTCGAGCGACGTCGAGAAAGGCGTCGCAACCAAGAGGCTTTCGACAGCATGATGTCAGCCTCGACCCAGCCTGAGGCGCAGACCTTCGCCACGCGAGCTCTGCCCCAGGCGTACGCCGCGCAGCATATGCCACAGCCATATGCACTGCAAACGGCGTCCCCAGACTATGGCGCAGCCTTGCCCATACCGGGGTACACTGTGCCAGCGGCGAACCAAGCGTTCGCGGCACCAACGCCTGCAGCAACAGGGGCAGGGTGTGCGGCCCTGGCGCCCCTCCTTCGCTTCGCGAGGTGGCCACGCAAGTTTTGGCCGCACCTGCCCGAGAAGTACGACGGCAGCATCAACCCGGTGGAGTTTCTCCAGATCTACTCCACCGCTGTACTTGCTGCAGGAGGGGATGAGCCGTCATGGCCAACTACTTCCCCGTCGCCTTGACCGGCCCAGCCCAGTCTTGGCTTATGAACCTCCTCCAGGGCTCCATAACTTCCTGGGGAGAGCTCTGCCGGCAGTTCATCGCCAACTTCGGCAGTTCCTACACCCGGCCTGGCACGGAGCTCGAACTCCACGCCATCCAGCAACAACCTGGAGAGTCCCTGCGCTCCTTCATCCAGCGGTTCTCCCAGGTGCGGAACACCATCCCACACATCCAAAACGCTTCTGTGTTGGTGGCGTTCCGGCAAGGTGTCCGGGACAGGAAGATGCTCGAGAAGCTCGCGACCAGAGAGGTCCACGATGTCTCCGAGCTCTTCAGTCTGGCAGACAAGTGCGCCAGAGCAGCCGAAGGGCGGAACTGGCACTCACTGCCGACCTCCAAGTCAGGAGGACAGCCCGGGTCTGGCGCTGCTTCCTCTGGAGGCAGCAAGAAGGCCAAGAACCGGGGCAGAGGCAAGATGGAATCGCCGGCCGCAGCCCCCGTCGCCGCAGCAGCGGCACCCAGTGGAGCTCGGGGGCCACACCCCGACAAGAGGCAGCGACAGTCACCAGCCCCAGAAGGTGACCAAGACAAGCTATGCCCTGTGCACGGCAGCTGTCGCCATACTACTGCCGAGTGCCGGGAGATCCGGAAGCTCGCGGAGCGCTTCTGCAAAGGGAAGCAGCGGCGGACTGATGCTCCACCCTTCCGCCAAAGGGAGGGCAAGCAGAAGGTCGATGTCCCAGACAGCGTCGACCACCAAGTGGAGTTCCAGGAGCCTCAGCGCGCCGTGAAGGCGGTGCGCAGCCATGAGGACTCCAGCTCCAGTGATGATGAGCGTCGAAAGAAGCTCTACGTCATATACGGCAGGTCCGCCGACCCCTCGTCCCGAAGCGCAGTTAAGACTCTGCGCCGAGCGGTAGCGTCGGTGGCTCCACTCCCAAGTGCTGCACCGCACCTCAAGTGGATGGGAACCCCCATCAGCTTTGACGCCACTGACTGCCACAGGAACATGGCTGGGGCCGGCCAACTACCGCTCTTGGTAGCACCCACCATCGCCAACGTGAGGATGTACCACGTTTTGGTAGATGGCGGAGCTGGGCTGAACCTCATCAGCCGTGCAGCTTTCCAGAAGCTGCAGATCCCGATGGCCAAGCTCACCCCGTCGAGCCCGTTCTCAGGGGTAGGGCCGGGACAGGTCGTTCCCTACGGCAACATCAGCCTCCCGGTGACCTTCGGAGCTCCGGACAGCTATCGGACAGAATACATTCTGTTCGACGTAGCGGAGATCGACCTCCCCTTCAACGCCATAATTGGCAGGCCAGCCCTGTACCGATTCATGGCAGTAGCCCGCTACGGCTACCTCGTCCTGAAGATGCCTACACCAACAGGCGTCCTCAGGATTCGTGGAGACCGCACTGCTGCAGTGTCGGCCTTGCAAAAACTCCAAGCGCTTGCAACAGCTGGAGCACCAGCCCCTGGCACTGCAGAACCAGACCAGCTCCACCCGAGTGCACGCCACCGTGCCTCCGCCGCAGCACCCCGGGTGCAACCCCTCAACGAGGGCAACGTCCCCTTAAAGGTCGTCCAAGTCGGCGCCGGAGCCACCCAGACCACCCGGGTAGCCGGGGGCCTGGATAGCAAATAGGAAGGCGCGCTCGTCACCTTCCTCTGGCACAATGTTGACGTGTTTCCATGGCAGCCGTCACAGATGCCGAGGATCCCTAGGGAGGTGATCGAGCACCACTTAAAGGTCCTCCCCAACGCCCGGCCAGTTCAACAGAAGCCCCGCAAGCAGTCCATCGAGCGGCAAAACTTCATTCGCGAAGAAATCAAGAAGCTGCTGGACGCTGGCTTCATACGGGAAGTCCACCACCCCCGGTGGTTGGCGAACCCCGTCGTTGTCCCGAAGGCCGGTGGGAAGCTCCGGATGTGCATCGACTACACTAGTCTCAATAAGGCATGTCCCAAAGATCCATTCCCTCTCCCTAGAATATATCAAATAGTAGACTCAACATCAGGCTGCGATATGCTGTGCTTCCTAGATGCCTACTCGGGTTTCCATCAGATCCCCATGTCTAGAGAAGATGAAGAGCACACCTCCTTCATCACAGTAGATGGCCTGTATTGTTATGTCTCTATGCCTTACGGCCTAAAGAATGCTCTCCCCACCTTTGTACGTGCAATGCACAAAACCTTTGAAGAGTTAATAAGAGACTTAGTTGAGGTGTACGTTGATGACATCGTTGTCAAGGTCAGGCAGGGTTCATCTTTGTTAGATAACCTAGCCTTAGTTTTTGACAAATTGCGCTCTACGCGCACCAAGCTTAACCCTGACAAATGTGTGTTCGGTGTATCCTCTGGGAAGCTCTTAGGATTCCTGGTCTCGCACCGGGGAATTGAGGCCAACCCAGAGAAGATCAAGGCCATCGACTTGATGCGGCCTCCTGCCCGCGTCAAAGATGTCCAGAAACTCACGGGATGCCTAGCCGCGCTGAGTCGGTTTATACCGAGACTAGCAGAGTGGGCACTCCCCTTCTTTATGCTCCTGCGCAAATCCGATCCATTTTCCTGGACTGATGAAACAGAAGAGGCTTTCCAGTAGTTGAAGCGACTCCTGATGACCCTACCTGTCGAAGTGTCCGGTCGACACTTCCCCCGGGCCTGCACTGGGCAGCCCGCGGAGGTTCTTTTTTCGGAGGGGCTGGTTCCTAGCGGAGAGCTTGCGCAGATGGACGAGTTGGTGAGAGCTTGACACGGAGAGTTTTACGTGGTTCAGGCCGCCGGAGCGTAAAACCCTACGTCCACGGCGAGCTATGGAGCTCGCTGTATTGCTTGCTGCTCAGGGCCGGGGGCCTGAGCTTGGCGGTGAGTTACATCTTGAGAGTGTATGGCTAGCGTATGAGTTGCAAAATGCGAACCCTTGCTATCGACGCCTACCCGAGCCTTTTATAGTCCAAGACTCGGGCGGCCTACAAGGGGTGCCGGGACCCGACAGGTGGTCCCGGGAAAATTGTCTATTATCTACCGTATCTGTAGTTACGCCGGTAGTTGCCTCTGGTCGAAGGCTTCTGAGTCTTCATCTTGCCGCCCTGCCCATGCCGCACGCTAGTCGTATTGGTTGATGACGGCGCAGGCGGCATGGGATGTCTTGTCGCAGCGTTTATTAGCTGGCAGGTTCTGACACCGCGCGCCAGTCTGTGATGCGACTGGGCGCAACGGCACCTGACAGACGCGTGCTCCGCGTTTCCGCGTCTTGGGAAGACGCGGGCCTTGAATACCTTGTACGGGCAAGGTGTGGGGCGCCTTTACGCCCGCTGCCTACCGCTCGGGGGCGGGCTGCACCGTTCTTCTGGCCACGTGGCGGGTCCGGAGCCCTTCTCTGAGGAGAGAAGGGTCCGGCCTGCGGGGCACGTGGAGCCTCCGGACCTCTCCCCGCGGAGGGGGAGGTCCGGCTTCTGTATGCCACGTGGCGGGCCCGGAGTTCTCCTCTGCGGAGAGGGAGGTCCGGCCCCGCTGGACGCGTGGCGTCTTCGGACCTCTCTCCCGCGGAGGGGGAGGTCCGGCTTCTGTATGCCACGTGGCGGGCCCGGAGCTCTGCTCTGAGGAGAGGGAGGTCCGGCCCCGCCGGACGCGTGGCGCCTTCAGAGCTCTCCCCGCGGAGAAGGGCGAGTACCTTAGGCATTTTACCCTGTGCGCGGGGGTACCCCATATCTCAGGTACTGACACTACCTATCATGGTAGCCCCTGAGCCCGGAGAGCATCTGTTGCTCTACATTGCGGCGACAACTGAAGTGGTGAGTATGGTCCTCGTCGCAGAGCACCGGACCTCTCATCTTCACAGCCTGCTCCGGCAGCAGAAGACAGACACCAGGAAACCCCGCAGCTCTGTCACACCCGGTTTTTCCGAAGAAACAACCAAGTGAATATCACATGTATGCCAGGATCATTTTCTCATACATGTGATGACAAATAGTGAAGCATCATTTATTACAAGCCAGGTGTCGAATATAAAATAAGTCTTACATCGCAAATGTCTCAATGGACACTAACGCTTCATCACAAGTAAATAAACTAGCAGCGGAATATTATTTTTTTAGGGCTCCATCACAGGCGTTGCCCGGGGGTCTTCATGAACCTAAAAGCCTTCTTCGGGTCCAAAATCTTGGTCATTATACACCACCTCATTATCTTGACCTGAGCAGCAATATAAACCAACAAATATGCAAGGTTGAGTACCAATGGTACTCAGCAAGTGTGGAAAAATTATATCATGCATGGCTAGAACAAGGAGAGGTTGAACTCATGGTTAAAGCACTACGCAATTAATACCTATCACCTTAGCTTATTAAGCACCTACATTACTACACAGGTGAAAAGGTCCCAATCTCCCATCCCATCATCATAATCCAATAACCATAACATCATTTCCAATGTTAAGCTCCCCGCTTAACTTCCAAAACCATCAATCCTCTAATCATGAATAAGTCCAGGCCGCTCTTAACCGTGAGCACGGCTGTCAAGACAGTTTTGACTCTGCAGAGTTTGTACCACTGTACCCACATGTAGTGATTTCATCCCCCGTTGCCGGGTGGACTAAAAGAACCTCCATTATGCCAGTGGCTACGATCCACATTCACACTTCCCAGGTGTGCAGCCAGGAGATCACTACGAAGCCTTTACAAAGGGATTCCCGACGAGCGTGGGCCCACTGAGGTTTCACCCCTAACAGCATACAAGAGGCTCCAACCCCGCTGCAGTGGCCCCCTCTTGAGCCTTGCGGTTCATATGGTAGTCCAGCTGACACCTACTCCCCGCACCATCCAACACACCCATACTACGCCGGGGATACACCTAATTAATTGGCCAAGCTGCCCCATCTCAGCATGTGGTTGGCACTGTAAAGCCGGGTTACATGCTCCATGAACCGGTCCTTAGGATCCAGGCAAGTACTAAACACAAACCCAAGTCTCGTGCACCCAGCACACAACCAAAACATCCAACTTGCCTTGATCCCTACCTCTACATAACTCCCAATGTCTCTTTCAAGAGTATGGTAATATAAACTGATGATCTCATTTCCCAAATATCCCATTCTAAGCATGGCTAAGCAAATGCATGTAAATAAATGACATGACAAAATAAATCCCAACCCAAGCTTCAAGAAAACAAGGTAATGCAATTCTAGGGAAACTTCCTAGCATGGGTTTCATAATTATCTTGACAATGCAAATAATTCTATCTACACATCCTAGCATAGGATCAAAGTGGTCAAGGACACTTGCCTCCTTCTTGCTGCTCTTGAAATTGGTAGTCCTGATCTTGGAAAAGAATAACTTGCTCTTGAGCAGGTTCTACTTCATACCATCACACATAGCAAAAGAAAAACAACAATCATAAGACATAGTTCACACTTCTTACTTCATACAAACCACACATTCATATTTATGAAATTCATTCACCCTTATATGTGTGTGTTTCAGTTTTAAATAAATTTCTTATATTAAACTACTACACCTTTTCACTACCAAGTATGTATGAAAAGTATTTTTCTTCTCCATATGTGCCTTCAGAATTTCTACCAACCCTAAACTGAATTCTTTGTATTTTAAAAACTCCATTTATCATTTACTAGTTGCTATATTTTCAGATTTATATTCCTATGCACAATTGTGTATTTTATTATGAAATTAGTAATACACATCATCTAAACAGTATAGGTTCTGGTCCTAAATGATTTAATAACATCTTTTGACCTTGGCCTCTGATGTAAACTATTTCATAATTATTTTCCCTATTTTTCTATAGCTATTCTTTACTTAAAAATGTGTCCCTATACTAAATAATGTGAATAATAAATGAAACAGATTCATTTCAGCCCAAAATATATTTTTATCTCACTCCAAAGTTTTCTAAGTACTGAGAAAGTTTTTAATTAATTTTGACAATTATGCTTGTCCCCCTTTTAATTTTTAAACACTAGTTACATATTCAATGTTTTAAATTAAATACTAAACAGGGCTAAAATAATGAATTCACCCCATTACAGGGTCTATAATATTATTTCCATAATTTCCAGGGGTCTAGCTACACTTAGCAGAGGTGTTTTTCCTAATTTTCATTAAGTCCAGGGGCTAAAACTGATTTTTAAATAAATTTACATGATTTTCTGGAGTTCCAGGGGCTAGATCTGAAGTTTCCGGGGCTAGCTCTCAATTCCAGAGAACCCCAGGGGGTAGCACGTAAGAATTCCAGTCTTTATAATGCGGGGCTGACGTGGACCGTCCGATTTTAAACCGACAGCTGAGATTATAACATCGAACCGGTACGCGGGGTTTTAAAGTCTACCGTGCGATTTAAAATAAACGGCGCACAAGCGGCCACGTCGCTCTGACCGAGCGCGGGCGGCGCTGCCGGCAGCGCACGGCGGCGGGAAGCGGCGATCTCGCCGGAAAGTTTCGGATCCTCGAGAATTCTGCCTAAAACTGTGATGAACCGGTAACTCTAGTTGGTACGCCACTTCGTCTTTTCTTTCCAAAACTTGAAAGGGTCCGATGTATCGAGGTGACAACTTCCCTTTCACCTTGAACCGACGAAGTCCTCTGATAGGGGACACCTTGAGATAAACATAGTCTCCCACGTTGAAAACGAGCTCTCTTCTTCGTACATCAGCATAACTCTTCTGGCGTGTTTGTGCTATCCTCAAGTTGTTGCGAATCTCCCTCACCTTCGCCTCGGCTTCTTGTAGCACTTCTGGACCAAACACTTTACTTTCTCCTGTTTGGTTCCAAAATAGGGGAGTTCTGCACTTCCTTCCATACAAAGCTTCAAACGGTGACATTTTCATACTAGCTTGATAGCTGTTGTTATAGGAAAACTCCGCATACGGTAAGTTCTTGTCCCAACTCCTATTGTTTTTGAGTGCACATGCCCTTAACATACTTCAAGGATCTGATTGGTTCTCTCCGTCTGCCCGTCAGTTTGGGGATGATAGGCAGAGCTGAAATTCAGATGGGTTCCCATGGTTTCATGCAACTTTTGCCAAAACCTCGAGGTGAACTGTGTCCCTCGGTCCGACACTATCTTCTTTGGCACTCCATGGTAACACACAATCCTTGACATGTACAATTCTGCCAACTTGGATCCGCTGTAGCTTTCTTTCACAGGGATGAAATGAGCTACCTTGGTTAGCCTATCAATAATGACCCATATTGAATCATATCCAGATTGGGTCCTAGGCAATCCCACGACAAAATCCATGCTGATTTCTTCCCACTTCCATTCAGGCACTTTGAGTGGTTGCAATAATCCCGCGGGTCGTTGATGTTCAGCTTTCACCAACTGACATGTGTCACATAGGGCAACATGTTCCGCGACATCTCGCTTCATGCCATACCACCAATACCTGCTTTTGAGGTCCTGGTACATCTTCGTACTCCCAGGATGAATGGAATAGTCGGAATCATGAGCCTCCTTTAAAATCAATTCACGGATCTCCTTTACTTCTGGCACACAGATCCTTTTCCCGTGCCACACCGTTCCCTGTTCATCCTCTCTAAAACCAGGAGCTTTATTTTCCTTGATAAGCTGTCTGATCTCTTGTATCTTCTCATCATTCTTTTGGCCCTCGCGTATGTCTCGCTCGAGTGTGGAGTCCACTTCCATGGCGATGGCTTCACCACTATTTACTAGACATAGATTGAGTCTTATAACCTCGTCCTTCAATTCTGCAGGCATGTCCTTCAAACTCAACTTATTGACCTGCACTTTCCGACTCAAAGCATCGGCCACGACGTTTGCTTTCCCGGGATGATAGTTGATGCCCACATCAAAGTCATTGATTAGCTCTAACCATCTCCTTTGTCTGAGGTTGAGATCTGGCTGTGTGAATATGTATTTCAAACTCTTATGATCCGTATATATCTCTGTCCTCTTCCCCATCAAATAGTGCCGCCAAATTTTCAACGCGTGTACCACTGCGGCTAGTTCTAGGTCATGTGTAGGATAGTTCTTCTTGTGCTTCCGAAGCTGCCGGGACGCATAAGCCACGACATGTCCTTCTTGCATGAGAACACATCCCAACCCATTTCCAGAGGCATCGCAGTACACTGTGAAATTCTTCTGCATATCTGGCATAACCAACACTGGGGCTGTTGTCAATCTCTTCTTTAGCTCCTGAAAGCTCGTATCGCACTGTGGCGTCCAGGTGAATGTGATTCCCTTTTCCAACAGTTTGGTGAGAGGTCTCGAGATCTTGGAGAATCCCTCAATAAACCGTCGATAGTATCCAGCCAATCCCAAAAAGCTTCGAACTTCCCTGACATTTTCAGGGGTTTTCCACTTCTGGATATCTTCGATTTTGGCGGGATCTACGGAGATTCCTCCCTCCGAGATTATATGTCCTAAAAAGGGAACTCTCTTCAGCCAAAACTCACACTTGCTCAACTTGGCATATAGTTGGTGTTCTCTCAGCCTTTGTAACACCAACCTTAGATGTTTCTCATGTTCTTCTTCATCTTTGGAGAAGACGAGAATATCATCTATGAAAACCACCACAAATTTGTCCAAATATTCCATGAATACCTTGTTCATGAGGTACATGAAATATGCCGGGGCATTGGTTAGCCCGAAAGGCATGACAGTGTATTCATACAGTCCGTACCGAGATACGAAAGCTGTCTTGGGAATATCAGATTGCCTTATCTTGAGTTGGTGGTACCCCGACCTGAGATCAATTTTCGAGAACACACAAGCTCCCTTCAACTGATCAAACAAGTCTTCAATGCGAGGCAATGGGTACTTGTTCTTGATGGTTACCTCATTCAAAGCACGGTAATCCACGCATAACCTTTGGGTTCCGTCTTTCTTGGGCACAAATATCACCGGAGCTCCCCATGGTGAGGAACTAGGGCGAATATACCCCTTCTCCGTCAATTCTCTCAAATGATCCTTGAGCTCTTCTAGCTGCTTGGAGTCCATTCGATAAGGTCTCTTGTATATCGGGGCTGTTCCCGGTACTAGCTCAATTGCGAATTCCACGTCACGGTCGGGAGGCATTCCTGGCAATTCCTCCGGAAAAACATCTGGATATTCCCTGATAGTCCTGATTTCCTCAACTTTCGCCTCCACTTGATTTAATTTGATGTCCCTCCTAGGCTCGTGTATTGTTATTAACTTTACTCTGGTGCCACTGGGGTGAGTTAGTTCCACCGTTCTGGTCGAACAATGGATGATTCCTTTATGTTTGGTCAACCAATCCATACCCAAAATAATATCTATCCCTTGTGAATCTATCACTATGAGGTTAGCAGTAAATACTACCCCATTAATGTCTAGGCTCACTTTGGGACACACTTGTCTTGTCCTTATTTCTCCACCTGGAGAGTTTACGGCTAGCATATGGTTCATTTGCGTGGTTGCTAGGTCATACTTCTTAACAAACCCTTGAGTAATGAACGAGTGGGTAGCACCAGAATCAAACAGCAGAGTTGCAAGGTGTAAATTGGCAGGAAACTTACCAACTACCACGTCGGGTGCCTCTTGTGCTTCCTCCATGATGACATGGTTCACCCGTCCTCGCATCACATTCTGCTGTTGTGGCTGCGCGGGCTTCTTCTTTGGGCATTTATGGGCGTAGTGCCCCACTTCACCACAGCTGAAACATTGCACCCCAATCTTAGTTGCTTGGCCCTTGTTGTCTTGGGGTTGGTTTGGGGGTCCTTGCACTGCTGGTCGAGGTGGATATGCGGGGCGAGGCTGCTGCACAACCTGACGTGGCGGCTGTGCTGGTGCTGCGGGAGGCCTGTAGTTTGGGTTGTACCCTCTTGGTGCTGAATAGGGTACCGCAGCACGGTTCGTCTGCCCCGTAGGTTGCTGCATCATACGTGGGCGGGTGTTGCTCCCTGAGGCTTGATGTGACCACCCGGCCTTCCTCTTATTCTCATTTTCTAGGGCCTTGAGCTTCCTTTCTACCACAAATGCTCTGTCCACCATCTTTTGGAAGCTTTCATACTCATTTGAGGACATTGCTCACTGCATCTCTGCGGTAAGTCCTTCCACGAAACAATCTTGTTTCTGCTCATCCGTCTCTATATCTCGTGGAGCATAACAGGATAGTTGAGTAAATTTAGTGAGGTATTCCCTCACCGTCATGTTTCCCTGCTGCAGTCCCAAAAACTCTTTCCTCTTGTTTTCGAGTTCACCTCTTGGGATGTAATGGTTGCGGAAGCTACGCTTAAACTCTTCCCAAGTGATGTTCTCAGGGTCATGATGGGCGGCCACGTAGGCGGTCCACCAATCAGCAGCAGGTCCATGCAATTGATGAGAGGCAAACAGCACCCTCTCATACCCTTGGCATTGTATGATCCTCATCTTACTTTCAATAGTCTTCAGCCAATCATCGGCCTCCAGAGGTTCAGCAGCACTTGCAAACTTTGGAGGTTGAGTTCCTAGAAACTCACTCAACCTTGGTTGGCGTGGTGCCGCTTGTGGAGGTGGAACTTGATGCAAGTTGGTCACCACTTGAGTCAAGTTCTGGATGAGCTGATTTTGATTCTCCAGCATTTGGTGGAGAGGATCAACTTCTTCACGGCGACCACCCCTGTCCTGGCCTCCAGAAAGATGAGGGTTGCATGTCTCATCATTGTTGTTGGCAGGGTTGGCAGCACGTCCTTTTCCTCTTCCGGCCATCTGGCAGAATCAACAAATGTTAATTTGATACCATTTAGTATCATCTCACTACTTTCATTTGTTGGTACTTTAGGGTGTTGAGGCTTTGTTAAAATTTTACGAGGGTTTATATCTCACACCAAATAAATGCACTATTATTTCCTGTGGGTTCACACACCAAAGCAAAACAATCTGAAGACGAGGCTGTGGACAATTGCTCATGGCTTCCACAACTCACGTCACACACCAAGCATCATCACACCATTAACTACGTAACGACTCGACTACTCGACCTCTTGCTAGCTAGGGGAAAGACTCTACACTACTCGTCCTCTTGAGCTGGCTCCTCGGGATCTTCCTCCTCATTTCGACTACCTTCTGACTCTGCTTTGGGTGGGGAGGCTGCTGGTGGAGAAGTGCGACGACGCCTGATCGCTCGGCGATCCGGGGAGTCAGGAGTCCATGTATCATTCACGGTGACACACAGTTCATTCCCATCTCCTCTTTCTCTCGCCTTTAAACAAGCTCGCAGCAACGCCTCCGTTTCCTTCAGGGTGTCTCGGACATCCTGAAGCTCTGGTTGACACTCCTGCAGTCGAGTGCTGAGCATAGCAGCATCCTCCAAGCACAAGTCCATGTGCTCATGGGAAGTCCCTTGCTGCACCGGTGGGTACTTGTACTCCGTGGTACCACTCTCACGTTGGAGGACATACATGTACTCAGTTTTGTCCAAGTGGCGACGATAGATGTGACCCTGGCAGGTGATGGCCTCCCAGGTGACATCTTTCTCCGCGTCAACTTGTGTTGCTCGACAAGCTGGAGAGTGGTGAATCTTAAGCAGCTGATTCTCGTGTATAATCCTCATCTCCGAACTCCATTCTTCCCTCTTCTCACGGATGGTCCTGGTGGAGTTATAGTGGATGATGAGCTTTCCCGTATTGCCGGCGGCTTCGAGCATACATCGAAGACGGCGCAACAAATCTCCTACTGCCAATCCGTAGGAAAGGTACGTCACTGGACGACTCTCCTCTCTTTCAGCAAGGGCAACTACGGGAACTCTCCCTCCCGTGTACTTACGAGCGGTGCGAATCATGCGAACCATCTAAAACAAAAGAATTTAAAATTAGGTTAGATAAATTCTCAAACAAAAATCCTATTTTGAATGAAAGTTGGGGTAAGATGAAGAAAATGACTCCTTTAATAACACTTTTCCACCCACACTTTGGAAAATAGTTTTTAAGAAAATAGGGCCCTTAAATACGTCCATTTCTATCTAGGTCCACGTTCCTACGGGCAACCTTGGCTCTGATACCACCTCTGTCACACCCGGTTTTTCCGAAGAAACAACCAAGTGAATATCACATGTATGCCAGGATCATTTTCTCATACATGTGATGACAAATAGTGAAGCATCATTTATTACAAGCCAGGTGTCGAATATAAAATAAGTCTTACATCACAAATGTCTCAATGGACACTAATGCTTCATCACAAGTAAATAAACTAGCAGCGGAATATTATTTTTTTAGGGCTCCATCACAGACGTTGCCCGGGGGTCTTCATGAACCTAAAAGCCTTCCTCGGGTCCAAAATCTTGGTCATTATACACCACCTCATTATCTTGACCTGAGCAGCAATATAAACCAACAAATATGCAAGGTTGAGTACCAATGGTACTCAGCAAGTGTGGGAAAATTATATCATGCATGGCTAGAACAAGGAGAGGTTGAACTCATGGTTAAAGCACTACGCAATTAATACCTATCACCTTAGCTTATTAAGCACCTACATTACTACACAGGTGAAAAGGTCCCAATCTCCCATCCCATCATCATAATCCAATAACCATAACATCATTTCCAATGTTAAGCTCCCCGCTTAACTTCCAAAACCATCAATCCTCTAATCATGAATAAGTCCAGGCCGCTCTTAACCGTAAGCACGGCTGTCAAGACAGTTTTGACTCTGCAGAGTTTGTACCACTGTACCCACATGTAGTGATTTCATCCCCCGTTGCCGGGTGGACTAAAAGAACCTCCATTATGCCAGTGGCTACGATCCACATTCACACTTCCCAGGTGTGCAGCCAGGAGATCACTACAAAGCCTTTACAAAGGGATTCCCGACGAGCGTGGGCCCACTGAGGTTTCACCCCTAACAGCATACAAGAGGCTCCAACCCCGCTGCAGTGGCCCCCTCTTGAGCCTTGCGGTTCATATGGTAGTCCAGCTGACACCTACTCCCCGCACCATCCAACACACCCATACTACGCCGGTGATACACTTAATTAATTGGCCAAGCTGCCCCATCTCAGCATGTGGTTGGCACTGTAAAGCCGGGTTACATGCTCCATGAACCGGTCCTTAGGATCCAGGCAAGTACTAAACACAAACCCAAGTCTCGTGCACCCAGCACACAACCAAAACATCCAACTTGCCTTGATCCCTACCTCTACATAACTCACAATGTCTCATTCAAGAGTATGGTAATATAAACTGATGATCTCATTTCCCAAATATCCCATTCTAAGCATGGCTAAGCAAATGCATGTAAATAAATGACATGACAAAATAAATCCCAACCCAAGCTTCAAGGAAACAAGGTAATGCAATTCTAGGGAAACTTCCTAGCATGGGTTTCATAATTATCTTGACAATGCAAATAATTCTATCTACACATCCTAGCATAGGATCAAAGTGGTCAAGGACACTTGCCTCCTTCTTGCTGCTCTTGAAATTGGTAGTCCTGATCTTGGAAAAGAATAACTTGCTCTTGAGCAGGTTCTACTTCATACCATCACACATAGCAAAAGAAAAACAACAATCATAAGACATAGTTCACACTTCTTACTTCATACAAACCACACATTCATATTTATGAAATTCATTCACCCTTATATGTGTGTGTTTCAGTTTTAAATAAATTTCTTATATTAAACTACTACACCTTTTCACTACCAAGTATGTATGAAAAGTATTTTTCTTCTCCATATGTGCCTTCAGAATATCTACCAACCCTAAACTGAATTCTTTGTATTTTAAAAACTCCATTTATCATTTACTAGTTGCTATATTTTCAGATTTATATTCCTATGCACAATTGTGTATTTTATTATGAAATTAGTAATACACATCATCTAAACAGTATAGGTTCTGGTCCTAAATGATTTAATAACATCTTTTGACCTTGGCCTCTGATGTAAACTATTTCATAATTATTTTCCATATTTTTCTATAGCTATTCTTTACTTAAAAATGTGTCCCTATACTAAATAATGTGAATAATAAATGAAACAGATTCATTTCAGCCCAAAATATATTTTTATCTCACTCCAAAGTTTTCTAAGTACTGAGAAAGTTTTTAATTAATTTTGACAATTATGCTTGTCCCCCTTTTAATTTTTAAACACTAGTTACATATTCAATGTTTTAAATTAAATACTAAACAGGGCTAAAATAATGAATTCACCCCATTACAGGGTCTATAATATTATTTCCATAATTTCCAGGGGTCTAGCTACACTTAGCAGAGGTGTTTTTCCTAATTTTCATTAAGTCCAGGGGCTAAAACTGATTTTTAAATAAATTTACATGATTTTCTGGAGTTCCAGGGGCTAGATCTGAAGTTTCCGGGGCTAGCTCTCAATTCGGTAGCACGTAAGAATTCCAGTCTTTATAATGCGGGGCTGACGTGGACCGTCCGATTTTAAACCGACGGCTGAGATTATAACATCGAACCGGTACGCGGGGTTTTAAAGTCTACCGTGCGATTTAAAATAAACGGCGCACAAGCGGCCACGTAGCTCTGACCGAGCGCGGGCGGCGCTGCCGGCGGCGCACGGCGGCGGGAAGCGGCGATCTTGCCGGAAAGTTTCGGATCCTCGAGAATTCTGCCTAAAACTGTGATCTTATGGCATAGATCGGTAGAGGGGAGGTCAGGGATCTCACCTCGGGGGTTTTCTCGAGCTCGGGGGTCCTGGAAAGTGATCGGCGGCGAGGTCCGAGGCAGAACCACGGCGAAGCTCGTCGGCGCTGTGTTTACACCGTAAGTCTCCGAGTTTTCTGCACCTGCAAAGTTCCCCGGAGGCGGTGGATCAAGACCAGCGAGTTAGATCAGAGTTTCCGAGCTTAGATCGGCCAGAATTCACCGGCGAAGTCTCGGTGCTCACCGGAGTAAAAATCGGCGATCGCATGGGAAAAACCGATCGGGGCTGGGGTTTTTATAGCCAGGGAAGGGCGGTGGGTCTGTTGTGATCGAGTTTGAGTCTTTTGGGACCAGAATTCGGCTGCGGGACGCGGAAATCCGGTCGGTTGCGATCGCGCGCGCGCTCGGGGGAAAAGTCCGGGGGCGCGGGGGCTCAGGGTTGGGGATGACATGTGGGTCCCACCTGTCTGTGAGAGACAGCGCGGCGCGCGCGGGGGCGGGCTGGCGCGGGGAAACTGGGCCGGCTGGCGGGTTTCGGCCCACTGGCCGGTTTTTTTCCCGTTTCTCTTTTTCTTTTTTTTTTCCATTTCTTTTCTGTTTTGAGTGTAATTTGAATTCCAGTTTGAATTTGAATTTTTGCAAAACATGCAACACGTCCAAAAATTTTTAAATTCCCCTCTGAACATGGTTTAGGGTTTTGAATCAAAATTTGGGGTGTTACAAGCTCCAAGACAACCCCCCGGAGGTCCAGGGCGGCCTGCCGGACCCCCAAGACAACCTTCCAGGGTCCGGTGGGACCCCCCGGGGCCCAACGGGACCTCCCGGAGATCCAGCAGGGCCCTCCGGAGCTCCCGGAGAACCAGCGGGGGCCCCCGGAGGGCCAAGATGGCTTAAGAGCCCCCGGGTTCCAACTCCCGGAAGGCCCCCTGGACCCACTCACCTCCAGCGGGCCAGGGTCAATGGATGAAGACCACTCAGACCTAAGAGAGAGGGTTCGAACCATCCAGAGGCCTGTCTACTACATCAGCGAAGTCCTTCACGATGCCAAGACAAGGTACCTAGAAGTCCACAAGCTGCTGTATGCAGTGCTCGTGGCGTCCAGGAAGCTCCGCCACTACTTTCAGTCCCACCGGGTCTCAGTAGTCACCTCCTATCCGCTGAAGATGATCCTTCACAGCCCCCATGCGACTGGCAATGCCGCTAAATGGGCAGCGGAGCTGGCGGAGTTCGAGCTGGACTTCCTTCCTCGCCATGCAGTCAAAAGCCAAGCGCTGGCTGACTTCGTGGCAGAGTGGACACCGACGAAGGCTGACCCAGGGGGCCACGAGAACGGTGAACCAGAGCACCGAGCTACGGTCTTCACCGAGCCCCACTGGACGCTCTTCTTCGATGGCTCCTCACGAAAGCAGGGGGCCGGTGCCGGCGTACTGCTTCTCATGCCATCGGGGGAGCAGTTTGGGTACATAGTGCGTCTCAATTTCAAGGCAACCAACAACATGGCAGAGTATGAAGCACTCATCTTTGGCCTACAGACAGCCCTGTCTCTGGGCGCTCGCCAGTTGTTGGCACAGGGCGACTCCCAGCTGGTTATCAAGCAAGTTAAGGGCGAATGCTCCTGCAATGACCCACAGCTAGCTGCTTATCTGCTTCACGTGCAGATGTTGGAGAAAGACTTCCTCGCCTTGGACCTGCGCCACGTACCGTGCGCTGGCAATGCCGCAGCCGATGACCTTTCAACGAAGGCTTCCACCAGAGCCCCCGTGCCCGAAGGAGTCTTCGAGAGGACGTTGCTGCGGCCCACAGCCCGGCCCGCCGAGCCGGGCGAAGGGGGCTGGACCAGCACCTCGAAGCTGGCGGTCCCGGCGGCGCTGCAACCATGGATGCCGCCAAGGATTGTAAGCGTCACTGGGGACTCCGTGCAACCCAGCGCTCAAGATCCAGGAGCTCAAGTCAGACCCGATGCATGGACCATGGGGATCCGGGACACCTTGAAAGACAACATCCTCCCTGATGAACATGCAACCGCTGAATGGATCGTGCGTATGGCTAAGAGATACGCGCTGGTAGAAGGGGATCTCTACCGGCGTGGCGCCAACCACGTCCTATTGCGGTGCATAACCCAGGGGGAAGGCTGCGACTTGCTCGCTGAGATCCATGGAGGCGAATGTGGGAGTCACTCTTCCTCACGCACGCTTGTCGGTAAAGCCTTCCGGCATGGCTTCTACTGGCCGACAGCACTCCAGGATGCCGTCAAGCTGGTCGAGAGCTGCAAGGCGTGCCAGTTCCACGCCAAGCAGATCCATACACCGGCTCAGGCGGTACAGATGATCCCACCCTCGTGGCCGTTTGCCGTGTGGGGGTTGGACATCCTGGCACCATTCCGCAGAGCCGTCGGGGTATTCCGGTACCTCTATGTCGCCATCGACAAGTTCACCAAGTGGCCGGAAGCCACACCAGTTGTCACCATCAACAAGCAGTCAGCAGTAAGATTCATCAAGTCAATTGTCTGCCAGTTCGGGGTCCCGAACAGAATCATCACTGATAACGGGACCCAGTTCACCAGCGCAGCCTTCCAAGACTACTGCGAAGACCTCGTCATCCAGGTGTGCTATGCCTCTGTTGCTCACCCAAAGAGCAATGGACAAGTCGAGAGGGCCAACGCCGAGATTCTCCGGGGCCTCAAGACCCGCACCTATGCCAGCCTGAAGAAACATGGTGCCAATTGGGTGGACGAGCTTCCGAGCACACTATGGGCTAACCGGACATCCCAGAGCCGGGCCACCGGAGAGACACCCTTCTTCATGGTGTATGGGGCCGAAGCTGTGCTTCCCCCAGAGATCACCATGAAGTCTCACCGTGTCCGAGCTTACGACGAAGCCGCGCAGGACAACCTCCGGTGCGGAGACATCGACCTCGTCGACGAGGTCCGATTGCATGCGGCACTCCGTAACGCACGGTACAGACAAGCGCTCCGCTGCTACCACCAGAGGTCTGTGCGTGCCCGGGAGCTGCAGGAAGGCGACCTGGTGCTGCGGCGCATACTTTCTCGTGAAGGGACCCACAAACTCTCCCCTAGTTGGGAAGGTCCCTTCCGAGTCACAAAAGTGTGCCGTCCCGGGTGCGTACGCCTTTCCACCGAGGATGGGGACCCACTCCCGAACTCTTGGAACATCGAACACCTCCGTAAGTTCTACCCATAGAGCAATGATAGGATAGTCTCTTCTTTTTGTAATAGATTCCATAGAGTCCAGGAACAGCGCTCGGAGCAGCTAAGCCTCAGGGGACGGTCCAGGACTACGTTCAGCTTTGCCTGGTTCCGACCCCAAGCGCGTAGAGTCTTGCTTCCCTTCTTAATGGGGCGGGTCGTGGCCTCCATGTATAGCCTGCCTTCCTCCTATGGAAATTTATATGAAAAGAAACCTGTCCTACTTTGCTCTTCCCTTGTGCTCATTTAAATTACGTATTAAATTTTTATGACTGCACTTTCGGCGTATGCTCACCAT
Source organism: Neostapfia colusana (assembly GCA_030760725.1). Classification (NCBI taxonomy): domain Eukaryota; kingdom Viridiplantae; phylum Streptophyta; class Magnoliopsida; order Poales; family Poaceae; genus Neostapfia; species Neostapfia colusana. The sequence continues at coordinate 35,660,990 of JASWHV010000001.1, read as the reverse complement.
GCGCTCCGCTCCCTCTTCTCATTCTCACCTCTAGTCGGCATTTGCTGCCCTACCAAAGGCGGTGGCGTTGGATGTATATGCCGATGGCCAGGGGGGCCCCGAGCTCCAGGCACTTCGCGCACTATAGTCCCCAAGCACCGTACAAATGGATGGGGACCGTAAGCCAAATAAGACTATGAGATAGAGGAGGGGGAGCCCCCAAGGAGAATTACGTTTCCCTTACTTGTGTGCAGGACCTCTCGGCCTCAGCTCCCCACAGGAGTATGATAGGTGCACCCAATCAATGGGACACACCTACCAGGGGGCCGCTACGGGATCGCGCAAGACCGGAACTCCAAGGTAAGACCGAAGAATCCGGACCTTGCCACCTCCGCAGGGGCGAGACCCGAAGGTCCCACGTGTCCAGCGGGGCCAGACCCCCCCCTCCTCAGAGGGGAGCTCCGAGCCCGCCATGTGGCCAACAGAAGCCAGACCTCCCCCCCCCCTCTACGGGGAGAGGTCCGAAGGCTCCACGTGTCCCACGGGGCCGGACCTCCCTCTCCTCAGAGGAGAGCTCCGGGCCCGCCACGTGGCTAGCAGGCCCGGACCTCCCCATTCTCACGGGGCGGATCCTAGAGACCTCCGGGGCCCTTAATATAGTAAGGACCTGGGGAAGGTGTCTGTGCAGAGCTTCGAGATTGGTCAAGGCCTCTGAGTACCTTGCGGAGCTAAGGGCTTGGCCAGGTAAAACCAAGAAGAAGACTAAAGCACGCAGACGCAAAAGATAACAAGAGTCTATTTATACATGGCTCCATGAGCTGGGCTACAGACTCACACAAAAAAACCTAGGGTCCCCGACTTCAGCCCTGGCGGCGTTCTCCCGCTCCGTGACTCGAGCGCGGAGATCTCCTCGGCCACCACCAGCGCAAGAGCCGCTGTCATCAAGGATGCTTCTGAAGCCCCCTCTGCCGCTTCAGCAGTTTCCTTGAAGACTCCTCTGACCCGAGCGCGGAGACCACCTCGGCCATCACCAGTGCAAGGGCCGGTGTCATCAAGGATGCTTCTGAAGCCCCCTCCGCCGCTTCAGCAGTTTTCTTGGAGACTCTGCCACCTGGAGTCCTCCTTGATGCTTCAGCAGTTTCCTTGGAGACTCCTCCGCCTGAAGCCTCCTCGGAGTGTCAGCAGTTTCTTTGGAGACTCCACCGCCTGAGGAGAGAGGACGCGATGCCTGGGAACCTTTAGCCTGTCGTCGCTCAAGAAGAGTCCTGTCGGGATGATAAACCCGAGGCCTCTTGGAGGCGCCACCTCCAGAGGCAAGACATGCAGGCTCCCTAGATCCCTGACTTGGTGCAGGCGTCGCCGCCGGAGGAAGTCGAGAGCGATCCTCCCCCGAAGGCGGGTTAGAAGCCATGGGAGGAGACAAGGTCGCAGAGACTCAAGGAAGGTGCAAGTGCTGGAAGCCTTATAAAGGGAACCTGCCCACATTGCGGCTTCCCTTCACACTTTCCAGTTACGATTCGAAGTGACTCAAAACTCTTCGAATACGCCGTATCGGCAACCGCTTCGCCTCCAAGACCGAGCGCCGATGACAGGTGGGCCCAAGCCGCCTAGCTAAAGCGGTGGGTCAAGGGGTCAGTCTCCCAAGAAGACGAGCCGGCAAGGGGCTTCGGCGGTTCCCGAAGAAAGAGCCGCAACATGCAGAAGTGGCAGCCTTGGGAACCGCCACAGTAAAAGCAACCATCAAGTGGGCGCACGCTCCCACGATTCCAAGACTGTTCATGCTCCGGCGGTGGTCAATGCGGCACTTAGAGGAAGTGCGCGGAACAGAAGAGACGGAGGCCCCACCTCGGGCTCGCTATCTCCCCAGAGATGGGCCCGGGGGCCACTGTCGGTACCCGCGATATGGGGTACCCCCGCGCACAGGGGAAAATGCCTAAGGATCTCGCCCTTCTCCGCAGGGAGAGTTCCGAAGGCGCCACGTGTCCAGCGGGGCCGGACCTCCCTCTCCTCAGAGGAGAGCTCCGGGCCCGCCACGTGTCCAGCAGCAGCCGGACCTCCCCCCACCGTGGGGAGAGGTCCGAAGGCGCCACGTGTCCAGCGGGGCCGGACCTCCCTCTCCTCAGAGGAGAGCTCCGGGACCGCCACATGACCGGCAGAAGCCGGACTTCCCCCTCCGCGGGGAGAGGTCCGAGGGCTCCACGTGTCCTGCGGGGCCGGACCCCCCTCTCCTCTGAGGAGGGCTCCGGGCCCGCCATGTGTCCAGCAGAGCAGCGCTGCCTGCCCCCGAGCGATAGACAGTGGGCGTAAAGACGCCCCATACCTTGCCCGTACAAGGTATTCAAGGCCCGCGCCTTCCCAAGACGCGGAGACGCGGAGCACGCCTCTGTCAGGTGCCGTTGGGCCCAGTTGCATCACAGACTGGCGCGCGGTGTCAGAACCTGCCAGCCAATAAACACAGCGACAAGACATCCCCTGCCGCCTCTGCCGTCATCAACCACTACGACTAGCGTGCGGCATGGGCAGGGCGGCAAGACGAAGACTCAGAAGCCCTCACCAGAGACAACTACCGACATAACTGCAGATACGATAGTCGGCAAGCAATCTCCCCGGGACCACCTGTCGGGTCCCGGGCCCCTTGTAAGCCACGCGAGCCTTGGACTCTAAAAGGCTCTTGTAGGCGACGTTAGCAAGGGTTCACACTCTACCCATTCGCACCCTGGGTTCACACTCCAGCAACTCACACCCTAGGTAACTCATCCTCAAGCTCAGAACTCCGGTTCTGAGCAACAAGCAATACAGCGAGCACCTCAGCTCACCGTGGACGTAGGGTTTTATGCTCCGGCGGCCCAAACAACGTAAAACTCGCGGTGTCAAGCTCCTCCTTAACTAGTCCCTACGCTCAAGCTCTCAGCAAGCGACTAGCCCCTCCGAAAAAGAACCTCCGCGGGCTGCCCAGTGCAGATCCGGGGGAAGTATCTACCACACACTTCGACACCCATAGTGTGCTCGGAAGCTCATCCACCCAATTGGCACCATGTTTCTTCAGGCTGGCGTAGGCGCGGGTCTTGAGGCCCCGGAGAATCTCGGCGTTGGCCCTCTTGACTTGCCCATTGCTCTTTGGGTGAGCAACAGAGGCATAGCACACCTGGATGCCGAGGTCTTCGCAGTAGTCTTGGAAGGCTGCGCTGGTGAACTGGGTCCCGTTGTCGGTGATGATTCTGTTCGGGACCCCGAACCGGCAGACAATCGACTTGATGAACTTTACTGCTGATTGCTTGTTGATGGTGACAACTGGTGTGGCTTCCGGCCACTTGGTGAACTTGTCGATGGCGACATAGAGGTACCGGAATCCCCCGACGGCTCTGGGGAATGTTCCCAGGATGTCCAACCCCCATACGGCTAACGGCCATGAGGGTGGGATCATCTATACCGCCTGAGCCGGTGTATGGATCTGCTTGGCGTGGAACTGGCATGCCTTGCAGCTCTCGACCAGCTTGACGGCATCCTGAAGTGTTGTCGGCCAGTAGAAGCCATGCCGGAAGGCTTTACCAACAAGCGTGCGTGAGGAAGAGTGACTCCCACATTCGCCTCCATGGATCTCAGCGAGCAAGTCGCAGCCTTCCCCCCTGGGTTATGCACCGCATAGGACGTGGTTGGCGCCACGCCGGTAGAGATCCCTTCTACCAGCGCGTATCTCTTAGCCATACGCACGATCCGTTCAACGGTTGCATGTTCATTAGGGAGGATGTTGTCTTTCAAGTAGTCCCGGATCTCCGTGATTCATGCATCGGGTCTGACTTGAGCTTTTAGATCTTGAGCGCTGGGTGGCACGGAGTCCCCAGTGACACTTACGATCCTTGGCGGCATCCATGGCTGCAGGGCCGCTGGGACCACCAGCTTCGAGGTGCTGGTCCAGCCCCCTTCGCCCGGCTTGGCAGGCCGGGCTGTGGGCCGCAGCAACGTCCTCTCGAAGACTCCTTCGGGCACAGGGGCTCCGGTGGAAGCTGTCGAAGTGTTTGGTCGACACTTCCCCCGGACCTGCACTGGGCAGCCCGCGGAGGTTCTTTTTTCGGAGGGGCTAGTTCCTAGCGGAGAGCTTGCGCGGATGGACGAGTTGGTGAGAGCTTGACACGGAGAGTTTTACGTGGTTCAGGCCGTCGGAGCGTAAAACCCTACGTCCACGGCGAGCTCTGGAGCTTGCTGTATTGCTTGCTGCTCAGGGCCGGGGGCCTGAGCTTGGGGGTGAGTTACAGCTTGAGAGTGTATGGCTAGCGTATGAGTTGCGAAATGCGAACCCCTGCTATCGACGCCTACCCGAGCCTTTTATAGTTCAAGACTCGGGCGGCTTACAAGAGGTGCCGGGACCCGACAGGTGGTCCCGGGAAGATCGTCTATCATCTACCGTATCTGTAGTTACGCCGGTAGTTGCCTCTGGTCGAAGGCTTCTGAGTCTTCATCTTGCCGCCCTGCCCATGCCGCGCGCTAGTCGTAGTGGTTGACGACGGCGCAGGCGGCATGGGATGTCTTGTCGCAGCGTTTATTAGCTGGCAGGTTCTGACACCGCGCGCCAGTCTGTGATGCGACTGGGCGCAACGGCACCTGACAGACGCGTGCTCCGCGTTTCCGCGTCTTGGGAAGACGCGGGCCTTGAATACCTTGTACAGGCAAGGTGTGGGGCGCCTTTACGCCCGCTGCCTACCGCTCGGGAGCAGGCAGCGCCGTTCTTCTGGCCACGTGGCGGGTCCGGAGCCTTTCTCTGAGGAGAGAAGGGTCCGGCCTGCGGGGCACGTGGAGCCTCCGGACCTCTCCCCGCGGAGGGGGAGGTCCGGCTTCTGTATGCCACGTGGGGGGCCCGGAGCTCTCCTCTGCGGAGAGGGAGGTCCGGCCCCGCTGGACGCGTGGCGTCTTCGGACCTCTCTCCCGCGGAGGGGGAGGTCCGGCTTCTGTATGCCACGTGGCGGGCTCGGAGCTCTCCTCTGAGGAGAGGGAGGTCCGGCCCCGCCAGACGCGTGGCGCCTTCGGAGCTCTCCCTGCGGAGAAGGGCGAGTACCTTAGGCATTTTACCGTGTGCGTGGGGGTACCCCATATCGGAGGTACCGACAGTGGCCCCCGGGCCCATCTCGGGGGAGATAGCGAGCCCGAGGTGGGATCTTCGTCTCTTCCGATCCGCACACTTCCTCTAAGTCCCGAATTGACCGCTGCCGGAGCACGAATGGCCACGGGATCGTGAGAGCGTGCGCTCACTTGATGATTGCTTTTACTGCGGCGGTTCCCAAGGCTGCCACTTCTGCACGTTGCGGCGCTTTCTTTGGGAACCGCCGAAGTGCCTTGCCGGCTCATCTTCTCAGGAGACTGACTCCTTGACCCCACCGCTTTAGTTAAGCGGCTTGGGCCCACCCGTCATCGACACTCGGTCTAGGAACCAAAGCGGTTGCGGGTGCGGGGTATTCGAAGAGTTCCGAATCGCTTGGAACTGCACCGGGAAGCTTTTTAGAGGGGGTCTTACCCACATTGCAGCTTCCCTTCGCACTTCTCTGCGTTTCCTCTCGGACTCTTGTGCTTTTGCTCTCTTGCCTTTGAGTTCTCCCTTGCCATGGCTTCCAACCCGCTGCCAGAGAAGAAAAGCACTCGATCTCCTCCAGCAACGGCGTCGGTGCCAAGTCGGGATTCTGGGGTGCCTGACACTCCCTACGGTGGCGACTCGAAGAGGCCCCGGGCTGATGCGCTGGGGGAAGCCTCTGGGGCGTCCCCTGTTCCGCCAGTCCAAGCGACTGCGGAGCGGCCGTCGGAGACGGTAGTGGGCTCTGGAAATCCTACCCCGGCTCGGAAGTCGGGGTTCAGAGCCCGCTGGAGTGTCCGCGCTTCTCGGCCTTCCCCGTCTTGCGGGGAATCTGTGCCGATGCGCTCGGAGCCAGGGGCAACTGCCGCGGCCCCCAGGCCAGCGCGGACTTCTCCTGTTCCGGTGTGCCCGGACTCCGCGGCGGCGTCGTCTCTTCCTGCCGAGACGGCCACCGCGGCCCCCGAGCCAGCACAGGTTGATCCTGCGCTAGGCGGCCTGGCTTCTTCTCCAGCACCGCCTTCCCCGGCTCGTCCCTCTCCTCAGGTCAAGGAGCCAGAAGCTGAAAAGAGCCCGGCTGGCCTGGCTGCCAGAGCCGCGGAGCCAGCTTCTCCTGATCGGCGTCTCGTCTCGGCTGCTGGTGCGTCGGCTCTTCCTGAGGACGAGGTAATGGAGGAGGTCGGAGGGGCTGCCCCAGCCTCTGTTGCTCCATTGCCTCTGGCGGACGCCTTCGCGCTTGCCGAGTCGAGCGTCCGGCAGGTCTTGACTGCGCTAGGGCGCGAGCGGGAGGAGTATACGGTTGAACGGGACCGCCTCCTCATCTGGGGGAACCTTATGCGGGAGAGGACCGCGAAGGTTAAGAGCGAGCTCGACTCCAGGCGGGAGTTGCTTGACTTCAGGGAAGCGCTCGTCGACCGGATGAAGCGGGTTGTTGACCGCATGGAAACCCAGTCGCGGCGGATCAACAGGGAGGCCCTGTTGGCACACGCCCGGGCCGAAGAGAGCCTCTCTACTGCTGTGGAAATACGGCAGCGGTTGGAGCGCCGCGAACTCGCCGTTGAGGAGCGGGAGCGTTCCGTGGCAGCTGAGGGAGAGAGGGTCGCCGCGCAGCTGGCCGCGGGCGAGGATGACCTCCGAGCTCGGATGGAGGAGCTGGAGATTCTGAAGGCAGACCTTGACTTGAGGGAGGAACAGGTCTCCCATGATCGCCGGGCGGTCTTGGACCGGGAGTTGACTGCCGGCTTCAAGGCCGCTGAGTTGGAGCGGCTAGCCGAGACTCTCCGCCTTCGGGAGAGTTCCCTGGCGGCCAAGGAGAAGGAATTCTCCGAGAGGAACCTGGAGGCTCTGCAGGCGGCCCGCCGTGAGGTGGAGGAGCTCTCAGCCTTACGGTCCTCCGAGGCCCTTGCGGTCTCAAGCTTCGTGGATCGAGCGGGGTCCGCCCTGATCCCTCTTGGCTTCAGTTCGGTGAGGGCCGCAACTCCCGCATTGAAGGTGGCAGAGGTGATCCCTGCATTGGAGTCGATCGGCGCCAAGCTGGACAGACTCGACTCGGTGGTCGCCAGTGAGCTTGAAGCCGAGGGCCGCGGCTTAGCTTTAGAGGTCGCCTCGCATGTGCTGGCATGCTTCAAGAGCCGCGACCCCTCTTTCTCGCTGGAGCCAGCAAGAGAGGGCCCAGCCGCGGAGCGGGAGGAAGCTGCCAGGGCTCAAGTCGAGGATGTGGCCGCCCTTGTAGCCGCAAGGTTCCGGTGAGAGCCGGGAGGTCCTTAGGACTTGTTTCTCCCTTTTTTATCGAGTCTGTAGTCCAGCTCATGGAGCCTTGCTTAATTTGACTCTCTTGGATACTTGTGTCTGTGATGCTTTTTCCCTCCTTCTTGGCTTTGCCTGGCTGAGTCCTTAGCTCCGCAAGGTACTCAGAGGCCATTTCCAATCTCGGAGCTTCGCACAGACACCCTCCCCGGGTCCTAACCATTTTAGGGGCCCCTGGAGGTCTCCGAACCTCGCCATATGGGGGGTTCCAAATCTGCCGGCCACGTGGTGGGTCCGGAGCTCCTCCTCAAGAGATGGGAGCTCCGGTCATGTGGGACACGTAGGGCTTTCGGAGCCCTCCCGCTGAGGGGGGAGGTCCGGTTCCTGCCTGCCACGTGGCGAGCCCGGAGCCCTCCTCAAGGAAGGAGAGAGTTCCGGGCCTGCTGGACACGTGGGGCCCCCGGGCCCCGCCCCTGCTGGAGGGGCAGGTCCCGGTCCTTCCAGTCCCAGGCCGGTGTAGCTGGTAGCTCCTTTCACCCCGCTTCATGCAGTCCCTGTTGCCGTAACCTGAAGGTCCTGCACACAGGTAGAGGAAACGTAATTCTCCTCGGGGGGTCCTCCCCTCCTGTCTCCTAGTCTTATCCGTCTTATGGTCCTAACCCGCTATACGGGGCTTGGACAATTCTGTGCACGAGGCGCCGGAGCTCCGGCTCCCTCCGAGGTCCGGGTATGGCCGTCCGATCCCTAGTACCGGGCCATGCGCTGGGGAAGCAGAGTGCACGCGCTTTGGGTTCATGACCAGGCAAAGCGGACGTACTCCCCTGGACCTCCGGAGAGCAGGATGCGCATGCTTTGGGCTCTGGGCCGGCTAAGCTGGATACGCACCCTGGACCCCCCATGCACAACGCTGGCCTTTCCTGGAGGTGACCAACTGGCACCGCAACACCTGACTGGGGGAGGCCCGAGAGAATCACTCGGCCATCGGCAGGTGCCTCAAGCGCAGCCACCTTCGGGAGGATAGCAAATGCCGACTATGGATGAGCGCAGGAGAGGGGGAGCTAGACGTATGATGAACATACAGAGATAGTGCGATCATAAAAATTAATGCATAATTTAAATGGGCGCATGAGAGGGAGCTAAGTAGAACAGGTCTCTGTATTCGTGCCCATAGGTGGAATTCTGGCTGTACATGGGGGCAATGTTCCGCCTCGTCTACAAGGGAAGCAAGACTCTACGCGCTTAGGGTCGGAACCAGGCTAAACTGGACGTAGTTCTGTACCGTCCCTTGAGACTTAGCTACCCCAAGCTCTGTTCCTAAGTCCTATGGGGTCTATTACAGAAGTGAATAACCCTGTTCTATCGATGCTCAGTAAGTAGGACTTACAGTGTTGCTTCATGGCAAGGATTTTTTGGGAATGGATCCCATTCTCGGTTGAAAGGCATGTGTACCTGGGGCGGCAACTTTCATGATTCGGAAGGGACCTTCCCTGCTGGGGGAGAGCTTATGGGTCCTTCTTGGAATATAGCGTGCCGCTTCACCAGGTTGCCCTCTTGCGGCCCCCGTCGCGTTTGGCTCTTTGGCGGTAGTGCTTAGAGCATTAGCCGAGACCCTGCGTTGTGGGGTGTTCCCTGCAAGCCGAGTCTTGTCGAAGTTGTTATCTTCACGCTGGATCAGGTCCTGCGTGGCTTCTCTCTGGGGCCCCCGGGGAGTTCTCCCCTTCTGTCTAAGGCCTTCAAGGGGTAGGTGGACCCGGGCTCGCCTTGGATGACCTAAGGCGCCTTCCCCTTCTGGCAAGGCCTTCAATGGGTTGACGGACCTTAGGCGGCCCCCGAGAGGTATGTTCGAGGCACGGAGGCGTGCCCTAGCTGGCTAACGCCTTGGCCCGTCGGAACTAGAGTCCTCACCGTCATGCACTGTCTTTATGACACGCTGAGGCTCCTGGAACCCCACCTGGTGGGCAGCGGTGACTGGGGCATCGGCCTTCTGTTTGCCATCCCTCTGAGGGTAGGGCGGTGCTTCAGCCCTCTGCTGTCTTCCATTGCGGAAGCACTCTGCGAGCCTCTGGATCTCCCAGCACTCGGCAGCAGTATGGTTGCAGGTGCCATGCACGGGGCATAGCCCGCCTTGGCCACTGTCTGGGGCCGGTGATTGCCGCTGCCTCTTGTCAGGGCGTGGCCCCCGAGCTCCACTGGTTGTCGCAGCTGCGGTGACGGGGGCCGTGAATGGTGACTTCATCTTCCCACTCCCCCGGTTCTTGGTCTTCTTGCCACCCCCATAGGCAGCAGCACCGGACCCGGGCTGCCCTCCTGACTCGGAGGTCGGCAGTGCGTGCCAGTTCCGCCCTTCAGCCGCTCTGGCGCACTTGTCCGCCAGGCTAAAGAGCTCCGAGACGTCGCGGACCTCTCTGGTCGCGAGCTTCTCAAGCATTTTCTCGTCCCGAACACCCTGTCGGAACGCCACCACCACAGAGGCGCTTTGGATATGTGGGATGGTGTTGCGCACCTGAGAGAACCGCTGGATGAAAGAGCGCAGCGATTCCCCAGGTTGTTGTTTGACTGCGTGGAGGTCGAGCTCCGTGCCGGGACGGGTGTAGGAGCTGCCGAAGTTGGCGACGAACTGCCGGCAGAGCTCACCCCAGGAGGTTATTGTAACACCCCAAATTTTGATTCAAAACCCAAAACCATGTTCAGAGGGGAATTTAAAATTTTTTGGACGTGTTGCATGTTTTGCGAAAATTCAAATTCAAACTGGAATTCAAATTATACTCAAAACAGAAAAGAAATGGAAAAAGAAAAAGGAAAACGGGAAAAAAACTGGCCAGTGGGCCGAAATCCGCCAGCCGGCCCAGCTACTCCCGCGCCAGCCCGCCCCCGCGCGCGCCGCGCTGCCTCTCACCGACGGGTGGGACCCACCTGTCATCCCTAACCCCAAGCCCCGCGACCCCGGACTTTTCCCCCGAGCGCGCGAAATCGCAACCGACCGGAAACCCGCGTCCCATCGCCCGAATTCTGATCCCAGAGGACACCAACTCGATCACAACAGACCCACCGCCCTCCCCCGGCTATAAAAACCCCCGATCCGATCAGTTTTTCCCACGCGATCGCCGATTTTTACTCCGGTGAGCACCGAGACTTCGCCGGTGAATTCTGGCCGATCTAAGCTCGGAAACTCTGATCTAACTCGCTGGTCTTGATCCACCGCCTCCGGGGAACTTTGCAGGTGCAGAAAACCCGAAGACATACTGTGTAAACTCAGCGCCGACGAGCTTCGCCGTGGTTTTGCCTCGGACCTCGCCGCCGAGCACTTTCCAGGACTCCCGAGCTCGAGAAAACCCCCGAGGTGAGATCCCTGACCTCCCCTCTACCGATCTAGGCCATAAGATCACAGTTCTAGGCAGAATTCTCGAGGATCCGAAACTTTCCGGCGAGATCGCCGCTTCCCGCCGCCGTGCGCCGCCGGCAGCGCCGCCCGCGCTCGATCAGAGCGACGTGGTCGCTTGTGCGCCGTTTATTTTAAATCGCACGGTAGACTTTAAATCCCCGCGTACCGGTTCGATGTTATAATCTCAGCCGTCGGTTTAAAATCGGACGGTCCACGTCAACCCCGCGTTATAAAGACTGGAATTCTTACGTGCTACCCCCTGGGGTTCTCTGGAATTGAGAGCTAGCCCCGGAAACTTCAGATCTAGCCCCTGGAACTCCAGAAAATCATGTAAATTCATTTAAAAATCAGTTTTAGCCCCTGGACTTAATAGAAATTAGGAAAAACACCTCTGATAAGTGTAGCTAGACCCCTGTAAATTATGAAAATAATATTATAGACCCTGTAATGGGGTGAGTTCATTATTTTAACCCTGTTTAGTATTTAATTTAGAAAATTGAATATGTAACTAGTGTTTAAAAATTAAAAAGGGGGACAAACATAATTGTCAAAATTAATTAAAAACTTTCTCAGTACTTAGAAAACTTTGGAGTGAGATAAAAGTATATTTTTGGGCTGAAATAAGTCTGTTTCATCTATTATTCACATTTATTAGTATAGGGACACATTTTTAAGTAAAGAATAGTATAGAAAAATAGGGAAAATAATTATGAAATGGTCTACATCAGAAGCCAAGGTCAAAATATGATTTCAAATTATTTAGGACCAGAACCTATTCTGTTTAGGTGATGTGTATTACTAATTTAATAATAAAATACACAATTATGTATAGGAATATAAATCTGAAAATATAGCAACTAGTAAATGATAAATGGAGTTTCTAAAATCCAAAGAGTTCAGTTTAGGGTTGATAGAAGTTGTAAAGGCACATATGGAGAAGAAAAATACTTTCCATACATACTTGGTAGTTTAATATAAGGAATTTATTTAAAACTGAAACACAACACATATAATGGTGAATGAATTTCATAAATGTGAATGTGTGGTTTGTATGAAGTGTAAGTGTGAACTATGTCTTATGGATTGTTGTTTTTCTTTTGCTATGTGTGATGGTATGAAGTAGAACCTGTTCAAGAACAAGTTATTCATTTCCAAGACCAGGAATACCCATTTCAAGAGCAGCAAGAAGGAGGCAAGTGTCCTTGACCACTTTGATCCTATGCTAGGATATGTAGATAGAATTATCTGCATTGTCAAATGAAATATGAAACCCATGCTAGGAAAGTTTCCCTAGATTTGCATTACTTTGTTTCCTTGTAGCTTGGGTTGGGATTTATTTTACCATGTCATTTATTTACATGCATATGCTTAGCCATGCTTAGAATGGGATATTTGGGACATGAGATCATCAGTTTATATTACCATACTCTTGAATGAGACATTGTGAGTTATGTAGAGGTAGGGATCAAGGCAAGTTGGATGTTTTGGTTGTGTGCTGGGTGCACGAGACTTGGGTTTGTGTTTAGTACTTGCCTGGATTCTAAGGACCGGTTCATGGAGCATGTAACCCGGCTTTACAGTGCCAACCACATGCTGAGATGGGGCAGCTTGGCCAATTAATTAGGTGTATCCCCGGCGTAGTATGGGTGTGTTGGATGGTGCGGGGAGTAGGTGTCAGCTGGACTACCATATGAACCGCAAGGCTCAAGAGGGGGCCACTGCAGCGGGGTTGGAGCCTCTTGTATGCTGTTAGGGGTGAAACCTCAGTGGGCACACGCTCGTCGGGAATCCCTTTGTAAAGGCTTCGTAGTGATCTCTTGGCCGCACACCTGGGAAGTGTGAATGTGGATCGTAGCCACTGGCATAATGGAGGTTCTTTTAGTCCACCCGGCAACGGGGGATGAAATCACTACTTGTGGGTACAGTGGTACAAACTCTGCAGAGTCAAAATTGTCTTGACAGCCGTGCTCACGGTTAAGAGCGGCCTGGACTTATTCATGATTAGAGGATTGATGGTTTTGGAAGTTAAGCGGGGAGCTTAACATTGGAAATGATGTTATGGTTATTGGATTATGATGATGGGATGGGAGATTGGGACCATTTCACTTGTGTAGTAATGTAGGTGCTTAATAAGCTAAGGTGATAGGTATTAATTGCGTAGTGCTTTAACCATGAGTTCAACCTCTCCTTGTTCTAGCCGTGCATGATATAATTTTCCCACACTTGCTGAGTACCATTGGTACTCAACCTTGCATATTTGTTGGTTTATATTGCTGCTCAGGTCAAGATAATGAGGTGGTGTATAATGACCAAGATTTTGGACCCGAGGAAGGCTTTTAGGTTCATGAAGACCCTCGGGCAACGCCTGTGATGGAGCCCCAAAGAATAATATTCCGCTGCTAGTTTATTTACTTGTGATGAACTTATTATTGTCCATCGAGACATTTACTTTGTAAGACTTACTTATATTCGACACCTGGCTTGTAATAAATGATGCTTCACTATTTGTCATCACATGTATGAGAAAATGATCCTGGCATACATGTGATATTCACTTGGTTGTTTCTTCGGAAAAACCGGGTGTGACAGAGGTGGTATCAGAGCCAAGGTTGCCCGTAGGAACATGGACCTAGGTAGAAATGGACGTATTTAAGGACCCTATTTTCTTAAAAACTATTTTCCAAGGTGTGGGTTGAAGAGTGTTATTTAAGGAGTCATTTTCTTCATCTTACCCCAAATTTTCCTTCAAAATGGGATTTTTGTTTAAAAAGTTTATCTAACCTAATTTTTAAATTCTTTTTGTTTTAGATGGTTCGCATGATTCGCACTGCTCGCAAGTCCACGGGAGGGAGAGTTCCCGTAGTTGCCCTTGCCGAAAGAGAGGAGAGTCGTCCAGTGACGTACCTTTCCTACGGATTGGCAGTAGGAGATTTGTTGCGCCGTCTTCGACGTATGCTCGAAGCCGCCGGCAACACGGGCAAGCTCATCATCCACTATAACTCCACCAGGACCATCCGTGAGAAGAGGGAAGAATGGAGTTCGGAGATGAGGATTATACACGAGAATCAGCTGCTGAAGATCCACCATTCTCCAGCTTGTCGAGCAACACAAGTTGACGCAGAGAGAGATGTCACCTGGGAGGCCATCACCTGCCAGAGTCACATCTATCGTCGCCACTTGGACAAAACTGAGTACATGTATGTCCTCCAACGTGAGAGTGGTACTACGGAATACAAGTACCCACCGGTGCAGCAAGGGACTTCCCATGAGCACATGGACTTATGCTTGGAGGATGCTGCTATGCTCAGCACTCGACTGCAGGAGTGTCAACAAGAGCTTCAGGATGTCCGAGACACCCTGAAGGAAACGGAGGCATTGCTGCGAGCTTGCTTAAAGGCGAGAGAAAGAGGAGATGGGAATGAACTGTGTGTCACCGTTAGTGATCCATGGACTCCTGACTCCCCGGATCGCCGAGCGATCAGGCGTCGTCGCACTTCTCCACCAGCAGCCTCCCCACCCAAAGCAGAGTCAGAAGGTAGCCAAAATGAGGAGGAAGATCCTGAGGAGCCAGCTCAAGAGGACGAGTAGTGTAGAATCTTTCCCCTAGCTAACAAGAGGTCGAGTAGTCGAGTCGTTACATAGTTAATGGTGTGATAATGCTTGGTGTGTGACGTGAGTTGTGGAAGCCGTGAGCAATTGTCCACAGCCTTGTCTTCAGATTGTTTTGCTTTGGTGTGTGAACACACAGGAAATAATAGTGCATTTATTTGGTGTGAGATATAAACCCTCGTAAAATTTTAACAAAGCCTCAACACCTTAAAGTACCAACAAATGAAAGTAGTAAGATGATACTAAACGGTATCAAATTAACATTTGTTGATTCTGCCAGATGGCCGGAAGAGGAAAAGGACGTGCTGCCAACCCCGCCAACAACAATGATGAGGCATGCAACCCTCATCTTTCTGGAGGCCAGGACAGGGGTGGTCGCCGTGAAGAAGTTGATCCTCTCCACCAAATGCTGGAGAATCAAAATCAGCTCATTCAGAACTTGACTCAAGTGGTGGCCAACTTGCATCAAGTTCCACCTCCACAAGCGGCACCACGCCAACCAAGGTTGAGTGAGTTTCTAGGAACTCAACCTCCAAAGTTTGCAAGTGCTGCTGAACCTCTGGAGGCAGATGATTGGCTGAAGACTATTGAAAGCAAGATGAGGATCATACAATGCCAAGGGTATGAGAGGGTGCTGTTTGCCTCTCATCAATTGCAGGGACCTGCTGCTGATTGGTGGACCGCCTACGTGGCCGCCCATCATGACCCTGAGAACATCACTTGGGAAGAGTTCAAGCGTAGCTTCCGCAACCACTACATCCCAAGAGGTGAACTCAAAAACAAGAGAAAGGAGTTTTTGGGACTGCAGCAGGGAAACATGACGGTGAGGGAATACCTCACTAAATTTACTCAACTATCCCGTTATGCTCCACGAGACATAGAGACTGATGAGCAGAAACAAGATTGTTTCGTGGAAGGACTTACCGCAGAGATGCAATGTGCCATGTCCTCCAATGAGTATGAAAGCTTTCAAAAGATGGAGGACAGAGATATATACGGATCATAAGAGTTTGAAGTACATATTCACACAGTCAGATCTCAACCTCAGACAAAGGAGATGGTTAGAGCTAATCAATGACTTTGATATAGGCATCAACTATCATCCCGGGAAAGCAAACGTCGTGGCCGATGCTTTGAGTCGGAAAGTGCAGGTCAATAAGTTGAGCTTGAAGGACATGCCCGCGGAATTGAAGGACGAAGTTATAAGGCTCAATCTATGTCTAGTAAATAGTGGTGAAGCCATCGCCATGGAAGTGGACTCCACACTCGAGCAAGACATACGCGAGGGCCAAAAGAATGATGAGAAGATACAAGAGATCCGACAACTCATCAAGGAAAATAAAGCTCCTGGTTTTAGAGAGGATGAACAAGGAACGGTGTGGCACGGGAAAAGAATCTGTGTGCCAGAAGTAAAGGAGATCCGTGAATTGATTTTAAAGGAGGCTCATGATTCTGACTATTCCATTCATCCTGGGAGTACGAAGATGTACCAGGACCTCAAGAGCAGGTATTGGTGGTATGGCATGAAGCGAGATGTCGCGGAACATGTTGCCCTATGTGACACATGTCAGTTGGTGAAAGCAGAACATCAACGACCCGCGGGATTATTGCAACCACTCAAAGTGCCTGAATGGAAATGGGAAGAAATCAGCATGGATTTCGTCGTGGGTTTGCCTAGGACCCAATCAGGGTATGATTCAATATGGGTCATCATTGATAGGCTAACCAAGGTAGCTCATTTCATTCCTGTGAAAGAAAGCTACAGCGGATCCAAATTGGCAGAATTGTACATGTCAAGGATTGTGTGTTACCATGGAGTGCCAAAGAAGATAGTGTCGGACCGAGGGACACAGTTCACCTCGAGGTTTTGGCAAAAGTTGCATGAAACCATGGGAACCCATCTGAATTTCAGCTCTGCCTATCATCCCCAAACTGACGGGCAGACGGAGAGAACCAATCAGATCCTTGAAGATATGTTAAGGGCATGTGCACTCAAAAACAATAGGAGTTGGGACAAGAACTTACCGTATGCGGAGTTTTCCTATAACAACAGCTATCAAGCTAGTATGAAGATGTCACCGTTTGAAGCTTTGTATGGAAGGAAGTGCAGAGCTCCCCTATTTTGGAACCAAACAGGAGAAAGTAAAGTGTTTGGTCCAGAAGTGCTACAAGAAGCCGAGGCAAAGGTGAGGGAGATTCGCAACAACTTGAGGATAGCACAAACACGCCAGAAGAGTTATGCTGATGTACGAAGAAGAGAGCTCGTTTTCAACGTGGGAGACTATGTTTATCTCAAGGTGTCCCCTATCAGAGGACTTCGTCGGTTCAAGGTAAAAGGGAAGTTGTCACCTCGATACATCGGACCCTTTCAAGTTTTGGAAAGAAAAGGCGAAGTGGCGTACCAACTAGAGTTACCGGTTCATCTATCGGACGTGCACGATGTGTTCCATGTGTCACAACTCAAGAAATGCCTGAGGACGCCTGAGGAGGTGTTACCCATGAATGAAGTGGATGTAGCTGAAGATTTGTCTTATGCCGAGCAACCATACAAGATTTTGGAGACGATGGAACGCCTCACCAGAAACAAGAAAATCCGGATGTGCAAGGTGCAGTGGAAGCATCATTCAGAAGAGGAAGCTACCTGGGAACGGGAAGATGAGCTCAAGGCACAATTTCCGGAATTGTTTTCTTAGAAACACCAATCTCGAGGACGAGATTTCTTTTAAGGGGGGTAGAGCTGTAACACCCCAAATTTTGATTCAAAACCCAAAACCATGTTCAGAGGGGAATTTAAAAATTTTTGGACGTGTTGCATGTTTTGCAAAAATTCAAATTCAAACTGGAATTCAAATTATACTCAAAACAGAAAAGAAATGGAAAAAGAAAAAGGAAAACGGGAAAAAAACTGGCCAGTGGGCTGAAATCCGCCAGCCGGCCCAGCTACTCCCGCGCCAGCCCGCCCCCGCGCGCGCCGCGCTGCCTCTCACCGACGGGTGGGACCCACCTGTCATCCCTAACCCCGAGCCCCGCGACCCCGGACTTTTCCCCCGAGCGCGCGAAATCGCAACCGACCGGAAACCCGCGTCCCATCGCCCGAATTCTGATCCCAGAGGACTCCAACTCGATCACAACAGACCCACCGCCCTCCCCCGGCTATAAAAACCCCCGATCCGATCAGTTTTTCCCACGCGATCGCCGATTTTTACTCCGGTGAGCACCGAGACTTCGCCGGTGAATTCTGGCCGATCTAAGCTCGGAAACTCTGATCTAACTCGCTGGTCTTGATCCACCGCCTCCGGGGAACTTTGCAGGTGCAGAAAACCCGAAGACATACGGTGTAAACTCAGCGCCGACGAGCTTCGCCGTGGTTTTGCCTCGGACCTCGCCGCCGAGCACTTTCCAGGACTCCCGAGCTCGAGAAAACCCCCGAGGTGAGATCCCTGACCTCCCCTCTACCGATCTAGGCCATAAGATCACAGTTCTAGGCAGAATTCTCGAGGATCCGAAACTTTCCGGCGAGATCGCCGCTTCCCGCCGCCGTGCGCCGCCGGCAGCGCCGCCCGCGCTCGATCAGTGCGACGTGGCCGCTTGTGCGCCGTTTATTTTAAATCGCACGGTAGACTTTAAATCCCCGCGTACCGGTTCGATGTTATAATCTCAGCCGTCGGTTTAAAATCGGACGGTCCACGTCAACCCCGCGTTATAAAGACTCGAATTCTTACGTGCTACCCCCTGGGGTTCTCTGGAATTGAGAGCTAGCCACGGAAACTTCAGATCTAGCCCCTGGAACTCCAGAAAAACATGTAAATTCATTTAAAAATCAGTTTTAGCCCCTGGACTTAATAGAAATTAGGAAAAACACCTCTGATAAGTGTAGCTAGACCCCTGGAAATTATGAAAATAATATTATAGACCCTGTAATGGGGTGAGTTCATTATTTTAACCCTGTTTAGTATTTAATTTAGAAAATTGAATATGTAACTAGTGTTTAAAAATTAAAAAGGGGGACAAACATAATTGTCAAAATTAATTAAAAACTTTCTCAGTACTTAGAAAACTTTGGAGTGAGATAAAAGTATATTTTTGGGCTGAAATAAGTCTGTTTCATCTATTATTCACATTTATTAGTATAGGGACACATTTTTAAGTAAAGAATAGTATAGAAAAATAGGGAAAATAATTATGAAATGGTCTACATCAGAAGCCAAGGTCAAAATATGATTTTAAATTATTTAGGACCAGAACCTATTCTGTTTTGGTGATGTGTATTACTAATTTAACAATAAAATACACAATTATGTATAGGAATATAAATCTGAAAATATAGCAACTAGTAAATGATAAATGGAGTTTCTAAAATCCAAAGAGTTCAGTTTAGGGTTGATAGAAGTTGTAAAGGCACATATGGAGAAGAAAAATACTTTCCATACATACTTGGTAGTTTAATATAAGGAATTTATTTAAAACTGAAACACAACACATATAATGGTGAATGAATTTCATAAATGTGAATGTGTGGTTTGTATGAAGTGTAAGTGTGAACTATGTCTTATGGATTGTTGTTTTTCTTTTGCTATGTGTGATGGTATGAAGTAGAACCTGTTCAAGAACAAGTTATTCATTTCCAAGACCAGGAATACCCATTTCAAGAGCAGCAAGAAGGAGGCAAGTGTCCTTGACCACTTTGATCCTATGCTAGGATATGTAGATAGAATTATCTGCATTGTCAAATGAAATATGAAACCCATGCTAGAAAAGTTTCCCTAGATTTGCATTACCTTGTTTCCTTGTAGCTTGGGTTGGGATTTATTTTACCATGTCATTTATTTACATGCATATGCTTAGCCATGCTTAGAATGGGATATTTGGGACATGAGATCATCAGTTTATATTACCATACTCTTGAATGAGACATTGTGAGTTATGTAGAGGTAGGGATCAAGGCAAGTTGGATGTTTCGGTTGTGTGCTGGGTGCACGAGACTTGGGTTTGTGTTTAGTACTTGCCTGGATCCTAAGGACCGGTTCATGGAGCATGTAACCCGGATTTACAGTGCCAACCACATGCTGAGATGGGGCAGCTTGGCCAATTAATTAGGTGTATCCCCGGCGTAGTATGGGTGTGTTGGATGGTGCGGGGAGTAGGTGTCAGCTGGACTACCATATGAACCGCAAGGCTCAAGAGGGGGCCACTGCAGCGGGGTTGGAGCCTCTTGTATGCTGTTAGGGGTGAAACCTCAGTGGGCCCACGCTCGTCGGGAATCCCTTTGTAAAGGCTTCGTAGTGATCTCTTGGCCGCACACCTAGGAAGTGTGAATGTGGATCGTAGCCACTGGCATAATGGAGGTTCTTTTAGTCCACCCGGCAACGGGGGATGAAATCACTACTTGTGGGTACAGTGGTACAAACTCTGCAGAGTCAAAACTGTCTTGACAGCCGTGCTCACGGTTAAGAGCGGCCTGGACTTATTCATGATTAGAGGATTGATGGTTTTGGAAGTTAAGCGGGGAGCTTAACATTGGAAATGATGTTATGGTTATTGGATTATGATGATGGGATGGGAGATTGGGACCATTTCACTTGTGTAGTAATGTAGGTGCTTAATAAGCTAAGGTGATAGGTATTAATTGCGTAGTGCTTTAACCATGAGTTCAACCTCTCCTTGTTCTAGCCATGCATGATATAATTTTCCCACACTTGCTGAGTACCATTGGTACTCAACCTTGCATATTTGTTGGTTTATATTGCTGCTCAGGTCAAGATAATGAGGTGGTGTATAATGACCAAGATTTTGGACCCGAGGAAGGCTTTTAGGTTCATGAAGACCCCCGGGCAACGCCTGTGATGGAGCCCCAAAGAATAATATTCCGCTGCTAGTTTATTTACTTGTGATGAACTTATTATTGTCCATCGAGACATTTACTTTGTAAGACTTACTTATATTCGACACCTGGCTTGTAATAAATGATGCTTCACTATTTGTCATCACATGTATGAGAAAATGATCCTGGCATACATGTGATATTCACTTGGTTGTTTCTTCGGAAAAACCGGGTGTGACAGTTATGGACCCCTGAGGTAGATTCATGAGCCAGGAACGGGCTGGGCCGGTCAAGGCGACGGGGAAGTAGTTGGCC
The DNA here is from genome assembly GCA_030760725.1 of Neostapfia colusana. Lineage (NCBI taxonomy): Eukaryota > Viridiplantae > Streptophyta > Magnoliopsida > Poales > Poaceae > Neostapfia > Neostapfia colusana. The sequence goes on along the minus strand of JASWHV010000001.1, from coordinate 35,640,581 downwards.
ATGACAGCCTCGTCGCCTCCTGCAGCAAGTATGGCGGTGGAGTAGATCTGGAGGAACTCCGCTGGGTTGACGCTACCGTCGTACTTCTCAGGCAAGTGCGGGCGAACATGCGTGGCCACCTTGCGAAGCGAAGGTGGGGTGCAAGGGCCGCACATTCTGCACCTGCTGCTGCAGGTACTGGCGCTGCGAACAGGTGGTTCGCACCTGGCACCGCGTATCCCGGCATGGGCAAGGCTGCACCATAGACCGGGGCCGCTACTTGCGGCGCATATGGTGGTGGCATATGTTGCGCAGCGTATGCCTGAGGCGGGGCTCGCATGGCAAAGGCCTGCCCTTCTGGTTGCGTCGAGGCCGACGACATGCTGTCGCCTGCCTCATGGTTGCGATGCCTTTCTCGACGTCGCTCGAGGTACACTCAGGCGTCCTGCCCCAAGTGGCACCGTTCCAGTTCCCTTCGCAGGTCCGTCGACAGGAGCCTGGAGGAGCTGGAATCCGCCGTTAGCCCGTCAACCGTGGGTGTGCTCGTCAGCGACACAGCCGGTTGCCCTGGGCACCGCCCTCGCCGAAACCGAGGGTTCGCGGCGGCGACGACGAGGCGGTCCACCTCGCGGACCCATTGCTGGGTCGCTGAATGGGGCACATCCCTCGCAGGTGGGTTGCGCAGCAGCGCTCTTGCTGCAGCTAGCGCACCTCCATGGTGAACGCTCAGCGCTGCAGAAGACCTCACACTGGTCGGAGCCTGCATAGCCGGAGTCGGCGTTGCCGGAGTCGGCTGCTGGCTACCCGCTTGTGCCGACACACTCCGTCCTAAGTGCGTCGACATGTACTCCCCGCTGGTCACGGTTCGCCGTGAATGCGGAGGGGGAGAGTTTGCCGCTGAAGGGAGCTTGGTCATCTTCGTCGGCGGAAACTCGTCGCGCTAGGGGAAAAGCCCCCCTTCCTGGCGTGCCAAATGTCGAAGTGTTCGGTCGACACTTCCCCTGGGCCTGCACTGGGCAGCCCGCGGAGGTTCTTGTTTCGGAGGGGCTAGTTCCTAGCGGAGAGCTTGCGCGGATGGACGAGTTGGTGAGAGCTTGACACGGAGAGTTTTACGTGGTTCAGGCCGCCGGAGCGTAAAACCCTACGTCCACGGCGAGCTCTGGAGCTCGCTGTATTGCTTGCTGCTCAGGGCCGGGGCCCTGAGCTTGGGGGTGAGTTACAGCTTGAGAGTGTATGGCTAGCGTATGAGTTGCAAAATGCGAACCCCTGCTATCGACGCCTACCCGAGCCTTTTATAGTTCAAGACTCGGGCGGCTTACAAGGGGTGCCGGGACCCGACAGGTGGTCCCGGGAAGATCGTCTATCATCTACCGTATCTGTAGTTACGCCGGTAGTTGCCTCTGGTCGAAGGCTTCTGAGTCTTCATCTTGCCACCCTGCCCATGCCGCACGCTAGTCGTAGTGGTTGACGACGGCGCAGGCGGCATGGGATGTCTTGTCGCAGCGTTTATTAGCTGGCAGGTTCTGACACCGCGCGCCAGTCTGTGATGCGACTGGGCGCAACGGCACCTGACAGACGCATGCTCCGCGTTTCCGCGTCTTGGGAAGACGCGGGCCTTGAATACCTTGTACGGGCAAGGTGTGGGGCGCCTTTACGCCCGCTGCCTACCGCTCGGGAGCAGGCAGTGCCGTTCTTCTGGCCACGTGGCGGGTCCGGAGCCCTTCTCTGAGGAGAGAAGGGTCCGGCCTGCGGGGCACGTGGAGCCTCCGGACCTCTCCCCGCGGAGGGGGAGGTCCGGCTTCTGTATGCCACGTGGCGGGCCCGGAGCTCTCCTCTGCGGAGAGGGAGGTCCGGCCCCGCTGGACGCGTGGCGTCTTCGGACCTCTCTCCCACGGAGGGGGAGGTCCGGCTTCTGTATGCCACGTGGCGGGCTCGGAGCTCTCCTCTGAGGAGAGGGAGGTCCGGCCCCGCCGGACGCGTGGCGCCTTCAGAGCTCTCCCTGCGGAGAAGGGCGAGCACCTTAGGCATTTCACCTTGTGCGCGGGGGTACCCCATATCTCAGGTACCGACAGTTGCCCCCGGGCCCATCTCGGGGGAGATAGCGAGCCCGAGGTGGGACCTCCGTCCCTTCCGATCCGCGCACTTTCTTTAAGTCCCGAATTGGCCGCTGCCGGAGCTCGAACGGCCGCGGGGTCGTGAGAGCGTGCGCTCACTTGATGACTGCTTTTACTGCAGAGACGGGAGCCCCGGCCATGTTGAACACGCAGGGCTTTCGGAGCTCTTCCACCGCGGGGGTAGGTCCGGCTTCCGCCTGCCACGTGGCGAGCCCGGAGCCCCTCTCAAGGCAGGAGAGAGTTCCGGGCCTGCTGGGCACGTGGGGCCCCCGGGTCCCACCCCCTCTAGCCCCGGGTCGAAGTAGTTGGTAGCTCCTTTCCCCCCACTTCACGCAGTCCCCGTTGCCGCAACCTGGAAGTCCTGCACACAGGTAGAGGAAACGTAATTCTCCTTGGGGGCTCCCCCCTCTATTCCTTAGTCATATCTGCAGCAAATTCCGACTAAAGATGAAAATGAGAAGAGGGAATTGAACGCATAGTGAGCACGCGTTAGTAGGGTAATCATAGAAATTTAATAAGTAAATTAAATGAGTACCAAAGAAGAGCAACGTAGGGTGGGCTTCTTTTCATATAAATTTCCATACGGGGGAAGGAGGGCCGCATATGTAGGCCACGACCCACCTCAAGGGAAGCAAGACTCTACGCGCTTGGGGTCGGAACCAGGCGAAGCTGAACGTAGTCTTGGACCGTCCCCTGAGGCTTAGTTGCTCCAAGCCCGGTTCACGGACTTTTATGGAAATTACTACGAAAAGAAAGGCCTGCCTGATTGTTGCTCTAGGGGTAGAACTTACAGCGGTGTTCCGTGTTCCGAAGGTTCGGGTGCGGGTCCCTGTCTTCGGTTCTGGGGAATGGTCCCAGGCCCGGGATGTCCAGCCCCAGTACGGCAAATGGCCATGCGGGCTGGATCATCCATACCGTCCATGCCGGTGTATGGATCTGCTTGGCATGGAACAGGCATGCCTAGCAGCTCTCGACCAGCTCGACGGCATCCTGGAGTGTTGCCGGCTAGTAGAAGCCATGCCGAAAGGCTTTACCGACAAGCGTGCGTGAGGAAGAATGACTCCCACATTCGCCTCCATGGATCTCAGCGAACAAGTCGCAGCCTTCCCCCAGGGTTATGCACCGCAATAGGATGTGGTTGGCGCCACGTCGGTAGAGATCCCCCTCTACCGCCATGTGTCTCTTAGCCATACGCGCAATCCGTTCAGCGGATACACGTTCATCAGGGAGGATATTGTCTTTCAAGTAGTCCCGGACCTCCGTGATCCATGCATCGGGTCTGACTTGAGCATCTGGATCTTGAGCGCTGGGTTGCATGGAGTCCCCAGTGACGCTTATGATCCTTGGCGGCGCTCATGGCCGCCGGGACCGCCAGCTTCGAGGTGCTGGTCTAGCCCCCTTCGCCCGGCTCGGCGGGCCGGGCTGTGGGTCGCGGCAACGTCCTCTCGAGGGCCCCTTCAGGCACAGTGGCTCCGGTGGCAGTGGGGGCCCTCGTTGAAAGGTCGTCAGCTGCGGCTTGCTAGTGCGCGGTACGTGGTGCAGGTTCAAGGCGAGGGGGTTTGTCTCCGCCGTCTTGGTTGATAACCAGACTCGGGATTGCCCTGAGCCAACGACTAGCGAGAAGGATGAGCACTCCATACTCTGCTATGGTGTTGGCTGCCTTGGAATTGAGACGCGCCACATACCCAGACTGCTCCCCCGATGGCATGAGGAACAGTACGCTAGCATCGGCTCCCTGCTTTCGCGGGGAGCCGTGGGTGAACATCATTTGATGAGTCCTGATGAAGGTCAGGGCTCAGGGTCCTGTTTCATCGTCTTCATGGCCCCCTGAGCGTGCGTCTACTTCAGCCACAAGTGAACTAATGCTCGGTTAATGTCTGTATGGCGGGAAAGGGAACCTAGATCAAACTTCAGTAGCTCCGCTGCCCATTTGGCGGCATCGCCCGCCGCATGGAGCTGTGAGGGATAGCTTTTAGCCTGGGGAGATCGCCGGGTGCCCGACACTCGGGGGTCCTCAGGCTGCTTTGGACCTCGCGGGAAGCTCCGCTGTCGTCCCGGGGGCTCCGGGAGGTTGTGTCAGGGATCCGAGGTCTTGTCTTCTGGTGCTTGCTTCTTGGTAGCGGAACAGGTTACTGTGGTATGGGGTTAAAGCCATTGCACGAAAACCAGAAATTCGCGGGACCCCTATCTATGCCGAGTCGGCTTACGCCGGGATTAGTAGGTAGGGGGCGCCCTTCAACTACTTCAGACACAGGGGTCTGATGGGAGCCCTAGCAAGCATTTGGGAAGCACAGCATATCACAGCTTGGTATCGAGTCTACTATTTGCTCTATCAGCCGAAGAGAAAATAGGTCTTTAGGACATGCCTTATTGAGACTGGTGTAGTGGATGCGCTTCCGGATCTTCTCGCTGGCCCTCGGGATAATAACACGGTTTGCCAAGCGCCGGGAGCGGCGGACCCTCCATCTTGTCGGACGGCTGGACGTCGGGAAAGACCTTTAAGTAATGCTCCATCACCTCCCCGGGGATCTCTGGCCTCGGTGATGGCTGTCATGCAGCACATCGACCTCATGCCGGAGGGGGGCAACGAGCGCGCCTTCCTATATGCTACCCGGGCCCCCGGCTACCCGGGTGGTCTGGGTGGCATCGGCGCTGATTCGGATGAGCCTTGTGGGGACGTCGTCCTCATCAAGGGGTTGCACGCGGGGTGCGGCGGTAGAGGCACGGTGGCGTGCACTTGGGTGGAGCTGGTTTGGTCCTGTACTGCCGAGGGCTGGCGCTCTAGTTGCTGTAAGCGCCCGAAGCCTTCCCAAGGCTAATACTGCGGCAACACGGTCTCCACAACCTTGGGGACGCCTGTTGGTGTAGGCATCTTCAAGACAAGGTAGCCGTAGTGGGCTATTGCCATGAATCGGTACAGGGCTGGCCTACCGATTGTGGCATTGAAGGGGAGGTCAGTCTCGGCCATGTCGACCAGAATGTACTCCGTCCGGTAGCTGCCCGGTGCCCCAAAGGTCACCGGGAGGCTGATGCGGCCGTAGGAAACGACCTGTCCCGGCCCTACCCCTGAGAGCGGGCTTGATGGGGCGAGCTTGGCCATCGGGATCTGCAGCTTCTGGAAGGCTGCGTGACTGATGAGGTTCAGTCCAGCCCCACCATCCACCAAAACGTGGTACATCTTCACGTTGGCGACGGTAAGGGCCACCACGAGCAGTAGTTGGCCGGCCCCAGCCATGTTCCTGGGGCAGTCAGTGTCATCGGAGCTGATGGGGGTTCCCATCCACCTGAGGTGCGGTACTGCACCTGGGAGGGGAGCCACCGACGCTACCGCTCGTCTCAAGGCCTTAGCCATGCTTCTGGTCAGCGGGGTCAGCGGACCCGCCGAAGATGTCACAGGGCATCTTCCAGTGCTCGTCGTCACTGGAGATGGAGCTTCCATGATTGCGCGCTGCCTTTGCGGCGCGCCGGAGCTCCTGGAAATCCACCTGGCGGTCGTCGCCGTCTCGGGCCTCGACCTTCTGGTTGCCCTCCCTTACTATAGGATGGGGCATCAGCTAGGGGCTGCTTCCCCTTCCGGAAGCGCCCCGCGAGCTTCTGGATTTCCCGGCCTCTGTAGGAATTCTGCCGGGTTGATGCTGCCGTCGTACTTCTCAGGCGAGAGTGACCGAAACTTGCGCGGCCATTTTGTGAAGCGAAGGCGGGGCGCGAGGGCCGTACACCCTGCTTCTGTCGCCGCAGGTTCTGATGCCACGAATGCTTGGTTCGCGCTGAGCATCGCATGCTCCGGCGGCCATACACAGGACATACGACTGTGGCATATTGAGTAGCAGCGCTCTTCGCTGCAGCTAGCGCACCTTCACTAGGTACACCCAGCGCTACTGAAAACCTGACGCTGGTCGGAGCCCGCATTGCCGGGGTCGGCGCTGCCAGAGCCGGTTGCTGGCTCCCAGTGCAGGTATCGGCGCCGCGAACGCCTGGTCCTCCACTGGCACAGTATGCCCCGGTATGGGCAAGGCCGCTCTATAGACCGGGGACGCCATTTGCAGGGCATATGGTTGTGGCATATACTGCGCGACGTATGCCTGGGGCAGAGCCCGCGTAGCGAAGATCTGCCCTTCAGGCTGGGTCGAGGCCGACGTCAAGACGGTCTACCTCGCGAATCCACTGCTGGGTCGCCGCCTGAGGCGCGTCCCCAGCAGGCGGATTGCGCAGTAGCGCCCTTGCTGAGGCTAGCGCACCCCCACCGGGTACGCCCGGCGCTACTGAAGGCCTGACACTGGATGGAGCCGGCATTGCCGGGGTCGGCGCTGCCAGAGCCGGTTGCTGGCTCCCAGCTTGCCTTGTCACACTCCGTCCTGAGTGTGTCATCATGTACTCTCCCCTGTGGTCACGGTTCGCCGTGACCGCGGAGAGGGTGAGTTTGCCGCTGAAGGAAGCTTGGTCATCTTTGTCGGTGGAAACTCGCCGCGCTAGGGGAAAAGCCCCCTACCTGGCGCGCCAAATGTCGAAGTGTGCGATCGACACTTCCCCCGGGCCTGCACTGGGCAGCCCGCGGAGGTTCTTTTTTCGGAGGGGCTAGTTTCTAGCGGAGAGCTTGCGCGGATGGACGAGTTAGTGAGAGCTTGACACGGGAAGTTTTACGTGGTTCAGGCCGCCGGAGCGTAAAACCCTACGTCCACGGCGAGCTATGGAGCTCGCTGTATTGCTTGCTGCTCAGGGCCGGGGGCCTGAGCTTGGGGGTGAGTTACAGCTTGAGAGTGTATGGCTAGCGTATGAGTTGCAGAATGCGAACCCTTGCTATCGACGCCTACCCGAGCCTTTTATAGTCCAAGGCTCGGGCGGCTTACAAGGGAAGCCGGGACCCGACAGGTGGTCCCGAGAAGATTGTCTATTATCTACCGTATCTGTAGTTACGCCGGTGGTTGCCTCTGGTCGAAGGCTTCTGAGTCTTCATTTTGCCGCCCTGCCCATGCCGTGCACTAGTCATAGTGGTTGATGACGGCGCAGGCGGCATGGGATGTCTTGTCGCGGCGTTTATTACCTGGCAGGTTCTGACACCGCGTGCCAGTCTGTGATGCGACTGGACGCAACGGCACCTGACAGGCGCGTGCTCCGCGTTTCCGCGTCTTGGGAAGACGCGGGCCTTGAATACCTTGTACGGGCAAGGTGAGGAGCGCTTTTACGCCCGCTGCCTACCGCTCGGGGGCAGGCAGCACCGTTCTTCTAGCCACGTGGCGGGTCCGGAGCTCTTCTCTGAGGAGAGGGAGGTCCGGCCCCGCTGGACGCGTGGCGCCTTCGGACCTCTCTCCCGCGGAGGGGGAGGTCCGGCTTCTGCACGCCACGTGGCGGGCCCGGAGCTCACCTCTGAGGAGAGGGAGGTCCGGCCCTGCTGGACGCGTGGCGTCTTCGGACCTCTCTCCCGCGGAGGGGGAGGTCCGGCTTCTGTATGCCACGTGGCGGGCCCGGAGCTCTCCTCTGAGGAGAGGGAGGTCCGGCCCCGCCAGACGCGTGGCGCCTTTGGAGCTCTCCCTGCGGAGAAGGGCGAGCACCTTAGGCATTTCACCTTGTGCGCGGGGGTACCCCATATCTCAGGTACCGACAGGCCTGTTTCTTTCTTTTTTATCGAGTTCCAGCCCATGGAGCCATGAATACATAGACTCTTATGACCCCTCGTGCCTGTGATGCCCTTGTCTTCTTCTTGGCTTCTCCTGGCCGAGCCCCTAGCTCCGTAAGGTACTCATAGGCCTTTACCAATCTCGAGGGTCTGCACAGACACCTTCCCCAGGTCCTTACCGAATTAAGGGCCCCGGAGGTCTCCGGAGCCGCCCCACGAGGACGGGGAGGTCCAGATCCGATGACCACGTGGCGGGCTCGGAGCTCTCCTCTGAGGAGAGGGAGGTCCGGCCCTGCAGGAACGTGGAGCCTTCGGACCTCTCCCCTTGGAGGGGGGAGGTCCAGCTTCTGCCCGCCATGTGGCGGGTCCGGAGCCCCTCCTGAGGAGGCGGGAGCCCCGGCCCCGCTGGACACGTGGGGCCTCCGTGTAAACGGCTCAGATACCAATGCTGAGACGGCCCCACGGGACCTCGTTGGGTGGTGCCGTGTTATGCGGCACCCAACAGCACACGGGTCGATGAACACACATCATATTACATAAATAGTTTAGCGGAAGCATACAAGAATGTTTTACAAATAGTTATATCAGAGTAAAATACAGCGGAAGACTATCACTCTCATGATTCATATCTAAACTAGCAACAAAGAAACGGTCCAGCCCACGGACATTTCTTACTAGCAACACAAAGACAATCTGCAGCGGCGAGGATGCTCTTTGAGTAAGCACTCGGAGGTTCCCGAGTCTCATCGGCACCCCTTCTCATAAGCATCGAGTCAGTTACCTGCAAAACAACTCGGATAGCATCCGTGAGCATAACGCTCAGCAAGGCTTAACCGTCACCCTAAACATGAAACTCTAAGTGAGGTTATGAACCTAACATAGGATGGCATAAGCATAATTAAACTCACCTAAAAGTGCATCCTTACTTTCAGGTATTAATTGCAGCATTTTAAGTAACCCTGGGCACGCCACATCGGAAGTCCACAATCAGACAAGAAACGCTTTCCCACGATGTAAATTGCTCATGGCATAAAAGAATCGAGTTTGCACTAGCCTATTCATCAAGATCCAATACAACGCTAGTATAATACTTCACATCAATATGATTAGTTCCTTTCTCATGCAAGTTCTTACTACGCCACAACTGTGAGAACAAGTATGCTTGGTCCATTCCGCGAGCGACGGTGATTCAAATCAATAACACCCGGACTACACGACACGTACGCCCGTACTCGATGTTGCCTACAACAACCATCACTGACGTCGTACGTGGCAGCCTTTCCCCCGTTTCACCCCCGCTGAATCGATCAAGTCGCCCCGTACAGTAGCTACTCTCATGGTGCACCTTCCGACATGAGATGTCATGAGAATATTACCCACATACTGCACACCGGCCGTCCGCCTGAGGCGACCCGAAAAGTCCCAACGACAGCTTCCCGAGGTACATCGGTTTACTGGGTCCCATATATCCAGCATCAGTCCGGTACACAACTCAAACTTGTTCAACAGGGCCGCATACGGATCGGTCCTTGACTGACACGGACAGGTCTACAGCACCCAGGCCCCTATGTCCTGCTGCTCCTACAACCTTCCGGTCTCCACTTTAACTTGCTAATTCAATTACGAACCAATCCCGTATGCCCCTATTGTTCCTAAATCTGCGAGTAGCATCTCACCACTCGACTTCTACCGCACCGTACTTAAGCTTGGCAGTTCTACACGGTGATAGACACCTACCCAATACTCCATGGGTCATTTGGCTATGCAAGTGGAGTATCAAACACTAGACCTAATGCATAATTTATATCCTGACCGAAAGTGAATACAAAACAAAAACTTAACAGCTGTTAAATGCAAACCAGAGCTTGCCTGTTTTGCAGGGTAGTCGTATATAAGCAGTTAGTATCCTTGCAGATCCACCCTTGACTCTCCGGAGCTTGATCCACTTCGATGAATCACTCCTTTGAGTCCCCTTCGTTGTGGTTCCTACTGAGATGCATATGCACATGTTTTATAGAATGTAATGGAAAGAAGTTATAGAATTAATCTCTTAGTAACAGAGGTTGTGTGGAAAAGCCAAGCATGGCTTGGTTTGCCTCTATTGTGCAAAGAACAGAAATAAACTAATTTGTCCTAAAGGCTTTAGCTATACACTAATCATGTTCCGTAATGAACATAATAGATAAGCTGAAAGGATTTGAGTGCAACTGAAGAACAAGAACTCCAATGGCCTCAAAACTTTTACAGCAGGTTCTATAATACCTAAGGATTTAGCTTGCCAAATTGCAGCTAATGTAGAGTCATATTGTGTCCTCCATAATTCTCACAATATCTCTTATGTATTTTTCCCTTATACATAAGTATGGAGAATAAGAACAGGGAGTTCAAGAACTCATCTTGGGCTGATAATTTACATGTTAGTTCTTTATCACATGAGAGTCATCTGGTCCAAAATTCAGCCCTTTTACTTGAGTAGTTCTCCCCGAACAATTCTTTAAGCATTTGCACTCAAAAGAATTAATTCTGGAGTAATGTGCATTTTCATGCCCAATTAGATGAACTACAATTCCAAGTATGTATCAGAGAGCCTGACTAAATTTTCCTATGATTTTTGGAGCTATGGATTGCCCAGAACAGATTTTTGAATTGGGAAACATTTTCTGAAAATGTTTCTGGATTCTTTTGAACACAGTAGTTTGCATTTAGCAAATTCCTACTCCAATGATCTTCAAATGAGCTGAAAATTTGCTAGTAGGTCAATACTATGCTAAAGGATATTCTGGCAAAATTTGGGTATTTTTGGATAACCCAAACTCCCTCAATAATTCTTTTTCAGAAAACCTTCAAAGAATTTTCCAGAATATAATATTGACTTTCATAGAAATCTGAGTTCATATTTGGATATAACTCAGAGAGATGAATCCAACCCAATTGGAATCACTCAAATTGGAGTTTTCCACAGGGAGATATGAATTTCTAAAGATTGAGCTAAGTCTGGAATTATTTTCCTATTGAAAATCCCACTGGGCCCGCTTATTTGAATTCCAACCAATCAGAACTCGGCCACACCGGGGCCATGGGGTTTTTCGCGCCAGCACACGGGATCCCAGCCACACCCGATCCTGGATTTGAATTCTGAGCTGCTGACAGGCGGGGCCCACGCTTCGTCTTCTACCTCCGGCTTCCTCTCTCGCGCCCGCGCGCTCCCCCTCGCCGGAGTAACCGGAAGCTCGCCGGACCGGCCTTCCCGGCCACCGCCGGAGCTACAACTCGCCGCCAGGGGGTTTAGGGCCTCGAGGAACATGGTTGTGGGGTTTGCTAGGGCTGCCGACGACCGGAACATGGCCGGCGACGTGTAACTGCCTCTGTGGAAGTCCGACAGCGTCGCCCGGGGTCTCCAGCCCTCAAAAGCTTGTGCCGACGAGCCCTACAGCACCAGCGTACCTCTAGGAGGGTCGACATGACCTCAAAGTGGCTCGGGAATGGCTGGAAATGGGTTGTCGCCGTGCGACCAAATGGGTCCGCCGGAGAAGTGATCGGTAGACCTCAAAATACGTCGCCCCAAAGGGTTTTCATGCGATGAATGCTTAAGAGAATATGATCGCCGGCTAGTCCAGCTCCTACGTGCAAAGTTTGACGAGCTAAGAATGAATATAAGTGGAGAATTTCGGATTTCCATACCGGATGCTCGGGTTGACGTCGCCGGAGCAAAACTTTGAAATTCGCCGGCGATGCTTCACGGTATGGCCTGAGCTTGGGCTGAGAGCAGCACCGCACCCGTGCGCGTCCGTAGGTGTGATCGTTCGGCCGTGAAACCCGCTGTGGAGGGCTGTCCACGAGCGCCCGATCACTTTCTCGGCTTAGGTCGCCGCGGCGGCGGTCGTTCTCGGGCACCGGAGGCCGCAGCTCGCTGGCTTGCGGGTCAGGGAGGTGGAGGCCGAGCTCGCGGTGATGTTTAGCAGGTCAGGGGAGGAAAAAGCGTGGTGGTTTTGCCGTTCTTCCGATCGGACCGAGAGGCGGAGGGGAAGACGGTCGCTGGCCGTGCGCTCACGAGGAGGAGAAGAAGGGACGGCCTTTGCTTCGTCCAGGGCGGGGGGGGGGGGGGGGTTGATCAGGCCGCAGAACCGCCTCTGGGCGCCGTATGTGGGGAAATGCAGCAGCTGGTGGCGCTGCCAAGCGTCCCCGTGGCTCCACGGTGGGAGCTGCTCGTGGCCCACGTGCTGCTCGACGAATTTCCCCACTGGGGCTGACTTAAGGTGCAAGGCTCCTCTTTTAGCTCTATGACATGTGGGTCCCACTCCACATTCCCTCCCCAAATATCTTCTCAAGCTGATCCTCTTAATTCCCACAATTCTGAGTTTAAAGTATGGGTTAGAATTTAAATCCTTCCAATTCAGTTTGAATTTGCTTTTCCAAATTTGAATTTGGTTGAAGTTTGCAAATTCTCCTCTTTAACTCCCTTTTGAGCTCACCCTACAATTGAAAAGTTTATGAGCAAACTTTTCCCTATAATCCCAACTATAGGGCTGCATGTTTACTCAAAGTTTTTGGTCACTACATGTGTGAACTTTGAATTTAAAAATCTGATTTTTAAACTTACATGCAAAGAGGTATTTAACTCCTTATTGGTCCAACACTTTTAAATAAAAAGGTGAACCTCATGTTGGATATTCATCCATGTATTACCTTGCATGAAGAAAAAAAAATTTTAGCAAGTCCCATTTTTCCTGTCATTGCCACACATATGAACTCAAACCATAGTTTTTATTCATACACATTTTTGGGACTTTTACATTCCTCCCCCCTTAAAAGAATCTTGTCCCGAGATTACAAAAGAGGAACGAGACGGGAGAGGTAATTACAAACTGTACAAAGATAAAAGTTCCGGGTAGTTGGTGCGGAGATAATCTTCACTTTCCCACGTCGCCTCTTCCGCGGTGTGATTACTCCACAGCACCTTGAAAAATTTGATCGTCCGGTTCCGGGTTACCCGGGCCTTTTCATCCAAAATCTGAACCGGTCGCTCGGTGTAGGTCAGGTCCGGTTTCAATTCGTCGATGTCCTCAGTGCGAACAGCAGCGGTGAATTTGAGGCACTTCCGCAGCTGTGAAACATGAAATACATCATGAACACCCACTAGACTTGCCGGTAATCCCAGCCGGTAGGCTACGGGTCCGCACTTCTCCGTGATAGCGAAAGGACCAATAAAACGGGGAGCGAGTTTCCCCTTTACACCGAACCGGTGAATTCCCTTCATCGGAGATACACGAAGATATACGTGCTCTCCGACGTCAAAATGTAATGGCCTACGCCTTTGATCGGCGTAGCTCTTATGTCGGGATTGGGCAGCCTTTAAGTTCTCTTGTATCAACCGAACTCGGTCTTCGGCTTCGTTGACAAGATCAACCCCAAACAGAACTCTTTCGCCAGACTCACACCAATTCAGCGGTGTGCGACACTTCCGGCCGTAGAGAGCTTCATACGGTGCCATTTTAATACTCGCTTGATATCCGTTGTTGTATGAAAACTCCGCCAGCGGTAGGTGATCGTCCCAATTCCTACCGTGGTGGATGGAACATGCTCTCAACATATCCTCAAGTACTTGATTCACCCTCTCAGTTTGTCCATCGGTTTGAGGGTGATATGCGGAGCTTCTAATTAGCTTGGTGCCCAACGAGGCATGCAGCTGCTCCCAAAACGAGCAACGAACAGCGCACCTCGATTTGAAATGATGGTCTTCGGGACACCATGTGAGCAAATAATTCTGGAGATGAATAACTCCGCATATTGCCTTGCTCGATAATGAGTGTTCACCGGTATGAAATGAGCCGACTTTGTCAACCGGTCGACGATCACCCATATCGAGTCATGCTTCCTGGATGTGAGCGGTAATCCGACGATGAAGTCCATACTCACATCCTCCCATTTCCACGCCGGGATCTTCAAAGGTTGTAGCGGTCCGGCTTTCCGCATATGATCAGCCTTGACCCGTCTACACGTATCGCATTCGGATACGTATTTAGCAATCTCCCTCTTCATCCTCGTCCACCAAAATTTCTGTTTCAAATCTTGGTACATCTTGTTACTTCCAGGATGAATGGAAAACTTCGACAGGTGGGCTTCATCCAAGATTTTCTTCCGGAGTTTCATATTGCGCGGTACCACTATACGGTCGTTAAACCATATTGTACCGTTCTCATCCTTCCGGAAACATTTCACCTCTCCGTTGTCTAGTCTTCTCCGTATGTGAGACATACCTCTATCTCTTCTTTGAGCTTCAACAATCTCTTCACGGATTGTTGGAATGAGTGCGAGATTATAAAGCGCGCCATACGGAATGACACGGAGGCTTGGTTCCTTGTCTCCTAACTCAGCAGCCGCCAAGTTGTGAACGTGGGCTTTCCGACTCAGCGCGTCGGCAACCACGTTTGCTTTTCCCGGATGATAGTGGATCTCAATTTCATAATCTTTTATGAGCTCCAACCATCTCCGTTGCCTCATATTCAGCTCCTTCTGCGTGAAGATATACTTTAAGCTTTTATGGTCGGTGTAGAGGTGAACAAGATTACCAAGCAGGTAATGCCTCCGCATCTTCAATGCCAACACCACAGCAGCAAGCTCAAGATCGTGAGTTGGATAATGTTTCTCGTGGTTTCGCAGTTGACGAGACCCATAGGCGACTACACGCCCTTCTTGCATCAGAACGCAGCCGAGACCGATGCCGGATGCATCACAGTATACATCAAATGGCTTCGTCGTGTCTGGCTGAGCAAGAACTGGAGCTGTGGTGAGATGTTTCACCAAAGTCTTGAATGCAGATTCACATGCTGTATTCCACATGTATTTAGTGCCCTTCCTCAGTAGCTCCGTCATTGGTTTAGCAATCTTTGAGAAGCTCGGAATAAACCTCCGATAATACCCTGCTAAACCTAGGAAACTTCGGACCTCGTGGACTGATTTGGGAGATTCCCATTTCAGCACTTGTTCAATCTTTCTGGGGTCCATGGCGATACCTTCTGCTGAAATAATATGGCCTAGGAAAGGCACTTGATCAATCCAGAACTCGCACTTACTAAACTTGGCATATAAATGGTGCTCCCTCAACCGTTGTAGCACAATGCGTAGATGTTCAGCGTGTTCTTCTTTAGATTTGGAGTAAACCAATATGTCGTCGATGAATACCACGACGAACTTGTCTAACTCCGGAATGAACACAGAATTCATCAAATACATGAAGTGTGCCGGAGTGTTGGTTAATCCAAATGACATGACGAGGTACTCGTAGAGTCTGTATCTCGTCGAGAAAGCTGTCTTCGGTATGTCCTCCGGTCGGATCTTGATTTTATGATAGCCCGACCGAATATCCATCTTCGAAAATACCTTTGCACCCACAAGTTGATCAAACAGGATGTCGATGCGAGGCAAAGGATACTTGTTCTTGATCGTGACAGCATTGAGAGGACGATAATCAACACATAGCCGTAGTGTTTCGTCCTTCTTCTTAACGAACAGCGCTGAGCAACCCCAAGGTGAAGAACTTAGTCTTATGAAACCCTTGCTCATAAGTTCATTCAGTTGCTCTTTCAACTCCGCTAGCTCATTAGGTGCCATCTTGTAAGGCCTTCGTGAGATAGGCGTCGTTCCCGGCGCCAGTTCAATTTTGAACTCGACGTCCCGTTCGGGCGGCATGCCCGGTAAGTCATCGGGAAATACGTCGGGATAATCACGTACCATCGGAATATCTTCAAGCTTCAGCGCTTCCGTGTGGTAGGCCTCTACCATATCTGGGTCTTCGCTGTCTAAAAACAGTGTGTGCTGTCTGTGAATCGGCGAGTCAATCTGGACAGTCCGGTTACCGATATTGAGAACGGCACCGTGACGATTTAACCAAGACATCCCCAATATAATGTCTATCTTCTGCCTATCCAACATAATCAGCGATGTTGGGTATATCTTTCCGCCCAAACACAAAGCTGCTTGGGACACAATCTGATTGGCAGAGATATTTCCTCCCGGTGAACGTATAAGAAAACTCGTCGTGGGAGTATTGGTTGATAATTGGTGCTGATCCACGCATGTTTTGCTGATAAAATTATGGGTTGCACCGGAATCTAAAAGTATGAGCACGGGTACGTCTTTGAGAGTGAACATGCCCGCTAACACCGATGCTCCCTCCGGGACATCCTCAATAGCAAGATGTTGCACACTCCCAGATGGCAATGCTGTTATGTTGACTTGAGCAGGTGGCGGCATACCACCTGACGATGATGGCTGTCTGGTGTTCACCAACTTCTCCCGGCATTCCTGCCTAAAATGCCCAGAACGGTGGCAATAAGAACACGGAGGTTTCCCCGGTCCTTCGTTGACTTGTGGTTGAGAAGTTGATGTACTTAGCGGCAGCAATGATGCCACAGGTGTCATTTGTTGCTGCGGCAAGGGTGTTGCTTCAAGACATGATTCTTGAGCTGGAAATCTGTACGGAGTTGATCTCACTGGCGCTTGCCATCTTTCATCGGATGGTGTGTGATACACCACACAGTATTTGCGAGGAACAACTGGTATGTCTTCTAGCACATCCTCCCGGTCCCTCTTTTCTGCTTGACACTCAAGTGTCGCTTGTTCTTGCAGCAGAGCAGAACTGATCAACTCGGTGTAACTGCCTTAATTGAACAAAGCTAACTTCTCTTTTAATATGGCACTCAAGCCATAGAAAAAGTAGTCACACATTGCAGCTTCGCTCGTGGCATAAGCAGGAGCATATTGTGCCAGAAGGTTGAATCGTCTGACATAATCGATGACACTCATGTCCCCCTGCTTCAAGTTTCTGAATTCTTGCTGCTGGGCCTTGATAAAACCCATAGGAATGTGACGAGCCCGGAATGCTTCACGAAATTCCGTCCATTCCACTTGATGGCCTTCCGGAACGGTGGCGAGATACGCAAACCACCAATTTCCGGCGGCTCCATGGAGCTGTTGAGCTGCAAATGATGTCTTCTGAAACTCGTCGCACTCAAACACTCCAAACTTGGACTCCATAACTCGAAGCCACTGATCAGCTTCCACTGGTTCATGGGCTTCCGTGAAGATTGGCGGTTGTGTCGCCAAGAAATCCAAGTAGGCGTTCCGAGGTGGAACGTCCTGTTGTGCACGCTGGAGTAAGCCCTGTTGTACCAAGGATTGGAGTAGTCTTGTGTTCTCTTGACTTGACTCGACCATCTGAGCCATGATATGCACCCATACCGTTGATGGCGGTGCCCCTGGTGGAGTCGAGTCATCACCGTCTCGATGAGAACCTTCAGTCCTACTCGGAGAATGAGTACGCACCATACTGCAAAAGCATAATTTTGAGGGGAGTCACAACTTGATCTAGCAGTATGTGAAAGTATGTAAAACATGAACATGCTAAAACTTTATGAAAGCATAACAATACTTCATGTTTACATATCTTTCTAAAGCCAACAAAAACAATCCCCATTTGCTGTACAGAACCGACCTTTCTGTACTTAATCCAGATTTGGATCCAGTTACCAGCATTTTCATAACTCAAGTTGAACACAAAAGTTAAATTTAACTTCTGTATCTTTGCAACGAGTACTCATATGCCCCTAGATCATCTCTGGATCAATAGCTATGACTGTTCAAAGTTGACAGAATTTCTGGGTAAATTTTGCCAGCACCTCCTTTGTACGTGGCTGTTTTCATCACAGTTTTACATACAAATGAAGTACAATTCTGAACACACTATGAACTACAAAATTGTTGCAAATTTCCTAACCTTTCCAACGGTGAATCATATGACCCTTAGAAATTTTTCTACAGACTGTGACGGCTAATTTACAGCAACATCCAGAGAAGTCTGCAGCTGCTCTGTTTTCTGAACAGTTTGCATTCATCTGGACGTTCAACCAAGTTAGTGTCGGATTTGGCTCTGGAGTTCTACAGAAAAGTTGTAGAGAACTTAATAAACTTTCCAGAACTGTATCAAACACCTCCATTGGGTCAAGCTAATCAGAGTTACGCTCTGTTAAAATTCGGCAAAACTTCTGCCAGAACAGAGCACTCTGTTTTTGAGATCAAAAGAAGCCTAGTAATTCTCTTCTTTGAAACTTAGTTCAAATGCAGAGTTCAGTAACTAATATGTGCTTTATCACATCCATTTTTAGTTTGGAAGTTAGTCATGAATGATTTCTTCATAGATAAGAATACTATCCAGTGTAGTACGGTGATGATGCACCGTAAGACATATGACGGTACTACGTTGCCTCACCAAAGAAAAACCTAACCGGATTACACCAGCATAAACGTATCATTAGGTGGCACTAAAACGGTCACTCGCAAACGTGTTCTACACGCACTAAGGTTTTTCGTGGTTAGCACCTACATAAGCCACACTCAATCATCAGGTCCGGCTGCACACCGAACCCGGTATCCATAACAGTTTGTACACCCGGCCGTCATCACTCGCCCAGGTGTTCTCAAGCCAAACACGCCTTGAGCTACGTGTTCACGTTACTGACCACATGACGGGGTCTCCCAAATTGCACCACGCACGCCTGGGACAGACGCTGCTCGAATACCCCAAACGACATGAAGAGTCGTAGAGGATACTAAAGCGGGTCGGGTTACCTGCCACCCGTGGGGCTCCACCCTTAATCTTGTGCGCACTGGTGGACAGCGCATACGTGCACCCCCCAAGACATAGACGTCCCGAGATGCACGATTTTCTGACATAACACATAAGTTAGGTTGCCACCTTCATAATATGCTAATAGTTGTCCTTATGTGGGTCTAGTACCGTTATCTCACCGTATCCTAAGTTTTTGACATAATATGATGCCCAATCCGTGCTCTGTTCCCAACGCAGCTCTGATACCAGGTGTAAACGGCTCAGATACCACGCTGAGACGGCCCCACGGGACCTCGTCGGGTGGTGCCGTGTTATGCGGCACCCAACAGCACACGGGTCGATGAACACACATCATATTACATAAATAGTTTAGCGGAAGCGTACAAGAATGTTTTACAAATAGTTATATCAGAGTAAACTACAGCGGAAGACTATCACTCTCACGATTCATATCTAAACTAGCAACAAAGAAACGGTCCAGCCCACGGACATTTTTTACTAGCAACACAAAGACAATCTGCAGCGGCGAGGATGCTCTTTGAGTAAGCACTCAGAGGTTCCCGAGTCTCATCGGCACCCCTTCTCATAAGCATCGAGTCAGTTACCTACAAAACAACTCGGATAGCATCCGTGAGCATAACGCTCAGCAAGACTTAACCGTCACCATAAACTTGAAACTCTAAGTGAGGTTATGAACCTAACATAGGATGGCATAAGCATAATTAAACTCACCTAAAAGTGCATCCTTACTTTCAGGTATTAATTGCAGCATTTTAAGTAACCCTGGGCACGCCACATCGGGAGTCCACAATCAGACAAGAAACGCTTTCCCCCGATGTAAATTGCTCATGGCATAAAAGAATCGAGTTTGCACTAGCCTATTCATCAAGATCCAATACAACGCTAGTATAATACTTCACATCAATATGATTAGTTCCTCTCTCATGCAAGTTCTTACTACGTCACGACTGTGAGAACAAGTATGCTCGGTCCATTCCGCGAGCGACGGTGATTTGAATCAATAACACCCGGACTACACGACACGTACGCCCGTACTCGACGTTGCCTACAACAACCATCACTGACGTCGTACGTGACAGCCTTTCCCCCGTTTCACCCCCGCTGAATCGATCAAGTCGCTCCGTACAGTAGCTACTCTCATGGTGCACCTTCCGACGTGAGATGTCATGAGAATATTACCCACATACTGCACACCGGCCGTCCGCCTGAGGCGACCCAAAAAGTCCCAACGACAGCTTCCCGAGGTACATCGGTTTACTGGGTCCCATATATCCAGCATGAGTCCGGTACACAACTCAAACTTGTTCAACAGGGCTGCATACGGATCGGTCCTTGACTGACACGGACAGGTCTACAGCACCCAGGCCCCTATGTCCTGCTGCTCCTACAACCTTCCGGTCTCCACTTTAACTTGCTAATTCAATTACGAACCAATCCCGTATGCCCCTGTTGTTCCTAAATCTGTGAGTAGCATCTCACCACTCGACTTCTACCGCACCGTACTTAAGCTTGGCAGTTCTACATGGTGATAGACACCTACCCAATACTCCATGGGTCATTTGGCTATGCAAGTGGAGTATCAAACACTAGACCTAATGCATAATTTATATCCTGACCGAAAGTGAATACAAAACAAAAACTTAACAGCTGTTAAATGCAAACCAGAGCTTGCCTGTTTTGCAGGGTAGTCGTATATAAGCAGTTAGTATCCTTGCAGATCCACCCTTGACTCTCCGGAGCTTGATCAACTTCGATGAATCACTCCTTTGAGTCCCCTTCGTTGTGGTTCCTATTGAGATGCATATGCACATGTTTTATAGAATGTAATGGAAAGAAGTTATAGAATTAATCTCTTAGTAACAGAGGTTGTGTGGAAAAGCCAAGCATGGCTTGGTTTGCCTCTATTGTGCAAAGAACAGAAATAAACTAATTTGTCCTAAAGGCTTTAGCTATACACTAATCATGTTCCGTAATGAACATAATAGATAAGCTGAAAGGATTTGAGTGCAACTGAAGAACAAGAACTCCAATGGCCTCAAAACTTTTACAGCAGGTTCTATAATACCTAAGGATTTAGCTTGCCAAATTGCAGCTAATGTGGAGTCATATTGTGTCCTCCATAATTCTCACAATATCTCTTATGTATTTTTCCCTTATACATAAGTATGGAGAATAAGAACAGGGAGTTCAAGAACTCATCTTGGGCTGATAATTTACATGTTAGTTCTTTATCACATGAGAGTCATCTGGTCCAAAATTCAGCCCTTTTACTTGAGTAGTTCTCCCCGAACAATTCTTTAAGCATTTGCACTCAAAAGAATTAATTCTGGAGTAATGTGCATTTTCATGCCCAATTAGATGAACTACAATTCCAAGTATGTATCAGAGAGCCTGCCTAAATTTTCCTATGATTTTTGGAGCTATGGATTGCCCAGAACAGATTTTTGAATTGGGAAACATTTTCTGAAAATGTTTTTGGATTCTTTTGAACACAGTAGTTTGCATTTAACAAATTCCTACTCCAATGATCTTCAAATGAGCTGAAAATTTTCTAGTAGGTCAATACTATGCTAAAGGATATTCTGGCAAAATTTGGGTATTTTTGGATAACCCAAACTCCCTCAATAATTCTTTTTCAGAAAACCTTCAAAGAATTTTCCAGAATATAATATTGACTTTCATAGAAATCTGAGTTCGTATTTGGATAGAACTCAGAGAGATGAATCCAACCCAATTGGAATCACTCAAATTGGAGTTTTCCACAGTGAGATATGAATTTCTAAAGATTGAGCTAAGTCTGGAATTATTTTCCTATTGAAAATCCTACTGGGCCCGCTTATTTGAATTCCAACCAATCAGAACTGGGCCACACCAGGGCCACGGGGTTTTTCGCGCCAGCACACGGGATCCCGGCCACACCCGATCCCGGAATTGAATTCTGAGCTGCTGACAGGCGGGGCCCACGCTTCGTCTTCTACCTCCGGCTTCCTCTCTCGCGCCCGCGCGCTCCCCCTCGCCGGAGTAACCGGAAGCTCGCCTTTCCGGCCACCGCCGGAGCTACAACTCGCCGCCAGGGGGTTTAGGGCCTCGAGGAACATGGCTGTGGGGTTTGCTAGGGCTGCCGACGACCGGAACATGGCCGGCGACGTGTAACTGCCTCTGTGGAAGTCCGGCAGCGTCGCCCGGGGTCTCCAGCCCTCAAAAGCTTGTGCCGACGATCCCTACAGCACCAGCGTACCTCTAGGAGGGTCGACACGACCTCAAAGTGGCTCGGGAATGGCTGGAAATGGGTTGTCGCCGTGCGACCAAATGGGTCCGCCGGAGAAGTGATCGGTAGACCTCAAAATACGTCGCCCCAAAGGGTTTTCATGCGACGAATGCTTAAGAGAATATGATCGCCGGCTAGTCCAGCTCCTACGTGCAAAGTTTTACGAGCTAAGAACGAATAGAAGTGGAGAATTTTGGATTTCCATACCGGATGCTCGGGTTGACGTCGCCGGAGCCAAACTTTGAAATTCGCCGGCGATGCTTCACGGTATGGCCTGAGCTGTGATCGTTCGGCCGTGAAACCCGCTGTGGAGGGTTGTCCACGAGCGCCTGATCACTTTCTCGGCTTAGGTCGCCGCAGCGGCGGTCGTTCTCGGGCACCGGAGGCCGCAGCTCGCTGGCTTGCGGGTCAGGGAGGTGGAGGCCGAGCTCGCGGTGATGTTTAGCAGGTCAGGGGAGGAAAAAGCGTGGTGGTTTCGCCGTTCTTCCGATCGGACCGAGAGGCGGAGGGGAAGACGGTCGCTGGCCGTGCGCTCGTGAGGAGGAGAAGAAGGGACGGCCTTTGCTTCGTCCAGGGGGGGTTGAACAGGCCGCAGAACCGCCTCTGGGCGCCGTATGTCGGGAAATGCAGCAGCTGGTGGCGCTGCCGAGCGTCCCGTGGCTCCACGATGGGAGCTGCTCGTGGCCCACATGCTGCTCGACGAATTTCCCCACTGGGGCTGACTTAAGGTGCAAGGCTCCTCTTTTAGCTCTATGACATGTGGGTCCCACTCCACATTCCCTCCCCAAATATCTTCTCAAGCTGATCCTCTTAATTCCCACAATTCAGAGTTTAAAGTGTGGGTTAGAATTTGAATCCTTCCAATTCAGTTTGAATTTGCTTTTCCAAATTTGAATTTGGTTGAAGTTTGCAAATTCTCCTCTTTAACTCCCTTTTGAGCTCACCCTACAATTGAAAAGTTTATGAGCAAACTTTTCCCTATAATCCCAACTATAGGGCTGCATGTTTACTCAAAGTTTTTGGTCACTACATGTGTGAACTTTGAATTTAAAAATCTGATTTTTAAACTTACATGCAAAGATGTATTTAACTCCTTATTGGTCCAACACTTTTAAATAAAAAGGTGAACCTCATGTTGGATATTCATCCATGTATTATCTTGCATGAAGAAAAAAAAATTTTAGCAAGTCCCATTTTTCCTGTCATTGCCACACATATGAACTCAAACCATAGTTTTTATTCATACACATTTTTGGGACTTTTACACTCCGGGGCCTGCCCCTGCTGAGGGGGCGGGGTCCGGATCTCCCGGTTTTGCGCGGTCCGTAGCGGCCCCCTGGTAGGCGTGGCCAACTGTTTGGGTACTCCTACCATACTCCTGCGGGAAGCCAAGGCCGGAGGGTCCTGCACACAAACAAGGAAACGTAATTCTCCTCGGGGCTCCCCCCTTTCCGATCTCATAGTCTTATTTGGCTTACAATCCTGATTCGGTGCACGGTGCTTAGGAATTTCGGTGCACAACGTGCCGGGGGCTCGGGGCCCCCTGGCCATCGGCAGGTCCCCCAATCGCGACCGCCCCAGGCAGGATAGCAAATGCCGACTAGAGTTGAGAATGGAAAAAAGGGGACTGGGTGTATGGTGAACATACCCAGGAAGCGCAGTCATAAAAATTAATACATAATTTGAATGAGTATAAAAGGAAGAGCAAAGCAGGACAGGTTCTTTCCCTATAAATTTCCGTAGGCGGAAAACAGGCTAAACATGGAGGCCACAACCCGTCCCATTAAAAAGGGAAGCAAGACTCTACGCTCTTGGAGTCGGAACCAGGCAAAGCTGAACGTAGTCCTGGACCGTCCCCTGAGACTTAGCTGCTCCGAGCGCTGCTCCGGGACTCTATGGGATCTATTAGAAAGAAGAACCTGTCCTGCTACTGTTCTAGGGGTAGAACTTACGGAGGTGTTCGATGTTCCAGGGGTTCGGGAGCGGATCCCCACCCTCAGTGGAAAGGCGTACGCACCCGGGGCGGCATACTTTTGCGACTCGGAAGGGACCTTCCCAACTAGGGGAGAGTTTGTGGGTCCCTTCACGAGAAAGTATGCGCCGCAGCACCAGGTCGCCTTCCCGCAGCTCCCGGGCACGCACAGACCTCTGGTGGTAGCGGCGGAGCGCTTGTCTGTACCGTGCGTTACGGAGTGCTGCATGCAATCGGACCTCGTCGACGAGGTCGTTGTCTCCACGCCGGAGGTTGTCCTGCGCGGCTTCGTCATAAGCTCGGACGCGGTGAGACTTCATGGTGATCTCTGGGGGGAGCACAGCTTCGGCCCCATACACCATGAAGAAGGGTGTCTCTCCGGTGACCCGGCTCTGGGATGTCCGGTTAGCCCATAGTGTGCTCAGAAGCTCATCCACCCAATTGGCACCATGTTTCTTTAGGCTGGCATAGGTGCGGGTCTTGAGGCCCCGGAGAATCTCGGCGTTGGCCCTCTCGACTTGCCCATTGCTCTTTGGGTGAGCAACAGAGGCATAGCACACCTGGATGCCGAGGTCTTCGCGGTAGTCTTGGAAGGCTGCGCTGGTGAACTGGGTCCCGTTGTCGGTGATGATTCTGTTCGGGACCCCGAACCGACAGACAATCGACTTGATGAACTTTACTGCTGATTGCTTGTTGATGGTGACAACTGGTGTGGCTTCTGGCCACTTGGTGAACTTGTCGATGGCGACATAGAGGTACCGGAATCCCCCGACGGCTCTGGGGAATGGTCCCAGGATGTCCAACCGCCATACGGCAAATGGCCATGAGGGTGGGATCATCTGTACCGCCTGAGCTGGTGTATGGATCTGCTTGGCGTGGAACTGGCATGCCTTGCAGCTCTCGACCAGCTTGACGGCATCCTGGAGTGCTGTCGGCCAGTAGAAGCCATGCCGGAAGGCTTTACCGACAAGCGTGCCTGAGGAAGAGTGACTCCCACATTCACCTCCATGGATCTCAGCGAGCAAGTCACAGCCTTCCCACTGGGTTATGCACCACAATAGGAAGTTGTTGAAGTGTGCGATCGACACTTCCCCCGGGCCTGCACTGGGCAGCCCGCGGAGGTTCTTTTTTCGGAGGGGCTAGTCCCTAGCGGAGAGCTTGCGCAGATGGACGAGTTAGTAAGAGCTTGACACGGCGAGTTTTACGTGGTTCAGGCCGCCGGAGCGTAAAACCCTACGTCCACGGCGAGCTATGGAGCTCGCTGTATTGCTTGCTGCTCAGGGCCGGAGGCCTGAGCTTGGGGGTGAGTTACAGCTTGAGAGTGTATGGCTAGCGTATGAGTTGCAAAGTGCGAACCCTTGCTATCGACGCCTACCCGAGCCTTTTATAGTCCAAGACTCGGGCGGCTTACAAGGGAAGCCGGGACCCGACAGGTGGTCCCGGGAAGATTGTCTATTATCTACCGTATCTGCAGTTATGCCGGTAGTTGTCTCTGGTCGAAGGCTTCTGAATCTTTATCTTGCCGCCCTGCCCATGCCGCATGCTAGTCGTAGTGGTTGATGACGGTGCAGGCGGCATGGGATGTCTTGTCGCGGTGTTTATTGGCTGACAGGTTCTGACACCGCGCGCCAGTCTGTGATGCGACTGGGCGCAACGGCACCTGACAGAAGCGTGCTCCGCGTCTCCGCGTCTTGGGAAGACGCGGGCCTTGAATACCTTGTACGGGCAAGGTATGGGGCGTATTTACGCCCGCTGCCTATCGCTCGGGGCAGCCAGCGTCGCTCTGCTGCCACGTGGCGGGCCCGGAGCCCTTCTCAGAGAAGAGGAGGGTCAGCCCCGCGGGGCACGTGGAGCCTCCGGACCTCTCCCCGCGGAGGGGGAGGTCCGGCCTCTGTATGCCACGTGGCAGGCCCGGAGCTCTCCTCTGAGGAGAGGGAGGTCCGGCCCCACTGGACACGCGGCGCCTTCGGGCCTCTCTCCCGCGGAGGGGGAGGTCCGGCTTCTGTTTGCCACGTGGCGGGCCCAGAGCTCTCCTCTGAGGAGAGGGAGGTCCGGCCTCGCCGGACGCGTGGTGCCTTCGGAGCTCTCCCTGCGGAGAAGGGCGAGTTCCTTAGGCATTTTACCCTGTGCGCGGGGGTACCCCATATCTCAGGTACCGACAGTGGCCCCCGGGCCCATCTCGGGGGAGATATCGAGCCCGAGGTGGGACCTCCGTCTCTTCCGATCCGCGCACTTCCTCTAAGTCCCGAATTGACCGCTGCCGGAGCACGAACGGCCACGGGATCGTGGGAGCATGCGCTCACTTGATGGTTGCTTTTACTGCGGCGGTTCCCAAGACTGCCACTCTTGCACGTTGTGGCGCTTTCTTCGGGAACCGCCGAAGTGCCTTGCCGGCTCATCTTCTCAGGAGACTGACTCCTTGCCCCCACCGCTTCAGTCAGGCGGTTCGGGCCCACCCTTCATCGGCACTCGGTTTAGGAACCGAAGCGGTCGCCGACGCGGGGTATCCGAAGAGTTCCGAATCGCTTGGGATCGCACCCGGGAAGGTGTTAAATTAAACCTCCATCTGGGTTCATTCCTCTTATAAGGCTTCCAACCCCTGCGCCTCCCTCAGGTCCCTGCAGCCTTGTCTTCTTCCATGGCTCTCAACCCGCCTTATGGGGGAAGAATTGCTCTTGGTTCCCTCCAGCGGTCGCGTCTGCCCCAAGCCTGGGACTCAGGGAGCCTGCCTGCCCTGCCCCTGAGGGTAGTGGAGTCTTCAAAAGAACTGCTGAAGCATCGAAGAGAATCCCAGGCGGCAGGGTCTCCAAGAACACCGCTGAATACTGCGGAGAGGGCCTCAGGAGCACCCTTGTTGACTCCGGCTTTTGCGCAGGTGATGAAGGTTGGGGGCTCCAGGGGCACCCTTGTCGACACCGGCTTTTGCGCAGGTGATGAGGGAACTTCAGGAGAAGGAAACCGCCGATGCACCGTGGAGAATCCCAGGCGGTAGAGTCTCCAAGAAGGCCGATGAATACTGCGGAGGGGGCCTCAGGAGCTCCCGTGGTGTCACTGGTTTTTGCGCCAGCGAGGAGGAAGGCGATTCCTGCGCTCTGGTCATAGAGCGAAAGAGTTCCGCCAGGGCTGAAGCCTGGTGATGCGGTCGTTGTTGCAACTTCTGGATTCTGGTCGTGTCGGGAGACCCTTGGGGCTTGTTCCTTTCTTTTTATCGAGTCTGTAGTCCAGCTCATGGAGCCTCGCTTAATTTGACTCTTTTGGATACTTGTGTCTGCGATGCTTTTTCTCTCCTTCTTGGCTTTGCCTGGCCGAGTCCTTAGCTCCGCAAGGTACTCAGAGGCTATTTCCAATCTCGGAGCTTTGCACAGACACCCTCCCCGGGTCCTAACCGTGTTAGGGGCCCCCGGAGGTCTCCGGATCTCGCCCTATGAGGGGCTCCAGATCTGCCTGCCACGTGGCGGGTCCGGAGCTCCTTACTAAGAGGCGGGAGCTCCGGCCATGTTGGACACGTAGGGCTTTCGGAGCCCTCCCTCCGAGGGGGAGGTCCGGCTTCCGCCCACCACGTGGCGAGCTCGGAGCCCTCCTCAAGGGAGGAGAGAGTTCCGGGTCCGCTGGACACATGGGGCCCCCGGGCCCCGCCCCTACTGGAGGGGCAGGTCCCGGTCCTTCCAGTCCCAGGCCGGAGTAGCTGGTAGCTCCTTTCCTCCTGCTTCATGCGGTCCCTGTTGCCGCAACCTAGAGGCCCTGCACATAGGTAGAGGAAACGTAATTCTCCTTGGGGGCTCCCCCTCCCTTATTTCATAGTCTTATTTGACTTATAGCCCCCAACCATATGCTTGGTGCTTGGGGACTTGTAGAGAGGGGGAGTTGAGTACATGGCAACCATGCACTGCAAGGGTGAAAAGAAAACTTAATTCACAATTCAAATGAGTACAAAGAAAGAGCAAAGTAGATCGGATTTCTTTTCGTACAACTTCCTATAGGAGGAAGGCAGGCTAAACATGGAGGCCACGACCCACCCCATTAAGAGGGGAAGCAAGACTCTACGCGCTTGGAGTCGGAACCAGGCAAAGCTGAACGTAGTCCTGGACCGTCCCCTGGGGTTTAGCTGCTCCGAGCGCTGCTCCTGGACTATATGGAGTTTATTACGAAAAGAATGTACTGTCCTATTTTTGCTCTAGGGGTAGAACTTACGGAGGTGTTCTATGTTCCAAGGGTTTGGGAGCAGGTCCCCATCCTCGGTAGAAAGGCGCACACACCCGGGGCGGCATACTTTCGCGACTCAGAAGGGGCCTTCCCAACTAGGGGAGAGTTTGTGGGCCCATTCGCGAGAAAGTATACGTCGCAACACCAGGTCACCTTCCTGCAGCTTCCGGGCACGCACAGACCTCTGGTGGTAGCGCCGAAGCGCTTGTCTGTACCGTGCGTTACGGAGTGCCGCATGTAGTCGGACCTCATCGACGAGGTCGATTTCTCCACGCCGGAGGTTGTCCTGCGTGGCTTCGTCGTAAGCCCGGACATGGTGAGACTTCATGGTGATTTCTGGGGGAAGTACAGCTTCAGCCCCGTACACCATGAAGAAGGGTGTCTCCCCGGTGGCCCGGCTCTGGGATGTCCGGTTAGCCCATAGTGTGCTCGGAAGCTCATCTACCCAATTGGCAACATGTTTCTTCAGGTTGGCAAAGGTGCGAGTCTTAAGGCCCCGGAGAATCTCCGCGTTGGCCCTCTCAACTTGCCCATTGCTCCTCGGGTGGGCGACAGAGGCATAGCATATCTGAATGCCAAGGTCCTCGCAGTAGTCTTGGAATGCTGCGCTGGTGAACTGGGTCCCGTTGTCAGTGATGATCCTGTTTGGGACCCCGAACTGGCAGATAATAGACTTGATGAATTTTACTGCGGATTGTTTGTTGATGGTGACAACTGGTGTAGCTTCCGGCCACTTGGTGAACTTGTCGATAGCGACATAGAGGTACCGGAATCCCCCGATGGTTCTGGGGAATGGTCCCAGGATGTCCAGCCCCCATACGGCAAACGGCCATGAGGGCGGGATCATCTGTACAGCCTGAGCCGGTGTATGGATCTGCTTGGCGTGGAACTGGCACGCCTTGCAGCTCTCGACCAGCTTGACGGCATCCTGGAGTGCTGTCGGCCAGTAGAAGCCATGCCGGAAGGCTTTACCGACAAGCGTGCGTGAGGAAGAATGACTTCCACATTCGCCTCCATGGATCTCGGCGAGCAAGTCGCAGCCTTCCCCCTGGGTTATGCACCGCAATAGGATGTGGTTGGCGCCACGCCGGTAGAGATCCCCCTCTACCAGCGCGTACCTCTTAGCCATACGCACAATCCGTTCAGCGGTTACACGTTCATCAGGGAGGATGTTGTCTTTCAAGTAGTCCCGGATCTCCATGATCCATGCATCGGGTCTGACTTGAGCGTCTGGATCTTGAGCGCTGGGTTGCACGGAGTCCCCAGTGACGCTTACGATCCTTGGCGGCATCCATGGCTGTAGGGCCGCCGGGACCGCCAGCTTCGAGGTGCTGGGCAAGCCCCCTTCGCCCGGCTCGGCGGGCCAGGCTGTGGGCCGCAGCAACGTCCTCTCAAAAACTCCTTCGGGCGCAGGGGCTCCGGTGGAAGCCTTCGTTGAAAGGTTGTCGGCTGCGGCATTACCAGCGCGCGGTACGTGGTGCAGGTCCAAGGCGAGGAATTCTTTCTCCAACATCTGCACGTGAAGCAGATACGCAGCTAGCTGTGGGTCATTGCAGGTGCATTCACCCTTGACTTGCTTGATGACCAGCTGGGAGTCGCTTTGTGCCAACAGCTGGCGTGCGCCTAAAGACAGGGCTGTCTGCAGGCCAAAGATGAGTGCTTCATACTCCGCCATGTTGTTGGTTGCCTTGAAATTGAGACGCACCATATACCCAAACTGCTCCCCCGATGGCATGAGGAGCAGTACGCCGGCACCGGCTCCCTGCTTTCGCGAGGAGCCGTCGAAGAAGAGTGTCCAGTGGGGTTCGGTGAAGACCGGAGCTTTGGGCTCTGGCTCACCGCCTTCATGGCCCCCTGGGTCAGTCTTCGTTGGTGTCCACTCCGCCACAAAGTCAGCCAGTGCTTGGCTCTTGACTGCATGACGTGGGAGGAAGTCCAGCTCAAACTCCGCCAGTTCCGCCGCCCATTTGGCTACGTTGTCAGTCGCATGGGGGCTGTGAAGAATCGTCTTCAGCGGATACGAGGTGACTACCGAGACCTGGTGGGCCTGGAAGTAGTGGCGGAGCTTCCTGGAGGCCACGAGCACCGCATACAGCAGCTTGTGGACTTCTAGGTACCTTGTCTTGGCCTCATGAAGTACCTCACTGATGTAGTAGACAGGCCTCTGTATGGTTCGGACCCTCTCTCTTAGGCTTGGGAGCTCCTCGTCCATTGGCCCCGGCCTGCCGGAGGTGGGTGGACCCACGGGGGCCTCCGGGAGCTGGGACCCGTAGGCCCTTAAGCTTTCTTGATCATCCGGGAGCTCCGGGGGGTCTTGAGGGACCTCCGGGAGATCCCAATTGAACCCTGGAGATTTATCTTGGGGGTCTGGGAGGCCGTCCTGGGCCTCCGGATGGTCGTCTTGGACCTCCAGGGGGTCCAGGAGACCGTCTTGGCCCTGCGGGCCCCCCTGGTGTTTGACTTCTGCTACCGGAGCAGGTTGCGAGGGCGAGAGGTCTGGCCGCTCTGCGACGAGGACCATACTCACCACTTCAGTTGTCGCCGCGATGTAGAGCAGCAGGTGCTCTCCGGGCTCAGGGGCTACCATGATAGGCAGGATCGTCAGGAGTCGCTTCAACTCCTGGAAAGCCTCTTCTGCTTCGTTAGTCCAGGCAAAGGGGCCTGACTTGCGCAGGAGCTTAAAGAAAGGGAGTGCCCGCTCTGCTAGCCTCGGTATAAACCGACTCAGCGCGGCTAGACATCCCGTGAGTTTCTGGACATCCTTGACGCGGGCAGGGGGCCGCATCAAGTCGATGGCCTTGATCTTCTCTGGGTTGGCCTCAATTCCTCGGTGGGAGACCAGGAACCCTAAGAGCTTCCCAGAGGACACGCCGAACACACATTTATCTGGGTTCAGCTTGGTGCGCGTAGAGCACAACTTATCAAAGACTAAAGCTAGGTTATCTAGTAGGGATGACCCCTGCTTGACCTTGACAACTATGTCATCGACATACACCTCAACCAGGTCTCTTATTAACTCCCCAAAGGTTTTGTGCATCGCCCGCACAAAGGTGGGGAGTGCATTCTTTAGGCCGTAAGGCATAGACACCTAGCAATAAAGGCCGTCTACTGTGATGAAGGAGGTGTGCTCCTCGTCTTCTCTAGACATGGGGATCTGATGGAAACCCGAGTAGGCATCTAGGAAGCACAGCATATCACAGCCTGACGTTGAGTCTACTATTTGATCTATTTTAGGGAGAGGGAATGGATCTTTAGGACATGCCTTATTGAGACTGGTGTAGTCGATGCACATCCGGAGCTTCCCGCCGGCCTTCGGGACAACGACGGGGTTCGCCAACCATCGTGGGTGGTGGACCTCCCGTATGAAGCCAGCGTCCAGCAGTTTCTTGACTTCTTCACGGATGAAGTTTTGCCGCTCGATGGACTGCTTGCGGGGCTTCTGTTGAACTGGCCGGGCGTCGGGGAAGACTTTCAAGTGGTTCTCGATCACCTCCCTGGGGATCCCCGGCATCTGCGACGGCTGCCATGCAAACACGTCGACGTTGTGCCAGAGGAAGGTGACGAGCGCGCCTTCCTATTTGCTATCCAGGCCCCCGGCTACCCGGGTGGTCTGGGTAGCTTCGGCGCCGACTTGGACGACCTTTAAAGGGACGCCGCCCTCGTCGAGAGGTTGCACCCGGGGTGCTGTGGTGGAAGCACGGTGACGTGCGCTCGGGCGGAGCTGGTCTGGCTCCGTATTGCCGGGGGCTGATACCCCAGCTGTTGCGAGTGCTTGGAGCTTCTCCAGGGCCAACACTGCAGCAGTGCGGTCCCCACGAATCCTGAGAACGCCCGTCGGTGTTGGCATCTTCAGGACGAGGTAGCCGTAGTGGGCTACAGCCATGAACCGGTACAGGGCTGGCCTGCCGATTATGGTGTTGAAGGGGAGGTCTATCTCCGCTACGTCGAACAGAATGTACTCTGTTCGATAGCTGTCTGGAGCCCCGAAGGTCACCGGGAGACTAATGTTGCCGTAGGGGATAACCTGTCCCGGCCCTACCCCTGAGAACGGGCTCGACGGGGTGAGCTTGGCCATCGGGACCTGCAGCTTCTGGAAAGCTGCACGGCTGATGAGGTTCAGCCCAGCCCCTCCATCTACCAAAACGTGGTACATTCTCACGTTGGCGATGGTAGGGGCCACCAGGAGCGGTAGTTGGCCGGCCCCAGCCATGTTCCTGGGGCAGTCGGTGGCGTCAAAGCTGATGGGGGTCCCCATCCACTTAAGGTGCGGTGCAGCACTCGGGAGTGGCGCCACCGACGCTACCACTCGGCGCAGAGTCTTGACTGTGCTTCGGGACGAGGGGTCGGCGGACCCGCCGTATATGACGTAGAGCTTCTTCCGACGCTCGTCGTCGCTGGAGCCGGAGTCCTCACGATTGCATGCCGCCTTCACGACACGCTGAGACTCCTGGATCTCCTCTGGGTGGTCGATGTTGTCTGGAACATCCACCCCCTGCTCATCCTCCTTTGGGCGGAAGGGCAGGGCATCAGCCCGCTGCCGCTTCCTCTTGCGGAAGCGCTCTGCGAGCCTTCGGATCTCCCGGCACTCGGCAGTAGTGTGGCGACAGCTGCCGTGCACGGGGCACATGTTGTCCTGGCTATCTTCTGGGGTCGGTGACTTTCGCTGCCTCTTGTCAGGGCGCGGCCCTCGAGCCCCACTGAACACCGCTGCAGTGACGACTTGGGTCACGGCCGGCGGTCTTATCTTGCTTCTGCCCCGGCTCTTGGTCTTCCTGCTACCTCCATCGGGAGTAGGACCAGATTCGGGCAGCCCTCCTGACTCGGAGGATGGCTGTGAGTGCCAGTTCCGTCCCTCGGCTGCTCTGGCGCACTTGTCCGCCAGGCTGAAGAGCTCAGAGGCATCGCGGACCTCCCTGGTCGCGAGTTTCTCAAGCATCTTATTTTCTCGGACGCCTTGTCGGAACGCCACCACCACAGAAGCATTTTGAATGTGTGGGATGGTGTTCCGCACCTGGGAGAACCGCTGGATGAAAGAGCGCAGCGACTCCCCAGGTTGTTGTTGGATGGTGTGGAGGTCAAGCTCCATGCCAGGCCGGGTGTAGGAACTGCCGAAGTTGGCTATGAACTGTCGGCAAAGCTCTCCCCAGGAAGTTACGGAACCCTGGGGGAGGTTCATGGGCCAAGACCGAGCTGGGCCAGTCAAGGCGACAGGGAAGTAATTGGCCATGACGGCTTCATTCCCCCCTGCGGCAAGCACGGCGGTGGAGTAGATCTGGAGGAATTCCGCCGGGTTGATGCTGCCGTCGTACTTCTCGGGCAGGAGCGGCCGAAACTTGCGCGGCCATTTCGCGAAGCGAAGGTGGGGCGCGAGGGCCGCACACCCTGCTTCTGTCGCCGCAGGTTCTGGTGCCGCGAACGCTTGGTTCGCACTGAGCACCGCATGCCCCGGCATGGGCAAGGCTGCACCATAGGCCGGGGGCACCATATGCAGGACATACGACTGTGGCATATTCTGCACGGCACAGGCCTGGGGCAGAGATCGCGTGGCGACGGTCTGCTCTTCAGGCTGGGTCGAGGCCGACATCAGGCTGTCATCAGCCTCTTGGTGGCGACGCCTTTCTCGGCGCCGCTTGAGGTATACCCGGGCATCTTGACCCAGGTGACACTGTTCCAGCTCTGTCCTCAGATCTGTTGACTGGGGGCTGGTAGAGCTGGAGTCTGCCGTCTGCTCGCCATTCAATGGTGCGCGCATCAGCGACGCGACCGATTGGCGAGAGCGTCGTCCCCGCCGAGGTCGAGGGCTTGCGGCGGCGACGACGAGACGGTCTACCTCTCGGATCCACTGCCAGGTCGCTGCCTGAGGCGCGTCCCCAGCGGGCGGATTGTACAGTAGCGCTCTCGCCGCAGCTAACGCACCCCCACTGGGCACGCCGAGCGCTACTGGAGACTTGAAGCTGGTTGGAGCCTGCATTGCCGGGGTCGGCGCTGCCAGAGCCGGTTGCTGGCTCCCAGCTCGTACCGACACACTCCGTCCCGAGTGTGTCGACATGTACTCCCCCCTGGTCGTGGTCTGCCGCAGAGGCGAGGGGGGAGAGTTCGCCGCTGAAGGAAGCTTGGTCATCTTCGTCGGTGGGAACTCGTCGCGCTAGGGGAAAAGCCCCCTACCTGGCACACCAAATGTCGAAGTGTGCGATCGACACTTCCCCCGGGCCTGCACTGGGCAGCCCACGGAGGTTCTTTTTTCGGAGGGGCTAGTCCCTAGCGGAGAGCTTGCGCAGATGGACGAGTTAGTAAGAGCTTGACACGGCGAGTTTTACGTGGTTCAGGCCGCCGGAGCGTAAAACCCTACGTCCACGGCGAGCTATGGAGCTCGCTGTATTGCTTGCTGCTCAGGGCCGGAGGCCTGAGCTTGGGGGTGAGTTACAGCTTGAGAGTGTATGGCTAGCGTATGAGTTGCAAAGTGCGAACCCTTTCTATCGACGCCTATCCGAGCCTTTTATAGTCCAAGACTCGGGCGGCTTACAAGGGAAGCCGGGACCCGACAGGTGGTCCCGGGAAGATTGTCTATTATCTACCGTATCTGCAGTTATGCCGGTAGTTGTCTCTGGTCGAAGGCTTCTGAGTCTTTATCTTGCCGCCCTGCCCATGCCGCATGCTAGTCGTAGTGGTTGATGACGGCGCAGGCGGCATGGGATGTCTTGTCGCGGTGTTTATTGGCTGACAGGTTTTGACACCGCGCGCCAGTCTGTGATGCGATTGGGCGCAACGGCACCTGACAGAAGCGTGCTCCGCGTCTCCGCGTCTTGGGAAGACGCGGGCCTTGAATACCTTGTACGGGCAAGGTATGGGGCGTATTTACGCCCGCTGCCTATCGCTCGGGGAAGGCAGCGTCGCTCTGCTGCCACGTGGCGGGGCCGGAGCCCTTCTCAGAGAAGAGGAGGGTCAGCCCCGCGGGGCACGTGGAGCCTCCGGACCTCTCCCCGCGGAGGGGGAGGTCTGGCCTCTGTATACCACGTGGCGGGCCCGGAGCTCTCCTCTGAGGAGAGGGAGGTCCGGCCCCACTGGACACGCGGCGCATTCGGGCCTCTCTCCCGCGGAGGGGGAGGTCCGGCTTCTGTTTGCCACGTGGCGGGCCCGGAGTCTCCTCTGAGGAGAGGGAGGTCCGGCCCCGCCGGACGCGTGGCGCCTTCGGAGCTCTCCCTGCGGAGAAGGGCGAGTTCCTTAGGCATTTTACCCTGTGCGCGGGGGTACCCCATATCTCAGGTACCGACAGACGTGGTTGGCGCCACGCCGGTAGAGATCCCCTTCTACCAGCGCGTATCTCTTAGCCATACGCACGATCCGTTCTGCGGTTGCATGTTCATCAGGGAGGATGTTGTCTTTCAAGTAGTCCTGGATCTCCGTGATCCATGCATCGGGTCTGACTTGAGCTTCTGGATCTTGAGCGCTGGGTTGCACGGAGTCCCCAGTGACGCTTTCGATCCTTGGCGGCATCCAAGGCTGCAGGGCCGCCGGGACCGCCAGCTTCGAGGTGCTGGTCCAGCCCCCTTTGCCCGGCTCGGCGGGCCAGGCTGTGGGCCGCAACAACGTCCTCTTGAAGACTCCTTCGGGCACAGGGGCTCCGGTGGAAGCCTTCGTTGAAAGGTCGTCAGCCACGGCATTGCCAGAGCGCGGTACGTGGCGCAGGTCCAAGGCGAGGAAGTCTTTCTCCAACATCTGCATGTGAAGCAGATAAGCAGCTAGCTGTGGGTCATTGCAGGAGCATTCGCCCTTAATTTGCTTGATAACCAGCTGGGAGTCGCCCTGTGCCAACAACTGGCGAGCGCCCAGAGACAGGGCTGTCTGTAGGCCAAAGATGGGTGCTTCATACTCTGCCATGTTGTTGGTTGCCTTGAAATTGAGACGCACCATGTACCCAAACTGCTCCCCCGATGGCATGAGAAGCAGTACGCCGGCACCGGCCCCCTGCTTTCGCGAGGAGCCGTCGAAGAAGAGCGTCCAGTGGGGCTCGGTGAAGACCGGAGCTCGGTGCTCTGGTTCACCGTCTTCGTGGCCCCCTGGGTCAGCCTTCGTTGGTGTCCACTCTGCCACGAAGTCAGCCAGCGCTTGGCTTTTGACTGCATGGCGAGGAAGGAAGTCCAGCTCAAACTCCGCCAGCTCCGCTGCCCATTTAGCGACGTTGCCAGTCTCATGGGGGTTGTGAAGGATCGTCTTCAGCGGATAGGAGGTGACTACTGAGACCCGGTGGGCCTGAAAGTAGTGGCGGAGCTTCCTGGACGCCACGAGCACTGCATACAGCAGCTTGTGGACTTCTAGGTACCTTGTCTTGGCATCGTGAAGGACCTCGCTGATGTAGTAGACAGGCCTCTGGATGGTTCGAACCCTCTCTCTTAGGTCTGAGAGGTCTTCATCCATTGGCCCTGGCCCGCTGGAGGTGAGTGGGTCCAGGGGGGCTTCCGGGAGTTGGAACTCGGAGGCTCTTAAGCCATCTTGGCCCTCCGGGGCCCCGCTGGTTCTCCGGGAGCTCCGGGGGGTCCTGCTGGATCTCCGGGAGGTCCCGTTGGGCCCCCGGGGGGTCCCACTGGACCCCCGGGAGGTTGTCTTGGGGGTCCGGGAGGCCGCCCTGGACCTCCGGGAGGTTGTCTTGGAGGTCCGGGAGACCGTCTTGGACCTGCGGGGTTTCCTGGCGTCTGTCTTCTGCTGCCGGAGCAGGCTGTGAAGATGAGAGGTCCGGCAGCTCTGCGGCGAGGACCATACTCACCACTTCAGTTGTCGCCGCGATGTAGAGCAACAGATGCTCTCCGGGCTCGGGGGCTACCATGATAGGTAGGGTCGTCAGGAGTCGCTTCAACTCCTGGAAAGCCTCTTCTGCTTCGTCAGTCCAGGCAAATGGACCAGATCTGCGCAGGAGCTTAAAGAAGGGGAGCGTCCGCTCTGCTAGTCTCGGTATAAACAGACTCAGCACGGCTAGCCATCCCGTGAGTTTCTGGACATCTTTGACGCGGGCAGGAGGCCGCATCAAGTCGATGGCCTTGATCTTCTCTGGGTTGGCCTCAATTCCCCGGTGTGAGACCAGAAATCCTAAGAGTTTCTCAGAGGATACACCGAACACACATTTGTCGGGGTTCAGCTTGGTGCGCGTGGAGCGCAATTTGTCAAAAACTAAGGCTAGGTTATCTAACAAAGATGAAATCTGCCTGACCTTGACAACGATGTCATCGACGTACACCTCAACTAAATCTCTTATTAACTATCCAAGGGTTTTGTGCATTGCACGTACAAAGGTGGGGAGAGCATTCTTTAGGCCATAAGGCATAGAGATATAACAATACAGGCCATCTACTGTGATGAAGGAGGTGTGCTCTTCATCTTCTCTAGACATGGGGATCTGATGGAAACCCGAGTAGGCGTCTAGGAAGCACAGCATATCGCAGCCTGATGTCGAGTCTACTATTTGATCTATTCTAGGGAGAGGGAATGGATCTTTGGGACATGCCTTATTGAGACTGGTGTAGTTGATGCACATCCGGAGCTTCCCACTGGCCTTCGGGATAACGACGGGGTTCGCCAACCACCGGGGGTGGTGGACTTCCCGTATGAAGTCAGCGTCCTGCAGCTTCTTGATTTCTTCGCGAATGAAGTTTTGCTGCTCGATGGACTGCTTGCGGGGCTTCTGTTGAACTGGCCGGGCGTCGGGGAAGACCTTTAAGTGGTGCTCGATAACCTCCCTAGAGATCCCCGGCATCTGTGACGGCTGCCATGCAAACACGTCAACGTTGTGCCGGAGGAAGGTGACGAGCGCGCCTTCCTATTTGCAATCCAGGCCCCCGGCTACCCGGGTGGTCTGGGTGGCATCGGCGCCGACTTGGACGATCTTTAAGGGGACGTCGCCCTCGTCGAGAGGTTGCACACGGGGTGCTGCAGTGGAGGCACGGTGGCGTGCACTCAGGTGGAGCTGGTCTGGTTCTGCACTGCCAGGGGCTGGTGCTCTAGCTGTTGCAAGCACTTGGAGCTTTTCCAAGGCCGACACTGCAGCAGTGCGGTCTCTACGAATCCTGAGGACGCCTGTTGGTGTAGGCATCTTCAAGGCGAGGTAGCCGTAGTGGGCTACTGCCATGAATCGGTACAGGGCTGGCCTGCCGATTATGGCGTTGAAGAGGAGGTCGATCTCCGCCACGTCGAACAGAATGTATTCTGTCCGGTAGCTGTCCGGAGCTCCGAAGGTCACCGGGAGGCTGATGTTGCCGTAGGGAACGACCTGTCCTGGCCCTACCCCTGAGAACGGGCTCGACGGTGTGAGCTTGGCCATCGGGATCTGCAGCTTCTGGAAAGCTGCACGGCTGATGAGGTTCAGCCCAGCTCCGCCATCTACCAAAACGTGGTACATCCTCACGTTGGCAATTGTGGGTGCTACCAAGAGTGGTAGTTGGCCGGCCCCAGCCATGTTCCTGGGGCAGTCGGTGGCGTCAAAGCTGATGGGGGTTCCCAACCACTTGAGGTGCGGTGCGGCACTTGGGAGTGGAGCCACCGACGCTACCGCTCGGCGTAGAGTCTTAACTGCGCTTCGGGACGAGGGGTCGGCAGACCCGCCGTATATGACGTAGAGCTTCTTTCGACGCTCATCATCACTGGAGCTGGAGTCCTCATGGTTGCGCACCGCCTTCACGGCGCGCTGAGGCTCCTGGAACCCCACTTGGTGGTCGACGCTGTCTGGGGCGTCGACCTTCTGCTTGCCCTCCCTTTGGCGGAAGGGTAGAGCATCAGTCCGCTGCTGCTTCCCTTTGCGGAAGTGCTCCGCGAGCTTCTGAATCTCCCGGCACTCGGCAGTAGTATGGCGACAGCTGCCGTGCACGGGGCATAGCTTGTCTTGGTCACCTTCTGGGGCTGGTGACTGTCGCTGCCTCTTGTCGGGGCGCGGCTCCCGAGCTCCACTGGGTGCCGCTGCTGCGGCAACGGGGGCCGCGGCCGGCGGTTCCATCTTGCCACTGCCCCGGTTCTTGGCCTTCTTGCAGCCTCCATAGGAAGCAGCGCCAGACCCGGGCTGCCCTCCTGACTCGGAGGCTGGCAGTGAGTGCCAG
Source organism: Neostapfia colusana (assembly GCA_030760725.1). Taxonomy (NCBI): domain Eukaryota; kingdom Viridiplantae; phylum Streptophyta; class Magnoliopsida; order Poales; family Poaceae; genus Neostapfia; species Neostapfia colusana. The sequence continues at coordinate 35,601,705 of JASWHV010000001.1, read as the reverse complement.
TTCAGCCCTTCGGCTGCTCTGGCGCACTTGTCCGCCAGGCTGAAGAGCTCTGAGACGTCGCGGACCTCTCTGGTCGCGAGCTTCTCAAGCATCTTCTTGTCCCGAACACCTTGCCGGAACGCCACCACCACAGAAGCGTTTTGGATGTGTGGGATGGTGTTCCGCACCTGGGAGAACCGCTGGATGAAGGAGCGCAGCGACTCCCCAGGTTATTGCTGGATGGCGTGAAGGTCGAGCTCCGTGTGCGAGGCCGTATGTAAGAACTGCCGAAGTTGGCGGTGAACTGCCGGCAGAGCTCTCCCCAAAAAGTTATGGAACCCTGGGGGAGGTTCATGAGCCAAGTCTGGGCTGGGCCGGTCAAGGCGACAGGGAAGTAGTTGGCCATGACGGCCTCATCCCCTCCTGCGGCAAGTACGACGGTGGAGTAGATCTGGAGAAACTCTTCCGGGTTGACGCTGCCGTCGTACTTCTTGGGCAGGTGCGCCTGAAACTTGCGCGGCCACCTCACGAAGCGAAGGTGGGGCGCCAGGGCCGCACACCCTGCCCCTGCTGCCGCAGGCGTTGGTGCCGCGAGCGCTTGGTTCGCCGCTGGCACAGTGTACCCCGGTATGGGCAAGGCTGCACCATAGACCGGGGACGCCGTTTGCAGGGCATATGGCTGTGGCATATGCTGCGCGGCGTATGCCTGGGGCAGAGATCACGTGGCGAAGGTCTGCGCCTCAGGCTGGGTCGAGGTTGACGTCATGCTGTCGCCAGCCTCTTGGTTGCGACGCCTTTCTCGACATCGCTCGAGGTACACCCGGGCATCCTGGCCCAAGTGGCACCGTTCCAGCTCTGTCCTCAGGTCCATCGACTGAAGCCTGGTGGAGCTGGAATCCGCCGTCTGCCCGTCAACCGTTGGCGTGCGCGTCAGCGACACAGCTGGTTGGCCAGAGCGTCGTCCCCGCCGAAGTCAAGGGTTTGCGGCGGCAATGACGAGATGGTCTACCTCGCGAATCCACTGCTGGGTCGCTGCCGGAGGCGCGTCCCCAGCAGGCGGATTGCGCAGTAGCACTCTTGGTGCAGCTAGCGCATCCTCACAGGGAACGCTCAGCGCTGCAGAAGATCTCACGCTGGTTGGAGCCTGTATTGCCGGAGTCGGCTGCTGGCTTCCAGCTTGCGCCGACACACTCCGTCCTGAGTGCGTCGACACGTATTCCCCGCTGGTCACGGTTCGCCGTGAACGCGGGGGAGGAGAGCTTGCCGCTGAAGGAAGCTTGGTCATCTTTGTCGGCAGAAACTCGTCGCGCAAGGGAAAAGCCCCCTACCTGGTGTGCTAAATGTTGAAGTGTGTGGTCGACACTTCCCCCGGACCTGCTCTGGGCAGCCCGCGGAGGTTCTTTTTCGGAGGGGCTAGTCGCTTGCGGAGAGCTTAAGCGTAGGACGAGTTAGGGAGGAGCTTGACACGGCAAGTTTTACGTGGTTCGGGCCGCTGGAGCGTAAAACACTACGTCCACAGTGAGCAGAGGTGCTCGCTGTATTGCTTGTTGCTCAGAACCGGAGTCCTGAGCTTGAGGATGAGTTATGCCTAGGGTGTGAGTTGCTGGAGTGCGAACCCTTGCTAACGTCACCTACCCGAGCCTTTTATAGTCCAAGGCTCGTGTGGCTTACAAGGGGGGGGGGACCCGGGACCCGACAGGTGGTCCCGGGGAGATTGCCTGCCGACTATCGTATCCGCAGTTATGTCGGTAGTTGTCTCTGGCGAAGGCTTCTGAGTCTTCGTCTTGACGCCCTGCCCATGCCGCATGCTAGTCGTAGTGGTTGATGACGGCGGAGGCGGCAGGGGATGTCTTGTCGCTGTGTTTATTGGCTGGAAGGTTCTGACACCGCACGCCAGTCTGTGATGCGACTGGGCGCAACGGCACCTGACAGAGGCGTGCTCCACGTCTCCGCGTCTTGGGAGGGCGCGGGCCTTGAATACCTTGTACGGGCAAGGTATGGGGCGTCTTTACGCCCGCTGCCTACCGCTTGGGGGCAGGCAGCGCTGTTCTGCTGGACACGTGGCGGGCCCGGAGCCCTCCTCTAAGGAGAGGGGGGCCCGGCCCCGCAGGACACGTGGAGCCTCAGGACCTCTCCCCGCGAAGGGGGGGAGGTCCGGCTTCTATCGGCCACGTGGCGGGACCGGAGCTCTCCTCTGAGGAGAGGGAGGTCCGGCCCCACTGGACACGTGGCGCCTTCGAACCTCTCCCCCGCGGAGGGGGGAGGTCCGGCTTTTGTAGGCCACGTGGCGAGCCCGGAGCTCTCCTCTGAGGAGAGGGAGGTCCGGCACCGCTGGACGCGTGGCGCCTTCGGAGCTCTCCCTGCGGAGAAGGGCGAGATCCTCAGGCATTTTCCCCTGTGCGCGGGGGTATCCCATATCGCGGGTACCGACAGCTACCATGATAGGTAGGGTCGTCAGGAGTCGCTTCAACTCCTGGAAAGCCTCTTCTACTTCGTCAGTCCAGGCAAATGGACCGGATCTGCGCAGGAGCTTAAAGAAGGGGAGTGCACGCTCTGCTAGTCTCGGTATAAACCGACTCAGCGCGGCTAGGCATCCCGTGAGTTTCTGGACTTCTTTGATGCGGGCAGGAGGCCGCATCAAGTCGATGGCCTTGATCTTCTCTGGGTTGGCCTCAATTCCCCGGTGCGAGACCATAAATACTAAGAGTTTCCCAGAGGATACACCGAACACACATTTGTCGGGGTTCAGCTTGGTGCGCGTGGAGCGCAATTTGTCAAAAACTAAGGCTAGGTTATCTAACAAAGATGAACTCTGCCTGACCTTGACAACGATGTCATCGACGTAGACTTCAACTAAGTCTCTTATTAACTCTCCAAAGGTTTTGTGCATTGCACGTATAAAGGTGGGGAGAGCATTCTTAGGCCATAAGGCATAGAGACATAACAATACAGGCCATCTACTGTGATGAAGGAGGTGTGCTCTTCCTCTTCTCTAGAAATGGGGATCTGATGGAAACCCGAATAGGCGTCTAGGAAGCACAGCATATCGCAGCCTGATGTCGAGTCTACTATTTGATCTATTCTAGGGAGAGGGAATGGACCTTTGGGACATGCCTTATTGAGACTGGTGTAGTCGATGCACATCCGGAGCTTCCCACCGGCCTTCGAGACAACGACCGGGTTCGCCAACCACCGGGGGTGGTGGACTTCCCGTATGAAGCCAGCGTCCAGCAGCTTCTTGATTTCTTCGCGGATGAAGTTTTGCCGCTCGATGGACTGCTTGTGGGGCTTCTGTTGAACTGGCCGGGCGTCGGGGAAGACCTTTAAGTGGTGCTCGATCACCTCCCTAGGGATCCCCGGCATCTGTGATGGCTGCCATGCAAACACATCGACGTTGTGCCGGAGGAAGGAGACGAGCGCGCCTTCCTATTTGCTATCCAGGCCCCCGGCTACCCGGGTGGTCTGGGTGGCATCGGCGCCGACTTGGACGATCTTTAAGGGGACGTCGCCCTCGTCGAGGGGTTGCACATGGGGTGCTGCGGTGGTGGCATGGTGGCGTGCACTCGGGTGGAGCTGGTCTGGTTCTGCACTGCCAGGGGCTGGTGCTCTAGCTGTTGCAAGCGCTTGGAGCTTTTCCAAGGCCGACACTGCAGCAGTGCGGTCTCCACGAATCCTGAGGACGCCTGTTGGTGTAGGCATCTTCAAGACGAGGTAGCCGTAGTGGGCTACTGCCATGAATCGGTACAGGGCTGGCCTGCCAATTATGGCGTTGAAGGGGAGGTCGATCTCCGCCACGTCGAACAGAATGTATTCTGTCGGATAGCTGTCCGGAGCTCCAAAGGTCACCGGGAGGCTGATGTTGCCGTAGGGAACGACCTGTCCCGGCCCTACCCCTGAGAACGGGCTCGACGGGGTGAGCTTGGCCATCGGGATCTGCTGCTTCTGGAAAGCTGCATGGCAGATGAGGTTCAGCCCAGCTCCGCCATCTACCAAAACGTGATACATCCTCACGTTGGCGATGGTGGTTGCTACCAAGAGCGGTAGTTGGACGGCCCCAGCCATGTTCCTGGGGCAGTCGGTGGCGTCAAAGGTGATGGGGGTTCCCATCCACTTGAGGTGCGTTGCGGCACTTGGGAGTGGAGCCACTGACGCTACCGCTCGGCGCAGAGTCTTAACTGCGCTTCGGGACGAGGGGTCAGCGGACCCATCGTATATGACGTAGAGCTTCTTTCGACGCTCATCATCACTGGAGCTGGAGTCCTCATGGTTGCGCACCGCCTTCACGGCGCACTGAGGCTCCTGGAACCCCACTTGGTGGTCGACGCTGTCTGGGGCGTCGACCTTCTGCTTGCCCTCCCTTTGGCAGAAGGGTGGAGCATCAGTCCGCTGCTGCTTCCCTTTGCGGAAGCGCTCCGCGAGCTTCTGAATCTCCCGGCACTCGGCAGTAGTATGGCGACAGCTTCCATGCACGGGGCATAGCTTGTCTTGGTCACCTTCTGGGGCTGGTGACTGTCGCTGCCTCTTGTCGGGGCGCGGCCCCGAGCTCCGCTGGGCGCCGCTGCTGCGGCAACGGGAACCGCGGCCGGTGACTTCATCTTGCCACTGCCCCGGTTCTTGGCCTTCTTGCTGCGTCCATAGGAAGCAGCGCCAGATCCGGGCTGTCCTCCTGACTCGGAGGCTGGCAGTGAGTGCCAGTTCCGCCCTTCGGCTGCTCTGACGCACTTTTCCGCCAGGCTGAAGAGCTCGGAGACATCGTGGACCTCTCTGGTCACGAGTTTCTCGAGCATCTTCTTGTCCCGAATGCCTTTCCAGAACGCTACCACCACAAAAGCATTTTGGATGTGTGGGATGGTGTTCCGCACCTGGGAGAACCGCTGGATGAAGGAGCGCAGCGACTCCCCAGGTTGTTGCTGGATGGCGTGGAGGTCGAGCTCCATGCCAGGCCGGGTGTAGGAACTGCCGAAGTTGGCGGTGAACTGCCGGCAGAGCTCTCCCCAGGAAGTTATGGAACCCTGGGGGAGGTTCATGAGCCAAGACCGGGCTGGGCCGGTCAGGGCGACGGGGAAGTAGTTGGCCATGATGGACTCATCCCCTCCTGCGGCAAGTACGGCGGTGGAGAAGATCTGGAGGAACTCCGCCGGGTTGACGCTGCCGTCGTACTTCTCGGGCAGGTGCGACCAAAACTTGCGCGGCCACCTCGCGAAGCGAAGGTGGAGCGCCAGGGCTGCACATCCTGCTCCTGTTGCTGCAGGCGTTGGTGCCGTGAACGCTTGGTTCCCCGCTGGCACAGTGTACCCCGGTATGGGCAAGGCTGCGCCATAGACCGGGGACGCCGTTTGCAGGGCATATGGCTGTGGCATATGCTGTGCGGCGTATGCCTGGGGCAGAGGTCGCGTGGCGAAGGTCTGTGCCTCAGGCTGGGTCGAGGCTGACGTCATGCTGTCGCCAGCCTCTTGGTTGCGACGCCTTTCTCGACGTCGCTCGAGGTACACCCGGGCATCCTGGCCCAAGTGGCACCGTTCCAGCTCTGTCCTCAGGTCCGTCGACTGAAGCCTGGTGGAGCTGGAATCCTCTGTCTGCCCGTCAACCGTTGGCGTGCACGTCAGTGACACAGCCGGTTGGCCGGAGCGTCGTCCCCGCCGAAGTCGATGGTTTGCGGCGGCGACGACGAGACGGTCTACCTCGCAAATCCACTGCTGGGTCGCTGCCTGAGGCGCGTCCCCAGCAGGCGGATTGCGCAGTAGCGCTCTTGCTGCAGTTAGCGCATCCCCGTGGGGAACGCTCAGCGCTGCAGAAGATCTCACGCTAGTTGGAGCTTGCATTGCCGGAGTCGGCGTTGCCGGAGTCGGCTGCTGGCTTCCAGCTTGCGCCGACACACTCCGTCCAGAGTGCGTCGACATGTATTCCCCGCTGGTCACGGTTCGCCGTGAACGCGGGGGAGGAGAGCTTGCCGCTGAAGGAAGCTTGGTCATCTTCGTCGGCAGAAACTCGTCGCGCAAGGGAAAAGCCCCCTACCTGGCGCGCCAAATGTCGAAGTGTGTGGTCGACACTTCCCCCGGACCTGCTCTGGGCAGCCCGTGGAGGTTCTTTTTCGGAGGGGCTAGTCGCTTGCGGAGATCTTAAGCATAGGGACGAGTGAGGGAGGAGCTTGACACGGCGAGTTTTATGTGGTTCGGGCCGCCGGAGCGTAAAACCCTACGTCCACGGTGAGCAGAGGTGCTCGCTGTATTGCTTGTTGCTCAGAACCGGAGTCCTGAGCTTGAGGATGAGTTATGCCTAGGGTGTGAGTTGCTGGAGTGCGAACCCTTGCTAACATCGCCTACCCGAGCCTTTTATAGTCCAAGGCTCGTGTGGCTTACAAGGGGGTCCCGGGATCCGACAGGTGGTCCCGGGGAGATTGCCTGCCGACTATCGTATTCGCAGTTATGTCGTTTGTTGTCTCTGGCGAAGGCTTCTGAGTCTTTGTCTTGCCGCCCTGCCCATGCCGCATGCTAGTCGTAGTGGTTGATGACGGCGGGAGCGGCAGAGGATGTCTTGTCGCTGTGTTTATTGGCTGGCAGGTTCTGACACCGTGGGCCAGTCTGTGATGCGACTGGGTGCAACGGCACCTGACAGAGGCGTGCTCCGCGTCTCCGCGTCTTGGGAAGGCGTGGGCCTTGAATACCTTGTACGGGCAAGGTATGGTACGTCTTTACGCCCGCTGCCTACCGCTCGGGGGCAGGCAGCGCCGTTCTGCTGGACACGTGGCGGGCCCGGAGCTCTCCTCTGAGGAGTGGGAGGTCCGGCCCCGCAGGACACGTGGAGCCTTCAGACCTCTCCCCGCGGAGGGGGGAAGTCCGGCTTCTATCGACCACGTGGCGGGCCCGGAGCTCTCCTCTTAGGAGGGGGAGGTCCGGCCCCGCGGGATACGCGGCGCCTTCAGAGCCCTCCCCACGGAGGGGAGGTCTGGCTGCTGTTGGCCACGTGGCGGGCCCGGAGCTCTCCTCTGAGGAGAGGGAGGTCCGGCCCCGCTGGACACGTGGCGCCTTCGGAGCTCTCCCTGCGGAGAAGGGCGAGATCCTTAGGCATTTTCCTCTGTGCGCGGGGGCACCCCATATCGCGGGTACCGACAGTCCCCATCCTCGGTGGAAAGGTGTACGCACCCAGGGCGGCATACTTTTGTGACCCGGAAGGGACCTTCCCAATCGGGGGAGAGTTTGTTGGTCCCTTCACGAGAAAGTATGCGCCGCAACACCAGGTCACCTTCCTGCAGCTCCCGGACACGCACAGACCTTTGGTGGTAGCGCCGGAGCGCTTGTCGGTATCGTGCGTTGCGGAGTGCTGCATGTAATCGAGCCTCGTCGACAAGGTTGATGTCTTCATGCCGGAGGTTGTCCTGCGCGGCTTCGTCGTAAGCTCAGACACGGAGGGACCCCATGGTGATCTCTGGGGGAAGTACAGCCTCGGCCCCGTATACCATGAAGAAGGGTGTCTCTCCAGTGGCCCGGCTCTGGGATGTCCGGTTAGCCCATAGTGTGATCGGAAGCTCGTCCACCCACTTGGCGCCATGTTTCTTCAAGCCGGCATAGGTGCGGGTCTTGAGGCCTCAAAGAATCTCGGCGTTGGCCCTCTCAACCTGTCCATTGCTCTTTGGATGAGCAACGGAGGCATAGCACACCTGGATGTCGAGGTCTTCGCAGTATTCTTGGAACGCTGCGCTGGTGAACTGGGTCCCGTTGTCAGTGATGATTCTGTTCGGGACCCCGAACCGGTAGACGATCGACTTGATGAACTTTACTGCGGATTGCTTGTTGATGGTGACGACGGGTGTGGCTTCCGTCCACTTGGTGAACTTGTCGATGGCGACGTAGAGGTACCGGAATCCGCCGACGGCTCTGGGGAATGGTCCCAGGATGTCCAACCCCCATACGGTGAACGGCTATGAGGGTGGGATCATCTGAACCGCCTGAACCGGTGTATGGATCTGCTTGGCGTGGAACTGGCACGCCTTGCAGCTCTCGACCAGCTTGACGGCATCCTGGAGTGCTGTCGGCCAGTAGAAGCCATGCCGGAAGGCTTTACCGACAAGCGTGCATGAGGAAGAGTGACTCCCACATTCGCCGCCATGGATCTCAGTGAGCAAGTCGCAGCCTTCCCCCTGGGTTATGCACCGCAATAGGACGTGGTTGGCGCCACGCCCGTAGAGATCCCCTTCTACCAGCGCGTACCTCTTAGCCATGCGCACGATCCGTTCAGTGGATACACGTTCATCAGGGAGGATGTTGTCTTTCAAGTAGTCCCGGATCTCCATGATCCATGCATTGGGTCTGACTTGAGCTTCTGGATCTTGAGCGCTGGGTTGCACGGAGTCCCCAGTGACGCTTACGATCCTTGGCGGCGTCTATGGCTGCAGGGCCACCGGGACCGCCAGCTTCGAGGTGCTGGTCCAGCCCCCTTCGCCCGGCTCGGCAGGCCGGGCTGTGGGCCGCAGCAACGTCCTCTCGAAGACTCCTTCGGGCACAGGGGCTCCGGTGGAGGCCTTCGTTGAGAGGTTGTCAGCTGCAGCATTGTAAAAGCCCAATGAAAGGGACTTGCAAAAACTTTTTATCACCACACAACACCACAGTTTTGTTGTGGATAGATTGTGAAATATTGTGAAGAGCAAGTAACCTCCATCAAAAGAGTGATTAGAGGGGAAAGCCTTCATTTTCACAAAGTGGGATTTGGACACATGAACATGAGAGATTGAGCTCACCCTAGAACTTTAAAAGTCTTGGAAAGGTTCAGTCCAAGTTTCATGAAAAATCCAACACTTTTGAGGCACTTTTGGGGGTATTTGAAAAAGAGGCCAATTTGAATGTAAATTCAAATTGCAGCAACTTTTATCACTCAAATTCAAAAGTTAGCTTCATATTCAAACTCAGCACATTTTTCTGAGTAAGCCCATCAATTTTCATCCCTATTGGAGTTCATCTTGTCGAGAGCTAAATTTGCAAGAATTCAAAACTGAATTTGAATTTCAGTTTAAACATGCAGCAAATTTAGCCAAACACAGTTCAAATTTGAGAATTCAAATTTAAACCAAGACTTGATGACTGAGTCTCACATTAAATTGTGAGTAGCTGAGGGTATGTTGGCACAACAGAATTCTGAAAATTGGAAAAACAAAAGAATTAGAGGGGAGGCCCACTGGTCAGGAGACTTAGCACAGAAGTCTCCTCAGCCGACTTCCCCGACCGAGCGCGCTCGCCAGCTGCGGCCAGCGTCGGCGCCCGACCACCTCGGCCGGCCAGCTCCTGCTTCGGCAGAGGAGGTGGCACAGCAGGTGTCACGCTCTCCACCGGCCTCAGGGGCCTATAAAAGGCCCGAGACCGCCGGCGAGTTGCTGATTTTCGTGAGTTCCGCAACCAGCAGCCTAGTCGCCGAGCTCCGATCGTGTGCCACCCCGGCTGTGATCATATTCCGGCTGTGACCTCCATAGGAAAGTGAAGCGCTAGCTCGTCCCCAAGACCGCCGCGCAAACCGTTCCAAGGTTCGACCTTTGTGCGCGGAGAATTTTTCCAGTTTAGGGTGGGTAGCTCATTTCGGGACCTGATTAGGTTTAGGAGAAATTCGGGAAGCTTAGTGGGTGGGAGGTCGAACGGAGCTGTGAGAGAGCATCTAGAGGTTCTGGCGACCCTTCTCGACCGAAAACCGGAAGGAAATCACCGCCGGAACCCTAAGTTCACCCTAGAACAGTGTGGCGGAGGAGGGGGTCGCCGGTGAGGTCTGGGTTTCCGGCCGTTTAGGGCCCAACAGAGCTCATGCCGGGCTCCCCGAGGTTTCCCTGAGTGTGGCGACGCGATTAGTGCATGAAGGAGGTAGTCAGAACGGCGGGAACACGTTGCCAAGGTAGCACAGAGGCATAGGGCTCGTCGCCGGCGAGCTATGGCGGTTAGCCGGCGGCGACATGGTGTCTAGCGGGTTCAGCACCCGAGATTACGTGGGGGCGGCGAGTCTCGTCGGCTCCGGCGAGCTAGATCGCCGGGAACGCCGACCTCGCCGGAGCTCCGGCGGCTCGGGGCGGCGACGTCGGGAAGTAGACGAAGGGCGCGGCCCCACCTGTCAGCCCCTGTGCTAATCGCGCGCGAGCGCGCGGTTAGTTCAATTTAAATGGGCGGGCCCCGCTGTCAGCCTCTGGTTTAGCGCGGGAGGGGATTTTCTGTAGGAAAATAATTCAGGGATCAGCTCAAGCTTTAGAAATTCATAATTTGGTGTAGGAAGCTCCAAATTCCGTGAACCAAATTTTGCTGAACTCAGGATTCTGAGTACTTTCCAGCAATACCAAATTCAGCTCATGAAAGTTAATAGTTTTTCAGAATTAAATCCCTAAAGTTTAAAATGTTGGGAATTTTATCTGGAGAACTACTTTGTGAAAAATTCTGATATTTGGCTGGGAGGTTCATTGGAAAATCCATGAATCACAGTAAAATTTTCAGACTCATCCAAGTTCATTTAGTTACCCTAATGGGGTGATTAAGAGAACTGCACTGAGAAAATAGAAAAATGTACAGAAACATTTTTCAGAATTTCTCCAATCTTAATTAGGACATAACTTTCAGTAGAATTCTTCAAATGACATGAAACCAATTCCATAAGAACCATCTTAAAGTCTACTTTCCATAAAGTAATGGTTGGAGCCATGAAAACCCCTGGAATTATTCAGAGGCTCAAATATTGACCAAATGGGCTTTTATTTGTACAAGGTTCAGATGAACATTGTTTCAAATAAAACTTGGTCACAACTCTGGTTAGGACCCTACCAATCCACCATAAAAATTTCAGAACCAAAGGGGAGGGCTAGCTAGAGTTATTAGCAAATAAGTAATTAAGTTTACACATTGCATTTAAATTTACATGTAGTATTGTATTAAACGTGTAGCCATTGAAGAAGAGACCCCGGAAGTTCTGGACTTCCTTCTCCCGGACGAAGAACTAACTACTGACCAGCAGCAACAAGGCAAGCCCCGGTTTGCATTAACCCTTTTATAAGTTTTCTTTTGTTTACATGAGTCATGTGAAGTATGATTGTGCATTAGGTGTAGAATGAATGGAACCCCACTTGCATAACCAAAGGTTCCTAAAAGAGTGAGGGTAGTGTCTAAGACCTCTAGTAGACCGGCTATGCTTAATGAGTCATAGGACTTCAGTACAAGTCGAGTAGTTGGAATCTACTCGCGAGATAGGCTTGGGACACACGGGTTCGGTTGAGTGATGTGAGATCACTTTAGTAATGAAAATGAAACTAGGCAGGGGCTAGGGCGCAGCAAGAGAGAGTCTTGTGTGCGCAGCCCTGCCCGTGTCGATTGAGGACCGATCCGTGTGCGGCCCTGCTGAACAAGTATTGAACGTACCGAAGGCATATCGGATATATGGGCCCCGATAAACCGATGTAGCCTAAACCTCCGGGCGTCGAGGCATAACGCACTGATTTATAGGTGTATGCTGAGGGCAGCAAGGTGGAAATCTGCCAACGGGCATAGAGAAATGCTCCGTGTGGGGAACCTCCTGCTCATTTCGGTGCGACCGGTTCGACGTTTGGGCTGTTGGGTGAAAGGTTGTCCCGTACGACATCGAGTGAGCGTGCTGTGCAGCTCCACGGGTGGGCGTACGTGACGTGCTCTTTGGGTTTCCCTGCAGTGGTATAACGAGTCGATTCGCCGTCCCTCGCGGTGACAAGTACCGCTTGTTCACTGCGTCATAACGTAGACTAATGAATGTAATGTTATGATTCAATATTGCTGTTATGATATAATTGTATTTCTACATGTGTGCCACCAAATATTGCTCACTAAATTTCAGCTTCATGAACCGTTAACTTGTTGCTAAAAGATGAACTAAGAATGAACTTGTAGGTGTGTCCATTTGCTGCAACATTGCTATCCTAAGTCATGGTACACCTCATGTAGAGTTTCATGCTTAGGTGAGTCGGTTAAGCCTTGCTGAGCCTTCGTGCTCACGGTTGCTGCTTAAGTGTTTTTCAGGTGAGGAGCCACCCACGGACTCGGAGTACGAGTCCACCGGCGAGGGTTACCCTCCGTCGGGGACCACGGCTGAGTGGGAGCCATACACGCCGCGCTAAGCTGAGGAGTGCAGCTAGTGTGGGTTGCCCTAGGGCTGGGCAACCACTTTTGCTAGATAGGCGGGCGTGAGTTGTATCAAAGAAACTTCCGCTGTGTAATAAAAGACCCTAGTTTGCAACTGAGAAGTGTACTATTTTGTACATTCAGTTTGTTTTCCCATGTAATATAATGTGTTCTTATGACGTGTACTGTCGGGTGTCGCATCACGCGGCACCACCCTCTGCGATCCTGGATGAGCAGATTCCGGTCCGCCACAGCCTGGTATCAGAGCTGCAGTGGGGATGGCACAGTACGTAAGGACTGCATTATGGAAAAATTAGGTATACGGTGAGGAATCGGTAGTTTGCCCAATTAAGGACTATATTAGCCTAGTTACTTAAAGTGGCAAAGACTAACTTATGTGTTATAATTATGAATTTCAATTTTGTAACGACGCACCTACGCTCTGGTAAGTATGGTAAGGAACGCCACCGAAAGCGGTTTAATTTCGGTTAGCTCCCCCTAACGAGGAACGTGGTTCAGGGATTGATCTCACAGCTTGGTGTGAGATGTCAATATGAAACTCTTGGACTCTTCATGTTCCTGAGTTCATATGAAACGCTGATCCCTAGCGTGCATTAGGCAAGTAAGTGGAGACCCCATCGCGTGGTCAGTAACGCGAGAGTGTGTTCATCTGGAAATAGCCCAGGAGGACATACGCAGCGCTTGCCATCGGCGTGCCCTGCAGGGCAGTAGGTGGTATCTGTTGGGCTGATAACATTCCCAACCGTGACGACCCGTTCATGACATACTCGGGTTCCCCGTCGTGTGGTGTTGAAACACGATTACGTACCTTGAGACGTGACTTAACTCAAGGACGGCCGTATAGAAATGATACGGGCGTTTGTATTTACTTTTAAATATGATCCTACCTGAAATGAAACCAACCATTGAGTGCACCATTATTGTGTGGTCTTCTGCAGGTACTAACCACGTATGTATCCGTATAGCAAACGTGTGCGAGAGACCGTTTAGTGCCACACTTGAGACGTATATGCCGGTATAATCCGGTTAGGATTTTCTTTTGTGAGGAACGTAGTACCGAGATATCATAGGCACATGCATGCAAAATAATGATAACAAGGAATTAAAATCTATAGGTTCAACATTTAGGACCCTGGTAGGGTATAAGAATGGGATAGTGGAGCAGGATAGCCAAAGGGATGAAAAACAGAGTGCTCTGTTTTGGGCAGCAAGTTTGCTGATCTTCAACAGGGCTTAACTCACAGGACTTTTAGCCCAGGGAGGTGTGCTATATAGTTCTGGAAAGGCATTTAAGTACTCTACAACTTTGTTGTAGACTTCTAGAGCTGAAACACACCTTAAGATGGCTTAATTCCCAGAGAAATGTAAACTGTCCAGAACCAGGACAGAGTGAAACATTCTCTGGACTGTTCTGTTTTTCAATGATAACTCCCAGTAGCAAAAATCAAAAAATTTTCGTATGATACATCTTTAAAAAGAGTAGAATATGTGTTACATCTTTGCAATTCAAAGTTTCTGAGTTTCAGCACAGAGTTCAGTGGAAACCCGAATTGAAAACAGCCACTTCCAAGGGAGGTGCTGTTAAAATTCTTCCAGAAATTCTGCTGACTTTGAATTAGCATAACTTTTTAACCAAACTGATATGGGGGGCAAATGAATACTCGTTGGAAAGATACTGAAATTGACTTTAACTTTGGTATTCAACTTGAGTCGTGAAACTGCCCAGAACCAGATCAAGACTTGGAATTGGTAGAAACTGGTCATTCTGACAGAAGAATGACAGTTGAACTCATTGGAGAGGGTGTTGTACCCTAAGGGTGGTATACGTGATGACAAAGCGATAGTAATACCTCTTGGTGACCAAACCTAGTTATGGTGAGCTTCCAAAGTGGAGGTTCATCAAGTTGGATGTAACTAGTTTGTATTTGGTCTGATAATGGTGTAGCTTGTGCAAAGTTATTACATTATCTACATATGAGATGTATCGCTTGTTTTTGTTGTCATAACGTTTTTACGCCCATTTTTATTGGACTGCATGCAAAATGTTGCGGGATTGATGATTATTGTCGTGTGGTTGCAGATGGTTCGTACTAGGACCACGCACGAGGTTGGTGGCTCTAGCCAACAGGGAGCCGATGACTCCCAGCCACCGGCCTACGACAGCACCCCGCAGCAGCAGCCACCACCGCCGCCTCCGCTTACTCTAGCGGATGTGATAGCGGCACTGGTGGGAGGTCGTGAGGAGCAGACCGACCTGCTCCGCAAGATCGTGCAGAATACGTCCCAGGCGGGGGGACGTCAAGATACGGGGCCTCGTGAGCCCCGGGAAGTGTCGTACTCGGATTTCATGAGTACGCACCCTCCAGTGTTCACCGAAGCCGAAGAACCACTGGAGGCGGACAACTGGCTGCGGACCATTGAGTCCAAGTTCGGGCTGCTCCAATGTACGGAGCGGCAGAAGACTCTGTTCGCAGCACAGCAACTCCACGGTGCCGCTGGTGCGTGGTGGGCGAATTATGTCGCCTCACGTCCGGCTGGCCATGTCGTGGAATGGCAAGAGTTCCGGGAGGTGTTCCGCGCCTATCATATTCCTCCCGGAATCATGAAGAGGAAGTTCCAAGAATTTTTGGAACTGAAGCAGGGCGGGAGGAGTGCCCACGACTACTCCCGTGCCTTCAACCATCTGGCGCAATATGCGTCAGACTACATCTCCACCAAGGAGAAAAAGCGGGAGCACTTCTATCGGGGGTTACACCCCGAGATGAAGACACATCTCGTGCAGTGGAATCGCGGCACATTCAACGACCTAGTCAATGCCGCGATCATGCAAGAAGACGCTCAGCGGGAGTTGGCAGCTGAGCAGAGGAAGCGCAGCGCTCCACCTAGCAGCGGTGGTGGCGCGCCACAGAAGTACAGTATGGTGTATCGGACACCATCCGGGCAGCAGTGGCATCCACCGGCGCGACCTCAACGGTTCGGGGGACGTCCTTTCCAGTCACCCTCATTCCGTCCGCCGATGCCACCATCAAGACAGCAACAGCAGCAGCAGACGGTACCGCGGGCGTTTCCACCGCCACAACGCGCCCCGGGATTCCGTCCACCGATCAGCAGGGGACCGCCCCGTTTTACCTGCTTCACGTGTGGCCAGGCGGGCCACTTCGCGAAGGACTGTCCCCAGGGGCAGCAGAGCAGCGGGCAAGCCCAGTTCCAGGGCGGTGCTCGAGGCCGACCTCCGGTGAAGAAGGTTGGTCAGCGGACTGGGGGCGTCCGCAACCTCGACAATGAGGACGCCCCAGAGGGAGACAACATGCTGGCGGGTACGTTCACTCTCAACCATCAAGCCATCGTCATACTTTTTGATTCGGGTGCAACCCACAACTTTATAAGTGCATCGTACGTGGTTAAGCATCAGCTGGAAGCCTTTCCAACCGAGTTTTCATATATGATCTGCTCACCGGGAGGAAAGATTTCAGCAACGATGATGGTTCCAAAAGCACCACTGTGCTTAGGTGGGAAGATATATCCCACCACTATGATTATCCTAGGGGGGCAGAAGATTGATGCAATCTTGGGAATGTCATGGCTAAGCTACCATGGCGCTGTCCTGGAAACACTATCACGGATGGTTCACCTCAACTCCCCATTATACCGTCCGCAGTCCCTCCTATTAGATAATCCAGTCCGGGAGGTTTCAGAAATCAACAATACTGAAGCTCTCAAGTTAGAGGACATCCCCGTAGTCCGGGAGTATCCCGACGTGTTCCCGGATGATCTACCGGGCATGCCACCTGAGCGGGATGTCGAGTTCAAGATCGAGCTCGCACCCGGGACTACGCCCATATCACGGAGACCATACAAGATGGCTCCAAATGAGCTGGCTGAACTGAAAGAACAGCTCAATGATCTGTTGAGCAAGGGTTTCATTAGGCCGAGTTCCTCGCCTTGGGGATGCTCGGTGCTGTTTGTAAAGAAGAAGGATGAAACCCTGAGGCTGTGTGTGGACTACCGGCCGCTCAACGCCGTCACCATCAAGAATAAGTACCCACTGCCCCGCATCGACATATTGTTTGATAAACTTGTGGGTGCAAGTGTGTTCTCAAAGATGGACCTTCGCTCTGGATATCACCAGATCAAGATCCGGGCGGAGGATATCCCGAAGACGGCCTTCTCGACGAGATACAGATTATATGAATATCTCGTCATGTCATTTGGTCTCACAAACGCTCCAGCCCATTTCATGTATCTTATGAACTCGGTGTTCGTGCCGGAGCTGGACAAGTTCGTGGTAGTGTTCATCGACGATATCTTGGTTTACTCCAAGACAGAAGCTGAACATGCCGAACACTTGCGGAACGTTCTTCAACGATTGCGAGACCACAAGCTCTACGCCAAGTTCAGTAAATGCGAGTTTTGGATCAGCCAAGTGCCATTCTTGGGACATATCATCTCAGCAGAAGGCATTGCGGTTGACCCAAGCAAAATAGAGCAAGTGCTGAAATGGAAAGCTCCCGCTTCAATCCATGAAGTCAGAAGCTTCCTCGGGTTAGCGGGATACTATAGGAGATTCATTCCAAGCTTCTCCAAGCGCGCTAAGCCGATGACAGTATTGCTGAAGAAAGGGACAAAGTATGTTTGGAACACGGCGTGTGAAGGAGCGTTCCAAGCATTGGTGAAGCATCTCACAACAGCCCCGGTATTAGCTCAGCCGGATACAACAAAGCCCTTCGACGTGTATTGTGACGCGTCCGGTATCGGGCTAGGCTGCGTGTTGATGCAGGAAGGACGTGTGGTCGCATATGGCTCACGCCAACTTCGGAACCATGAGCAGCATTATCCCACGCATGATCTTGACCTTGCTGCAGTGGTTTTGGCGCTGAAAATGTGGAGGCACTATCTCCTGGGGAATCTGGTGCATCTCTACACCGACCACAAGAGCTTAAAATACATTTCCACCCAGAAGGAGCTAAACATGAGGCAACGGAGGTGGCTAGAATTAATCAAAGACTATGAAATTGAGATCCACTACCACCCCTGCAAGGCGAATGTGGTTGCCGACGCGTTGAGTCGGAAATCACATGTCCATCACCTCACCATTACACCGGTGGAGGAGGAAGAGCCAAGTTTATACTTGGTTCCTTATGGATCGCTGTACAACCTTGCCCTCACCCCTACCATTAGGGAGGACATCATTGCAGCTCAGAAGACGGATAAAGGCATGGCACATCTCCGGAGACGGATAGACAACGGGGAAATCAAATGTTTCCGGAAGGATGATGAGGGGACGCTGTGGTTCAATGACCGCATAGTCGTACCCCGGGATATGGAGTTGAGAAAGAAGATCCTCGATGAAGCTCACTTGTCCAAGTACTCCATTCATCCGGGCAGCAACAAAATATACCAAGATTTGAAAAAGAAATTTTGGTGGACACGGATGAAGCGGGAGGTAGCTAAGTACGTATCCGAGTGCGATACGTGCTGACGAGTGAAAGCTGATCACATGAAGAAATCAGGGCTGCTGCAACCCCTGAAGATTCCGGCATGGAAATGGGAAGATGTGAGCATGGATTTCATTGTGGAATTACCCCTAACATCAAACAAGCATGATTCCATATGGGTAATCATCGATCGGTTAACCAAGACGGCTCATTTCATCCCGATGAATACACGTTATAATGCCAGAAAATATGCGGAGCTATAGATAGCGAAGATTCTATGCCTATACGGGGTACCCAAGACCATTGTCTCAGATCGAGGTGCATTATTTGTATCTCGCTTTTGGGAGCAGCTACACGCTGCATTGGGTACTAAGTTGATCAGGAGCTCCGCTTATCACCCTCAGACAGATGGGCAAACAGAGAGGGTGAACCAAGTATTAGAAGACATGTTGAGAGCATGTGCCATCCACCATGGTAGGAACTGGGATGATCACCTACCGTTGGCGGAATTCTCGTACAACAACGGTTATCAGGCGAGTATCAAGATGGCACCCTACGAAGCTCTCTACGGTCGCAAATGCCGCACCCCGTTAAATTGGTGCGAGTCCGGTGAAAAGGTCACATTCGGGGTTGATGTGGTGAACGACGCCGAAGAGCGCGTTCGGACAATTCAAGCTAATTTGAAGGCCGCTCAATCCCGGCAGAAGAGCTACGCTGATAAAAGGCGTAGGCCGTTGCACTTTGACGTTGGGGAACACGTGTACCTCCGCGTGTCTCTGATGAAGGGCGTGCACCGGTTCGGCGTCAAGGGGAAGCTCGCTCCTCGTTTTATTGGACCCTACGCTATCACCGAGAAGTGTGGACCAGCAGCGTATAGATTGGAGCTACCGGCATTCCTTTCTGGTGTCCATGATGTTTTCCATGTTTCACAACTGTGAAAATGTTTGAAGCATACAGCTGCTGTTCCTACCGAAGACATCGGCGAGCTGAAACCGGATTTAACATATGAGGAGTATCCGGTGGAAATTCTTGATGAGAAAGCCAGGACCACGCGTAGCAGAACGTTGTGGTTCTACAAAATACTCTGGAGTAACCACACCGCCGAAGAAGCGACATGGGAGAGCGAGGAGTTCCTTCGCTCCAATTACCCGGAATTCATGGCTTCTCAACACGGGTAAGTCCCTATTACATCGCTATCTCTTCTTCTATAATCTCGGGACGAGATTCTTTTAAGCGGGGAGGGATGTAAAAGCCCAAGGAAAGGGACTTGCAAAAACTTTTTATCACCACACAACACCACAGTTTTGTTATGGACAGATTGTGAAATATTGTGAAGAGCAAGTAACCTCCATCAAAAGAGTGATTAGAGGGGAAAGCCTTCATTTTCACAAAGTGGGATTTGTACACATGAACATGAGAGATTGAGCTCACCCTAGAACTTTAAAAGTCTTGGAAAGGTTCAGTCCAACTTTCATGAAAAATCCAACAGTTTTGAGGCACTTTTGGGGGTATTTGAAAAAGAGGCCAATTTGAATGTAAATTCAAATTGCAGCAACTTTCATCACTCAAATTCAAAAGTTAGCTTCATATTCAAACTCAGCACATTTTTCTGAGTAAGCCCACCAATTTTCATCCCTATTGGAGTTCATCTTGTCGAGAGCTAAATTTGCAAGAATTCAAAACTGAATTTGAATTTCAGTTTAAACATGCAGCAAATTTAGCCAAACACAGTTCAAATTTGAGAATTCAAATTTAAACCAAGACTTGATGACTGAGTCTCACATTAAATTGTGAGTAGCTGAGGGTATTTTGGCACAACAGAATTCTGAAAATTGGAAAAACAAAAGAATTAGAGGGGAGGCCCACTGGTCAGGAGACTTAGCACAGAAGTCTCCTCAGCCGACTTCCCCGACCGAGTGCGCTCGCCAGCTGCAGCCAGCGTCGGCGCCCGACCACCTCGGCCAGCCAGCTCCTGCTTCGGCAGAGGAGGTGGCACAGCAGGTGTCACGCTCTCCACCAGCCTCAGGGGCCTATAAAAGGCCCGAGACCGCCGGCGAGTTGCTGATTTTCGCGAGTTCCGCAACCAGCAGCCTAGTCGCCGAGCTCCGATCGTGTGCCACCCCGGCTGTGATCATCTTCCGGCTTTGACCTCCATAGGAAAGTGAAGCGCTAGCTCATCCCCAAGACCGCTGCGCAAACCGTTCCAAGGTTCGACCTTTGTGCGCGGAGAATTTTTCCAGTTTGGGGCGGGTAGCTCATTTCGGGACCCGATTAGGTTTAGGAGAAATTCGGGAAGCTTAGTGGGTGGGAGGTCAAACGGAGCTGTGAGAGAGCATCTAGAGGTTCTGGCGACCCTTCTCGACCGAAAACCGGAAGGAAATCACCGCCGGAACCCTAAGTTCACCCTAGAACAGTGTGGCGGAGGAGGGGGTCGCCGGTGAGGTCTGGGTTTCCGGCCGTTTAGGGCCCAACAGAGCTCATGCCGAGCTCCCCGAGGTTTCCCTGAGTGTGGCGACGCGATTAGTGCATGAAGGAGATAGTCAGAAGGGCGGGAACACGTTGCCAAGGTAGCACAGAGGCATAGGGCTCGTCGCCGGCGAGCTATGGCGGTTAGCCGGCGGTGACATGGTGTCTAGCGGGTTCAGCACCCGAGATAACGTGGGGGCGGCGAGTCTCGTCGGCTCCGGCGAGCTAGATCGCCGGGAACGCCGACCTCACCGGAGCTCCGGCTGCTCGGGGCAGCGACGTCGGGAGGTAGACGAAGGGTGCGGCCCCACCTGTCAGCCCCTGTGCTAATCACGCTCGAGCATGCGGTTAGTTCAATTTAAACGGGCGGGCCCCGCTGTCAGCCTCTGGTTTAGCGCGGGAGGGGATTTTCTGTAGGAAAATAATTCAGGGATCAGCTCAAACTTTAGAAATTCATAATTTGGTGTAGGAAGCTCCAAATTCCGTGAACCAAATTTTGCTGAACTCAGGATTCTGAGTACTTTCCAGCAATACCAAATTCAGCTCATGAAAGTAAATAGTTTTCCAGAATTAAATCCCTAAAGTTTAAATTGTTGGGAATTTTATCTGGAGAACTACTTTGTGAAAAATTCTGAAATTTGGCTGGGAGGTTCATTGGAAAATCCATGAATCGCAGTAAAATTTTCAGACTCATCCAAGTTAATTTAGTTACCCTAATGGGGTGATTAAAAGAACTGCACTGAGAAAATAGAAAAATGTACAGAAACATTTTTCAGAATTTCTCCAATCTTAATTAGGACATAACTTTCAGTAGAATTCTTCAAATGACATGAAACCAATTCCATTAGAACCATCTTAAAGTCTAGTTTCCAGAAAATAATGGTTGGAGCCATGAAAACCCCTGGAATTATTCAGAGGCTCAAATATTGACAAAATGGGCTTTTATTTGTACAAGGTTCATATGAACTTTGTTTCAAATAAAACTTGGTCACAACTCTGGTTAGGACCCTACCAATCCACCATAAAAATTTCAGAACCAAAGGGGAGGGCTAGATAGAGTTATTAGCAAATAAGTATTCAAGTTTACACATTGCATTTAAATTTACATGTAGTATTGTATTAAACGTGTAGCCATTGAAGAAGAGACCCCGGAAGTTCTGGACTTCCTTCTCCCGGACGAAGAACTAACTACTGACCAGCAGCAACAAGGCAAGCCCCGGTTTGCATTAACCCTTTTATAATTTTTTTTGTTTACATGAGTCATGTGAAGTATGATTGTGCATTAGGTGTAGGATGAATGGAACCCAACTTGCATAACCAAAGGTTCCTAAAAGAGTGAGGGTAGTGTCTAAGACCTCGAGTAGACCGGCTATGCTTAATGAGTCATAGGACTTCGGTACAAGTCGAGTAGTTGGAATCTACTCGCGAGATAGGCTTGGGACACACTGGTTCGGTTGAGTGAAGTGAGATCACTTTCGTAATGAAAATGAGACTAGGCAGGGGCTAGGGCGCAGCAAGAGAGAGTCTTGTGTGCGCAGCCCTGCCCGTGTCGATTGAGGACCGATCCGTGTGCGGCCCTGCTGAACAAGTATTGAACGTACCGAAGGCATATCGGATATATGGGCTCTGATAAACCGATGTAGCCTAAACCTCCGGGCGTCGAGGCATAACGCACCGATTTATAGGTGTAGGCTGAGGGCAGCAAGGTGGAAATCTGCCAACGGGCATAGAGAGATGCTCCGTGTGGGGAACCTCCTGCTCATTTCGGTGCGACCGGTTTGACGTTTGGGCTGTTGGGTGAAAGGTTGTCCCATACGACATCGAGTGAGCGTGCTGTGCAGCTCTACGGGTGGGCGTACGTGACGTGCTCTTTGGGTTTCCCTGCAGGTGTATAACGAGTCGACTCGCCGTCCCTCGCGGTGACGAGTACCGATTGTTCACTGCGTCGTAACATAGACTAATGAATGTAATGTTATGATTCAATATTGCTGTTATGATATAATTGTATTGCTACATGTGTGCCACCAAATATTGCTCACTAAATTTCAGCTTCATGAACCGTTAACTTGTTGCTAAAAGATGAACTAAGGATGAACTTGTAGCCGTGTCCATTTGCTGCAACATTGCTATCCTAAGTCATGGTACACCTCATGTAGAGTTTCATGCTTAGGTGAGTCGGTTAAGCCTTGCTGAGCCTTCGTGCTCACGGTTGCTGCTTAAGTGTTTTTCAGGTGAGGAGCCACCCACGCACTCAGAGTACGAGTCCACCGGCGAGGGTTACCCTCCGTCGGGGACCACGGCTGAGTGGGAGCCGTACACGCCGCGCTGAGCTGAGGAGTGCAGCTAGTGTGGGTTGCCCTAGGGCTGGGCATCCACTTTTGCTAGATAGGCGGGCGTGAGTTGTATCAAATAAACTTCCGCTGTGTAATAAAAGACCCTAGTTTGTAACTGAGAAGTGTACTATTTTGTACATTCAGTTTGTTTTCCCATGTAATATAATGTGTTCTTATGACGTGTGCTGTCGGGTGTCGCATCGCGCGGCACCACCCTCTGCGATCCTGGATGAGCGGATTCCGGTCTGCCACAGGCATTGCCAGCACGCTGTACATGGCGCAGGTCCAAGGCGAGGAAGTCTTTCTCCAACATCTGCACATGGAGCAGATAAGCAGCTAGCTGTGGGTCATTGCAGGAGCATTCATGATGCGGACATCGCTACCGTTGATACAACCACAACACCAGCCCATTCACCACTCTCAGCTAATCAAGGTCCAATGACACGCGCTCGTGCACGTCAACTTATTTATCAGGTGAATTCATTCCTGGTTGTTCAAAGTAATTATCCTTCAAATGGGGACCTATTAAAGCCTTGTGATGACCTTATTATTATTAGGTGCTTGGGAATTGATCCAGCTAGGAGGGATGGAGGGATTAATGCAATAAAGGCTGCTCCACCCGAGGAGAAATCTTGAGGCTGGGGCCATGTAATAAAGAGAGATTTAGACAAATAAGGAAAGGAATAAGGGAAATCTCGTCCAACTTTGCTGCTGGATGAAATTCCCTCTTTCTTCCCCCATTTAAAGATAGATGTGCTATAATAAGGAAAGAAATAGAGGAAATCATATCCTGCCTTGCTGCTGGATGGGTTTCCCTCTTTCTTTCCCTATTAAATGGTAGTCTATCACAGAAAAAGGAAGGGAATAAGGGAGATCATGTCCTACCTTTGTTGATGGACGAATTTCCCTCTTCCCTCCCCTATTTAAGTAGTCCAAGAGCTCCTTGACAGGGCGGGTTTTGTTTTCTGTAAGTTTAGCCATTGCTACTTCCTTGTAACGCAAGTGTCGACGAGGCCTTCCGATTACTTGAATCAGAACCCCAACTTTTTCACACCCGTGAGTGTTTGCTTGTTATCTTGTTATTGCTTGTTCTTCGATTGCTTGCAGGTTCAAGGCTGTTCTTGGCACGGCAAGTACAGCAACAACAGGAGCCGGTGTAACTATCGCTAAGGCGCAACATCCTTGTGGTTGTTGTAGTCGGGTAGCACAACGTCGACCTCCACCCAAATCGTAGTTACCAGGAGACGGTGTAACTGTCGCTCAAGGCGCCACACCATTCTGGTTGTGGTAGTTGGGCAGCCAACATCGGCCTCCACCAAATTCGTTCATTACCAACATCTCTCATCGAAAGATAGGGTTGCCTTTTTGTGTCAAGTTGTTGGTCCTAAGTTTTTCACCTCTAGAGTTTTGAGTTCGTGCCACTTTGTTCTCAGTCCATTTCCATTATCTACCCAAAGTTGAAAAAAAAGGCAAGTGCAAAAGAAAAGCTGCACGGATCAGCAAGAAAAAGGCACGTGCAAAAAGAAAAGCCGCACTGATTACAATCACAACAACAACAACAACAACTAAGCCTTTATCCCAAGCCTGTTGGGGTCGGCTAGACATGAAACCCAATATCAATAAAGCAAAAGAGAGGAAGAGATATATGAACAAGGGAAAAAGAAAAAAGAGAAAAAAAAAGAAAAAAAGAAAAAAAAGAAAAAGGAAAAAGAGAAAAGAAATAAGAAAAAAGGAAAAGAAAAGAGAAAAGAAAAAAGAAAAAAAGAAAAAGAAAAAAAAACAAGACTACGATTCTGGCACATGAATTGCTACATTCCATGCGGTCCTATCATGAGCTAAGTCTCTGGATACATTCCAATCTCTCAAATCTCGTTTTACCGCCGCACTGATTAAAATCACGAAAAAAAAGTTGCTAAGTACAAAAAAAAATAGAGACAATTTGTGTAACATTTGTTTCATGTTTCGAAGTTCAACTTGCTGTTTTCAACGTTGTTGAAATACAACGGATCGGGCTGTTCGAACTTCCCTACCATAGTAATCCAACGTCACGTGGAGTTATGGCTCACGTCTCTAGTAAGGTTTGAGCTAGGACCAGCACAATACCATCGTGGAACGTTTATTCAACTTGTTGTTACTAATGTGGTACTAGCTGTTCCTTTGCACAAATTGTGTCTAGCAGCCACCTACAGCTCCATAAAATTGTCTACGACACCATAAGGTTGTGTTGGCAGCCACCGTTTGTTGTTGTTCTTGCTGATTGCCGGCGCCTCCTGCATCGCATGGTAAGAACTTGTAAGACCTTGATTTCTTGCTAGTGAGGAATTGTGCTGTCCTACCACCTCTTAGCAACTGTTAGGATTAATCTGCTTGCTGTTGTATTTCCTTTCTTTACTAACCATGTCAGCTGATGCGAATGGGACATCTCCACATTCACCACGTACGAGGGGCATCATTCAGCATTTTGAACACCAAGTAAAGCTACACACAGATGCTCTCAATGAG
Source organism: Neostapfia colusana (assembly GCA_030760725.1). NCBI lineage: Eukaryota > Viridiplantae > Streptophyta > Magnoliopsida > Poales > Poaceae > Neostapfia > Neostapfia colusana. Next base: position 35,576,865 of record JASWHV010000001.1, on the reverse strand, counting down.
GATATTCAAGTCACCAATGAACACATTGGTCAATTAGAGTCGACGCAGATTTGCACCAACACCAAACTGACCACATTAGAAAGCACTGCTGGGGCTATTAACACTTCTCTTGCAGCAATCATTGAGCGATTGGAGAGGATGGAACAGGTTGGACGCGAAGAGAGGCAAAGACGTGTTGATGACAGCCACGACTCCGTTGGCAGTGCTGCAAGATATGACGAGGCGGAGTATTCAGCGGATACCGAGCTTGATGATGGACCTTTCAGGTATCGACGGCAGCCACGTCGCGACCATCGTGGTATGGGTGGTCGAGCTCAACGACGCGAGGTACATGACAATGACGATTCCCTACGCAGCATTAAATTCTCCATACCACCTTTTGATGGTAAATATCATCCGGATGCATATCTGTCTTGGGAATTATCAGTAGATCAAAAATTTGCATGCCATGATTTCCTTGATGATAAAAAGGTTAGAGCTGCCACTAGTGAATTCACTAACTTTGCTTCTGTTTGGTGGCATGAATATCAAACTAAAAATCCAGCTACCATACCACAAACTTGGAATGCTTTGAAACGAATCAAGCGTCATCGTTTTGTTCCTTCCTATCATGCTCGTGACCTGTTGCATAAATTACAACAACTTAGGCAAGGCAACAAATCTGTTGAGGAATACTATCAAGAACTTCAAATAGGCATGATGCGTTGTGGCCTAGTTGAAAATGAAGAGGTTGCAATGGCTAGGTTTATGGGTGGTTTAACAAGAGAAATTCAGGACATATTGGCTTATAAGGAATACACTAACGTCACTCGATTATTCCATCTTGCTTGTAAGGCTGAAAGAGAAGTGCAGGGATGACGTACAAGAACTAACATTTCTGCAGGTCGAACTACCTCATGGCAGTTCCGCTCAAGTGCTGCTGGTACTAAGCATGATTCTCCAGACAATGCTTCCAATGGGTTGCCCAGGACTACAACAAAATCAGCACCTTCGCGTGCAATCGAGACAACAAAAGGATCCACCCAAGTTGCAGCCAACACTTCTTCTTCCATTGCTTCTACCGGGAGAACAAAAGACATTCAATGCCTCCAGTGCAAGGGTTTTGGGCACCTACGAAGGGACTGCCCAAGCAAGCGTGTGCTGGTTGTACGAGAAAATGGTGAGTACTCATCCGCTAGTGATTTAGATAATGAAACATATGCCATGCTTGCTGCACAAGAAGCAGGAAAGAAGAATGATGATGAAGAGCACATTGGGGCTGATCATGCTGCCCACTATGAGAGTCTTGTTGTGAGGCGTGTCTTGAATGCCCAAATGATCAAAGCTGAACAGAACCAGCGACACAATCTATTCCAAACTAAGTGTGTAGTTTTGGAACGATCGTGTCACATTATTATTGATGGAGGAAGCTGCAACAATTTAGCAAGTGCTACCATGGTAGAAAAGCTTGGGATGACAACACTTCCACATCCACATCCCTACTACATCCAATGGTTCAATGACAGTGGTAAGCTTAAGGTAACACGTCTGGTTCGTGTCGAATTTGCAATTGGTTCCTACCATGATTACATTGATTGTGATGTGGTACCTATGCAAGCTTGTTCTATGCTATTTGGTCGACCTTGGCAATTTGATAAAGATACATTACATCATGGTAAATCAAATCAATACTCTTTCATGTATCATGAGAAGAAACTTGTTTTGCACCCGATGTCCCCTGATGCTATTTTGAAGGATGAAATTGCTAGAGCTTGCAAAGAGAAAAATAAGAAATCTGCTGAAAATGAAAATTCAGATGTCGTGAAGAAATCGGTACAGCCTAAGACTGACAATTCCAAATCTGCTCATATGAAGAAAAATGAAATAAAATTAACGAGCGCTTGTTTCTTTGCTTTCAAATCTGATTTGTTTGAATTAAAAAGTGATACTGCAATCTGCTATGTGTTTGTTTGCAAAGAAGTTTTGTTCTCACTTCACGACACACCATGTGCTTTGCCTCCTTCTATCACTAAGCTTTTGCAGGAATACGCTGATGTGTTTCCACAAGAGGTACCAGCCGGGCTGCCACCATTGAGAGGGATTGAGCATCAGATTGACCTCATCCCTGGGGCTTCTTTGCCCAACCGAGCACCATACAGGACCAATCCGGAGGAGACTAAGGAGATTCAGCGGCAAGTATAGGAATTACTCGACAAAGGTTATGTGCATGAGTCCCTTAGTCCTTGCTCCGTTCCTGTCCTTTTGGTCCCAAGAAAGATGGATCATGGCGCATGTGTGTAGATTGTTGAGCAATTAATAACATTATCATTGGATATCGTCATCCTATTCCTAGGTTAGATGATATGCTTGATGAACTTAGTGGCTCGATGATTTTCTCTAAAATTGATTTGCGTAGTGGATACCATCAAATTCGCATGAAGCTAGGTGATGAATGGAAAACAGCGTTTAAAACAAAGTTTGGTTTGTATGAGTGGTTAGTCATGCCTTTTGGTCTCACGAATGCACCTAGCACTTTCATGAGATTAATGAATGAGGTTTTACGTGCTTTCATTGGAAGATTTGTGGTAGTATATTTCGATGACATCTTGATCTATAGCGCATCTCTCGAAGTTCGTCTTGATCATCTCCGTGCTGTTTTCAATGCTTTACGTGATGCACGCTTATTTGGTAACATTGACAAGTGCACCTTTTGCACAGATCGAGTTTCTTTTCTTGGCTATGTTGTGACACCACAGGGAATTGAAGTTGATCAAGCTAAGGTGGAGGCGGTACACAGCTGGCCGACTCCTACCACGGTCACACAAGTACGAAGCTTTCTCGGACTTGCTGGATTCTATCGTCGTTTTGTGAAAGACTTCAGCACCATAGCAGGCCCACTGCATGAGCTTACAAAGAAGGGTGCTCCATTCACATGGGGCAAGGCGCAAGAGGCTGCATTTGCAACTTTGAAGAATAGGTTAACTCATACACCCCTTCTCCAATTACCAGATTTCAGTAAGACTTTTGAATTGGAATGTGATGCTAGTGGTATTGGATTGGGAGGTGTCTTGTTGCAAGAGGGGAAACATATTGCTTATTTTAGCGAGAAACTGAATGGGCCTAGTCTGAACTATTCCACTTATGATAAAGAATTATATGCACTAGTAAGAACTTTGGAAACATGGCAACATTATTTATGGCCTAAAGAATTTGTTCTACATTCTGATCATGAATCTTTGAAGCACATTAAGAACCAAACTAATCTGAACCGTAGGCATGCCAAGTGGGTAGAATTCATTGAGTCCTTTCCTTATGTCATCAAACACAAGAAAGGGAAAGATAATGTCATTGCGGATGCCTTATCTCGCCGTTACAATATGTTGTCCCAACTTGATTTTAAGATTTTTGGCTTGGAAACAACTAAACAACAATATGCTTTTGATGCTGATTTCAAAGATGTGCTGCTGCAATGTAAAGAAGGAAAAATATGGAACAAGTTTGTTCTCACTAATGGTTTTGTGTTTCGAACTAACAAATTGTGCATTCCAGCTGGTTCTGTGCGTATCTTACTATTGCAGGAAGCACATGGTGGAGGATTCATGGGACACTTTGGTGTCAAGAAGACGGAAGACATCTTAGAAAGCCATTTCTTTTGGCCAAAGATGAGGAGAGATGTGGAGCGGTTTGTTGCTCGTTGCACCACCTGTCAAAAAGCTAAGTCCCGTCTTAATCCACATGGTTTATACATGCCTCTTCCTGTTCCTAGTGCTCCATGGGAGGATGTTTCTATGGATTTTGTTTTAGGGTTGCCTAGAACAAAGAAGGGGAGGGATAGTATTTTTGTTGTTGTCGACAGATTTTCTAAAATGGCACATTTCATACCATGCCACAAAACTGATGATGCTACCCATATTGCTGATTTGTTCTTTTGAGAAGTTGTTCGTTTGTATGGGGTTCCAAACACTATTGTTTCAGATAGAGATGCCAAATTTCTTAGTCATTTTTGGAAAACCTTATGGGCTAAGTTGGGGACACAATTACTCTTTTCTACCACTTGTCACCCTCAAACTGATGGACAGACCGAAGTAGTGAACCGTAGTTTATCTACCATGCTAAGGGCTGTTCTGAAACATAACATCAAATTATGGGAAGAATGTTTGCCTCATATTGAATTTGCTTACAATCGTTCGCTGCATTCTACTACTAAATTGTGCCCTTTTCAGATTGTATATGGTTTTATTCCTCGTGCTCCCATTGATCTTTTGGCTCTGCCACCTTCAGAGAAATTGAATTTTGATGCTTCTCGCCGTGCTGAATTAATTCTTAAAATGCATGAGCAAACTAAAGCAAACATTGAGAGCATGAACGCTAAGTATCAACAAGCCGGTAGCAAGGGTAGGAAGCATGTTACTTTTGAACCTGCTGATTTGGTTTGGGCGCATTTGAGAAAGGATAGATTTCCTGATTTGAGAAAATCTAAATTACTACCTAGAGCTGCTGGACCCTTCAAAGTGCTTCGAAAAATTAATGATAATGCATATGAAATTGAGTTGCCTGCACATTTTGGGGTTACTTCCTCTTTTAATATTGCAGATTTGAAACCATATATGGGTGAGGAAGACACATTTGAGTCGAGGACGACTCAATTGCAAGAAGGGGAGGATGATGCGGACATCGCTACCGTTGATACAACCACAACACCAGCCCATTCACCACTCTCAGCTAATCAAGGTCCAATGACACGCGCTCGTGCACGTCAACTTAATTATCAGGTGAATTCATTCCTGGCTGTTCAAAGTAATTATCCTTCAAATGGGGACCTATTAAAGCCTTGTGATGACCTTGTTATTTTAGGTGCTTGGGAATTGATCCAGCTAGAAGGGATGGAGGGATTAATGCAATAAAGGCTGCTCCATCCGAGGAGAAATCTTGAGGTTGGGGCCATGTAATAAAGAGAGATTTAGACAAATAAGGAAAGGAATAAGGAAAATCTCGTCCAACTTTGCTGCTGGACAAAATTCCCTTTTTCTTCCCCCATTTAAAGATAGATGTGCTATAATAAGGAAAGAAATAGAGGAAATCATATCCTGCCTTGCTGCTGGATGGGTTTCCCTCTTTCTTTCCCTATTAAATGGTAGTCTATCACAGAAAAAGGAATGGAATAAGGGAGATCACGTCCTACCTTTGTTGCTGGACGAATTTCCCTCTCCCCTCTCCTATTTAAGTAGTCCAAGAGCTCCTTGACAGGGCGGGTTTTGTTTTCTGTAAGTTTAGCCATTGCTACTTCCTTGTAACGCAAGTGTCGACGAGACCTTCCGATTACTTGAATCAGAACCCCAACTTTTTCACACCCGTGAGTGTTTGCTTGTTATCTTGTTCTTGCTTGTTCTTCGATTGCTTGCAAGTTCAAGGCTGTTCTTGGCACGACAAGTACAGCAACAACAGGAGCCGGTGTAACTATCGCTAAGGCGCAGCATCCTTGTGGTTGTTGTAGTCGGGTAGCACAACGTCGACCTCCACCCAAATCGAAGTTACCAGGAGACGGTGTAACTGTCGCTCTAGGCGCCACACCATTCTGGTTGTGGTAGTCGGGCAGCCAACGTCAGCCTCCACCAAATTCGTTCATTACCAACATCTCTCATCGAAAGATAGGGCGTCCCCTGTACCCGTTTGCTTCATAAATTCACCCTTAACTTGTTTAATGACTAGCTGGGTGTCGCCCTGTGCCAACAACTGGCGAGCGCCCAAAGACAGGGCTGTCTTTAGGCCAAAGATGAGCGCTTCATACTCTGACATGTTGTTAGTTGCCTTGAAGTTGAGACGCACCATGTACCCAAACTACTCCCCCGATGGCATGATAAGCAGTACGCCGACACCGGCCCCCTGCTTTTGCGAGGAGCCGTAGAAGAAGAGGACCAGTGAGGCCCGGTGAAGACCGGAGCTCGGTGCTTCGGTTCACCATCTTCGTGGCCCCCTGGGTCAGCCTTCGTTGGCGTCCACTCAGCCACGAAGTCAGCCAGTGCTTGGCTCTTAACTGCATGTCGAGGAAGGAAGTCCAACTCAAATTCCGCCAGTTCCGCTGCCCATTTAGCGACATTGCCGGTTGCGTGAGGGCTGTGAAGGATTGCCTATGGTGCTGTTTTACTAAACCAGTTTGTACGTTTTCTTACATGTTTTAATGGGCTTTCATAGTGTTTTATGATGAACAAGGGTGCTGGGATCAAGTGTGGACGTGGTGATGATCTTGAATAAAGATCTAGATCAATTCCACCGTCAAAAATCGATCAAAACACGATTTGTCCACACGTAAAAGTTTCTGCTCAAAGAGGGTGAAGAAAACGGATGCGTAGAAACAGCGGCGACGTCGTAAGATGGGTAATGGGGACCTACCTCACTTCCTCCTTGTGGCAGGTCCTTTCTCCTAGCAATGGCAGCAGCGGAGAATTTTTCTATGGAAGATTAGGGCAGGACAGATCGTCGGGCTTCTTCTCCGGCGACGGTGGGGCTCGACGGAGCTCGACGGCGACCAAATTCTGGCAAGGAGGAGAACTTGGCGACTTGGTAGCAAGGAAGGGGGCTTGGCAGCAGGGGGGACGTCCAAAATAGAGAGGATTTCAGCCAGGGGGTGGGGGTTATATTTATAAGGGGGAAAAAGGGGGAGTCCTACTCCAATTGGAGCTCAAATAAAAGTCCTATTCAATTTTTTTTGGATCTTAACAAACTTATCTCTTGTGCTGCGGCAGCCTTGGGGATTTTATCCCCAAAATGTGAGGAAAATCCCCTTTTGGGGATTTGGAGAATTTAGAAATTTGGGGGGAGGGGGGAATTTGGGGAAATTTGGAAATGACTCATTTCAGCTATTTTTTTCCCATTCCTCACCATTTCTATGTCACTTATTCCATTTCTACATTCCCCTCTGCATTTCTATGTCCCATTCTCCATTTTTACATTCCCCTCTCCATTTCCATGTCTCATTCTCTATTTCTACATTGCCCTTCTCCATTTCTATGCCCCATTCTCCATTTCTATATTCCCTTCTCCATTTTTATGGTTTTTCCTCCATTTCTATGGTTCTTTCCTCTATTTCTATGGTTCTTTCTCCATTTATATGGTTCCTTCCTCCATTTATATGGTTCTTTCTCCATTTCTATTGTTCTCTTCTCCATTTCTATGGTTCTTTCTCTATTTCTATAGTTCTTTCTCCATTTGTATAGATTTTTCTTCATTTCTACTTCTTTTATAATGTTTCTCTACATGAAAAATGTATGCAATGCATGAAAATAAATTTGAGGGTGTTACAAACCTACCCCCCTTAAACTGAATCTCGCCCTCAAGATTCGATAGAGTGGAGAATAGAAGAGGGAATTCTGCCTTGAGATCTTTCTCACGCTCCCATGTAGTTCCGGCTTCCGTGTGATGGTTCTACTGTACCTTGCACCAACGGATCACTTTGTTCCTCGTGGCCCTTTCCTTCATGTCCAAAATTTTGATGGGGTGCTCCGCGTAGGTCAGATCCTCTTGAAGCTCGAGCTCATCCATTGGTACTTGTTCTTCCGGTACTCTTAAGCACTTCTTGAGTTGGGATACGTGAAACACGTCGTGCACGTCGGAGAGGTGTGTTGGCAGCTCTAGCTGATAGGCTACTTCTCCTTGCTTGCCCAAAATCTTGAATGGCCCGATGTAGCGAGGTGCTAATTTGCCTTTGACGTTGAACCGTCGTTGGCCTCGGATAGGCGATACCTTAATATACACGAAGTCTCCCACTTCGAAGGTCAATCTTCTTCGCCTATTGTCTGCATAACCCTTTTGTCGTGACTGAGTGACCTTCAAGTTTTCTCGTATCATTTGGACTTTCTTCTCAACGTCTTGCAGCACTTCGGGTCCAAACACTTGGCTCTCTCCGGTCTCATTCTAGAACAGCGGTGTTCTACACCGTCTACCATACAATGCTTTGAAAGGTGATATTTTCAAGCTGGCCTGGTAGCTGTTGTTGTACTAGAATTTAGCATAGGGCAAGCTCCTATCCCAACTATGCACATGTTTCAAGGCGCAAGCTCTCAACATGTCTTCCAAAATTTGATTTGTCCTCTCAGTTTGCCCGTTGGTTTGCGGGTGATAAGCGGAGCTGAAATTCAGCCGTGTACCCATGGCTTCATGCAGCTTCTTCTAGAACCTAGAGGTAAATTGAGAACCCCGATCTGAATCTATCCTCTTCGGAACTCCATGGAGACACACGATTTACTCCATATACAGCTCGGCTAGTTGTGCAACGTTGTACTTGGTTTTAACAGGAAGGAAATGTGCTGTTTTTATCAATCGGTTCATGATAACCCAAATAGAGACGTAACCCGATTGAGTATGTGGCAATCTGACGATGAAATCCATGCTGATGTCTTCCCACTTCCACTCGGGTACTTTTAATGTCTACAATAGTCCAGCGAGTCTTTGATGTTCGGCCTTCACCCGTTGGCACGTATCGCATAAGGCAACATATTCAGCTATGTCCCTTTTCATACCATCCCACCAATAGCAAGTTTTCAGGTCCTTGTACATCTTTGTACAGTCGGGATGCATGGAATAAGGTGAGTCATGCTCCTCCTTTAATATCGTGTCATGGATGTGCTTCACGTTAGGCACCCAAATCCTTTTTCCTAACCAAAGCGCGCCTTCCTCGTCTTCCTTGAAATCCTTTTTCTATGCCTTGTTAGATTCTTTCCTTGATTTCCTCATCCGTTGTTTGGATATATCGTATCTCTTGTTCCAGCGATGAGTTCAGTTCTATCACCTCCATCTCGTTCAAGAACCCAAGATGTAACCGTTCTAACTCCTTGCGCAGCTCGGGTGGCAGCTCGCGAACCGTGAGTTGGTGACATGCTCCCTTTCGGCTCAACGCATCAGCTACTACATTGGCCTTTCTGGGGTGATAGTTGATTCCAACATCATAATCCTTGATGAGTTCCAACCATCGACATTGCCTCAAATTCAGATCCATTTGCGTGAATATATACTTGAGGCTTTTATGATCCGTATAGATCTCACATTGGTGGTCAAGGATATAATGCCTCCAAATCATCAAGGCATGTACCACGGCTGCAAGTTCCAAGTCATGTATGGGGTAATTCAGCTCATGTTTTATTTAGTTGTCTCGACGCATAGGCTACCACTTGTCCTTCTTGCATGAGCACACATCCAAGCCCTTGTCTTGATACGTCAGAATATATGTCGAAGCTCTTGCTCATGTCTGGCAATACCAAAACCGGCGCTGTGGTTAATCTCTTCATTAGCTCCTCAAATCTTTCTTGACACGCTAGTGTCCAATGAATACTTTCCCCTTCATTAGCAATTCAGTCATAGGCTTCGCTATTTTGGAGAAATCCTTGATGAACCGGCAGTAGTATCCAACCATCCCAAGGAAACTCTGAATATCCCTCACATTTCGGGTTGGCTCTACTTTAAAATGTCTCCCACTTTTCCGGGATCAAACGATACTCCTCCCTCGGAGATGATGTGTCCTAGGAACGATATCTCTTTTAGCCAAAATTTACACTTGCTGAACTTGGCATACAATTAATGTTCTCGCAGTTTCTACAACGTCAACCTCAAGTGTTCTTTGTGCTCTTCCTCGCTTTTCGAATACACCATGATATCATCGATGAAAACCACGACTAACTTGTCCAAGTACTCCATGAATACCTTATTCATGAGGTACATAAAGTATGCGGGTGCATTTGTTAACCCAAAAGACATAACGGTATATTCATACGAATCATACCGTGTTCGAAATGCAGTCCTGGGTATGTCGGAGGGCTTAATCTTCAACTAGAAGTATCCCGACCGAAGATCAATCTTGGAGAAAATTCGGACACCTTTCATTTGATTGAATAGGTCCTCTATGTGGGGCAACGGGTATTTATTCTTGATTGTCACCTCATTTAGAGACCTATAGTCCACAAACATCCTTTGGGTTCCATCTTTCTTGTCCACGAAGAGCACGGGGGCTCCCCACGGTGACGAGCTAGTGCGTATGAAAACCCCTTTCTAGCTGCTCCTGAATTTGCTTCTTGTGTTCCACAAATTCATTAGCAGGCATCCTATACGGCCTATTCGCTATAGGTGCAGTTCCGGGTACTAAATCAATAGCAAATTCAATGTCCCGGTCAGGTGGCATACCTGGAAGTTCTTCCGGAAACACAACTGAATATTCTTGAACCACTGGAATGCTTTCCAACATCGCTTCTTCGATGTGGTTCAGCGCTGCCTTCTCGGTTATCGGTTCGGCTGACTCAAACTCAATATGAGTACCGTGCTCATTTGTCAACTGCATGCTCCTCTCAGCACATTGAATCACTCTGTTGTGCTTGCTTAACCAATCCGTTCCAAGTATTATGTCAATCCCTTGGGAATCCAAGACAATAAAGTTGGCCAGAAAGTCTATCCCCCTTATTTTAAGGCTTACTTTTGGACATTATATGAGATAGAATTCAGATTTGACTTCCCAACTATATGCATCAAGGTGTATGAACTAAGCAACTTCTTTTACTAATTTCAGCCTATATGAGGATGTGAACACGTGCCGAAGCATCTCACATCTCTCCACTATGTGTGGATGTGGACATTCGCCGAAGCGTCCCACAACTCACACCAAGCACACAAACACAAGTAATCATCATGACATTTCAGCACACCACTCTTATTCAAGCTACCACAATCTAAACGTTCCTATTACCACTTTATTCAATGGAAACCTAAACTTAATCGTGAGAACCAGTGTTGTTCTCGCCGTGTGACGGGGGTGGTCCATACATGGGCGCATGCCATGGTGAGTCGGCTGTCCATGTAGGGATAGATAACGCTGGTGCTCTGTTTGTTCCCGCATTGGCACGAGTCTCCTCTTGTTTCTCCAGCAAATACAGCTTCTTGCGGAGGTAACGGATCTTTTCTTGTGCGCTTGCATAGCGGTTCCTTAACTCCACGAGCAACCTCTGAGACTTATCAGCAGCTTGTGGGTTGGAAAGAGCTCCTACATGGGGTCCAATGATCTCCCTTGCACCACTCTTCCGATACGGGTGCAGTTCAAAAGTGGTGTCCTCAATCTGGTCACGGAAGGCGTAGCACAGCCCGGTGAGTGCATCCCATGCAGCATCATCGATAGCTTCTACCCTTGTAGCTCTCCATGTGGGTGCGAAGTGCCGGGTGACAACCCTACCGTTAGATAGGATTGTTTACTTCGGCCTTCCACTCTTCATGCCCGAGACGAGGGACTTTCTTGAGAAGATATTCCAGATATAAGCTGCAGCAATCTAGAAATTCTTTGAGCTCTCTGGATATGTGTCCTCCTTCCATTCCGTCGGACCGAAATTCCTGAACTGAATGGTTGGCCCATTCATCACCTTCATTCTCGGCCTCAGCAAGGGGTGGCTCCTCCACGGGTTCATCTCCTCCCGACATAGATTCATGAGGTTCTTAGGGTGTAAGCCCGCGTGAAACTCCTCCTGGGGTGCGTACCAATGTCGTTCTTGTGGATCATCCTCTATATCATCTTTGAATGGTTCCACCTCCTCCGGGTCCCCTTCCTCATTCATAGAGCTATTGACTTCCTCTTCATCATGAGGTTCCGTCTTCACTTCCTCCCAATATGATCCATTGGACACCTCAATAGGGTTAAGTGCACTCCCACGTGGTGGTGGACGAGTTCTTATGTGTGTCGTGCTCCTGATCACCGGCATCTATAAATACGACATGAGAAACTTTAGAGAAGGAATAAATAACTTCAAAACTTCAGAAGCTATGGAGCAAGAAAGCAAAAGTGTTGCTGTCCAAAAGAAGAGAAAAGAGGGCTGAAAATAACACTTTGCGGTGGCTGAATTGACAAGTAAAGTGCAGCAACAAACAATTTTCGAAAATAGAAGTTTAGAGGGGTGTGCCTATGTATTTTAGAGTGTACATTCTACCTAGCCTTGAGTCCTACGGTCAACGTGGCTCTGATACTAATCTGTGACACCCGGTTCCGAAAATAGGATCAAGTGAATGCATATGTGTGCCCAGGATGTTCATCACACATACACATATAATCCACAAACTGAATTCCGAATATAACCACAAATAAATAGGGTTTAAGTACTTTATTACAATGACTCAATGTCTCACTCATGAATGTCTATCTTATTTTTGCAGCGGAAGACTCTAAACGACAGCGGAAAATGACTAAAGACAGCATGCCCCATCTTCGACTCCACAGGCATGTTGACGGTAGTTCGCACGCCTAGTACTCCACATGGTTCTCGAAGTACTCATCTCCTGTAACTGATGTTTATGTGGTAATGCAAGGGTGAGTACATGTCGTACACAGCAAGTGCGGAAAAAGTATGACATGTAGCTTTTAACAAGGTAGGAAATAAAAATGCTCATTGCAGCAAGCAAATTTTATTTCATAAACATGGTAAAAATAGCAACTAAGTATAGATGAATTTGATCCCAATATAACCAAGTAAAACAACAACATTCTTTTATCATAATTCACCATTTATCAAGTCTCATTCAGCCATTATTCCTTCTCAAGTTCATCTTATGCTCGTAAATATTCATAACCATCTCATATTCATATAGCCAAAGCCAAACTTATTTGTCATGACTCAAAACTGTCCCAAAACCAATCCCAATGACCATACCATAACCATACCGAATAACCATCCAAAGTTTTCCCTCTAATCATGGAAGTTTGCCAGGTGCTTGTGACCGGAAGCACAGCTATCATGATAGTTTTACACTCTGCGGAGGTGGCACCACTTTACCTACAAGTTCGTAATTTTGTCACCCATCGGCGACTGCAGAACCTCCATTATACCAGTACACAACCGTCGGTGTATGGCCAAGAGACCATAAAATAGTCTTTACAAAGGGGCTACTAGATGTATGGACTCACTGAGGTTTCACCGGCAGGCTTGAATCACTATTCTCACACCCACAGGCCCCCTCTCGTGCCATGCAGTTCTCAGGGCAGTCCTCCTCGACTCTCATTCCCCGCGCCATCCACGGTTCATAACAAGCTAGCAACACACCTAATTAATCAGCTAAGCCGCACACATACTTGGCTTTGTGGTGGCACTATTTTTCTTGCATATTCTCGTATGAACCGGTCCTTAGATCTACGGCAAGTATCACCATCTCATTCAGCAACATCCACAAACCAAGCTTGCCTAGATCTCCCCGATTCCATGCTCATTAACATCATCAAGATCTCATCATCATTATTCATATGAGTGCAGTAGCTAGACATGTTTTATTTCAGCTTCCCGTATTCCGTGAATTAAGCGAAGCAAAAAGGAAAAATGACCATATCCGACTCATCAACTTTCCCGGCGACAAGGATGGTTAACAAAACTAGTAAACTTTTATAAAAGGGTGTCCCATCAAGTTGACTCGAGCATACGAGTTTTCGCAGACAAAACAGTTTCAAAACATGGGATCAATATGGTCAAGGGGCACTTGCCTTGCTTCCGTGGTTCTTGTTGCTCAAGCATCTCGAAGTCTTGGTACAATAGTTCTTCGTAGATGGCCTCTTGGTCTTGATCTTCTACTCACGACCACGCACATACAAAATTTACAGCAATCAATCATCATGCACAAACTTTACTCAAGATGCAATGGGGTAGATGAATGCAAATCGTATGGTGCTGTTTTATTAAACCAGTTTGTACGTGTTCTTGCATGTTTTAATGGGCTTTCTAGTGTTTTATGATGAACAAGGGTGCTGAGATCAAGTGTGGACGTGGTGATGATCTTGACTCAAGATCTAGATCAATTCCACCGTCAAAAATCGATAAAAACACGGATTTGTCCACACGTAAAAGTTTTTGCTCAAAGGGGGGCGAAGAAAAGGGATGCGTAGAAACAGTGGCGACATCGTAAGATGGGTAATGGTACCTACCTCACTTCCTCCTTATGGCAGGGCCTTTCTCCTAGCAATGGCAGCAGCGGAGAATTTTTCTATGGAAGATTAGGGCAGGACGGATCGTCGGGCTTCTTCTCTGGCGACAGCGGGGCTCGATGGAGCTTGACGGCGGCCAAATTCTGGCAAGGGGGAGGGGGGAACTTGGCGACTTGGCAGCAAGGAAGGGGGCTTGGCAGCAGGGGGGACGTCCAAAATAGAGAGGATTTCGGCTAGGGGGTGGGGGTTATATTTATAAGGGGGGAAAAGGAGAGTCCTACTCCAATTGAAGCTCAAATAAGAGTCCTAATCAATTTTTTGGGATGTTAACAAACTTATCTCTTGTGGTTCGGCAGCCTTGGGAATTTTATCCCCAAAATGTGGGGAAAATTCCCCTTTTTGGGAATTGGAGAATTTAGAAATTTTGGGGGAAATTTGGGAATGGCTCATTTCAGCTATCTTTTTCCCATTCCTCACCATTTCTATGTCATTTGCTCCATTTCTATATTCCCCTCTCCATTTCTATGTCCCATTCTCCATTTCTATATTCCCCTCTCCATTTCTGTCTCATTCTCCATTTCTACATTCTCCTCTCCATTTCTATGTCCCATTCTCCATTTCTACATTGCCCTTCTCCATTTCTATGCCTCATTCTCCATTTCTATATTCCCTTCTCCATTTCTGTGGTTTTTCTTCTATCTCTATGGTTCATTCCTCCATTTCTATGGTTCTTTCTCCATTTCTATGGTTCCCTTCTCCATTTCTATGGTTCTTTCTCCATTTCTATGGTTCTTTTCTCTATTTCTATGGTTCTTTCTCCATTTCTATAGTTCTTTCTCCATTTCTATAGATCTTTCTTCATTTCTACTTCTTTTATAATATTTCTCTACATGAAAAATGTATGTAATGCATGAAAATGAATTTGAGGGTGTTACATGTCGTCAGACAAAGCGCCGGTTCCTGATGATTTTAACAACAGATTTTACAAGACATGCTGGAGCATTATCAAGGAGGATATCTACCATCTATGCAACAAATTATTCGCTGAAAACATCAGCTTGTAGCCAATCAATGCATCTTTGATCACGTTAATACCAAAGAACCCCACACCGGTGCGATCAACGGACTACAGGCCCATCTCCCCGCTAAATTTGAGTATCAAACTGATCACCAAGCTCATGGCCAACTGGATGCAAAAGAAGATGTCTCTACTGGTACATGCCAATCAATATGGCTTTATTAAAGGTTGGACCATCCAGGATTGTCTAGCGTGGAACTATGAGTACATCTATCAATGCAAGACATCCAAAAGCCTATTGTTGTTCTCAAGTTGGACTCTAAGAAGGCATTTGATATGATAGAGCACTCAACTATAATCATAATGTTGTCACTCCTAGATACCCCGGCCTCCTGGCTAAAACGGATCCAAGATATCCTCAACTCGGCCACCTCGGCAGTCCTTTTTAATGGAGTCCCCGAAAAGTTTTTTCATTGCAAAAGAGGAGTAAGACAAGGTGACCCTTTTTCCTCCTTACTCTTTGTCATTGGAGATGACTTGCTACAAGACATAGCCAATAAAGCTGCAGTCATGATATGCAGATGACACCATCGTACACATTGGCTGGTACCCATTTCCTCATCGTACAATATGCAGATGACACCATCATAGCATTAAATACTTCCAAGAGGGAGTTGTTTAAAGGTAAATTTCAGCAAGTCAGTCATGATGCCAATCAACTTATCTATAGAAACAACAGAAATCATGGCTCGAACATGGGTTCCCTATGAATCTGGAAACCATTGGTGACAGACTTTACCTGTCTGACGGCAAAAATTGAGAGGAAGTTCTCAGCCACATCCACATTTCTCTCAGTCATAGGAAGATGCATCCTGGTGGATTGTCTCATGTCCACTATTCCGGTTTATAGCATGTGCACCTTAAAATTAAATCTCACAGTCATCCAGGCCATTGACAAAACAAGGAAAGCCCGTCTCTGGAAAGATAGTGATGTGGCGGGCAAAGGGAGGCCACTAGTAAAATGGAGCTGAGTGACATCTCCTCACCAGAGGGGAGTCATGGGACTGCAAGATATGCGACTAATGAACCTCGCCTTATAGCAGAAATTCCTGGATAAATTATGCAATAAAGTGGACACACCCTGGGTCCGGTTGGTTTATAGTGCATACTGAAATGGACACAAGCTCCCCAATAAGGGTTCATTCTGGTTTCGGGATATTTTGAGTTTATGGGAACAGTTCAAGGATTATGCAACAGTTCGAGTGTGGGTAGGAGATACTGTTCTCCTTTGGGAAGACAAATGGAATAACAACCCCCTCAAGTTGGAACTGCCACACATATTCTCATCCACCAAAAAATCGTTCATATCCATAGCTCAATACAGGGATGAGTCTTCCTTCCAAAACCTATTCTACACCTCTGTGACAGAGCAAGCCATGGTTGAGTACCAGCAACTTCAGGCAATCTTGGGTAATCACAATGACCGCCCACTCAACAGAGACCAGTGGACATATAACAACAATAGCTCATTGAATGTGCCTAGAGGGGGGTGAATAGGCTTTTTGAACTCTTGAAATGCTCAAGAAAGAATTAAAATCCAAGGTGCGGACTAGTCTGTGTTACTGCGGACTAGTCCGTGGTTCAACAAAACTTCTCTTTTATTTTTATTTTCTATGGATTTCTTGCAGCGGAAAGTGAGAAATTACTCCAGTGATACTAACTAGTGTCCGAGACCTTAATATCACGTGAATAACAGAAACAACTAGAATCACAAAATTAAACCCTAACTAGTGATGATATAAGTTAAAAGGACACGAGACAAGTGATTTTTACCAAGGTTCAATCTCACACAAGGGATCTACGTCCTCGTTGAGGAGCTCACACAGAGCCGGGTCTTAACCAACCCTTTCCTCGTCAAGTCACCACAAAGGCTGACTTGATCTCTACTAACAATCGGACTAATCACCAAGTTTATGGGGCTTCCTCACAAGTTGAGGGCTCCCACAAGTTTTACAACTGAAGGAAGATCAATACACTCGAAAATTAAACAATAATCAATAGGAGTGTGTGAGAGAAATCAAACCAAGAGCTCAATGAAGACGGGTTCTTCCCTCTCCCTTTTCCAATCTCCCAAATCCTAGGAACTTGATCCTTAGGGCTTTAGAATGTGTGGAGAGGAGTGTTTTGTGCTCTTGGATGTTGTGGCGGCGCTAGGGTTCATATCCTTAGAAAAAAGAGTTGGGGTCCCTTTTTATAGAGGTCTCGATATGTATCCGTTGAGATCTGACTAGTCCAGACTGGTCCGTGGTAGACACCGGACTAGTCCGGTGTTATCTTTCATGTTGAGTTCAGCCGTCAGTTGGGTTTAAATTAGTAAAACCCTAATCATATGGATTAGTCCGAGTGCTTATCCGTTTCAACATGGACTAGTCTGTGGTGCACGGACTAGTCCGGTGTGACTTTGAACTAGTCCGATGTCACACGGAGAAGGGTAGGTTGTTGCCAATTGGGCAAGTCTGGCTACAACGGACTAGTACGTTATTATGCGGACTAGTCCGATGGCACACAGAGAGGTATCGTCCGTGCTATGTCAGACAAGTTTGGCTGCACCGGACTAGTCCTTTATTGTGCGGACTAGTCCATTGTTTAAGATTTTGTATTTTTCTCACTCACCCTTCCCGCACTAACCCGAGATTTCTGTTGAGCTCTTAGATGTGTCTCACACACACTCTATACTTAAACTATGAGCCTAGATTTTTCTCCTTTTCTTGGGTCTTTTCATCCATGATTCTTCCTTTTCTCATCAAAGCTATCTTTTCCCCTTTTGTATTATTCTTCCTTTTCTTCTTGTGACCTGCTCTCACTTAACAAGTTTGGTTAGCTCTTCACTTGTTTGTCATTGATCATCCAAAAGCCACATGGGGATGCCTAGATGCACTTACAATCTCTCCCTTTTTGGTGATTGATGACAACCAAGCAAAGTTTAAACATTTGAGAGTAAACAAATCCAGTTTTCATAAAGTATACACATATGAGTAGTGATATGAATGAACCATGGATGAATTCTCATATGTGTATTATTTATGGTGGGGTGCCTAGCGATGTGAGTGTAAACATGCAAGGTGTTCCAAGAGTAATAGTCATGAGAGTACCACGTTATGAAAAGAACATGAGTAACAAAGTATGAAACAGGAGATAACATAGTGCCTTACATAGTCTTAAATGAAACATCATCACATAGTCTTAATCATAAATACATTGCAAGTTTTTAAAATAGTGCATGACCAACAAAGGACCTAGTAATGACTAGAAACTATACTAACTCCCCCTTGATCCCTCCTCCTTTGGCATCAGAACACCATAAAGGGAAAAAGTAACATACGGAAGGACTACTCATCATCTTCATCATCCTGCTCGCTAGCTACACTTTGAGTCTTCTCGCTATCCTGCTCTTCATCGTCATCTTGATCATCAGTCCTAGTTTGGTGAGAAGCATGTGAGCGAGTGAAGGAGTCTATCCCAAAGTAAGCAAGCTCCTCCTCAGTCAATTTTGGGATCTCTGTGTAGTCCTTATCGAAGTCCACGGAGATCTCTGGAGATCCAATAGGAGACATATCTAATTTTTGGCATATGGCTGTGACATTCTCCTTTATGTAGCAGGCATGACGCTTCCTAGCAAGGCTTTCCTTATGCTGCTTTACTTCCACTTTGCGGCAGGAGGCAAAAATGGATTGAAGCATCTTCAGTATCCCTCCAGTGGAGCCTCTAGTGGAGGACGAAGCCTCTATGTCCCTGTGGACTTGAGACGCTCGCTGCCTCATAGTGGAAGAGGGTGGAGGTGGAGCTGTAGGCACCTGAGATCGAAGCCTTAGATGCTTGACATCTTTGACGAACTCCAAACCTGTGACGTGCTTAATCATGTAAATGATGTATGGGGCATAGCCACATGAGAGGTTTGGAGTATGAGCAATGTTGTAGATGTCATTGTAGATATAGGCAAAGATGTTGAATTTCTCCGTCCCACTAATAATCTGAATCAGGTTGCGGAGATATCCTGAATGCTTCCCGCATCACCATCCTTGGGGGCAATGGTCTTCCTCAACACTCGATTCAGCACCACAAAAATTGGCTTCATGTTATTGTTTGAAGGGGGCTTGTATGGATAGTGGCCATCATAAAGAAAATCGAGCTCATTATTGTCAAGCGGCTTGGTGTTATGAATAGTGAGCTCATTTTCTAAAGTGTCCTCTAAGTCTAGACACTTTGCAAAATCCACATATGAGATTGTATATTGTTGGACATTTGTCATCCAAGTGACTCTCATAGCATTCTGTTGTGAGACGTGGCATGTGGAGTAGAATTGAGCAATGACTTCATTATTCCGATCATATTTGAAGGCCATGAGATACTTCAAACCATGGAGCTCCACAGTAGCTAGAACTTGATCAAAAGCCTCAACATGCTTCTCTCCCATGTAATCCCAATCGATCCATTGATTCTTTGCTACGGGATTCTTCATTTTGAGGTACACGATTCTGTAATAGTCACAGTGGAAGTCGCTCCAGAACTGTGGATCCGCTGCCATTTTTTCATAATCATACACATTCTCCGTCCGAAATTTTCTTGCTTTGTCACTTCATTTCACTTTGAATGGGTTGGTGATGAGGACATCACTACCACAGTTACACCCATAGCCCTTGCTACCACACATATGAGACCAATTACTAGAGCTCGCGCATGCTAGTTAAATTATCAAGTACTTTCGTTTCTTGGTATTGTTTCTAATATTTATGAGAATATGATGATGCCTAAATTGGATACATTTGTGTTTCTTACAAATAAAGGGCCTAGCATGGACAAGAGGAATGAACATGGGAGCATCATCAAGCAGGGAGATGAAGGCGCGTGAGAAGGGAACCAGAACGGAGTTTCTAGTGGAGTTTTCAGCACTTTAAAGCCACCTTGATGACATACAAGGACATGGACAAAATATACAAACTGGTGGACCAGAATAAAGTCAAGTGGATGAATAGGGTAATGTGCACCAAATCTTGAGGTTAGGGCCATGTAATAAAGAGAGATGTAGAAAATAAGGAAAGGAATAAGAGAAATCTCGTCCAACTTTGCTGCTGGACAAAATTTCCCTCTTTCTTCCCCCATTTAAAGATAGATGTGCTATAATGAGGAAAGAAATAGAGGAAATCATAACCTGTCTTGCTGCTGGATGGATTTCCCTCTTTCTTTCCCTATTAAAAGGTAGTTTATCTCAGAAAAAAGGAAGGGAATAAGTGAGATCACGTCCTACCATTGTTGCTGGACGAATTTCCCTCTTCCCTCCCCTATTTAAGTAGGCCAAGAGCTCCTTGAGAGGGAGGGTTTTGCTTAGATTAAAGTTTGCCACATGTAACACCCCAAAATCTGCTAAAGAGGAGAACTTAAAAAATTTTGGACGTATTGCATGTGGTGCAAAAATTTAAATTTAAATTGGAATTCAAATTCAAATCAAAATAGAAAAGAATAGGAAAAAGAAAAAAGAAAAACCCACCGGCCAGTGGGCCGAAACCCACCAGCTGGCCCACTACTCCCCCGCGCCCTCTCTTCCTCTCATTGACACGCGGGGCTCGTGTGTCATCTCCTACTTCCCGCGCGCCCCCAACGGACGGACTCTTCCCCGCGCCCGATCTCAACGAACTGCGGAAACCCGCGCCCCTGGCCCGAATTCTGGTCCCGGACGTCTCCAACTCGATCCCAACCGACCGCCGCCCTCTCTCGCCTATATAAACGTCGACATCGCCCTGTTTTTTTCCCGATCGGCCGTTCTTCTCTCCGGTGAGAACCGAAGATTCAATCCCCGTTTTCTTTCGATCATTGCACGGATTATCTGATCTAACGCGCTGATCATGCTCCACCGCCCCTAGGGAGCCCTGCACGTGAAGGAAACGACAAGTTTCGCGCCCTAGCAGCTGTTCCGACGTGCACCAAAGATCGTCGCTGTTGAAGCTCGCCGCCGACCGACTTCCAGGACCTCCGAGTGTTGGAAAACCCCTCGGTGAGCGTCTCCTACCCCTCCGCAGCCGATCCATGCAAAAAGATGCGAGTTCTAACGTGTAGCGGCAAAAGCCGAGGCTGCGCCGGCGAGATCGCCACCCCCGCAACCGCGCGCCGCCGCGCACGCGGGCTGGCTCCGGCCAGGGCGACGTGGCCACTTGAGGGCCGTCTATTTTAAATCGCACGGTAGAATTAAAACCCGCGCATACCGGTTCGATGATCTAATCTGAGCCGTCCACTTTAAATCGGACTGTCCACATCAGCCTCGCGTTATAAAGGCTGGGATTCTTACGCGCTACCCCCTGGGGATTTCGGAAAACACAAGCTAGCCCCGGAAACTACTGATCTAGCCCCTAGAACTTCAGAAATTCGTGTAAATTCATTTAAAAATCATTTTAGCCCCTGAACTTAATAAAAATTAGCAAAACCCCTCTGTTATATGTAGTTAGACCCCTGGAAATTTGTAAAATAATAAATTAGACCCTGTAGTAGGGTGGATTTACCTTTTTGACCCTATATGATATTAAATTCAGAAATTT
The DNA here is from genome assembly GCA_030760725.1 of Neostapfia colusana. NCBI lineage: Eukaryota > Viridiplantae > Streptophyta > Magnoliopsida > Poales > Poaceae > Neostapfia > Neostapfia colusana. The sequence continues at coordinate 35,555,354 of JASWHV010000001.1, read as the reverse complement.
GAATATGTGACTAGGATTTAAATTTAAAGGGTAAGGCAAACACATGTACAAATTCAAATTTAAACTCTCCTAGCACATGGAAAACTTTAGAATGAGTTAAAAATAGATTTTTGGTTGAAATGAATCTGTCTAATTGTTGTTCATATTTATTAGTTCTAGAAATACCTTTTTAGGCTAGGAAATAATTCTGAAAACTGATAAAATAAATTTAAATTAGCTCACATCAGAGTAGAAGTTTAAAAAATATTATTTAATATTTTAGATCAGAACCTATTTTGTTTAGATGATATGTCCTACTATTTAATATTAAAACTCACTTTTAGGCATAGAAGATAAATCTGAAAAATATAGGAAAATAGGTATGCATAATTAGAAAATGATAGATGAAGTCTCCAAATCCAAAAACTTCAGTTTAGAATTCGGTAGAAGATCTGAAAACCTAATTGGAGTAGGAAAATATCTTTTATACAAACTTTGTGGCTAAGAAATGTAATAATTAAATATAAAGAATTTATTCAAAATGGAACTTCATATATAGTGTGCAAATAGAAATCTGAACATAGAAGTTAGAAATAATATACATATATTTAAAGGTGAAGGTAGGCCAAAAATCAACACATGTAGAGTAACCACAACACTTGAAATGTGAATGACTTTCATAGGTATGTATGTGTGGTTTGTATGAAGTGAAAGTGTGAACTATGTCTTATGGATTGTTGTTTTCTTTTGCTATGTGTATTGGCATGAATAGAACCTGCCCTAGAGCAAGTTCTCCCTTTCCAAGACCAGGACTTTCCATTTCCAGAGCAGCAGGAAGAAGGCAAATGTCCTTGACCACTTTGATCCTATGATAGGATGTGTAGATAGAATTATTTGCATTGTCAATTGAAATATGAAACCCATGATAGGAAATTTCCCTAGAATTGCATTATCTTGTTTCCTTGTAGCTTGGGTTGGGATTTATTTTATTATGTCATTCATTCATATTACTTATGCTTAGCCATGCTTAGAGTGGGATAAGTGGGATATGAGATCATCAACTTGTTTACCTTACTCTTGAATGAGACATTATGAGTTATGTAGAGGTAGGGATCGAGGCAAGTTGGATGATTTGGTTGGTGCTGGGTGCAAGAGACTCGGGTTTGTGTTTAGTACTTGCCTGGATCCTAAGGACCGGTTCATGGAGCATGTAACCTGACTTTACCGTGCCAACCACATGCTGAGATGGGGCAGCTTGGCCAATTAATTAGGTGTATCCCTGGCGTAGTATGGGTGTGTTGGATGGTGCGGGGAGTAGGTGTCAGCTGGACTACCATATGAACCGCAAGGCTCAAGAGGGGGCCACTGCAGTGGGGTTGGAGCCTCTTGTATGCTGTTAGGGGTGAAACCTCAGTGGGTCCACGCTCGTCGGGAATCACTTTGTAAAGGCTTCGTAGTGATCTCCTGGCTACACACCTGGGAAGTGTGAATGTAGTTCGTGGTCACTGGCATAATGGAGGTTCTTTTAGTCCACCGGGCAACGGGGGATGAAATCACTACATGTGGGTACAGTGGTGCAAACTCTGCAGAGTCAAAACTGTCATGACAGCCGTGCTCACGGTCAAGAGCGGCTTGGACTTATTCATGATTAGAGGATGATGACTTTGGAAGTTGTGGATGTTAAGCGGGGATCTTAACATTGGAAATGATGTTATGGTTATTTGATTTTGATGATGGGTTGGGAGATTGGGACCATTTCACCTATGTAGTAATGTAGGTGCTTAATAAGCTAAGGTGATATGTATTAATTGCGTAGCGCTTTAACCATGAGTTCAACCTCTCCTTGCTCTAGCCATGCATGGCATAACTTTCCACACTTGCTGAGTACCAACGGTACTCAAACTTGCATATTTGTTGGTTTAAATTGCTGCTCAGGTCAAGGGGATGATGTGGTGTTCAATGACCAAGACTTCGGGCCCGAAGAAGGATTCTAGGTTCATGGAGTCCCCCGGGCAACGCCTGTGACGGAGCCCACAAGAATAATATTCCGCTGCTGTTTTATTTATTTGTCATGAACTTATTATCGTCCATCGAGATGTATGCTATGTAAGACTTATTTATATTCGACACCTGGCTTGTAATAAATGATGCTTCACTATTTGTCATCACATGTATGAGAAAATGATCCTGGCATACATGTGATATTCACTCGGTTGTTCTTCGGAGAAACCGGGTGTGACAGAAGTGGTATCAGAGCCAGGTTGCCCGTAGGAACGTGGACCTAGGTAGAAATGAACGTATTTAAGGACCCTATTTTCTTAAAAACTATTTTACAAAGGTATGGGTTGAAAAGTGTTATTTAATGGGTCACTTTATTCACCTTGCCCCAACTCTATTCAAAACACAATTTTTGTTTAAAACTTATCTAACTTGATTTTAAATGCTTTATGTTTTAGATGGTTCGCATGATCCGCACCACCCGCAAGTCCACCGGAGGGAGAGTTCCTATAGTTGCCCTTGCCTTAAGAGAGGGGAATCGTCCGGTGACGTACCACTCCTATGGATTGGCAGTAGGAGGCTTGTTGCGCCGTCTACGGCGTATGCTCCACGCTGCCGGCAATACGGCAAGCTAATCATACACTACAGCTCCACCCGGACCATCCGTGAGAAGCGGGAAGAATGGAGTTCAGAAATGAGGATTATCCATGAAAATCAGCTGCTCAAGATCCACCGCTCTCCAGCTTGTCGAGCGACACAGGTCGATGCCGAGAAGGATGTTACCTGGGAGGCCATCACCTGCCAGAGTTACATCTACCGTCGCCACCTGGACAGGACTGAGTACATGTATGTCCTCCAGCGTGAGAGTGGTACAGCGGAGTACAAGTACCCGCCAGTGTAGGAGGGGACTTCCCATGAGCACATGGACCTGTGCTTGGAGGATGCTGCTATGCTCAGCACTTGACTGCAGGAGTGTTAGCAGGAGCTTCAGGATGTTCGTGACACCCTGAAGGAGACCGAGGCATTGCTTCATGCCAGCTTGAGGGCGAGAGAAAGAGGAGATGGGAATCAACTTTGTGTCACCGTAAATGACACATGGACTCCTGACTCCCCAGACCGCCGGGCGAGCAGGCGTCGCCGCACTTCTCCACCAACAGCTTCCCCACCCAAAGCGGAGTCAGAGGGCAGCCGCAATAATGAGGAAGATCCTGAGGAGCCAGCTCAGTGATACAAGTCGTGTAGAGTCCTTTCCCTTAGTTCAGCAGGTTATCGAGTAGTCGAGTCAATACCTTAGTTAATGGTGTGTTAATGTTTGGTGTGGGACGTGAGTTGTGGAAGTCATGGGCATTTGTCCGCAACCTCGTCTTTAGGTTGTTTTGCTTTGATGTGTGAACCCCTATGAATTAAGAGTGCATTTATTTTCGCGTGAGACGTGAAACCCTCAGAAAATGTGAATATAATAAGACCTCATGAGTTTAAGTTTAAACAAGCAAATTGGGAATTTAATACGAAATGCTTTAAATTAACAGCAGGGTCATGATAGATGGCCGGAAGAGGAAAGGGTCATGGTGCCAACCCCTCCTACAACAACGATGAGGCCGGCAATCCTCATCTTTCTGGAGGACAAGACAGGGGTGGTCGCCGTGAAGGAGTTGATCCCATCCACCAAATGCTTGAAAATCAGAATCAGCTCATCCAGAGCCTAACTCAAGTGGTGGCCAACTTGCACCAAGTTCCACCTCCACAAGCTGCACCACGCAACCAAGGTTGAGTGAGTTTCTAGGGACTCAACCTCTAAAGTTTGCAAGTGTTGCTGAACCTCTGGAGGCAGATGATTGGCTAAAGACCATTGAGAGCAAGATGAGGATCATACAATGCCAAGGATATGAGAGGGTGCTGTTTGCCTCTCACCAATTGCATGGACCTGCTGCTGATTGGTGGACCGCTTACGTGGCCGCCCATCATGACCCTGAGAACATCACTTGGGAAGAGTTCAAGCGCAGTTTCCGCAACCATTACATACCAAGGGGTGAACTCAAAAACAAGAGAAAGGAGTTCTTGGGGCTGCAGCAAGGAAACATGACTGTGAGGGAACACCTCACTAAATTCACCCAACCATCCTGTTATGCACCAAGGGACATCGAGACTAATGAGCAGAAACAGGACTGCTTTGTGGAAGGACTTACAGAGGAAATGCAGTGTGCAATGTCCTCCAACGAGTATGAAAGCTTCCAAAAGATGGTGGACAGAGCATTTGTTGTGGAGAGGAAGCTTAAGGCCTTGGAAAATGAAAACAAGAGGAAGGCGGGATGGTCACACCAAGCCTCGGGTAGCAACACACGCCCACGACTGATGCAACCAACCGCAGGGCAGACGAGCCGTGCTGTGGTGCCCTACTCAGCACCCAGAGGGTACAACCCAAATTTCAGACCTCCATCAGCACCAGCACAGCCGCAGCATCAATTTGTACAGCAGCCTCGTCCCACATATCAACCTCGACCAGCAGTGCAAGGACCACAGAACCAACCCCAAGACAACAAAGGCCAGGCACCTAAGGTCGGGGTGCAATGCTTCAATTGTGGCGAGGTGGGGCACTACGCTCATAAGTTCCCAAAGAAGAAGCCCGTGCAGCTGCAACAGCAGAATGTGATGCGAGGACGGGTGAACCACGTGACCATGGAGGAGGCGCAAGAGGCACCTGACGTGGTAGTTGGTAAGTTTCCTACCAATTTTACACATTGCAACCCTGTTGTTCGATTCTGGTGCCACCCACTCGTTCATTGCCCAAGGGTTTGTTAAGAAGCATGATCTAGCAACAACACAAATGAACCATATGCTAGCAGTAAACTCTCCAGGGGGAGAAATAAGGACAAGACGAGTGTGTCCCAAGGTGAATCTAGACATTAATGGGGTAGTATTTACTGCCAACCTCATAGTGATAGATTCACAAGGGATAGATATTATTTTGGGTATGGATTGGTTGACCAAACATAAAGGAATCATTCATTGTTCGACAAGAACTGTGGAACTAACTCACCCTAGTGGCACAAGAGTAAAGTTCATAACCATACAAGAGCCTAGGAGGGACATTAAAATCAATCAAGTTGAGGTGGAAGTGGAGGAGATCAGGATCATCAGTGAATATACCGATGTTTTTTCGGAGGAGTTGCCAGGTATGCCCCCCGATCGTGAAGTGGAATTCACAATTGAGCTAGTACCTGGAACAGCTCCGATATACAAGAGGCCCTATCAGATGGACTCCAAACAGCTGGAAGAACTCAAGGAACATTTAAGAGAATTGACAGAGAAGGGGTACATTCGTCCTAGTTCCTCACCATGGAGAGCTCCAGTGATATTTGTGCCCAAGAAGGACGGAACCCAAAGGTTGTGCGTAGACTACCGTGCGTTGAATGAAGTAACCATCAAGAACAAGTACCCCATTACCCCGCATTGAAGACTTATTTGATCAGTTGATGGGAGCTTGTGTGTTCTCGAAAATTGATCTCAGGTCGGGATACCACCAACTTAAGATAAGGCAAACTGATATTCCAAAGACAGCTTTCGTATCTCGGTACGGACTGTATGATACACCGTCATGCCTTTCGGGCTAACTAATGCCCCGGCATACTTCATGTATCTCATGAACAAGGTATTCATGGAATATATGGACAAATTTGTGGTGGTTTTCATTGATGACATTCTCGTCTTTTCCAAAGATGAAGAAGAACATGAGAGGCATTTAAGGTTGGTGTTGCAAAAGCTGAGAGAACACTAACTATATGCCAAGTTGAGCAAGTGTGAGTTTTGGCTGAAGAGAGTTCCCTTCTTAGGACATATAATCTCGGAGGGAGGAATCTCGGTAGATCCCGCCAAGATCGAGGATGTACAGAAGTGGAAGACCCCTGAGAATGTCGGGGAAGTTCGAAGCTTCTTAGGATTGGCTGGGTATTATCGAAGGTTTATCGAGGGTTTCTCCAAGACTTCGAGACCTCTCACCAAATTGTTGGAGAAGGGAATCACATTCACATGGGCACCGCAGTGCGAGATGAGTTTTTAGGAACTGAAGAAAAGATTGACAACAGCCCCAGTGCTAGTTATGCCAGATATGCAGAAGAACTTTTCGGTGTACTGCGATGCCTCTGGAAACGGGTTGGGATGTGTTCTCATGCAAGAGGGGCATGTCGTGGCATATGCATCCCGGCAGCTCCGGAAGCATGAGAAGAACTATCCTACGCATGACCTAGAGTTAGCCGTAGTGGTACACGCGTTGAAGATTTGGCGGCATTACTTGATGGGGAAGAGGACAGAGATATATACGGATCATAAGAGCTTAAAGTATATTTTCACACAGCCAGATCTCAACTTCAGACAAAGGAGATGGTTAGAGCTAATCAATGACTTTGATGTGGGCATCAACTATCATCCTGGGAAAGCGAACGTCGTAGCAGATGCTTTAAGCCGGAAGGTGCAGGTCAATAGGTTGAGCTTAAAGGACATACCTACAGAACTGAAGGAAGAGATTGTAAAACTCAATCTATGTTTGGTGAATAGTGGTGAAGCCATCGCCATGGAAGTGGACTCCACATTAGAGCAAGATATACGCAATGGTCAAAAGACTGATGAGAAGATACAAGAAATCAGAGAACTCATTAAGGATAATAAAGCCCCTGGTTTCAGAGAGGGTGAACAAGGTACGGTGTGGCACGGGATAAGAATCTGTGTGCCTGAAGTGAAGGAGATCCGTGAATTAATTTTGAAGGAGGCTCATGATTCCAACTATTCCATCCATCCTGGAAGTATGAAGATGTATCATGACCTCAAGAGCAGATATTGGTGGTATGGAATGAAGCGAGATGTCGCGGAACATGTTGCCCTGTGTGACACATGTCAGTTGGTGAAAGCAGAACATCAACGACCCGCGGGATTATTGCAACCACTCAAAGTGCCTGAATGGAAATGGGAAGAAATTGGTATGGATTTTATAGTGGGACTGTCTAGGACCCAATCAGGATATGATTCGATATGGGTCATCATCGACAGGCTAACCAAGGTAGCTCATTTCATCCCCATGAAAGAAAGCTACAGCGGATCCAAATTGGCAGAATTATACATGTCAAGGATCGTGTGTTTCCATGGAGTGCCAAAGAAGATAGTGTCAGATCGAGGGACACAGTTCACCTCAAGGTTCTGGCAGAAGTTACATGAAACCATGGGAACTCATCTGAATTTTAGTTCTGCCTATCATCCCCAGACTGACGGACAGACGGAAAGAACCAATCAAATCCTTGAGGATATGCTGAGAGCGTGTGCGCTCAAGAACAATAGGAGTTGGGATAAGAACTTACCGCATGCGGAGTTCTCCTATAACAATAGCTATCAGGCTAGTATGAAGATGTCACCATTTGAGGCTTTGTACGGGAGGGAGTGCAGAACTCCACTATTTTGGAACCAAACGGGGAAAGTAAAGTGTTTGGGCCTGAGGTACTACAAGAAGCCGAGGGGAAAGTGAGGGAAATCCGCAACAACTTGAGGATAGCACAGACCCGACAAAAGAGTTATGCCGATGTACGGAGAAGAGAGCTTATTTTCAACGTGGGGGACTATGTCTATCTCAAGGTGTCCCCTATCCGAGGACTTCGTCGGTTCAAGGTGAAAGGGAAGTTATCACCTCGATACATCGGACCCTTTCAGGTTCTGGATAGGAAAGGCGAAGTGGCATATCAACTAGGACTACCGGCTCGCCTATCAGTTGTGCATGACGTATTCCATGTGTCACAGCTCAAGAAGTGTCTGAGGACGCTTGAAGAGATGTTACCCATGAATGAGGTTGACGTAGGAGAGGATCTGTCTTATGCCGAGCAACCGGTTAAGATTTTGGAGACAATGGAACACCTCACAAGAAATAAAAGAATCCGGATGTGCAAGGTGCAGTGGAAGCATCACTCGGAGGAGGAGGCCACATGGGAGCGAGAAGACGAGCTTAAGGCACAGTTCCCGGAATTGTTTTCCTAGAATCACCAATCTCGAGGACGAGATTTCTTTTAAGGGGGTAGAGCTGTAACACCCCAAAATCTACTAAAGAGGGGAATTTGAAAATTTTTGGACGTATTGCATGTGGTGCAAAAATTCAAATTTAAATTGGAATTCCAATTCAAATCAAAACAGGAAAGAAAAGGAAAAAGAAAAAAGAAAAAAAAAAAGAAAAACCCCACCGGCCAGTGGGCCGAAACCCACCAGCCGGCCAACTACTCCCCCGCGCCAGCCCACAACCGTGCGCCCTCTCTTCCTCTCACTGACACACGGGGCCCGCGTGTCATCTCCTACCTCCCGTGTGCCCCCAACGGCCGGACTCTTCCCCGCGCCCGATCTCAACGAACTCCGGAAACCCGCGCCCCTGGCCCGAATTCTGGTCCTGGGCGTCTCCAACTCGATCCCAACCGACCGCCGCCTTCCCTCACCTATATAAACGTCGACATCGCCCTATTTTTTTTCCCGATCGGCCGTTCTTCTCTGCGGTGAGAACCAAAGATTCAATCCCCGTTTTCTTTCGATCATTGCACGGATTATCTGATCTAACGCGCTGATCGTGCTCCACCGCCCCCAGGGAGCCCTGCACGTGAAGGAAACGACAAGTTTCGCACCCTAGCAGCTGTTCCGATGTGCACCGAAGATCGTCGCTGTTGAAGCTCGCCGCCGACCGACTTCCAGGACCTCCGAGTGTTGGAAAACCCCTCGGTGAGCGTCCCCTACCCCTCCGCAGCCGATCCATGCAAAAAGATGCGAGTTCTAACGTGTAGCGGCAAAAGCCGAGGCTGCACCAGCGAGATCGCCACACCCGCCTCCACGCGCCGCCGCGCGCGCGGGCTGGCTCCGGCCAGGGCGACGTGGCCACTTGAGGGCCGTCTATTTTAAATCGCACGGTAGAATTAAAACCCGCGCGTACCGGTTCGATGATCTAATCTGAGCCGTCCACTTTAAATCGGACGGTCCACATCAGCCCGCGTTATAAAGGCTAGAATTCTTACGCGCTACCCCCTGGGGATTTCAGAAAACACGAGCTAGCCCCGGAAACTTCTGATCTAGCCCCTGGAACTTCAGAAATTCGTGTAAATTCATTTAAAAATCAGTTTTAGCCCCTGGACTTAATAAAAATTAGCAAAACCCTTCTGTTATGTGTAGTTAGACCCCTGGAAATTTGAAAAATAATAAATTAGACCCTGTAGTAGGGTGGATTTACCTTTTTGACCCTATATGATATTAAATTCAGAAATTTGAATATGTGACTAGGATTTAAATTTAAAAGGTAAGGCAAACATATGTACAAATTCAAATTTAAACTCTCCTAGCACTTGGAAAACTTTAGAATGAGTTAAAAATAGATTTTTGGTTGAAATGAATCTGTCTAATTGTTGTTCATATTTATTAGTTCTAGAAATACCTTTTTAGGTTAGGAAATAATTCTGAAAACTGATAAAATAAATTTAAATTAGCTCACATCAGAGTAGAAGTTTAAAAATATATTATTTAATATTTTAGATCAGAACCTATTCTGTTTAGATGATATGTCCTACTATTTAATATTAAAACTCACTTTTAGGCATAGAAGATAAATCTGAAAAATATAGGAAAATAGGTATGCATAGTTACAAAATGATAGATGAAGTCTCCAAATCCAAAAACTTCAGTTTAGGATTTGGTAGAAGATCTGAAAACCTAATTGGAGTAGGAAAATACATTTTATACAAACTTTGTGGCTAAGAAATGTAATAATTAAATATAAAGAATTTGTTCAAAATGGAACTTCATATATAGTGTGTAAATAGAAATCTAAACATAGAAGTTAGAAATAATATACATATGTTTAAAGGTGAAGGTAGGCTAAAAATCAACACATGTAGAGTAACCACAACACTTAGAAATGTGAATGACTTTCATAGGTATGTATGTGTGGTTTGTATGAAGTGAAAGTGTGAACCATGTCTTATGGATTGTTGTTTTCTTTTGCTATGTGTATTGGCATGAATAGAACCTGCCCCAGAGCAAGTTCCCCCTTTCCAAGACCAGGACTTTCCATTCCAAGAGCAGCAGGAAGAAGGCAAGTGTCCTTGACCACTTTGATCCTATGCTAGGATGTGTAGATAGAATTATTTGCATTGTCAATTGAAATATGAAACCCATGATAGGAAGTTTCCCTAGAATTGCATTATCTTGTTTCCTTGTAGCTTGGGTTGGGATTTATTTTATTATGTCATTCATTCATATTACTTATGCTTAGCCATGCTTAGAGTGGGATAAGTGAGATATGAGATCATCAACTTGTTTACCTTACTCTTGAATGAGACATTATGAGTTATGTAGAGGTAGGGATCGAGGCAAGTTGGATGATTTGGTTGGTGCTGGGTGCACGAGACTCGGGTTTGTGTTTAGTACTTGCCTGGATCCTAAGGACCGGTTCATGGAGCATGTAACCTGGCTTTACCGTGCCAACCCCATGCTGAGATGGGGCAGCTTGGCCAATTAATTAGGTGTATCCCCGGCGTAATATGGGTGTGTTGGATGGTGCGGGGAGTAGGTGTCAGCTGGACTACCATATGAACCGCAAGGCTCAAGAGGGGGCCACTGCAGCTGGGTTGGAGCCTCTTGTATGCTGTTAGGGGTGAAACCTCAGTGGGCCCATGCTCACCGGGAATCCCTTTGTAAAGGCTTCATAGTGATCTCCTGGCTACACACCTGGGAAGTGTGAATGTGATTCGTGGCCACTGGCATAATGGAGGTTCTTTTAGTCCACCTGGCAACGGGGGATGAAATCACTACATGTGGGTACAGTGGTGCAAACTCTGCAGAGTCAAAACTGTCATGATAGCCATGCTTACGGTTAAGAGCGGCTTGGACTTACTCATGATTAGAGGATGATGACTTTGGAAGTTGTGGATGTTAAGCGGAGAGCTTAACATTGGAAATGATGTTATGGTTATTTGATTTTGATGATGGGTTGGGAGATTGGGACCATTTAACCTTTGTAGTAATGTAGATGCTTAATAAGCTAAGGTGATAGGTATTAATTGCGTAGCGCTTTAACCATGAGTTCAACCTCTCCTTGCTCTAGCCATGCATGGCATAACTTTCCCACACTTGCTGAGTACCAACGCTACTCAAACTTGCATATTTTTTGGTTTAAATTGCTGCTCAAGTCAAGGGGATGATGTGGTGTTCAATGACCAAGACTTCAGACCCGAAGAAGGATTCTAGGTTCATGGAGTCCCCCGGGCAACGCCTGTGACGGAGCCCACAAGAATAATATTCCGCTGCTGTTTTATTTATTTGTCATGAACTTATTATCGTCCATCGAGACGTATGCTATGTAAGACTTATTTATATTCGACACCTGTCTTGTAATAAATCATGCTTCACTATTTGTCATCACATGTATGAGAAAATGATCCTGGCATACATGTGATATTCACTCGATTGTTCTTCGGAGAAACCGGGTGTGACACCACATCTGCAACTCATGTACCTCGCTTGTGTCCAACGACCAGATTAGGACGTTTCAGAACCCCACTTTCATCAATAAAGTTTTTTTTAATTCGCAATATCCAGATTGTAATCCCAGTTTCTTTCTTGTTCTTTGTTTGCCTGCAGGAAATAGACTCTCGTGGTCAGGTTAATCGTGCTCCGGCATGGTCAATAACCTCTTGGAGTTGGTTTAGTGATTGCTAAGGCGCGACGCCTTCACACGTTTGTAGTTGGATCGTCAAAGTCTACTCCATCAAAAACGATAGTTACCATCTCATCAAAAGACGGGGAACCTTCGTCTCTATCAAGTGGTATTAGATTTCCAGGTTGCTCGGTGAGATTTTACTAGATTTTCGTAGTCTAGATCACATCTGTTCCTTCATACCTAGAGTCCACAAAAAAGTCAAAAAAAATTAGGGTTAGATCATCATATCCGAACCAATCTGTGCCTTTCGCAATTTTCTTTTCAGTTTTTTGCTGTGATGAATAGCCGGTTGCATCGTCGTGTCAAGTTGCTGGTCTTAGTATTTAGTCCTTTAGAGTTTCGAGTTTCTTTCACGTTTGATCTGCATAAAAAACACCATCATCACCACCATCACGAAATTAGAGAGATATTCACTTCCTAATTTGCATCTCCAAAAGAGGAAATAATCAGATCAGATCTGATTTGGAGTATCTTTTTTGGTTTTGGAAGAAAAAGGTCATAACTTCTTCATCCTTTGTCCCTTTGGAAAGTATAAGCACAATCTGGAAAGGTTATCTCACCATCTTTCCAACGGATCCAACCTTGCCTGAAAATTCTATCTATGCGCATCGCAATCACCAAAGAGATTTCAAGATCTCCTATGTATCTTTTTCTTTGGGAAAGCAATATCTACAAGACCTGCAAGGAACCTGCGAAAATAAGTGTGTTATCTGTGGTACTTGGTAGCTTATCATCTGATCCCTGTGTGATCTTTTAGAACTGTGGGCCTTTGTAAGAAAAAAGAAATAAAAAATAGAAAAGGAAGAAAGAAAGAAAGAAAGAAAAGAAAACGAGAGGAAAAGTACAAAAAAAAGTGAGCTTCAGTTGCTGCTATTGTAGTCTATTGTGTTACTGGTGTGAATTCCTTTGTGTTTAGGCTCGCGTCTCTAGTATGGTCTAGCCTAGGAATAGCACAATATCATCATTGAACGTTTATTCAACTTTGCATCTTTGAATTGATTATCGCTGACATTTTTGCTACCATAATTTAAGCCTTCCCAGCCCCACATACATCTACATCGTGTGTTTGATACCACCTGGCAATCGCTTTATCCAATCTTTGAGAGTTTGACTACAACGGTTGCCAATCACCACCTGCTGGTTGGTAAGAATGGGTAAGAATTTGCGATTCGCTTGACGGACTTGTGACTTTCCACCACATCACATGCTATTAGTAGTCAGTAGGACCATATTCTTGTGTGATTCTATTTCTACTAACCATGACAGAATCACAAGCTAACGAGCTGGACTGGGAGAACATGACGAACAAGGAGCTACATGATAAATTTCAACAAATGATGGGTGAACAGGTACAAGACGTGCTAAACGGGTTTGGAGAGGCCATGGAGAAGCTAGATGGCTTTGAGAAGACATTCGACACCAAGCTGGATGCCAAGTTTAATGAAGTGCTCGCGCGTCTACCACCACCAGCAGCTGCACGTGTCACCTCGGCAGCAACAACAACAACAATAACAACGCCTTCCAAATCAAATGGGACGCGCACAACGTGTGCCTCTCGACCAAGGCCAACATTCTGGTGCCGTTGCTACTGCTGTTGCTTCTGCGGATCCTGCTACTACTGTTGATCAATACGATGACTACGAGGGCGAGTACGAGGATGAGATTGCTCCACATCAGAACTACGTACAACATCTCGGTCGTCCACACACCTACAATTAAAACGGTAGGGCTGCACCACCCCTTCAGGTACGAGATAATGATCATGTCCCTAAACTGAAATTGAATATTCCACCATTTGAGGGTAGATACATTCCTGATGTCTATCTTACTTTGGAGTTAGAAACTGAACAACGTTTTACATGCTTACAATATCCTGAACATAGAAGGGTTGCTGCTGCTGTTTGTGAATCCACTAGTTTTGCATCTGTTTGGTGGTCTGAACATTGTAAATTATACCATAATAATATCCCAACTACTTGGGCTGCATTGAAAACTGCTATGCGTACTCGTTGGGTTCCACCATATTATCAACGTGAATTACTTCAAAAATTACAGTGCTTAAGAAAGGGAAAAATCTGTAGAGGAAATTATCAGAAATTACAAACTGTGTTGATTCGATGTGGTATTGTTGAGGATAATGAAGCTATGCTTGCACGGTTTATGGGTAGGCTAAATAGAGAAATACGAAGTATCTTAGAGTATAAGGAGTATAACATCACTTGTTTATTCCATCTTGCTTGCAAAGCTGAACGTGAAGTGCAGGATCGATAGGACATGGCGCGAACTAACTTTTCTACAGGTCGATCTTCATCATGGACACCACGTGCATATTCTACTTCCACACGTCCTACTGCACCACCGCCTACTTCAGACACCAACTCCAACCGTGATACAAGAAAACAGGCACCACCACCACCATATGCCAAGCCTTTGGGTCCCGCACGGAGCTCTTCTTCATCCATGGCATTAACCGGGCAAACACATGATATTATATATCGTCGTTACAAGGGTGGAGGTCACTATACGAGCCAATGCCCATCCAAGCGTGTGATGATGATTGCTGAGGATGGTGGGTATGAGTCTGCTAGTGACTATGATGAGGAGACTTTGGCTGTTATTGCAAGTGAAGAACAGGGTGACGCTGATTCGAAACAAGAGACAGAATACATGGCTGCTGAAGATGCTGAGAGGTATGAAAGTTTAGTTGCTCAACGTGTTTTGAGTGTGCAGATAACACATGCTGAGCAAAATTAGAGGCACAATTTGTTCCATACAAAGGGAGTTGTTAAGGAACAGTGTGTCCACATCATCATCGATGGTGGGAGTTGCAACAACTTAGCTAGTGTGGACATGGTGGAGAAGTTGTCTCTTACCACCAGACCACATTCTCATCCTTACTACATGCAATGGTTCAACAACAGCGGCAAGGTTAAAGTAACACATACTGTTCATGTACATTTTAGTATCGCTACATATGCAGATTATGTTGATTGTGATGTGGAACCCATGCAAGCATGCTCCCTTTTACTTGGTAGACCATGGCAATTTTATAAAAATTCTGTACACCATGGCAGGAAAAATTAGTATACTCTTGTTCATAAGAATAAAAATATTACTTTGCTTGCTATGTCTCCAGAACATATTTTGAAAGATGATCTTACTAGCGCTAGTAAGGCAAAGAAGGAACAAAATAAGAGTGAAAATCAGATTGTGGCAAAAAATTTAAGCAACAACATAAGCCTACTAAAAAACCATCATCTAGTGTTGCCTCTAAAATAAAATTGAAAAGCGGTTGTTTACTTGCCGCCAAATCTGATATTACTGATCTGGATTTTAGCAAATTTGTTTGCTATGCTTTTGTGTGCAAAGAGGCATTATTTTCATTCGAGGACGTGCCTCCCTCTTTGCCTCCTGCTGTCACTAACATTTTGCAGGAGTTCGCTGATGTCTTTCCACAAGAGGTACCACCGGGATTACCACCTATTCGCGGGATTGAGCATCAGATTGACTTAATTCCCGGTGCCTCGCTGCCCATCATGTGCCATACAGTACCAATCCTGATGAGACGAAGGAGATTATGCGTCAAGTTCAGGAGCTACTCGACAAAGGTTATATACGCGAATCCCTTAGTCCTTGTGCTGTTCCTATTATACTAGTACCAAAAAAGGATGGTACATCTCGTATGTGCGTTGATTGTAGAGCCATTAATAATATTACTATTCGATATCGTCATCCTATTCCTAGGCTCGATGATATGCTTGATGAATTAAGTGGCTCTACCATATTCTCCAAAGTTGATTTGCGTAGTGGATACCATCAAATTCGTATGAAATTGGAAGATGAATGGAAAACAGCATTTAAAACTAAGTTTGGCTTATATAAGTGGTTAGTCATGCCTTTTGGGTTAACTAATGCACCTAGCATATTCATGAGATTAATGAACGAAGTTTTACGTGCTTTTATTGGACGATTTGTGGTAGTCTATTTTGATGACATACTGATCTATAGTAGAACTTTGGAGGAACATTCACGTGCTGTTTTTATTGCTCTACGTGATGCACGTTTGTTTGGTAATCTTGGGAAGTGCACCTTTTGCATCGATCAAGTATCTTTTCTTGGCTATGTTATTACTCCATAGGGAATTGAAGTTGATAAAGCCAAGGTTGAAGCAATTGAGAGTTGGCCGCAGCCCAAAATGGTCACACAAGTGAGGAGTTTTCTTGGTCTTGCTGGTTTCTGCAGGCGTTTTGTGAGAGATTCCAGCACCATTGCCGCAGCTCTCAATGAGCTTACAAAGAAGGATGTGCCTTTTGTTTGTGGTACCACACAGGAAGAAGCCTTCACAGTATTGAAAGATAAGTTACACATGCTCCTTTACTCTAACTTCCTGATTTTAATAAGACTTTTGAACATGAATGTGATGCTAGTGGAATTGGATTAGGAGGTGTTTTATTACAAGATGGTAAACCTGTGGCATATTTTTATGAAAAATTGAGTGGGCCTAGTCTGAATTATTCTACTTATGATAAGGAATTATATGCTCTTGTTCGGACTTTGGAAACATGGCAACATTATTTATGGCTCAAAGAATTTGTTATACATTCTGATCATGAATCTTTGAAACACATTAAAAGTCAAGCAAAACTGAACCGTAGATATGCCAAAAGGGTTGAATTCATTGAGACTTTCCCTTATGTCATTAAACACAACAAGTAAAGAAAATGATATTGCTGATGCATTGTCTCGACGCTATACTATGCTTTCACAACTGATGAACTCAACGGGTACGGGGATGCCCTATCTTTCGATGAGAGATGTTGGTAATGAACGAATTTGGTGGAGGCCGACGTTGGCTGCCCGACTACCACAACCAGAATGGTGTGGCGCCTTGAGCGACAGTTACACCGTCTCCTGGTAGCTATGATTTGGGTGGAGGTCCACGTTGTGCTACCCGACTACAACAACCACAAGGATGCTGCGCCTTAGCGATAGTTACACCGGCTCCTGTTGTTACTGTACTTGCCGTGCCAAGAACAGCCTTGAACCTGCAAGCAATCGAAGAACAAGCAAGAACAAGATAACAAGCAAACACTCACGGGTGTGAAAAAAGTTGGGGTTCTGATTAAAGTAATCGGAAGGTCTCGTCGACACTTGCGTTACAAGGAAGTAGCAATGGCTAAACTTACAGAAAACAAAACCCGCCCTGTCAAGGAGCTCTTGGACTACTTAAATAGGGGAGGGAAGAGGGAAATTCGTCCAGCAACAAAGGTAGGACGTGATCTCCCTTATTCCCTTCCTTTTTCTGTGATAGACTACCACTTAATAGGGAAAGAAAGAGGGAAACCCATCCAGCAGCAAGGCAGGATATGATTTCCTCTATTTTTTTCCTTATTATAGCACATCTATCTTTAAATGGGGGAAGACAGAGGGAATTTCGTCCAGCAGCAAAGTTGGACGAGATTTCCCTTATTCCTTTCCTTATTTGTCTAAATCTCTCTTTATTACATGGCCCCAGCCTCAAGATTTCCCCTCGGGTGGAGCAGCCTTTATTGCATTAATCCCTCCATCCCTCCTAGCTGGATCAATTCCCAAGCACCTGATAATTAAGTTGACGTGCACGAGCGCGTGTCATTGGACCTTGATTAGCTGAGAGTGGTGAATAGGCTGGTGTTGTGGTTGTATCAACGGTAGCGATGTCCGCATCATCCTCCCCTTCTTACAATTGAGTCGTCCTCGACTCAAATGTGTCTTCCTCGCCCATATATGGTTTCAAATCTGCAATATTAAAAGAGGAAGTAACCCCAAAATGTGCAGGCAACTCAATTTCATATGCATTATCATTAATTTTTCGAAGCACTTTGAAGGGTCCAGCAGCTCTAGGTAGTAATTTAGATTTTCTCAAATCAGGAAATCTATCCTTTCTCAAATGCACCCAAACCAAATCACCAGGTTCAAAAGTAACATACTTCCTACCCTTGCTACCGGCTTGTTGATACTTAGCGTTCATGCTCTCAATGTTTGCTTTAGTTTGCTCATGCATTTTAAGAATTAATTCAGCACGGCGAGAAGCATCAAAATTCAATTTCCCTGAAGGTGGCAGAGCCAAAAGATCAATGGGAGCACGAGGAATAAAACCATATACAATCTGAAAAGGGCACAATTTAGTAGTAGAATGCAACGAACGATTGTAAGCAAATTCAATATGAGGCAAACATTCTTCCCATAATTTGATGTTATGTTTCAGAACAGCCCTTAGCATGGTAGATAAACTACGGTTCACTACTTCGGTCTGTCCATCAGTTTGAGGGTGACAAGTGGTAGAAAAGAGTAATTTTGTCCCCAACTTAGCCCATAAGGTTTTCCGAAAATGACTAAGAAATTTGGCATCTCTATCTGAAACAATAGTGTTTGGAACCCATGCAAACGAACAACTTCTCGAAAGAACAAATCAGCAATATGGGTAGCATCATCAGTTTTGTGGAATGGTATGAAATGTGCCATTTTAGAAAATCTGTCGACAACAACAAAAATACTATCCCTCCCCTTCTTTGTTCTAGGCAATCCTAAAACAAAATCCATAGAAACATCCTCCCATGGAGCACTAGGAACAGGAAGAGGCATGTATAAACCATGTGGATTAAGACGGGACTTAGCTTTTTGACATGTGGTGCAACGAGCAACAAACCGCTCCACATCTCTTCTCATCTTTGGCCAAAAGAAATGGCTTTCTAAGATGTCTTCCGTCTTCTTGACACCAAAGTGTCCCATCAATCCTCCACCATGTGCTTCCTGCAATAGTAAGATACACACAGAACCAGCTGGAATGCACAATTTGTTAGTTCGAAACACAAAACCATTAGTGAGAACAAACTTGTTTCATGTTTTTCCTTCTTTACATTGCAGCAGCACATCTTTGAAATCAGCATCAAAATCATATTGTTCTTTAATTGTTTCCAAGCCAAAAATCTTAAAATCAAGTTGGGACAACATATTGTAACGGCGAGATAAGGCGTCCGCAATGACATTATCTTTTCCTTTCTTGTGTTTGATGACATAAGGAAAGGACTCAATGAATTCTACCAACTTGGCATGCCTACGGTTCAGATTAGTTTGGTTCTTAATGTGCTTCAAAGATTCATGATCAGAATGTATAACAAATTCTTTAGGCCATAAATAATGTTGCCATGTTTCCAAAGTTCGTACTAGTGCATATAATTCTTTATCATAAGTGGAATAGTTCAGACTAGGCCCATTCAGTTTCTCGCTAAAATAAGCAATAGGTTTCCCCTCTTGCAACAAGACACCTCCCAATCCAATACCACTAGCATCACATTCCAATTCAAAAGTCTTACTGAAATCTGGTAATTGGAGAAGGGGTGTATGAGTTAACCTATTCTTTAAAGTTGCAAATGCAGCCTCTTGCGCCTTGCCCCATGTGAATGGAGTACCCTTCTTTGTAAGCTCATGCAGTGGGCCTGCTATGGTGCTGAAGTCTTTCACAAAACTACGATAGAATCCAGCAAGTCCGAGAAAGCTTCGTACTTGTGTGACCGTGGTAGGAGTCGGCCAGCTGTGTATCGCCTCCACCTTGGCTTGATCAACTTTAATACCCTGTGGTGTCACAACATAGCCAAGAAAAGAGACTCGATCCGTGCAAAAGGTGCACTTGTCAATGTTACCAAATAAGCGTGCATCACGTAAAGCATTGAAAACAGCACGGAGATGATCAAGATGAACTTCGAGAGATGCGCTATAGATCAAGATGTCATCGAAATATACTACCACAAATCTTCCAATGAAAGCACGTAAAACCTCATTCATTAATCTCATGAAAGTGCTAGGTGCATTCGTGAGACCAAAAGGCATGACTAACCACTCATACAAACCAAACTTTGTTTTAAACGCTGTTTTCCATTCATCACCTAGCTTCATGCAAATTTGATGGTATCCACTACTGTCGAAGTGTTCGGTCGATACTTCCCCCGGGCCTGCACTGGACAGCCAGCAGGAGGTTCTTTTTTTGGTGGGGCTAGTCACTTGCGGAGAGCTTGAGCGTATGGACGAGTTAAGGAAAAGCTTGACACGGCGGGTTTTACGTGGTTCGGGCCGCCGGAGCATAAAACCCTACGTCCACGGTGAGCTGAGGAGCTCGCTGTATTGCTTGCTGCTCAGAACCGGAGTCCTGAGCTTGGGGATGACTGATGTCTAGCGTATGAGTTGCGGGAGTGCGAACCCTTGCTAACGTTGCCTACCCGAGCCCTTTATAGTCCAAGATTCGGGTGGCTTACAAGGGGGGCCCGGGACCTGACAGGTGGTCCCGGGGTGATTGTCTGTTATCTACCGTATCTGCAGTTATGTCGGTAGTTGTCTCTGGCGAAGGCTTCTGAGTCTTCGTCTTGCCGCCCTGCCCATGCCGCATGCTAGTCGCTACGTTTATTGGCTGGCAGACTCTGACACTGGACGCCAGTCTGTGATGCGACTGGGCGCAATGGCACCTGACAGAGGCGTGCTCCGCGTCTTGGGAAGACACGGGCCTTGAATACCTTGTACGGGCAAGGCATGGGGCGACTTTACGCCCGCTGCCTACCGCTCGGGGGCAGGCAGCGCTCTTCTGCTAGACACGTGGCGGGCCCGGAGCCCTCCTCAGAGGAGAGGGGGGTCTGGCCCCGCAGGACACGTGGAGCCTTCGGACCTCTCCCCGCGGAGGTGGAGGTCCGGCTTCTGTCGGCCACGTGGCAAGCCCGGAGCACTCCTCTGAGAAGAGGGAGGTCCGGCCCTGCTGGACACGTGGCGCCTTCAGACCTCTCTCCCGCGGAGGGGGGAGGTCCGGCTTCTGTATGCCACGTGGCGGGCCCGGAGCTTTCCTCTGAGGAGAGGGAGGTCCGGCCCCGCCGGACGCGTGGCGCCTTCGGAGCTCTCCCTGCGGAGAAGGGTGAGTTCCTTAGGCATTTTCCCCTGTGCGCGGGGTACCCCATATCGCGGGTACCGATAGTGGACCCCGGGCCCATCTCGGAGGAGATAGCGAGCCCGAGATGGGACCTCCGTCTCTTCTGATCCGCACACTTTCTCTAAGTCCCGCATTGACCACTATCGGAGCACGAACAGTCGCGGGGTCGTGGGAGCGTGCGCCCACTTGATGGTTGCTTTTAATGCGGCGGTTCCCTAGGCTGCCACTTCTGCATGTTGCGGCGCTTTCTTCGGGAACTGCCGGAGTGCCTTGCCGGCTCGTCTTCTTGGGAGGCTGACTCCTTGACCCACCGCTTCAGCTGGGCGGCTTGGGTCCACTTGCCATTGGCACTCTGTCTCGGAGCCGAAGCGGTTGCCGATGCGGCGTATTCGAAGAGTTTTGAATCGCTTTGAATTGTACCTGGAAGGTGTGAAAGGAGACCGCAACATGGGCAGGCTCCCCTTATAAGGCTTCCAGCACTTGCACCTTCCTTGAGTCTCCGCGGCCTTGTCTTCTTCCATGGCTTCTAACCGGCCTTTGGGGGGGAATCGCTCTCGATTTCCTCCGGCAACGGCGTCTGCACCAAGTCTGGGACCCAGGGAGCCTGCATGCCTTGCCTCTGGAGGTGGCGCCTCCAAGAGGTCTCAGGTTTGTCCTTCCGACGGAACTCTTCCTAGGCGACGGCAGGCTGAAAATTCCCTGGCATTGCACCCCTTCTTAGATGGTGGAGTCTTCAAAGAAACTGCTGATACGCCGAGGCGGCTTCCGGCTGAGGAGTCTCCAAGGAAACTGCTGAAGCACCAAGGAGGACCCTAGGCGGCAGAGTCTCCAAGAAGACCGCTGAAGCAGCGGATGGGGCTTCAGGAGCACCCTTGATGACACCGACTTTTGCGCTGGTGATGGGGGAAGTCTCCAAGGAAACCACTGAAGCAGCGGAGGGGCTTCAGGAGCATCCTTGATGATACCGGCCCTCGCGCTGGTGATGGCCGAGGTGATTCCTGCGCTCGGGTCACAGAGCGGGAGAACGCCGCCAGGGCTGAAGCCTGATGGCGTAGCCGCTCTTGCAACTTCTAGGCTCTGGTCGTGCCAGGGGGACCCAGGGGCTTGTTTCCCTCTTTTTTATCGAGTCTGTAGTCCAGCTCATGGAGCCATGAATACATGAACTCTTATGACCCTTCGTGCCTGCGATGTTTTCTGTCTTCTTCTTGGTTTTGCCTGGCCGAGCCCTTAGCTCCGCAAGGTGCTCAGAGGCCTTTACCAATCTCGACGTTCTGCTCTGGCACTTTCCCCGGGTCCTTACTGTATTAAGGGTCCCGGAGGTCTTCGGGGCCCGCCTCATGAGGATGGGGAGGCCCGGATCTGCCGGCCACGTGGCGGGCCCGGAGCTCTCCTCTGAGGAGAGGGAGGTCCGGCCCCGCGGGACACGTGGGGCCTTCGGACCCCTCCCCTCAGAGAGAGGGGGGATCCGGTCCCGCTGGACACGCGGATCCTTCGGTCTTGCCTTGGAGTCCCGGTCTTGCGTGATCCCGTAGTGGCCCCCTGGTAGGGGCGTCCCATTGGTCGGGTGCTCCTACCCTACTCCCGTAGGGATTTGAGGCCGAGAGGTCCTGCACACAAGTAAGGGAAACGTAATTCTCCTTGGGGGCTCCCCCTTCTTTATCTCATAGTCTTATTTGGCTCACAATCTCTAACCATATGCACGGTGCTTGGGGACTGTAGTAAGCGAAGTGCCGGGGGCTCGGGGCCCCTTCGACTATCGGCAGATACCTCCAACGCAACCGCCTCTGGTAGGGCAGCAAATGCCGACTAGGGGTGAGAATGAGAAGAGATAGCTGAACGCATGGCGGCCATGCACCGGAAGTGTAGTCATAAAAAATATAGTACATAATTTAAATGAGTACAAGGAAAGAGCAAAGTAGAACATGTTTCTTTTCGTATAATTTTCCACAGGAGGAAGGCGGGCTAAACATGGAGGCCACGACCCGCCCCATTAAGAAGGGAAGCAAGACTCTACGCGCTTGGAGTCGGAACCAGGCAAATCTGAATGTAGTCCTGTACCGTCCCCTGGGGCTTAGCTGCTCCGAGCGCTGTTCCTGGACTCTATGGAATTTATTACAAAAAGAAGAGACTGTCCTATCTTTGCTCTAGGGGTAGAACTTACGGAGGTGTTCTATGTTCCAAGGGTTTGGGAGCAGGTCCCCATCCTCGGTGGAAAGGCGTACGCACCCGGGGCGGCACACTTTTGCGACTCGGAAGGGACCTTCCCAACTAGGGGAGAGTTTGTGGGTCCCTTCGCGAGAAAGTATGCGCCGCAGCACCAGGTCACCTTCCTGCAGCTCCCGGGCACGCACAGATCTCTGGTGGTAGCGACGGAGCGCTTGTCTGTACCGTGCGTTATGGAGTGCTGCATGCAATCGGACCTCGTCGACGAGGTCGATTTCTCCACGCCGGAGGTTGTCCTGCGCGGCTTCGTCGTAAGCCCGGACACGGTGAGACTTCATGGTGATCTCTGGGGGAAGTACAGCTTCGGCCCCATACACCATGAAGAAGGGTGTCTCCCCGGTGGCCCGGCTCTGGGATGTCCGGTTAGCCCATAGTGTGCTCGGAAGCTCATCCACCCAATTGGCACCATGTTTCTTCAGACTGGCGTAGGTGCGGGTCTTAAGGCCCCGGAGAATCTCCGCGTTGGCCCTCTCGACTTGCCCATTGCTCTTTGGATGGGCAACAGAGGCATAGCACACCTGAATGCCGAGGTCTTCGCAGTAGTCTTGGAAGGCTGCGCTGGTGAACTGGGTCCCGTTGTCGGTGATGATCCTGTTCGGGACCCCGAACCGGCAGACAATAGACTTGATGAACTTTACTGCGGATTGCTTGTTGATGGTGACAACTGGTGTGGCTTCCGGCCACTTGGTGAACTTGTCGATGGCGACGTAGAGGTACCGGAATCCCCCGACGGTTCTGGGGAATGGTCCCAAGATGTCCAGCCCCCATACGGCAAACGGCCATGAGGGTGGGATCATCTGTACCGCCTGAGTCGGTGTATGGATCTGCTTGGCGTGGAACTGGCACGCCTTGCAGCTCTCGACAAGCTTGACGGCATCCTGGAGTGCTGTCGGCCAGTAGAAGCCATGCCGGAAGGATTTACCGACAAGCGTGCGTGAGGAAGAGTGACTTCCACATTCGCCTCCATGGATCTCAGCGAGCAAGTCGCAGCCTTCCCCCTGGGTTATGCACCACAATAGGATGTGGTTGGCGCCATGCCGGTAGAGATCCCCCTCTACCAGCGCGTATCTCTTAGCCATACGCACGATCCGTTCAGCGGTTGCATGTTCTTCAGGGAGGATGCTGTCTTTCAAGTAGTCCCGGATCTCCGTGATCCATGCATCGGGTCTGACTTGAGCTTCTGTATCTTGAGCACTGGGTTGCACGGAGTCCCCAGTGACGCTTACGATCCTTGGCGGCATCCATGGCTGCAGGGCCGCCGGGACCGCCAGGTTCGAGGTGCTGGTCAAGCCCCCTTCGCCCGGCTCGGCGGGCCGGGCTGTGGGCCGCAGCAACGTCCTCTCGAAGACTCCTTTGGGCCCGGGAGCTCCAGTGGAAGCCTTCGTTGAAAGGTCGTCAGCTGCAGCATTGCCAGCGCGCGGTACGTGGCGCAGGTCCAAGGCGAGGAAGTCTTTCTCCAACATCTGCACGTGAAGCAGATAAGCAGCTAGCTGTGGGTCATTGCAGGAGCATTCACCCTTGACTTGCTTGATAACCAGCTGGGAATCGCCCTGTGCCAACAACTGGCGAGCGCCTAAGGACAGGGCTGTCTGTAGGCCAAAGATGAGTGCTTCATACTCTGCCATGTTGTTGGTTGCCTTGAAATTGAGATGCACCATGTACCCAAACTGTTCCCCCGATGGCATGAGGAGCAGTACGCCGGCACCGGCCCCCTGATTTCGCGAGGAGCCGTCGAAGAAAAGCGTCCAGTGGGGCTCAGTGAAGACCGGAGATTGGTGCCCTGGTTCACTGTCTTCGTGGCCCCCTGGGTCAGTCTTCGTTGGTGTCCACTCTGCCACAAAGTCGGCCAGTGCTTGGCTTTTGACTGCATGGCGAGGAAGGAAGTCCAGCTCGAACTCCGCCAGCTCCGCCGCCCATTTAGCAACGTTGCCAGTCGCATGGGGGCTGTGAAGAATCGTCTTCAGCGGATAGGAAGTGACTACCGAGACCCGGTGGGCCTGGAAGTAATGGCGGAGCTTCCTGGAGGCCACGAGCACCGCATACCGCAGCTTGTGGACTTCTAGGTACCTTGTCTTGGCATCATGAAGTACTTCGCTGATGTAGTAGACAGGCCTCTGGATGGTTCGAACCCTCTCTCTCATGTCTGGGAGGTCTTCATCCATTGGCCCTGGCCCGCTGGAGATGAGTTGACCCACGGGGGCCTCCAGGAGTTGTAACCCGGAGGCCCTTAAGCTATCTTGGCTCTCCGGGGGGGGCCCGCTGGTTCTCCGAGAGCTCCGGAGGGTCTTGAGGGATCTTCGGGAGGCCCAGTTGGGCCCCGGGGGGTCCCACAGTGTAAAAGCCCAAGAAAAGGGACTTGCAAAAACTTTTCTTCACCTCACAACACCACAGTTTTTATTGTGGACACCTTAGGAAATGTTGTGAAGAGCAAGTAACCTCCATCAAAAGAGTGATTAGAGGGGAAAGCCTTCACTTTCACAAAGTAGGGTTTCTACACATGAATATGAGAGGTTGAGCCCACCCCTAGAATTTAAAAGTCTTGGGAAGGGACAGTCCAAATTTCATGCAAATTCAACACTGTTTGAGGCACTTTTGGGTTATTTCAAAAAGAGGCCAATTTGAATGTAGATTCAAATTGCAGCAACTTTCATCACCCAAATTCAAAAGTTAGCTCCATATCTATACTCAGCACATTTTTCTGAGTAAACCCACCAAGTTTCATCCCCATTGGAGTTCATCTTGTCGGGAGCCAAATTTGCAATAATTCAAAACTGAATTTGAATTTCAGTTTAAACATGAAGCAAATTTAACCAAACAAAGTTTGAATTTGAGAACTCAAATTCAAACCAAGACTTGGGGTCTAAGTCTCTCATTCAATGTGGAGTTGCTGGGATATTTACAAAAGAAATGGAGAAGAGAGGATTAGGGGGAGAGTGGGCCCACAAGTCAGTGGGGGAAACTTGTTTCCCAAACCGAGCGTGGCTGTTTTCTCCCGACGTCGGTCGAACACCTCGCGCCAGCTGCGGACAGCACCGGCGTCCGACCGCCTCACCTCGCCACCTCCTGCTCGGCGACCGAGCGCACGCGTGCCCGACGCGGTTTAAGTTCCCAGCCCACGTGAGCCAGCCTCATCTCCTCCGCTCTGCCCGTTCCTACCCGAAACGAAAAACAACACCCGCCGCTCCCCTCTGCTCCTCGTCGCGCCGTTGATCCAGGCGACCTCACGACCGGAGTTCAACAGCAAAGACACGCGCCGGGGACTGCTCGAGCTCACGGTGAAGACCCTACCCTCTTCCATGCTTTGTAGGGGGAGTATTTCCCGGTCTAGTCCTCGGTGCTCGACAAAAATGAGTGAGCAGAAATGCTGAAATTCGCGGCGATCGGTCCTGCACAGCATAAACCCAGCTGAGCATAGGTTCTACACGCCCCCACGGCCACCTAGGATCCAAAACCATCGAAAACCATCGAGCCTTTGCGCTGATATCCATGTTTTTCGAGCAACAGTCGATATCGGGCCTAGGTCGACGGTGAGGTCCCAGTTCCGGCTATTTCCATGGCCAACCAAGCTCATATTCATGCGCAGCATGCCACGGTGGAGCTGTAGGAGCAAACCGCTTGAGAAATAAGGCCCGGAGTAGCCCGGACGACGTCACCGGAGCAGAGGGAGGCTCTGTCGCCGTCGCGGGCATAGTTCCGGCCATTGCCAAGCTCCGGTGAGGGCACCAGCGTGTTCTCCGAGTCGAGTTAGGCACAGGCGGCAAGTTTTGTCAAAGGTCGGGCGGGGAAACGCCCGGCGGCGAGCGCTCCGGCAAAGCGCCGCCGCGGGAACTGCGGGAGAGCGCGAGGTAGACGAAGGGGGGGCCGGGTCCACCGGTCAGCCTCTGATCTCGCGCGGGGATCGGGTTTGCGGCCGGGATTCGGTGCGGCAGCGCGGGTAAAACCCCGTGGGCCGCGGTGTGGCCGCTTTCTGAGTGGGCCGGCTCGAGGAGTGGGTCCCACCCGCAGGATTTAAACATTTTTGGAATTTCCAGTTTTAGTGCAAACTTTAGAACCCCATAACCTCGGCTAGGAAGCTCCAAATTTAGTGATTCAAATTGGGTTGGATTCATCTTGCCTAGCTCTGTCCAGATATACAACCCAATTTGTATGAAACCCATTAATTAATTCTGGAAAATTCTTTAAAGCTTTTCAGAAAAAGAATTTTAGAGGGAGTTTGGTTCATCCAAAAATCCCCAAATTTTGCCAGAATGTTCTTTAGGACATTAGTAAACCCCTGTAAAATTTCAGACCATTTGGAGTTGATTTGGTCAGAGCAATTCAAATTGGAAGGTGCTGTGTTCATTTGAATACAGAAACATTTTCAGAGAATTTCCAAAACTTGGAAATTCAATTCTGGGCAAACCTTGACTCCAAAAATGCTAGGAAAATTCATGCAAACTCTAGGAGCTATAATTGAAATTGTAGTTCACTAAGTCGGGTATGAACAGGGGTATTACCTCAGAAAAAATTCTTCCTTGCTGATCTGCCAAGAGAATTATTCTGAGCAAACCACTCCATGAAAAGTGCTAATGTTTGGTCCAGAGAGTTTTCTTGTGACAAGGAACTCACACAAAAATTCTCAGCTCCATTGGAGCTCTAGATCACCCCTGTCCTGTTTAACCAATTAAGGGATTAATATGGAAAAGGGGGAAAAACCACTTAGCATTTGACCATGTGAATAAGTCCAAGCCAAACCACCAACACCAGTTCATATTTAAATTCTTAAACAAAGTTCCAGGTGTTAGAGGCTGGTTATTAGCACTAATAGTAGAAGTCTTACTCTAGAACTCACATTTGCATCTAAATTAACATGTAGTATTTCATTAACGTGTAGCCGTTGAAGAAGAGACTCCGGAAGTGCTGGACTTCCTTCTTCCGGACGAGGAACTAACTACTGACCAGCAGCAACAAGGCAAGCCCCGGTTTGCATTAACCCTTTTTAAAAGTTTTACTTTGTCTACATGTGTCATATGAAGTATGTATGTGCATTAGGTATAGGATGAATGAAACTCCACCTGCATAACCAAAGGTTCCTAAAAGAGTGAGGGTAGTGTCAAGGACCTCGAGTAGACAGGCTATGCTTAATGAGTCATAGGACTTCAGTACAAGTCGAGTAGTTGGAATCTACTCGCGAGATAGGCTTGGGACGCACGGGTTCGGTTGAGTGATGTGAGATCACTATAGTAATGAAAATGAGACTAGGCAGGGGCTAGGGCGCAGCAAGAGGAAGTCTTGTGTGCGCAGCCCTGTCCGTGTCGATTGAGGACCGATCCGTGTGCGGCCCTGCTGAACAAGTATTGAACGTACCGAAGGCATATCGGATATATGGGCCCCGATAAACCGATGTAGCCTAAACCTCCGGGCGTCGAGGCATAGCACACCGATTTATAGGTGTAGGTTGAGGGCAGCAAGGTGGAAATCTGCCAACGGGCATAGAGAGATGCTCCGTGTGGGGAACCTCCTGCTCGTTTCGGTGCGACCGGTTCGACGTTCGGGCTGTTGGGTGAAAGGTTGTCCCGTACGACATCGAGTGAGCGTGCTGTGCAGCTCCACGGGTGGGCGTACGTGACGTGCTCTTTGGGTTTTCCCTGCAGGTGTATATCGAGTCGATTCGCCGTCCCTCGCGGTGACGAGTACCGCTTGTTCACTGTGTCGTAACATAGACTAATGGATGAAATATGTTGATTCAATGATGCTGATTGATATAATTGTATTGCTACATGTGTGCCACCAAATACTGCTTACTAAATTTCAGATTTCATGAACTGTTAACTTGTTGCTAAAAGATGAACTAAGGATGAACTTGTAGGCGTGTCGTTTTGCTGAAATGTTACTATCCTATGTCCATTGTACACCTCATGTAGAGTTTCATGCTTAGGTGAGACGGTTAAGCCTTGCTGAGCCTTTGTGCTCACGGTTGCTGCTTAAGTGTTTTTCAGGTGAGGAGCCACCCACGGACTCGGAGTACGAGTCCACCGGCGAGGGTTACCCTCCGTCGGGGACCACGGCTGAGTGGGAGCCGTACACGCCGCGCTGAGCTGAGACGTGCAGCTAGTGTGGGTTGCCCTAGGGCTGGGCAACCGACTTTTGCTAAATAGGCGGGCGTGAGTTGTATAGTGTAGTCTTCCGCTGTGTAATAGAACAATAATTGTAACTGAAGTTTGTACTTGTTTGTACAGTTTCAGCTGTTTTTCCCATGTAATATATTGTGTTCTTATGACGTGTGCTGTCGGGTGTCGCATCGCGCGGCACCACCCTCTGCGATCCTGGATGAGCGGATTCCGGTCCGCCACAGCCTGGTATCAGAGCTGCAGTGGGGATAGCACAGTACTTAAGGACTGCATTGTGGGAAAACATAGGTTACGGTGAGGAATCGGTAGTTGCCCAAGTAAGGACTATATTAGCATAGTTACTTAAAGTGGCAAAGACTAACTTATGTGTTATAATTCTGAATTTCAATTATGTAACGACGCGCCTACGCTCTGGTAAGTATGGTAAGGAACGCCACCGAAAGCGGTTCAATTTCGGTTAGCTCTCCCTGACGAGGAACGTGGTTCAGGGATTGATCTCACAGCTTGGTGTGAGAAGTCAATATGAATCTCTTGGACTCTTCATGTCCCTGAGTTCATATGAAACGCTGATCCCTAGCGTGCATTAGGCAAGTAAGCGGAGACCCCATCGCGTGGTCAGTAACGCGAGAGTGTGTTCGTCTGGAAATAGCCCAGGAGGACATACGCAGTGCTTGCCATCGGCGTGCCCTGCAGGGCAGTAGGTGGTATCTGTTGGGTTGATAACATTCCCAACCGTGACGACCCGTTCATGACATACTTGGGTTCCCCGTCGTGTGGTGTTGAAACACGATCACGTGCCTTGAGACGTGACTTAGCTCAAGGACGGCCGTATGACAATGATACGGGCGTTTGTATTTATTTTTAAATAGGGAACTGCCTGAAATGAACAACCTTTGAGTGCACCATCATTGTGTGGCCTTCTGCAGGTACTAACCACGTATGTATCCGTGTAGAAAACGTGTGCGAGAGACCGTTTAGTTCCACACTTGAGACGTATATGCCGGTATGATCCGGTTAGGATTTTCTTTTGTGAGGAACGTAGTACCGAGATATTGTAGGCATATGCATGAGTATAATGATAACAAAGAATTAAAATCTATAGGTTCAACATTTAGGACCCTGGTTGGGTATAAGAATGGGGTAGTGATGATTGTAGTTCCAAAAAGACTGAAAAACAGAGTGCTCTGTTTTGAGACAGCAAGGTTGCTGATCTTCAACAGGGCATAGCTCGCAGGTATTTTAGTCCAGGGAGGTGTGCTACATAGCTCTGGAAAGGTATTGAAGTACTCTACAACTTGGTTGTAGACTTCCAGAGCTGAAACTCGCCTTAAGATGGCTGAAATCCCAGAGGAATGTAAACTGTCCAAAACCAGGGCAGAGTAAAACATCCTCTGAACTGATCTGTTTTTCAAACATAACTCCCAGTAGAAAATTTTAAAATTGTCATATAATACATACTTAGAAAGAGTAGAAGATGTGTGACACCCTTGCAATTCAAAGTTCCCGAAATTTCAACATGGAATTTAGTGGAAATCAGGGTTGAAAACAGCCACTTCCAAGGGAGGTGCTGTTAAAATTCTTCCAGAAATTCTGCTGACTTTAAATTAGCATAACTTTTTAACCAAAGCTGATCTGGGGGCAAATGAGTACTCGTTGGAAAGATACTGAAGTTAAATCTAACTTTGGTTTTCAACTTGAGTCATGAAAATGCCCAGAACCAGATCAAAACTTGGAATGGGTAGAAACTGGTCATTCTGACGGAAGAATGACAATTGAACTCATTGGAGAGGGTGTTGTACCCTAAGGGTGGTATATGTAATGACAACGCGATAGTAATGTCTCGTAGAGACCAAACCCAGTTATGGTGAGCTTCCAAAGAGGGGGTTCATCAAGTTGGATTAAACTAACTTGTGTTTGGTCTGGTAATGGTGTAGCTTGTGCAAAGTTATTACATTATCTACTTACGAGATATTTCGCATGTTTTGTTGTCATAATGTTTATACGCCCAGTTCTATTGGACTGCATGCAAAATGTTGCGGGACTGATGTTTAATGTCGTATGGTTGCAGATGGTTCGTACTAGGACCACGCACGAGGTTGGTGGCTCTAGCCAAGGTGGAGGCGATGACTCCCAGCCACCGGCCTACGACAGCACCCCGCAGCAGCAGCCACCACCGCCGCCTCCGCTTACTCTAGCGGATGTGATAGCAGCATTGGTGGGAGGTCGTGAGGAGCAGACCGACTTGCTCCGCACGATCGTGCAGAATACGTCCCAGGCGGGAGGACGTCAAGAGTGAGGGCCTCGTGAGCCCCGCGAAGTGTCGTACTCGGATTTCATGAGTACGCACCCTCCAGTGTTCACCGAAGCTGAAGAACCACTGG
This sequence comes from Neostapfia colusana, assembly GCA_030760725.1. NCBI lineage: Eukaryota > Viridiplantae > Streptophyta > Magnoliopsida > Poales > Poaceae > Neostapfia > Neostapfia colusana. The sequence continues at coordinate 35,523,995 of JASWHV010000001.1, read as the reverse complement.
AGGCGGATAACTGGCTGCGGACTATCGAGTCCAAGTTCGGGCTGCTCCAGTGTACGGAGCGGCAGAAGACACTGTTCGCAGCACAGCAGCTCCACAGTGCCGCTGGCGCGTAGTGGGCGAATTATGTCGCCTCACGTCCGGCTGGCCATGCCGTGGAATGGCAAGAGTTCCGGGAGGCGTTCCGCACCTATCACATCCCTCCCGGGATAATGAAGAGAAAGTTCCAAGAATTTTTGGAACTGAAGCAGGGCGGGAGGAGTGCCCACGACTACTCCCGTGCCTTCAACCATCTGGCGCAGTATGCGTCAGACTACATCTCCACGGAGGAGAAGAAGAGGGAGCACTTCTATTGGGGGTTACATCCCGAAATGAAGACCCACCTCGTACAGTGGAACCGCGGCACATTTAACGACTTAGTCAATGCCGCGATCATGCAAGAGGATGCTCAGCGGGAGTTGGCAGCTGAGCAGCGGAAGCGCAGCGCTCCACCTAGCGGTGGGACTGGCGCTCCCCAGAAGTACCGTATGGTGTATCGGACACCATCCGGGCAGCAGTGGCGTCCACCGGCGCGACCTCAACAGTTCGGGGGACGTTCGTTCCAAGCACCCCCGTTCCGTCCGCCGATGCCACCACCAAGACAGCAGCAGCAGCAGACGGTACCCCGGGCGTTTCCACCGCCACAACGCGCCCCGGGTTTCCGTCCACCGATTAGCGGGGGACAGCCCCGTTTCACCTGCTTCACGTGTGGCCAGGCGGGCCACTTCGCGAAGGACTGTCCCCAGGGGCAGCAGAGCAGCGGGCAAGCCCAGCTCCAGGGCGGTGCTCGAGGCCGATCTCCGGTGAAGAAGGTTGGTCAGCGGACTGGAGGCGTCCGCAACCTCGACAATGAGGACGCCCCAGAGGGAGACAACGTGCTGGCGGGTACGTTTACCCTCAACCATCAAGCCATCGTCATATTATTTGATTCTGGTGCAACCCACAGCTTTATAAGTGCATCCTATGTGGCTAAACATCAATTGCAAGTCTTCCCAACCGACTGCACTTATATGATATGCTCACCGGGAGGGAAGATTTCAGCTAATATGATGATTCCAAAGGCACCTCTGTGCTTAGGTGGGAAACTATATCCCACCACCTTGATAATCCTTATGCGACAAAAGATTGATGCAATCTTAGGGATGTCATGGCTACAATACCATGGCGCTGTCCTAGAGACTCGGACACGGACGGTTCACTTAAATTCTCCATTCCACCGTCCGCATTCCATGGTGTTAGACACGCCAGTCCGGGAAGTTTTAGCAATTAATAATGCTGAAGTTCTCAAGTTAGAAGACATCCCCGTAGTCCGGGAGTATCCTGATGTGTTTCCGGATGATCTTCCGGGCATGCCACCTGAGCGGGATGTCGAGTTCAAGATCGAGCTCGCACCCGGGACTACGCCCATATCACGGAGACCATACAAGATGGCTCCAAATGAGCTGGCGGAACTGAAAGAACAGCTCAATGATCTGTTGAGCAAGGGTTTCATTAGGCCGAGTTCCTCGCCTTGGGGATGCTCGGCGCTATTTGTAAAGAAGAAGGATGAAACCCTGAGGCTGTGTGTGGATTACCGGCCGCTCAACGCCGTCACCATCAAGAATAAGTACCCACTGCCCCGTATTGACATCTTGTTTGATCAACTCGTGGGGGCAAGTGTGTTCTCCAAGATGGACCTTCGCTCTGGATATCACCAGATCAAGATCCGGGCGGAGGATATCCCGAAGACGGCGTTCTCGACGAGATACGGCTTATACGAATATCTCGTCATGTCCTTTGGTCTCACAAATGCTCCAGCCCATTTCATGTATCTCATGAACTCGGTGTTCATGCCGGAGCTGGACAAGTTCGTGGTAGTGTTCATCGACGATATCTTGGTTTACTCCAAGACAGAAGCCGAGCATGCCGAACACTTACGGATCATTCTTCAACGATTGCGAGACCACAAGCTCTACGCCAAGTTCAGCAAATGCGAATTTTGGATCAGCCAAGTGCCATTCTTGGGACATATCATCTCAGCTGAAGGCATTGCGGTTGACCCAAGTAAAATCGAGCAAGTGTTGAAATGGAAAGATCCCACTTCAGTTCATGAAGTCAGAAGCTTCCTCGGGTTAGCGGGATACTACCGGAGATTCATTCCAAGCTTCTCTAAGCTCGCTAAGCCGATGACAGAGCTGCTGAAGAAAGGGACGAAATATGTTTGGAACACGGCGTGTGAAGGAGCCTTCCAAGCATTGGTGAAGCATCTCACAACAGACCCGGTCTTAGCTCAGCCGGATACAACAAAGCCCTTCGACGTGTATTGTGACGCGTCCGGTATTGGGCTCGGCTGCGTGTTGATGCAGGAGGGACGTGTGGTCGCTTATGGCTCACGCCAACTTCGGAACCATGAGCAGCATTATCCTACTCATGACCTGGAGCTTGCTGCAGTGGTTTTGGCGTTGAAAATGTGGAGGCACTATCTCCTGGGGAATTTGGTGCATCTCTACACCGACCACAAGAGCTTGAAATATATTTTCACCCAGAAGGAGCTGAACATGAGGCAAAGGAGGTGGTTAGAGCTGATCAAAGATTATGAGATTGAGATCCATTACCACCCGGGCAAGGCGAATGTGGTTGCCGACGCGCTGAGTCGGAAATCACATGTCCATCACCTCACCATTACACCGGTGGTGGAGGAAGAGCCAAGTTTATACTTGGTTCCTTATGGATCGCTGTACAACCTTGCCCTCATCCCTACTATTAGGGAGGACATCATTGCAGCTCAGAAAACGGATAAAGGCATGACACATCTCCGGAGACGGATAGACAATGGAGAAATTAAATGTTTCCGGAAAGATGATGAGGGGACGCTGTGGTTCAATGACCGCATAGTCGTACCCCGAGATATGGAGTTGAGGAAAAAGATCCTCGATGAAGCTCACTTGTCTAAATACTCCATTCATCCGGGCAGCAACAAAATGTACCAAGATTTGAAAAAGAAATTTTGGTGGACACGGATGAAGCGGGAGGTAGCCAAGTACGTATCCGAGTGCGATACGTGTAGACGCGTGAAAGCTGATCACATGAAGAAATCAGGACTGCTGCAACCCCTGAAGATCCCGGCATGGAAATGGGAAGATGTGAGCATGGATTTCATTGTGGGATTACCCCTAACAGCCAACAAGCATGATTCCATATGGGTAATCGTTGATCGGTTAACCAAGACGGCTCACTTCATTCCGGTGAATACACGTTACAATGCCGGCAAATATGCGGAGCTATACATAGCGAAGATTCTATGCCTATACGGGGTACCCAAGACCATTGTCTCAGATCGAGGTGCATTATTTGTATCTCGCTTTTGGGAGCAGCTACACGCTGCATTGGGTACTAAGTTGATCAGGAGCTCCGCCTATCACCCTCAGACAGATGGCCAGACAGAGAGGGTGAATCAAGTCCTGGAAGACATGTTGAGAGCATGTGCCATCCACCATGGTAGGAACTGGGATGATCACCTACCATTGGCGGAATTCTCGTACAACAACGGTTATCAGGCAAGTATCAAGATGGCACCCTATGAAGCTCTCTACGGTCGTAAATGCCGCACCCCATTAAATTGGTGCGAGTCCGGTGAAAGGGTCACATTCGGGGTTGATGTGGTGAACGATGCCGAGGAGCGTGTTCGGATAATTAAAGCCAATTTGAAGGCCGCTCAATCCCGACAGAAGAGCTACGCTGATAAGAGGCGTAGGCCGTTGCACTTTGACGTTGCGGAACACGTGTACCTCCGCGTGTCTCCGATGAAGGGCGTGCACCGGTTCGGTGTGAAGGGGAAGCTCACTCCCCGTTTCATTGGACCCTACGCTATCACCGAGAAGTGTGGACCAGCGGCGTATCGATTGGAACTACCGGCATCTCTGGCTGGTGTCCATGATATTTTCCATGTTTCGCAACTGCGAAAATGCTTGAAGCATACAGCTGCTGTTCCTACCGAAGACATCGGCGAGCTGAAACCGGATTTAACATATGATGAATATCCGGTGGGAATTCTTGATGAGAAAGCCAGAACCACACGCAGCAGAACGTTGTGGTTCTACAAAATACTCTGGAGCAACCACACCGCCGAGGAAGCGACGTGGGAGAGCGAGGAGTTCCTTCGCTCAAATTACCCGGAGTTCATGGCTTCTCAACACGGGTAAGTCCCTATTACATCGCTATCTCTTCTTTTGTAATCTCGGGACGAGATTCTTTTAAGGGGGGAGGGATGTAAAAGCCCAAGAAAAGGGACTTGCAAAAACTTTTCTTCACCTCACAACACCACAGTTTTTATTGTGGACACCTTAGGAAATGTTGTGAAGAGCAAGTAACCTCCATCAAAAGAGTGATTAGAGGGGAAAGCCTTCACTTTCACAAAGTAGGGTTTCTACACATGAATATGAGAGGTTGAGCCCACCCCTAGAATTTAAAAGTCTTGGGAAGGGACAGTCCAAATTTCATGCAAATTCAACACTGTTTGAGGCACTTTTGGGTTATTTCAAAAAGAGGCCAATTTGAATGTAGATTCAAATTGCAGCAACTTTCATCACCCAAATTCAAAAGTTAGCTCCATATCTATACTCAGCACATTTTTCTGAGTAAACCCACCAAGTTTCATCCCCATTGGAGTTCATCTTGTCGGGAGCAAAATTTGCAATAATTCAAAACTGAATTTGAATTTCAGTTTAAACATGAAGAAAATTTAACCAAACAAAGTTTGAATTTGAGAACTCAAATTCAAACCAAGACTTGGGGTCTAAGTCTCTCATTCAATGTGGAGTTGCTGGGATATTTACAAAAGAAATGGAGAAGAGAGGATTAGGGGGAGAGTGGGCCCACAAGTCAGTGGGGGAAACTTGTTTCCCAAACCGAGCGTGGCTGTTTTCTCCCGACGTCGGTCGAACACCTCACGCCAGCTGCGGACAGCACCGGCGTCCGACCGCCTCACCTCGCCACCTCCTGCTCGGCGACCGAGCGCACGCGTGCCCGACGCGGTTTAAGTTCCCAGCCCACGTGAGCCAGCCTCATCTCCTCCGCTCTGCCCGTTCCTACCCGAAACGAAAAACAACACCCGCCGCTCCCCTCTGCTCCTCGTCGCGCCGTTTATCCAGGCGACCTCACGACCGGAGTTCAACAGCAAAGACACGCGCCGGGGACTGCTCGAGCTCACGGTGAAGACCCTACCCTCTTCCATGCTTTGTAGGGGGAGTATTTCCCCGTCTAGTCCTCGGTGCTCGACAAAAATGAGTGAGCAGAAATGCTGAAATTCGCGGCGATCGGTCCTGCACAGCGTAAACCCAGCTGAGCATAGGTTCTACACGCCCCCACGGCCACCTAGGATCCAAAACCATCGAAAACCATCGAGCCTTTGCGCTGATATCCAAGTTTTTTGAGCAACAGTCGATATCGGGCCTAGGTCGACGGTGAGGTCCCAGTTCCGGCTATTTCCATGGCCAACCGAGCTCATATTTGTGCGCAGCATGCCACGGTGGAGCTGTAGGAGCAAACCGCTTGAGAAATAAGGCCCGGAGTAGCCCGGACGACGTCACCGTAGCAGAGGGAGGCTCTGTCGCCGTCGCGGGCATAGTTCCGGCCATTGCCGAGCTCCGGTGAGGGCACCAGCGTGTTCTCCGAGTCGAGTTAGGCACAGGCGGCAAGTTTTGTCAAAGGTTGGGCGGGGAAACGCCCGGCGGCGAGCGCTCCGGCGAAGCGCCGCCGCGGGAACTGCGGGAGAGCGCGAGGTAGACGAAGGGAGGGCCGGGTCCACCGGTCAGCCTCTGATCTCGCGCGGGGATCGGGTTTGCGGCCGGGATTCGGTGCGGCAGCGCGGGTAAAACCCCGTGGGCCGCGGTGTGGCCGCTTTCTGAGTGGGCCGGCTCGAGGAGTGGGTCCCACCCGCAGGATTTAAACATTTTTGGAATTTCCAGTTTTAGTGCAAACTTTAGAACCCCATAACCTCGGCTAGGAAGCTCCAAATTTAGTGATTCAAATTGGGTTGGATTCATCTTGCCTAGCTCTGTCCAGATATACAACTCAATTTGTATGAAACCCATTAATTAATTCTGGAAAATTCTTTAAAGCTTTTCAGAAAAAAATTTTAGAGGGAGTTTGGTTCATCCAAAAATCCCCAAATTTTGCCAGAATGTTCGTTAGGACATTAGTAAACCCCTGTAAAAGTTTCAGACCATTTGGAGTTGATTTGGTCAGAGCAATTCAAATTGGAAGGTGCTGTGTTCATTTGAATACAGAAACATTTTCAGAGAATTTCCAAAACTTGGAAATTCAATTCTGGGCAAACCTTGACTCCAAAAATGCTAGGAAAATACATGCAAACTCTAGGAGCTATAATTGAAATTGTAGTTCACTAAGTCGGGTATGAACAGGGGTATTACCTCAGAATAAATTCTTCCTTGCTGATCTGCCAAGAGAATTATTCTGAGCAAACCACTCCATGAAAAGTGCTAATGTTTGGTCCAGAGAGTTTTCTTGTGACAAGGAACTCACACAAAAATTCTCAGCTCCATTGGAGCTCTAGATCACCCCTGTCCTGTTTAACCAATTAAGGGATTAATATGGAAAAGGGGGAAAAACCACTTAGCATTTGACCATGTGAATAAGTCCAAGCCAAACCACCAACACCAGTTCATATTTAAATTCTTAAACAAAGTTCCAGGTGTTAGAGGCTGGTTATTAGCACTAATAGTAGAAGTCTTACTCTAGAACTCACATTTGCATCTAAATTAACATGTAGTATTTCATTAACGTGTAGCCGTTGAAGAAGAGATTCCGGAAGTGCTGGACTTCCTTCTTCCGGACGAGGAACTAACTACTGACCAGCAGCAACAAGGCAAGCCCCGGTTTGCATTAACCCTTTTTAAAAGTTTTACTTTGTCTACATGTGTCATATGAAGTATGTATGTGCATTAGGTATAGGATGAATGAAACTCCACCTGCATAACCAAAGGTTCCTAAAAGAGTGAGGGTAGTGTCAAGGACCTCGAGTAGACAGGCTATGCTTAATGAGTCATAGGACTTCGGTACAAGTCGAGTAGTTGGAATCTACTCACGAGATAGGCTTGGGACGCACGGGTTCGGTTGAGTGATGTGAGATCACTATAGTAATGAAAATGAGACTAGGCAGGGGCTAGGGCGCAGCAAGAGGAAGTCTTGTGTGCGCAGCCCTGTCCGTGTCGATTGAGGACCGATCCGTGTGCGGCCCTGCTGAACAAGTATTGAACGTACCGAAGGCATATCGGATATATGGGCCCCGATAAACCGATGTAGCCTAAACCTCCGGGCGTCGAGGCATAGCACACCGATTTATAGGTGTAGGTTGAGGGCAGCAAGGTGGAAATCTGCCAACGGGCATAGAGAGATGCTCCGTGTGGGGAACCTCCTGCTCGTTTCGGTGCGACCGGTTCGACGTTCGGGCTGTTGGGTGAAAGGTTGTCCCGTACGATATCGAGTGAGCGTGCTGTGCAGCTCCACGGGTGGGCGTACGTGACGTGCTCTTTGGGTTTTCCCTGCAGGTGTATATCGAGTCGATTCGCCGTCCCTCGCGGTGACGAGTACCGCTTGTTCACTGCGTCGTAACGTAAACTAATGGATGAAATATGTTGATTCAATGATGCTGATTGATATAATTGTATTGCTACATGTGTGCCACCAAATACTGCTTACTAAATTTCAGATTTCATGAACTGTTAACTTGTTGCTAAAAGATGAACTAAGGATGAACTTGTAGGCGTGTCGTTTTGCTGAAATGTTACTATCCTATGTCCATTGTACACCTCATGTAGAGTTTCATGCTTAGGTGAGACGGTTAAGCCTTGCTGAGCCTTTGTGCTCACGGTTGCTGCTTAAGTGTTTTTCAGGTGAGGAGCCACCCACGGACTCGGAGTACGAGTCCACCGGCGAGGGTTACCCTCCGTCGGGGACCACGGCTGAGTGGGAGCCGTACACGCCGCGCTGAGCTGAGACGTGCAGCTAGTGTGGGTTGCCCTAGGGCTGGGCAACCGACTTTTGCTAAATAGGCGGGCGTGAGTTGTATAGTGTAGTCTTCCGCTGTGTAATAGAACAATAATTGTAACTGAAGTTTGTACTTGTTTGTACAGTTTCAGCTGTTTTTCCCATGTAATATATTGTGTTCTTATGACATGTGCTGTCGGGTGTCGCATCGCGCGGCACCACCCTCTGCGATCCTGGATGAGCGGATTCCGGTCCGCCACACACAGGACCCCCGGGGGTTTATCTTGGGGCTCCGGGAGACCACCCTGGACCTCCGGGAGGCCGACCTGGACCTACGGGAGGTTGCCTTGGAGGTCCGAGAGACCGTCTCGGTCCTGCGGGGCCTCCTGGCGTCTGTCTTCTGCTGCCGGAGCAGGTCGTGAAGATGAGAGGTCCGGCCGCTCTGCGACGAGGACCATACTCACCACCTCGGTTGTTGCCGTGATGTAGAGCAACAGGTGCTCTCCGGGCTCTGGGGCTACCATGATAGGTAGGGTCGTCAGGAGCCGCTTCAACTCCTGGAAAGCCTCTTCTGCTTCGTCAGTCCAGGCGAATGGGCCAGAATTGCGCAGGAGCTTAAAGAAAGGGAGTGCCCGCTCTGCTAGCCTCGGTATAAACCGACTCAGCGTGGCTAGGCATCCCGTGAGTTTCTGGACATCTTTGACGCGGGCAGGAGGCCGCATCAAGTCGATGGCCTTTGTCGGTACCTCGATATGGGGTACCCCCGCGCACAGGGGAAAATGCCTTAGGATCTCGCCCTTCTCCGCAGGGAGAGCTCCGAAGAAGCCACGCGTCCAGCGGGGCCGGACCTCCCTCTCCTCAGAGGAGAGCTCCGGGCCCACCACGTGGCATACAGAAGCCGGACCTCCCCCTCCGCGGTAGAGAGGTCCGAAGGTGCCGCGTGTCCGGAGAGGCCGGACCTCCCTCTCCTCAGAGAGGAGCTCCGGGCTCGCCGCATGGCCAACAGAAGCCGAACCTCCCCCTCCGCAGGGAGAGGTCCGAAGGCTCCACGTGTCCTGCGGGGCCGGACCCCCCTCTCTTCTAAAGAGGGCTCTGGGCCCGCCACGTGGCCAGCAGAACGGCGCTGCCTGCCCTCGAGCGATAGGCAGCGGGCGTAAAGACGCCCCATACCTTGCCCATACAAGGTATTCAAGGCCCGCGCCTTCCCAAGACGCGGAGACGCGGAGCACGCCTCTGTCAGGTGCCGTTGCGCCCAGTCGCATCACAGACTAGTGCGCAGTGTCAGAGGCTGCCAGCCAATAAACGCAGCGACAATACATCCCATGCCGCCCCCGCCGTCATCATCCACTACGACTAGCATGCGGCATGGGCAGAGCTACAAGACGAAGACTAAGAAGCCTTCGGCAGAGACAACTACCGTCATAACTGCAGATACGGTAGATATCAGTCAATCTCCCCGGGACCACCTGTCGGGTCCCGGCCCCCCTTGTAAGCCACCCGAGTCTTGGACTATAAAAGGCTCGGGTAGGCGACGTTAGCAGGGGTTCGCACTTTAGCCACTCGCACCCTGGGTTCGCACTCTAGCCATTAGCACCCTGGGTTCGCACTCTGCAACTCATACGCTAGCCATACACTCCCAAGCTGTAACTGACCCCCAAGCTCAGGACTCCGGCCCTGAGCAGCAAGCAATACAGCGAGCTCCATAGCTCGCCGTGGACGTAGGGTTTTACGCTCCGGCGGCCTGAACCACGTAAAACTCACCGCGTCAAGCTCTTACTAACTCATCCATCCGTGCAAGCTCTCCGCAAGGGACTAGCCCCACCGAAAAAAGAACCTCCGCAGGCTGCCCAGTGCAGGCCCGGGGGAAGTGTCGACCGAACACTTCGACATTTGGCGCGCCAGGTAGGGGCTTTTCCCTTAGCGCGACGAGTTTCCGTCGACGAAGATGACCAAGCTTCCCTCAGCGGCAAACTCTCCTCCTCCGCGTTCATGGCGAACCGTGACCAGCGGGGAGTACATGTCGACGCACTCAGGACGGAGTGTGTCGGCACAAGCTGGTAGCCAACAGCCGACTCCGGCTACGCCGACTCCGGCGATGCAGGCTCCGACCAGTGTGAGATCTTCTGCAGCACTGAGCGTACACCATGGGGGTGCGCTAGCTGCAGCAAGAGCACTGCTGCGCAACCCACCTGCTGGGGATGCGCCCCATTCCGCGACCCAGCAATGGGTCCGCGAGGTGGACCGCCTCGTCGTCACCGCCGTGAACCCTCGGTTTCGGCGAGGACGGCGCCCCGGTCAACCGGCTGTGTCGCTGACGCGCACGCCCACGGTTGACGGGCAAACGGCGGATTCCAGCTCCTCCAGGCTCCCGTCGACGGACCTGAGAAGGGAGCTGGAATGGTGCCACTTGGGCCAGGATGCCCGGGTGTACCTCGAGCGACGTCGAGAAAGGCGTCGCAACCATGAGGCTGGCGACAGCATGTCGTCGGCCTCGACGCAACCTGGAGGGCAGACCTTCGCCACGTGAGTCCTGCCTCAGGCACACGCCGCGCAGCATATGCCACAACCATATGCGCCGCAAGCAGCGCCCCCGGTCTATGGTGCAGCCTTGCCCATGCCGGGATACACGGTGCCAAGTGCGAACCAAGCGTTCGCAGCGCCAATACCTGCGGCAGCAGGAGCAGGATGTGCAGCTCTTGCATCCCACCTTCGCTTCGCGAAGTGGCCGCGCAAGTTTCGGCCGCACCTGCCCGAAAAGTACGATGGCAGTGTCAATGCGGCGGGCCCCAGAGTGTGTCAGGGCAAGCTGGGAGCCAGCAACCGGCTCTGGCACCCCACCTTCGCTTCGCGAAGTGGCCGCGCAAGTTTCGGCCGCACCTGCCCGAAAAGTACGACGGCAATGACACACTCAGGACGGAGTGTGTCAGGGCAAGCTGGGAGCCAGCAACCGGCTCTGGCAGCGCCGACCCCGGCAATGCAGGCTCCAACCAGCGTCAGGCCTTCAGTAGCACCGGGCGTACCCGGTGGGGTTGCGCTAGCAGCAGCAAGGGCGCTACTGCACAATCCGCCTGCTGGGGACGCGCCTCAGGCAGCGACCCAGCAGTGGATTCGCGAGGTAGACCGTCTTGTCGTCGCCGCCGCAAACCATTGACTTTGGTGGGGACGACGCTCCGGCCAACCGGCTGTGTCGCTGACGCGCACGCCAACGGTTGACGGGCAGACGGCGGGTTCCAGCTCCACCAAACTTCCGTCGACGGACCTGAGGACAGAGCTGGAATGGTGCCACTTGGGCCAAGATGCCCGAGTGTTCCTCGAGCGACATCGAGAAAGGCGTCGCACTCAAGAGGCTGGCGACAACATGACGTCGACCTCGACCCAGCCTGGAGGGCAGACCTTCGCTACGCGAGCTCTGCCCCAGGCGTACACCGCACAACATAAGCCACAACCATGTGCTCTGCAAGCGGTGTCCCCAGCCTATGGCGCAACCTTGCCCATACCGGGGTACACTGTGCCAGGCGCAACCAAGCGTTCGCGGAACCAGTACCTGCATTCGAGCCAGCAACCGGCTCTGGCAGCGCCGACCGCGGCAATGCAGGCTCCAACCAGCGTCAGGTCTTCAGTAGCGCTGGGCGTACCCATCGGGGGTGCGCTAGCCGCAACAAGAGCGCTACTGCACAATCCGCCTTCTGGGGACGCGCCTCAGGCAGTGACCCAGCAGTGGATTCACGAGGTAGACCGTCTTGTCGTCGCCGCCGCAAACCCTTACTTCGGCACGGACGACGCTCCGGCCAACCGGCTGTGTCGCTGACGCGCACGCCAACGGTTGACGGACAGACGGCGGATTCCAGCTCCACCAGGCTTCCGTCGACGGACCTGAGGACTGAGCTGGAACGATGCCACCTGGGCCAAGACGCCTGAATGTTCCTCGAGCGGCGACGAGAAAGGCGTCGCAGCCAAGAGGCCGGCGTCAGCATGACGACTGCCTCAACCCTGCCTGAGGCGCAGACTTTCGCTACGCGAACTCTGCCCCAGACATACGCCACGCAGCATATGCCACAACCATATGTCCTGCAAACGGCGCCCCCGGTCTATGGCGCAGCCTTGCCCATACCGGGGTACACTGTGCCAGCGGCGAACCAAGCGTTCGCGGCACCAACACCTGCAGCAACAGGGGCAGTATGTACGGCCCTGGAGCCCCACCTCCGCTTCACGAGGTGGCCGCGCAAGTTTCGGCCGCACCTACCCGAGAAGTACGACGGCAGCTTCAACCCGGCGGGGTTCCTCCAGATCTACTCCACCGCCGTACTTGCCGCAGAAGGGGATGAGGACGTCATGGCCAAGCTACTTCCCCGTCGCCTTGACCGGCCCAGCCCAGTCTTGGCTAATGAACCTCCCTCAGGGTTCCATAACTTCCTGGGGAGAGCTCTGCCGGCAGTTCATCGCCAACTTCGGCAGCTCCTACACCCGTCCCGGCACGGAGCTTGACCTCCAAGCCATCAATCAACAACCTGGGGAGTCGCTGTGCTCCTTCATCCAGCGGTTCTCCCAGGTACGCAACACCATTCCGCATATTCAAAGTGCTTCTGTGGTGGCGACACTTCGACAGTGTCCAGGACAAGAAGATGCTTGGGAGGCTTGCAACCAGAGAGGTCTGCGATGCCTCCGAGCCCTTCAGCCTAGCGGACAAGTGCGCCAGAGCAGCCGGAGGGCGGGGCTGGCACTCACTGCCAGCTTCCAAAGCCAGAAGACAGCCCGAAGGCGGCGGAGTTCAAGCTGAGCTCCCGACCACGTCAGACAGCCAAGAGCCAAGCACTGGCTGACTTCGTGGCTGAGTGGACGCCAACGAAGGCTGACCCAGGGGGCCGCGAAGACGGTGAACCAAAGTACCGAGCTCCGGTCTTCACCGGGCCTCACTGGACGCTCTTCTTTGACGGCTCCTCGTGAAAGCAGGATGCCGGTGCCGGCGTACTGCTTCTCATGCCATCGGGGGAGCAGTCTGGGTACATGGTGCGTCTCAATTCCAAGGCAACCAACAACTTGGCAGAGTATGAAGCACTCATCTTTGGCCTAAAAGACAGTCCTATCTCTGGGTGCTCGCCAGTTGTTGGCGCAGGGCGACTCCCAGCTAGTTATCAAGCAAGTTAAGGGTGAATGCCCCTGCAATGACCCACAGCTAGCTGCTTATCTGCTTCACGTGTGGATGTTGGAGAAAGAATTCCTCGCCTTCGACCTGCGCCATGTACCGCGCGCTTGCACGGCCGCAGCTGACGACCTCTCAACGAAAGCCTCCATCGGAGCCCCTGCGCATGAAGGAGTCTTCGAGAGGACGTTGCTGCGGTCCACAGCCCGGCCCGCCGAGCCGGGCGAAGGGGGCTGAACCAGTGCCTCGAAGCTAGGAAGTCCCGGCGGCCCTGGATGCCGCCAAAGGATTGTAAGAGTCACTGGGGACTCCGTGCAACCCAGCGCTCAAGATCCAGAAGCTCAAGTAGTCCCGATGCATGGACCACAGAGGTCCGGGACTCCTTGAAGGACATCCTTCCTGATGAATGTGCATCCGCTGAACGGGTGGTGCGGATGGCTAAGTGCTACGCGCTGGTATCTTTACTGGCGTGGCGCCACGACATCCTATTGCGGTGCATAACCCAGGAGGAAGGCTGCGATTAGCTCGCAGTAGTCCAAGGAGGCGAGTGCTGGGAACGCTCATCGTCCTGCACGTTGGTCGGTTAAGTCACCTGGCATGGCTCCTACTGACTGAGAGCCACCTGGATGCTGTCAAACCGGTTAGGGATGCAATGCGTGCCAGGTCCACGCCAAGCAGACCCACACAATCGGTGCAGACGCGCACCCAGAGCCGTCGGGGGATACCGGCTCCTCCATGTCGAGGGCCAGCCGGACTTCCCAGGGCCGGGTCACGGGAACTACCCTTCCACATGGTATGCGGGGCCGAAGCCATGCTTCCCCCTGATATAGCCATGGGGGTCCCCCCATGTCCGGCGTACGACGAAGCCACGCATGACCCACTCTGCGTGAAGACAGGCGCTCCGATGCTACCCAGTAAGTTCACCATGCTTACTTCGGTGTTTATTTAAATTACGCATTAATATATATGAACACCTCCCCACACTCTAGATAGTGTGCGTCCATTGTACACTCGGCTCCTCTTTCCGGCTCTCATGCATAGTCGATATTTGCCGTCCTGCCGAAGGCGGTAGTGCTTGGGGTACCTGCCAGAGGCCCGGTGGCCTTTTGGATCTCCCCCTATAAGGGTACTGCACCACCAGTTGGTCTCCTCCGAGAAAAGACCTACGCTAGAACGGGGGGTCAGGAGCCTTGCTTTGCCCGGTCTTGCACCCAAAGCATGCGCACTCTGCCTCCCAGCGCTACGGTCTGAGTACCAGGGGGTCGGGCGGTTACACCCTGACTGGGGCTGGGGCTAGACCTCCTAGGACCAAGTGCACTGGATTACCCAAGCCCCGTATTCCGGCCTGGGACAGTAAGCCAAATGAGACTAAGGGATAGGAAAGGGGGGACCACTGAGAAGTTCCGGACCTCCGCCCCCACAGCTGGACCGAGCTCCGAGGCCAGCCCTCGCCCTCCTTTCAGAGGTGAGCGCTGATGCCGGACCTCACGCCCTTCGCTGACCTGAGCTCCGATGACTTCCGGACTCCGCCTCCACAGCCAGGCCGAGCTCCGAGGCCAGCCCTCACCCTCCTTTCAGAGGCGAGCGCTGATGCCGGACCTCACGCCCTTCGCTGGCCTGAGCTCCGATGACTTCCGGACTCCGCCCCCATAGCCGGGCCGAGCTCCGAGGCCAGCCCTCGCCCTCCTTTCAGAGGCGAGCGCTGATGCCGGACCTCACGCCCTTCGCTGGCCTGAGCTCTGATGACCTCCGGACCTCACGCCCTTCGCTGGCCTGAGCCCCGATGACTTCCGGACTCTGCCCCCATAGCTGGGCCGAGCTCCGAGGCCAGCCCTCGCCCTCCTTTCAGAGGCGAGCGTTGACGCCGGACCTCACGCCCTTCGCTGGCCTGAGCTCCGATGACTTCCAGACTCCGCCTCCACAGCCAGACCGAGCTCTGAGGCCAGCCCTCGCCCTCCTTTTAGAGGCGAGCGCTGATGCCGGACCTCACGCCCTTCGCTGGCCTGAGCTCCGATAACTTCCGGACCTCCGCCCCCACAGCCGGGCCGAGCTCCGATGCCAGGCTTCACCCTCTCCTAAGAGGCTGAACACCGAAGCCGTCAAGACCCTGCCAGCACAGGGAGTACTCAACACAAGAAAGTGCGTGGATCAGAAGAGACGAAGGTCCCACCTCGGGCTCGCTATCTCCCCCGAGATGGGCCCGGGGGCCACTGTCGGTACCCTCGATATGGGGTACCCCCGCGCACAGGGGAAAATGCCTTAGGATCTCGCCCTTCTCCGCAGGGAGAGCTCCGAAGGCGCCACGCGTCCAGCGGGACCGGACCTCCCTCTCCTCAGAGGAGAGCTCCAGGCCCACCACGTGGCATACAGAAGCCGGACCTCCCCCTCCGCGGGAGAGAGGTCCGAAGGTGCCGCGTGTCCGAAGAGGCCGGACCTCCCTCTCCTCAGAGAGGAGCTCCGGGCTCGCCGCGTGGCCAACAGAAGCCGAACCTCCCCCTCCGCGGGGAGAGGTCCGAAGGCTCCACGTGTCCTGCGGGGCCGGACCCCCTCTCTTCTGAGGAGGGCTCTGGGCCCGCCACGTGGCCAGCAGAACGGCGCTGCCTGCCCCCGAGCGATAGGCAGCGGGCGTAAATACGCCCCATACCTTGCCCGTACAAGGTATTCAAGGCCCAGACCTTCCCAAGATGCGGAGACGCGGAGCACGCCTCTGTCAGGTGCCGTTGCACCCAGTCGCATCACAGACTGGCGTGCAGTGTCAGAGGCTGCCAGCCAATAAACGCAGCGACAAGACATCCCATGCCGCCCCGCCGTTATCATCCACTACGACTAGCATGCGGCATGGGCATAGCTACAAGACGAAGACTAAGAAGCCTTCGGCAGAGACAACTACCGTCATAACTGCAGATACGGTAGATATCAGTCAATCTCCCCAGGACCACCTGTCGGGTCCCGGCCCCCCTTGTAAGCCACCCGAGTCTTGGACTATAAAAGGCTCGGGTAGGCGACGTTATCAGGGGTTCGCACTTTAGCCACTCGCACCCTGGGTTCGCACTCTAGCCATTAGCACCCTGGGTTCGCACTCTGCAACTCATACGCTAGCCATACACTCCCAAGCTGTAACTCACCCCCAAGCTCAGGACTCCGGCCCTGAGCAGCAAGCAATACAGCGAGCTCCATAGCTCGCCGTGGACGTAGGGTTTTACGCTCCGGCGGCCTGAACCACGTAAAACTCACCGCGTCCAGCTCTTACTAACTCGTCCATCCGCGCAAGCTCTCCGCAAGGGACTAGCCCCACCAAAAAAAGAACCTCCGCGGGCTGCCCAGTGCAGGCCCGGGGGAAGTGTCGACCGAACACTTCGACAGCCTTGATCTTCTCTGGGTTGGCCTCAATCCCCCGGTGCGAGACCTGGAATCCTAAGAGCTTCCCAGAGGACACACCGAACACACATTTGTCGGGGTTCAACTTGGTGCGCGTAGAGCGCAATTTGTCAAAAACTAAGGCTAGGTTATCTAACAAAGATGAACCCTGCTTGACCTTGACAACGATGTCATCGACGTACACCTCAACTAAGTCTCTTATTAACTCTCCAAAGGTTCTGTGCATTGCTCGCACAAAGGTGGGGAGAGCATTCTTTAGGTCGTAAGGCATAGAGACATAACAATAAAGGCCATCTACTGTGATGAAGGAGGTGTGCTCTTCATCCTCCCTAGACATGGGGATCTGATGGAAACCCGAGTAGGCGTCTAGGAAGCACAGCATATCACAGCCTGATGTTTAGTCTACTATTTGATCTATTCTAGGGAGAGGGAATGGATCTTTGGGACATGCCTTATTGAGACTGGTGTAGTCGATGCACATCCGGAGCTTCCCGCCAGCCTTCGGGACAACGACGGGGTTCGCCAACCACCGGGGGTGGTGGACTTCCCGTATGAAGCCAGCGTCGAGCAGCTTCTTGATTTCTTCACGAATGAAGTTTTGCCGCTCGATGGACTGCTTGCGGGGCTTCTGTTGAACTGGCCGGGCGTCAGGGAAGACTTTTAAGTGGTGCTCGATCACCTCCTTGGGGATTCCCGGCATCTGTGACGGTTGCCATGCAAACACATCAACGTTGTGCCGGAGGAAGGTGACGAGCGCGCCTTCCTATTTGCTATCTAGGCCTCCGGCTACCCAGGTGGTCTGGGTGGCCTCGGCGCCGACTTGGACGACCTTTAAGGGGACGCCGCCCTCATCGAGGGGTTGCACCCGGGGTGCTGTGGCGGAGGAACGGTGGCGTGCACTCGGGTGGAGCTGGTCCGGCTCTGCACTGCCAGGGGCCGGTGCCCCAGCTGTTGCGAGCGCTTGGAGTTTCTCTAAGGCCGACACTGCAGCAGTGCGGTCTCCACGAATCCTGAGGACACCCGTTGGTGTAGGCATCTTTAGGATGAGGTAGCCGTAGTGGGCTACTGCCATGAATCGGTACAGGGCTGGCCTGCCAGTTATGGCGTTGAAGGGGAGGTTGATCTCCGCTACGTCGAACAGAATGTATTCTGTCCGATAGCTGTCCGGAGCTCCGAAGGTCACCGGGAGGCAGATGTTGCCGTAGGGAACGACCTGTCCCGGCCCTACCCCTGAGAACGGGCTCGACGAGGTGAGCTTGGCCATCGGGATCTGCAGCTTCTGGAAAGCTGCACGGCTGATGAGGTTCAGCCCAGCTCCACTATCTACCAAAACGTGGTACATCCTCACGTTGGCGACGGTAGGAGCTACCAAGAGCGGTAGATGGCCGGCCCTAGCCATGTTCCTAGGGCAGTCGGTGGCGTCAAAGCTGATGGGGGTTCCCATCCACTTGAGGTGCGGTGCGGCACTTGGGAGTGGAGCCACTGACGCTACCGCTTGGCACAGAGTCTTGACTGCGCTTCGAGACGAGGGGTCGGCGGACCCGCCGTATATGACATAGAGCTTCTTTCGATGCTCATCGTCGCTGGAGCTGGAGTCCTCATGGTTGCGTACCGCCTTCACGGCGTGCTGAGGCTCCTGGAACTCCACTTGGTGGTCGATGCTGTTCGGGACGTCGACCTTCTGCTTGCCCTCCCTTTGACGGAAGGGTGGGGCATCAGTCCGCTGCTGCTTCCCTTTGCTTAAGCGCTCTGCGAGCTTCCGGATCTCCTGGCATTCGGCAGTAGTGTGGCGACAGCTGCCATGCACGGGGCATAGCTTGTCTTGATCACCTTTTGGGGTTGGTGACCTTCGCTGCCTCTTGTCGGGGCGCGGCCCCCGAGCTCCACTGAGTGCCGCTGCTGCGGCGACAGGAGCTGCGGTCGGTGATTCTATCTTGCCTCTGCCTCGGTTCTTGGCCTTCCTGCTGCCTCCATGGGAAGTAGGGCCAGATCCGGGCTGTCCTCCTGACTCGGAGGTCGGCAGTGAGTGCCAGTTTCGCCCTTCGGCTGCTCTAACGCACTTGTCTGCCAGGCTGAAGAGCTCGGAGACATCGCGGACCTCTCTGGTCGTGAGCTTCTCGAGCATCTTCTTGTCCTGGACGCCTTGCCAGAACGCCACCACCACAGAAGCGTTTTGGATGTGTGGGATGGTGTTCCACACCTGGGAGAACCGCTGGATGAAGGAGCGCAGCGACTCCCCAGGTTGTTGCTGGATGGCGTGGAGGTTGAGCTCCGTGCCAGGCCGGGTGTAGGAACTGCCGAAGTTGGTGATGAACTGCCGGCAGAGCTCTCCCCAGGAAGTTATGGACCCCTGGGGGAGGTTCATGAGCCAAGACCGAGCTGGACCGGTCAAGGCGACAGGGAAGTCCATGACGGCCTCATCCCCTCCTGCGGCAAGTACGGCGGTGGAGTAGATCTGGAGGAACTCCGCCGGGTTGACGCTGCCGTCGTACTTCTCGGGCAGGTGCAGCCGAAACTTGCGCGGCCACCTCGCGAAGCGAAGGTGGGGTGCAAGGGCCGCACATCCTGCTCCTGTTGCTGCAGGTATTGGTGCCGCGAACGCTTGGTTCGCACCTGGCACAATGTACCCCGGTATGGGCAAGGCTGCGCCATAGGCCGGGGGCGCCGTTTGCAGGACATATGGCTGTGGCATATTCTGTGCGGCGTAAGCCTGGGGCAGAGATCGCGTGGCGAAAGTCCGCTCTTCAGGCTGGGTCGAGGCCGATGTCACACTGTCGCCAGCTTCTTGGTTGCGACGCCTTTCTCGACGTCGCTCAAGGTATACCCGGGCATCCTGGCCCAAGTGACACCGTTCCAGCTCTGTCCTCAGATCCGTCGACTGGAGCCTGGTGGAGCTGGAATCTGCCGTCTGCTCGCCAACCATTGGTGTGCGCATCAGCGACACAGCCGGTTGGCCGGAGCGTCGTCCCCGCCGAAGTCGAGGGTTTGCGGTGGCGACGACGAGACGGTCTACCTCGCGAATCCACTGCTGGGTCGCTGCCTGAGGCGCGTCCCCAGCAGGCGGATTGTGCAGTAGCGCTCTTGCTGCAGCTAGCGCACCCCCGCGGGGTACGCCCAGCGCTGCTGAAGACCTGACGCTGGTTGGAGCCTGCATTGCCGGGGTCGGCGATGCCAGAGCCGGCTGCTGGCTCCCAGCTTGCGCCTACACACTCCGTCCTGAGTGTGTCGACATGTACTCCCCCCTGGTCATGGTTCGCCGCGAACGCGGGGGAGGAGAGTTTGCCGCTGAAGGAAGCTCGGTCATTTCGTCGGCTGAAACTCGTCGCGCAAGGGAAAGCCACCTACCTGGCGCGCCAAATATCGAAGTGTTTGGTCGACACTTCCCCCGGGCCTGCACTGGGCAGCCTGCGGAGGTTCTTTTTTCGGTGGGGCTAGTCACTTGCGGAGAGCATGAGCGTATGGACAAGTTAAGGAAAAGCTTGACACGGCGGGTTTTACGTGGTTCGGGCCGCCGGAGCGTAAAACCCTACGTCCACGGTGAGCTGAGGAGCTCGCTGTATTGCTTGCTGCTCAAAACCGGAGTCCTGAGCTTGGGGATGACTGATGTCTAGCGTATGAGTTGCGGGAGTGCGAACCCTTGCTAACGTTGCCTACCCGAGCCCTTTATAGTCCAAGATTCGGGTGGCTTACAAGGGGGGCCCGGGACCCGACAGGTGGTCCCGGGGTGATTGTCTGTTATCTACCGTATCTGCAGTTATGCCGGTAGTTGTCTCTGGCGAAGGCTTCTGAGTCTTCGTCTTGCCGCCCTGCCCATGCCGCATGCTAGTCGTAGTGGTTGATGACGGCGGGGGCGGCATGGGATGTCTTGTCGCTGCGTTTATTGGCTGGCAGGCTCTGACACTGCACGCCAGTCTGTGATGCGACTGGGCGCAACGGCACCTGACAGAGGCGTGCTCCGCATCTCCGCGTCTTGGGAAGACACGGGCCTTGAATACCTTGTACGGGCAAGGCATGGGGCGACTTTACGCCCGCTGCCTACCGCTCGGGGGCAGGCAGCGCTCTTCTGCTAGACACGTGGCGGGCCCGGAGCCCTCCTCAGAGGAGAGGGGGGTCCGGCCCTGCAGGACACGTGGAGCCTTCGGACCTCTCCCCGTGGAGGGGGAGGTACGGCTTCTGTCGGCCACGTGGCAAGCCCGGAGCTCTCCTCTGAGAAGAGGGAGGTCCGGCCCTGCTGGACACGTGGCGCCTTCGGACCTCTCTCCCGCGGAGGGGGGAGGTCCGGCTTCTGTATTCCACGTGGCGGGCCCGGAGCTTTTCTCTGAGGAGAGGGAGGTCCGGCCCCGCCTGACGCGTGGCGCCTTCGGAGCTCTCCCTGCAGAGAAGGGCGAGTTCCTTAGGCATTTTCCCCTGTGCGCGGGGGTACCCCATATCGCGGGTACCGATAACTACGCAAATCAATTTTAGAGAAAATCATCGAGCCACTAAGTTCATCAAGCATATCATCTAACCTAGGAATAGGATGACGATATCTAATGGTAATGTTATTAATTGCTCGACAATCTACACACATGCGCCATGATCCATCTTTCTTTGGGACCAAAAGGACAGGAACGGAGCAAGGACTAAGGGACTCACGCACATAACCTTTGTCGAGTAATTCCTGTACTTGCCGCTGAATCTCCTTAGTCTCCTCTGGATTGGTCCTGTATGGTGCTCGGTTGGGCAAAGAAGCCCCAGGGATGAGGTCAATCTGATGCTCAATTCCTCTCAATGGTGGCAGCCCGGCTGGTACCTCTTGTGGAAACACATCAGCGTATTCCTGCAAAAGCTTAGTGATAGAAGGAGGCAAAGCACATGGTGTGTCGTGAAGTGAGAACAAAGCTTCTTTGCAAACAAACACATAGCATATTGCAGTATCACTTTTTAATTCAAACAAATCAGATTTGGAAGCAAAAAAACAAGCGCTCTTTAATTTTATTTCATTCTTCTTCATATGAGCAGATTTGGAATTGTCAGTCTTAGGCTGTACCGATTTCTTCACGACATCTGAATTTTCATTTTCAGCAGATTTCTTATTTTTCTCTTTGCAAGCTCTAGCAATGTCATCCTTCAAAATAGCATCAGGGAACATCGGGTGCAAAACAAGTTTATTCTCATGATGTATGAAAGAGTATTGATTTGATTTACCATGATGTAATGTATCTTTATCAAATTGCCAAGGTCGACCAAATAGCATAGAACAAGCTTGCATAGGTACCACATCACAATCAATGTAATCATGGTAGGAACCAATTGCAAATTCGACACGAACCAGACGTGTTACCTTAAGCTTACCACTGTCGTTGAACCATTGGATGTAGTAGGGATGTGGATGTGGAAGTGTTGTCATCCCAAGCTTTTCTACCATGGTTGCACTTGCTAAATTGTTGCAGCTTCCTCCATCAATAATAATGCAACACGATCGTTCCAAAACTACACACTTAGTTTGGAATAGATTGTGTCGCTGGTTCTGTTCAGCTTTGATCATTTGGGCACTCAAGACACGCCTCACAACAAGACTCTCATAGTGGGCAGCATGATCAGCCCCAATGTGCTCTTCATCATCATTCTTCTTTCCTGCTGCTTGTGCAGCAAGCATGGCATATGTTTCATTATCTAAATCAGTAGCGGATGAGTACTCACCATTTTCTCGTACAACCAGCACACGCTTGCTTGGGCAGTCCCTTCATAGGTGCCCAAAACCCTTGCACTGGAGGCATTGAATGTCTTTTGTTCTCCCGGTAGAAGCAATGGAAGAAGAAGTGTTGGCTGCAACTTGGGTGGATCCTTTTGTTGTCTCGATTGCACGCGAAGGTGCTGATTTGGATGTAGTCCTGGGCAACCCATTGGAAGCATCGTCTGGAGAATCATGCTCAGTACCAGCAGCACTTGAGCGGAACTGCCATGAGGTAGTTTGACCTGCAGAAATGTTAGTTCTTGTACGTCGTCCCTGCACTTCTCTTTCAGCCTTACAAGCAAGATGGAATAATCGAGTGACGTTAGTGTATTCCTTATAAGCCAATATGTCCTGAACTTCTCTTGTTAAGCCACCCATAAACCTAGCCATTGCAACCTCTTCATTTTCAACTAGGACACAACGCATCATGCCTATTTGAAGTTCTTGATAGTATTCCTCAACAGATTTGTTGCCTTGCCTAAGTTGTTGTAATTTATGCAACAGGTCACGAGCATGATAGGAAGGAACAAAATGATGACGCATGATTCGTTTCAAAGCATTCCAAGTTTGTGGTACGGTAGCTGGATTTTTAGTTTGATATTCATGCCACCGAACAGAAGCAAAGTCAGTGAATTCACTAGTGGCAGCTCTAACCTTTTTATCATCAGGGAAATCATGGCATGCAAATTTTTGATCTACTGACAATTCCAAAAACAGATATGCATCCGGATCATATTTACCATCAAAACGTGGTATGGAGAATTTAATGCTGCGTAGGGAATCGTCATTGTCACGTACCTCGCGTCGTTGAGATCGACCACCCATACCACGATGGTCGCGACGTGGCTGCCGTTGATACCTGAAAGGTCCATCATCAAGCTCGGTATCCGCCGAATACTCCGCCTCGTCATATCTTGCAGCACTTCCAACGGAGTCGTGACTGTCATCAACACGTCTTTGCCTCTCTTCGCGTCCAACCTATTCCATCCTCTCCAATCGCTCAATGATTGCTGCAAAAGAAGTGTTAATAGCCCCAGCAGTGCTTTCTAATGTGGTCAGTTTGGTGTTGGTGCAAATCTGCGTCGACTCTAATTGACCAGTGCGTTCATTGGTGACTTGAATATCCTCATTGAGAGCATCTGTGTGTAGCTTTACTTGGCGTTCGAAATGCTGAATGATGCCCCTCGTACGTGGTGAATGTGGAGATGTCTTATTCGCATCAGCTGACATGGTTAGTAAAGAAAGGAAATACAACAGCAAGCAGATTAATCCTAACAGTTACTAAGAGGTGGTAGGACAGCACAATTCCTCACTAGCAAGAAATCAAGGTCTTACAAGTTCTTACCATGCGATGCAGGAGGCGCCGGCAATCAGCAAGAACAACAACAAACGGTGGCTGCCAGCACAACCTTATGGTGTCGTAGACAATTTTGTGGAGCTGTAGGTGGCTGCTAGACACAATTTGTGCAAAGAAACAGCTAGTACCACATTAGTCACAACAAGTTGAATAAACGTTCCATGATGGTATTGTGCTGGTCCTAGCTCAAGTCTTACTAGAGATGTGAGCCGTAACTCCACGTGACGTTGGATTACTATGGTAGGGAAGTTCGAACAGCTCGATCCGTTGTGTTTCAACAACGTTGAAAACAGCAAGTTGAACTTTGAAACATGAAACAAATGTTACACAAATTGTCTTTCTTTTTTTGTACTTAGAAACTTTTTTTTGTGATTGTAATCAGTGCGACTTTTCTTTTTGCACGTGCCTTTTTCTTGCTGATCCGTGCAACTTTTCTTTTGCACTTGCCTTTTTTCTCAACATTGGGTAGATAATGGAAATGGACTGAGAACAAAGTGGCACGAACTCAAAACTCTAGCGGTGAAAAACATAGAACAAGCAACTTGACACAAAAAGGCAACCGTGAATTCAACAAGTCGAGAGCTAAGTAGCCAAGCAAAAGGCTCAAAGTGTTTTTAGGATTTTTTAGAGCGAACTTTTGTAGGCAAAAGTGGACTGTATGTAAATGAAGAACAAGGAGAAGGAAATCTCTCACCGAGCAACCTGAAATCTGATACCACTTGATGAACCCAACGGGTACGGGGGACGCCCTATCTTTCGATGAGAGATGTTGGTAATGAACGAATTTGGTGGAGGCCGACGTTGGCTGCCCGACTACCACAACCAGAATGGTGTGGCGCCTTGAGCGACAGTTACACCGTCTCCTGGTAACTACGATTTGGGTGGAGGTCGACGTTGTGCTACCCGACTACAACAACCACAAGGATGCTGCGCCTTAGCGATAGTTACACCGGCTCCTGTTGTTGCTGTACTTGCCGTGCCAAGAACAGCCTTGAACCTGCAAGCAATCGAAGAACAAGCAAGAACAAGATAACAAGAAAACACTCACGGGTGTGAAAAAAGTTGGGGTTCTGATTCAAGTAATCGGAAGGTCTCGTCGACACTTGCGTTACAAGGAAGTAGCAATGGCTAAACTTACAGAAAACAAAACCCGCCCTGTCAAGGAGCTCTTGGACTACTTAAATAGGGGAGGGAAGAGGGAAATTCGTCCAGCAACAAAGGTAGGACGTGATCTCCCTTATTCCCTTCCTTTTTCTGTGATAGACTACCATTTAATAGGGAAAGAAAGAGGGAAACCCATCCAGCAGCAAGGCAGGATATGATTCCGCTATTTCTTTCCTTATTATAGCACATCTATATTTAAATGGGGGAAGACAGAGGGAATTTCGTCCAGCAGCAAAGTTGGACGAGATTTCCCTTATTCCTTTCCTTATTTGTCTAAATCTCTCTTTATTACATGGCCCCAGCCTCAAGATTTCCCCTCGGTGGAGCAGCCTTTATTGCATTAATCCCTCCATCCCTCCTAGCTGGATCAATTCCCAAGCACCTAATAATTAAGTTGACGTGCACGAGCGCGTGTCATTGGACCTTGATTAGCTGAGAGTGGTGAATAGGCTGGTGTTGTGGTTGTATCAACAGTAGCGATGTCCGCATCAACAACTAGACTTTAAAATATTTGGTTTGGAGACCATCAAAGATCAATATTTGCATGATGCTGAATTTAAAGATGTAATGCAGAATTGTAAGGAAGGAAGAACATGGAACAAGTTCGTCTGTAATGATGGATTTGTGTTTCGTGCTAATAAGCTATGCATTCCAGCTAGCTCCATTCGTCTTTTGTTGTTGCAGGAGGCACATGGAGGAGGATTAATGGGACACTTTGGCGTGGAGAAAACGGAGGACATACTTGCTACACATTTCTTTTGGCCAAAGATGAGACGAGATGTTGAATGTTTTATTGCTCATCGTACAACATGTCAAAAAGCTAAGTCACGACTCAATCCTCATAGTTTACATATGCCTTTGACTGTACCTAGTGTTCCATGAGAGGACATCTCCATGGACTAAACCTTGAACAAAGAAGGGGAGGGATAGCATATTTGTTGTCGTGGATAGATTTTTGAAAATGACACACTTCATACCATGACATAAAAGCGAGAATGCTACTAATGTTGCTGATTTGTTATTTCGTGAAATTATTCGTTTGCATGGTGTGCCAAATACACTTGTTTCAGACCGTGATACTAAATTTCTTAGCCACTTTTGGAGATGTTTATGGGTTAACTTGGGAACTAAATTGCTTTTTAGTACTACATGTCACCCCCAAACTGATGCTCAAACTGAAGTAGTCAATAGAACATTATCTACTATGCTTAGGGTTGTTTTGAAGAATAACCTCAAAATGTGGGAAGAATGCTTGCCTCATATTGAATTTGCTTATAATCGTTCGCTGCATTCTACTACTAAGATGTGCCCTTTTGAAATTGTGTATGGTTTCCTACCTCGTGCACCTATTGATTTGTTGCCTCTTCCATCTTCAGAGAAGGTTAATTTTGATGCTAAACAATGTCCTGAATTGATCTTAAAAATGCATGAGTTAACTAAGGAAAACATTGAGCGCACAAATGCTAAATACAAACTTGCTGGCGATAAGGGTAGAAAACATATTGTGTTTGAACCAGGAGATCTTGCTTGGTTACATTTACGAAAAGATAGGTTTCCTGATTTGTGCAAATCAAAGCTAATGCCTCGTGCTGATGGTCCTTTTAAGGTGTTAAAGAAAATAAATGATAATGCATATTTTGAGCTGCCTGCAGACTTTGGGGTTAGTCCCACTTTTAACATTGCAGATTTGAAGCCTTATTTGGGTGAGGAAGATGTGCTTTCATCGAGGACGACTTCAATTCAAAAAGGGGAGGATGATGAGGACATCACTACCACAGTTACACCCATAGCCCCTGCTACCACACATATGAGACTAATTACTAGAGCTCGCGCACGCCAGTTAAATTATCATTTACTTTTGTTTCTTGGTAATGTTTCTAATATTTACGAGAATATGATGCTGTCTAAATTGGATACATTTGTGTTTCTTACAAATGAAGGGCCTAGCATAGACAAGAGGAATGAACATGGGAGCATCATCAAGCAAGGAGATGAAGGCGCATGAGAAGGGAACCAGAACGGAGTTTCTAGTGGAGTTTTTAGCACTTTGAAGCCACCTTGATGACATACAAGGACATGGACAAAATATACAAACTGGTGGAACAGAATAAAGTCAAGTGGATGAATAGGGTACTGTGCACCAAATCTTGAGGCTAGGGCCATGTAATGAAGAGAGATTTAGATAAATAAGGAAAGGAATAAGGGAAATCTCATCCAACTTTGCTGCTGGATGAAATTTCCCTCTTTCTTCCCCCATTTAAAGATAGATGTGCTATAATAAGGAAAGAAATAGAGAAAAATCATATCCTGCCTTGCTGCTGGATAGATTTTCCTCTTTCTTTCCCTATTAAAAGGTAGTCTATATCAGAAAAAGGAAGGGAATAAGGGAGATCACATCCTCTTTCTTCTTGAATTCGCAATATCCAGATTGCAATCCCACTTTCTTACTTATTCTTTGTTTGCCTGCAGGAAATAGACCCTCGTGGTCAGGTTGATCGTGCTCCGGCATGGTCAATAACCTCTTGGAGTTGGTTTAGCGATTGCTAAGGCACGACGTCTTCACACGTTCGTAGTCGGATCGTCAAAGTATACTCCACCAAAAACGATAGTTACCATCTCATCGAAAGACGGGGCACCTTCATCTCTATCAGTTGGTGGAGAGGTGTCTATTGCGGTCCTGGAGAGGTGGAACCATTTCTAATGGACCAATGGGTCCAGATGTTCCAGCAGGCCCGTTCCCTTTCCCTTTCCCTTTGCTTCTTTTGCTGGTGATGGCCTTCTCTTTGCCCTTGGTGCTATGGCCAGCTCTCTCTTTGTCCTTGCTGCCTTCAGGTTGTTTAGCAAGTACTTTCCGTCTTGATGGAGCAGGAGCATCATTTGCATCATGATTATTTCTTTTCTTTGGTCTCAATTGTTGGACTATCTCCACCTCAATAGGCGGCTTGATGTGCCGCTTCGAGTTCTGGATCACTAAAGGCACTATCTTCTTAGCTTAACATTGTTCCTGACAATATAGGAGTATATGAGAACAAGGGAAATGGTACGAAGAAAAATTGACAAATATAACATTGTAGGCTCAATGCTGTTAACATTCTGACTTGTCCATTTTTCCTGCGGATTAGTCCGGCGTACCGGACTTATCCGCGTGAATACTTGAACTAGTGCGGTGTTCATCAACAAGAACCCTAGCTGATCGAAAATCATCAATTCTTCGGGGAAAGGAATCATTGTGCAAGGGAATGATAGTGTAGAGCATCTTAAGTGGTATTGAGACCCTAGAGCACGAGGGATTTGGCCTAAACCCTAGAAAGATTAGAAGATTAGGGTTAGAGCAAGGGTTTACTAAGGAGAGATCGAATCACGGAGTATAGCAGATCTCAGGTGCGGAGAAGTCCGGGGTGAACTTCTCTTTGAGCTTCCAAGCCACCCCCTTTCAAAAAATCGAAGCTTTGGTGCCAGGGACAAAGAAATCACTGTGAGAGCTCAAGTGAGGAGAGAGAAGGCTGTGGGGAAAGTGATAGGAAGAAGAGGCTATCGGGTTGAGCCAAAATGGTTAAGTCCGCGTGTATCGGATTTGTCCGGTCCATAAACCGGACTAATCTGGTGCTGCGGACTACAGCCGGACTAAGCCGCTGTGCGGACTAGTCCGCTTCCCTACGGACTAGTCTGTGGTATTTAAAGAAAATACTTTCTAGCATCCTTGTATACAGAGGATTTTGACTATTTTGATGATTTGGATATTTATAATTTTAGGAAATTATTCTTGGTGAGTGTGATCAGTAAGCAATCAACATTCAAACTATGATCATAGTTCACTAAGAGTTAATATTTGAAATATTTTTAGAGTAAAAGTTGGGAATAATTTTTCGCAATCATGCTGGTATTTTGAAGTTCTAGATCATATATGCAATGTTTCAAGCCACATTTCGAGAATCAAGGATATTCAATTCATTCTTAAACTCACAAAACATTCTCCCATCTAATGGATTGGTGAAAATATCAGCTAGTTATTTTTCGGTTCTAACATGTGAGATTGTATTATCTCCTTTGATAGAGTGGTCTCTCAAGAAATGGTGTCGGATGTCAATGTGTTTGGTTCTAGAATGCTCAACAGGGTTATGAGCTATTTTTATGGCACTCTCGTTGTCACATAGGAGTGGAATATGGTTCAATTGCAACCATAATCTCTTAGAGTTTGTCGCATCTAAAGGAGTTGTGCACAACAACTCCCCGCTGCAACATACTCTGCTTCGGCTATGGATAAGGCAATGGAGTTTTGCTTTTTGGACGACCACGATACTAGGGACCTACCCAAGAATTGGCAAGTCCCGGATGTACTTTTTCTATCTATTTTGCAGTCAGCATAGTCTGCATCGGAGTATCCGATGAGGTTGAATTTTGACCCCTTGGGATACCAAAGACCTAAATTGGGTGTGTGAACTAAACATCTCAAGATTCTCTTTACGGCCGTCAAGTGACACTCCTTTGGAGCGGCTTGAAACCTTGCACACATGCATACACTTAACATGATGTCGGGCCTAGTTGCACAAATATATAATAAGAAGCCAATCATATAATGATATACCTTCTGGTCAACATTCGGACTATCTTCATTGAGATCATGATGTCCATTGGTTGCCATTGGAGTTTTGATGGGCTTTGCTCTATCAATATTGAACTTTTTGAGGATATCTCGTGTATACTTTGTTTTGGCAAATGAAAGTGCCTTCTCTAAGTTGCTTTACTTGAAACTCTAGAAAGAACTTCAATTCCCCCATCATTGACATCTCGAATCTGTCCATCATGATCTTACTAAACTCATCACAAAATAATTTATTAGTAGAACCAAATATTATGTCATCGACATATATTTGGTAACCTAATAAATCATTATCAAGGTGTTTCATGAATAAAGTATAATCAACTTTTCCTATTTTAAAACTATTATCTATTAGAAAATATCTAAGACACTCACACTAAGCTCTGGGAGCTTGTTTGAGGCCATAGAGAGCCTTACGTGGTTTGTATACATGGTCGGGGAATTCTTGATCCTCGAACCCGGGTGGCTGCTCCACATACACCTCTTCCTTGATTGGACCATTGAGGAATGCACTTTTCACAACCATTTGGTACAACTTGAAATTATGGTGAGTAGCATAGGCCAACAATATTCGAATAGACTCAAGCCTAGCTACCGGAGCAAAAGTTTTATTGAAATCCAAACCTTCGACTAGTGAGTACCCCTTGGCCACAAGTCGTGCTTTATTTCTTGTCACCACACTGTGCTCGTCCTGTTTGTTGCGGATCACACATTCTGTGCCCACAACATTCGTGTTCGGTCGTTCTACAAGTTCCCACACTTCATTCCTCTTGAAGTTATTTAGCTCTTCTTGCATTACCATCACCCAATCCGAATCTCGTAGTGCATCTGCAACCCTATATGGTTCCAAAAAGGAAACAAATGAGTAACGCTCACAAAAATTTGCAACAAGAGATCAAGTAGCTACCCCTTGGAGATGTCTCCAAGGATATTGTCGATGGGGTGATCCCGTTGGACGCTCTGGCACACTCTTGGGTGTGGAATCTTCCATTTTGATCTTGATCATATTGATTTTGTTGAGATTGACTTTGGTCTTGAGTTAACTGCTCAGGTTGTGTTGGAGATGGCTCTCTTGGATCTTGAGATTACTCTTGAGGTCAAACATATCCAAGTGCCATTCTTTTTAGAGCTTTCCATAGAGCTTCTTCTTCATCTAGCACATGACAATCAAGTTGCTGATATGCACGCGCCTAGGCAGCACGTGTAACAAGGTGTTGTGGCCCGATCTTCTCGTAGGATCTGCGTGACCTGCTGAAGAGGCAGCGCACCGCGAGACTGTCCACGCGACGAACTACCGAGACAATCACCCTTCCACGTATCGACGAAACAGCCCACGCAATCACGCCCTATAGATGTAAAGGCACGAACTAGGTGAACCGCAGTTCGGCGTTCTACAACTACCTGAGGAATCGAAAGAACAAATATTGCAAGCCTCTCAAGACTCACGCATAAACAAAACTCCACGAGTTTGTGTATTCTGAATTCAATAAAAATAAGATGTCATATTCATTGTCTAGTACAAGATATATATAGCGATAGGGGCGTTCAGTTTTGAGTAAATGGCTGCATGCGCATGCTCTAGTTGATTTCGTGGCTGGTTCGCGCGTCTTTTCAGCTTCTGGCAGCAGTTACTAAAATGAGCATAACTCCTTATTAAGACATCCAAATAATGAACCGTTTGATGGGCTGTAAAGTAGACTTGAAGACGCTTCCATCCACTTATAGAACACCGTCAAACTCCTTGTATTCTGTCCGTAGTGAAGCTTGGAATTCGTACCATGTGTCAGTCATCTGGCTTCTGGTTGCATTCCCATGCTAAGGTGATGAACCACCATTTTATTCATGCACACCATAGGCTTCTCGGTTCAGATGTCCAGAGTTTTGAATCCATCTTGATCCCATGCTGGTTCATACACTTCATCATTCCTAAGGACATTGAAACAAGAACTCAAAAGCATAGGCTCATTCAACATAGACTGATTATTAAACATAAGGTTAGCGTTCACCTGAGAATGAATTTCCTTCTGCAATTGTTTAGCTCTACTCCTTGTAATTGGACCAGCTATATCAAGTGGATTTTCATTTGAATATGAGTGAATGCTAGGCATGACCTCATTAGCCTCCCCCTCTTGAGAAGGAGTCGTCCTCGGCTCAGGCTCACCAACAAATGAAAGCAAGTCTTTGACATTGAATGTTGTACTCACATTGGAATATTCAGGTAGCAGCTCGATTTTGTAAGCATTATCATTTATCTTTTGGAGAACCATGAACGGACCATCACCCCGAGGAGATAACTTACTCTTACGCTGTTGGGGAAAGCGATCCTTTCGTAGATGCAACCATACAAGATCTCCTGGCTGAAATGTAACCTTCTTCTTACTTTTGTTTGCTTGCTTTGCATATTGTGCTTGATGCGGACATCGCTACCGTTGATACAACCACAACACCAGCCCATTCACCACTCTCAGCTAATCAAGGTCCAATGACACGCGCTCATGCACGTCAACTTAATTATCAGGTGAATTCATTCCTGGCTGTTCAAAGTAATTATCCTTCAAATGGGGACCTATTAAAGCCTTGTGATGACCTTGTTATTATTAGGTGCTTGGAAATTGATCCAGCTAGGAGGGATGGAGGGATTAATGCAATAAAGGCTGCTCCACCCGAGGAGAAATCTTGAGGCTGGGGCCATGTAATAAAGAGAGATTTAGACAAATAAGGAAAGGAATAAGGGAAATCTCGTCCAACTTTGCTGCTGGACGAAATTCCCTCTTTCTTCCCCCATTTAAAGATAGATGTGCTATAATAAGGAAAGAAATAGAGGAAATCATATCCTGCCTTGCTGCTGGATGGGTTTCCCTCTTTCTTTCCCTATTAAATGGTAGTCTATCACAGAAAAAGGAAGGGAATAAGGGAGATCACGTCCTACCTTTGTTGTTGGACGAATTTCCCTCTTCCCTCCCCTATTTAAGTAGTCCAAGAGCTCCTTGACAGGGCGTGTTTTTGTTTTCTGTAAGTTTAGCCATTGCTACTTCCTTGTAACGCAAGTGTCGACGAAACCTTCCGATTACTTGAATCAGAACCCCAACTTTTTCACACCCGTGAGTGTTTGCTTGTTATCTTGTTCTTGCTTGTTCTTCGATTGCTTGCAGGTTCAAGGCTGTTCTTGGCACGGCAAGTACAGCAACAACAGGAGCCGGTGTGGTTGTTGTAGTCGGTTAGCACAACGTTGACCTCCACCTAAATCGTAGTTACCAGGAGACGGTGTAACTGTCGCTCAAGGCGCCACACCATTCTGGTTGTGATAGTCGGGCAGCCAACGTCGGCCTCCACCAAATTCGTTCATTACCAACATCTCTCATCGAAAGATAGGGCGTCCCCCGTACCCGTTGGGTTCATCAAGTGGTATCAGATTTCAGTTTGCTCGGTGAGAGATTTCCTTCTCCTTGTTCTTCATTTACCTACAGTCCACTTTTGCCTACAAAAGTTCGCTCTAAAAAAATCCTAAAAACACTTTGAACCTTTTGCTTGACTACTTAGCTCTCGACTTGTTGAATTCACGGTTGCCTTTTTGTGTCAAGTTGCTGGTCCTAAGTTTTTCACCGCTAGAGTTTTGAGTTCGTGCCACTTTGTTCTCAGCCATTTCCATTATCTACCCAAAGTTGAGAAAAAGTCAAGTGCAAAAGAAAAGCTGCACGGATCAGCAAGAAAAAGGCACGTGCAAAAAGAAAAGCCGCACTGATTACAATCACAAAAAAAAATTCTAGGTACAAAAAAAAGAGAGACAATTTGTGTAACATTTGTTTCATGTTTCGAAGTTCAACTTGCTGTTTTCAACGTTGTTGAAACACAACGGATCGGGCTGTTCGAACTTCCCTACCATAGTAATCCAACGTCACGTGGAGTTACGGCTCACGTCTCTAGTAAGGTTTGAGCTAGGACCAGCACAATACCATCGTGGAACGTTTATTCAACTTGTTGTGACTAATGTGGTACTAGCTGTTCCTTTGCACAAATTGTGTCTGGCAGCCACCTACAGCTCCACAAAATTGTCTACGACACCATAAGGTTGTGCTGGCAGCCACCGTTTGTTGTTGTTCTTGCTGATTGCCGGCGCCTCCTGCATCGCATGGTAAGAACTTGTAAGACCTTGATTTCTTGCTAGTGAAGAATTGTGCTGTCCTACCACCTCTTAGCAACTTTTAGGATTAATCTGCTTGTTGTTGTATTTCCTTTCTTTACTAACCATGTCAGCTGATGCGAATGGGACATCTCCACATTCACCACGTACGAGGGGCATCATTCAGCATTTCGGACGCCAAGTAAAGCTACACACAGATGCTCTCAATGAGGACATTCAAGTCACCAATGAACGCATTGGTCAATTAGAGTCAACGCAGATTTGCACCAACACCAAACTGACCACATTAGAAAGCACTGCTGGGGCTATTAACACTTCTCTTGCAGCAATCATTGAGCGATTGGAGAGGATGGAACAGGTTGGACGCGAAGAGAGGCAAAGACGTGTTGATGACAGCCACGACTCCGTTGGCAGTGCTGCAAGATATGACGAGGCGGAGTATTCGGCGGATACCGAGCTTGATGATGGACCTTTCAGGTATCGACGTCAGCCACGTCACGACCATCGTGGTATGGGTGGTCGAGCTCAACGACGCGAGGTACGTAACAATGACGATTCCCTACGCAGCATTAAATTCTCCATACCACCTTTTGATGGTAAATATGATCCGAATGCATATCTGTCTTGGGAATTGTCAGTAGATCAAAAATTTGCATGCCATGATTTCCCTGATGATAAAAAGGTTAGAGCTGCCACTAGTGAATTCACTGACTTTGCTTCTGTTTGGTGGCATGAATATCAAACTAAAAATCCAGCTACCGTACCACAAACTTGGAATGCTTTGAAACGAATCATGCGTCGTCGTTTTGTTCCTTCCTCTCATGCTCGTGACCTGTTGCATAAATTACAACAACTTAGGCAAGGCAACAAATCTGTTGAGGAATACTATCAAGAACTTCAAATAGGCATGATGCGTTGTGACCTAGTTGAAAATGAAGAGGCTGCAATGGCTAGGTTTATGGGTGGTTTAACAAGAGAAATTCAGGACATATTGGCTTATAAGGAATACACTAACGTCACTCGATTATTCCATCTTGCTTGTAAGGCTGAAAGAGAAGTGCAGGGACGACGTACAAGAACTAACATTTCTGCAGGTCAAACTACCTCATGGCAGTTCCGCTCAAGTGCTGCTGGTACTGAGCATGATTCTCCAGACGATGCTTCCAATGGGTTGCCCAGGACTACATCAAAATCAGCACCTTCGCGTGCAATCGAGACAACAAAAGGATCCACCCAAGTTGCAGCCAACACTTCTTCTTCCATTGCTTCTACCGGGAGAACAAAAGACATTCAATGCCTCCAGTGCAAGGGTTTTGGGCACCTACGAAGGGACTGCCCAAGCAAGCGTGTGCTGGTTGTACGAGAAAATGGTGAGTACTCATCCGCTAATGATTTAGATAATGAAACATATGCCATGCTTGCTGCACAAGCAGCAGGAAAGAAGAATGATGATGAAGAGCACATTGGGGCTGATCATGCTGCCCACTATGAGAGTCTTGTTGTGAGGCGTGTCTTAAGTGCCCAAATGATCAAAGCTGAACAGAACCAGCGACACAATCTATTCCAAACTAAGTGTGTAGTTTTGGAACGATCGTGTCGCATTATTATTGATGGAGGAAGCTGCAACAATTTAGCAAGTGCAACCATGGTAGAAAAGCTTGGGATGACAACACTTCCACATCCACATCCCTACTACATCCAATGGTTCAACGACAGTGGTAAGCTTAAGGTAACACGTCTGGTTCGTGTCGAATTTGCAATTGGTTCCTACCATGATTACATTGATTGTGATGTGGTACCTATTCAAGCTTGTTCTATGCTATTTGGTTGACCTTGGCAATTTGATAAAGATACATTACATCATGGTAAATCAAATCAATACTCTTTCATGCATCATGAGAAGAAATGCTTTGTTTTCAGCGTTTGAAATGCTTGGTCTTCGTCATGTCCCCATTTGAATAGAACATTCTTCTTTGTGAGATTGTTAAGTGGTGCAGCGAGAGTGCTGAAATCTTTGACAAAACGCCTATAGAAACTTGCAAGACCATGAAAGCTTCGAACTTGGCTCAATTCCATGGAGTGGAGGAAGTCCAGCTGGTATCTCATCGGGAAAAACATCTTCGAAGTCCTGTAAGAGGTCAAGAACAACATTAGGCAGCGATGAAGGTAAATCGTGAGTTGAAAGTAGGACCTCCTTGTGCAAGAGCACAAAGAATGAGGCTGTGGTGTCTCTCACTTCTCTCAAATCACTCTTGCTCACAAAGAGACACTCAGTGTGGCGTGGCTATTTAGGATTGTCATGAGGCTTTATGTGGCTGGATGGGTTAGAACTCTCTCCCTTACTTGGGTTCAGGGTCTCGCTCAATTTTCTTTTGTCTGATTCCTCTCTTTTCTTGCGAGCCATATCTGAAGTATGTATCTTCTCTGGAGATAATGGAACAAGAACCACCTTCTTATCATTGTGAATGAAAGTGTATTTGTTAGACCGTCCAAAATGCACCGAGTCCACATCAAATTGCCAGGGCCGACCAAGCAGCAAATGGCATGCTTGCATGGGGACAATATCACAGTCCACCTCTCCATGATAACCACCAATGGAAAATGACAAACGAATCATGGCTGAAACCTTAACTGTCCCGGAACTATTCAGCCATTGCATATGGTACGGATGTGGATGGCGACGTGGCTGCAACCCAAGCTTCTCAACTAGCAAAGCACTAAAAATATTATTGCAGCTCCCACCATCTATGATGAAACGGCACACTTGGCCTTGCACTTTGCATCGGGACTGAAATAAATTATGGCGTTGTCCTTGTTCAGCTGCAACAAACTGAGTGGAAAGAACTCTCCTAACCACCAAAGAAGGAGATGGTGTATTCATTGTAGAAGGCTCGAAAGCAAGAAAATCAGCAAGCAACTCATCAAAATCAGCACTAGTAATCTCATCAGAAGATGGAGAAACAACATCTTGTAACATGTCATTGGGAACAAAAGTTGGAATATGTTGAATCGCTAAACAATTCAGACCTAGCTCAAATGTACCATCCTTTGCTGAATACTCACAAGTGTCAAGATTAAAATCTACAAATACATTGGTAGACTCGTCCTCCTCTTCACTTTGTGAATCATAAGAACCATAAGCAAGGGCAATAATCGTACGACGATTGGGACATTCAGCTTGTTTATGCCCATGACCACCACACTTAAAACACTCAATCTTGCTTGTCTTGCATTGGGTGGCTGCAGTAGAAGAAGTGGGCTGATTTGAACTCACAGCTTTACCTTTTGCATCCAATTGTTTGGAAGAAGGTGGAATGGATCTATTTGTTCCACGCAATGAGGAGTTGGGCATTGCAGCTCCTTGCTGTTGGAATTGAGGAGTGACATCCCCTTGCTGTTGGGAATGACACCATGAAATATTGTATTTGTAAGACGTAGCAACTTGCCGTTCATCCCTCTTTGCAAAATGAACCAACTCAGTGAGACAAGTGTAATTTGTCATATCCACTTTATCAGCAATGGATTTATTGAGGCCAACCATAAAGCGAGCCATTGTGGATTCCTCATCTTCAGTTATCCCTGTACGAAGTAAACACATTTCCAATTCTTGAAAATATTCATCAACAGTACGAGTACCTTGCACAAGACGTTTCAGCTTCAAATGTAGGTCACGAGAATAATATGCAGGAACAAAACGACGTCGCATTTCCCTCTTCATGTCTTCCCAAGTTATACGAAGATGCCCAACTCTTTGATATTCAGTACAGACCTGATTCCACCAAGTTATGGCATAGCCTTTAAACTCAATGGCTGCAAGCTTTGCCTTCTTTTCAGCAGGGTATTCATACAAATCAAATAGTTGTTCCACTTTGGTTTCCCATTCAAAGTAATCATCAGCATTCTCCTTGCCGCTGAATGGAGGAATGGACACTTTAACCTTGCCCAAACCATCATCATTATGACGTCGTTCATGATGACATCGACGGTGATCACCATAACGACCACAGTCTTCAAAACGGCCAAAGTTGTCACCACCATGATCATCATATGCACCACGGTGACCATAAGGATCACCTCCATGTTCAGCACTATAATTCAAAAATGTTTCAGCATCAAAATCAGGAGGATGCCCAACAGGAACACGTCGTGCACGACCAAAACCAGCAGCAAATCCTCGGCCACGGCCACCTGCAAAGTTATCAAAACCAGCAGCGAATCCTCGGCCACGACCACCACCACCGCCACCGGCATGTTGATCATCATCCTCAATGTGTTCATCATCATGAGGTGGATGCTCACCGTGTTGCTGTTATAGTGATCGTTGAAGCGCTTGCACCCCTGCATCAATTGTTGCATTTGTGCACGCATTTCCTGAATTTCTTGACCAGAAACAGTTTGAGAAGGGGAATCTTCATTTCCTGCCATGTTAGTAACAAAGGAAGAAAGTAATAGGACAAAATATATGTGGAATCACTCCCTCACCACTGACAAAACAAGTTCTTTCTCTCCCTGAAAAGAGCAAGAACCGGGCTGCAATTTGTAGTGGAAGAGTGATTGTAACAGCGATGACGGTACAACAACTCACGGTGAGTTTTAAGTGGAGCTTGGTGGGGTAATATGTAAGTGGAATGCGCTGAAAAATGTAGTGATGCAAAACTGAATAATAATCCAAAAAACACAAGTCTAAGTTGCTGAATATAAAGAAAAAAGATGCACAAAGATGTAGAAACAAGATGTAGGAAGTGGATAGATGAACACAAAATGCATCAACCGAAACTTATTGTTGCCTAAACCCCTTTGGATGTGCTGAACACAATTCTCTTTTATTTCTTCTTTCCTCTTTTTTTTTAAGCAAGAACTCGTTGTTTTCAGTCTTTCTTTGGACCCATATACATCTTTTCTTTTAACCTTTGTGACAAGCACAACTTTCAACTGAAGGGGCGCATAATGATCAACTAAGATGGATGGTGCAGCACAAAAACAAGAAACTCGGGTGGGGAATTTGTGGCGGGTAGAAAACAAGGGTGGGATGGGTGGGTATATGCAGCAAGCGATTTGATGATTAGAACAAAGATAACAACTAGAGCGATGTGGAAAAAAATTCAGCAACTAGATTCTTCTTCTTCTTCTTCTTCTTCTTCTTCTTCTTCTTCTTCTTCTTCTTCTTCTTCTTCTTCTTCTTCTTCTTCTTCTTCTTCTTCTTCTTCTTCTTCTTCTTCATCTTCTTCTTCTTCTTCTTCTTCTTCTTCTTCTTCTTCTTCTTCTTCTTCTTCTTCTTCTTCTTCTTCTTCTTCTTCTTCTTCTTCTTCTCTTCATATTGACAATCAACCATAAAATGTCCATATTCCCCACAATTGTAGCAAGTTCGCCAATATTTAGACTTTCCTTTATCTTTGTTTTTGCCTTCATTCAAGTTATCACCTCTTCTTCTCCTCATCATGTGCTTGAACTTCTTGATGAAGAGAACCATTTCTTCGTCATCCATATCGTTGCTTATGTTATCACTGTCTTCATCATCTTGCATCTCATATATTTCTTTTCCTTTTGGTTTGCAAGTCGCTTTGAGTGCGACTTCCTTCTTCTTGTATGCGATGAGCTCAACAAGACTCTTGACATATTGAGTTTCCTTCATCATCTCGTGATTGATAATTCTGCCTAGAAGCTCGTCCCAGTGTCATCTTGTGAAACCCTGGACTTTCTCATATCATTGAGCATATGGTTATGTTGCGAGACATGAAAGCTCTTATCATTCTCTTCACCACTTCATGGTCAGTCCACTTCTTGCTTCCATATGCCCTGCTTTTGTTGATGAGGACTTTCATATGATTGTACATCTCTTGAGGGCTTTCACCGTCCTCAATAGCAAACCTCCCTAGCTCCCCCAATCATTTCAATCTTGGCTTCTTACACTAGGCAATTTCCTTCGTGTGCTGTCTTGAGGGTGTCTCATATGTCTTTGGCTACTTCTAGTCCATCAACCTTGTTGAACTCTTCCCGACTCAAGGATGAGGTGATCACAGCGGTGGTAGCTTGTGCGTTGCGGTGGATTGCTTGTGCTTGCTCCGGAGTGAGTTCATCGTCGGTGTTAGGAATATCTATACCTGTGCACACAATATGCCAAAGATGGTTTAAGGCAATGAGATGCATATTCATATTATGCTTCCACATAGTATAATTATTTCTATCAAAATGTAGAGGTTTTCCCATAGGAATAGAGAGATAACGATTATTTGAATTAGGACATTCATAATTAAAAGGATATCGGGAGTAGTCTTCATGACCACTCCCTTTTGGTTTGTCTTCTGTAAAAGTCCCAAAAATGTGTATGAATAAAACCGAAGTTTGAATTCATATGTGTGGCAAAGGCATGAAAAATAGGACTTGCAAAAACTTTTCTTCATGCAAAGTGATACATGGATGATCATCCAAAATGAGGCTCACATTTTTATTTGAAAGTGTTGAACCAATAAGGATTTAAATACTCTTTGCATGCAAGTTTAAAAATCAGAATTTAAATTCAAAGTTCACACAAATGGTGGCCAAAACTTTGAATAACCATGCAGCCCTAGAGTTAGAAATTAGGGAAAAAGTTTAATGACAAACTTTTCAGTTTTAGGGTGGGCTCCAAAAAGGAATTATGAAAGCAATTTCTAAACTCCAACCAAATTCAAATTTATTATGCAAATTCAAACTGAATTTGGGGGATTCAAATTCTAGCCACCTTTTAAACTCAGAATTGTGAATTGGGAGGATTAACTTGAGGAGATCTTTTGGGGAGAAGAGAAGTAGGGGACCCACATGTCATTGAGTTGAAGATCAAAACTTGCACACGAAGCAAACAAATAACTTTGTTTCTGTTCTTTTATCAAACCGACCCGAGAGCTGCCGGGCGCCACCGAGAAGCTTCCCGCGCCACCTCCTGCTGCCTTCTCCCAAGCGCCGGCGCCCAGGGGCGGTTCACCTCTCTTTTCAACGTGATCCACTCCCCTCAGTCCGAGCAAAGACTCGTTTGCTTCTCCTCCTCGCGAGCGACACCGAGCAGAGCTCCTCTGCCCTCCGCTTCTCGGGTTGATCGGAAAATCAGCAGAAATGATCGTGCCACCCTCCTCAGAGATGCTAGACAGCACCACGAGCTCGATACACACCTCCCCGACCCAATAGTGAGCAAGCTTTGGCGTTCCCGAGCCTTCAAACAACGCACCCGCCACGACCTAGATCAAGCCAGTGATCGGCTTCACGTGGACAGACCACTACGGTGGTTTTCAAGCTCGATCAAGCACGGCCACGGGAGCGCGCTGTTGTGGTGCAGCTCTCAACCGAAGCTCAAGCCAAACCGTGGAGCATAGCCGACGAATTTTGGAATTTTGCTCCGGCAAGTGCAAACCGAACGGCCGGTACGATTCCTTCAAATTTCCCCTCTCTGATTCTCCATAGGTCATCACATCTTGCAGTAGATGCTGGACTAGCCGGCGATCATCTTTGCTTTAGCAACCGTGGCATGAAAACTCTTTGGAGCGACGTATTTTGAGGTCTACCGAACACGTTTTTGGCAGGACCGGTCGGGCACACGGTGCCAACCTAATTGCCGCCATTTCTGAGCCAGTTCAAGGCTTTGCCGAGCTTTGAGATCACCCACTGGTGCTGTAGCACGTTTTTGTTGCTCGATTGGAGGGTTAGAACCCCGGACGATGGCGCCGAACTTCAACCAAGGCCACCGCACGTCGCCGAGGTATGTCCAGTCGCCGGCAGCCTAAGCTGATCCCACAGTCATGTTCCCCGGCATAAATAATGATCTGGCGGCGAGTTCCAGCTCCAGTGATGGCCGGAAACGGTCGG
The DNA here is from genome assembly GCA_030760725.1 of Neostapfia colusana. Taxonomy (NCBI): domain Eukaryota; kingdom Viridiplantae; phylum Streptophyta; class Magnoliopsida; order Poales; family Poaceae; genus Neostapfia; species Neostapfia colusana. Next base: position 35,482,641 of record JASWHV010000001.1, on the reverse strand, counting down.
CCGACGAGCACCGGTTTACTCCAGCGAGCTGAGCGCGCGGGCGCGGGAAGACAGCCGGAGGAAGAAGAAGCCCGGGTGGGTCCCGGCTGGCAGCGGTGGAAAATTTAAATCTGTGATCGGTTGTGGCCCGGATCTGATGTGGCTGCACGCCAAAATGCAGCGGCCCGGTGTGTCCATTTCCTATTGGCTGACAGTTAAATAGCGGGCCCAGTTGAATTTCAGTAGGGAAAATAATTCCTGAGATGGCTACAACTTTGGAAATTCATATCTCTGTGTAGAAAACTCCAATTTGAGTGAGTCCAATTGGGTTGGATTCATTTTGCAGAGATCTATCCAAATATGAACCAATTTGTATAAAAGTCAATATTGTGTTCTGGAGAATTCTTTGAAGGTTTTCTGAAAAAAGAATTATTGAAGGAGTTTGGATTATCCAAAAATCCTCAAATTTTGCCAGAATATTCTTTAGAATATTGTTGACCTTCTAGCAAATTTTCAGCTCATTTGAAGATAATTTGAGTAGGAATTTGCTAAATACAAACTGCTGTGTTTATAAGAGTCTAGAAACATTTTCAGAAAATGTTTCCCACTTATAAAATCTATTCCGCGCAATCCATAGCTCCAAAAATCATAAGAAAATTTAGGCAAGCTCTCTGAGACATACTTGAAATTGTAGTTCACTTAACTGGGCATGAAAATGCACATTACCTCAGAGTTAATTCTTTTGAGTACAAATACTTAAAGAATTATTCTGGAAGAACTACTCAAGTAAAAGGTCTGAATTTTGGACCAAAATACTTTCATGTGATCAGGAACTCACATGTAAATTATCAGCTCAAGTTGAGCATTAGAACTCCCTGTGCTTGTTCTCCATACTTATGTATATGTGGAAATACATAAGGAACATTGTGAAAATTATGGAGAACACAATTTAACTCTAAATTAGCTGCAATTTGGCAATCTAGTTCTCTGGTTAGTATAGGGCATGCTGTAAAAGTTTTGAGGCTGTTGGAGTTCTTGTTCTTCAGCGGAAATTCATTCTTTTCAGCTCATCTGTTATGTTCATTAGGGAAAGTAGTTAGGGTATAGCTAAAACACTAAGATCAATTTAGTTCATTTCTGTTTCTTTGCACAACAGAGGCAAACCAAGCCATTCTTGGCTTTTTCACACAACCTCTGTTCCTAAGAACTCCATTCTATAAGTCTTTCCATTACATTCCATAAAAATTGTGCATATACATTTCAATAGGAATCACAACGAAGGGGATTCAAAGGAGCGATTCATTGAAGTGGATCAAGCTCCGGAGAATTAAGGGTTGATCAGCAAGGATACTAACTGATTATATACGGCTACCCTGCAAAACAGGCAAACTACGGTTTGTATTTAACAACTGTTAAGTTTTTATTTTGTATTCACTTTCGGTTAAGATATGAATTGTGCATTAGGTCTAGTGTTTGATACTCCTCTTGCATAACCAAATGAATCCATGGAGTATTGGGTAGGTGTCTTTTACCATGTAGAACTGCCATGCTTAAGTAAGGTTCGGTAGAAGTCGAGTGGTGAGATGCTACTCACATGTTCAGGAACAACATGGGCATACGGGATTGGTTCAAAAATGAATTAGCAAGTTAAAGTTGAGACGGGAAGGTTGTAGGGGCAGCAGGACATAGGGGCCTGGGTGCTATAGACCTGTCCGTGTCGGTCAAGGACCGATCCGTATGTGGCCCTGTTAAACAAGTTTGAGTTGTGTACCGGACTCATGCTGGATATATGGGACCCAGTAAACCGATGTACCTCGGGAAGCTGTCGTTGAGCCTTTTCGGGTCTCCTCAGGCGAGACGGCCGGTGTGCAGTATGTGGATAACATTCTCATGACATCTCATGTCGGTAGGTGCACCATGAGAGTGGCTACTGTACGGGGCGACTTAATAGATTCAACGGGAGTGAAACGGGAGAAAGGCTTCCACGTACGACGTCAGTGATTGTTGCTATAGGCAACGTCGAGTACGGGCGTACGTGTCGTGTAGTCCGGGTGTTATTGATTCGAATCACCGTCGCTCGCGGAATGGACTGAACATACTTGTTCTCACAGTCATGACGTAGTAAGAACTTGTATGAGAAAGGAACTAATCACATTAGTTTGAAATTTATGCTACCTTTGTATGGTATCTTTGATGATTAGCTAGTGCAAACTCGATTCTTTTATGCCATGAGCAATTTACATCGGGGGAAAGCGTTTCTTGTTTGATTGTGGACTCTCGATGTGGCGTGCTCAAGGTTACTTAAAATTGCTGTAAATAATACCTGAAAGTAAGGATTTACTTTTAGATGAGTTTATTATGCATTATGCTATCCTACTTTAGGTTCATAACCTCACATAGAGTTTCATGTTTAGGGTGATGGTTAAGTCTTGCTGAGCGTTCTGCTCATGGATGCTATCCGAGTTGTTTTGCAGGATTGACTTCATGCTTATGAAGGGATGCCGATGAGACTCGAGAACCTCCGAGTGGTTACTCAAGAGCATCCTCGCCGCTACGGTTTGTCTTCGTGTTGCTAGTAAGAAACGTCCGCGGGCTGAACTGTTTCTTTGTTGCTAGTTTAGAAATGAGTCGTGAGAGTTATAGTCGTCCGCTGTATCTTTTTTTGAGAGAAGTATTTGTAAAATATTCTTGTACGCTTCCGCAAATTATTTATGTAATGTGATGTGTTTCTTCGACCCGTGTACTGTTGGGTGCCGCATATCACGGCACCACCCGACGAGGTCCTGTCAACGGCCCTCACATCTTCGCCCTTCTTCTTGTCCTTTTGATTTAGGAGCTTTTTATTGAGTAGTGCCTTGAGTTGGCGAACCTCCTCATCATTATCTTTGAATTCTCTCAACACATCGAGCACCATGTTCGGGTCTTGAGCTCCGTCGTCGGTGGGCTTCACTGGAATTTGAGTTTCCTTCTCATCGGCCATCGTCTCTCCAAGCGGTTAGTCTCTTGATGGAGAGTTTGGCTCTGATACCAATTGAATGTACCTAGAGGGGGTGAATAGGCTTCTCAAACTCCTGAAATGCTCAACAAAGAGTTAAAATCCAAGGTCTGGACTAGTCCGGTGTTACTACGGACTAGTCCGTAGTTCAACAAAACTTCTCTTTTATTTTTATTTTTCTATGGATTTCTTGCAGAGGAAAGTGAGCAATTACTCCAGTGATACTAACTAGTGTTCATGAGACCTTAATATCACGTGAATAACAAAAATGACTAGAATCACAAAATTAAACCCTAACTAGTGATGATATAAGTTAAAGACCCCAATGCTACAAAGTACACGGTTCAAGACCCCAGTGCGTGAGTACCTAACTGCATGGATCGCGGAACTAGACCTGGGCAGGGATGACAATGGGTCGGGTTTGGATCAGGTGGAGCAGAAACCCACCTGAATCAAAACTGGTTGCGGGTGAAATTTGAAGCCTGCACCTGCATTCGCACTCGCGGGTGAGAATTCACATCAACATCCGCACCCATCGGGTTTGATTTCTTCATGAATATAATACAATGTTTAATAAACAAGTCTAAGAAAATCATACATTTTGAATGACAATGCAACAAAAAATGTTAAATTTCTTGTAGAGAATGTAAATATAGGCTCCAATAAGCAGGATGGAATAAAAAAATTATAGAAAAAAATCAAATTTCATTTTAATGTGACGAACATAAGTCTTTTCGGTACCCATCGTGTATCCGCGGGTGGAAAGCAAAACTTGCACCCACACCCGCGACAAGTCCGGTCTGGTGCGGATTAGACCCATGGGTGAAAAACCTCATCCGCGCCCGCACGCGTCGAGTGCAAAACCCGTCGGGTACCCGAACCCGTGGGTGAGATTGCCTTCCCTAGACCCGGGTCATTCTTAGCTAAAGAAGCCTAGATTAGTTTAACGCAAATAGTGTATGTTGTGGCATGCAATGCGAACTTGTAACCTGCTTCCCACTTATCAATATATGCATAAAACAGTCAGGAATTCCCCTACTATTTCTCCTAAAAAAAGTGGTGGTCAAGCCATCAGACCAAAAGTCACACTGCTAGCAACTATAGAAAGCAAAATGTTACTAGAGTCCTTGGCAGTCGGACTTCTAGGCTGTCGGTCAGACCGCAAGAGTATCCAACAACTCAATTTATGGTGCTCTCCCGGTGAGACTTCCCTTTGGATACTTGGATTGCTGTTTGATCATTTAAAAAAATAAATTGGTTTTAATGAGAGTTTCAATTTAATTTTTCAATGTACAAACTAAGTAACTTTTGAGCAAAATGGAAACTATAGATGTCCCAAGTAAACGCATTGATCCCACTTGATAGTACGATGCCTATTTTAGCAATGTTGTCATTTTACTTCTCTAATCACCTTAGAACCAGTAAAAAATGCCCCCTCACACACATACACACACACACACACACCTTTGCCTTGAGCCGTTTTTTTTACGTTATCATGAGCTTAATATGTTTTATATCATTTCCGATCACTTGACACTAACGACACAATCCTCTCATTAGAAATGATTAGTGCAAAATATGTGTTGTCATTAATTACCAAAACACCAAATAAGGGCCTAGATGCTTCAGTATGTGACGACACATCTCTGCCTATGTAGTCACCATCACCTATTTATGAGTTCGTTGAATATGTCGACCACAAACAATTGATGAAAGACACTGCTTCTTGATTGCCTTGGAGGAAGATGGAGAATCGAGAAGCACAGAGAGAGAGAGAGAGAGAGAGAGAGGGCTTAGGTAGAGGAGCGTCGTTGTAAGGCTTAGGAAGAGCACAAGCAAAGTGAGGAAGAGGAATGTAGGTGCAGGATGGAGGTGGAACACATCTCTAGGGAGGACGAGAGCCAGAGAGGGAGCGCCTACGAGAGAGGGCTCGCCGCGTAATGTAACCCGAGCCAGATACTTTCAAGAAGGAAAATATCTCCGTTGCACTCATTTATCATGGGTTTATAATGCTCGACTCAAATTTTATATTTTCTTAAGGCGTGTAGGACTAGCTCGCTGCACTATTAGATCAGTCATCAGATGCATCATACACACACTATTTCTCATCTTATATTTTCTGTCCTGACTCATAAATGGTACGTTTTAGCCTTATGTACCCGCACTTATTTACGTCCTATGCTATTCGTTTTATGTATTAACATCTGTGTCGGACTTAAAATATATGCATAGTATCTGTATTCAATCTCTCAAATATATAACTTTTAAATTTTATACAAAACACATATAATGTACATAAAGATACACAAAGACATACATATACACATACACGAAAACATACACATACATATACACAAACAATACACATATTTCATACACAGACATACACACTTACTTGCACATACATTTACATGCATACACACAACACATTTCATACACAAGTATAAATGCAAGGAACAACCATTTGGGAATTAGAAAAGGGAACAATCGGAACCGGAGTCGGAGTCCATAAGTACTTGGTTGACGCCAAAGACCAATCGAAGGGAACTCCCAAGGATCAACCTTTTAGAAATCCGGAGTGTATGTTTCATAGCCAACTGGAGGTTCCGGTTTCCTAGGTGCTTCCCTCGCCACTTCTCTCCGCTGAATGGCAAGGTGGCCGAGCTCCTGGATAACGTACTTTAGGTGCACAACGACATGACTAACCTCTATAGGAGTGTGCTCAGGCAGCTTCACAAGGATGACGTCAATTAGCAGTCTCACCTCATCCACGATGCGGTCCGACAACATCCATCATGCTCAACAAACCCTGGCAGACTCAATCAGCCTCCGACGTCATGGTGTACACAAAATAAAATTCAAGGTGTTCTGAAATTAACATATACCTAAGTACCAAAGTCTAAAGTATCTAAATATGCTATATATTCTATTTTTAGTATTAACAAATATGTCTACATATTCATATTATAAAATACATGTATGCATTAAACATACCGAAAAGTCGACAGCGCTTCGCTTCACTCTTTCTCCCTCTCCTCTCCTACACTCCTTTTTCTTCTTCTAATTTTTGGCGATTAAAAGGATCATCACCCACGGGCTCGCGCCCACCCCAACTCGTCATGTGGGTACATTAATTGAGGGCCCGTCTGCAAAAGTGCCAAATGACATCTTGCTTGGCATGCTTGCGGCCTCCTCGATAAATGGTTCGTCTAGTGGCCGGACGACAGACACCTAATTCTATAAATTTTCACCCCATTTTATAAGTTTTGAACAAAATAAAACTATTTTTGAAAAAAATCCACAAAATGCCACCCTTGCCTAACGGCGGCCTAGCTCTGCATCATTAGGCCCAGAAAGCCCAAACTCCCCAAATCGGAGCCCACCTGTCTCGCTCCCTCGCTGTTGGCACCCTCACCGATTCCCGAACCCTCTTGTCCGCCGCCAGCGAGCTAGGTCTTTGAGGTCCGGCTCTCCCCGCCGTTACCGCCGCCATAGGGGCCGACAGCGACGAAGAAGATTTCGTGGTCTACGGGACACCCATCGAGCGGGAGGAGGACACCTCCGCCCGCAAGCGCCGGGCCATCGCCGAGGCCGGACAGGTCCGCGCCCTCCCCGTCTGGAAACAGGAGGTATGGACCAGGCCACCGCTCAATCTCTGCATATATGCACCTGTTCATTTATGAGGCGGTGAGGGATATGGTTTCGCTCCATGGTTGAAAGGAAGTGCAACTGCATGTCTTGTTTGCTAGTTGAGTAGTAAGCATGTCAACTCAGGGAAATCTCGGTAGGGAAAAATGGTTTATGTTGCAAAAGGTATCCGCCTTCTTGTGTTTATCTCAAATGAAACAGGATTGTAATTTCAACATCATCTAGTAAACCGTTCTGTATTATTCATATACCTGTGTGCTTGTTAGATATCTATGGCCGCTCCATCAGGTTTAGATGTTGCATGAATGTAGCCAATCGTATCAGACCATTTAGTATTATCATGATGCGATAATATAGGGTGTCTTGTATCCTTTGTGATTTATTTCTCTTGTTACTTGTTGGCATTGTCTACTGCAGACTCCTCATGAAGTCCGCAAGTAACAATCTTGTTTGTAATGATATGTGGAGCCCTATTTGGCACAACTTCTGGACCAGCTTTTTTACAAAAATAAGCTCGGATGTGCCAAACAGCCAGCTTCTACAGCAGCTTATTTGTCCATCTGCTTCTCAGAATGAACTAAAAGCAGGATATAAGCTTAAACTGCTGTTCACCTTCTTTTTAAACAAGCTGCTTTTTAAACAAGTTTAAGATGTGCCAAACAGGGCCGTAGACTCCACATGAAGTCAGGTAATGTGTGAGTAATATCAATGCCTGTGTATTTTCCTGAAGTGAAATGCTATATAGAATCTAGGTGAGAGATGAGGAAGGAAGAAGAAGGTTTCATGGCGCCTTTACTGGAGGCTTCTCTGCTGGCTTTTACAATACCGTTGGCTCAAAAGAAGGTATGTTGTGTTATTAAACCTGTAATAATTGTTGTAATATGTGAAAGTGTCTAAAATGGATGTGTATAATAACTAATAAGGCTAGTATGGTTCTTCAGGGTGGTCTCCACAGACATTTACGTCATCACGGAAAAATAGAGCTGAGTTGAAAAAAAAACAAAGCATATATAGTTTCCTTGACGAGGAGTAATAAAGGGGTAATTGTGGCCGTATTAGATGATAATCATCAACAGGGTACAGGGGATGATTATATAGAGGGATTAGGTGAGGGGAAAAGACTAAACTACCCCTAACCCTAATCCCTCACTAATGACTAAACTACCCCTGTGTCACCCACACAATTACAGAGTCTAACACCCCCGCAGTCACAACATCTAGCCGCTGCAGATGTTTAGACTGCACCAAAACTCGGAGAACAGCGACGACGGGAGGCCGTTCATGAAGATGTCAGCGAACTGCATCGTCGTCAGGACATGGTGTACCCGAACCTCGCCACGTGCAACCCTCTCACGAACAAAATGGAGGTCGATCTCCACATGCTTCCTGCGCTGATGCTGGACCGGGTTGGTGGAGAGGTACACGGCGCTTACGTTGTCGCAGTAGATCAGGGTGCTCCTGGCGATGGGAGTGTGGAGCTCCTGAAGCAGCTATTGAAGCCAGGAAGCCTCAGCCATGCCGTTAGCCACGGTGCGATACTCCGCCTCAGCACTTGAACGCAACACCACGGGCTGTCGCTTCGAGAACCAGGAGACGAGGTTACCGCCCAGGAAGATGGCGTACCCAGAGGTAGACCGGTGAGTGTCCGGGCAGCCTGCCCAGTCAGCGTCGGTGTACACGACCAGCTCGAAGGCCGTGTCACATTGAAGGAGGAGGCCGTAGTTGAGGGTGCCTCGTAGGTACCAAAGAATCCGCTTCACAGCAGTGAGGTGCGGCTCCCTCGGGTCTTACATGTGGGGGCACACCTGCTGAACCACATAGGAGATATCCGTCCTGGTGAAGGTGAGATACTGAAGTGCACCTGTAAGACTCCTGTAAGCAGTGGGGTCAGTTACGGGTGTCCCGTCGGTAGCGGAGATCTTCGCCTGAGTATCCACTGGAGTGGAGCACGGCTTGCACTCAGCCATGCCCGCTCACTGGAGGATATCCAGACAGTACTGTCGCTGGTGAAGGAACAAGCCGCCTGGTCGGTCCTCGACCGCAATACCCAGGAAGTGGTGGAGGCGGCCCAGGGTATTCATAGCGAACTCATGCTGTAAAGCAGAAATAGAGCATCAAAGAATAGCTGGACTAGACGCTACCAGTACAATGTCATCGACGTACAGTAGAAGGTAAGCAGTTTCACTGCCATGTCGATAGACAAACAGCGAAGTGTCCGACTTAGCTTCGTGAGACCAAGAAGGAGGCGAACCGGCTATACCAGGCTCTCGGTGCCTGTTTCAGACCGTACAGGGATTTGTTCAGCTTACATACCATGTCTGGATGAGCTGAGTCAATAAATCCTGTCGGCTGACTGCAGTACACCGCCTCGGTCAGTGTACCGTGGAGGAAGACATTCTTGACGTCTAACTGGTGGACGGGCCAAGAACTCGAGAGAGCGAGCGACAGAACGGTACGAACCGTCACCGGCTTCACCACCAGGCTGAAGGTCTCGTCGTAGTCGACTCCAGGGCGCTGAGTGAAGTCCCGAAATACCCACCGAGCCTTGTACCTCTTCAAGGTACCATCCGCCTTCTTCTTATGTGTGAATACCCACTTGCCCGTGACAACATTGCCATGACCGGGGCGGGGAACCAGGTCCCAGGACCGGTTGGCAAGCAAGGCCTCATACTCTTCCTCCATAGTGCGACACCAGTGAGGGTCGGCGAGGGCGCTATGGACGGAAGTCGGTATGGGTGAGATCAAAGAAGAGTCGGCGGTGGAGACGTCGTCGACGAGAAGACAACTCCGAAGAAGCGCTCAACCAGCCGGAGACTCCTGAACGCACGTTGAGTCACCATCGGGTGGACGTGACCAGGATCCCTGTGGAGCAGAGGAGGATTGTACACCGAGCGCTCGGGTACAACAACCCGCTCCCGTGGTGGATAGACGAGAGTGGGTCTCGAGGCAGCGTGTAGCGCGGCGACTGGTGCAGAGGGCTACAGTGCCGCGTGTGGCGCAGCTGGAGCTGGGGCCCATCCCGCGCTCGTCGCTGGTAGACAAGTGCTGGGTCGGCGAAGCGAGAAGTCGGGGTCATCGTCGGTGCTGCGCCTGGAGCGACTGGTGACGTCGGGGTCGTCAGGCTCGCTGCAGGTGACGTCGGGGAAGCCGAGGGTGCACGTGGCGCAGCTGGTGACGTAGGAGTCACCCGAGGTGCAGCGGGCGATGCCGGAGACGTCGATGCCGCTTGTGGCGCAGCTGGTGGCGTCGGGGCCACCCGAGGTGCAGCTGGTGACGCTGAAGGTGTTGATGCAGCACGTGGTGCAGCAGGTGACGTAGGGCGCACCTGAGGCGTAGCGCGTGTCGTACCTGCAGAAGAAAGAGGCCAAGGCAGCTGGGAAGCAGCCTCGGGGTCAGTGGGAAAAAGAGAATCCAGCTCTGTGGTGGAACCGAAAGAGGTGGTGGAGAAGGGAAAGTAGGACTCGTCGAAGACGACGTGTTGATAGTTCAAAAGGCGGTGAGTGGTGAGGTCTAAGCACTGGTAACCCTTATGATCAAGGGAATACCCAACGAAAACACACCGTGTCGAGCAGGGCACAAGCTTATGTGATGCAGTGGCGGAAAGGTTAGGGTAGCAAGCGCACCCAAAAACTCGAAGGTGGTCGTAAAGAGGATCGGTGCCATATACAGCAAAATAGGGTGTGGAGGCACGAATCGCCTTGGTAGCAAGACGATTAATCAGAATAGTGGCAGTATGGAGAGCCTCCACCCAGTATCGGGCAGGAATAGATGCCTGGAACATCAGGGAGCGCATGACGTCGTTGGTGGTACGAATCATGCACTCAGCCATGCCATTCCGAGGAGAGGTATACGGACAAGACATGCGTAGTTGTACCTCATGTGCGGAGAGAAAGTTGCGAAACGCAGAGTTATCGAACTCGCGTCCATTATCGCACTGGACAGCTCGGATGGTGCGCCCAAACTCAGTGGAAATCCAAACGAAGAAGTGAGAAAGAGTAACAAATGTCTCAGACTTCAATCGTAATGGAAAAGTCCACAAGAAGTGAGAAAACTCATCAATGATCACCAAGTAGTATTTAAACCCCGATACACTGGTAATGGGTGATGTCCACAAATCACAATGTATAAGATCAAAAGCATGCTCAACATGAGTCACAGAAGTAGGAAAAGGGAGCCGAACATGGCGACCAAGTCGACAAGCATGACATAAGGAGTCATGTGTGCCCCTCAAACACGAGATAACAGAACTACTGGACAACTTCGACATAGCATCTGCATCAGGGTGGCCAAGCCGGCGATGCTAAATGGTGGATGAAGCTGTCATAGTCAAAGCAAAAGGCGGTGATGCAGCGGAAGTAGGAAGTCGAAGTGTGTACAGGGGTCCCGAGCTATCACATCGAAAAAGAGGTTGTCGGGTAGAAAGATCCTTCACAGACAAACCAAATGGATCAAACTCAATGGAAACATTGTTGTCAGTGGTAAAACAACGAACAAAAAGCAAATTTTGAATGATATCCAGAGCGACAAGAATGTTTTTAAACTGGAAAGAACCCGGGAGACCAGAATCACCTACTGAGGTGACTGAAAGAACAGACCCATTCCCAACAACGATAGATGAAGGAAAAGAGGGATTGGGAGGGTGGGTGGAAGAGAATATAGCAGCATTTGGAGTGGTATGGTATGACGCTCTGGAGTCAGCTATCCAGTCGGCACCTGGTGGAGTAAGATGCATGGTGCTGAAGGAGGAGGCCAACAACTGTAGATCCCACGTCGTGGGTGGCTCCGGGAGAGGGGCCGACGGCTCCAAGTACCTGACAGGATAGTCGGTACCTCCGTAAGTCGACTGTCCACCATAAGGGTAGCCAGACCCACCGTAGGCCTGAGTTGGAGGCCCACCAACACTCTAGGCCAGTCCACTGTAGCCCGGGGTGGCTACGAACACCGGCTGGGGGTGTGGTGGTCGTGGAGGCTGAGAACCCGGAGACGGCCCAGGCCACATGTAGATCTGGCCAGTCCATGGGTTGTACGGTGTGGGCCAGGGTGCACCTCCCCGGCCGGTACCACCACTACCACCAGTAGCAGGAGTTGTGGATGTAGGAATGCTGCCCGCACTGCTACTACCATCACAACTGCTGCGTTTTCCTAGGCGACGACGATTACCACCCCCAGAGCTAGATGGGGTGCCTGGGTTGGTAGGTGATCGCGACGATGGTCCACCAGCTGCTGGCGAAGGTGGACGAGGAGACTGCCTAGAGCCATAAAAGGTTGTGGTAGGTCCAGGGCTAGTAGAGCCTCCTCCAGTAATCTCCTCAAGCTCGAGGTCAGGCTATAGCTTCTCGAAGGTAGGGGGTAGCTCTAGACGTAGAAGCCACGTCCGTAGGTGACAGTAGTGCTCATTCAAGCCCTGAAGGACCCGAAGAACACGAGCACTATCGGTGACCGGCTTGCCAAGGTCACGTAGAGCATCCGCCATGCCCTTCATCTCCCGGCAGTAGGCGGAGACAGAGCGGTCACCCTGGACGGTGTTCTGGAATCGCACGCTGATGTGGAGGGCTCGAGTCATGCGGTTCCCCAGAAAGCACTGTTCAAGGACCAGCCAAGCCCACCGAGCAGTGCCACCACCACGCTGCCCGGCGTTGTCCTGTAGCTCCTCCGAGAGGGAGCCAAGGATCCAGGATAGGACCAGGCTGTCCATGCTGATCTAGGAGACATCCACTAAAGAATCGTCCTGGAGGACGTGGTCGTCGAGGCGGAAGTGCCTCAGCGTGAGGAGCACCAGGTCACGCCACCGGGCATATAAGGTAGACTCAGACCTGATGACAACCGGCACGAGCGTCCGGATGTTCTGAATGCCGGCGGCCTGCGCATGAAGAGCAGCCACAAGTGAAGCCGAGTATGTACCAGCATCCGAGGGAGGCTCGTGGGCAGCACTCGTTGGTCAGTGAGCACTCTTCTTGAGCTGGTGAGATAGAGGGGCCACGGAGGCATGCTCCTACTCCAGGGCGAGAGCAAGTGCCCGCTCGCGCTCGCAAGAGGCAGCCAGAGCTGCGGTGATGTCAGAGGTGTCCGTCATGTCGGTGTTGTAGAAATAAGTAGCCGCGCTCTCAGCAGCGGCGCCAGCGACTGGAAACGGGATCGGCGGGACGGTGGTCATGGTGCTCCCGTGGATGTCGAGGACGGTGGCGGTAGAATCACGTGGCCTGGAGGTACCTGCCATGAAAACGATAGCGGTGACGGGTTTGCCGGTGGTACCTACAAGAGGTCCGCCGACGGCCGGACCGATCTTCGGAGACATAGGGGGGGGGGGCAACAGGACCTCCCGGAACAGAGGCGACGGCCGGCCGAGGAAGGGTGGCGGCAGCCGATCCAGCAGTGGTCGCGGCCCCCCGGTGAAGTACCTCCCAGGGCAGCGGCGGAGGCCCCCCGTGCGCGCTGGCTGGGTACAGCCTGCCGTAGCTGGCAGCGGCTGCCCCCGTGCGTGACAGGTGCTGCGGCGGCAGCATCCCACGGTGCAGGTGCGGCAGCGGTGGCTGGTGCAGCAGCGGCGACGGCCCAGGGGGCGGCGCTGGCGGTGGACCAAGGGGCAGAGTCGTGGGGCGCTGTAGGGGCACCGCCGCCGGCAGCATGGGGCACGGCAGGGGTGGAGATGCCGGCGGCTGTGGGGCAGGGTGTGGCGGCGGCTGGGGGCACGACGGGGGTGGGTGAGCCGGCGGCGGCGGCCCAGGGCTGCTGCTGCTGTGCAGCCATTAGGGTTAGGGTTAATGTTAATCCTAATTACCTAGCTAATGATACTATATTAGAGGGGAATAAAAAGAGATGGATTAATCTGAGGGTCAAGGGTACATTATATAGAGGGATTAGGTGAGGGGAAAGGACTAAACTGCCCCTAACCCTAATCCCCTACAAAGGACTAAAATGCCCCTGATTAGCCCACATAATTACACAGTCTAACAACAAGTGTTACGATTGGGGCTGCAGAAACCCTAGCTCGCCCTCCTAAAGAGGCTCTGAGTTAAGGGATAAATTCTGCTTGCTTTATTATTTCTCAGTTGGCTCAGCCTTATATAGTTGTAGCTCCCCTACTTACAATACTACTAGGATCAGGAATCTTGATCCAACTCCAAATATTATTGACTCAACTCTTATCTATAGCAACATGAGTGCTAAGAGGAAATTTTGAGAGGACTTGGAGGATATGTTTAGTAGTGTACTGATAACTGAGAAACTCCTCATAGGAGATCTCAATGGTCATGTGGGTGCAACTAACGTAGGATTTAAAGGAGTACATGGAGGCTTTAGATGTGGCCATAGAAATCAATACGGTAAGGACATCCTAGACTTTGCCATAGCCTATGATTTGTTGGTAGCTAACACCCTCTTTAGGAAGAGGCAATCTCACCTAGTGATCTTTAGTAGTGCCCAACACTCTAGCCAGATTGACTTTGTCCTCACTAGGAGATGGGATAGACGGGAGTGTCTAGATTGTAAGATGATCCCCGGAGAGTGTGTTGTGACACAACATAAGCTTGTGATAGTTGACTTTCGCTTCCATACATGTTCTTTGCGGGACAAAGGTGTCAAAATCACAAGAACAAAGTGGTGGAAGTTGAAAGGAGAATCATAAGAATCCTTTAAAAATAGGGTGATCACAGAAGGACCATGGATAGAAAATGGAGATGCAAATAGTATGTGGGTGAAGATGGCAACTTGCATTAGGAAAGTAGCTAGTGAGGTGTTCTTTGTGACAAAAGGAAAGAAACTTGTAGATAAAGACACATGGTGGTGGAATGAGGATGTACAAAAGGCCATTAAGGAGAAGGAGTGTTACAAGAGTTGGCATCATGATAGAAGCGCAAGCAACATGTTTAAGTATAAAGAGGCCAAGAAAAATGCAAGGCCGGCTGTGAGTAAAGCAAGAGGACATGCCTATGATGAGTTATATGAGAGACTAGAGACAAAAGAAGGTGAAAAGGACATATACAAGATAGCAAAAATTCGCGAGAGAAAGATGAGAGATCTAAATCAAGTTAAATGCATCAAAGATGAAACTGGCCGCATTCTAGTAAAGGATGAAGAGATTAAGAATAGATGGCGGGATTACTTTATTGGGCTATTCAATGATGGGAATGGGAGCACTATGGTTGAGTTGGATGACTCCAACAGGCGGTTTGTGCGGAGGATACAAGAGTTTGAGGTTAAGGAGGCCTTAAAAAGGACGAAAGGAGGAAAGGCCCTCGGCTCTGATGATGTCCCTATTGAGGTATGAAGATGCCTTGGGGACGTGACAATAGTATGGCTCACAAAGCTATTCAACCATATTTTTCAGTCAAACAAGATGCCTGAAGAATGGAGGAAAAATATATTAGTACTATCTTCAAAATAAAGGAGATACTCAAAGTTGTACTAATTATCAAGGGATTAAGCTTATGAGTCATACTATAAAGGTTTGGGAGAGAGTGATTGAACACCGGATGAGGAAAGTGACCAATGTCACTAAAAATCAATTTGGATTTATGCCTGTGAGGTCTACTATGGAGGCGATTTTTTTTGCTTCGTCAGCTTATGGAGAGATATAGGGAGCAGAAGAAGGACCTACATATGGTGTTCATTGACTTGGAGAAGGCGTACGACAAGATACCAAGGTCAGTCATGTGGTGGGCACTTGAGAAACATAAAGTGCCAACAAAGTACATTACCCTTATCAAGGATATGTACAATAATGTTAGGACAAGTGTGCGCGTAAGTGATAGTGAGACTGATGCATTTCATATCACGGTAGACTACATTAAGGATCAGCTTTGAGCCCATACGTCTTTTCCTTGGTGATGGATGAGGTGTCGAAGGATATACAAGAGGATATCACTTAGTGCATGCTCTTTGCCGATGATGTAGTGCTGGTAGATGAAACTAGTGATGGTGTTGATATGAAATTAGAGTCATGGAGACAAACCTTAGAGTCCAAGGGGTTTAGACTTAGTAGGACCAAGACCGAGTATATGAGGTGTGACTTTAGTGGTGTTGGTCGTGAACAGGGAAATGTTAGTCTATAATGAGGTCATGCCTAGCATTCACTCATCTTCAGATGAAAATCCACTTGATATAGCTAGTTCAATTACAAGGAGTAGAGCTAAACAATTGCAGAAGAAAATTCATTCTCAGGTGAACGCTAACCTTATGTTTAATAATCAGTCTATGTTGAATGAGCCTATGCTTTTGAGTTATTGTGTCAATATCCTTAGGAATGATGAAGTGTATGAACCAACATGGGATCAAGATGGATTCAAACCTCTGGACATCTGAACCAAGAAGCCTATGGTGTGCATGAATAAAATGGTGGTTCATCACCTTAGCATGGGAATGCAACTAGAAGCTAGATGACTGACACATGGTACGAATTCCAAGCATCACTGCGGACAGAATACAAGGAGTTAGACGGTCTTCTATAAGTGGATGGAAGCGTCTTCAAGTCTACTTTACAGCCTATCAAACAATCCATTATTTGAATATCTTAATAAGGAGTTATGCTCATTTTAGTAACTGCTGCCAGAAGCTGAAAAGACGTGCGAACCAGGCACGAAATCCACTAGAGCATGCGCATGCAGTCATTTACTCGAAGCTGAACGCCCCTATCTCTATATATATCTTATACTAGACAATGAAAAGAGGATCTTATTTTTATTGAATTCAGAATACACAAACTCGTGAAGTTTTGTTTATGCGTGAGTCTTGAGAGGCTTGCAATACTTGTTCTTTCGATTCCTCAGGAATCGAAAGAACAAATATTGCAAGTCTCTCAAGACTCACGCATAAACAAAACTCCACGAGTTTGTGTATTCTGAATTCAATAAAAATAAGCCCCCCTTTTCATTGTCTAGTACAAGATATATATAGAGATAGGGGCGTTCAGCTTTGAGTAAATGGCTGCATACACATGCTCTAGTGGATTTCATGGCTGGTTCACGCGTCTTTTCAGCTTCTGGCAGCAGTTACTAAAATGAGCATAACTCCTTATTAAGACATCTTGATGGGCTGTAAAGTAGACTTGAAGACGCTTTCATCCACTTATAGAACACCGTCTAACTCCTTGTATTCTGTCCGCAGTGATGCTTGGAATTCGTACCATGTGTCAGTCATCTAGCTTCTGGTTTTATTCCCATGCTAAGGTGATGAACTACCATTTTATTCATGCACACCATAGGATTCTTGGTTCAGATGTCCAGAGGTTTGAATCCATCTTTATCCCATGCTGGTTCATACACTTCATCATTCCTAAGTAAATTGACACAAGAACTCAAAAGCATAGGCTCATTCAACATAGACTGATTATTAAACATAAGGTTAGCGTTTACCTGAGAATGAATTTCCTTCTGCAATTGTTTAGCTCTACTCCTTGTAATTGGACTAGCTATATCAAGTGAATTTTCATTTGAAGATGAGTGAATGCTAGGCATGACCTCATTAGCCTTCCCCTCTTGAGAAGGAGTCGTCCTCGATTCAGGCTCACCAACAAATGGAAGCAAGTCTTTGACATTGAATGTTGTACTCACATTGGAATATTCAGGTGGCAGCTCGATTTTAGAAGCATTATTATTTATATTTTGGAGAACCTTGAACGAACCATCACCCCTTTGTTTGTTTGCTATGCATATTGTGCTGATTTCTTCTCAATATTCTTTTTTTCTCCGCCTGTAACCGCTTGATAAAGTCTGGTCTTTTTGTGGCATCCAAGTTAACTTGTTCCTGTAACGGTAAAGGCAAAAGATCCATGGGAGTATGCGGTTTAAACCCATAAACTATTTCAAATGGACAAGAGTTTGTTGTGGAATGGACTGCCCTGTTATAATCAAATTCAACATGTGGACGGCAGTCTTCCCAGAGCTTCAAATTCTTTTTCAACACAGCACGCAACATGGTTGACAAGGTACGGTTGACAACTTCAGTTTGGCCATCCGTTTGTGGATGACAAGTGGTTGAAAATTACAACTTTGTGCCAAGCTTAACCCACAATGTCTTCCAAAAGTAGCTGTGAAATTTAGTATCCCGGTCTGAAACAATAGTCTTTGGAACTCCATGTAAACGAACAATCTCCCTGAAAAACAAATCAGCAACGTGTGAAGCATCATCGCTCTTATGACAGGGGATAAAATGTGCCATTTTAGAAAAGTGATCTACAACAACAAAAATAGAATCCCTCCCCCTCTGAGACCGAGGTAACCCCAGAACAAAGTCCATAGATATATCTTCTCAAGGTACATGTGGAATAGGTAATGGAGTATATAAACCATGGGGATTGAGGCGGGACTTAGCTTTCAAGCAAACGATGCAGCACCCAACGTGCTGCTGGATATCACGTCGCATATGTGGCCAAAAGAAATGATCAGAGAGCATGTCCAATGTCTTTTTGACACCAAAATGACCAGCTAGTCCACCTGCATGTGCTTCCTGCAAAAGAACTTGATGAATCGAGCAAGCTGGGATGCATATTTTGTTAGTCCGAAACAAGAAGCCATCATGCGTATAATATTTATCCCAACCTTTTCCATCAATGCAACAAGAGAAAGGTTCTTTAAAACCAGCATCAACAGCATAAAGTATTTTAATAGATTCCAAACCAAACACTTTTGTATCTAGTTGTGTAATCAACGCACATCTTCTAGACAAGGCATCGACAACAATGTTATCTTTACCACGCTTATGTTTGACAACATAGGGAAATGTTTCAATAAACTCAATCCATTTAGCATGTCGACGGTTTAGCTTGCCTTGACTTTTAAGATATTTCAAAGCTTCATGATCAGAATGAATTACAAATTCTTTAGGTAACAAGTAATGTTGTCAAACTTCCAAAACACGAACTAACGCATAAAGCTCCTTGTCATAAACTGAGTAATTCAGATGTGGACCATTTAACTTTTCAGAAAAGTAGGCAACACGTTTACCTTCTTGCAGCAGTACACCTCCTATGCCAATACCGCTTGCATCACATTCGATATCAAATGTCTTACCAAAATCAGGAAGTTGCAGCAGCGGTGCTTCACAAAGCTTTGTTTTTAGCGTTTTAAATTCTTGGTCTTCGTCATGTCCCCATTTGAATAGAACATCCTTCTTTGTGAGATTGTTAAATGGTGCACCGAGAGTGCTGAAATCTTTGACAAAACGCTTATAGAAACTTGCAAGACCATGAAAGCTTCGAACTTGGCTCACATTTACCGGTGTAGGCCAATCCTTTATTGATTTAACCTTCTCTTCATCAACCTGAATACTATTTGCGGAAACAACAAAGTCAAGGAAAACAACACGGTCTGTGCAAAAGGTGCACTTAGCAATGTTGCCATACAATTTCTCTCCCCTCAAAACAGCAAGTACTTGATGGATATGATCAAGATGTTCATCAAACGATTTGCTATAGATCAGAATATCATCAAAATATACAACTACAAGCTTGCCAATGAAAGCTCGTAAAACATTCATTAAACGCATAAAAGTTGAAGGAGCATTTGTCAAGCCAAATGGCATCACAAGCCATTAATAGAGACCAAATTTAGTTTTAAACGCTGTTTTCCATTCATCACCAAGTTTCATTCGGATTTGATAATAACCACTACGCAAATCTATCTTATTGAAAATGATATAACCACTCAATTCATCTAACATGTCATCAAGTCGTGGAATGGGATGGCGATATCGAACAGTTATAGCATTGATAGTATGGCAATCAACACACATGCGCCAAGAGCCATCTTTTTTTGGGACTAAAAGAACGGGAACTGCACATGGTGGTAAGGATTCACGAACATACCCTTTGTCCAAAAGCTCTTTTACCTGTCGCTGAAGTTCTTTTATTTTTTCAGGATCGGTGCGGTAGGTTGGATGATTTGGAAGCGAAGCACCTGGTACCAAATCAATTTGATGCTCAATTCCATGGAGTGGAGGAAGTCCAGCTGGTATCTCATCAGGAAAAACATCTTCAAAGTACTGTAAGAGATCAAGAACAATACTAGGCAGCGATGAAGGTAAATCGTGAGTTGAAAGTAGGACCTCCTTGTGCAAGAGCACAAAGAATGGGGCTGTGGTCTCTCACTTCTCTCAAATCACTCTTGCTCACAAAGAGACACTCAGTGTGGTGTGACTGTTTAGGATTTGCATGAGTCTTTATGTGGCTAGATGGGTTAGAACTCTCTCCCTTACTTGGGTTGAGGGTCTCGCTCAATTTTCTTTTGTCTGATTACTCTCTTTTCTTGCGAGCTATATCTGAAGTATGTATCTCCTCTGGAGATAATGGAACAAGAACCACCTTCTTGTCATTGTGAATGAAAGTGTATTTGTTAGACCGTCCAAAATGCACTGAGTCCACATCCAATTGCCAGGGCCGACCAAGCACCAAATGGCATGCTTGCATGGGGACAGTATCACAATCCACCTCTCCATGATAACCACCAATGGAAAATGACAAATGAATCATGGCTGAAACCTTAACTGTTTCGGAATTATTCAGCCATTGCATATGGTACGGATGTGGATGGCGACGTGGCTGCAAACCAAGCTTCTCAACTAGCAAAGCACTAACAATATTATTGCAGCTCCCACCATCTATGATGAAACAGCACACTTGGCCTTGCACTTTGCATCGGGACTGAAATAAATTATGGGGTTGTCCTTGTTCAGCTGCAACAAACTGAGTGGAAAGAACTCTCCTAACCACCAAAGAAGGAGATGGTGTATTCATTGTAGAAGGCTCGAAAGCAAGAAAATCAGCAAGTAACTCATCAAAATCAGCACTAGTAATCTCATCAAAAGATGGAGAAATAACATCTTGTAACATGTCATTGGGAACAAAAGTTGGAATAGGTTGAATCTCTAAACAATTCAGACCTAGCTCAAATGTACCATCCTCTGCTGAATACTCACAAGTGTCAAGATTAAAATCTACAAATACATTGGTAGACTCGTCCTCCTCTTCACTTTGTGAATCATAAGAACCATCAGCAAGGGCAATAATAGTACGACGATTGGGACATTCAGCTTGTTTATGCCCATGACCAGCACACTTAAAACACTCAATCTTGCTTGTCTTGCGTTGGGTGGCTGCAGTAGAAGAAGTGGGCTGATTTGAATTCACAGCTTTACCTTTCGCATCCAATTGTTTGGAAGAAGGTGGAATGGATCTATTTGTTCCACACGATGGGGATTTGGGCGTTGCAGCTCCTTGCTGTTGGAATTGAGGAGTGACATCCCCTTGCTGTTGGGAATGACGCCATGAAGCATTGTATTTGTAAGACGTAGCAACTTGTCGTTTAACCCCCTTTGCAAAATGAACCAACTCAGTGAGACAAGTGTAGTTTGTCATATCCACTTTATCAGCAATGGATTTATTGAGGCCAACCATAAACCGGGCCATTGTGGATTCCTCATCTTCAGTTATCCCTGTACGAAGTAAACACATTTCCAATTCTTTAAAATATTCTTCAACAGTACGAGTACCTTGCACAACACGTTTCAGCTTCAAATGTAGGTCGCGAGAATAATATGCAGGAACAAAACGACGTCGCATTTCCCTCTTCACGTCTTCCCAAGTTATACGAACATGCCCAACTCTTTGATATTCAGTACGGACCTGATTCCACCAAGTTATGGCATATCCTTTAAACTCAATGGCTGCAAGCTTTGCCTTTTTTTCAGCAGGGTATTCATACAAATAAAATAGTTGCTCCACTTTGGTTTCCCATTCAAAGTAATCATCAGCATTCTCCTTGCCGCTGAATGGAGGAATGGACACTTTAACATTGCCAAAACCATCATCATCATGACGTCGTTCATGATGACGTCGATGGTGATCACCATAACGACCACGGGCTCCAAAACGGCCAAAGTTGTCACCACCATGATCATCATATGCACCACGGTGACCATAAGGATCACCTCCACGTTCAGCACTATAATTTGAAAATGTTTCAGCATCAAAATCAGGAGGATGCCCAACAGGAACATGTCGTGCACGACCAAAACCAGCAGCAAATCCTCGGCCACGGCCACCTGCAAAGTTATCAAAACCAGCAGCAAATCCTCGGCCACGACCACCACCACAGCCACCGGCATGTTGATCATCATCCTCAATGTGTTCATCATCATGAGGTGGATGCTCCCCGTGTTGCTGCTGTAGTGATCGTTCAAGCGCTTGCATCCCCTGCAACAATTGTTGCATTTGTGCACGCACTTCCTGAATTTCTTGACCAGAAACAGTGTGAGAAGGGGAATCTTCATTTCCTGCCATGTTAGTAACAAAGGAAGAAAGTAATAGGACAAAATATATGTGGAATCACTTCCTCACCACTGACAAAACAAGTTCTTTCTCTCCCTGAAAAGAGCAAGAACCGGGCTGCAATTTGTAGTGGAAGAGTGATTATAACAGCGACGACGGTACAGAAACTCACGGTGCATTTTAAGTGGAGCTTGGTGGGGTAATATGTAAGTGGAATGCGCTAAAAAATGTAGTGATGCAAAACCGAATAATAATCCAAAAAACACAAGTCTAAGTTGCTGAATATAAAGGAAAAGATGCACAAAGATGTAGAAACAAGATGTAGGAAGTGGATATATGAACACCAAATGCATCAACCGAAACTTATTGTTGCCCAAACTCCTTTGGATGTGCTGAACACAATTCTCTTTTATTTCTTCTTTCCTCTTTTTTTTGAGCAAGAACTCATTGTTTTCAGTCTTTCTTTAAATCCATATACATCTTTTCTTTTAAGCTTTTTGACAAATGCAGCACAACTTTCAACTAAAGGGGCACATAAGGATCAACTAAGATGGATGGTGCAGCACAAAAACAAGAAACTCGGGTGGGGGATTTGTGGCGGTAGAAAACAAGGGTGGGATGGGTGGGTATATGCAGCAAGCGATTTGATGATTAAAACAAAGATAACAACTAGAACGATGTGGAAAAGAAAAAAATTCAGCAACTAGACAAATCTTAAAGTATTAAAACTCGATAAAGCAAACTACAAAATCAGTAGCACATATGAATTTGGGCTGTAGGTTTTCTTTTTGGCTATCAGTGGACAGTAGGTATATAAAAATCTATCCTACCAAAAGCAAGAATAATCCTATTGAGAAAACAGAGGCTGTGATACCAGATGATATGCACGCGCCTAGGCAGCACGTGTAACAAGTTGTTGTGGCCCGATCTTCTCGTAGGATCTGCGAACTTGATAAATTGTCGCCGCGTGACCTGGTGAAGAGGCAGCGCACCGCGAGGCTGTCCACGTGACGAACTACCGAGACAATCACCCTTCCACGTATCGATGAAACAGCCCACGCAATCACGCCCTATAGACGTAAAGGCACGAACTGGGTGAACCGCAGTTCAGCGTTTTACAACTCCCTCAGGAATCGAAAGAACAAATATTGCAAGCCTCTCAAGACTCACGCATAAACAAAACTCCACGAGTTTGTGTATTCTGAATTCAATAAAAATAAGCCCCCCTTTTCATTATCTAGTACAAGATATATATATAGAGATAGGGGCGTTCAGCTTTGAGTAAATGTCTGCATACGCATGCTCTAGTGGATTTCGTGGCTGGTTCGCGCGTCTTTTCAGCTTCTGGCAGCAGTTACTAAAATGAGCATAACTCCTTATTAAGACATCCAAATAATAAACCGTTTGATGGGCTGTAAAGTAGAATTGAAGATGCTTCCATCCAATTATAGAACACCATCTAACTCCTTGTATTCTGTCCGCAGTGATGCTTGGAATTCGTACCATGTGTCAGTCATCTAGCTTCTGGTTGCATTCCCATGCTAAGGTGATGAACCACCATTTTATTCATGCACACCATAAGCTTCTTGGTTCAGATGTCTAGAGGTTTGAATCCATCTTGATCCCATGCTGGTTCATACACTTCATCATTCCTAAGGACATTGACACAAGAATTCAAAAGCATAGGCTCATTCAACATAGACTGATTATTAAACATAAGGTTAGCGTTCACCTGAGAATGAATTTCCTTCTGCAATTGTTTAGCTCTACTCCTTGTAATTGGACTAGCTATATCAAGTGGATTTTCATTTGAAGATGAGTGAATTGAGACGGCCCCACGGGACCTCGTCGGGTGGTGCCGTGTTATGCGGCACCCAACAGCACACGGGTCGATGAACATGCATCATATTACATAAATAGTTTGCGGAAGCGTACAAGAATATTTTACAAATAAGTATATCAGAGTAAACTACAGCGGAAGACTATCACTCTCACGACTCATATCTAAACTAGCAACAAAGAAACGGTCCAGCCCGCGGACGTTTCTTACTAGCAACACAAAGACAATCTGCAGCGGCGAGGATGCTCTTAGAGTAAGCACTCGAAGGTTCCCGAGTCTCATCGGCACCCCTTCTCATAATCAGCGAGTCAATTACCTGCAAAACAACTCGGATAGCATCCGTGAGCATAACGCTCAGCAAGACTTAACCGTCACCCTAAACATGAAACTCTAAGTGAGGTTGTGAACCTAACATAGGATGGCATAAGCATAAGTAAACTCGCCTAAAAGTGAATCCTTACTTTCAGTATTAATTGTAGTATTTTAAGTAACCCTGGGCACGCCACATCGGGAGTCCACAATCAAACAAGAAACGCTTTCCCCCGATGTAAATTGCTCATGGCATAAAAGAATCGAGTTTGCACTAGCCTATTCATCAAGCTCCAATACAAGGTAGAATAATACTTCACATCAATATGATTAGTTCCTTTCTCATGCAAGTTCTTACTACGTCACGACTGTGAGAACAAGTATGCTCGGTCCATTCCGCGAGCGACGGTGATTCGAATCAATAACACCCGGACTACACGACACGTACGCCCGTACTCGACGTTGCCTACAACAACCATCACTGACGTCGTACGTGGCAGCCTTTCCCCCGTTTCACCCCCGCTGAATCGATCAAGTCGCCCCGTACAGTAGCTACTCTCATGGTGCACCTTCCGACGTGAGATGTCATGAGAATATTCCCCACATACTGCACACCGGCCGTCCGCCTGAGGCGACCCGAAAAGTCCCAACGACAGCTTCCCGAGGTACATCGGTTTACTGGGTCCCATATAGCCAGCATGAGTCCGGTACACAACTCAAACTTGTTCAACAGGGCCGCATACGGATCGGTCCTTGACCGACACGGGCAGGTCTACAGCACCCAGGCCCCTATGTCCTGCTGCTCCTACAACCTTCCGGTCTCAACTTTTAACTTGCTAATTCAATTACGAACCAATCCCGTATGCCCCCGTTGTCCCTAAATCTGCGAGTAGCATCTCACCACTCGACTTCTACCGAACCGTACTTAAGCATGGCAGATTCTACGCGGTGAAAGACACCTACCCAATACTCAATGGGTCATTTGGTTATGCAAGAGGAGTATCAATCACTAGACCTAATGCACAGTTCAACTCTTAACCAAAGGTGAATACAAAATAAAAACTTAACAGCTGTTAAATGCAAACCGGAGCTTGCCTGTTTTGCAGGGTAGTCGTATATAACAGTTAGTGTCCTTGCAGATCCACCCTTGACTCCCCGGAGCTTGATCCACTTTGATGAATCACTCCTTTGAGTCCCCTTCGTTGTGGTTCCTATTGAAATGCATATGCATATGTTTCATGGAATGTAATGGAAAGAAGTTATAGAATTACTTTCTTAAGAACAGAGGTTGTGTGGAAAAGCCAAGCATGGCTTGGTTTGCCTCTGTTGTGCAAAGAACAGAATTAAACTAATTTGACCTTAAGGCCCTTAGCTATACACTAACCCTTTTCTCTAATGAACATAATAGATAAGCTGAAAGGATTTGAGTGCAACCGAAGAACAAGAACTCCAATGGCCTCAAAACTTTTACAGCAGGTTCTATACTACCTAAGGATTTAGCTTGCCCAATTGCAGCTAATGTGGAGTCAAATTGTGTCCTCCATAATTCTCACCATACCTCTTATGTATTTTTCCCTTATACATAAGTATGGAGAATAAGAACAGGGAGTTCCAGGACTTATCATGGGCTGATAATTTACATGTGAGTTTTTGATCACATGAGAGTCATCTGGTCCAAAATTCAGCCCTTTTACTTGGGTAGTTCTCCCAGAACAATTCTGTAAGCATTTGTAATCAATAGAATTAATTCTGTAGTAATGTGCATTTTCATGCCCAACTAAGTGAACTACAATTCCAAGTATGTCCCATAGAGCTTGCCTAAATTTTCCTATGATTTTTGGAGCTATGGATTGCTCAGAACAGATTTTTGAAGTGGGAAACATTTTCTGAAAATGTTTCTGGACTCTTATGAACACAGCAGATTGTTTTTAGCAAATTCCTACTCAAATGATCTTCAAATGAGCTGAAAATTTACTATGAGGTCAACAATATGCTAAAGAATATTCTGGCAAAATTTGGGTATTTTTGGATAAACCAAACTCCCTCTATAATTCTTTTTCAGAAAACCTTCCAAGAATTTTCCAGAATTAAATAATTCGTTTCATACAAATTGGGTTGTACCTCTGGATAGTACTCTCTTAGAGGAATCCAACAAAATTTATCTCACTATTTTTGGAGCTTCCTACACCAAGTTATGCATTTTACAAGTTTGCACAACTCTCTGTTTGATTTTAAACAGCACAGTCGCGCGTGGGGCCCACGGGTCAGATGCTTCTTCAACCTCCCGCCAGAGCCCGCGGTGCACACCAGCAGAAACTTGGCATGGCTCGTTCTCCCTCATTTCTCCACCAAATGAGCTCCGGTTTCGCCCTACATGCTCCTGGGAACGTGGCGCAGCTGCCGGGCAAGGTTTTCCCGCATGAAAATGGCTGCAGGTGGGTCGGCACCGGTGGGGCGGCTCGGGAGCTCGACATGGACGCGTTCCCGCGTGTCCAAGGCATCTCCCGGCGAGCTATGATGTCCTACAGCATCCCTATGGTTCTAGGAACACGGAACGTGGATCAGATCATGCAGAAAGTGGCTGCAACCTAGTCCTCACCGTGGACCATGGCAGTTTTGGCCGCCGGCGACGATTTCTCGTCGCCCGGGGCACAGGAGGGTCGGTTTCCCTTGGTTTTCGGCGTGGGAGGGCGCTAGGGCATCTAGTTGCTGTGGTTTGAATTGTGGGAGGTGTGATCAATCGGTTTGGGAGAATTTCCCGAATTACACACATGCTGTTCTACACGTGTACTGGTGCCAAAACTGGAATTCCGGCGAGCCGGCGTCGGGGGAGGGCAAGAGGACGACGGGATGATGATCAGTACCTCCTGGCGCACCTCTGTGACTTCTTGAGCCTGCCGGAGAGGCGCTGGACTGGCCGGGAGACAGGGGCAATGGAGCAGCGCCGGTGAAGGAAAAACAGCGCCCTGCTGATCGTGAGGAGAGGAGCAACTGCTGTTGGCTTGGTCCGAGGAGGGGGAGATAACGTTGCTGAAGCGGTGAGAACCCGCCCTGGGGCGCCAACGCGTGGAGGCCGGCAGCAGGAGCTGTCACCGGCAAGCTGCTCGGTGGCGCTCGCAAGCTGCTCGGGAAAAGTTCCCACCGAGAGCAAAACTTAGTGATTAAGTTTCCTCTTTTAGCTCAATGACATGTGGGTCCCACTCCACATGTACCTCCCAAATATCTGTTTAAGCTGATCTTTTCACTCCCCAAAATGCTAAATTTTAAAAAGGTGGGCTAGAATTTGAATTCTTCAAATTCAGTTTGAATTTGCAAGACTAAATCTTGAATTTGGTTTAAGTTTGCAAATTATCCTCTTTAACTCCTTTTTGAGCCCACCCTACAATTGAAAAGTTGGTGATAACCTTTTCCCTAAAAACTTAACTATATGGCTGCATGTTAATTCAAAGTTTTTAGGTCACCATATGTGTGAACTTTGAATTTTCAAATCTGAATTTTAAACTCACATGCAAAGAGGTATTTGACTCCTTATTGGTCCAACACTTTTAAGTAAAAAGGTGAACCTCATGTTGGATGTTCATCCATGTATTACCTTGCATGAAGAAAAGTTTTAGCAAGTCCCATTTTTCATGTCTTTGCCACACATATGAACTCAAACTTTAGTTTTTATTCATACACGTTTTTGGGACTTTTACATTCCTCCCCCCTTAAAAGAATCTCGTCCCGAGATTACAAAAGAGGAACGCGACGGGAGAGGTAATTACAAACTGTACAAAGATAAAAGTTCCGGGTAGTTGGTGCGGAGATAATCTTCACTTTCCCACGTCGCCTCTTCCGCGATGTGATTACTCCACAGTACCTTGAAAAATCGGATCGTCCGGTTCCGGGTTACCCGGGTCTTTTCATCCAAAATCTGGACCGGTCGCTCGGTGTAGGTCAAGTCCGGTTTCAATTCATCGATGTCCTCAGTGCGAACAGCAGCGGTGAATTTGAGGCACTTCCGCAGCTGTGATACATGAAATACATCATGAATACCCGCTAGACTTGCTGGTAACTCCAGCCGGTAGGCTACGGGTCCGCACTTCTCCGTGATAGCAAAAGGACCAATAAAACGGGGAGCGAGTTTCCCCTTTACACCGAACCGGTGAATTCCCTTCATCGGAGATACACGAAGATATACGTGCTCTCCGACGTCAAAATGTAACGGCCTACGCCTTTGATCGGCGTAGCTCTTCTGTCGGGATTGGGCAGCCTTTAAGTTCTCTTGTATCAACCGAACTCGGTCTTCGGCTTCGTTGACAAGATCAATCCCAAACAGAACTCTTTCGCCGGACTCGCACCAATTCAGTGGTGTGCGACACTTCCGGCCATAGAGAGCTTCATACGGTGCCATTCTAATACCCGCTTGATAACCGTTGTTGTATGAAAACTCCGCCAGCGGTAGGTGATCGTCCCAATTCCTACCGTGGTGGATGGCACATGCTCTCAACATGTCCTCGAGCACTTGATTCACCCTCTCAGTTTGTCCATCGGTTTGAGGGTGATATGCGGAGCTTCTAATTAGCTTGGTGCCCAACGAGGCATGCAGCTGCTCCCAAAACCGAGCAACGAACAACGCACCTCGATCTGAGATGATGGTCTTCGGGACACCATGTGAACATATAATTCTGGAGATGAATAACTCCGCATATTGCCTTGCTCGATAATGAGTGTTCACCGGTATGAAATGAGCCGACTTTGTCAACCGGTCGACGATCACCCATATCGAGTCATGCTTCTTGGATGTGAGCGGTAATCCGACGATGAAGTCCATACTCACATCCTCCCATTTCCATGCCGGTATCTTCAAAGGTTGTAGCGGTCCGGCTTTCCGCATATGATCAGCCTTGACCCGTCTACACGTATCACACTCGGATACGTATTTAGCAATCTCCCTCTTCATCCTCGTCCACCAAAATTTCTGTTTCAAATCTTGGTACATCTTGTTACTTCCAGGATGAATGGAAAACTTAGACAGGTGGGCTTCATCCAAGATCTTCTTCCGGAGTTTCATATTACGCGGTACCACTATACGGTCTTTAAACCATATCGTACCGTTCCCATCCTTCAGGAAGCATTTCATCTCTCCGTTGTCGAGTCTTCTCCGTATGTGTGACATACCTCTGTCTCTTCTTTGAACCTCAACAATCTCTTCACGGATTGTTGGAATGAGCGCGAGATTATAAAGCGCGCCATACGGAATGACACGGAGGCTGGGTTCTTCATCTTCCAACTCAGCAACCGCTAAGTTGTGAACGTGGGCTTTCCGACTAAGCGCGTCGGCAACCACGTTTGCTTTTCCCGGGTGATAGTGGATCTCAATTTCATAATCTTTTATAAGCTCCAACCATCTCCGTTGTCTCATATTCAGCTCCTTCTGCGTGAAGATGTACTTCAGGCTCTTATGGTCGGTGTAGAGGTGAACAAGATTACCCAGTAGGTAATGCCTCCACATCTTCAATGCCAACACCACTGCAGCAAGCTCAAGATCGTGAGTTGGATAATGCTGCTCGTGGTTTCGCAGTTGACGAGACCCATAGGCGACTACACGCCCTTCTTGCATCAGAACGCAGCCGAGACCGATGCCGGATGCATCGCAGTATACATCAAATGGCTTCGTCGTGTCCGGCTGAGCAAGAACTGGAGCCGTTGTGAGATGTTTCACCAAAGTTTTGAATGCGGCTTCACAGGCTGCATTCCACAGGTATTTAGTACCCTTCTTCAGCAGCTCCGTCATTGGTTTAGCAATCTTTGAGAAGCTCGGAATAAACCTCCGATAATAACCCGCTAAACCTAGGAAACTTCGGACCTCGTGGATAGATTTGGGAGATTCCCACTTCAGCACTTGTTCAATTTTGCTGGGATCCACGGCAATGCCCTCTGCTGAAATGATATGGCCTAGGAAAGGCACTTGATCAATCCAAAATTCGCACTTGCTGAACTTGGCATATAATTGGTGCTCCCGCAACCGTTGTAGCACAATGCGCAGATGTTCAGCATGCTCTTCTTCAGATTTGGAGTAAACCAATATGTCGTCGATGAATACCACGACGAACTTGTCTAGTTCCGGCATGAACACAGAATTCATCAAATACATAAAGTGTGCCGGAGCGTTGGTTAGCCCAAATGACATGACGAGGTACTCGTAGAGTCCGTATCTCGTCGAGAAAGCTGTCTTCGGTATGTCCTCCGGTCGGATCTTGATTTGATGATAGCCCGACCGAAGATCCATCTTCGAAAATACCTTTGCACCCACAAGTTGATCAAACAGAATGTCAATGCGGGGCAAAGGATACTTGTTCTTGATCGTGACAGCATTGAGAGGACGATAATCAACACATAGCCGTAGTGTTTCGTCCTTCTTCTTAACGAACAGCGCTGAGCAACCCCAAGGTGAAGAACTTGGTCGTATGAAACCCTTGCTCATGAGTTCATTCAGTTGCTCTTTCAACTCCGCTAGCTCGTTAGGTGCCATCTTGTAAGGCCTTCGTGAAATAGGCGTCGTTCCCGGTGCCAGTTCAATTTTGAACTCGACGTCCCGTTCGGGCGGCATGCCCGGTAAGTCATCGGGAAATACGTCGGGATAATCACGTACCACCGGAATATCTTCAATCTTCAGCGCTTCCGTGTGGTAGGCCTCTACCCTATCTGGATCTTCGCTGTCTAAAAACAGCGTGTGCTGTCCGTGAATCGGCGAGTCAATCTGGATAGTCCGGTTACCGATATTGAGAACGGCACCGTGACGATTTAACCAAGACATCCCCAATATAATGTCTATCTTCTGCCTATCCAACATAATCAGGGCTGTTGGGTATATTTTTCCGCCCAAACACAAAGCTGCTCGGGACACAATCTGATTGGCAGAGATATTTCCTCCCGGTGAACGTATGAGAAAATTCGTTGTGGGAGTATTGGTGGATAATTGGTGCTGATCCACGCATGTTTTGCTGATAAAATTGTGGGTTGCACCTGAATCAAAAAGTACCAATACGGGCACGTCCTTGAGAGTAAACATGCCCGCTAACACCGGTGCTCCCTCCGGGACATCCTCAATCGCAAGATGTTGCACACTCCCGGATTGCAATGCTGTTATGTTGACTGGAGCAGGTGGCGGCATACCACCTGATGATGATGGCTGTCTGGTGTTTACCAACTTCTCCCGGCATTCCTGCCTAAAATGCCCAAAACGGTGGCAATAAGAACACGGAGGTTTCCCCGGTTCTTCGTTGACTGGTGGTTGAGAAGTTGAGGCACTTGGCTGCAGCAATGATGCAACAGGTATCATTCGTTGCTGCGGAAATGGCGCTGCTTCAAGATAAGATTCTTGAGCAGGAAATCTGTACGGAGTTGATCTCCCTGGTGCTTGCCATATCTCCTCGGATGGTGCGTGATACACCACACGGTATTTACGAGGAACGATTGGTGTGTCTTCTTGCACATCCTCCCGGTCCCTCTTCTCTGCTTGACACTCAAGTGTCGCTTGTTCTTGCAGCAGAGCAGCACTGATCAACTCGGTGTAACTGCCTTGATTGAACAAAGCTAACTTCTCTTTTAGTATGGCACTCAAGCCATAGAAAAAGTAGTCACACATTGCAGCTTCGCTCGTCGCATAAGCAGGAGCGTATTGTGCTAGAAGATTGAATCGTCTGACATAATCGAGGACACTCATGTCCCCCTGCTTCAAGTTTCTGAATTCTTGCTGTTGGGCCTTGATAAAACCCATAGGAATGTGACGAGCACGGAATGCTTCACGAAATTCCGTCCATTCCACTTGATGGCCTTCCGGAACGGTGGCGAGATACGCAAACCACCAATTTCCGGCGGCTCCATGGAGCTGTTGAGCTGCAAATGATGTCTTCTGATACTCGTCACACTCAAACACTCCAAACTTGGACTCCATAACTCGAAGCCACTGATCAGCTTCCACTGGTTCATGGGCTTCCGTGAAGATCGGCGGTTGTGTCGCCAAGAAATCCAAGTAGGCGTTCCGAGGTGGAACGTCCTGTTGTGCACGCTGGAGTAAGCCCTGTTGTACCAAGGCTTGGAGTAGTCTTGTGTTCTCTTGACTTGACTCGACCATCTGAGCCATGATATCCGCCCATACCGTTGATGGCGGTGCCCCTGGTGGAGTCGAGTCATCACCGTCTCGATGAGAACCTCCAGTCCTACTCGGAGAATGAGTTCGCACCATACTGCAAAAGCATAATTTTGAGGGGAGTCACCACTTGATCTAGCAGTATGTGAAAGTATGTAAAACATGAACATGCTAAAACTTTATGTAAGCATAACAAAATTTCATGTTTACACATCTTTCTAAAGCCAACATATCCAGTCCCTCATTCGGTACAAAACAGACCCTTCTGTACTTAACCCAGAATTTGATCCATTTATTAGCATTTTCATAACTCAAGTTGAATACCAAAGTTAAAGTTAACTTCAGTATATTTTCAACGAGTACTCACATGCCCCTAGATCATTTCTGAAACAGAAGTTAGGATTGTTCAAAGTTGACAGAATTTCTGGCTAAAATTTGCCAGCACCTCCTTTGTATGTGGCTGTTTTCATCACAGTTTTACATACAACTGGGGTACAATTCTGAACAAACTATGAACTACAAAATCGTTGCAAATTTCCTAACCTTTCCAACGGTGTATCATATGACCCTTAGAAATTTTCTACAGACTGTGACGGCTAATTTACAGCAACATCCAGAGAAGTCTGCAGCTGCTCTGTTTTCTGAACAGTTTGCATTCATCTGGACGTTCAACCAAGTTGGTGTCGGATTTGGCTCTGGAGTTCTACAGAAAACTTGTAGAGCACTTAATAAACTTTCCAGAACTGTATCAAACACTTCCATTGGGTCAAACTAATCAGAGTTATGCTCTGTTAAAGTTCGGAAAAACTTCTGCCAGGACAGAGCACTCTGTTTTTGAGATCAAAAGAAGCCTCGTAATTCTCTTCTTTGAAACTTAGTTCAAATGAAGAGTTCAGTAACTAACATGTGCTTTATCACATCCATTTTTAGTTTGAAAGTTAGTCATGAATGATTTCATCATAGGTAAGAATACTATCCAGTGTAGTACGGTGACGATGCACCGTAAGACATATGACGGTACTACGTTGCCTCACCAAAGAAAAACCTAACCGGATTACACCGGCATATACGTATCATTAGGTGGCACTAAAACGGTCACTCGCAAACGTGTTCTACACGCACTAAGGTTTTTCGTGGTTAGTACCTACATAAAACACACTCAATCATCAGGTTCGGCTGCACACCGAACCCGGTATTCATAACAGTTTGTACACCCGGCCGTCGTCACTCGCCCAGGTGTTCTCAAGCCAAGCACGCCTTGAGCTACGTGTTCACGTTACTGACCACGTGACGGGGTCTCCCAAATTGCACCACGCACGCCAGGGAAGACGTTGCTCGAATACCCCAAACGACATGAAGAGTCGTAGAGGATACTAGAGCGGGTCGGGTTACCTGCCACCCGTGGGGCTCCACCCTTCAGCTTGTGCGCACTGGTGGACAGCGCATACGTGCACCCCCCAAGACATAAACGTCCCGAGATGCACGATTTTCCGACATAACAATAGGTTAGCTTGCCACCTACATATTATGCTAATAGTAGTCCTTATGTGGGCCTAGTACCGTTATCTCACCGTATCCTAAGTTTTTGACATAATATGATGCTCAATCCGTGCTCTGTTCCCAACGAGGCTCTGATACCACGCTGAGACGGCCCCACGGGACCTCGTCGGGTGGTGCCGTGTTATGCGGCACCCAACAGCACACGGGTCGATGAACATGCATCATATTACATAAATAGTTTGCGGAAGCGTACAAGAATATTTTACAAATAAGTATATCAGAGTAAACTACAGCGGAAGACTATCACTCTCACGACTCATATCTAAACTAGCAACAAAGAAACGGTCCAGCCCGCGGACGTTTCTTACTAGCAACACAAAGACAATCTGCAGCGGCGAGGATGCTCTTAGAGTAAGCACTCGAAGGTTCCCGAGTCTCATCGGCACCCCTTCTCATAATCAGCGAGTCAATTACCTGCAAAACAACTCGGATAGCATCCGTGAGCATAACGCTCAGCAAGACTTAACCGTCACCCTAAACATGAAACTCTAAGTGAGGTTGTGAACCTAACATAGGATGGCATAAGCATAAGTAAACTCGCCTAAAAGTGAATCCTTACTTTCAGTATTAATTGCAGTATTTTAAGTAACCCTGGGCACGCCACATCGGGAGTCCACAATCAAACAAGAAACGCTTTCCCCCGATGTAAATTGCTCATGGCATAAAAGAATCGAGTTTGCACTAGCCTATTCATCAAGCTCCAATACAAGGTAGAATAATACTTCACATCAATATGATTAGTTCCTTTCTCATGCAAGTTCTTACTACGTCACGACTGTGAGAACAAGTATGCTCGGTCCATTCCGCGAGCGACGGTGATTCGAATCAATAACACCCGGACTACACGACACGTACGCCCGTACTCGACGTTGCCTACAACAACCATCACTGACGTCGTACGTGGCAGCCTTTCCCCCGTTTCACCCCCGCTGAATCGATCAAGTCGCCCCGTACAGTAGCTACTCTCATGGTGCACCTTCCGACGTGAGATGTCATGAGAATATTCCCCACATACTGCACACCGGCCGTCCGCCTGAGGCGACCCGAAAAGTCCCAACGACAGCTTCCCGAGGTACATCGGTTTACTGGGTCCCATATAGCCAGCATGAGTCCGGTACACAACTCAAACTTGTTCAACAGGGCCGCATACGGATCGGTCCTTGACCGACACGGGCAGGTCTACAGCACCCAGGCCCCTATGTCCTGCTGCTCCTACAACCTTCCGGTCTCAACTTTTAACTTGCTAATTCAATTACGAACCAATCCCGTATGCCCCCGTTGTCCCTAAATCTGCGAGTAGCATCTCACCACTCGACTTCTACCGAACCGTACTTAAGCATGGCAGATTCTACGCGGTGAAAGACACCTACCCAATACTCAATGGGTCATTTGGTTATGCAAGAGGAGTATCAATCACTAGACCTAATGCACAGTTCAACTCTTAACCAAAGGTGAATACAAAATAAAAACTTAACAGCTGTTAAATGCAAACCGGAGCTTGCCTGTTTTGCAGGGTAGTCGTATATAACAGTTAGTGTCCTTGCAGATCCACCCTTGACTCCCCGGAGCTTGATCCACTTTGATGAATCACTCCTTTGAGTCCCCTTCGTTGTGGTTCCTATTGAAATGCATATGCATATGTTTCATGGAATGTAATGGAAAGAAGTTATAGAATTACTTTCTTAAGAACAGAGGTTGTGTGGAAAAGCCAAGCATGGCTTGGTTTGCCTCTGTTGTGCAAAGAACAGAATTAAACTAATTTGACCTTAAGGCCCTTAGCTATACACTAACCCTTTTCTCTAATGAACATAATAGATAAGCTGAAAGGATTTGAGTGCAACCGAAGAACAAGAACTCCAATGGCCTCAAAACTTTTACAGCAGGTTCTATACTACCTAAGGATTTAGCTTGCCCAATTGCAGCTAATGTGGAGTCAAATTGTGTCCTCCATAATTCTCACCATACCTCTTATGTATTTTTCCCTTATACATAAGTATGGAGAATAAGAACAGGGAGTTCCAGGACTTATCATGGGCTGATAATTTACATGTGAGTTTTTGATCACATGAGAGTCATCTGGTCCAAAATTCAGCCCTTTTACTTGGGTAGTTCTCCCAGAACAATTCTGTAAGCATTTGTAATCAATAGAATTAATTCTGTAGTAATGTGCATTTTCATGCCCAACTAAGTGAACTACAATTCCAAGTATGTCCCATAGAGCTTGCCTAAATTTTCCTATGATTTTTGGAGCTATGGATTGCTCAGAACAGATTTTTGAAGTGGGAAACATTTTCTGAAAATGTTTCTGGACTCTTATGAACACAGCAGATTGTTTTTAGCAAATTCCTACTCAAATGATCTTCAAATGAGCTGAAAATTTACTATGAGGTCAACAATATGCTAAAGAATATTCTGGCAAAATTTGGGTATTTTTGGATAAACCAAACTCCCTCTATAATTCTTTTTCAGAAAACCTTCCAAGAATTTTCCAGAATTAAATAATTCGTTTCATACAAATTGGGTTGTACCTCTGGATAGTACTCTCTTAGAGGAATCCAACAAAATTTATCTCACTATTTTTGGAGCTTCCTACACCAAGTTATGCATTTTACAAGTTTGCACAACTCTCTGTTTGATTTTAAACAGCACAGTCGCGCGTGGGGCCCACGGGTCAGATGCTTCTTCAACCTCCCGCCAGAGCCCGCGGTGCACACCAGCAGAAACTTGGCATGGCTCGTTCTCCCTCATTTCTCCACCAAATGAGCTCCGGTTTCGCCCTACATGCTCCTGGGAACGTGGCGCAGCTGCCGGGCAAGGTTTTCCCGCATGAAAATGGCTGCAGGTGGGTCGGCACCGGTGGGGCGGCTCGGGAGCTCGACATGGACGCGTTCCCGCGTGTCCAAGGCATCTCCCGGCGAGCTATGATGTCCTACAGCATCCCTATGGTTCTAGGAACACGGAACGTGGATCAGATCATGCAGAAAGTGGCTGCAACCTAGTCCTCACCGTGGACCATGGCAGTTTTGGCCGCCGGCGACGATTTCTCGTCGCCCGGGGCACAGGAGGGTCGGTTTCCCTTGGTTTTCGGCGTGGGAGGGCGCTAGGGCATCTAGTTGCTGTGGTTTGAATTGTGGGAGGTGTGATCAATCGGTTTGGGAGAATTTCCCGAATTACACACATGCTGTTCTACACGTGTACTGGTGCCAAAACTGGAATTCCGGCGAGCCGGCGTCGGGGGAGGGCAAGAGGACGACGGGATGATGATCAGTACCTCCTGGCGCACCTCTGTGACTTCTTGAGCCTGCCGGAGAGGCGCTGGACTGGCCGGGAGACAGGGGCAATGGAGCAGCGCCGGTGAAGGAAAAACAGCGCCCTGCTGATCGTGAGGAGAGGAGCAACTGCTGTTGGCTTGGTCCGAGGAGGGGGAGATAACGTTGCTGAAGCGGTGAGAACCCGCCCTGGGGCGCCAACGCGTGGAGGCCGGCAGCAGGAGCTGTCACCGGCAAGCTGCTCGGTGGCGCTCGCAAGCTGCTCGGGAAAAGTTCCCACCGAGAGCAAAACTTAGTGATTAAGTTTCCTCTTTTAGCTCAATGACATGTGGGTCCCACTCCACATGTACCTCCCAAATATCTGTTTAAGCTGATCTTTTCACTCCCCAAAATGCTAAATTTTAAAAAGGTGGGCTAGAATTTGAATTCTTCAAATTCAGTTTGAATTTGCAAGACTAAATCTTGAATTTGGTTTAAGTTTGCAAATTATCCTCTTTAACTCCTTTTTGAGCCCACCCTACAATTGAAAAGTTGGTGATAACCTTTTCCCTAAAAACTTAACTATATGGCTGCATGTTAATTCAAAGTTTTTAGGTCACCATATGTGTGAACTTTGAATTTTCAAATCTGAATTTTAAACTCACATGCAAAGAGGTATTTGACTCCTTATTGGTCCAACACTTTTAAGTAAAAAGGTGAACCTCATGTTGGATGTTCATCCATGTATTACCTTGCATGAAGAAAAGTTTTAGCAAGTCCCATTTTTCATGTCTTTGCCACACATATGAACTCAAACTTTAGTTTTTATTCATACACGTTTTTGGGACTTTTACATGAATGCTAGGCATGACCTCATTAGAGTTGTAGAACGCCGAACTGCGGTTCACTCAGTTTGTGCCTTTACGTCTATAGGGCGTGATTGTGTGGGCTGTTTCGTCGATACGTGGAAGGGTGATTGTCTCGGTAGTTCGTCACATGGACAGCCTCGCGGTGCGCTGCCTCTTCACCAGGTCACGCAGCGACAATTTATCAAGTTCGCAGATCCTACGAGAAGATCGGGCCACAACAACTTGTTACATGTGCTGCCTAGGCGTGTACATATCATATGGTATCAGAGCCTCCGTTTCCTCAGTAGGATTATTCTTGCTGTTGGTAGGATAGATTTTTATATACCTACTGTCCACTAATAGCCAAAAAGAAAACCTACAGCCCAAATTCATACGTGCTACTGATTTTATAGTTTGCTTTATCGAGTTTTAATCCTTTAAGATTTGTCTAGTTGCTGAATTTTTTTTCTTTTCCACATCGCTCTAGTTGTTATCTTTGTTTTAATCATCAAATCGCTTGCTGCATATACCCACCCATCCCACCCTTGTTTTCTACCCGCCACAATTCTCCACCTGAGTTTCTTGTTTTTATGCTGCACCATCCATCTTAGTTGATCCTTATGCGCCCCTTTAGTTGAAAGTTGTGCTACACTTGTCACAAAGGTTAAAAGAAAAGATGTATATGGGTCCAAAGAAAGATTGAAAACAACGAGTTCTTGCTCAAAAAAAAAGAGGAAAAAAGAAATAAAAGAGAATTGTATTCAGCACATCCAAAGGGGTTTGGGCAACAATAAGTTTTGGTTGATGCATTTGGTGTTCATCTATCCACTTCCTACATCTTGTTTCTACATCTTTGTGCATCTTTTCCTTTATATTCAGCAACTTAGACTTGCGTTTTTGGATTATTATTCGGTTTTGCATCACTACATTTTTCAGCGCATTCCACTTACATATTAC
Organism: Neostapfia colusana; assembly: GCA_030760725.1. Lineage (NCBI taxonomy): Eukaryota > Viridiplantae > Streptophyta > Magnoliopsida > Poales > Poaceae > Neostapfia > Neostapfia colusana. The sequence goes on along the minus strand of JASWHV010000001.1, from coordinate 35,443,864 downwards.
CCCACCAAGCTCCACTTAAAACGCACCGTGAGTTGTTGTACCGTCGTCGCTGTTACAATCACTCTTCCACTACAAATTACAGCCCGGTTCTTGCTCTTTTCAGGGAGAGAAAGAACTTGTTTTGTCAGTGATGATGGAGTGATTCCATATATATTTTGTCCTATTACTTTATTCCTTTGTTACTAACATGGCAAGAAATGAAGATTCCCCTTCTCACACTGTTTCTGGTCAAGAAATTCAGGAAATGCGTGCACAAATGCAACAATTGATGCAGGGGATGCAAGCGCTTCAACGATCACTACAGCAACAACACGGGGAGCATCCACCTCATGATGATGAACACATTGAGGATGATGATCAACATGCCGGTGGCGGTGGTGGTGGTCGTGGCCGAGGATTCACTGCTGGTTTTGATAACTTTGCAGGTGGCCGTGGCCGAGGATTTGCTGCTGGTTTTGGTCATGCACGATGTGTTCCTGTTGGGCATCCTCCTGATTTTGATGCTGAAACATTTTACAATTATAGTGCTGAACATGGAGGTGATCCTTAGTGTCACCGTGGTGCATATGCTGATCATGGTGGTGACAACTTTGACCATTTTGGAGCCCGTGGTCGTTATGGTGATCACCGTCGACGTCATCATGAACGACATCATAATGATGATGGTTTGGGCAATGTTAAAGTGTCCATTCCTCCATTCGGCGGCAAGGAGAATGCTGATGATTACTTTAAATGGGAAACCAAAGTAGAGCAACTATTTGATTTGTATGAATACCCTGCTGAAGAGAAGACAAAGCTTGCAGCCATTGAGTTTAAAGGCTATGCCATAACTTGGTGAAATCAGATCCGTACTGAATATCAAAGAGTTGGGCATGTTCGTATAACTTGGGAAGACATGAAGAGGGAAATGCGATGTCGTTTTGTTCCTGCATATTATTCTCGTGACCTACATTTGAAGCTGAAACGTCTTGTGCAAGGTACTCGTACTGTTGAAGAATATTTTCAAGAATTGGAAATGTGTTTACTTCGTACAAGGATAACTGAAGATGAGGAATCCAGAATGACCCGGTTTATGGTTGGCCTCAATAAATCCATTGCTGATAAAGTGGATATGACAAATTACACTTGTCTCACTGAGTTGGTTCATTTTGCAAAGAGGGCTGAATGGCAAGTTGCTACGTCTTACAAATACAATGCTTCGTGGCGTCATTCCCAACAGCAAGGGGATGCCACTCCTCAATTCCAATAGCAAGGAGCTGCAACGCCCAAATCCTCATCTCGTGGAACAAATAGATCAATTCCACCTTCTTCCAAACAATTGGATACGAAAGGTAAAGCTGTGAGTTCAAATCAGCCCACTTCTTCTACTGCAACCACCCAATGCAAGACAAGCAAGATTGAGTGTTTTAAGTGTGGTGGTCATGGGCATAAACAAGCTGAATGTCCCAATCGTCGTACTATTATTGCCCTTGCTGATGATTCTTATGATTCACAAAGTGAAGAGGAGGACGAGCTTGCCAATGTATTTGCAGATTTTAATCTTGACACTTGTGAGTATTCAGCAGAGGATGGTATATTTGAGCTAGATCTGAATTGTTTAGCAATTCAACCTATTCCAACTTTTGTTCCCAATGACATGTTACAAGATGTTATTTCTCCATCTTCTGATGAGATTACTAGTGCTAATTTTGATGAGTTGCTTGCTGATTTCCTTTCTTTCGAGCCTTCTACAATGAATACACCATCTCCTTCTTTGGTGGTTAGGAGAGTTCTTTCCACTCAGTTTGTTGCAGCTGAACAAGGACAACGCCATAATTTATTTCAGTCCTGATGCAAAGTGCAAGGCCAAGTGTGCCGTTTCATCATAGATGGTGGGAGCTGCAATAATATTGTTAGTGCTTTACTAGTTGAGAAGCTTGGTTTGCAGCCACATCGCCATCCACATCCGTACCATATGCAATGGCTGAATAATTCCGTGACAGTTAAGGTTTCAGCCATGAATCGTTTGTCATTTTCCATTGGTGGTTATCATGGAGAGGTGGATTGTGATATTGTCCCCATGCAAGCATGCCATTTGCTGCTTGGTCGGCCCTGGCAATTTGATGTGGACTCTGTGCATTTTGGACGGTCTAACAAATACACTTTCATTCACAATGACAAGAAGGTGGTTCTTGTTCCATTATCTCCAGAGGAGATACATACTTCAGATATGGCTCGCAAGAAAAGAGAGGAATCAGACAAAACAAAATTAAGCGAGACCCTCAACCCAAGTAAGGGAGAGAGTTCTAACCCGTCCAGCCACATAAAGCCTCATGGCAATCCTAAATAGTCATACCACACTGAGTGTCTCTTTGTGAGCAAGAGTGATTTGAGAGAAGTGATGGACACCACAGCCCCATTCTTTGTGCTCTTGCACAAGGAGGTCCTACTTTCAACTCACGATTTACCTTCATCGCTGCCTAGTGTTGTTCTTGATCTCACTATGTGGAATTGAGCATCAAATTGATTTGGTACTAGGTGCTTCGCTTCCAAATCATCCAACCTACCGCACCAATTCTGAAGAAACAAAGGAAATTCAGCGACAGGTAAAAGAGCTTTTGGATAAAGGGTATGTTCGTGAATCCTTATCACCATGTGCAGTTCCCGTTCTTTTAGTCCCAAAAAAAGATGGCTCTTGGCGCATGTGTGTTGATTGTCGTACTATCAATGCTATAACTGTTCGATATCGCCATCCCATTCCACGACTCGATGACATGTTAGATGAATTGAGTGGTTCTATCATTTTCACCAAGATAGATTTGCGTAGTGGTTATCATCAAATCCACATGAAACTTGGTGATGAATGGAAAATAGCGTTTAAAACTAAATTTGGTCTCTATGAATGGCTTGTGATGCCATTTGGCTTGACAAATGCTCCTTCAACTTTTATGCGCTTAATGAATCATGTTTTACGAGCTTTCATTGGCAAGTTTGTAGTTGTTTATTTTGATGATATTCTGATCTATAGCAAATTATTTGATGACCATCTTGATCATATCCGTCAAGTACTTGCTGTTTTGAGGGGAGAGAAATTGTATGGCAACATTGCTAAGTGCACTTTTTGCACAGACCGTGTTGTTTTCCTTGGCTTTGTTATTTCTGCAAATGGTATTCAGGTTGATGAAGAGAAGGTTGAAGCAATAAAGGATTGGCCTACACCGGTAAATGTGAGCCAAGTTCAAAGCTTTCATGGTCTTGCAAGTGTCTATAGGCGTTTTGTCAAAGATTTTAGCACTCTCGCTGCACCACTTAACAATCTCACAAAGAAGGATGTTCTATTCAAATGGGGACATGACGAAGACCAAGCATTTCAAACGCTAAAAACAAAGCTTTGTGAAGCACCGCTGCTGTAACTTCCTGATTTTGGTAAGAAATTTGAGATCGAATGTGATGCAAGTGGTATTGGCATAGGAGGTGTACTGCTGCAAGAAGATAAACCTGTTGCCTACTTTTATGAAAAGCTAAATGGTCCACATCTGAATTACTCAGTTTATGACAAGGAGCTTTATGCGTTAGTTCGCGTTTTGGAAGTTTGGCAACATTACTTGTTAACTAAAGAATTTGTAATTCATTCTAATCATGAAGCTTTGAAATATCTTAAAAGTCAAGGCAAGTTAAACCGTCGACATGCTAAATGGATTGAGTTCATTGAAATGTTTCCCTATGTTGTCAAACATAAGCGTGGTTAAGATAACATTGTTGCCGATGCCTTGTCTAGAAGATGTGCGTTGACTACACAACTAGATTCAAAAGTGCTTGGTTTGGAATCCATTAAAACACTTTATGCTGCTGATGCTGATTTTAAAGAACCATTCTCTCGTTGCATTGATGGAAAAGGTTGGGATAAATATTATACACATGATGGCTTCTTGTTTCGGACTAACAAAATATGCATCCCAGCTTGCTCGATTCGTCAAGTTCTTTTGCAGGAAGCACATGCAAGTGTACTAGCTGGTCATTTTGGTGTCAAAAAGACATTGGACATGCTCTCTGATCATTTCTTTTGGCCACATATGCGACGTGATGTCCAGCGGCACGTTGGGTGCTGCATCATTTGCTTGAAAGCTGATGAACCCAACGGGTACGAGGGACGCCCTATCTTTCGATGAGAGATGTTGGTAATGAACGAATTTGGTGGAGGCCGACGTTGGCTGCCCGACTACCACAACCAGAATGGTGTGGCGCCTTGAGCGACAGTTACACCGTCTCCTGGTAACTACGATTTGGGTGGAGGTCGACGTTGTGCTACCCGACTACAACAACCACAAGGATGCTGCGCCTTAGCGATAGTTACACCGGCTCCTGTTGTTGCTGTACTTGCCGTGCCAAGAACAGCCTTGAACCTGCAAGCAATCGAAGAACAAGCAAGAACAAGATAACAAGCAAACACTCACGGGTTTGAAAAAGTTGGGGTTATGATTCAAGTAATCGAAAGGTCTCGTCGACACTTGCGTTACAAGGAATTAGCAATGGCTAAACTTACAGAAAACAAAACCACACCCTGTCAAGGAGCTCTTGGACTACTTAAATAGGGGAGGGAAGAGGGGAATTCGTCCAGCAACAAAGGTAGGACGTGATCTCCCTTATTCCCTTCCTTTTTTTGTGATAGACTACCATTTAATAGGGAAAGAAAGAGGGAAACCCATCCAGCAGCAAGGCAGGATATGATTTCCTCTATTTCTTTCCTTATTATAGCACATCTATCTTTAAATGGGGGAAGAAAGAGGGAATTTCGTCCAGCAGCAAAGTTGGACGAGATATCCCTTATTTCTTTCCTTATTTGTCTAAATCTCTCTTTATTACATGGCCCCAGCCTCAAGATTTCTCCTCGGGTGGAGCAGCCTTTATTGCATTAATCCCTCCATCCCTCCTAGCTGGATCAATTCCCAAGCACCTAATAATAACAAGGTCATCACAAGGCTTTAATAGGTCCCCATTTGAAGGATAATTACTTTGAACAGCCAGGGATGAATTCACCTGATAATTAAGTTGACGTGCACGAGCGCGTGTCATTGGACCTTGATTAGCTGAGAGTGGTGAATGGGCTGGTGTTGTGGTTGTATCAACGGTAGCGATGTCCGCATCATCCTCCCCTTCTTGCAATTGAGTCGTCCTCGACTCAAATGTGTCTTCCTCGCCCATATATGGTTTCAAATCTGCAATATTAAAAGAGGAAGTAACCCCAAAATGTGCAGGCAACTCAATTTCATATGCATTATCATTAATTTTTCGAAGCACTTTGAAGGGTCCAGCAGCTCTAGGTAGTATTTAGATTTTCTCAAATCATGAAATCTATCCTTTCTCAAATGCACCCAAACCAAATCACCAGGTTCAAGAGTAACATGCTTCCTACCCTTGCTACCGGCTTGTTGATACTTAGCGTTCATGCTCTCAGTGTTTGCTTTAGTTTGCTCATGCATTTTAAGAATTAATTCAGCACGGCGAGAAGCATCAAAATTCAATTTCTCTGAAGGTGGCAGAGCCAAAAAATCAATGGGAGCACGAGGAATAAAACCATATACAATCTGAAAAGGGCACAATTTAGTAGTAGACTGCAGCGAACGATTGTAAGCAAATTCAATATGAGGCAAACATTCTTCCCATAATTTGATGTTATGTTTCAGAACAGCCCTTAGCATGGTAGATAAACTACGGTTCACTACTTCGGTCTGTCCATCAGTTTGAGGGTGACAAGTGGTAGAAAAGAGTAATTTTGTCCCCAACTTAGCCCATAAGGTTTTCCAAAAATGACTAAGGAATTTGGCATCTCTATCTGAAACAATAGTGTTTGGAACCCCATGCAAACGAACAACTTCTCGAAAGAACAAATCAGCAATATGGGTAGCATCATCAGTTTTGTGGCATGGTATGAAATGTGCCATTTTAGAAAATCTGTCGACAACAACAAAAATACTATCCCTCCCCTTCTTTGTTCTAAGCAATCCTAAAACAAAATCCATAGAAACATCCTCCCATGGAGCACTAGGAACAGGAAGAGGCATGTATAAACCATGTGGATTAAGACGGGACTTAGCTTTTTGACAGGTGGTGCAACGAGCAACAAACCGCTCCACAACTCTCCTCATCTTTGGCCAAAAGAAATGGCTTGCTAAGATGTCTTCCGTCTTGTTGACACCAAAGTGTCCCATCAATCCTCCACCATGTGCTTCCTGCAATAGTAAGATACGCATAGAACCATCTGGAATGCACAATTTGTTAGATCGAAACACAAAACCATTAGTGAGAACAAACTTGTTCCATGTTTTTCCTTCTTTACATTGCAGCAGCACATCTTTGAAATCAGCATCAAAAGCATATTGTTCTTTAATTGTTTCCAAGCCAAAAATCTTAAAATCAAGTTGGGACAACATATTGTAACGGCGAGATAAGGCATCCGCAATGACATTATCTTTCCCTTTCTTATGTTTGATGACATAAGGAAAGGACTCAATGAATTCTACCCACTTGGCACGGGTTCAGATTAGTTTGGATCTTAATGTGCTTCAAAGATTCATGATCAGAATGTAGAACAAATTCTTTAGGCCATAAATAATGTTGCCATGTTTCCAAAGTTCGTACTAGTGCATATAATTCTTTATCATAAGTGGAATAGTTCAGACTAGGCCCATTCAGTTTCTCGCTAAAATAAGCAATAGGTTTCCCCTCTTGCAACAAGACACCTCCCAATCCAATACCACTAGCATTACATTCCAATTCAAAAGTCTTACTGAAATCTGGTAATTGGAGAAGGGGTGTATGAGTTAACCTATTCTTCAAAGTTGCAAATGCAGCCTCTTGCGCCTTGCCCCATGTGAGTGGAGCACCCTTCTTTGTAAGCTCATGCAGTGGGCCTGCTATGGTGCTGAAGTCTTTCACAAAACGACGATAGAATCCAGCAAGTCCGAGAAAGCTTCGTACTTGTGTGACCGTGGTAGGAGTCGGCCAGCTGTGTATCGCCTCCACCTTGGCTTGATCAACTTCAATTCCCTGTGGTGTCACAACATAGCCAAGAAAAGAAACCCGATCCGTGCAAAAGGTGCACTTGTCAATGTTACCAAATAAGCGTGCATCACGTAAAGCATTGAAAACAGCACGGAGATGATCAAGATGAACTTCGAGAGATGCGCTATAGATCAAGATGTCATTGAAATATACTACCACAAATCTTCCAATGAAAGCACGTAAAACCTCATTCATTAATCTCATGAAAGTGCTAGGTGCATTCGTGAGACCAAAAGACATGACTAACCACTCATACAACCAAATTTTGTTTTAAACGCTGTTTTCCATTCATCACCTAGCTTCATGCGAATTTGATGGTATCCACTACGCAAATCAATTTTAGAGAAAATCATCGAGCCACTAAGTTCATCAAGCATATTATCTAACCTAGGAATAGAATGACGATATCTAATGGTAATGTTATTAATTGCTCGACAATCTACACACATGCGCCATGATCCATCTTTCTTTGGGACCAAAAGGACAGGAACGGAGCAAGGACTAAGGGACTCACGCACATAACCTTTGTCGAGCAATTCCTGTACTTGCCGCTGAATCTCCTTAGTCTCCTCCGGATTGGTCCTGTATGGTGCTCGGTTGGGCAAAGAAGCCCCAGGGATGAGGTCAATCTGATGCTCACTCCCTCTCAATGGTGGCAGCCCGGCTGGTACCTCTTGTGGAAACACATCAGCGTATTCCTGCAAAAGCTTAGTGATAGAAGGAGGCAAAGCACATGGTGTGTCGTGAAGTGAGAACAAAGCTTCTTTGCAAACAAACACATAGCAGATTGCAGTATCACTTTTTAATTCAAACAAATCAGATTTGGAAGCGAAAAAACAAGCGCTCGTTAATTTTATTTCATTCTTCTTCATATGAGCAGATTTGGAATTGTCAGTCTTAGGCTGTACCGATTTCTTCACGACATCTGAATTTTCATTTTCAGCAGATTTCTTATTTTTCTCTTTGCAAGCTCTAGCAATGTCATCCTTCAAAATAGCATCAGGGGACATCGGGTGCAAAACAAGTTTCTTCTCATGATGCATGAAAGAGTATTGATTTGATTTACCATGATGTAATGTATCTTTATCAAATTGCCAAGGTCGACCAAATAGCATAGAATAAGCTTGCATAGGTACCACATCACAATCAATGTAATCATGGTAGGAACCAATTGCAAATTCGACACGAACAAGACGTGTTACCTTAAGCTTACCACTGTCGTTGAACCATTGGATGTAGTAGGGATGTGGATGTGGAAGTGTTATCATCCCAACCTTTTCTACCATGGTAGCAGTTGCTAAATTGTTACAGCTTCCTCCATCAATAATAATGCCACACGATCGTTCCAAAACTATACACTTAGTTTGGAATAGATTGTGTCGCTGGTTCTGTTCAGCTTTGATCATTTGGGCACTCAAGACACGCCTCACAACAAGACTCTCATAGTGGGCAGCATGATCAGCCTCAATGTGCTCTTCATCATCGTTCTTCTTTCCTGCTGCTTGTGCAGCAAGCATGGCATATGTTTCATTATCTAAATCACTAGCGGATGAGTACTCACCATTTTCTCGTACAACCAGCACACGCTTGCTTGGGCAGTCCCTTCGTAGGTGCCCAAAACCCTTGCACTGGAGGCATTGAATGTCTTTTGTTCTCCCGGTAGAAGCAATGGAAGAAGAAGTGTTGGCTGCAACTTCGGTGGATCCTTTTGTTGTCTCGATTGCACACGAAGGTGCTGATTTTGATGTAGTCCTGGGCAACCCATTGGAAGCATCGTCTGGAGAATCATGCTTAGTACGAGCAGCACTTGAGCGGAACTGCCATGAGGTAGTTCGACCTGCAGAAATGCTAGTTCTTGTACGTCGTCCCTGCACTTCTCTTTCAGCCTTACAAGCAAGATGGAATAATCGAGTGACGTTAGTGTATTCCTTATAAGCCAATATGTCCTGAATTTCTCTTGTTAAACCACCCATAAACCTAGCCATTGCAGCCTCTTCATTTTCAACTAAGCCACAACGCATCATGCCTATTTGAAGTTCTTGATAGAATTCCTCAACAGATTTATTGCCTTGCCTAAGTTGTTGTAATTTATGCAACAGGTCACGAGCATGATAGGAAGGAACAAAACGACAACGCATGATTCGTTTCAAAGCATTCCAAGTTTGTGGTACGGTAGCTGGATTTTTAGTTTGATATTCATGCCACCAAACAGAAGCAAAGTCAGTGAATTCACTAGTGGCAGCTATAACCTTTTTATCATCAGAGAAATCATGGCGTGAAAATTTTTGATCTACTGACAATTCCCAAGACAGATATGCATCCGGATCATATTTACCATCAAAAGGTGGTATGGAGAATTTAATGCTGCGTAGGGAATCGTCATTGTCACGTACCTCGCGTCGTTGAGCTCGACCACCCATACCACGATGGTCGTGACGTGGCTGCCGTTGATACCTGAAAGGTCCATCATCAAGCTCGGTATCCGCCGAATACTCCGCCTCGTCATATCTTGCAGCACTGCCAATGGAGTCGTGGCTGTCATCAACACGTCTTTGCCTCTCTTCGCGTCCAACCTGTTCCATCCTCTCCAATCGCTCAATGATTGCTGCAAGAGAAGTGTTAATAGCCCCAGCAGTGCTTTCTAATGTGGTCAGTTTGGTGTTGGTGCAAATCTGCGTCGACTCTAATTGACTAATGCGTTCATTGGTGACTTGAATGTCCTCATTGAGAGCCTCTGTGTGTAGTTTTACTTAGCGTTCGAAATGCTGAATGATGCCCCTCGTACGTGGTGAATGTGCAACAGCAAGCAGATTAATCCTAACAATTGCTAAGAGGTGGTAGGACAGCACAATTCCTCACTAGCAAGAAATCAAGGTCTTACAAGTTCTTACCATGCAATGCAGGAGGCGCCGGCAATCAGCAAGAACAACAACAAACGGTGGCTGCCAGCGCAACCATATGGTGTCGTAGACAATTTTGTGGAGCTGTCGGTGGCTGCTAGACACAATTTGTGCAAAGGAACAGCTAGTACCACATTAGTCACAACAAGTTGAATAAACGTTCCACGATGGTATTGTGCTGGTCCTAGCTCAAACCTTACTAGAGACGTGAGCCGTAACTCCACGTGACGTTGGATTACTATGGTAGGTAAGTTCGAACAGCCCGATCCGTTGTGTTTCAACAACGTTGAAAACAGCAAGTTGAACTTCGAAACATGAAACAAATGTTACACAAATTGTCTCTCTTTTTTTGTACTTAGAAACTTTTTTTGTTATTGTAATCAGTGCAGCTTTTCTTTTTTGCACGTGCCTTTTTCTTCTCAACTTTGGGTAGATAATGGAAATGGACTGAGAACAAAGTGGCACGAACTCAAAACTCTAGCGGTGAAAAACTTAGGACCAGCAACTTGACACAAAAAGGCATCCGTGAATTCAACAAGTCGAGAGCTAAGTAGTCAAGCAAAAGGCTCAAAGTGTTTTTAGGATTTTTTTTAGAGCGAACTTTTGTAGGCAAAAGTGGACTGTAGGTAAATGAAGAACAAGGAGAAGGAAATCTCTCACCGAGCAACCTGAAATCTGATACCACTTGATGAACCCAACGGGTACAGGGGACGCCCTATCTTTCGATGAGAGATGTTGGTAATGAACGAATTTGGTGAGGCCGACGTTGGCTGCCCGACTACCACAACCAGAATGGTGTGGCACCTTGAGCGACAGTTACACCGTCTCCTGGTAACTACGATTTGGGTGGAGGTCGACGTTGTGCTACCCGACTACAACAACCACAAGGATGATGCGCCTTAGCGATAGTTACACCGGCTCCTGTTGTTGCTGTACTTGCCGTGCCAAGAACAGCCTTGAACCTGCAAGCAATCGAAGAACAAGCAAGAACAAGATAACAAGCAAACACTCACGGGTGTGAAAAAGTTGGGGTTCTGATTCAAGTAATCGGAAGGTCTCGTCGACACTTGCGTTACAAGGAAGTAGCAATGGCTACTTACAGAAAACAAAACCCCGCCCTGTCAAGGAGCTCTTGGACTACTTAAATAGGGGAGGGAAGAGGGAAATTCATCCAGCAACAAAGGTAGGACGTGATCTCCCTTATTCCCTTCCTTTTTCTGTGATAGACTACCATTTAATAGGGAAAGAAAGAGGGAAACCCATCCAGCAGCAAGGCAGGATATGATTTCCTCTATTTCTTTCCTTATTATAGCACATCTATCTTTAAATGGGGGAAGAAAGAGGGAATTTCGTCCAGCAGCAAAGTTGGACGAGATTTCCCTTATTTCTTTCCTTATTTGTCTAAATCTCTCTTTATTACATGGTCCTAGCCTGAAGATTTCTCCTCAGGTGGAGCAGACTTTATTGCATTAATCCCTCCATCCCTCCTAGCTGGATCAATTCCCAAGCACCTAATAATAACAAGGTCATCACAAGGCTTTAATAGGTCCCCATTTGAAGGATAATTACTTTGAACAGTCAGGAATGAATTCACCTGATAATTAAGTTGACATGCACGAGCGCGTGTCATTGGACCTTGATTAGCTGAGAGTGGTGAATGGGCTGGTGTTGTGGTTGTATCAACGGTAGCGATGTCCGCATCAAAAGCTAAGTCCCGCCTCAATCCCCATGGTTTATATACTCCATTACCTATTCCACACGTACCTTGGGAAGATATATCTATGGACTTTGTTCTGGGGTTACCTCGGTCTCAGAGGGGGAGGGATTCTATTTTTGTTGTTGTTGATTGCTTTTCTAAAATGGCACATTTTATCCCGTGTCATAAGAGGGATGATGCTTCACAGGTTGGTGATTTGTTTTTCAGTGAGATTGTTTGTTTACATGGAGTTCCAAAGACTATTGTTTCAGACCGGGATACTAAATTTCTCAGCTACTTTTGGAAGACATTGTGTGCTAAGCTTGGCACGAAGTTGTTATTTTCAACCACTTGTCATCCACAAACGGATGGCCAAACTGAAGTTGTCAACCGTACCTTGTCAACCATGTTGCGTGCTGTGTTATAAAAGAATTTGAAGCTCTGAAAAGACTGCCTTCCACATATTGAATTTGCTTATAACAGGGAAGTCCATTCCACAACAAACTCTTGTCCATTTGAAATAGTTTATGAGTTTAAACCGCATACTCCCATGGATCTTTTGCCTTTACCATTACAGGAACAAGTTAACTTGGATGCCACAAAAAGATCAGACTTTATCAAGCGGTTACATGCGGAGACAAGAAATAATATTGAGAAGAAATCAGCACAATATGCAAAGCAAGCAAACAAAGGTAAGAAGAAGGTTACATTTCAGCCAGGAGATCTTGTATGGTTATCTCCTCGGGGTGATGGTCCGTTTAAGGTTCTCCAAAAGATAAATGCTAATGCTTACAAAATCGAGCTGCCACCTTAATATTCCAATGTGAGTACAACATTCAATGTCAAAGACTTGCTTCCATTTGTTGGTGAGCCTGAGTCGAGGACGACTCCTTCTCAAGAGGGGGAGGCTAATGAGGTCATGCCTAGCATTCACTCATCTTCAAATGAAAATTCACTTGATATAGCTAGTCCAATTATAAGGAGTAGAGCTAAACGATTGCAGAAGGAAATTCGTTCTCAGGTGAACGCTTACCTTATGTTTAATAATCAGTCTATGTTGAATGAGCCTATGCTTTTGAGTTCTTGTGTCAATGTCCTTAGGAATGATGAAGTGTATGAACCAGTATGGGATCAAGATGGATTCAAACCTCTGGACATCTGAACCAAGAAGCCTATGGTGTGCATGAATAAAATGGTGGTTCATCACCTTAGCATGGGAATGCAACCAGAAGCTAGATGACTGACACATGGTACGAATTCCAAGCATCACTGCAGATAGAATACAAGGAGTTAGACGGTGTTCTATAAGTGGATGGAAGCGTCTTCAAGTCTACTTTACAGCCCATCAAACGGTTCATTATTTGGATGTCTTAATAAGGAGTTATGCTCATTTTAGTAACTGCTGCCAGAAGCTAAAAAGACGCGCGAACCAGCCACGAAATACACTAGGGCATGCGCATGCAGCCATTTACTCAAAGCTGAACGCCCCTATCTCTATATATATCTTTTACTAGACAATGAAAAGAGGATCTTATTTTTATTGAATTCAGAATACACAAACTCATGGAGTTTTGTTTATGCGTGAGTCTTGAGAGACTTGCAATATTTGTTCTTTCGATTCCTGAGGGAGTTGTAGAACGCCGAACTGCGGTTCACCAAGTTTGTGCCTTTACGTCTATAGGGCGTGATTGCATGGGCTGTTTCATCGATACGTGGAAGGGTGATTGTCTCGGTAGTTCGTCGCGTGGACAGCCTCGCGGTGCGCTGCCTCTTCACCAGGTCATGCAGCGACAATTTATCAAGTTCACAGATCCTACGAGAAGATCGGGCCACAACAACTTGTTACACATGCTGCCTAGGTGTGTACATATCAGTCTACAAGGACAAATAGTACCTAGAAGGGACTCTTTCCGATACTTGGGATCAATGTTACAAAGCAATGACGATATTGATGAGGATGTTTGCCACGGGATCAAGGTAGGGTGGATGAAATGGCGACAAGCCTCTGGAATCCTATGTGACAGGAAGGTCCCACAAAAGCTAAAAGGGAAGTTCTATTGGATGGTGATCAGACTCGCGATGCTATATGGGGCGGAATGTTGGCCAACTAAATGGCAACATGTCCAACAAATGAGTGTCACAGAGATGCGCATGCTATGGTGGATGTGCGGGCACATGAGAAGAGACCGAATAAGGAATCAGGCAATTCGTGATAGGGTAGGGGTGACGCTGATTAAAGAGAAGTCAGTCCAACATCGACTAAGGTGGTTTGGACATATCCAGCGGAGACCTCTAGAAGCACCGGTTAACAGTGGGATTTTAAGAGGTAAAGAAAATATTAGGAGGGGTAGAGGACAACCAAGGTTGACCTGAGAGGAGACGGTAAAATGAGATTTGAGAGATTGGAATGTATCCAGAGACTTAGCTCATGATAGGACTGCATGGAAAGTAGCAATTCATATGCCAGAATCTTAGTCTTTTTTTTCTTTTCTTTTACTTGTTACTCTTATATCTCTTCCAATCTTTTACTTCATTGAAATATATATATATATATATATAATTATTGGGTTTCATGTCTAGCCGACTCCAACATGCTTGGGATAAAGGCTTGGTTGTTGTTGTTGTTGTTGTTGTTGTTGTTGTTGTTGTTGTTGTAATAGATTACTACTCAGCCACTTTGGTTTAGACTCTCCCCTTCACATGGCTATAAAACTTTCCAAAGAATGTGTCTACAACAACAAAAATTAAAAACAGAACAGTTATCTTTTGCAACTCATGCATTTTAAGTGCTTCTATTTCAAGCAATTGAAACACACATGCATCACAAGAGAATTAAAATAGTACCAACTGCCTGAAGCATACATACCACATGCAAAGGCTAGGACTCAAAACTATTGGTATTCTAGCCTTACTGATAACCCAGTATCTTTGCTTGGATTCTTAGAAGTCTACCATGCATAGTTAACTAATAGATAATCAGATGATTAACATGCTTCGTCGCATGTCCAAGTCCTTGCAGGGTCTAGGTGTAGGTGCCTGCCTTCAATTCTTCATCCAATTTAGGTGTAGGGCTAGGCAAGGTTGGGCAAGGTGACCAAGAAAGTGGTACCAAAGGCTAGGAAAGGGTTAGCAAAAAGGAAAACATGCCCCATGATATAGGGAGCAGACAGAACCAATATTTAAATATAAACATATGCATAATATCAAAATATTCGAAGACTAGACATCCGTGATCCATAGCCCAGTGTAACATATCTCAATAAAAGCCATTATTTACTTATCATAATGGGGGAAAATGGAAAATAGAAGTGATATTTTTATCAATCAGAAAGGATCCCAAAATAATTATTATCAATACAATAATAAGAGCAATAGAATATCCACCAAACTTTATTACAGAAAAAAAATAAAAGAACATAATGGACCTTTACATCCTCCTTGTTAGACTCTGTAATAGTGTGGGTGAAACAGGGGTAGTTTAGTCATTAGTGAGAGATTAGGATTAGGGGTAGTTTAGTCCTTCCCTCTCACCTAATCCCTCTTTATAATCATCCCCTGTACCCTGTTGATGATTATCATCTAATACATCCACAATTATCCCTCTATTATGGTATCAGATTAGCTAGGATTGATTAGGATTAGGGCTTAACCCTAACCCTAATGACACTGCCTTCAGCCGTCGCCACCAGCGCGCCGCCACCTTACCCCGCCGCTGGCACCCCTGCGCCGCCGCCCTAGGTCGCCGCGACCGCTGCCACCCTTGTCCCACCGCCGCCGTCGCTGGAATCTGCGCCGCCGCCGCCGTCCGGATTCAGGCCAAATCGGCTGCCGCCTCAGGGCCACCGCTAGCCGGCGGTGCCCCTGACCAGCGCGCACGGGGGAGCCGCTGCTGTGGCCCTTGGCCTGCAGCCGCCGCCGCCCCCTGGTCCGCCGCTGCCGCCGCCGCCTCTGATCCAGCCGCCACCTGGTCAGCCGCCGCCGCCAGCCCTTGGGCCGCCGCCGCCGCCCACCCTCAGACCGCCGCCACCTCAGATCCAGCCGCCCCCTGGGCGACTGCTTCCTCTGCAGCCAGGGCACGCGGGGGGGGGGGGGGGGGGGGGGGCATCCGCTGCCCTGGGAGGTGTCTCCCCGGGGGGGCTGCAGTTGCTGCTGCTGGAGGCGCCGCCGCCTCCTGGTCCGCTCGGCCAACCATCGTTTCTGTCCTGGGAGGTGCTGCCGCCCCTGCTATGACTCTGAAGACCGGTCCGGCCGCCGACGGACCTCTTGTAGGTACCACTGGCAAACCCGCCACCACTGTCGTTTTTATGGCAGGTACCTCTGGTCCATGGGACTCTACCGCCACCGGCCTCGACATCGACGGGAGCACCATGATCACTGCCCCGCTGATTCCGTTTCCAGTCATCGGTGCCGCTGCTGATAACGCAGATACTCCTTCCTACAGAACCGACACAACGGACACCTCCGACATCGCCGTGGCACTGGCTTCCTCTCGCTAGCGCGAGCGGGCACTCGCTCTCGCTCTAGAGCAGGAGCGTCCTCCGTGGCCGCTCTATCCCACCAGATCAAGGAGAATGCTCACCGACCAATGAGTGCTGCCCACGAGCCTCCCTCGGACGCTGGTACATACTCGGCTTAACTTGTGGCTGCTCTTCATACGCAGGCCGTCGGGATTCAGAACATCCAGACGCTCGTGCCGGTTGTTCTCAGCTCCGAGTCCACTTCATATGCCCGGTGGCGTGACCTGGTGCTCCTCACGCTGAGGCGTTACTGCCTCGATGACCACGTCCTCCAGGATGATTCTTTAGTGGAGATCACCTTGATCAGCATGGACAGCCTGGTCCTATCCTGGATCCTTGGCTCCTTGTCGGAGGAGCTACAGGACGTCGTCAGGCAGCGCGGTGGCAGCACTGCTCGATGGGCCTGGCTGGTCCTTGAGCAGCAGTTTTTAGGGAACCGCATGACTCGAGCCCTCCACATCAGCACTCGGTTATAGAACACCGTCCAGGGTGACCGCTTTGTCCCCACCTAACGCCAGGAGACGAAGCGCATGGCGGATGCTCTACGTGACCTTGGTGAGCCGGTCACCAATAGCGCTCGTGTTCTTCGGGTCCTTCAGAGCTTGAATGAGCGCTATTGTCACCTACGGACGTGGCTACTTCGTCTGGAGCCACTCCCTACCTTCAAGAAGGTATGGTCTGACCTTGAGCTTGAGGAGATCACTGCAGGAGGCTCTACTGGCTCTGGGTCTTCCACAGCCTTTTATGGCTCTGGGCTGTCCCCTCGTCCACCCTCACCAGCTGCTGGTGGACCACCGTCACGACCACCTTCCACCCCTGGCACTCCTGCCAGTACTGGAGGTGGAAATCGTCGCCGCCGAGGAAACCACAGCGGGCGTGGTGGAGGTAGCAGTGCAGGCGGTACTCCTTCACCCACTACTCCGGCTACTGGTGGTAGTGGTGGTACCGGTCAGGGAGGTGCACCCTGGCCCACACCCTACAACCCGTGGACTGGCCAGATCTACATGTGGCCTGGGCCGTCTCCGGGTTCTCAGCCACCACGACCAGCACGCCCCCAGCCGGCGTTCGTAGCCACCCCGGGCTATAGTGGGAAAGTCTACAGTGCTGGTGGGCCACCAACTCAGGCATACGGTGGGCCTGACTACCCTTCTGGCGGACAGTTAGCCTCGACCTACGGAGGCACCGACTATCCTATTGGGCACTCAGAACCATCGGCACCTCTTCAGGAGCCACCCTCTACGTGGGATCGACAGTCGCTAGCCTCTTTCTTCAGCACCATGCACCTTACTCCACCAGGTGCCGACTGGGTTGTTGACTCCGGAGCGTCATACCATACCACTCCAAATGCTGGTATACTCTCTTCTACCCACCCTCCCAATCCCTCTTTTCCTTCATCTATCGTTGTTGAGAATGGGTCTGTTCTTCCGGTCACCTCAGTAGGTGATTCCAGTCTCCGGGTTCTTTCCAGCTTAAAAACATTCTTGTAGCTCCGGATATCATTCAAAACTTGCTTTCTGTCCGTCGTTTTACAACTGACAACAATGTTTCCATTGAGTTTGATCCATTTGGTTTGTCTATGAAGGATCTTTCTACCCGGCGACCTCTTTTTCGATATGATAGCTTGGGCCCCTGTACACACTTTGACTTCCTACTTCCGCTGCATCACCGCCTTTTGCTTTGACTACGACAACTTCATCCACCATTTGGCATCGCCGGCTTGGCCACCCTGGTGCCGATGCTATGTCGAAGTTGTCCAGTAGTTCTGTTATCTCGTGTTCTACGGGCACACATGACTCCTTATGTTATGCTTGTTAGCTTGGTCGCCATGTTCGGCTTCCTTTTTCCACTTCTGTGACTCATGTTGAGCATGTTTTTGATCTTATACATTGTGATGTGTGGACATCACCTATCACCAGTGTATCGGGCTTTAATTATTACTTGGTGATCATTGATGATTTTTCTCACTTTTCGTGGACTTTTCCATTACGATTGAAGTCTGAGACTTTCGTTACTCTTTCTCACTTCTTCATTTGGATTTCCACTCAGTTTGGGCGCACCATCCGAGCTGTCCAGTGTGACAACGGACACGAGTTCGATAACTCTGCGTTTCGTAACTCTCTCCGCACATGGGGTACAGCTACGCATGTCTTGTCTGTATACCTCTCCTCAAAACGGCAAGGCAGAGCGCATGATTCGCATCACCAATGATGTCATGCGCTCCCTGATGTTTCAGGCATCTGTTCCAGCCCGATACTGGGTGGAGGCTCTCCATACTGTCACACTTCTGATTAATCGCCTTCCTACCAAGGCGATTCGTGCCTCCACCCCCTACTTTGTTTTATATGGCACCGATCCTCTTTACAATCACCTTCGACTCTTAGGGTGCGCTTGCTACCCCAACCTTTCCGCCACTGTCCCGTATAGGCTTGCGCCTGTGACACCCTCATCTCGGGTGTCAGCATATGTTCATGTGTTAGGAAGAAGAAAACATTTTAAGAAAAGATGGAACAATGACAAATACCAAAAGGATAGCCAATAAAGCTCTCAGAGAGCGCCGAAGGCAACTTCCGCGGCCAACCAGCCACGTGGCGTGATCGGAACTCATCCCTGCGAAGTGGGGAGAGGCCGCCGTCAAGCTGGCTACGTGGCAGGCTCGGGGCTCGTCTCCGCAAAGGGGAGAGGTCCGATCCTGTGGGACACGTGTTGCCCACGGAGTTAGACTCTGCGGAAGAAGCAAAGGCATTTCTGCAGGACACGTGTAATCCTCGGAGCTAGTCCTCACGACAATCAGAGGACCAGTCGCGCGGGATGCGTGTCGATCTCGGAACTCATCTCCGAGAAGTCCGGAACTATCGAACACGTGTCACCACCGGAGCTTATCTCCGGGAGGTCCGTCGCAGCTGAACACGTGTCGACCGCGGGGCATGTCCCTGAAGAAATAAAGGAAGGAAGGACCGGCGCCAACACGTGGCGTGCGTAGAGCTCACCTCCAAAGAAGGGGGAGGTCTCGCTCGTGACACGCGGCACAACCGGAGCTCGTCTCTGCAGGAAAGGAGACACCAGGCCCCGGAGGACACGTGGAGCTTCCGGAGCTCATCATCGCGGAGGTAACGAGTTCTGGAGCGGTTTTTATGCGTAAAGATACCGGTACGCAACAGAAACCGATCTAAACTCCACAATGTTACCAAAGATAAGACGTTAGGATCCAACAAAGATCTGAATAAGACTCTTATTCGGGATCCAATCAGATTAGGACTCTTCTCTTCCCGATTATAAATAGAACCCAAAACCTCTGGCCGAAACCACAAACTTCTCTTTCAACTCCTGACCCGATGACTTAGATCCCTAGCCCTAACTCGCCGAGCAAAACATCACCGAAGCGCAACAAGGGAGATCATCAGAGAAGAACCGAGCGGTCTGAGGAGGACCTCAAAGTCAAGAAGAACGTGAGGTAGGACTTCAATACCACCTTACGACATCATTGTGTTCATCTCTTTGCATCTGTTCTTCAATTCCTTTCGAACAGAAGCCTTCTCGTGGGCAGATCACTTGATGATCAGTTTGATCTAAAGACATGATCATCGCCACGTCCACCTTTGATTCGAACACCTCTGTCCATGCAAGCCATGCAAGAGCACACCAATCTAATAAAAATCATAGGATAGCATGCATGTGCATCATCGCATCTAGTTTAAGGTTTGCGCATGATATTGATTGCTGTGAATCTTGTATGTACGTGAATCCTACATAGCAGGACAAGCTCAGGGAGCTGTCTACGATGAGCTACAGCAACAAGGTTTTGAGAATCAAGAACAACCGGAACCGCAAGTACAAGGCAAGTGCTCCTTGACCATATTGATCCTATGTTTTGGGTAAAACTATTTTGTTTGCGAAAAGGTGTGTGTACTGAGTCGAACATGATGGGAAACCCTTTTATAGGAGTTTGCTAGTTTTGATTAAATCACCCTTGTCGCCAGGGAAGTTTATGAGTCAGGTATGGTTTTTGTTTTATGCTTCGCTGAGTCCATGGGATTGGGAAGCGAGATAGATATGTCTAGCTAACTGCACTCGTAATAATAATGAGAAACTGATGTTAATAATGAACATGGATCGGAGGGAGATCTAGGCAAGACTGGGTTTGTGAATGAGGTAGCATGAGATGGTGGTTTACTTGCCGTAGATCTAAGGACCGGTTCATGCATGCACATGCCAGGATAACAGTGCCACCACAAGGCCAAGTATGGGTGTGTCTTAGCTGAGTATTTAGGTAAGTTGCTAGAGTGTTATGGACTGAGGAAGGCGCGGGGAATGGGAGTCGAGTGAGGACTGCCCTGGGAACTACATGGCACAAGAGGGGGCCCGTGGGTGGGAGAATTGGAGATTCTAGCCTGCCGGTGAAACCTTAGTGAGTCCATACATCTAGTAACCCCTTTGTAAAGGCTATTTTGTGATCTCTTGACCATACACCGACGGATGTGTCCTGGTATAATGGAGGTTCTGCAGTCGCCGACGGGTGACAAAATCACAAACTTGTGGGTAAAGAGGTGCAAACTCTGCAGAGTTATTAAAACTATCATTATAGCCGAGCTTACGGTCACGAGCACCTGGCTAAACTGCCATGATTAGTTGGGATGGTTTTCGGGATGGTTATTGGGAAGGTTCTCGGTTATGGTTATTGGTTTGGAACTGTTGAGTCTGGATGATGAGATGGTTGCATGAATGTTGGGTCATGACATGAGATTGGTCTCGGTGTGAGACGAGGTTGATTTGTGAGATGAGATGGTAGCGAATACGAGGAGGTATTCGTGAGTATGAATAAAGGATTGATTAATGCTCGGATGGAACACGGGAAGTGATGGAGGTATGTTGGTAATTTAATATATGCTGGGATTACATCTAAAGTTAAGTTGCTGTTTATCATGATTTTACAAATCTGCTTTTCTGCAAATAAGCCTTTTATGCCTACCTTGTTTATGAGCTGCATATCATGTGTTTTCGCGCACTTGCTGAGTACATCATTGTACTCAACCTTGCATTATTACTTCATCATCAGCAGCAGGAGAAGCCTACTATGAAGATCAAGTGGAGCATTATGGCGTGTGATCCGTTCTCAACCTTGCCTGTGGAGGGAGTAGAGATGGAGCCACTTCTGATTAGTTTTGCTTCCGCATTAGTTTTTGCTTCCGCATTAAAATAAAGACTTCCGAGCATGAGTCCAAGACTCATGAGATGTTGTAATAAACTCTGTTATTCATGGTTATATATATATATATATATATATATATATATTCTGAATTCAGTTTGTGAAATATATGTATATGTGTGATTAACATCCTGGGCACACATATGCATTAGTTTTCGGTTCCGTGGTTTTCCCACAGAATTGAGGGCGTCACAGCGCCCCGCTCGACACGATGTGTTTTTCTCGGGTATTCCCTTGATCATAATGGGTACTGGTGCTTAGATCTCACTACTCACCGCCTTTTGATCTCTCTGCACGTCGTCTTCGACGAGTCCTCCTTTCCCTTCTGTATCACCTCTTCCGGTTCCACCACAGAGCTGGATTCCCTTTTTCACACTGACCCCGAGGTTGCTCCCCTGCCTTGGCCTCTTTCTTCTACAGGTCTGACACACGCTACGCCTCAGGTGCCCCCGGCGTCACCTGCTGCACCACGTACGGCATCGACGTCTCCAGTGTCGCCTGCTACGCCATGCGGCATCGACGTCTTCAGCGTTGTCTACTGCGCCTCGGGTGACCCTTACGTCACCAGCTGAGCCACGCGCGGCATCGACGTCTCCGGTGTCGCCTTCTGCACCTCGGGTGACCCCTACGTCACCAGCTACGCCACACGAGGCCTCGGCTTCCCTGACGTCCCCGGCAGCGAGCCCGACGTTCCCGACGCCACCAGTCGCACCAGGCGTAGCTCCGACGATGACTTCTCGCTTCGCTGACCCCACGCTTGTCTACCAGCGACGAGCACGAGATGGGTCTCCAGCTCCAGCTGTGCCACGCGCGGCACCGGAGCCCTCTACACCAGTCGTCGCGCCACGCGCAGCCTCGAGACCCACTCTCGTCTACCCATGACGAGAGAAGGTTGTTGTACCCGAGCGCTCGGTGTACAACCCTCCTCTTCTCCACAGGGATCCTGGTCATGTCCACCCGATGGTGACTCGACGTGCATCCGGGAGTCTCCGACCGGTTGAGCGCTTCGCCGGAGCTGCCTTCTTGTCGACGACATCTCCACTGACCGACTCTTCTTTGATCTCACCCATACCGACTTCCGTGTGCAGCGCCATCGCCGACCCTCACTGACGCCGTGCTATGGAGGAAGAGTACGAGGCCCTGCCTGCCAACTGGACCTGGGACCTGGTTCCCCGCCCCGGTCGTGGCAATGTTGTCACGGGCAAGTGGGTGTTCACACATAAGAAGAAGGCAGACAGTACCTTGGTGATGTACAAGGCTCGGTGGGTACTTCAGGGTTTCACTCAGCGCCCTGGAGTCGACTACGACGAGACCTTCAGCCCGGTGGTGAAGCCAGGGATGGTTCGTACCGTTTTGTCGCTGACTCTCGCATTCTTGGCCCGTCCACCAGTTGGATGTCAAGAATGCCTTCCTCCACGGTACACTGACAGAGATAGTGTACTGCAGTCAGCCGACAGGTTTGTTGACTCAGCTCATCCACACATGGTCTGTAAGCTAAACAAATCCTTGTACGGTCTGAAGCAGGCACAGAGACAGGAGTTCGCTATGAAGGACCTGGGCCACCTCCACTACTTTCTGGGTATTGCGGTCGAGAACCGACCAGGCGGCTTGTTCCTTCACTAGAGACAGTACTGCCTGGATATCCTCCAGCGAGCGGGCATGGCTGAGTGCAAGCCATGCTCCACTCCAGTGGATACTCAGGCGAAGCTCTCCACTACCGACGGGACACCCGTCACTGACCCCACTGCTTACAGGAGTCTCGCAGGTGCTCTTCAGTACCTCACCTTCACCAGGCCGGATATCTCCTATGCAGTTCAGCAGGTGTGCGTCCACATGCATGACCCGAGGGAGCCGCACCTCACCGCTGTAAAGCGGATTCTTCGGTACCTGCGTGGCACCCTCAACTATGACCTCCTTCGACGTGACGCAGCCTCCGAGCTGGTCGTGTATACCGACGCTGACTGGGCAGGCTGCCCGGACACTTGCCGATCTACCTCTGGCTACGCCGTCTTCTTGGGCGGTAATCTCGTCTCCTGGTCCTCAAAGCGACAGTACGTAGTGTCGCGTTTGAGTGCTGAGGCGGAGTATCGCGTATTGGCTAACGACGTGGATGAGGCTTCCTGGCTTCAGTAGCTGCTTCAAGAGCTCCACACTCCCATTGCCAGGAGAACCCTGATCTACCGCAACAATGTCAGCGCCGTGTATCTCTCCACCAACCCGGTCCAGCAACAGCGCACGAAGCATGTGAAGATTGACCTACATTTTGTTTCTGAGCGGGTTGCACGTGGCAAGGTTCGGGTACATCATGTCCCGACGACGACACAGTTCGCCGACATCTTCACGAAGGGCCTCCCGTCGTTGCTGTGCTTCAAGTTTCGGTCCAGTTTCAACATCTGCAGTGGCTAGATGTTGTGACTGCGGGGGGTGTTAGACTGTGTAATTATGTGGGCTATCAGGGCCATTTTAGTCCTTTGTCAGGGATTAGGGTTAGGGCAGTTTAGTCCTTTCCCCTCACCTAATCTCTCTATATAATGTACCCTTGACCCTCAGATTAATCTATCTCATTTTATTCCCCTCTAATACTTGTAATGTTAAAAAAATCTGTCAGCTTTTATAAATTCTGATATGATCAAATAATGAGTTTATAAAGTTGTTTTCATGACAACTTTGAGAGGCGATATTCATATCATGGGCCCTAATTACAGGATATGGGTGGTAATGCTTTGGAGACATCTTAGCAGTATGATACTTTTGGATTTACAGCTGCAGAATATGCCCGACAACAAGCATCCAAGGAACAAAAAAGAGAGGTTACCATCTTTCCATCCGCTTGTAAAATTGATCTTGCTGTTTAAAATGAGCTTATCTATTTCTTTCCACAAGAAAATGATTTTAGCTAGATCTATTTCTCAAGTAGGAACAACTGAATCCTTGAGAGGGAAAGATATCAGAACTAAATAAGATGGTAGAAGCCACCTTTGCATATGTCTGTGTACCCAGATTTAGCTGGCTTTATGCACCTACTTTGTATTCCGCCGTGACGTGCGCCGCGCCACAGAACGCGCGCGTGCAGGAGGAGACCACCACGAGTGGATAAGTTTGGAAAGAGAGATTAGTTTCTATTTTATTCCTTAAGTCTAGAAGAGTTGGTTACGGCCCAGGGCCATATATTCCTGTAATTGCTCATTGAGAGGGCAAGCAAGATTATTATCCCTAGTCTCTCTCTCTCTCTCTCTCTCTCTCTCTCTCTCTCTCTCTTAACAAGCCGACGGCAGAGGGGAGGACCTCGCCGGTGAGGACGGACCGAAGCTACGAGCTCCGTAGCTGAGGGCCAGCTACCCTAAGTACCAACGCCCTTGACAACATGGTATCACAATCCAGGCGGTCCTCGCCTTCCTGATCCACCTCACCACCAGCCGCCACAACCCCATCCCCAACAACAGCAGCCGCGCCGCCATCATCCTTGTCATCTGTCGTATCGTGTGCCACCGACATGGGTGGCGCCAACAACCTCAAATCCACCGTCGAGTCCCTCACCAATGCCCTCAAGACACTGCAGACGACGGTCGAGGCCAATGCCAAGGCCATCGCCTCCCTCACCTCCGATCGCACATCGTCATCGGGCACCAAGATGGGCTCCGGCGAGCACCACAATGACCGGATCATGGAGGAAGAAAAGGTCTAGATGGCTTCCTACAACCTGGAGGACGACGGGGCACAACTGTGGTACATCCAGGTCCAACAGGATGAGGGCACTCCGTCGTGGCGCCTGTTCACGGAGTTGTTCAACCTGCGCTACGGCGCCCTGTCCGCGCTGCTCCCGTCTTTGAACTGGCAGATTGTCGTTGCACTGGCACCGTCGCGGAGTATCAGGACCGTTTTTAGGCGCTCCTTCCCCGCGCCGGCCACCTCAACGAGGCGCAACGAGTCCAGCTGTTCACGGGCGGCCTCCTTCCTCCGTCAGCCTCGACGTCCAGGTCCTCAACTCGCAGTCCCTTTGCGGCGGCCATGAGCCTGGCGCACCAGCTGGAGCTCCGGGAGCAGTACGCGTCGGTGCCTGCCAAATCCTCGGCCCGTGGCCTTCTACCGGCACCTAGGCCACGCCTCGCCCTCCCTGCTCCCAGATCAACAAGGCGGCAGCGCCCACGGCCACGGTGGACGGACGACCAATGAAGCGCCTGTCCCTGCCAGAGTAAGAGGAGCGCCGTCGGTAGGGCCTTTGCTTCAACTGCAATGACAAGTGCACGCAGGGACACAACCGCGTATGCAAGCGGATTTTCTACATTAACGGCATCGAGATCGCCACTGCCGACGACGCCGAGGCCGGGGATGCCCAGGACACGGAAGCCCTGGTCTTTTCCTTACATGCGGTCGCTGGGGTGGCCATCTGCAACACAGTACAACTCCAGGTGGTCCTCGGCACCGCCAACTTTGTCGCTATCATCGACACGGGATTGACCCACAGTTTCATCGGGGAGGCGGCGACACGACGCACGAGCATGCACATCGAGCCGTGACAAAGGCTCACGACGACTGTGGCAAACGGCGAGCGTGTCTCATGCCCCGACGTCATCCGCCAGGCCCCAGTCATCATCGAAGGCAGAGCATTCAGCGTCGACCTCTTCATGATGCCCCTGGACCAATACGACGTGGTTCTTGGCACGCACTGGATGGCCATGCTGGGGCCCATCGTCTGGGATTTCACCGATGGGACCATGACGTTCCAGCAGGAGGGGCGTATCATGGCACCACCAGCTGCGCCCGGACTCCATGCCGCCACAACCGATGCCTCCCTCCTCGACGGGCTGCTGGACTCCTTCGCTGACATTTTCTCTGAGCCGACTGGCCTACCCCCGGTGTGCGCATGTGACCACCGCATTGTCCTCAAGCCCGATGCAACGCCGGTGGCTGTGCGGCCGTACAGGTACCCTGCGGCTCACAAGGACGAACTTGAGCAGCAGTGCGCTGCCATGATCGAGCAGGGCATCGTCCGCCGCAGTGACTCGACGTTCTCCTCCACGGTCCTCCCTGTCAAGAAGCCGGATGGGTCGTGGCGATTCTGCGTTGACTACTGCACGTTGAACGCGCTCACGGTCAAGGACGCGCTCCTGATTCCGGTCGTCGATGAGCTGCTCGACGAACTCCACGGCGCACAATTTTTCTCCAAGCTCGACTTGCGCTCGAGGTACCATCAGGTGCGCATGCGCCAGGAGGACATCCACAAGACGGCGTTCCGCACCCACGACGGCCTCTACGAGTTTCTGGTCATGCCGTTCGGGTTGTGCAATGCCCTGGCGATGTTCCACTTTCTCATGAATGATGTACTCCACCCCTTTCTACATCGCTTTGTGCTTGTTTTCTTTGACGACATATTAATATACAGCAAGCCCTGGGCGGATCATCTTCGTCATCTACGTGCCATCCTCACCGAGCTTCACCAACACAGACTCTTCGTCAAGCGCTCCAAGTGCGCGTTCGGCGTCGCCTCCGTCTCCTACCTAGGCCACATCATCTTGTAGGCAGGCGTCGAAATGGACCCGGCCAAGGTACTAGCCGTTCGCGATTGTCTAGTGCCTCGCTCGGTGTGAGCGGTGCGTGGGTTCCTTGGCCTGGCGGGATATTACCGCAAGTTCGTCCACAACTGTGGCTCCATCGCAGCACCGCTGACCACTCTCCTCAAGAAGGACAGCTTCTCCTGAGGCGAGGAGGCAGCAACGGCCTTTGCCGCGCTCAAGGCCGCGATCACCACGGCCCCTGTATTGGCCATGCCGGACTTCACCAAGACCTTCGTCATCAAGTGCGACGCGTCGACCTATGGCTTTGGCGTGGTGCTGATCCAGGATGGCCATCCCATCGCATTCTACAGCAGGCCGGTGGCGTCGCGCCATCGCTCGCTCGCCGCTTATGAGCAGGAGCTCATCGGCCTTGTCTAGGCCGTGCGGCATTGGCGGTCGTACCTGTGGGGGCAGCATTTCACCGTCAAGACGGACCACTACAGCCTCAAGTACCTGCTCGACCAACGCCTTGCTACGATTCCGCAACACCATTGGGTCAGCAAGTTGTTGGGCTTCGACTTTAACGTCGAATACAAGTCCTGGTCCACAAACACCGTGGCTGATGCCCTCTCCTGCCGTGACCTGGAGGAGGGTGCCTTACTGGCTATTTCGGCGCCTCGCTTTGACTTCGTCGGCCGTCTTCGTCACGCACAAGCCATGAATCCGGCACTGGTGACCATCCACGATGAGGTCCGCGCAGGTACATGTGCCGCGCCTTGGACAGTGGTCGATGACATGGTCGCCTACGGGGGGGTGTCTCTACATCCCACCCACCTCACCGCAGCTGCAGGAGATCATGAAGGCCATTCATGAGGATGGGCACGAGGGCGTCCATCGCAAACTTCACCGCCTCCGCCATGACTTTCATTTCCCCAACATGCGTCGTTTGGTGCAGGAATTTGTGCGCTCGTGCCCTACTTTTAGCAGTACAAGTCGGATCATCTACACCCAGCGGGGCTGCTTTTGCCGTTGCTCGTACCGTCGGCGGTCTGGGCTGACATCGGTCTCGACTTTGTGGAAGCAATACCAAGGGTGAACGGTAAGACAGTCATTCTCTCCATCGTCGACCGGTTCAGCATGTATTGCCACTTCACCCCCCTCGCGCACCCGTGCACGGTGGAGTCTGTGGCGCAGGCCTTCTTCACCAACATTGTTTGCCTACACGGCGTACCCCAGTCCATCGTCTCCGACCGTGACCCGGTGTTCACTTCGACGTTCTGGCGCGAGCTCATGCGACTTATGGGCACCAAGCTGCACATGACGTCGGCTTTCCATCCACAGTTGGACGGCCAGACGGAAACCGCCAACCGCGTCATCGTGGTGTATCTGCGCCGCTTCACCGGAGATCGTCCCCACCAGTGGCTGTGCTGGTTGCCATGGGCCGAGTACACCTACAACACCGCGTACTAGACCTCACTCTGGGACATGCCGTTCTGCGTGGTATATGGCCACGACCATCCTTCCATCCGCTCTTATGAGCCGGGGAGACGCGGGTGGCCGCCGTCGCCCAGGATAGGCTCGCGAGGCCTTTCTAGCTGATGTACGCTATCGCCTGGAGCAGGCACAGGCGTCCCAGAAGCTCCACTACGACTGGCAGCATCAGCAGGTCCCTTATCAGGTGGGCGATTGGGCACTTCTTTGAATCCGGCAGCGCGCCGCGTCCTCCTTACCCAGGACGACCACGAGGAAGTTGAATCCCCAGTTTGTGGGTTCCTACCACGTCGTCAAGATCATCAACAATGTCGCGGTGCGCCTGGAACTGCCCCAGGGTGCCCGACTTCATGATGTGTTCCATGTTGGTGTGCTCAAGAAGTTCATTGGCGCACCTCCGGCCTCGCCCCAGCCCTGTCGGCCATCCACAATGGTGCTGTAATTCCAGAACGGCTGCGTGTCGAGCGAGCTCGCTTGGCACGTGGGGTTCGTCAGGTACTTGTCCACTGGCGTGGAGAGCTGACGGAGTCTGCTTCCTGGGAGGACCTTGACGAGTTCCGCATCAAGTACCCTGACTCCCAGCTCGGGGACGAGCCTGGTCTTGAGTGGGGGAGAGATGTCCCCGTGACGTGCGCCGCACCACATAACGTGCACGCGCAGAAGGAGGCCACCACGAGTAGATAACTTTGGAAAGAGAGATTAATTTCTATTTTATTCCTTAAGTCTAGGAGAGTTGGTTAAGGCCCAGGTGATGAACCCAACGGGTACGGGGGACGCCCTATCTTTCAATGAGAGATGTTGGTAATGAACGAATTTGGTGGAGGCCGACGTTGGCTGCCCGACTACCACAACCAGAATGATGTGGCGCCTTGAGCGACAGTTACACCGTCTCCTGGTAACTACGATTTGGGTGGAGGTCGACGTTGTGCTACCCGACTACAACAACCACAAGGATGTTGCGCCTTAGCGATAGTTACACCGGCTCCTGTTGTTGCTGTACTTGCCGTGCCAAGAACAGCCTTGATCCTGCAAGCAATCGAAGAACAATCAAGAACAAGATAACAAGCAAACACTCACGGGTGTGAAAAAGTTGGGGTTCTGATTCAAGTAATCGGAAGGTCTCGTCGACACTTGCATTACAAGGAAGTAGCAATGGCTAAACTTACAGAAAACAAAAACCCGCCCTGTCAAAGAGCTCTTGGACTACTTAAATAGGGGAGGGAAGAGGGAAATTCGTCCAGCAACAAAGGTAGGACGTGATCTCCCTTATTCCCTTCCTTTTTCTGTGATAGACTACCATTTAATAGGGAAAGAAAGAGGGAAACCCATCCAGCAGCAAGGCAGGATATGATTTCCTCTATTTCTTTCCTTATTATAGCACATCTATCTTTAAATGGGGGAAGAAATAGGGAATTTCGTCCAGCAGCAAAGTTGGACGAGATTTCCCTTATTCCTTTCCTTATTTGTCTAAATCTCTCTTTATTACATGGCCCCAGCCTCAAGATTTCTACTCGGGTGGAGCAGCCTTTATTGCATTAATCCCTCCATCCCTCCTAGCTGGATCAATTCCCAAGCACCTGATAATTAAGTTGACGTGCACGAGCGCGTGTCATTGGACCTTGATTAGCTGAGAGTGGTGAATGGGCTGGTGTTGTGGTTGTATCAACGGTAGCGATGTCCGCATCATCCTCCCCTTCTTGCAATTGAGTCGTCCTCGACTCAAATGTGTCTTCCTCGCCCATATATGGTTTCAAATCTGCAATATTAAAAGAGGAAGTAACCCCAAAATGTGCAGGCAACTCAATTTCATATGCATTATCATTAATTTTTTGAAGCACTTTGAAGGGTCCAGCAGCTCTAGGTAGTAATTTAGATTTTCTCAAATCAGGAAATCTATCCTTTCTCAAATGCACCCAAACCAAATCACCAGGTTCAAAAGTAACATGCTTCCTACCCTTGCTACCGGCTGGTTGATACTTAGCGTTCATGCTCTCAATGTTTGCTTTAGTTTGCTCATGCATTTTAAGAATTAATTCAGCACGGCGAGAAGCATCAAAATTCAATTTCTCTGAAGGTGGCAGAGCCAAAAGATCAATGGGAGCACGAGGAATAGAGCCATATACAATCTGAAAAGGGCACAATTTAGTAGTAGAATGCAGCGAACAATTGTAAGTAAATTCAATATGAGGCAAACATTCTTCCCATAATTTGATGTTATGTTTCAGAACAGCCCTTAGCATGGTAGATAAACTACGGTTCACTACTTCGGTCTGTCCATCAGTTTGAGGGTGACAAGTGGTAGAAAAGAGTAATTTTGTCCCCAACTTAGCCCATAAGGTTTTCTAAAAATGACTAAGAAATTTGGCATCTCTATCTGAAACAATAGTGTTTGGAACCCCATGCAAACAAACAACTTCTCGAAAGAACAAATCAGCAATATGGGTAGCATCATCAGTTTTGTGGCATGGTATGAAATGTGCCATTTTAGAAAATCTGTCGACAACAACAAAAATACTATCCCTCCCCTTCTTTGTTCTAGGCAATCCTAAAACAAAATCCATAGAAACATCCTCCCATGGAGCACTAGGAACAGGAAGAGGCATGTATAAACCATGTGGATTAAGACGGGACTTAGCTTTTTGACAGGTGGTGCAACGAGCAACAAACCGCTCCATATCTCTCCTCATCTTTGGCCAAAAGAAATGGCTTGCTAAGATGTCTTCCGTCTTCTTGACACCAAAGTGTCCCATCAATCCTCCACCATGTGCTTCCTGCAATAGTAAGATACGCACAGAACCAGCTGGAATGCACAATTTGTTAGTTCGAAACACAAAACCATTAGTGAGAACAAACTTGTTCCATGTTTTTCCTTCTTTACATTGCAGCAGCACATCTTTGAAATCAGCATCAAAAGCATATTGTTCTTTAATTGTTTCCAAACCAAAAATCTTAAAATCAAGTTGGGACAACATATTGTAACGGCGAGATAAGGCATCCGCAATGACATTATCTTTCCCTTTCTTGTGTTTGATGACATAAGGAAAGGACTCAATGAATTCTACCCACTTGGCATGCCTACGGTTCAGATTAGTTTGGTTCTCAATGTGCTTCAAAGATTCATGATCAGAATGTAGAACAAATTCTTTAGGCCATAAATAATGTTGCCATGTTTCCAAAGTTCGTACTAGTGTATATAATTCTATATCATAAGTGGAATAGTTCAGACTAGGCCCATTCAGTTTCTCGCTAAAATAAGCAATAGGTTTCCCCTCTTGCAACAAGACACCTCCCAATCCAATACCACTAGCATCACATTCCAATTCAAAAGTCTTACTGAAATCTGGTAATTGGAGAAGGGGTGTATGAGTTAACCTATTCTTCAAAGTTGCAAATGCAGCCTCTTGCGCCTTGCCCCATGTGAGTGGAGCACCCTTCTTTGTAAGCTCATGCAGTGGGCCTGCTATGGTGCTGAAGTCTTTCACAAAACGACGATAGAATCCAGCAAGTCCGAGAAAGCTTCGTACTTGTGTGACCATGGTAGGAGTCGGCCAGCTGTGTATCGCCTCCACCTTGGCTTCATCAACTTCAATTCCCTGTGGTGTCACAACATAGCCAAGAAAAGAAACCCGATCCGTGCAAAAGGTGCACTTGTCAATGTTACCAAATAAGCGTGCATCACGTAAAGCATTGAAAACAGCACGGAGATGATCAAGATGAACTTCGAGAGATGCGCTATAGATCAAGATGTCATCAAAATATACTATCACAAATCTTCCAATGAAAGCACGTAAAACCTCATTCATTAATCTCATGAAAGTGCTAGGTGCATTCGTGAGACCAAAACACATGACTAACCACTCATACAAACCAAACTTTGTTTTAAACGCTGTTTTCCATTCATCACCTAGCTTCATGCGAATTTGATGGTATCCACTACGCAAATCAATTTTAGAGAAAATCATCGAGCCACTAAGTTCATCAAGCATATCATCTAACCTAGGAATAGGATGACGATATCTAATGGTAATGTTATTAATTGCTCGACAATCTACACACATGCGCCATGATCCATCTTTCTTTGGGACCAAAAGGACAGGAACGGAGCAAGGACTAAGGGACTCACGGACATAACCTTTGTCGAGTAATTCCTGTACTTGCCGCTGAATCTCCTTAGTCTCCTCCGGATTGGTCCTGTATGGTGCTCGGTTGGGCAAAGAAGCCCCAGGGATGAGGTCAATCTGATGCTCAATCCCTCTCAATGGTGGCAGCCCGGCTGGTACCTCTTGTGGAAACACATCAGCGTATTCCTAAAAAAGCTTAGTGATATAAGGAGGCAAAGCACATGGTGTGTCGTGAAGTGAGATCAAAG
Organism: Neostapfia colusana; assembly: GCA_030760725.1. Lineage (NCBI taxonomy): Eukaryota > Viridiplantae > Streptophyta > Magnoliopsida > Poales > Poaceae > Neostapfia > Neostapfia colusana. Next base: position 35,411,152 of record JASWHV010000001.1, on the reverse strand, counting down.
CTTCTTTGCAAAGAAACACATAGCAGATTGCAGTATCACTTTTTAATTCAAACAAATCAGATTTGGAAGCAAAAAAACAAGCGCTTGTTAATTTTATTTCATTCTTCTTCATATGAGCAGATTTGGAATTGTCAGTCTTAGGCTGTACCGATTTCTTCACGACATCTGAAGTTTCATTTTCAGCAGATTTCTTATTTTTCTCTTTGCAAGCTCTAGCAATGTCATCCTTCAAAATAGCATCAGGGGACATCGGGTGCAAAACAAGTTTCTTCTCATGATGCATGAAAGAGTATTGATTTGATTTACCATGATGTAATGTATCTTTATCAAATTGCCAAGGTCGACCAAATAGCATAGAATAAGCTTGCATAGGTACCACATCACAATCAATGTAATCATGGTAGGAACCAATTGCAAATTCGACACGAACCAGACGTGTTACCTTAAGCTTACCACTGTCGTTGAACCATTGGATGTAGTAGGGATGTGGATGTGGAAGTGTTATCATCCCAACCTTTTCTACCATGGTAGCAGTTGCTAAATTGTTACAGCTTCCTCCATCAATAATAATGCCACACGATCATTCCAAAACTATACACTTAGTTTGGAATAGATTGTGTCGCTGGTTCTGTTCAGCTTTGATCATTTGGGCACTCAAGACACGCCTCACAACAAGACTCTCATAGTGGGCAGCATGATCAGCCCCAATGTGCTCTTCATCATCATTCTTCTTTCCTGCTGCTTGTGCAGCAAGCATGGCATATGTTTCATTATCTAAATCACTAGCGGATGAGTACTCACCATTTTCTCGTACAACCAGCACACGCTTGCTTGGGCAGTCCCTTCTTAGGTGCCCAAAACCCTTGCACTGGAGGCATTGAATGTCTTTTGTTCTCCCGGTAGAAGCAATGGAAGAAGAAGTGTTGGCTGCAACTTGGGTGGATCCTTTTGTTGTCTCGATTGCACGCGAAGGTGCTGATTTTGATGTAGTCCTGGGCAACCCATTGGAAGCATCGTCTGGAGAATCATGCTTAGTACCAGCAGCACTTGAGCGGAACTGCCATGAGGTAGTTCGACCTGCAGAAATGCTAGTTCTTGTACGTCGTCCCTACACTTCTCTTTCAGCCTTACAAGCAAGATGGAATAATCGAGTGACGTTAGTGTATTCCATATAAGCCAATATGTCCTGAATTTCTCTTGTTAAACCACCCATAAACCTAGCCATTGCAGCCTCTTCATTTTCAACTAGGCCACAACGCATCATGCCTATTTGAAGTTCTTGATAGTATTCCTCAACAGATTTGTTGCCTTGCCTAAGTTGTTGTAATTTATGCAACAGGTCACGAGCATGATAGGAAGGAACAAAACAACGACGCATGATTCGTTTCAAAGCATTCTAAGTTTGTGGTACGGTAGCTGGATTTTTAGTTTGATATTCATGCCACCAAACAGAAGCAAAGTCAGTGAATTCACTAGTGGCAGCTCTAACCTTTTTATCATCAGGGAAATCATGGCATGCAAATTTTTGATCTACTGACAATTCCAAAGACAGATATGCATCCGGATCATATTTACCATCAAAAGGTGGTATGGAGAATTTAATGCTGCGTAGGGAATCGTCATTGTCACGTACCTCTCGTCGTTGAGCTCGACCACCCATACCACGATGGTCGCGACGTGGCTGCCGTTGATACCTGAAAGGTCCATCATCAAGCTCGGTATCCGCCGAATACTCCGCCTCGTCATATCTTGCAGCACTGCCAACGGAGTCATGGCTGTCATCAACACGTCTTTGCCTCTCTTCGCGTCCAACCTATTCCATCCTCTCCAATCGCTCAATGATTGCTGCAAGAGAAGTGTTAATAGCCCCAGCAGTGCTTTCTAATGTGGTCAGTTTGGTGTTGGTGCAAATCTGCGTCGACTCTAATTGACTAATGCGTTCATTGGTGACTTGAATGTCCTCATTGAGAGCATCTGTGTGTAGTTTTACTTGGCGTTCGAAATGCTGAATGATGCCCCTCGTACGTGGTGAATGTGGAGATGTCCCATTCGCATCAGCTGACATGGTTAGTAAAGAAAGGAAATACAACAGCAAGCAGATTAATCCTAACAATTGCTAAGAGTTGGTAGGACAGCACAATTCCTCACTAGCAAGAAATCAAGGTCTTACAAGTTCTTACCATGCGATGCAGGAGGCGTCGGCAATCAACAAGAACAACAACAAACGGTGGCTGCCAGCACAACCTTATGGTGTCGTAGACAATTTTGTGGAGCTGTAGGTGGCTGCTAGACACAATTTGTGCAAAGGAACAGCTAGTACCACATTAGTCACAACAAGTTGAATAAACGTTCCACGATGGTATTGTGCTGGTCCTAGCTCAAACCTTACTAGAGACGTGAGCCGTAACTCCACGTGACGTTGGATTACTATGGTAGGTAAGTTCGAACAGCCCGATCCGTTGTGTTTCAACAACGTTGAAAACAGCAAGTTGAACTTCGAAACATGAAACAAATGTTACACAAATTGTCTCTCTTTTTTTTTTGTACTTAGAAACTTTTTTTTGTGATTGTAATCAGTGCGGCTTTTCTTTTTTGCACATGCCTTTTTCTTCTCAACTTTGGGTAGATAATGGAAATGGACTGAGAACAAAGTGGCACGAACTCAAAACTCTAGCGGTGAAAAACTTAGGACCAGCAACTTGACACAAAAAGGCAACCGTGAATTCAACAAGTCGAGAGCTAAGTAGTCAAGCAAAAGGCTCAAAGTGTTTTTAGGATTTTTTTAGAGCGAACTTTTGTAGGCAAAAGTGGACTGTAGGTAAATGAAGAACAAGGAGAAGGAAATCTCTCACCGAGCAACCTGAAATCTGATACCACTTGATGAACCCAACGGGTACAGGGGACGCCCTATCTTTCGATGAGAGATGTTGGTAATGAACGAATTTGGTGGAGGCCGACGTTGGCTGCCCGACTACCACAACCAGAATGGTGTGGCGCCTTGAGCGACAGTTACACCGTCTCCTGGTAACTACGATTTGGGTGGAGGTCGACGTTGTGCTACCCGACTACAACAACCACAAGGATGCTGCGCCTTAGCGATAGTTACACCGGCTCCTGTTGTTGCTGTACTTGCCGTGCCAAGAACAGCCTTGAACCTGCAAGCAATCGAAGAACAAGCAAGAACAAGATAACAAGCAAACACTCACGGGTGAGAAAAAGTTGGGGTTCTGATTCAAGTAATAGGAAGGTCTTGTCGACACTTGCGTTACAAGGAAGTAGCAATGGCTAAACTTACAGAAAACAAAACCCCGCCCTGTCAGGGAGCTCTTGGACTACTTAAATAGGGGAGGGAAGAGGGAAATTCGTCCAGCAACAAAGGTAGGACGTGATCTCCCTTATTCCCTTCCTTTTTCTGTGATAGACTACCATTTAATAGGGAAAGAAAGAGGGAAACCCATCCAGCAGCAAGGCAGGATATGATTTCCTCTATTTCTTTCCTTATTATAGCACATCTATCTTTAAATGGGCGAAGAAAGAAGGAATTTCGTCCAGCAGCAAAGTTGGACGAGATTTCCCTTATTTCTTTCCTTATTTGTCTAAATATCTCTTTATTACATGGCCCCAGCCTCAAGATTTCTCCTCGGGTGGAGCAGCCTTTATTGCATTAATCCCTCCATCCCTCCTAGCTGGATCAATTCCCAAGCACCTAATAATAACAAGGTCATCACAAGGCTTTAATAGGTCCCAATTTGAAGGATAATTACTTTGAACAGCCAGGAATGAATTCACCTGATAATTAAGTTGACGTGCACGAGCGCGTGTCATTGGACCTTGATTAGCTGAGAGTGGTGAATGGGCTGGTGTTGTGGTTGTATCAACGGTAGCGATGTCCGCATCAAAAGCTAAGTCCCACCTCAATCCCCATGGTTTATATACTCCATTACCTATTCCACACGTACCTTGGGAAGATATATCTATGGACTTTGTTCTGGGGTTACCTCGGTCTCAGAGGGGGAGGGATTCTATTTTTGTTGTTGTAGATTGCTTTTCTAAAATGGCACATTTTATCCCGTGTCATAAAAGGGATGATGCTTCACACGTTGCTGATTTGTTTTCCAGTGAGATTGTTCGTTTACATGGAGTTCCAAAGACTATTGTTTCAGACCGGGATACTAAATTTCTCAGCTACTTTTGGAAGACATTGTGTGCTAAGCTTGGTACAAAGTTGTTATTTTCAACCACTTGTCATCTACAAACGGGTGGCCAAACTGAAGTTGTCAACCGTACCTTGTCAACCATGTTGCGTGCTGTGTTAAAAAAGAATTTGAAGCTCTGAAAAGACTGCCTTCCACATATTGAATTTGCTTATAACAGGGAAGTCCATTCCACAACAAACTCTTGTCCATTTGAAATAGTTTATGAGTTTAAACCGCATACTCCCATGGATCTTTTGTCTTTACCATTACAGGAACAAGTTAACTTGGATGCCACAAAAAGATCAGACTTTATCAAGTGGTTACATGCGGAGACAAGAAAGAATATTGAGAAGAAATCAGCACAATATGCAAAGCAAGCAAACAAAGGCAAGAAGAAGGTTACATTTCAGCCAGGAGATCTTGTATGGTTGCATCTACAAAAGGATCGCTTTCCCCAACAGCATATGAGTAAGTTATCTCCTCGGGGTGATGGTCCGTTTAAGGTTCTCCAAAAGATAAATGCTAATGCTTACAAAATCGAGCTGCCACCTTAATATTCCAATGTGAGTACAACATTCAATGTCAAAGACTTGCTTCCATTTGTTGGTGAGCCTGAGTCAAGGACGACTCCTTCTCAAGAGGGGGAGGCTAATGAGGTCATGCCTAGCATTCACTCATCTTCAAATGAAAATTCACTTGATATAGCTAGTCCAATTATAAGGAGTAGAGCTAAACAATTGCAGAAGGAAATTCGTTCTCAGGTGAACGCTTACCTTATGTTTAATAAGCAGTCTATGTTGAATGAGCCTATGCTTTTGAGTTCTTGTGTCAATGTCCTTAGGAATGATGAAGTGTATGAACCAGCATGGGATCAAGATGGATTCAAACCTCTGGACATCTGAACCAAGAAGCCTATGGTGTGCATGAATAAAATGGTGGTTCATCACCTTAGCATGGGAATGCAACCAGAAGCTAGATGACTGACACATGGTACGAATTTCAAGCATCACTGCAGATAGAATACAAGGAATTAGACGGTGTTCTATAAGTGGATGGAAGCATCTTCAAGTCTACTTTACAGCCCATCAAACGGTTCATTATTTGGATGTCTTAATAAGGAGTTATGCTCATTTTAGTAACTGCTGCCAGAAGCTAAAAAGACGCGCGAACCAGCCACGAAATCCACTAGAGCATGCGCATGCAGCCATTTACTCAAAGCTGAACACCCCTATCTCTATATATATCTTTTACTAGACAATGAAAAGAGGATCTTATTTTTATTGAATTCAGAATACACAAACTCGTGGAGTTTTGTTTATGCGTGAGTCTTGAGAGGCTTGCAATATTTGTTCTTTCGATTCCTGAGGGAGTTGTAGAACGCCGAACTGCGGTTCACCAAGTTCGTGCCTTTACGTCTATAGGGCGTGATTGCGTGGGCTGTTTCGTCGATACGTGGAAGGTTGATTGTCTCGGTAGTTTGTCGCGTGGACAGCCTCGCGGTGCGCTGCCTCTTCACCAGGTCATGCAGCGACAATTTATAAAGTTCACAGATCCTACGAGAAGATCGGGCCACAACAACTTGTTACACATGCTGCCTAGGCGTGTACATATCAGTCTACAAGGACAAATAGTACCTAGAAGGGACTCTTTCCGATACTTGGGATCAATGTTACAAAGCAATGACGATATTGATGAGGATGTTTGCCACGGGATCAAGGTAGGGTGGATGAAATGGCGACAAGCCTCTGGAATCCTATGTGACAGGAAGGTCCCACAAAAGCTAAAAGGGAAGTTCTATTGGATGGTGATCAGACTCGCGATGCTATATGGGGCGGAATGTTGGCCAACTAAATGGCAACATGTCCAACAAATGAGTGTCGCAGAGATGCGCATGCTACGGTGGATGTGCGGGCACATGAGAAGAGACCGAATAAGGAATCAGGCAATATTCGTGATAGGGTAGGGGTGACGCCGATTAAAGAGAAGTCAGTCCAACATCGACTAAGGTGGTTTGGACATATCCAGCGGAGACCTCTAGAAGCACCGGTTAACAGTGGGATTTTAAGAGGTAAAGAAAATATTAGGAGGGGTAGAGGACAACCAAGGTTGACCTGAGAGGAGGCGGTAAAACGAGATTTGAGAGATTGGAATGTATCCAGAGACTTAGCTCATGATAGGACTGCATGGAAAGTAGCAATTCATATGCCAGAATCATAGTCTTTTTTTTTTCTTTTCTTTTACTTGTTACTCTTATATCTCTTCCAATCTTTTACTTCATTGAAATATATATATATATATAATTATTGGGTTTCATGTCTAGCCGACTCCAACATGCTTGGGATAAAGGCTTGGTTGTTGTTGTTGTTGTTGTTGTTGTTGTTGTTGTTGTTGTTGTAATAGATTACTACTCAGCCACTTTGGTTAGACTCTCCCCTTCACATGGCTATAAAACTTTCCAAAGAATGTGTCTACAACAACAAAAATTAAAAACAGAACAGTTATCTTTTGCAACTCATGCATTTTAAGTGCTTCTATTTCAAGCAATTGAAACACACATGCATCACAAGAGAATTAAAATAGTACCAACTGCCTGAAGCAGACATACCACATGCAAAGGCTAGGACTCAAAACTATTGGTATTCTAGCCTTACTGATAACCCAGTATCTTTGCTTGGATTCTTAGAAGTCTACCATGCATAGTTAACTAATAGATAATCAGATGATTAACATGCTTCGTCGCATGTCCAAGTCCTTGCAGGGTCTAGGTGTAGGTGCCTGCCTTCAATTCTTCATCCAATTTAGGTGTAGGGCTAGGCAAGGTTGGGCAAGGTGACCAAGAAAGTGGTACCAAAGGCTAGGAAAGGGTTAGCAAAAAGGAAAACATGCCCCATGATATAGGGAGCAGACAGAACCAATATTTAAATATAAACATATGCATAATATCAAAATATTCGAAGACTAGACATCCGTGATCCATAGCCCAGTGTAACATATCTCAATAAAAGCCATTATTTACTTAACATAATGGGGGCAAATGGAAAATAGAAGTGATATTTTTATCAATCAGAAAGGATCCCAAAATAATTATTATCAATACAATAATAAGAGCAATAGAATATCCACCAAACTTTATTACAGAAAAAAAATAAATGAACATAATGGACCTTTACATCCTCCTTGTTAGACTCTGTAATAGTGTGGGTGAAACAGGGGTAGTTTAGTCATTAGTGAGAGATTATGATTAGGGGTAGTTTAGTCTTTCCCTCTCACCTAATCCCTCTATATAATCATCCCCTGTACCCTGTTGATGATTATCATCTAATACATCCACAATTATCCCTCTATTATGGTATCAGATTAGCTAGGATTGATTAGGATTAGGGCTTAACCCTAACCCTAATGACACTGCCTTCAGCCGTCGCCACCAGCGCGCCGCCACCTAGGGCCTCTGCCGGCGCTCCTGCGCCACCACCTAGGGCCTCTGCCGGCGCTCCTGCGCCGCCACCTTACGCCGCCGCTGGCACCCCTGCGCCGCCGCCCTAGGTCGCCGCGACCGCTGCCACCCTTGTCCCGCCGCCGCCGTCGCTGGAATCTGCGCCGCCGCCGCCACCCGGATTCAGGCCGAATCGGCTGCCGCCTCAGGGCCACCGCTAGCCGGCGGTGCCCCTGACCAGCGCGCACGGGGGAGCCGCCGCTGCAGCCCTTGGCCTGCATCCGCCGCCGCCCCCTGGTCCGCCGCTGCCGCCGCCGCCTCTGATCCAGCCGCCACCTGGTCAGCCGCCGCCGCCAGCCCTTGGGCCGCCACCGCCCACCCTCAGACCGCCGCCACCTCAGATCCAGCCGCCCCCTGGGCGACTGCTTCCTCTGCAGCCAGGGCACGCGGGGGGGGGGGGGGGGGGGGGAGGCATCCGCTGCCCTGGGAGGTGTCTCTCCGGGGGGGGGGGGGGGGGCGCAGCTGCTGCTGCTGGAGGCGCCGCCGCCTCCTGGTCCGCTCGGCCAACCATCGTTTCTGTCCTGGGAGGTGCTGCCGCCCCTGCTATGGCTCTGAAGACCGGTCCGGCCGCCGACGGACCTCTTGTAGGTACCACTGGCAAACCCGCCACCACTGTCGTTTTTTATGGCAGGTACCTCTGGTCCATGGGACTCTACCGCCACCGGCCTCGACATCGACGGGAGCACCACGATCACTACCCCGCTGATTCCGTTTCCAGTCACCAGTGCCGCTGCTGATAACGCAGCTACTCCTTCCTACGGAACCGACACAACGAACACCTCCGACATCGCCGTAGCACTGGCTTCCTCTCGCGAGCACGAGCGGGCACTCGCTCTCGCTCTAGAGCAGGAGCGTCCTCCGTGGCCGCTCTATCCCACCAGATCAAGGAGAATGCTCACTGACCAATGAGTGCTGCCCACGAGCCTCCCTCGGACGCTGGTACGTACTCGGCTTCACTTGTGGCTGCTCTTCATACGCAGGCCGCCGGGATTCAGAACATCCAGACGCTCGTGCCGGTTGTTCTCAGCTCCGAGTCCACTTCATATGCCCGGTGGCGTGACCTGGTGCTCCTCACGCTGAGGCGTTACTGCCTCGACGACCACGTCCTCCAGGACGATTCTTTAGTGGAGATCACCTGGATCAGCATGGACAGCCTGGTCCTATCCTGGATCCTTGGCTCCTTGTCTGGAGCCACTCCCTACCTTCAAGAAGGTATGGTCTGACCTTGAGCTTGAGGAGATCACCGCAGGAGGCTCTACTGGCTCTGGGTCTTCCACAGCCGTTTATGGCTCTGGGCTGTCCCCTCGTCCACCCTCACCAGCTGCTGGTGGACCACCGTCACGACCACCTTCCACCCCTGGCGCTCCTGCCAGTACTGGAGGTGGAAATCGTCGCCGCCGAGGAAAACACAGCGGGCGTGGTGGAGGTAGCAGTGCAGGCGGTACTCCTTCACCCACTACTCCGGCTACTGGTGGTAGTGGTGGTACCGGTCAGGGAGGTGCACCCTGGCCCACACCCTACAACCCGTGGACTGGCCAGATCTACATGTGGCCTGGGCCGTCTCCGGGTTCTCAGCCACCACGACCACCACGCCCCCAGCCGGCGTTCGTAGCCACCCCGGGCTATAGTGGGAAAGTCTACAGTGCTGGTGGGCCACCAACTCAGGCATACGGTGGGCCTGACTACCCTTCTGGCGGACAGTTAGCCTCGACCTACGGAGGCACCGACTATCCTATTGGGCACTCAGAACCATCGGCACCTCTTCAGGAGCCACCCTCTACGTGGGATCGACAGTCGCTAGCCTCTTTCTTCAGCACCATGCACCTTACTCCACCAGGTGCCGACTGGGTTGTTGACTCCGGACCGTCATACCATACCACTCCAAATGCTGGTATACTCTCTTCTACCCACCCTCCCAATCCCTCTTTTCCTCCATCTATCGTTGTTGAGAATGGGTCTGTTCTTCCGGTCACCTCAGTAGGTGATTCCAGTCTCCGGGTTCTTTCCAGCTTAAAAACATTCTTGTAGCTCCGGATATCATTCAAAACTTGCTTTCTGTCCGTCGTTTTACCACTGACAACAATGTTTCCATTGAGTTTGATCCATTTGGTTTGTCTATGAAGGATCTTTCTACCCGGCGACCTCTTTTTTGATATGATAGCTTGGGGCCCCTGTACACACTTCGACTTCCTACTTCCGCTGCATCACCGCCTTTTGCTTTGACTACGACAGCTTCATCCACCATTTGGCATCGCCGGCTTGGCCACCCTGGTGCAGATTCTATGTCGATGTTGTCCAGTAGTTCTGTTATCTCATGTTCTAGGGGCACACATGACTCCTTATGTTATGCTTGTTAGCTTGGTCGCCATGTTCGGCTTCCTTTTTCCACTTCTGTGACTCATGTTGAGCATGTTTTTGATCTTATACATTGTGATTTGTGGACATCACCTATCACCAGTGTATCGGGCTTTAATTATTACTTGGTGATCATTGATGATTTTTCTCACTTTTCGTGGACTTTTCCATTACGATTGAAGTCTGAGACTTTCGTTACTCTTTCTCACTTGTTCATTTGGATTTCCACTCAGTTTGGGCGCACCATCTGAGCAGTCCAGTGTGACAACGGACGCGAGTTCGATAACTCTGCGTTTCGTAACTCTCTCCGCACATGGGGTACAGCTACACATGTCTTGTCTGTATACCTCTCCTCAAAACGGCAAGGCAGAGCGCATGATTCGCATCACCAATGATGTCATGCGCTCCCTGATGTTTCAGGCATCTGTTCCAGCCCAATACTGGGTGGAGGCTCTTCATACTACCACACTCCTGATTAATCGCCTTCCTACCAAGACGATTCGTGCCTCCACCCCCTACTTTGTTTTATATGGCACTGATCCTCTTTACAATCACCTTCGAGTCTTAGGGTGCACTTGCTACCCCAACCTTTCCGCCATTGTCCCGTATAGGCTTGCGCCTGTGACACCCTCATCTCAGGTGTCAGCATATGTTCATGTGTTAGGAAGAAGAAAACATTTTAAGAAAAGATGGAACAATGACAAATACCAAAAGGATAGCCAATAAAGCTCTCAGAGAGCGCCGAAGGCAACTTCCGCGGCCAACCGGCCACGTGGCGTGATCAGAACTCATCCCTGTGAAGTGGGGAGAGGCCGCCGCCAAGCTGGCTACGTGGCAGGCTCGGGGCTCGTCTCCGCAAAGGGGAGAGGTCCGATCCTGTGGGACACGTGTTGCCCATGGAGCTAGCCTCTGCGGAAGAAGCAAAGGCATTTCCGCAGGACACGTGTCATCCTCGGAGCTAGTCCTCACGACAATCAGAGGACCAGTCGCGCGGGATGCGTGTCGATCTCGGAACTCATCTCCGAGAAGTCCGGAACTATCGAACACGTGTCGCCACCGGAGCTTATCTCCGGGAGGTCCGTCGCAGCTGAACACATGTCGACCGCGGGGCATGTCCCTGAGGAAAGAAGAAAGGAAGGACCGGCGCCAACACGTGGTGTGCGCGGAGCTCACCTCCAAAGAAGGGGGAGGTCTCGCTCGTGACACGCGGCACAACCGGAGCTCGTCTCTGCAGGAAAGGAGACACCAGGCCCCGGAGGACACGTGGAGCTTCTGGAGCTCATCATCGCGGAGGTAACGAGTTCTGGAGCGGTTTTTATGCATAAAGATACCGGTACGCAACAGAAACCGATCTAAACTCCACAATGTTACCAAAGATAAGACGTTAGGATCCAACAAAGATCTGAAGAAGACTCTTATTCGGGATCCAATCAGATTAGGATTCTTCTCTTTCCGATTATAAATAGAACCCAAAACCTCTGGCCGAAACCACAAACTTCTCTTTCAACTCCTGAGCCGACGACTTAGAGCCCTAGCCCTAACTCGCCGAGCAAAACATCACCGAAGCACAACAAGGGAGATCATCAGAGAAGAACCGAGCGGTCTAAGGAGGACCTCAAAGTCAAGAAGAACGTGAGGTAGGACTTCAATACCACCTTACAACATCATTGTGTTCATCTCTTTGCATCTGTTCTTCAATTCCTTTCGAACAGAAGCCTTCTCGTGGGCAGATCACTTGATGATCAGTTTGATCTAAAGACAAGATCATCGCAACGTCCACCTTTGATTCGAACACCTCTGTCCGTGCAAGCCATGCAAGAGCACACCAATCTAATAAAAATCATAGGATAGCACGCATGTGCATCATCGCATCTAGTTTAAGGTTTGCGCATGATATTGATTGCTGTGAATCTTGTATGTACGTGAATCCTACATAGCAGGACAAGCTCAGGGAGCTGTCTACGACGAGCTACAGCAACAAGGTTTTCAGAATCAAGAACAACCGGAACCGCAAGTACAAGGCAGGTGCTCCTTGACCATATTGATCCTATGTTTTGGGTAAAACTATTTTGTTTGCGAAAAGGTGTGTGTACTGAGTCGAACATGATGGGAAACCCTTTTATAGGAGTTTGCTAGTTTTGATTAAATCACCCTTGTCTCCAGGGAAGTTTATGAGTCGGGTATTATTTTTGTTTTATGCTTCGCTGAGTCCATGGGATTGGGAAGCGAGATAGATATGTCTAGCTAACTGCACTCGTAATGATAATGAGAAACTGATGTTAATAATGAACATGGATCGGAGGGAGATCTAGGCAAGACTGGGTTTGTGAATGAGGTAGCATGAGATGGTGGTTTACTTGCCGTAGATCTAAGGACCGGTTCATGCATGCACATGCCAGGATAACTGTGCCACCACAAGGCCAAGTATGGGTGCGGCTTAGCTGAGTAATTAGGTAAGTTGCTAGAGTGTTATGGACTGAGGAAGGCGCGGGGAATGGGAGTCGAGTGAGGACTGCCCTGGGAACTGCATGGCACAAGAGGGGGCCCGTGGGTGGGAGAATTGGAGATTCTAGCCTGCCGGTGAAACCTTAGTGAGTCCATACATCTAGTAACCCCTTTGTGAAGGCTATTTTGTGATCTCTTGACCATATACCGACGGATGTGTACTGGTATAATGGAGGTTCTGCAGTCGCCGACGGGTGACGAAATCACAAACTTGTTGGTAAAGAGGTGCAAACTCTGCAGAGTTATTAAAACTATCATGATAGCCGAGCTTACGGTCACGAGCACCTGGCTAAACTGCCATGATTAGTTGGGATGGTTTTCGGGATGGTTATTGGGAAGGTTCTCGGTTATGGTTATTGGTTTGGAACTGTTGAGTCTGGATGATGAGATGGTTGCATGACTGTTGGGTCATGACATGAGATTGGTCTCGGTGTGAGACGAGGTTGATTTGTGAGATGAGATGGTAGCGAATACGAGGAGGTATTCGTGAGTATGAATAAAGGATTGATTAATGCTCGGATGGAACACGGGAAGTGATGGAGGTATGTTGGTAATTTAATATATGCTGGGATTACATCTAAAGTTAAGTTGCTGTTTATCATGATTTTACAAATCTGCTTTCCTGCAAATAAGCCTTTTATGCCTACCTTGTTTATGAGCGGCATATCATGTGTTTTCCCGCACTTGCTGAGTACATCATTGTACTCAACCTTGCATTATTACTTCATCAGCAGCAGCAGGAGAAGCCTACTATGAAGATCAAGTGGAGCATTATGGCGTGTGATCCGTTCTCAACCTTGCCTGTGGAGGGAGTAGAGATGGAGCCACTTCTGATTAGTTTTGCTTCCGCATTAAAATAAAGACTTCCGAGCATGAGTCCAAGACTCATGAGATGTTGTAATAAACTCTGTTATTCGTGGTTGTATATATATATATATATATATATATATATATATATATATATATATATATATATATATATATATATATATATATATATATATATATATATTCTGAATTCAGTTTGTGAAATATATGTATATGTGTGATTAACATCCTGGGCACACATATGCATTAGTCCTCGGTTCCGTGGTTTTCCCACAGAATTGAGGGCGTCACAGCGCCCCGCTCGACACGATGTGTTTTTCGCAGGTATTCCCTTGATCATAAGGGGTACCGGTGCTTAGATCTCACTACTCACCGCCTTTTGATCTCTCTGCACGTTGTCTTCGATGAGTCCTCCTTTCCCTTCTGTATCACCTCTTCCGGTTCCACCACAGAGCTGGATTCCCTTTTTCACACTGACCCCGAGGTTGCTCCCCTGCCTTGGCCTCTTTCTTCTACAGGTCTGACACACGCTACGCCTCAGGTGCCCCCGGCGTCACCTGCTGCACCACGTACGGCATCGACGTCTCCAGTGTCGCCTGCTGCGCCATGCGGCATCGACGTCTTCAGCGTCGCCTACTGCGCCTCGGGTGACCCTTACGTCACCAGCTGAGCCACGCGCGGCATCGACGTCTCCGGTGTCGCCTTCTGCACCTCGGGTGACCCCTACGTCACCAGCTATGCCACACGAGGCCTCGGCTTCCCCAACGTCCCCGGCAGCGAGCCCGACGTTCCCGATGCCACCAGTCGCACCAGGCGTAGCTCCGACGATGACTTCTCGCTTCACTGACCCCACGCTTGTCTACCAGCGACGAGCGCGAGATGGGTCTCCAGCTCCAGCTGTGCCACGCGCGGCACCGGAGCCCTCTACACCAGTCGTCGCGCCACGTGCAGCCTCGAGACCCACTCTCGTCTACCCATGACGAGAGAAGGTTGTTGTACCCGAGCGCTCGGTGTACAACCCTCCTCTTCTCCACAGGGATCCTGGTCATGTCCACCCAATGGTGACTCGACGTGCATCCGGGAGTCTCCGACCGGTTGAGCGCTTCGCCGGAGCTGCCTTCTTGTCGACGACATCTCCACTGACCGACTCTTCTTCAATCTCACCCATACCGACTTCCGTGTGTAGCGCCATCGTGACCCTCACTGACGCCGTGCTATGGAGGAAGAGTATGAGGCCCTGCCTGCCAACCGGACCTGGGACCTGGTTCCCCGCCCCGGTCGTGGCAATGTTGTCATGGGCAAGTGGGTGTTCACACATAAGAAGAAGGCAGACGGTACCTTGGAGATGTACAAGGCTCGGTGGGTACTTCAGGGTTTCACTCAGCGCCCTGGAGTCGACTACGACGAGACCTTCAGCCCTGTGGTGAAGCCAGGGACGGTTCATACCGTTTTGTCGCTGGCTCTCGTATTCTTGGCCCGTCCACCAGTTGGATGTCAAGAATGCCTTCCTCCACGGTACACTGACAGAGATAGTGTACTGCAGTCAGCCGACAGGTTTGTTGACTCAGCTCATCCACACATGGTCTGTAAGCTAAACAAATCCCTGTACGGTCTGAAGCAGGCACAGAGACAGGAGTTCGCTATGAAGGACCTGGGCCACCTCCACTACTTTCTGGGTATTGCGGTCGAGAACCGACCAGGTGGCTTGTTCCTTCACTAGAGACAGTACTGCCTGGATATCCTCCAGCGAGCGGGCATGGCTGAGTGCAAGCCATGCTCCACTCCAGTGGATACTCAGGCGAAGCTCTCCACTACCGACGGGACACCCGTCACTGACCCCACTGCTTACAGGACTCTCGCAGGTGCTCTTCAGTACCTCACCTTCACCAGGCCGGATATCTCCTATGCAGTTTAGCAGGTGTGCGTCCACATGCATGACCCGAGGGAGCCGCACCTCACCGCTGTAAAGCGGATTCTTCGGTACCTGCGTGGCACCCTCAACTACGACCTCCTTCGACGTGACGCAGCCTCCGAGCTGGTCGTGTATACCGACGCTGACTGGGCAGGCTGCCCGGACACTTGCCGATCTACCTCTGGCTACGCCATCTTCTTGGGCGGTAATCTCGTCTCCTGGTCCTCAAAGCGACAGCACGTGGTGTCGCGTTTGAGTGCTGAGGCGGAGTATCGCGTATTGGCTAACGACGTGGATGAGGCTTCCTGGCTTCAGTAGCTGCTTCAAGAGCTCCACACTCCCATTGCCAGGAGAACCCTGATCTACCGCAACAATGTCAGCGCCGTGTACCTCTCCACCAACCCGGTCCAGCATCATCGCACGAAGCATGTGAAGATTGACCTACATTTTGTTTCTGAGCGGGTTGCACGTGGCAAGGTTCGGGTACATCATGTCCCGACGACGACAAAGTTCGCCGACATCTTCACGAAGGGCCTCCCGTCGTCGCTGTGCTTCAAGTTTCGGTCCAGTTTCAACATCTGCAGTGGCTAGATGTTGTGACTGCGGGGGATGTTAGACTGTGTAATTATGTGGGCTAATCAGGGGCATTTTAGTCCTTTGTCAGGGATTAGGGTTAGGGCAGTTTAGTCCTTTCCCCTCACCTAATCTCTCTATATAATGTACCCTTGACCATCAGATTAATCTATCTCATTTTATTCCCCTCTAATACTTGTAATGTTAAAAAAATCTGTCAGCTTTTATAAATTCTGATATGATCAAATAATGAGTTTATAGAGTTGTTTTCATGACAACTTTGAGAGGCGATATTCATATCATGGGCCCTAATTACAGGATATGGGTGGTAATGCTTTGGAGACATCTTAGCAGTATGGTACTTTTGGATTTACAGCAGCAGAATATGCCCGACAACAAGCATCCAAGGAACAAAAAAGAGAGGTTACCATCTTTCCATCCGCTTGTAAAATTGATCTTGCTGTTTAAAATGAGCTTATCTATTTCTTTCCACATGAAAATGATTTTAGCTAGATCTATTTCTCAAGTAGGAACAACTGAATCCTTGAGAGGGAAAGATATCAGAACTAAATAAGATGGTAGAAGCCACCTTTGCATATGTCTGTGTACCCAGATTTAGCTGGCTTTATGCACCTACTTTGTATTCCGCCGTGACGTGCGCCGCGCCACAGAACGTGCGCGTGCAGGAGGAGGCTACCACGAGTGGATAAGTTTGGAAAGAGAGATAGTTTCTATTTTATTCCTTAAGTCTAGAAGAGTTGGTTACGGCCCAGGGCCATATATTCCTGTAATTGCACATTGAGAGGGCAAGCAAGATTATTATCCCTAGTCTCTCGTCTCTCTCTCTCTCTCTTAACAAGCCAACGGCAGAGGGGAGGACCTCGCCGGTGAGGACGGACCGAAGCTACGAGCTCCGTAGCCGAGGGCCAGCTACCCTAAGTACCAACGCCCTTGACAACCTGGTATCACAATCCAGGCGGTCCTCGCCTTCCTGATCCACCTCACCACCAGCCGCCACCACCCCATCCCCATCAACAGCAGCCGCACAGCCATCATCCTTGTCATCCGTCGTGTCGTGTGCCGCCGACATGGGTGACGCCAACAACCCCAAATCCACCGTCGAGTCCCTCACCAATGCCCTCAAGACACTGCAGACGACGGTCGAGGCCAATGCCAAGGCCATCGCCTCCCTCACCTCCGATCGCACATCTGTAAGGACCCCGCCGTCCCGATCACTCACGGGGACGGGATACCTCGCCCGGGAATCGCATTGGGTGGTGCCGTGCGATGCGGCACCCAACAACACACATAATAAAGCATCATATTACATAAGACAAGCGGAAGCTTACAAAGTGTTGATTTTACAAATACTTCTCAAAAATATGCTACAGCGGAAGACTATTACAACTCACGTCTCATACCTATGCTAAGCAACAGAGAAGGTGTCCAGCCCGCGGACCCTTCTCGCTAGCAACACTGTCATGATAGCGGCGGCAGGGGTTGCCATGAGTTCACCACTCGGGGAGTTCCGAGCCTCATCGGGCACCCGTACATAACAGCCTACAGTTATTACCTGCAAAACAACTTATGCAGTATCTGTGAGCACGAAGCTCAGCAAGACTGACCCGTCACCCTAGCCATGAAACTCTACATGATAGAAATAGAGGGCTGATTACAGAGGTTTGCACAAACGATGATTTTGAGCTAAAGGAGAGTCCTTACTTCAAGTTTTAGGCAACTTTTATAGCCCTCGCGCAACCTACATCGAGACTCCACAATCAAACAAGAAACGCTTCATCTCGATGCCACTTGCCCGAGGTGAAAGTAACTTTAGTGAGCTACCCTAGACTCATACTGACCTTGCGCCATCAACGTCGAGACTCCACAATCAAACAAGAAACACTTTGCCTCGACGCTTCTAGCCCAAGGTGGAAAATAAATTTAGTGAAAGTGTTGATCATTCCTCATCTCCATTATGAGGATTACTCACGAAGCATTATTAACTTTTCCCAGTTTATTACTACATCACGACGCAGAGAACAAGTATGCTCACTACCGCGAGCGACGGTGATTGCAATAAAAAACACCCGGCTGACACGACACGTACGCCCGTACTCGACGTTGCACACAGCAACCGTCACTGACGTCGTACGTGGCCACCTTTCACACGACACCCAAATGTCGAACCAGTCCCACCGACTGGGATTAAGTCTCTCTACGGCAAACCCTCGTAGAGCAGACTTCTCTATCCTTTCAGCATCGGCATCAGACGGTGAGGTATGCCTCGACACCCAGGTTAACATGTTACATCGGTTTCCTGGGTCCCATATAGCCAGTATGCATCCGGTACACAACTCAAACTTGCCCAACGGGCCGCACACGAGAACGGGCCTTAATCGACTCATACATAGACTAGGCTCACAGGACCACGTTCTTGACCTTCCATCCACTGCCCGGTCTCCATTCCCACTATGAGGATCAATTCCCAACTCTTCCGATTGATCCCCCTAAATCTCTGTTCACGAGTAGGAATCTGCCCACTCGAGGTTTGCTTCTTTTAATCCACTTTTGTTGAGATCAGCAGTTATAATTAATTGATAACATGTCCTACATTAAACTCCAGGGTTTTCTGGGTCATGCATTTGGGGTTTCATACCACCTAGACTTAATGCAATAAACAAAAATGCTAGACATAATAAGTGAATACAAATGGAAACTTGTAATGTTTTGATGCAAACCGGGGCTTGCCTTTGTTTTGCAGGTGACTTATATATATATGCAGTTAGTGAAGACCACTTGGTGCTTGATCAACCTCTTTCCTCCTTCCTTGATTTCTACTCCGATGACTTCAACTCATCCACGTAGATACTACACGTGATGAATATACATATCGTTTAATTGTAAAGACTTTGCTACAAGTCCTAATAACAAGTTTTCAAAAACTGGAACTCTGTTTAAGAATTTAAAATGACACTGGTGCTAGTGGTTTAGGTTTGGATCTAAACACATGATTAAATGCTAAGTGGTTTTCCCCCTCTTCTATATTGATCACCTAAAGAGGTTAAAAACACAGGGGTGATCCAGGGCTCCAATGGAGCTGAGAATTTTCATGTGAGTTCCTTGTCACAAGAAAGTCCTCTGGACCAAAAATTAGCACTTTTCATTGAGTGGTTTGTTCACAATAATTTTCTAAGCAATTAAGAATAGAAGAATTAATTCTGAGATCTCACCCATGTTCATGCAAAAATTAGTGAATCACAATTTCAATTATATCTCATAGAGTTTGCATGAATTTTCCTAACATTTTTGGAGCCAAGATCTGCCCAGAACTGAATTTCCAAGTTTTGGAAATTCTCTGAAAATGTTTCTGTATTATTTGAATACAGCATCTTCAAATCTAATTTTCCCTGATCAAATCAACTCAAATTGAGCTGAAACGTTTATAGGGGTTCACTAATACCCTAAAGACTATTCTGGCAAAATTTGAGGATTTTTGGATTAGCCAAACTCCCTCAAAAATTCTTTTGCTGAAAAGCTTTAAAGAATATTCCAGAATTAAATAATGAGTTTAATACAAATTGGGTTGTAGATTTGGATAGAGCTATTCAATATGAATCCAACCCAATTTGAATCACTAAATTTGGGGATTCCTAGCAAGAGTTATGAGGTTCTAAAGTTTGGGAAAAATTCTGAAATTGACCTCTGTTTATTTTCCCATTTTCAGAGACATAAGGAATTAACACCACATTTGGCCAAGCAAATGAGGTCCAATGCTTCTGAAAACTTTACTGGAGTTCAGATATTTTTGGAGGAATCCCCTGCCCAAATTTGGGGATTTTCCAATACATAGAACTCCTGGAAAAATTCCCACAAGGTTTTTCTTCTATGAATTAATGAGCCAAAACTAGGGGTTTTCATAATTATTGGGCTGTACCTCTGGATAGTACTCTCTCAGAGGAATCCAGAAAAATTCGTTTGATAATTGTTGGACATTCCTACATCAAGTTGTGGCTATTTAAACTTTCAACTGAATTCTGAAAACAGATAAAAGTTCAAATGCCTGCTGCTGGGCCCAGGCCACGTGTCACCCTCTGAGACAAAACCACACAGGGCCACAGGGTTTCTCCCGCGCTGTCACAAAGTGATCCGAGCGCCGCAGCCGATCATAGACTAAAACATCCGTCGCTGACCTGCGGGACCCACCGGGTCGTCTTCTACCTCCGGCCGAACAGAACTCGCGGCGGCGCCCTCCGACGAGCATCGCCGGAACGACCTTACCGGCCACCTCCCGGCCCCTTGCTCGCCGCCCCTCCATATTCTGACCTGCTGAACACGTTGGGAGGCTCGCCGGCGGCCGTAGATCGCCGGAAAACCTTGCGCACCGGGGTCAGCAACGATTAGGGTTCCGGCGAGCCGGTGCAAGGCGAATTGTCCACCAAATGATCGATTCTTTGTCTCTAGAGCACCAGGGGAACGTGTAGCCGCTAGAATTGGCCCCCCAAAACCATCAGCGAGCACTCTAACCCCGTCGGCACCGTGCGGCCGACTTGGCACGGAATTTTTCCGTGGCAAAAACGTGGAATTCCCACCCTACCCTTAATTTCTCAACCTAGGATCGAGGGAGGAGGTGCTCTAGCTATAGGGGAAACTTCTGTGCGAAGTGTGATGCATAACCATCAAGAATCAACACCGAATTGCACAATTTCTTACCTCGGGGTCGTTTTGGCCGCCCGAGAGTAATTCCCGAGATTATCCTCCGAGGAGCAACGGCTTGGACTGAGCTTCGGGGAGGAGTAGCTAGGATCACCGGCACACCGCTGAGTGAGCTCGCTTGGGCTTGACTTGCCTCGGTTCAGGCTGTCCCCGGCGACCGGGCTCGTGTTCATCACCGTTCAACACGGAAGCAACGACACTCTGCCGGTTTTCGGTAGACACGAGCATGGGGCTGTGGTGAGACACTGCTAGCAATCTAGAGCACGCTTGGACAAAGCTTTTTGCTGTGGAGCTCATGACCCAACGGCAACCGGCGGTGGTGTGCGATCGGGAGAACTGAGCGGGCGCCGTTGCTTGCGGGAGGGCGAAAGAACAGAGCGATGCAAGCTACGGTGAAGAGAAGAATTCGTGTTGTGCCACACGCGTGAGAGATAAGGGCGAGGTGGGTCTCGGAACAGCAGGAGGTGGCGGCGGTGACCATGGCCCGAGCTGCTCGGTGTCGCCC
Source organism: Neostapfia colusana (assembly GCA_030760725.1). Taxonomy (NCBI): domain Eukaryota; kingdom Viridiplantae; phylum Streptophyta; class Magnoliopsida; order Poales; family Poaceae; genus Neostapfia; species Neostapfia colusana. The sequence goes on along the minus strand of JASWHV010000001.1, from coordinate 35,390,072 downwards.
GGGAAGAAATTTCCTCGATGGAGTGAAAGACAGAGGAGACTTAGTGTGTAAGTCTAATACCACTATGACATGTGGGTCCCACTGCCCCCTTCTTATCCCATCTCATTTTTCTCACAAATATCTCCACAGTTTGACAAATAATCCATCCAAATGTTTGAAGTCGCAAATTGAATTGCATTTGGAGGGTTGGGCAAATTTCATCCAAATTCAAATGTGTATTTGAATTCTTTGCACATTTAAGTCCTTTTGGGAGAAATGGATAGCAAATCTTTTCAAAAATTGATGAAACTTTGCTTACCCCCTAATTTGGACCTAAGGAATTCAAATATGAACTCTGTTATTTGATTTGGCTGCTGCAAATGAGGTTTTTAATACAACAGTTTGAAAACCATTGTGTTACTCATTTGAATTTTTGAGTGGGACAATTGGTTCTCAAAATCTGACTTTGGCTTCCTCACACTTATGGGAAAACTTCCCAACTTGGTTTTAGATCCCACTTGGATTCCAAGTCTTCAAACAAACGTTTGAACTTGTGTGAAGAAAGCTCTCATGTGTATTATCACATGTGGAAAAAAAATTTAACAAGTCCCATTTTTCATACATGTGAAACCAACTTTGTACACACAAGAGTTTCTTTGTATGCATATTTTGGGACCTTTACAACATCGTCATCGGGCACCAAGATGGGCTCTGGCGAGCACCACAATGACCGGATCATGGAGGAAGAAAAGGTCTAGATGGCTTCCTACAACCTGGAGGACGACGGGGCACAACTGTCGTACATCCAGGTCCAACAGGATGAGGGCACTCCGTCGTGGCGCCTGTTCACGGAGTTGCTCAACCTGCGCTACGGCCCCCTCTCCGCGCTGCTCCCCTCTTTGAACTGGCAGATTGTCGTTGCACTGGCACCGCCGCGGAGTATCAGGACCGTTTTTAGGTGCTCCTTCCCCGCGCCGGCCACCTCAACGAGGCGCAATGAGTCCAGCTGTTCACGGGCGGCCTCCTTCCTCCGCTCAGCCTCGATGTCCAGGTCCTCAACTCGCAGTCCCTTTTGCGGCGGCAATGAGCCTGGCGCACCAGCTGGAGCTCCGGGAGCAGTACGCGTTGGTGCCTGCCAAAGCCTCGGCCCGTGGCCTTCTACCGGCACCTAGGCCACGCCTCGCCCTTCCTGCTCCCCAGATCAACAAGGCGGCAGTGCCCACGGCCACAGTGGACGGACGACCAATGAAGCGCCTGTCCCTGCCAGAGTAAGAGGAGCGCCGTCGGTAGGGCCTTTGCTTCAACTGCAATGACAAGTGCACGCAGGGACACAACCGCGTATGCAAGCGGATTTTCTACATTAACGGCATCGAGATCGCCACTGCCGTCGACGCCGAGGCCGGGGATGCCCAGGACACGGAAGCCCTGGTCTTCTCCTTACATGCGGTTGCTGGGGTGGCCATATGCAACACAGTACAACTCCAGGTGGTCCTCGGCACCGCCAACTTTGTCGCTATCATCGACACGGGATTGACCCACAGTTTCATCGGGGAGGCGGCGACACGATGCACGAGCATGCACATTGAGCCGCGACAAAGGCTCACGATGACGGTGGCAAATGGCGAGCGTGCCTCATCCCCAGACGTCATCCGCCAGGCCGCAGTCATCATCGAAGGCAGAGCATTCAGCGTCGACCTCTTCATGATGCCCCTGGACTAATACGATGTGGTTCTTGGCACGCACTGGATGGCCATGCTGGGGCCCATCGTCTGGGATTTCACCGACGGGAGCATGACGTTCCAGCAGGAGGGGCGTAGCATGGCACCACCAGCCGCGCCGGGACTCCATGCCGCCACAACCGATGCCTCCCTTCTCGACGGGCTGCTGGACTCCTTTGCTGACATTTTCTCTGAGCCGACTGGCCTATCCCCAGTGTGCGCACGTGACCACCGCATTGTCCTCAAGCCCGATGCAACGCCGGTGGCTGTGCGGCCGTACAGGTACCCTGCGGCTCACAAGGACGAACTTGAGCAGCAGTGCGCTGCCATGATCGAGCAGGGCATCCTTCGCCGCAGTGACTCGACGTTCTCCTCACCGGTCCTCCCTGTCAAGAAGCCGGACGGGTCGTGGCGATTCTGCGTTGACTACTGCACGTTGAACGCACTCACGGTCAAGGACGCGCTCCTGATTCCGGTCGTCGATGAGCTGCTCGACGAACTCCACGGCGCACGATTTTTCTCCAAGCTCGACTTGCGCTCGGGGTACCATCAGGTGCGCATGCGCCAGGAGGACATCCACAAGACGGCGTTCCGCACCCACGACGGCCCCTACGAGTTTCTGGTCATGCCGTTCGGGTTGTGGAATGCCCCGGCGATGTTCCACTTTCTCATGAATGATGTACTCCACCCCTTTCTACGTCGCTTTGTGCTTGTTTTCTTTGACGACATATTAATATACAGCAAGCCCTGGGCGGATCATCTTCGTCATCTACGTGCCATCCTCACCGAGCTTCACCAACACAGACTCTTCGTCAAGCACTCCAAGTGCGCGTTCGGCGTCACCTCCGTCTCCTACCTAGGCCACATCATCTTGGAGGCAGGCGTCGCAATGGACCCGGCCAAGGTACTAGCCGTTTGCGATTGTCTAGTGCCTCGCTCGGTGTGAGCGGTGCGCGGGTTCCTTGGCCTGGCGGGATATTACCGCAAGTTCCTCCACAACTGTGGCTCCGTCGCAGCACCGCTGACCACTCTCCTCAAGAAGGACAGCTTCTCATGAGGCGAGGAGGCAGCAACGGCCTTTGCCGCGCTCAAGGCCGTGATCACCACGGCCCCTGTATTTGCATGCCGGACTTCACCAAGACCGTCATCATTGAGTGCGATGCATCGACCTATGGCTTCGGCGTGGTGCTGATCCAGGATGGCCATCCCATCGCACTCTACAGCAGGCCGGTGGCGTCGCGCCATCGCTCGCTCGCCGCTTATGAGCAGGAGCTCATCGGCCTTGTCTAGGCCGTGCGGCATTGGCGGTCGTACCTGTGGGGGCAGCATTTCACCGTCAAGACGGACCACTACAGCCTCAAGTACCTGCTCGACCAACGCCTTGCTACAATTCCGCAACACCATTGGGTCAGCAAGTTGTTGGGCTTCGACTTTAACGTCGAATACAAGTCCGGGTCCACAAACACCGTGGCTGACGCCCTCTCCTGCCGTGACCCGGAGGAGTGTGCCTTACTGGCTATTTCGGTGCCTCGCTTTGACTTCGTCGCCCGTCTTCGTCGCGCACAGGCCAAGAATCCAGCACTGGTGACCATCCACGATGAGGTCCGCGTGGGTACATGTGCCGCGCCTTGGACAGTGGTCGATGACATGGTCGCCTACGGGGGGCGTCTCTACATCCCACCCACCTCACCGTAGCTGCAGGAGATCATTGAGGCCGTCCATGAGGATGGGCACGAGGGCGTCCATCGCAAACTTCACCGCCTCCGCCATGACTTTCATTTCCCTAACATGCGTCGTTTGGTGCAGGAATTTGTGCGCTCGTGCCCTACTTTTAGCAGTACAAGTCAGATCATCTACACCCAGCGGGGCTGCTTTTGCCGTTGCTCGTACCGTCGGCGGTCTGGGCTGACATCGGTCTCGACTTTGTGGAAGCACTACCAAGGGTGAACGGTAAGACGGTCATTCTCTCCGTCGTCGATCGGTTCAGCATGTATTGCCACTTCACCCCCCTTGCGCACCCGTACACGGTGGAGTCTGTGGCGCAGGCCTTCTTCACAAATATTGTTTGCCTCCACGGCGTACCCCAGTCCATCGTCTCCGACCGTGACCCGGTGTTCACTTCGACGTTCTGGCGCGAGCTCATGCGACTTATGGGCACCAAGCTGCACATGACGTCGGCTTTCCATCCACAGTCGGACGGCCAAACGGAAACAGCCAACCGCGTCATCGTGGTGTATCTGCGCCGCTTCACCGCAAATCGTCCCCACCAGTGGCTGTGCTGGTTGCCATGGGCCGAGTATACCTACAACACCGCGTACTAGACCTCACTCTGGGACACGCCGTTCTGCGTGGTATATGGCCACGACCATCCTTCCATCCGCTCTTATGAGCCGGGGAGACGCGGGTGGCTGCCGTCGCCCAGGATAGGCTCGCGAGGCCTTCCTAGCTGATGTACGCTATCGCCTGGAGCAGGCACAGGCGTCCCAGAAGCTCCACTACGACTGGCAGCATCAGCAGGTCTCTTATCAGGTGGGCGATTGGGCACTTCTTTGACTCCGGCAGCGCGCCGCGTCCTCCTTACCCAGGACGACCACGAGGAAGTTGAATCCCCAGTTTGTGGGTTCCTACCACGTCGTCAAGAACATCAACAATGTCGCGGTGGGCCTGGAACTGCCCCAGGGTGCCTGACTTCATGATGTGTTCCATGTTGGTGTGCTCAAGAAGTTCATCGGCGCACCTCCATTCTCGCCCCAGCCCTGTCGGCCATCCACAACGGTGCTGTAATTCCAGAACCGCTGCGTGTCGAGCGAGCTCGCTTGGCACGTGGGGTTCGTCAGGTACTTGTCCACTGGCGTGGAGAGCCGGCGGAGTCTGCTTCCTGGGAGGACCTCGACGAGTTCCGCATCAAGTACCCTGACTCCCAGCTCGGGGACGAGCTGGGTCTCGAGTGGGGGAGAGATGTCATGTGGGGGCGCACGTATAGGCGCCGCCGTGACGTGCGCCGCACCACAGAACATGCACGCGCAGATGGAGGCCACCACGAGTGGATAACTTTGGAAAGAGAGATTAATTTCTATTTTATTCCTTAAGTCTAGGAGAGTTGGTTAAGGCCCAGGTGATGAACCCAACGGGTACGGGGGACGCCCTATCTTTCGATGAGAGATGTTGGTAATGAACGAATTTGGTGGAGGCCGACGTTGGCTGCCCGACTACCACAACCAGAATGGTGTGGCGCCTTGAGCGACAGTTACACCGTCTCCTGGTAACTACGATTTGGGTGGAGGTCGACGTTGTGCTACCCGACTACAACAACCACAAGGATGTTGCGCCTTAGCGATAGTTACACCGGCTCCTGTTGTTGCTGTACTTGCCGTGCCAAGAACAGCCTTGATCCTGCAAGCAATTGAAGAACAAGCAAGAACAAGATAACAAGCAAACACTGACGGGTGTGAAAAAGTTAGGGTTCTGATTCAAGTAATTGGAAGGTCTCGTCGACACTTGCGTTACAAGGAAGTAGCAATGGATAAACTTACAGAAAACAAAAACCCGCCCTGTCAAGGAGCTCTTGGACTACTTAAATAGGGGAGGGAAGAGGGAAATTCGTCTAGCAACAAAGGTAGGACGTGATCTCCCTTATTCCCTTCCTTTTTCTGTGATAGACTACCATTTAATAGGGAAAGAAAGAGGGAAACCCATCCAGCAGCAAGGCAGGATATGATTTCCTCTATTTCTTTCCTTATTATAGCACATCTATCTTTAAATGGGGAAGAAAGAGGGAATTTCATCCAGCAGCAAAGTTGGACGAGATTTCCCTTATTCCTTTCCTTATTTGTCTAAATCTCTCTTTATTACATGGCCCCAGCCTCAAGATTTCTCCTCGGGTGGAGCAGCCTTTATTGCATTAATCCCTCCATCCCTCCTAGCTGGATCAATTCCCATGCACCTGATAATTAAGTTGACGTGCACGAGCGCGTGTCATTGGACCTTGATTAGCTGAGAGTGGTGAATGGGCTGGTGTTGTGGTTGTATCAACGGTAGCGATGTCCGCATCACCAGGGCCATGTATTTCCGTAACAGCACATTGAGAGGGGCAAGCAAGATTATTATCCATAATCTCTCGTCTCTCTCTCTCTTAACAAGCCGACGGCAGAGGGCAAGACCTCGCCGGTGAGGACGGACCAAAGCTACGAGCTCCGTAGCCGAGGGCCAGCTACCCAAAGTACCGACGCCCTTGACAGTACAGATAATTTTAGGGCAAACGTACAACACCTCAATATAGTCATAAATTCATAAGTCTTGCGGAACATTTCCCAATATGGTGGCACTTAAAGGTGTGCTTACGGTTTCCCCAATTTTAATGGCCATATGTGCTTTTTACTTTCCAATTTTCTATTTTCTATGTGTTTGCTGCATGTTTTTGTTACTTTTCCAATTTTCGTAATATCTTTGTGTATACTTATGATGTTCCCACATTTATTCTCTGGTGCCACCAACTGTATGGGTAGATCCAAATCGGTCAACACCTTATGGATATATCCCTTCTATCTATTTGCAGACCATCTGCTATACCTGATGAAATGGTGGTCCCCATGTGACACCCGATTCCAAAAACAGAACCAAGTTAATGCATATGTGTGCCCAGGATGTTCATCACACATACACATATAATCCACAAACTGAATTCAGAATGTAACCACGAATAAATAGTGTTTGAGTACTTTATTAAATCGACTCATTGTCTCACTCATGAATCTCTAACTTATTCTTGCAGCAGAAGTCTCTAAACGACAGCAGAAATAACTAAATAGCAGCAGACTCCATCTTCAACCCCACAGATATGTTGACGGTAGTTTGCACGCCTAGTACTCCACAAGATCCTTGAAGTACTCTTCTCCTGTCGTTGATGTTTGTGTGATAATGCAAGGGTGAGTACATGTCGTACTTAACAAGTGCGGGAAAAGTATGACATGTAGCTTTCGACAAGGTATGGAATAAAAAGGCTCATTGCAGCAAGCAAATTTTATTTCACAAACATGATAAAAACAGCAACTATATCTAGGTGAATTTAATCCCAATATATATCCAAGTAAAACAGCAATATTCCTCCATCATAATTCACCATTTATCAAGTCTTAGCCAACCATTAATCTTTTTTAAGTTCATCTCATGCTCATAAATATTATTAACCATTTCATATTCATATAACCGAAACCAAACTCATTGTCAAGACTCAAACAGTCTCGAAACCAATCCCAATGATCATACCATAACCATACCGAACATCCATCCTAAGTTTTCCCTCTAATCATGTGAGTTGGCCAGGTGCTTGTGACCGAAAGCACGGCTATCATAATAGTTTTACACTCTGTAGAGGTGGCACCACTTTACCTATAAGTTTGTGATTTCGTCACCCGTCGGTGAATGCAGAACCTCCATTATACCAGTACACAACCGTCGGTTTATGGCCAAGAGATCACAAAATACCCTTTACAAAGGGGTTACTAGATGTATGAACTCACTGAGATTTCACCGGTAGGCTCGAATCACTATTCTCCCACCCACAGGCCCCTTCTTGTGCCATGCAGTTCCCAGGGCAGTCCTCTCTTGACTCCCGTTCCCCGCGCCATCCACGGTCCATAACAAGCTAGCAACACACCTAATTATTCATCTAAGCCGCACCCATACTTGGCCTTGTGGTGGCACCGTTTTCCTGGCATATTCTCGCATGAACCAGTCCTTAGATCTACAGCAAGTTCCACCATCTCATCCAGCAACATTCACGAACCAAGCTTGCCTAGATCCCCCCCCCCCGATTCCATGCTCATTATCATCATCAAGTCCTCATCATCATTATTCATATGAGTGCAGTAGCTAGACATATTTTTAATTCAGCTTCGTGTATCCCGTGAATTAAGCGAAGCAAAAAGGAAAAATGATCATACCCGACTCATCAACTTTCCCTGCGACAAGGATGGTTAACAAAACTAGTAAACTCCTATAAAAGGTTGTCCCATCAAGTTGACTCAAGCGTACACGTTTTCACAAGCAAAACAGTTTCAAAACGTGGGATCAATATGGTCAAGGGGCACTTACCTTACTCCTGTGGTTCTTGTTGTTCGAGCGTCTCGAAGTCTTGGTGTTGTAGTTCCTCGTGATGGCCTATTAAGCTTGTTCTTCTACTCACGATCACGCACTTACAAAATTTACAGCAATCAAACATTATGCACAAACTTTACTCAAGATTCAATAGGGTAGATTAATGCAAATCCTATGGTGTTTTTTTATTAAACCAGTTTGTACGTGTTCTTGCATGTTTTAACGGGCTTTCATGGGGTTTTATGATGAACAAGGGTGTAGAGATCAAGTGTGGACGTGGTGATGATCTTAACTCAAGATCTAGATCAATTCCACCATCAAAAACCGATCAAAACACGGTCTGTCCACACGTAAAAGTTTCTGCTCGAAGGGGGTGAAGAAAACGGATGCGTAGAAACAGCGGCGGCGTTGTAAGATGGGTAATGGAGACCTACCTTACTTCCTCCTTGGTGGCAGGGACTTCCTCCTAGCAATGGCAGCAGTGGAGAATTTTTCTATGGAAAATTTTGGTAGGACAGATCGTCGGGCTTCTTCTCCGGCGACGGCCGGGCTCGACGGCGGCCAAATTCTGTCAAGGAGGGGGGGAACTTGGCGACTTGGCAGCAAGGAAGGGGGCTTGGCAGCAGGGGGAGGACGTCAAAAATAGAGAGGGGTCGGCCAAGGGGGTGGGGGTTATATTTATAAGGGGGGAAGAGAAGTCCTACTCCAATTGGAGCTCAAATAAGAGTTCAACTCAATTTTGGATCTCAACAAACTTATCTTTTCAGTTAGGTGCGGCAGCCTTGGGGATTTTATCCCCCCAAATGTGGGGAAAATTCCCCTTTTGTGGAATCGGGGAAATTTTGGGGGAAATTTGGGAATGTCTTATTTCAGCTATCTTTTTCCCATTCCTCACCATTTCTATGTCACTTGCTCCATTTCTACATTCCCGTCTCCATTTCTATGTCCCATTCTCCATTTCTACATTGCCCTCTCCATTTCTATGTCCCATTCTCCATTTCTACATTCCCCTCTCCATTTCTATGTCTTATTCTCCATTTCTACATTGCCCTTCTCCATTTCTATGGTTCCTTCCCCATTTCTATGGTCCTTTCTCCATTTCTATGGTTCTTTTCTCCATTTCTATGGTTCTTTCTCCATTTCTATAGTTCTTTCTCCATTTCTACTTCTTTTATAATGTTTTTCTAAATTAAAAATGTATGCAATGCATGGAAATGAATTTGAGGGTATTACAAACCTACCTCCTTTAAACTAAATCTCGCCCTCGAGATTCGATAGAGTGGAGAGTAGATGAGAGAATTCTGCCTTGAGATCTTCCTCACGCTCCCATGTAGTTTCGGCTTCCGTGTGATGGCTCCACTGTACCTTGCACGAACGGATCACTTTGTTCCTCGTGACCCTTTTCTTCACGTACAAAATTTTGACGGGGTGCTCCGCGTAGGTCAAATCCTCTTGAATCTCGACCTCATCCATCGGTACTTGTTCTTCCTGTACTCTTAAGCACTTGTTTAGTTGGGATACGTGAAACACGTCGTGTACGTTGGAGTGGTCCATTGGCAGCTCTACTTGATAGGTTACTTCTCCTTGCTTGGCCAAAATCTTGAATGGTCCGATGTAGCGAGGTGCTAACTTGCCCTTACGTTGAACGGTCGTTGGCCTCGGATAGACGATATTTTAAGATACATGAAGTCTCCCACTTCGAAGGTCAATTTTCTTCGCCTATTGTCCGCATAACCTTTTTGTCGTGACTGAGCGGCCTTCAAGTTTTCTCGTATCGTTTGGACTTGCTTCTCGGTGTCTTGCAGCACTTCAATCCAAACACTTGACTCTCTCCGGTCTCATCCAGAACAGCGGCGTTCTACACCTTCTACCATACAATGCTTCGAAAGGTGTCATCTTCAAGTTGGCTTGGTAGCTGTTGTTGTATGAGAATTCAGTGTACGACAGGCACCTATCCCAACTACGCCCATGTTTCAAGGCGCAAGCTCTCAACATGTCTTCCAAAATTTGATTTGTCCTCTCAGTTTGCCCGTCGGTTTGCGGGTGATAAGCGGAGCTGAAATTCAGTCGTGTACCCATGGCTTCATGCAGATTCTTCCAGAACCTAGAGGTAAATTGAGAACCCCGATCTGAAACTATCCTCTTCGGAACTCCATGGCGACACACGATTTGCTCCATATACAACTCGGCTAGTTGTGCAACGTTGTACTTGGTTTTAACAGGAAGAAAATGGGCTGTTTTTGTCAATCGGTCCACGATAACCCAAATAGAGTCGTAACCCGATTGAGTACGTGGCAATCTGATGATGAAATCCATGCTAATATCTTCCCACTTCCACTCGGGTACATTAAATTGGTGCAACAGTCCAGCGGGTCTTTGATGTTCGGCCTTCACCCGTTGGCACGTGTTGAATAAGGCAACATATTCAGCTATGTCCCTTTTCATATCATCCCACCAATAGCAAGTTTTCAGGTCCTTGTACATCTTTGTACAGCCGGGATATATGGAATAAGGTGAGTCATATGTCTCCTTTAATATCGTGTCACGGATGTGCTTCACGTTAGGCACACAAATCCTTTTCCCTAACCAAAGCGTGCCTTTCTCGTTTTCCTTGAAATCTTTTTCTATGCCTTGTCAGATTTTTTCCTTGATTTCCTTGATTTCCTCATCCGTTGCTTGGCCATCTCGTATCTCTTGTTCCAGCGAGGAGTTCAGTTCTATCACCTCCATATCGTTCAAGAATCCGAGATGTAACCATTCGAACTCCTTGCGCAACTCGGATGGCAGCTCCCGAACCATGAGTTGGTGACATGTCCCCTTTCGGCTCAACGCATCAGCCACTACATTGGCCTTTCCAGGGTAACAGTTGATTTCAACATCATAATCCTTGATGAGTTCCAACCATCGACGTTGCCTCAAATTCAGATCCGTTTGCGTGAATTTATACTTGAGGCTTTTGTGATCCGTATATATCTCACATTGGTGGCCAAGGATATAATGCCTCCAAATCTTCAAGGCGTGTACCACGGCTGCAAGTTCCAAGTTATGTGTGGGGTAATTCAGCTCGTGTTTCTTTAGTTGCCTCGACGCATAGGCTACCACTTGTCCTTCTTGCATGAGCACACATCCAATCTTTTGTCTTGATGCGTCACAATATATGTCGAAGCTCTTGCTCACGTCCGGCAATACCAAAACCGGCGCTGTTGTAATCTCTTCTTTAGTTCTTCAAAGCTTTCTTGACATGCTGGTGTCCACTGAAATGCTTTACCTTTCATTAGCAATTCAATCATAGTCTTTGATATTTTATAGAAATCCTTGATGAACCGGCGGTAGTATCCATCCATCCCAAGGAAACTCTGAATATCTCTCATATTCTGCGGTTGGTTCCACTTCAGAACATCTCCCACTTTTCCGGGATCAACCGATACTCCTCCCTCGGAGATGATGTGGTTTAGGAACGATATCTCCTTTAGCCAAAATTGACACTTGCTGAACTTTGCATACAATTGATGTTCTCGCAGTTTTTGTAATGTCAACCTCAAGTGTTCTTCGTGTTCTTCCTCGCTTTTTGAACACACCATGATATTGTCGATGAAAACCACGACGAACTTGTCCAAGTACTCCATGAATACCTTATTCGTGAGGTACATAAAGTATGCAGGTGCATTCGTTAACCCAAAACACATAACGGTATATTCATACGAACCATACTGTGTTCGAAATGCAGTCTTGGGTATGTCGGAGGGCTTAATCTTCAGCTGGAAATATCCCGACCGAAGATCAATCTTGGAGAAAATTCGGGCACCTTTCGTTTGGTCGAACAGGTCCTCTATACGGGGCATCGGGTATTTATTCTTGATCATCACCTTATTGAGAGACCTATAATCCACACACATCCTTTGGGTCCCATCCTTCTTGTCTACGAAGAGCACGGGGGCTTCCCATGGTGACGAGCTTGGCCATATAAAACTATTTTCTAGCTGCTCCAGAATTTGTTTCTTTAGCTCCACTAATTCATTAGCAGGCGTCCTATACGAGGATGTGAACACGTGCCGAAGCATCTCACATCTCTCTACTATGTGTGGATATGGACATTCGCCGAAGCGTGCCACAACTCACACCAAGAACACAAACACAAGCAATCATCATAAAAGTTCAGCACACCACTATTATTGAAGCAACTATGATATAAATGTTCCTATTACATCTTTATTCAATGGAAACCTAAACTTAATCGTGAGAACCGGTGTTGTTCTCGCCGTGTGACGGGGATGGTCCATACATGGGCGCATAACATGGTGAGTCGGCACTCCATGTAGGGATAGATGACGCTGGTGCTCCATTCGCTCCTGCGTTGACACGAGTCTCCTTTTGTCTTTCCAGCAAATACAGCTTCTTGCGGAGGTAACGGATCTTTTCTTGTGCGCTTGCGTAGTGGTTTTCTAACTCCACGAGCAACCTCTGAGACTTGTCAGTAGCTTGTGCATTGGAAAGAGCTGTTACATGGAGTCCAATGATCTCCCTTATACCACTCTTCCGATACGGGTGCAGCTCAAAGGTAGTGTTCTCAAGCTGCTCATGGAAGGCTTAGCACAGTCTGGTGAGTGCTTCCTATGCAGCATTATCGATAGCTTCTGCCCTTATAGCTCTCCATGTGGGTGTGAAGTGTCGAGTGACAAACCTACCGTTAGATAGGATGGTTACTTCAGCCTTCCACTCTTCATGTCCGAGACGAGGGACTTTGTAGAGAAGATATTCCGGGTATAGGCTGCAGCAATCCAGAAACTCTTTGAGCTTCTTGGATATGTGTCCTTCTTCCATTCCGTCGGACCGAAATTCTTGAACTAAATGGTTGGCCCATTCATCACCTTCATTATTGGTCTCAGCAAGTGGTGGCTCCTCCTCGGGTTCATCTGCTCCCGTCATAGTTTCATGAGGCTCCACGGGGTGTAAGAACGCGTGAAACTCCTCCTGAGGTGCGTACCAATGCTGCTCTTGTGGATCATCTTCCATGTTATCCTCAAATGATTCCACCTCTTCCAAATCCTCTTCCTCATACATAGAGCTACTGACCTCATTTTCCTCATGAGGTTCCATCTTCACCTCCTTCCAATATGGTCCATCGGACACCTCAATGGGGTTAAGTGCACTCCCAAGTGGTGGTGGATGAGTCCTTATGCGTGTTGTGATCCTAATCACCGGCATTTATAAATAAGACATGAGAAGCTTTAGGGGAGAAGAAAATAACTCCAAAACTTCAGAAGCTATGGAGCAAGAAAGCAAAAGTGTTGCTGTCCAAAAGAAGAGAAAAGAGGGGCTGAAAATAGCACTTTGCGGTGGCTGAATTGACAAGTAAAGTGCAGCAGCAAGCAATTTTCAAAAATAGCAGTTTAGAGGGGTGTTCCTATGTGTTTTAGAGTGTCCATTATACCTAGTCTTGCGTCCTACGGTCAACGTGGCTCTGATACAAATCTGTGACACCCGGTTCAGAAAACAGAACCAAGTTAATGCATATGTGTGCCCAGGATGTTCATCACATATACACATGTAATCCACAAACTGAATTTAGAATGTAACCACGAATAAATAGTGTTTAAGTACTTTATTACATCGACTCATTGTCTCACTCATGAATCTCTAACTTATTCTTACAGCGGCAGTCTCTAAACGACAGTGGAAATAACTGAATAGCAGCAGGCTCCATCTTCAACTCCACAGGCATGTTGACGGTAGTTTGCACGCCTAGTACTCCACATGATTTTCAAAGTACTCTCCTCCTGTCGCTGATGTTTATGTGATAATGCAAGAGTGAGTACATGTCGTACTTAGCAAGTGCAAAAAAAGTATGACATGTAGATTTCAACAAGGTATGGAATAAAAAGGCTCATTGCAGCAAACAAATTTTATTTCACAAACATGAAAAAAACAGCAACTATTTCTAGGTGAATTTAATCCCAATATATATCCAAGTAAAACAGCAACATTCCTCCATCATAATTCACCATTTATCAAGTCTTAGACAACCATTAATCTTTCTCAAGTTCATCTCATGCTCATAAATATTTTTAGCCATCTCATATTCATATAACCGAAACCAAACTCATTGTCAAGACTCAAACAGCCCCGAAACCAATCCCAATGACCATACCATACCATACCTAATATTCATCCCAAGTTTTCCCTCTAATCATGTGAGTTGGCCAGGTGCTTGTGACCGGAAGCACGACTATGATGATAGTTTTACACTCTGTAGAGGTGGCACCACTTTACCCACAAGTTTTTGATTTCGTCACCCGTCGGTGACTGCAGAACCTCCATTATACCAGTACACAACCGTCGGTGTATGGCCAAGAGATCACAAAGTAGCCTTTACAAAGGGGCTACTAGATGTATGGACTCACTGAGGTTTCACCGGCAGGCTCGAATCACCATTCTCCCACCCACAGGCCCTCTCTTGTGCCATGTAGTTCCCAGGGCATTCCTCTCTCGACTCCCATTCCCCGCGCCATCCACGGTCCATAACAAGCTAGCAACACACCTAATTAGTCAGTTAAGACACACCCATACTTGTCCTTGTGGTGGCATTATTTTCCTGGCATATTCTCGCATGAACTGGTCATTAGATCTACGGCAAGTTCCACCATCTCATCCAGCAACATTCACGAACCAAGCTTGCCTAGATCTCCCCCGATTCCATGCTCATTATCATCATTGAGTTCTCATCATCATTATTCATATGAGTGCAGTAGCTAGACATTTTTTTAATTCAGCTTCCCGTATCCCGTGAATTAAGCGAAGCAAAATGGAAAAATGACCATACCTGACTCATCAACTTTTCCGGTGACAAGGATGGTTAACAAAACTAGTAAACTCCTATAAAAGGGTGTCCCATCAAGTTGACTCAAGCGTACACGTTTTTGCAAATAAAACAGTTTCAAAATATGGGATCAATATGGTCAAGGGGCACTTGCCTTGCTCCCGTGGTTCTTGTTAATCGAGCGTCTCGAAGTCTTGGTGCTGTAGTTCCTCGTAGATGGCCTCTTGAGCTTGTTCTTCTACTTATGATCATGCACATACAAAATTTACAGCAATCAAACATCAGGCACAAAATTTACTCAAGATGCAATGGGGTAAATTAATGCAAATCCTATGATGCTGTTTTATTATACCAGTTTGTACGTGTTCTTGCATATTTTAACGGGCTTTCATGGGGTTTTATGATGAACAAGTGTGTAGGGATCAAGTGTGGACGTGGTGATGATCTTAACTCAAGATCTAGATCAATTCCATCATCAAAAACCGATCAAAACACGGTCTGTCCACACGTAAAAGTTTCTGCTCGAAGGGGGCGAAGAAAACGAATGCGTAGAAATAGCGGCGACGTCGTAAGACGGGTAATAGAGACCTACCTTACTTCCTCATTGGTGGCAGGGACTTCCTCCTAGCAATGGAAGCAGTGGGGAATTTTTCTATGGAAAATTTTGGTAGGACAGATCATCGGGCTTCTTCTCCGTTGATGGCGGGGCTCGACGGGGATCGACGGCGGCCAAATTCTGGCAAGGGGGGAACTTGGCGACTTGGCAGCAAGGAAGGGGGCTTGGCAGCAGGGGGAGGACGTCCAAAATAGAGAGGGGTCGGCCAAGGGGGTGGGGGTTATATTTATAAGGGGGAAAGAGGAGTCCTACTTCAATTGGAGCTCAAATAAGAGTCTAACTCAATTTTGGATCTCAACAAACTTATCTTTTCAGTTAGGTGCGGCAGACTTGGGGATTTTATCCCCCAAATGTGGGAAAAATTCCCCTTTTGTGGAATTGGAGAATTTGGAAATTTTGGGGGGAATTTGGGAATGTCTTATTTCAGCTATCTTTTTCCCATTCCTCACCATTTCTATGTCACTTGCTCCATTTCTACATTCCCCTCTCCATTTCTATGTCCCATTATCCATTTCTACATTCCCCTCTCCATTTTATGTCCCATTCTCCATTTCTACATTCCCCTTTCCATTTCTATGTCTCATTCTCCATTTCTACATTGCCCTTCTCCATTTCTATGCCCCATTCTCCATTTCTATATTCCCTTCTCCATTTTTGTGGTTTTTCCTCCATTTCTATGGTTCCTTCATTTCTATGGTTCTTTCTCTATTTCTATGGTTCCTTCCACCATTTCTATGGTCCTTTCTCCATTTCTATAGTTCTTTTCTCCATTTCTATGGTTCTTTATCCATTTCTATAGTTCTTTCTCCATTTCTATAGTTCTTTCTCTATTTCTAATTCTTTTATAATGTTTCTCTACATGAAAAATGTACGCAATGCATGGAAATAAATTTGAGGGTGTTACACCCCACTACAAATTCAGTTGGTATTCTTTGGTCTGTTCTTCTATTAGTAACATTTGTATTGGTATGCTCTTTCTATTGAACTTTACATCATTACCATGTTTGAATAGGTGTAAAATTGCTAATGAAAATGGGTTGGCGCCAAGGACGCTCCATCAAAGACTCACATGCTGATTCCTTACATGGTACTGCATTTCACAGATGATTTATGGAAGTCCGTCTACCTAGTCCTACTTGTTTTCAAATTATTCATTTGTTTGTTTGGCAATATTTTTGCCCCTCATTTCGGTCACAACCCATTAATGCTGCAGCTGCAGATGTGCTGTTATATTATCTCATGAGTTCTGATTATCTTTAGTTCAAAACATTATTCCTCTCAAAAGTTTCACGATGCTTTTCATGGGACTTCTTTTTCATAAATGATCTGTAGGTATTATTTCCTTCTTGTAATCTAAAGCAGAGTATATTGCTGCATTCAGAATCACGCAGGAATGCTAGAAAAGCTTTTCTTGCACTCTCTGGTGTCAAGACTGACAAATGCTACAAAAGCTTTTCTTGCACTCTCTGGTGTCAAGACTGACAAGGATCAAGATCAAATTGATTCCAACGAGTCTAGCTTCGATCAAACTGTGACGGGTTCATTTGAGGAAATGCGTGTGTCTGGAAGTACCCCTGTAAGTAGAATGGGTGCTTTTTGCTTCATAGCATGGGTACATTTTCTTGTTTGGTTCATTACTTTTTATGGTTACAGTACTACTAAGGCATTAACATTTCCTTTTATTCCTGTGACCTTTGAGCTCTACGTATATATTGTTTGATGTTTATTTTTCTATCTTTTAAACTAGCTTAATTTCGTCTTTTTATCTGTATTGACATCTGTTTTATTAGCTTTCTTGGCCTGTAACATAGTCAAACTTTTTGAAGCTTTAACTTCAAATTTTTTATTTAACACATGAAAACTTGTTAGCCTACCCCAATGGGCTTGGGATAAAGACTTCGTTGTTGTTATTGTTGCTGTTGTTGTTGTATGAAAACTTGTCATGATGTTTCTTTTTCTTTTATAATCTGCATATTTCGAAAAAAAATCTGTTTACACTATATCTAAACTGCAATGCAGTACTTCAAATTTGATCATCCAGGATGCAAGAGAGTTTCGTTAGATTGGGCACATGAAAGGTGTGTCATCAGTTTGTTATTAAAGTAATTTCATAATACTGTTGCACCAGTTGTGCTTCTATTTCCCACATTTCTTTTTTTTTTTGAAAGGAAGATCAATTGCCATGTGCTCATTACCTTAGCTTTTGAAAATGGAGTGTCTAGTATGATATATACTGTTTGAACATGTGAATATAAATTATATTTTTGCTCATGTTTATTTTTGCATGGTACGAGGGATATGTATGAAGATCGGCTCACCTTTTTCTACACTTGATAATATTTAGGTCTTCGTACTTCATCCAAAGCAGGACTTGCACGGATTAGGTTATGATCCATTTAAGCATGCTCCTGAGTTTAGAGGTATAGCATTTTGTACTATACTCTTATCAGCATTCTTTTATTCCTTAGTGCATGGTTAGTACTTGATTCCCGTCATAGATAGGAAAAGATTTGAGAAGTCGAGAAACAGTGATCACAGAAGAAATGATGTGTCAGCCCATGGACGTTTTCTTATTTCTAACTATAAGATATAGTCATGATTATTTTCTAACTTTTTCTTTATAATAATTTTGCATAATTACTTCCTAACCTAAGTTTTAGTCTTTGGAACTAACTTATCTCTTTGCTCAATCATCAGTAGGACATTATGCATCTGGCTTTGGGATTGGAGCTCTTGAAGAGCTTGATGTTGAAGATGAGGATATTTATGCTTCAAGTAATTGAGTAATTTTCAACCTTGATACCGCGTGATATTAGTGTAGGGGACTTGTAGTCGAACCGTAGTGGACTATTTTTGGATACTAAAGATATGATTTTCAGTTTATTTCACTTCTTCAAGTTTATTATTAATTTGTCCTTTACAAAAGTCTGTGTTCTATATTTGTTTTTGGATGGATCTTCTTAGTTGCATCCATCTTAGTCATTAAACCATATTAGGCTTGTTCTTTATTTGTGAGGCTGTGGCCAGCGAAATGAAAGGCGTTGTTAGGCACTTGCCTAGGCGCTAGGTGGACGGCATCCACCTAGCCTCAGTGGAGAGGCAGGCGGGTTGGTCCCGTGCTGCCGCCACCCGATCCCACGCTCGCCTCTGCTGCCCGATCCTAGGGGAGAGGGAGGGAGGGAGGGTGGCCCCTCCTTCCCTTCAACTTTTTTCCTTTTTCTTTCCTCAACATGATGAGCTGCTGTGCTGCTCTATGTGCGAGCCTAGGCTGCTAGTGCTCCATGTACGGCATGTTTGACATTCTTTTTTCCCATTGTGCCTTTTGGGCTTGAAAACTCTCATTTTTTTTAATAATTTTAGAACACATTATTGCTATAGTACACAACGCCTAGGTGCTGCTTAGGAATGCTTAAGCACGACTGACGGAGTTCCGGACTTTGGCCCTCAGGAAAGGAGCGGGAGGACGTCTTGCGAAGGATAGCGAAGCTAGTCCGAGCCCGAGCTCGGAAGGAGGCTGGGCGAGGAGCCCGGGGGTCGACCCCTAGGCGTGACGCTGGACCCGCCCGCAAGATGACCGAGAAGGAAGCAAGAGCCCCCACGGGAGGACCTGAGCCCAACCTCGGGTAGGCGGGAAGCAGGTGGTCTTCAATGCAAGGCAGGCACCACCTGAGCCAAGTGGGAGGACACTCGAGTGCTTTCCTCTGGCCACAGCATTGAAGTCGCGTCACCTCCGATGGAACCCGAGAGAAGTGGAACGCGGGGCGTGCGCCTCGGTATGGACTACTCCCTAGCGACGGGACAAGAGCAAGCGTAGCAGTGGGCTACAAATACGACGGTCGCATCGAGTACCCTGTCGAGTGTACAGCAGCACAAGCCGCCTCTACGCCCACAACTCATCTCCCCATTGTGGTATGGGGAGAGGCAGAAGAGAGAGAGAGAGACTATAAATAGAGGGACCTGTCAACCCGAAGGGCAGGCTCTCAGACTTGTAAGAACCACCCCCATTTCTTGAGTAAGAACAAGCGAGACACCCAGGCTGGACGTATGTATTCTGCTCGAACCAGGATAATTTCTTCTGTGTTCTTATCTATGCCACCTCGAGGTAGAACGAGCGGTACAATCGACTACTAGTTGGATATCCGAAACGCCAACAGTTGGCGCCAGGTACGGGAGTTACCATGTGTTCTGATTCTTCATCACCTCGACAGCCCCACTCTCGTGACCTTCGCGCCCAATGCGAGAAGGTCCTCCGACGACCTCGATTTCATCATCAGTGACGGCGGTTCCCTAGGATACGTGCTGTTGGAGTGTGAACTGCGACACTTCTCCCGGCCTGCTCAGAAGCAGCCCGCGAGGTTCTTTTTTTTCGGAGGGGGCTTGGCGCCCTTCGCGACCTAGGATCGAGGGAGCGGATGAACACAAAGATTTACGTGGTTTGGGTCGCCGGAGCATAATACCCTACGTCCACCGGAGTGCTTGTTCTATTGCTTGAGCTTGAGTGCTTGTGCGTTGTGGCATCTGGGGTGCCAGAATCGGAAACCCTCTACAGGGTGGTCACCCCGGTCCTTTTATAGTTCAAGGCCGGGGCGGTTACAATGAGGCTTGGGGCCTGACAGGTGGACCCAGAGCTATCTGAATCTTATACACGATGTAGGGCTTCGTCCTCTGTGTAGAGTGGCCAGCGGGAGAGTTAAGTCCCCCCGTCCATAGCGCTGCGCGTCCCTAGCGTTTCAGGTGATGATGAAGACGCTGTCTTGTCGCCACGTCTTCTCGCCCCGCTTGAGCGGCTTCGTGCCGTTGGGTGGCACTGTACCATTTTCACGCCTTCGCCCTGTCTTGTCACTGTAATGGCGAATGGGCAGAGGACAGAAGCGTGCGCAGCGCTCCATGCTTCTGGGGAAGGCGCGAGCCTTGAATGCGAAACCTGACAGCACACTTCCTTTTTTATTTCGTTGACCCACGACCCACAAAGATCATGGGGCACGTGGCAGCTCTGGAGCTCTTATCGACGGGCTTGGTGTCTGGGGACACGTGGCATCTCCGGGCCTTACCTCAGCGGGGATGCTCGGGCCGGAGCCCAGGACACGTGTCTGCATCGGAGCTGTCCTCAGTGGGGAGACGGCTCGGAGTCTGGGGACACGTGGCAGCTCCGGGCCTCACCTCAGCGTGGAGACTCGAACAGGAGTCCGGGGCACGTCTTAGCACCGGAGCTCTCCTCAGCGGGGAGGCGGCTTGGAGCCAGGGGACACATGGAAGCTCTGAACATCACCTGAGCAGGGAGGCTTAGGCCGGAGCCCAGGACACGTGCCAGCCCCGGTGTTGTCCTCTTCGGGGAGGTGGCTCGGAGCCAGGGGACACGTGGCAGCTCCGGACCTCACCTCAGCGGGGAGGGTCAGACCAGCGCCCAGGGCACGTGTCTGCTTCGGAGCTCAAGGGCACATGGTAGCCCCAGGGCTGATCATAGGGCCACGCTGGGGCCCATCTCAGCAGGGAGGCGGGGCCCAAGCTCTATTTTATCCACTATGCGGGAGTACCCAGTCTGCAGGGTATCGACAGTGGCCCGCGGGGCCATCTCGGGGGATGCATCGAGCCCGCATGTGCTGTCCCCATCTCTTCCGCGTGGTGGTTTTGATCCTATGCTTTGAAAACCGAAGCGGCGGCGAGATTTTTGCGTAGTGGATGAATAGTTGTACCTGGAGGTGAAAAAGGCTGCACGTCCTTGGCGCAGTGGGCGTATTCACCAGTCGAAGTGGCAGACATCATCGGAGTAGTGGACGCGTGCACGCTCTTGACTGGTGGGTCGTGGCGACGTGCTCGACGGGTTGCCCCGGGACAGTTACTGCGGCAGCCTTTGGGTCGACCGCTGCAGCTCCACCGCGTTGCTGTTCCCAGGAACTGCCAGGCGTTCCCGAGGAGTTACCCACCTGGCCCCAGTGTCTGATGAGTGGATCTGGGTCCTACTCATCGTTGAGGGGTGCAGGTAACCCGCGACGCGACACGATGGAAACCCAAACGTCGCGCCTATTGCCCTGCCCTAGGTTGCGGACGAATAAAGGGAATCCTTCTGGAGAAGGACGGTTCCCTTCCGCCTTTTGCAATCTTTGTCTTCCTCCCGCGCGCTCGAAGCCTCTGCTCCCCAGTGCTCACAACCTTTCCTCGCCACCATGTCTTCCGACCTCCATCCAGGCTCAGGAGCGATGGCGACATTGCTGTCGTGAGGCACCTGCTCGGCTGGCAATCGGCCACGTTCGACCAGAAGATTTGTTGCGGGAGGGTCCCGCTGACCGACATGCGACCCGGCGAGGTGGTACTCTTCACCTCGTACGTGCTGTCCCGGTTCACGCTCCCGGCGTCATCCTTCTTCCTCACCCAGCTGGAGGTGTATGGGCTCCAGCTGCAGCACCTCACACCGCACGCTCTCACGCTAGTGGCCGTCTTCATCCACTTTCGCGAGATGTTCGTGTGCGTACGGCCTTCGGTGTGGCTCTTCAGGGTGTTCTTCTCCTTGAGGGCTTCAGGGAGAAGCACAAGCCAACTAGGGGCTTATAACTTCCAGCACCGAGGGAGGCACTCCGCGCCCTACATCACGCCCTTCACTCCTGGAAAGTGGGAGCACTGGAGGGAGGACTGGGTGATTGCCCAGACTGACGTCCACGACCGCTTGGAGCTGCCGCGTGGCCTACCAATGACCGAGGTGGTCGTTGGGGATGAGATCCCCGACCTGCAGGACGCCTACACACCGGTGCTGGAGAGTATCAAGTACTTGGCGGAGGAAGGCCTGACCTCGCCCATGGTCCTGGCTGACTTCCTGTCTCGTCGGATCGCTCCCCTCCAGCAGCATGCCCGGGCTGCTTGGCAGTACACCGGGGAGGGCGATATGACCCGGTTGGAGCGTGGAGCAGGGTCGTCATCGGATTGGGGGATGTTGGAGGTGATGCTGCAGAAGCTCTCTTGTGACCCGATTACCGATGACTCCATCACCACGGCGGCGAGCTGCCAGCCCGTCTACCTCAACCCGCAGGCGCGGTCGAGGCTGCTGAGGGAACTGACGTCGCTGGACGACATCGATGTTGCAGTGCGGCAGATTGGGGATCCCTCGTGGGGCATCGAGATCCCCGGAGCAGACGGTGCCGGTGCTCAGGCAGGGCCTGCGCTGGACTCACTACCAAGCAGGGGGAGGGAGTCGGCAGGGAGGCCTGAGTCTGCAGTGCGCCCCCGTTCGCCACCCAAGGATGCCCCAGAGTGAGGCAGCGCGTCAAAGAGGAAGCTGGTCCGTATTGACGGAAGCTTCGTCTCTGGCCCTCAGGCAAGGGGTTCCTAGGCTTCCCGTGATCCCGCACCAGGCTCGGCGACTAGCGCCGGGGGCAGCTCTGATGCTGCCGCTGCCGGGGCAGCCCCGACGGCCACGGGGAGGACGTTTGTTGCTGCTGGGGCTTCTCGGCGGCCCCCAGCAACTTCAGCGGCTTCTCAGCCATTGAGGGCCGCCCCAACTTAGGGCGCATCTTCGGCATCGAGGTCCTCGGCAGGGAAGGCTCCTGATGCGGCGTCTTCGTCGATGAAGACCCCCGAGGCTCCTCCAGCTCCGAAGCTGGCATAGGTGACCTCGACGTCGGTAGGGGTGAGTGGCTCGAGACCCCCGCATAAGAAGCTCCGCGCGGAGTGGAACTTCCAGACCTCCAGGTATGGCTCAACCTCATGAGGCTGTGTACTGAGCCGCTGGATGACGTAGTTGAAGCTTGGTGCTTCTTTTTGTAGGGCTTCTCAGCAGAGCACCTCTGCTCCTCCTTCACCCCAGCAGTCCTGGAGCCGGAGCTCCCTGTCCAGCGAAGCTCCAACACCGGCGGCAGCACCTGAGCATGTGCCTGAGGCAGCTCCGGATGTCGACACCCGGGCCCCCGAGGCCAGCCAACCGGTGGGCGTGGACGCCTCCGGTAGCAGTGTGGCTGCTGCTGGGCGGGTTGCTAGCCCTCTTCCTCTCCCTTCGCAAGTTGCCATAATGGCAACCCCACTAGTGGGTGAAGAGCCAGAGGGTGTCGAGGCAGTACCTCGCCTGACGATGCCGAAGGCTGTCCCGGTCCTCAGGACCGCAAGGGCCGTCCGCTCTAGCCTGGACCAGATGCAGGACGCACTCGAGCAAGAGTGGGTCGAAGTGTGGTCCGAGCGGGAGCGCCTCCAGGACTGGGACAACCTGTTGAAGGCGCGGGTCTAGTCCGCCAGGGCGAAGGCTCGGGCTCGGGAGGAGTGGCTTGAGGCTCGGGAGGAGGTGCTGCAGGAGACAGAGGCCGCTGTCGCAGCCCTCCAATGAAATGCGGCGAACCTCCATGCTGAGGCCGTGAGCATCCGTGCCTCCGCCGATGCACGTCTCGCAGCCCTGACGGAGCTCTGAGAGACACTCGTTCATCGGGAGGAGGCAGCGAAGGCGAGGAAGAGGGAACTCTCCGACCGTCTGGCTGCCTTTGAGGCGGAGCTGTTGCGGCTGGAGGAGTGGCTTCAGGGCGCCCATGACTGGGAGGTCTCCGTTGCGTCCAGGGAGTCTGACTTGGAGGAGCGGCCTGCAGGGCTGGCCACCAGGGAGCAGGCCCTGGTTGCTCTGGAGCAGGGGCTAGCCGCTCGGGAACATGAGCTGGCGAGGAGTTCGGCGGGGGAGATGGCTTCTTCTGTTAAGGTGGTCGAAGATCTCCGGGCTTCTCGTGCCGCTGAGGCAGAGAAGGTCTGGGACTTCCTCGGCCACACAGAGGCGGTTCTGGAACCCTTCGGCTTCGGCCCCTTGCGCCTCAAAGGGCCGGTCTAGGATGTGAGCCAGATGCTCCCTGCCCTGGACTCAACCGGAGAGAAGCTCCTGACGCTGGAGATTGTCGTGGGGGAGCATCTAGAGGCCGAAGGCAAAGCTCTGGCTCAGATGGTGGCAGGGCATGTGCTCACCTGCCTTCGGGGCTGCTACCCCAACATCTCCCTGGAACCTGTGGTGCAGGACCACAACGCGGAGCTGTCAGGGGCGGCGAAGTCTTCCATGGAGGAAGCCGCCTGACTTGTAGCTGCTAGGTTCCAGCGCGGATAGCTCCTAGGTCTCTCGCTTGCCTTGTATCCTCCTGTGTATGCGGAGCTCTGCTGTAATCGAAGACTTTTTGTTTTAAGTCTTATGCTACCTTGAGTTGTTGATGTAGACTTCGGACTCTTGGCGGCGCAAGGGTCCGGAATAACTTAGCCGACGTGGGTAGCTCTTTGCCGATGTCTCGAGCTTGTTCCTCGGGGTTCTTAGCAGCGTAAGGACCCAGGGCGCTGCGGCAGTGTGGCTACCACTTCTTCTGGGTCCTCGGCGGCATAAGGACCCGAGGGAAGTTCGGCCCTTGTCTTCAGCTTGTCGTAGGTAGCGCTCCGAGACTTCTGCTTGCTTCTGCAGTGGTTCGACGTCCTGCCCGTAGTTCACGGTGATGGCCCCCTGGTAGGTGTGACCTTTGAGTTGGGGCGCTCCTACCATTAGATGAGATAGGACGTCAGCATCGGGCCCCCAATGAGGTCCGAAACGCCAAGGACCTGTGCGGACTTGCAGTCATAGCAGAAAGAAGGAGTAGTAGTGCTCTCTGGTCACTCTTCCTTGTTTGGTAGCTTTGCTGTGGTTTACGGTCCTTAGTTAAGACGCGGGGCTTGGGTAATTCGATGTGGGTCATCCGGGCTATGGTTAAAGCCTTGCCCAGAGGTACGAGCCATCCGGTTCCCTGGTACCGAGCCGTAGCGCTGTAGAGGCAGGGTACACACGCTAAGGGTACGGAACCAGGCATAGCAGGCTACGCCCCTAGACCTCCCTCTGGCGTAAGCTTTTTGGGGGAGGGCTGTTAGGCGCCATAGGGCCCCCAGGCAATGAGACAACCAAAGATCCCTTAAGTTATGGTCAAGACTTTGCTCGGGGGTATGAACCGTTCGGCTCCTCGGTACCGAGCTGTAGCGCTGGAAAGGCAGGGTACACACACTAAGGGTACGGAACCAGGCATAGCAGGCTACGCCCCTGGACCTCCCGCTGGTGTAAGCTTTTCGGGGGAGGGACCATTCGGTGCCATAGGGCCCCCGAACAACGAGATAATCGCAGGATCCCGAGTACGCCATAGGTACTTCAAGCAGACCGCCAGCACAAGGATTGCACAACTCTTGCTATGGTTGGACACAAGGAAAAGTGACTGGCCACACAACCAGAGCGGTATGGAAAGAAAGCACGAAAAGAATGGGGGCAATGTCTGCGGTCCGGTTACTTCTCTTGTCTGTAGGTGTGCTCCTTCTGGCCCCCAAGTACTCAGTTGTAGCGCAGGGGAGGCAGGATGTGCACGCTAAGGGTACGGAACCAGGCATAGCAGGCTACACACTTTGGACCTCCCACGGGTGTTAACCTTTCAGCGAGGAGACCTTCCAGTGGCACGGGACCTAGGACAAGTGTGTAGGACAGGCTCCGGACATGCCGTTTACAGTTGATATGCATGAGCTAGCACAAACTGTAAATAAAATACGTAGGGTTGGATAAATTTTTCTTATTTCTGGCTTCCTTCGAGTGATAGGAGGAAACAGGCCGTGTAAGAAGGCAGCGATCCGCCCCGGATGACAAGAGTAGCTGGACCCCTCTGGGGCTTAGCTGTTCTAAGCGCTGTTCCTAGACACTATGATACCCTTACAAAAAAAGAGAAAAAGAAAAAAATACTCTACTACTGTGCTAAGGGTAGAACTTACAGGGGTGTTCTATGTCCTGTGGTCTGGGTAGAGATACCCACCCCTGCGTCTAGGCAGTGCACCCGGGGTGGCATACTTGTGCTGGTCGGGAGGGACCCTCCCAGCTGGGAGAGGATTTGACACCCCTCCTCGAGAAAGTATTAGCCGAGGCACCAGGTGGCCCAACCTTGGGCTGTCTACTCTGAATGTACCATTGCCGGAGCATTTTGCGGTGTAGCGCATTTAGAGCAGCATCTATCCACATTGCCTCGTCGACGAGGTTGATTTCTTCACACAGAAGCTGGTCCTGCGTGGCTTCGTCGTATGTCTGGACGTCGGGTGAGCCCTTGGTGTGTTCTGGGGGGAGGGCGGCCTCGACCCCCTACACCAGTGTAAGAGGGTATTCTCCCTTGTCGCATGACGGAGGGGAGAATGCTATGTTAGGCGTGGAGCGTCTTGCGTTGCTCAGTGTCATCGCTGGAGTCGGAGTCGGAGTGGTCGTAGACGGCTTTCAACGCCCTCTCGGCGTCTTGATACTCCATACCCTATTCAGCGTTAGTCTCAGGTTTGACCTTTTGTTTGCCCTTCCACTGGCGGGAGGGTGCACCGTCTTGGCTTGGCCGCTACTGTTGCAGCTCTCGGAAGCGTTCCACGAGCTTCTTGATCTTGTGGCAGTCGTTAGCGCCATGGCTACCGGTATTGTGCACCGGACACCACTGGCCAACGTTGCAGGCAGACGACGGTCGTGGGCGCTTGTCTGGGCGCGGGGCTCGGTGTAACACCCCAAAATCCTGTTAAGAGGGGAATTTAAAATTTTTTGGATGTGTTGCATGTTTTACAACAATTTAAATTCAAACTGGAATTCAATTTAAACTCAAAACAGAAAAGAAATAGAAAAAAGAAAAAGGAAAACAGAAAAAAACCGGCCAGTGGGCCGAAACCCACCAGCCAGCCCACCCTGCTCCGCGCCAGCCCGCGGCCGCGCGCGCCCCCTTCCTCCCACTGACAGGCAGAGCCCGCCAGCTTTTCTTCTTCCTCGCGCCCGCGCCGTGATCGGCCGGACTCTCTCACCCGAATCAAAACCGATCGGGAATTATCGCGTATCCCAGCCGATTTCCGGACCCCGAAGACTCCAGCTCGATCTAAACCAAACCGCCGCCCTCCCCCGTCTATAAAAACCCCGGCCTTGTCCCGTTTTTCCCACGCGATCCGTCGATTTTACTCCGGTGAGAACCCGAGCACCTCCGGCGAATTTTGCCCGATCTATGCTCGGGAATTCCGATCTAACTCGCTGATCTTGATCCACCGCCTCCGGGGAACCTCGCAGGTGCAGAAAACTCGGTGGTTTGCTGCTCAAACACAGCGCCGACGAGTCTCGCCGTGAATTCACCTCGGACCTCGTCGCCGACCGCTTTCCAGGACCTCCGAGCTCAAGAAAACCCCCGAGGTGAGATCCCCGACCTCCCCTCCACCGATCTATGCCATAAAATCACAGTTCTAGGAAGAATTCCCGAAGATCCGAAACTCTCCGGGGAGATCGCCGCCTCCCGCCACCGTGCGCCTCCGGCAGCGCCGCCCGCGCTCGGTTAGAGCGACGTGGCCGCTTGTGCGCCGTTTATTTTAAATCGCACGGTAGAGTTTAAATCCCCGCGTACCGGTTCGACGTTATAATCTCAGCCGTCTTTTTTAAATCGGACGGTCCACGTCAGCCCCGCGTTATAAAGACTGGAAATCTTACGTGCTACCCCCTGGGGTTCTCGGGAAATAAGAGCTAGCCCCGGAAACTTCTGATCTAGCCCCTAGAACTTCAGAAAATCATGTAAATTCATTTAAAAATCAGTTTTAGCCCTGGACTTAATAAAAATTAGGAAAAACTCCTCTGTTATGAGTAGCTAGACCCCTGAAAATTGTTAAAATAATATTATAGACCCTGTAGTGGGGTGAGTTTACCTTTTTAACCCTGTTTGATATTTAATTTAGGAAATTGAATATGTGGCTAGTATTTAAAATTTAAAAAGTGGGACAAACATATTGTCAAAATTAAATTAAAAACTTTCTCAGTACTTAGAAAACTTTGGAGTGAGATAAAAATATATTTTGGGCTGAAATGAATCTGTTTAATTTATTATTCACATTTATTAGTTATAGGGACACATTTTTAAGTAAAGAATAGTTCTGAAAATAGGGAAAATAAATGTAAAATAGTTTACATCAGAGGAAAAGGTCAAAAATATATTATTAAATATTTTAGATCAGAACCTATTCTGTTTAGATGATGTGTCTTGTTATTTTCATAATAAAGTTCACATTTAGGCATAGGAAATAAATCTAAAAATATAGCAACTAGTAAATGATAAATGAAGTTTCTAAAATCCAAAGAATTCAGTTTAGGGTTGGTAGAAATTATGAAGACACATATGGAGTAGGAAAATACCTTTCATGCATACTTGGTAGCTAAAAGGTGTAGTAATTAAATATATAAGGAATTTATTTAAATTGGAAACTCATATATATAGTATGTAAGCATAAATGTGAATACAAAAGTAGGAATCATATACACATGATTAAAAGTATATGTAAGCCAAAAATCAACACACATAGAGTAACCACGACACATATAATTATGAATGACTTTCATAGATGTGAATGTGTGGTTTGTTTGAAGTGGAAGTGTGAACTATGTCTTATGGATTGTTGTTTTTCTTTTGCTATGTGTGATGGTATGATGTAGAACCTGTTCCAGAGCAAGTTCTCCCTTTCCAAGATCAGGACTACCCATTCCAAGAGCAGCAGGAAGGAGGCAAGTGTCCTTGACCACTTTGATCCTATGCTAGGATGTGTAGATAGAATTATTTGCATTGTCAAATGAAATATGAAACCCATGCTAGGAAGTTTCCCTAGAATTGCATTACCTTGTTTCCTTGTAGCTTGGGTTGGGATTTATTTTATCATGTCATTTATTACTATGCATATGCTTAGCCATGCTTAGAATGGGATATTTGGGATATGAGATCATCAGTTTATTTTACCATACTCTTGAATAAGATATTGTGAGTTATGTAGAGGTAGGGATCAAGGCAAGTTGGATGTTTTTGGTTGGTGCTGGGTGCACGAGACTCGGGTTTGTGTTTAGTACTTGCCTGGATCCTAAGGACCGGTTCATGGAGCATGTAACCTGTCTTTACCGTGCCAACCACATGCTGAGATGGGGCAGCTTGGCCAATTAATTAGGTGTATCCCCGGCGTAGTATGGGTGTGTTGGATGGTGCGAGGAGTGGGTGTCAGCTGGACTACCTTATAAACTGCAAGGCTCAAGAGGGGGCCACTGCAGCGGGGTTGGAGCCTCTTGTATGCTATTAGGGGTGAAACCTCAGTGGGCCCACGCTCGTCGGGAATCCCTTTGTAAAGGCTTCGTAATGATCTCCTGGCTACACACCTGGGAAGTGTGAATGTGGTTCGTAGCCACTGGCATAATGGAGGTTCTTTTAGTCCACCCGGCAATGGGGGATGAAATCACTACATGTGGGTACAGTGGTGCAAACTCTGCAGAGTCAAAACTGTCATGACAGCCGTGCTCACGATCAAGTGCGGCTTGGACTTATTCATGATTAGAGGATTGATGGTTTTGGAAGTTGTGGATGTTAAGCGGGGAGCTTAACATTGGAAATGATGTTATGGTTATTTGATTATGATGATGGGATGGGAGATTGGGACCATTTCACCTGTGTAGTAATGTAGGTGCTTAATAAGCTAAGGTAATAGGTATTAATTGCGTAGTGCTTTAACCATGAGTTCAATCTTCCCTTGTTCTAGCCATGCATGACATAACTTTCCCACACTTGCTGAGTACCATCGGTACTCAACCTTGCATATTTTGTTGGTTTATATTGCTGCTCAGGTCAAGATAATGAGGTGATGTATAATGACCAAGACTTTAGACCCGAAGAAGGTTTCTAGGTTCATGGAGACCCCCGGGCAACGCCTGTGACGGAGCTCACAAGAATAATATTCCGCTGCTAGTTTATTTACTTGTGATGAACTTATTATTGTCCATCGAGACATTTGCTATGTAAGACTTATTTATATTCGACACCTGGCTTGTAATAAATGATGCTTCACTATTTGTCATCACATGTATGAGAAAATGATCCTGGCATACATGTGATATTCACCTTGGTTGTTCTTCGGAAAAACCGGGTGTGACAGAAGTGGTATCAGAGCCAAGGTTGCCAGTAGGAACGTGGACCTAGGTAGGCCCTATTTTCTTAAAAACTATTTTTATAAGATGTGTGTTGAAAAGTGTTATTTAATGAGTCACTTTCTTCATCTTACCCCAATTTTCATTCAAAATAGGATTTTTGTTTAAAAAGTTTATCTAACCTAAGTTTAAATGCTTTTTGTTTTTAGATGGTTCGCATGATTCGCACCGCTCGCAAGTCCACAGGAGGGAGAGTTCCCGTAGTTGCCCTTGCCGGAAGAGAGGAGAGCCGTCCGGTGACGTACCTTTCGTACGGATTGGCAGTAGGAGGCTTGTTGCGCCTTCTTCAACGTATGCTCGAAGCCACCGGCAATACGGGCAAGCTAATCATCCACTATAACTCCACCAGGACCATCCGTGAGAAGAGGGAAGAATGGAGTTCAGAGATGAGGATTATACACGAAAACCAGCTACTTAAAATCCACCGCTCTCCAGCTTGTAGAGCGACACAGGTCGATGCGGAAAAGGATGTCACCTTGGAGGCCATCACCTGCCGGAGTCACATCTATCGTTGACACCTGGACAGGACTGAGTACATGTATGTCCTCCAGCGCGAGAGTGGTACCTCGGAGTATAAGTACCTGCCAGTGCAGCAAGGGACTTCCCATGAGCACATGGATTTGTGCTTAGAGGATGCTGCCATGCTTAGCACTCAATTGCAGGAGTGTCAGCAGGAGCTTCAGGATGTTCGTGACACCCTGAAGGAAACCGAGGCGTTGCTTCGAGCCTGCTGGAGGGCGAGAGAAAGAGGAGATGGGAATGAACTGTGTGTCACCGTGAACGATACATGGACTCCTGACTCCCCAGATCGCCGAGCGATCAGGCGTCGTCGCACTTCTCCACCAGCAGCCTCCCCACCCAAAGCAGAGTCAGAAGGCAGCCGAAATGATGAGGAAGATCCCGAGGAGCCAGCTCAAGAAAACGAGTAGCGTAGAGCCTTTCCCTTAAATTAGAAGGATGTCGAGTAGTCGAGTCGTTACGTTAGTTAATGGTGTGTTAATGCTTGGTGTGTGACGTGAGTTGTGGAAGCCATGAGCAATTATCCACAGCCTCGTCTTCAGATTGTTTTGCTTTGGTGGGTGAACCCACATGAAATAATATTGCAGTTATTTTTGTGTGAGATATGAACCCTCAGAAAAGTATAACAAAGCCTCAACACCTCAAAGTACAAACGAGTGAAAGTAGTAAGATGATACTTAATGCTTTAAATTAACATTGGTTGATCATGCCAGATGGCCGGAAGAGGAAAGGGTCGTGCTGCCAACCCCGCCAACAACAACGATGAGGCCTGCAACCCTCATCTTTCTGGAGGCCAAGACAGGGGTGGTCGCCGTGAAGGAGTTGATCCCCTCCACCAAATGCTGGAGAATCAGAATCAGCTCATCCAGAACATGACTCAAGTGGTAGCCAACTTGCATCAAGCTCCACATCCACAAGCTGCACCACGCCAACCAAGGTTGAGTGAGTTTCTAGGAACTCAACCTCCAAAGTTTGCAAGTGCTGTTGAACCTCTGGAGGCAGATGATTGGCTTAAGACAATTGAGAGCAAGATGAGGATCATACAGTGCCAAGGGTATGAGAGGGTGCTGTTTGCCTCTCATCAATTGCAAGACCTGCTGCTGATTGGTGGACCGCCTACGTGGCCGCCCATCATGACCCTGAGAACATCACTTGGGAAGAGTTCAAGCGTAGCTTCCGCAACCATTACATCCCAAGAGGTGAACTCAAAAACAAAAGGAAGGAGTTCTTGGGACTGCAGCAGGGAAACATGGCGGTGAGGGAATACCTCACTAAATTTACTCAACTATCTCGTTATGCCCCACGGGACATAGAGACTGATGAGCAGAAACAAGATTGTTTCGTGGAGGGACTTACCGCAGAAATGCAGTGTGCAATGTCCTAAAATGAGTATGAAAGCTTCCAAAAGATGGTGGACAGAGCGTTTGTGGTAGAAAGGAAGCTAAAGGCCTTGGAAAATGAGAATAAGAGGAAGGCCGGGTGGTCACATCAAGCCTCAGGGAGCAACACCCGCCCACGTCTGATGCAGCAACCTGCAGGGCAGACGAACCGTGCTGCGGTACCCTACTCAGCACCAAGAGGGTACAACCCGAACTACAGGCCTCCGGAAGCACCAGCACAGCCGCAACGTCAGTTTGTACAGCAGCCTCGCCCCGCATATCCACCTCGACCAGCAGTGCAAGGACCCCCAAACCAACCCCAAGACAATAAAGGCCAAGCACCTAAGGTTGGGGTGCAATGTTTTAATTGTGGTGAAGTGGGGCACTACGCCCATAAGTGCCCAAAGAAGAAGCCCACGCAGCCACAACAGCAGAATGTAATGAGAGGACGGGTGAACCACGTCACTATGGAGGAAGCACAAGAGACACCCGACGTGGTAGTTGGTAAGTTTCCTGTCAATTTACACATTGCAACCCTTCTGTTTGATTCTGGTGCTACCCACTCGTTCATTGCTCAAGGGTTTGTTAAGAAGCATGACCTAGCAACCACAAAAATGAACCATATGCTAGCCGTAAACTCTCCAGGTGGAGAAATAAGGACAAGACAAGTGTGTCCCAAGGTGAACCTAGACATTAATGGGGTAGTATTTATTGCTAACCTCATAGTGATAGATTCACAAGGGATAGATATTATCTTGGGTATGGATTGGTTGACGAAACATAAAGGGATTATCCATTGTTCGACCAGAACGGTGGAACTAACTCACCCTAGTGGCACAAGAGTAAAGTTCGTGACAATACACGAGCCTAGGAGGGACATTAAATTGAATCAAGTTGAGGTGAAAGTGGATGAGATCAGGACCATCAGGGAATATCCCGATGTTTTTCCGATGGAGTTGCCAGGTATGCCTCCTGATCGTGAAGTGGAATTCGCAATTGAGCTAGTGCCTGGAACAGCCCCGATATACAAGAGACCTTATCGGATGGACTCCAAGCAGCTGGGAGAACTCAAGGATCATTTGAGAGAATTGACGGAGAAGGGGTATATTCGTCCTAGTTCCTCACCATGGGGAGCTCCGGTGATATTTGTGCCCAAGAAGGACGGAACCCAAAGGTTATGCATGGATTACCGTGCCTTGAATGAGGTAACCATCAAGAACAACTACCCATTACCCCGCATTGAAGACTTGTTTGATCAATTGAGGGGCGCTTGCATGTTCTTGAAAATTGATCTCAGGTCGGGATACCACCAACTCAAGATAAGGCAATCTGATATTCCCAAGACAGCTTTCGTATCTCGGTATGGACTGTATGAATACACTGTCATGCCTTTCGGGCTAACTAATGCCCCGGCATACTTCATGTATCTCATGAACAAGGTATTCATGGAATATCTGGACAAATTTTTGGTGGTTTTCATAGATGACATTCTCGTCTTCTCCAAAGATGAAGAAGAACATGAGAAACATTTAAGGTTGGTGTTGTAGAGGCTGAGAGAACACCAACTATATGCCAAGTTGAGCAAGTGTGAGTTTTGGCTGAAGAGAGTTCCCTTCTTAGGACATATAATCTCGGAGGGAGGAATCTCCGTAGATCCTGCCAAAATCGAGGATATACAGAAGTGGAAGACCCCTGAAAATGTCGGGGAAGTTCGAAGCTTTTTGGGATTGGCTGGATACTATCGACGGTTTATTGAGGGATTCTCTAAGATCTCGAGACCCATTACCAAACTGTTGGAGAAGGGAATCACATTCACATGGACGCCACAGTGCGAAACGAGTTTTCAGGAGTTAAAGAAAAGATTGACAACAGCCCCAGTGCTAGTTATGCCAGATATGCAGAAGAACTTTACGGTGTACTGCGATGCCTCTGGAAACGGGTTGGGATGTGTTCTCATGCAAGAAGGGCATGTCGTGGCTTATGCATCCCGACAACTCCGGAAGCACGAGAAAAAACTATCCTACACATGACCTAGAACTAGCCGCAGTGGTACACGCGTTGAAAATTTGGCGACACTATTTGATGGGGAAGAGGACAGAGATATATACGGATCATAAGAGTTTAAGTACATTTTTACACACCCAGATCTCAACCTCAGACAAAGGAGATGGTTAGAGCTAATCAATGACTTTAATGTGGGCATCAACTATCATCCTGGAAAAGCAAACATCGTGGCCGATGCTTTAAGTCGGAAAGTGCAGGTCAATAAGTTGAGCTTGAAGGACATGCCTGCAGAATTGAAGGACGAGGTTATAGGGCTCAATCTATGCCTGGTAAATAGTGGTGAAGCCATCGCCATGGAAGTGGACTCCACACTCGAGCGAGACATACGCGAGGGTCAAAAGAATGACGAGAAGATACAAGAGATCAGACAACTCATCAAGGAAAATAAAGCTCCTGGTTTTAGAGAGGATGAACAAGGAACGGTGTGGCACGGGAAAAGAATCTATGTGCCAGAAGTAAAGGAGATCCGTGAATTGATTCTGAAGGAGGCTCTTGATTCTGACTATTCCATTCATCCTGGGAGTACGAAGATGTACCAGGACCTCAAGAGCAGATATTGGTGGTATGGCATGAAACGAGATGTCGCGGAACATGTTGCCCTATGTGACACATGTCAGTTGGTGAAAGCAGAACATCAATGACCCGCAGGATTAATGCAACCACTCAAAGTGCCTGAATGGAAATGGGAAGAAATCGGTATGGATTTATAGTAGGACTGCCTAGGACCCAATCAGGATATGATTCGATATGGGTCATCATCGACAGGCTAACCAAGGTAGCTCATTTCATCCCCGTGAAAGAAAGCTACAGCGGATCCAAATTGGCAGAGTTGTACATGTCAAGGATCGTGTGTTACCATGTAGTGCCAAAGAAGATTGTGTCGGATCGAGGGACACAATTCACCTCAAGGTTCTGGCAGAAGTTGCACGAAACCATGGGAACCCATCTGAACTTTAGTTCTGCCTATCATCCCCAAACTGATGGGCAGACGGAAAGAACCAATAAGATTCTTGAAGATATGCTGAGGGCATGTGCACTCAAAAACAATCGGAGTTGGGATAAGAACTTACCGTATACGGAGTTTTCCTATAACAACAGCTATCAAGCTAGTATGAAGATGTCACTGTTTGAAGCTTTGTACGGGAGGAAGTGCAGAACTCCCCTATTTTGGAACCAAACGGGGGAAAGTAAAGTGTTTGGTCCAGAAGTACTACAAGAAGCCGAGGCGAAGGTGAGGGAAATTCGCAACAATTTGAGGATAGCACAGACACGCCAAAAGAGCTATGCTGATGTACGAAGAAGAGAGCTCGTTTTCAATGTGGGAGACTATGTCTATCTCAAGGTGTCCCCTATCAAAGGACTTCGTCGGTTCAAGGTGAAAGGAAAGTTGTCACCTCGATACATCGGACCCTTTCAAGTTCTGGAAAGGAAAGGCGAAGTGGCGTATCAACTAGAGTTACCGGCTCATCTATTGGATGTGCACGATGTATTCCATGTGTCACAACTCAAGAAATGTCTGAGAACGCCTAAAGAGGTGTTACCC
The DNA here is from genome assembly GCA_030760725.1 of Neostapfia colusana. Lineage (NCBI taxonomy): Eukaryota > Viridiplantae > Streptophyta > Magnoliopsida > Poales > Poaceae > Neostapfia > Neostapfia colusana. The sequence goes on along the minus strand of JASWHV010000001.1, from coordinate 35,354,391 downwards.
ATGAATGAAGTGGACGTAGCTGAGGATTTGTCTTATGCCAAGCAACCATACAAGATTTTGGAGACAATAGAACGCCTCACCAGAAATAAAAGAATCCGGATGTGCAAGGTGCAATGGAAGCATCACTCAGAAGAGGAAGCCACCTGGGAGCGGGAAGATGAGCTCAAGGCACAATTTTCGGAATTGTTTTCTTAGAACCACCAATCTCGAGGACGAGATTTCTTTTAAGGGGGGTAGAGCTGTAACACCCCAAAATCCTGTTAAGAGGGGAATTTTAAAATTTTTGGACGTGTTGCGTGTTTTGCAACAATTTAAATTCAAACTGGAATTCAATTTAAACTCAAAACAGAAAAGAAATAGAAAAAAGAAAAAGGAAAACAGAAAAAAACCGGCCAGTGGGCCGAAACCCACCAGCCGGCCCACCCTGCTCCGCGCCAGACCGCGGCCGCGCGCGCCCCCTTCCTCCCACTGACAGGCGGGGCCCGCCAGCTTTTCTTCTTCCTCGCGGCCGCGCCGCGATCGGCCGGACTCTCTCACCCGAATCAAAACCGATCAGGAATTCTCGCGTATCCCAGCCGATTTCCGGACCCCGAAGACTCCAGCTCGATCTAAACCAACCCGCCGCCCTCCCCCGTCTATAAAAACTCCGGCCTTGTCCCGTTTTTCCCACGCGATCCGCCGATTTTACTCCGGTGAGAACCCGAGCACCTCCGGCGAATTCTGCCCGATCTACGCTCTGGAATTCCGGTCTATCTCGCTGGTCTTGATCCATCGCCGGCGGGGAACCTCGCAGGTGCAGAAAACTCGGTGGTTTGTGGCTCAAACACAGCGCCGACGAGCCTCGCCGTGAATTCACCTCGGACCTCGTCGCCGACCGCTTTCCAGGACCTCCGAGCTCAAGAAAACCCCCGAGGTGAGATCCCCGACCTCCCCTCCACCGATCTATGCCATAAAATCACAGTTCTAGGAAGAATTCCCGAAGATCCGAAACTCTCCGGCGAGATCGCCGCCGGCAGCGCCGCCCGCGCTCGATCAGAGCGACGTGGCCGCTTGTGCGCCGTTTATTTTAAATCGCACGGTAGAGTTTAAATCCCCGCGTACCGGTTCGACGTTATAATCTCAGCCGTCTGTTTTAAATCGGATGGTCCACGTCAGCCCCGCGTTATAAAGACTGGAAACCTTACGTGCTACCCCCTGGGGTTCTCGGGAAATAAGAGCTAGCCCCAGAAACTTCTGATCTAGCCCCTGGAACTTCAGAAAATCATGTAAATTCATTTAAAAATCAGTTTTAGCCCTGAACTTAATAAAAATTAGGAAAAACTCCTCTGTTATGAGTAGCTAGACCCCTGAAAATTGTTAAAATAATATTATAGACCCTGTAGTGGGGTGAGTTTACCTTTTTAACCCTGTTTGATATTTAATTTAGGAAATTGAATATGTGGCTAGTATTTAAAATTTAAAAAGTGGGACAAACATATTGTCAATATTAAATTAAAAACTTTCTCAGTACTTAGAAAACTTTGGAGTGAGATAAAAATAGATTTTGGGCTGAAATGAATATGTTTAATTTATTATTCACATTTATTAGTTATAGGGACACATTTTTAAGTAAAGAATAGTTCTGAAAATAGGGAAAATAAATGTAAAATAGTTTACATCAGAGGAAAAGGTCAAAATATATTATTAAATATTTTAGGTCAGAACCTATTCTGTTTAGATGATGTGTCTTGTTATTTTCATAATAAAGTTCACATTTAGGCATAGGAAATAAATCTGAAAATATAGCAACTAGTAAATGATAAATGAAGTTTCTAAAATCCAAATAATTCAGTTTAGGGTTGGTAGAAATTCTGAAGACACATATGGAGTAGGAAAATACCTTTCATACATACTTGGTAGCTAAAAGGTCTAGTAATTAAATATAAGGAATTTATTTAAATTGGAAACTCATATATATAGTATGTAAGCATAAATGTGAATACAAAAGTAGGAATCATATACACATGATTAAAAGTATATGTAAGCCAAAGATCAACACACATAGAGTAACCACAACACATATAATTATGAATGACTTTCATAAATGTGAATGTGTGGTTTGTTTGAAGTGGAAGTGTGAACTATGTCTTATGGATTGTTGTTTTTCTTTCGCTATGTGTGATGGTATGATGTAGAACCTGCTCCAGAGCAAGTCCCCCCTTTCCAAGATCAGGACTACCCATTCCAAGAGCAGCAGGAAGGAGGCAACTGTCCTTGACCACTTTGATCCTATGCTAGGATGTGTAGATAGAATTATTTGCATTGTCAAATGAAATATGAAACCCATGCTAGGAAGTTTCCCTAGAATTGCATTACCTTGTTTCCTTGTAGCTTGGGTTGGGATTTATTTTATCATGTCATTTATTACTATGCATATGCTTAGCCATGCTTAGAATGGGATATTTGGGATATGAGATCATCAGTTTATTTTACCATACTCTTGAATGAGATATTTTGAGTTATGTAGAGGTAGGGATAAAGGCAAGTTGGATGTTTTTGGTTGGTGCTGGGTGCATGAGACTCGGGTTTGTGTTTAGTACTTGCCTGGATCCTAAGGACCGGTTCATGAAGCATGTAACCTGGCTTTACCGTGCCAACCACATGCTGAGATGGGGCAGCTTGGCCAATTAATTAGGTGTATCCCCGGTGTAGTATGGGTGTGTTGGATGGTGCGGGGAGTGGGTGTCAGCTGGACTACCTTATAAACCGCAAGGCTCAAGAGGGGGCCACTGCAGCGGGGTTGGAGCCTCTTGTATGCTGTTAGGGGTGAAACCTCAGTGGGCCCACGCTCGTCAGGAATCCCTTTGTAAAGGCTTCGTAGTGATCTCCTGGCTACACACCTGGGAAGTGTGAATGTGGTTCGTAGCCACTGGCATAATGGAGGTTCTTTTAGTCCACCCGGCAACAGGGGATGAAATCACTACATGTGGGTACAGTGGTGCAAACTCTGCAGAGTCAAAACTGTCATGACAGCAGTGCTCACGGTCAAGAGCGGCTTGGACTTATTCATGATTAGAGGATTGATGGTTTCGGAAGTTGTGGATGTTAAGCGGGGAGCTTAACATTGGAAATGATGTTATGGTTATTTGATTATGATGATGGGATGGGAGATTGGGACCATTTCACCTGTGTAGTAATGTAGGTGCTTAATAAGCTAAGGTAATAGGTATTAATTGCGTAGTGCTTTAACCATGAGTTCAATCTTCCCCTGTTCTAGCCATGCATGACATAACTTTCCCACACTTGCTGAGTACCATCGGTACTCAACCTTGCATATTTTGTTGGTTTATATTGCTGCTCAGGTCAAGATAATGAGGTGGTGTATAATGACCAAGACTTTGGACCCGAAGAAGGTTTCTAGGTTCATGGAGACCCCCGGGCAACGCCTGTGACGGAGCTCACAAGAATAATATTCCGCTGCTAGTTTATTTACTTGTGATGAACTTATTATTGTCCATCGAGACATTTGCTATGTAAGACTTATTTATATTCGACACCTGGCTTGTAATAAATGATGCTTCACTATTTGTCATCACATGTATGAGAAAATGATCCTGGCATACATGTGATATTCACCTTGGTTGTTCTTCGGAAAAACCGGGTGTGACACTCGGCCCCCACCGGCTGCTCCTAGAGCAGCAGTGGGTGCCCCGACCAGAGGCTTGTTCCTGCCTCCGGTCTTGTTCTTCTTGCTGCCGCACGGAGCAGCAGCCTCTACGACACTCCCCGCCACGGAGGCGGGTCGCGAGTGCTAGTCTCGGCATTCCATCGCCCTGACACATTTTTCGGCGAGGCTGAAGAGCTCGAAGATTGAAAGTGCATCTAGGCATCCCTTGTGGGTTTTGATTGATTTATAATAAACAGATGAGACCCTGACAAAATTGTTGAGAATGAGCGCAGGTTCTCAAAGAAATTAAGAAGAAAGCGCAAAAAGAAAGGAGAAGGAGGATCCAAATTGATAAGAGCTCAAGAACTGAAAAAATTAGATCACTTAGTATAGAGTGTGTTGGAGAAACACACTCCAAGAGCTCAAGAGAAAAGAATTAAACTAACTGCACAATTTCAACATGTGCGGACTAGTCCGATTTTCTTTCTGACCAGAAAACGGACTAGTCCGATATCATCCGGACAAGTCCGATTTTGTCTCTGGACAGAAAACGGACTAATCCGCACTACTACGGACTAGTCCGGTATCGGTTTTTATACACACCGCACACCGGACTAGTCCGGAGTTAACCACGGACTAGTCCGAACATCGCAAACCTTAACATAACCATTGGAAACCCTACTATAAAAAGAGGTGTACGGCCATACCAACACAAATCTTCAACCCCCTGCGCAGTCACACCTCCCAAGAGCCCATGTCGAAGTGTGTTGTCGACACTTCCCCGGGTCTGCTCTGGACAGGCCGCGGAGGTTCTTTTTCAGAGGGGCTAGTCACCCACGGAGAGCTTACGCGTTAGGGACGATGGAAGGAGAAGCTTGACACAGAGATTTTTACGTGGTTCAGGCCGCCGGAGCGTAAAACCCTACGTTCACGGGACGAGAGGTGCTCGTTGTATTGCTTGGAGCTCAGAACCGGAGTCCTGAGCTTGAGGATGACCTGATTGCTAGAATGTCTAGGGAGCGAACCCTGCGTGAGAGTGTGTAAAAGGCCGAACCCCTGCTAACGTCGCCTACACGAGCCTTTTATAGTCCAAGGCTCGGGCGGCTTACAAGGTGGGCCCGGGACCCGACAGGTGGTCACGGGGAGATTGCGTGCCATCTACCGTATCTGCAGTTACGCCGGCAGTTGTCTCTGGCGAGGGCTTCTAAGTCTTTGTTCTGCCACCCTGCTCGTGCCGCAAGCTAGTCGTAGTGGCTGATGATGGCAGGGGCGGCAGGGGATGTCTTGTCACTATGTTTATTGGCGTACAGCTTCTGATGCGGCGTGTCAGTCTTCACTGCGATGTGACTGCACGCAATGACACTTGACACAGGCGTGCTCCGCGTCTTGAATACCTTGTACGGGCAAGGTATGGCGCGTCTTTACTCTTGCTGCCTACCGCGCGGGGGCAGGTAGCGCGGCCCTTCTGGCCACGTGGCGGGCTCGGAGCTCTCCTCTGAGGAGAGGGAGGTCCTGCCCCGCGGGACACGTGGAGCCTTCGGAGCTCTCCCCGGGGAGGGGGGAGGTCCGGCTCTGCTGGCCATGTGGCGGGCCCGGAGCTCTCCTCTGAGGAGAGGGAGGTCCGGCCCTGCTGGACATGTGGAGCCTTCAGAGCTCTCCCTGCGGTGGACGGAGGTCCGGCTCTACTGCCCACGTGGCGGGCCCGAAGCTCTCCTTTGAGGAGAGGGAGGTCCAGCCCCGCGGGACACGTGGAGCCTCCGGAGCTCTCCCCGCGGAGGGGGGGGTCCGGCTCTATTGGCCACGTGGCAGGCCCGGAGCTTTCCTCTGAGGAGAGGGAGGTCTGGCCCCACGGGACACATGGCGCCCTCGGAACTCTCCCTGCGGAGAAGGGCGAGGTCCTTAGGCACTTTCCCCTGTGTGCGGGGGTACCCCATATTGAGGGTACCGACAGCCCAAAATTCACATCTCTCCACACATTCTAACCCTAGAAGAATCAATTCTTTGAGGATTAGCAATTGATCAAAGGAGAGATTTGTTCTACACATCTTGAGCTCTTGGGTTTGATCTCTCGCACACTCTTGTTTGTTAATTGTTCATCTGTTGAGTGTGTTTGGTTGTGTTAATTCATTGTAATTCTTGGGGAGCCCTCAACTTGTGAGAAGGCCACTTAAACAATTTATTCCCCCTTGTGATTAGTGGAAGATAATCGGCCTTTGTGGCGATTCGACGAGGATAGAGTTGGTGAAGACCCGGTCCTTAGTGGACTCCTCAACGGGGACGTAGATTTCCTTTGTGGAATCGAACCTCAGGATAAACACTTGTCTCCTAATCTTGTTCATTATTTGTTCATCATATTCTAGTGTTTAATCAATCCTTTAAAATTTACGTTCAAACATTAAAATCAAAGTTAATTGATGTCATTCATTGTATCACTGTTGCAATACATTCAAGTTATCAATTTATTTCCACATCATAGAGTCCTAGAAGTGAATATTGATCAATCTTGATCTCTCTACTCCACGAATACAGGACTAGTCCGCACAGTACCAGACTAGTCCGATTTTTCTCTGTTTAGAAAACGGACTAGTCCGCACTCTACCGGACTAATCCGATTTCCCTGTATTTGATAAACTACTAAGTGTTTCAGGTTTCAACAAAGCGTCGAAAAGCCTATTCACCCCCTAGGCTACATTCAATTGGTATCAGAGCCAAACTCTTCGAAAGAGACTCAGCGCTCGAAGAGACGATGTCGTACATCAAGGATGTAAACAAGAAAATGATGAGAAGAAGAAAAGGTAGCAGCTCAAATGAAGGAAGACAAAGGGGCAAACAAAGACACAAGATGAGACGGGCGTGCTATAACTGCAGAGAATACGATCACTTCATAGTAGATGGTCCATATGAAGATAATAAGAGGAAGACTAAAGACAACAAGTCTCAACCAAAGAAAATGTTCAAGAAGAAGAAGCAATATGGCCAAGCGCATCTAGGAAAAGAGTGGGACTCCAATGATGAATCCTCATCCGAAGAAGAAGAGGAGATGGCCACCATAGCCATAAAGAAGACTACTAAGAAATCCACTCTCTTCCCAACCATGGGCGCATGGAAGGACACCGACAACACCTGTCTAATGGCAAAGGAAGGTAAACGAAAGGTACCGACTAAATCCTTCTTCTCGCATTCTTTTACTAGTGATAGTAATAATTCTAGTAAGGATGATACAGTGATGAAGATGAATATATATTTAGGGGTTTAGACAAAAAGACAGCTGCTAAAATGAAATTTCTACTTGATAAGCTTGTTGATATGGAGAAGCTATTCAATCGTCAGAAAGATATGATCATCTCCCAAAAGGAGGAACATCTTGAGATTGAAAAGCTTCTTGAACTTGAAAAGGAACAAAATAAATCACTAAACTTGAGTTAGCTTCAAACAAGGAAGCTTGCTTGAAATTAAAAGACTCAAACACCGCCATCAACGATGAACTTGCTAACTTAACCAAAGTTAACAAGATCCTTGAGGTACAAGTTGAGTCACTCAAGCAAAATGGTTCTTCATCAACTACTAGCTCACATTCTCAACACATAAAGTCAGAAGCTAGCATTACTTGTACTTGTGCCAAAAATGACACTAACATGAAGAAAAAACCAAATTTGATAAAGGAAAAGCAATCTTCTCAAAGTGGCATATTTGACAAGGAGAAAATCAAGTATGCACGCAGTGCATACTCAGTCACAAGGCCTCCCAATGTCAAATATGGCATTGAATATTCTAATGGTGAAAAGCAAAATGCTAGAAGCCACAAGAATAATAAGGGTTGCATTGCCTTTGTCAAGGGAAACTCTTCTCAAGTTACAAAACTTAGTAATGTTGATAAATTTAACAATGTGAACACATATGAACAACAACTTCTATTTAGAACCTTTGATGCTTCATATGTACTTATGAAAAGTAATCTTGGAAGAGTTTATGCTAAATATGTTGTGCCATGCCATGGGAATACCAAGTCTTATGTGTGGGTGCCCCCAAATCACTTGTGACTAACTTCAAAGGACCCAAGCAAGCTTGGTTACCTAAGACCAAGGCATAAATTATTTTTTTGCAGACTTACTCATCCGGTGGAGCAAAATGGGTGCTAGATAGTGGATGCACCAATCACATGACCGGAGAAAGAAAAATATTCATGGAATATGAAGAAAATAAAAATCCAAGCGAAGGCATTTACTTTGGTGATAATAGTCAAGGAAAAGTGCTTTGTACCGGTAAAATTGCAATTTCATCACAACATACTCTCTCTCATGTTTTACACGTTGACTCCTTGGATTATAATCTTCTGTCCATATCTCAATTATGTGACAAGGGTTATAATTGCTTATTCACTAATGAGGGCGTGACTGTCTTTAGAAGGAGTGATAACTCAATTGCATTCAAGGGTGTGTTGAAGGGAAAACTTTATCTAGTTGACTTCAACAAAGATAAAGCCGAACTTGACACATGCTTTATTGCAAAGACCAACATGGGTTGGCTGTGGCATAGACGGCTAGCACATGTTGGTATGAGGAATCTTCAAAAACTCCTCAAAGGCGATCACATCCGAGGTTTAAAGGATGTTGTTTTGAGAAAGACAGGCCATGTAGAGCGTGAAAAGCAGGGAAGAAAGTAGGAACACCCCATGCTGCAAAGAATGTCATGACTACAACAAGACCTCTTGAGCTCCTTCACATGGATCTATTTGGTCCAATTGCCTACATAAGCATCGGCGGTGATAAATACGGTCTAGTCATTGTTCATGATTTTTCACGCTTCATGTGGGTTTTCTTTTTGCATGATAAGACAGAAACTCAAGGAACCCTCAAGAAGTTCATCAAGCGTGCCCAAAATGAATTCTCATTGAAGATTAAGAACATACGAAGCGACAATGGGACAGAATTCAAGAACACCCAAGTTGAGGAGTATCTAGATGAAGAAGGGATAAAGCATGAATTTTCAGCACCATATACTCCTCAACTAAACGGAGTAGCTGAAAGGAAGAACTGAACTCTTATTGAGATGTCAAGTACAATGCTCGATGAATACAAGACTTCGGACAGATTTTGGGCTGAAGCGGTTAACACCGCTTGTCACGCCATAAATCGACTTCATCGGATGCTCAAGAAAACCTCTTATGAACTACTCACGGGTAACAAGCCAAATATTTCATATTTTTGAGTTTTTGGTTCAAAATTTTATATTTTAAATAAGAAGCCAAGGGCCTCGAAGTTTGCTTCGAAGTCCGATGAAGGTTTTTTACTTGGCTATGATTCGAACTCCTACGCTTATCGTGTCTTCAACAAAACCTCCGGACTTGTTGAAGTCGCATGTGACGTAGTGTTCGATGAAACTAACGGCTCTCAAGAAGAGCAAGTTGATCAGTGTGTGCTATATCAAGAAGAAGCTCCATGTCAAGCATTGAGAAAAATGGCATTGGGCGATGTTTGACCACAAGTGCCACATTCAAATGCGAATGAAGAAAATAAACCACAGATGGTGGAAAATGATCAAGGGGGAGCTTCCATACAAGATCAACCTCAAGAAAATCAAGAAGACCAAAACATCAATGAGGGCAACTATCCAGGGGGAGAAGAAGATGATAATGAAGATTCAAGACCACAAGCGCCACATCCAAGAGTACACCAAAGCATCCAAAGAGACCACCCCGTTGACAACATAATCTGTGACATCCGAAAGTGAGTAGTAACTCGATCTCTCATAGCTAATTTTTGTGAACACTATTCCTTTGTATCTTATTTGGAACCATACATGGTTGAGGATGCATTAAAAGATCCGGATTGGGTGATGGCGTTGCAAGAAGAATTGAACAACTTCAAAAGGAACGATGTGTGGGAGCTTGTTGAAAGACCCAAGTCCAACGTCGCCGGCACTAAATGGGTCTTCCACAACAAGCAAGACGAACATGGAGTGGTGACAAGGAACAAGGCACGACCTGTGGCAAAAGGGTACTCACAAGTAGAAGGTTTGAATTTCGATGAGACTTTTGCTCCCGTAGCTAGGCTTGAATCGATTCGTATATTACTTGCATATGCTACTCACCATGATTTCAAGCTTTATCAAATGGACGTGAAAAGCGCCTTTTTCAACGGACCGATCAAGGAGGAGGTGTACGTGGAGCAACCACCCGGTTTTGAAGATCAAGAGCACCCCGACTATGTGTTCAAACTGCGTAAGACTCTCTATGACCTCAAACAAGCTCCTAGAGCTTGGTATGAGTGCCTTAGAGATTTTTTGATTGAAAATGACTTCAAGATCAGAAAAGCTGATTACACCTTGTTTACTAAACACTTTGATGATGATCTCTTTATTTGCCAAATTTATGTTGACGATATTATATTTGGTTCAACTAACAAATCCTTTTGTCAAGAATTTAGCAAGATTATGACAGATAGATTTGAGATGTCCATGATGGGAGAGTTGAGGTACTTCTTGTGATTCCAAGTGAAGCAACAAAAGGACGGGACGTTCATAATCCAAACAAAGTACACTTAAGACATCCTCAAGAAGTTTGGAATGGACAAAGCAAAGCCCATAAAGACTCCCATGGCGACAAATAGACACTTGAATCTAAATAAAGACGGACCAAATATGGATCAAAAGATAAAGTTCCATAATTGGCTCCCTACTCTATTTATGTGCATCTAGGCCTGATATCATGTTGAGTGTATGTTTGTGTGCAAGGTTTCAAGCCAATCCTAAGGAATGTCATCTAACAGCCGTTAAAAGGATCTTGAGATATTTAGTTCATACACCCAATCTAGGCCTTTGGTATCCCAAAGGTTCAAAATTCAATCTCATTGGATACTCCGATGTAGATTATGCCGGATGCAAGGTAGATAGAAAAAGTACTTCTGGTACTTGCAAATTCCTAGGTATATCCCTAGTTTCTTGGTCCTCCAAGAAACAAAATTCAATTGCTCTATTCACAGCCTAAGCGGAGTATGTTGCAGCCGGAAGTTGTTGTGCACAACTCCTTTGGATGCGACAAACTCTAAGGGATTACGGTTACAATATGAGTCGTATTCCACTCCTTTGTGACAATGAGAGTGCTATTAAAATTGCCCATAATCCTGTTGAGCACTCTAGAACTAAACACATAGATATCCAGCATCATTTTTTGAGAGATCACTCAATGAAAGAAGACATAGTCATTTCCCATGTCAACACTGAAAAACAACTAGCCAATATCTTTACCAAATCACTTGATGAAAAACGCTTTTGTGAGCTCCAAAATGAACTAAATATCCTTGATGCTCGAAACGTGGCTTGAGAACTTGCATACCTGTATGCCATCCTCAAAATCATGTTAATTATGTTGAAAAATCATCTCTCTCTATTTTTCCTCCTAAAAACTATGCTAGTTACTTGATCTTGGTGAATCATGGTCATAGCTTGATTGTTGTATGTTTACTTATTATATTTATCAAGAATATCTATGTGCCTTTGTACCTTATTCCTTAATAGAAACATTTGAATATATATATTTTGAATATATATATATATATGTTTTATACACTTCTGTACAAGGAATCACGGACTAGTCCGTGGTCACCCCGAACTAGTCCCCACTGGCAGACTAGTCCGCATTTAGTCCGTTAGTCCGGACTAGTCCGGACAACCACGGACTAGTCTGATTTTCTCTCTGACCAGAAAATGGACTAGTCCGATATGGTCCGGACTAGTCCGATATTTTGCCTCCATAACCCTAAGGACGGCTCAAACCTAATCTTCTTCATCCTCACAACCCTCCCCTCTCTCTCTCTCCTCACTCAAGTGCTCCCAAGGTGAATTTGCAAGTTCTCCATCAAAACTTCTCAAATTTCTGTGGAAATCGATCCCTACTGCAAAGGGATCAAAACCCTGGACTAGTCCAGATCAAGAACTCCTTCAACGCCTTGAATCGAAGGATTTGGTAAACCTCGCTCCAAACCCTAAAACCTTCGATTTTCCTTATTTTTGCTCAAATATCTTAGCTCCTTTAGTCAATGCATGCTCTATTGATGTATTCCATGTACCCTAGATCATATTTGTATTGAATGATCTCAAATTTCAACAAATTAGGGCTTGAGCAGCCTCATAACGGACTAGTCCGTTCTTAGGTTGGACAAGTCCAGTACCTCGGACTAGTCCGACGCTGAACACCGGACTAGTCCGGTATGCCCCTGATCAGGGAATCCTAGCTTATGTCAATTTAGTGCAAATCCTTTGTCATCCTTGATTATTCATACCTACTTTATCTTCCTTGGGATCAAATGAGAGTCTCTCTGACTTTGAGACCGAGATGGATCAAGATATAATGTCTCATCCTCCGGAGTCTCGCTCCAACAAGAGAAAAGAGCGTGTTGTCGAGCCTTCGCTCACCCCACCTAGGGTGAGTCGAAAGGTTACAATCAAGAGACCAGCTTCAAAAGTAAATGTGGTTGGTTCTAGCTCGGCGGCTCAATGCCAAACCAAGGGCAAGGGAAAGGGACTTGCTTCCGGCCCAATTGGTCCCCTGAAAATGACAGCTCCAAGGCCAGGAAATAGGGATCCCTCGGAGCAGAAGTTCAATGGCAAGGAGTGATGTGGCATTGAATCTGAGGAAGATTGATGCCTATAGCTCCGGCAAAAAGGCAGCCGACAAGAGATTTTGGAGCAACTTTCACTCGGACTACTACAGTTCGGTGTTCCTCAAAATGAAGACTCCAGTGCTCCAAAGTCAATGGATCGACTGGACGTACTTTGAAAGGAAGAGTTGTGAGGCCTTTGAGGAGGTCATAGAGGCTGCAGAGAGACATGGACTCAAGGACCTGCTCGCCTTCAGGTACAACTGGAATGATGAGGTCATTGCCCAGTTTTACTCAACTTTCCACTTTGCTCATGATGGAGAAGACAAAGTGACTTAGATGACATATGGATCCAAGTACACAATTTCCTACACTGAGTTTGCCAGACTGCTGCACCTTGAGGACACCGGCAATGATGAGATTGTGATTCACAATACAGGAGTTGTGGAAAAGGACAAGATGGAGTTTCTCTATGATACCCGACTTCCATTCAACCCTCCCTCAACCAAGAACATGAAGCCCTTCTTCATTGTTCTCAACAGAGTGCTCCGGAAGACCATTACTCCAAAGGATGAAGATGCCGGGAGCGTCCAAGGTTATCTGAGAACCTTGATGAAAGTAATCAGCAGGAGGAGAAGATTTAATATCTTCGGTTATATTTGGAATGACATGGTGAACATATTCTGCACACCAAACCGTTCCTGTGGCTATGCACTTTACTTGATGTTCATGATTGAAAGAGTCACAGGAATTGAGTTCGTGAAGGATGTGGAGCACACTGCTCTAAGGCCTCAGAAGCCTCCTCAGGCCTCCGTTCCAGCTGCCTCCTCTCCTGGATCACCTGAAGAACATCCAGAGAGAGCTTAAGAAGATACAAGGCCTTCATCCAAGACTAGTGCCTCTCAACACAAAGGTTCCTCTAGTGGAGTTATGAAGATTTTGGCTACTATTTTCAGTTCTTGCCGCAAAACTGAGGTGAAGCTTCATAAGATGAACAAGGCAAGAAAAGAAGAAATAAGATACATGAAGGCCAATGTCAAAGAGATATGCCAAAAACTAGAGATTGAGCCCATTCGATCCCCGGTCATCTCAGAGGACTTTGCATCTGAGTTTACAGAGCTTCCTCCTCTCTCTCCATCAGAGCATGCCTACTTTGGTAAAACAAGTGGTTCCTCTCCTCCTCTTCCTCAGGCTGATGATGAAGATGAAGAATGGACCGACAGCAAGGAGTGAGCCGGTGACGACAAGTAGATCCCTCCTCTCCTTCTTTTTGGTGCCTTGATGCCAAAGGGGGAGAGATTGAGGGGGAGTCTTAGGTCGTAGGTCTTTCTTTTCATGTCCTAGCTTGAGAAATGAGTTTTGTAAGACTTATACTATTATGCTATTATTATGCTGTTGTAACACTTAAACTACCATTATGCTTTTATAAGACTTATGTTAGCATGATGCTTTTTATGAGATGACTATGTTATGCTTTTGATTAATGATGTATGTTTAAAGCTGCTATGAAGGGTTGAGACTCTTGATGATGTTATGACTATGCTTATTATGATATTCACATCAAAATTATTGCTCACACACATAGTTCTGCACCCCACCATAAAGAGTGCGGATATGTCTTATGTCTAATTTGCCTATTTTGTCCAAAGCTCATATGTGCACACTTTATAAAAATCTAAATTCTTATTGTCATATTTGTAAGATCTCAATTGGTTGTCATCAATCACCAAAAAGGGGGAGATTGAAAGTGCATCTAGGCATCCCTTGTGGGTTTTGGTTGATTTATGACAAACAAATGAGACCCTAATAAAATTGTTGAGAATATGTGCAGGTTCTCAAAGAAATTAAGAAGAAAGTGCAAAAAGAAAGGAGAAGGAGGATCCAAATTGATAGGAGCTCAAGAACTAAAAGGATTAGATCACTTAGTATAGAGTGTGTTGGAGAAACACACTCCAAGAGCTCAAGAGAAAGAAATCAAACTAACATATGCGGACTAGTCCGATATCAACCGGACTAGTCCGATTTTCTACCAGAAAATGGACTAGTCCGATATCAACCGGACAAGTCTGATTTTGTCTCTGGACAAAAAACGGACTAGTCCGCACTACTACGGACTAGTCCGGTATCTCACAACACTTAGGGTTTTTCTACACACAGCACACCAGAATAGTGTGGAGTTAACAACGGACTAGTCCGGACATCGCAAACCCTAACGTAACTATTCGAAACCCTATTATAAAAAGAGGTGTACGGCCATACCAACACAAATCTTCAACCCCCTGCGCTGTCACACCTCCCAAGAGCCCGAAATTAATATCTCTCCACATATTCTAACCCTAGAAGGATCAATTCTTTGGGGATTAGCAATTTATCAAAGGAGAGACTTGTTCTACACATCTTGAGCTCTTGGGTTTGATCTCTTGCACACTCTTGTTTGTTAATTGTTCATCTGTTGAGTGTGTTTGGTTGTGTTAATTCATTGTAATTCTTGGGGAGCCCTCAACTTGTGAGAAGGCCCCTTAAACAATTTATTCCCCCTTGTGATTAGTGAAAGAGAATTGGCCTTTGTGGCGATTCAACGAGGATAGGGTTGATGAAGACCCGGTCCTTAGTGGACTCCTAAACGGGGACGTAGATTTCCTTTGTGAAATCGAACATCGGGATAAACACTTGTCTCCTACTCTTGTTCATTATTTGTTCATCATATTCTAGTGTTTAATCAATCCTTTGAAATTTACGTTCAAACATTAGAATCAAAGTTGATTCTTGTCATTCATTGTATCACTGTTGCAATACATCCAAGTTATCAATTTATTTCCGCTGCATAGAGTACTAGAAGTGAACATTGATCAATCTTGATCTCTCTAGTCCACGAATACCGGATTAGTCCGCACGGTACCGGACTAGTCCAATTTTTCTTTGTTTAGAAAATGGACTAGTCCGCACTCTACCGGACTAGTCCGATTTCCCTGTATTTGATAAACTACTAAGTGTTTCAGGTTTCAACAAAGCGTTGAAAAGCCTATTCACCCCCTCTAGGCTACGTTCAGAGATGCCTTGCATGTCGTGCATGGCTAACTTCTCGAACATCTTCTTGTCGCGGACGCCTTGCCAGAAGGCAACGATGACGGAGGCGTCGGAGATATGGGGGATGGTGTTCCTGACCTAGGAGAACTGCTGGATGAAGGATCGCAATGACTCCCCAACACGCTGATGCACGGCGTGGAGGTCAAGCTCGGTGCCGGGGCACGTGTAGGAACTCCCGAAGTTGGCCGTGAATCTCCAACACAACTCTTCTCAGGATGTGATGGATCCTGGGGGAACGTTCATATGCCATAACCGGGCTGTGCTGGTCAAAGCCACGGGGAAGTAGTTTGCCATGACGGCCTCATCCCCTCTTGCAGCTAGGATGGAGGCGGAGCAGATCTGTAGGAACTCGGCGCCATGCAGCCCCCTACTGCCCCGGAGAGGAAGGGGTAGGGGGAGCGCGGCCCACCGGTACGGCACTCGGAGAGCGGTACTATCCTTCGAGGTTGCGACGCCTCTCACGACATCGCTCGATGGTGGTACGCGACTGGGCCAGCGAGGGTTCAGCCGGCTGTCTCCTATAGGCAGGGGAGTTCATAGCAGCGGCGACGAGATGGTCGACGTCATGTCGCCACTGCTCTACTGCCTCGGGGTGGCTCCCTCACCCGGAGGGTTGTGGGGCAAAGCGCGTGCTTCAGCTAACACGCTCTCCGGGCTCGGCCATGGCAGAGCTGTTGCCACTGCCGGAGAAGAGGGTGGCCGAGAGGAAGCGACCACTGGCGGTGTGAGAGCCGACGATGCACCTTTGTGCGGTTGCTGGCCTGTTCCGACCTGGGCACCACGGGCGCCTCAGGGGCACCAGTGTTCTGGTCACCGGTTCGACCGGATTTAGGCACCGAGGGCGCCGGTGGCACGCCGGTTGCCTAACCGCTGGCTTGCCTAGACCTTCCCACCCTGAGCGGGAGGTAGCCTTGTCGTCCCCCGTCTAGAGACGACGGCAAGCTGGGAAAGGTGGCTCGCCATGAGAAGTGATGTTTACCATGGTCACGAGGAGAGTGCGGAAAGCCCCCTACCTGGCGTGCTAAATGTCAGAATGTGAGCTGCGACAATCCTCCCGGCTTGCTCGGAAGCAGCCCGCGAGGTTCTTTTTTTTTCTGGAGGGGACTTGGCGCCCTTCGCAACCTGTGCTCGAGGGAGCGGATGAACACAGAGATTTACGTAGTTTGGACCGCCGGAGCGTAATACCCTACATCCACGAGACTTCTTGTTCTATTGCTTGAGCGTGAGTTCTTGTGCGTTGTGGGATCTGGGGTGCCAAAATCGGGAACCCTCTACAGGGTGGTCACCCCGGTCCTTTTATAGTTCAAGGCCGGGGCGGTTACAATAAGGCTTGGGGCCCGACAGGTGGCCCCAGAGCTATGTGAATTCTATACATGATCTAGGGCTTGTCCTCTGAGTAGAGTGGCCGGCGGGAGAGTTAAGTCCCCCCGTCCGTCACACTGAACGTCCCTGACCGCGTGTCAGATGATGATGAAGACGCTGTCTTATCGTGCGTCTTCTCGGCCCACTTGGGCGGCTTCGTGCCGTTGGGTGGCACTATACCGTTGTCACGCCTTCGCCCTGTCTTGTCATTGTAATGGCGAATTGACGGAGGATGGAGGCGTGCACAGCGCACGATGCTTCTGGGGAAGGCGCGAGCCTTGAATGCGAAGCCTGACAGCACACTTCCTTTTTGATCTCGTCGACCCATGACCCATGAAGGATCATGGGGCACATGGCGGCTCTGGAGCTCTTATCGACGGGCTTGGTGTCTGGGGCCATGTGGCAGCTCCGGACCTTATCTCAGTGGGGAGGCTCGGGCCGGAGCCCAGGGCACGTGTCTAAACCGGAGCTTTCCTCAACGGGGAGGCGGCTCGGAGCATGGGGACACGTGGCAGCTCCTGACCTCACCTCAGCGGGGAAGCTCGAACCGGAGCACGGGACACGTGTCAGCATCGGAGCTCTCCTCAGCGGGGAGGCGGCTCAGAGACAGGGGACACATGGCAGCTCCGGACCTCACCTCAGCAGGGAGGCTTAGGCCGGAGCCCAGAACACGTGTCAGCCCCGGTGCTGCCCTCTTCGGGGAGGTGGCTCAGAGCCAGGGGACACGTGGCAGCTCCGGACCTCACCTCAGCGGGGAGGCTCGGACTGGAGCCCAAGGCACATGTCAGCTCCGGAGCTCAAGCGTACGTGGTAGCCCTAGGGCTGACCATAAGGCCAAGGGAACGTGGCTTACGCTGGGTGACCATAGGACTCACCCCCGAAGCCAGGATCCACTCTTCCGCGACGTGAGTACCCCGCAGATCCCCGGCGGGCAACGGGTCGCTCCGCCCCGAAAGGCAAGCCTACCCGAGGCATCGAGAGAAACACCACCGATGAGCGCACACCCCACCGCATGGGAACGGCCCAGCCTCCCCCACCGTCTCCCTGCGATGCACGAAGGGTCGACGTCACCATGGCGGCCGCCACGCCACCCCTCTGATGGTCGGACACAAGGATCACATTCGACCTGACCGATCACGTCACCCATCTCTCCTAGGTCGGGCGCCTACCCCTAATCGTGAATCCGATAGTCGACACCATACGCCTAGCCATGGTAATGATGGACGACGGGAGCGGCCTCAACATCGTGTACGTCAAAACTCTCGAAGACATGGGGATACTACGCTCACACCTTCGGCCGGTTCGAGCGCTCTTCTATGGTATCATTTCTGGCTGACAGGTGATGCTGCTCGAAAGGGTCGACCTCCCCATCACCTTCAGGGACAAAACAAATTTCCGCATGGAAATCCTCACATTCGAGGTCCCCGAGTGCGACAGCGTCTTCCATGCAATATTAGGGTGGCCGCCAAATGCATGGCCATCCGGAGATACACCTACCTCAAACTAAAAGTACCTGGCCCCAAGGGGGTGATCATCGTACAATCAAACGTACGACGAGCTCTCATGTGCGAGCAAGGCGCACACGGGTTGGCATCAACAACAGCCGCTGCAGCAGAGCTCGACGAGATACGACAACATACGACGGGGGGAGCGCCCGACCACGCTTCCACGTCCGGAACCTTCTGACCAGCGGAGGACACGAAGGCGGTCTGGATAAATCCCAAGGACCCATCAAAGATGGTTCGAGTGGGCTCCGCCCTAGGCCGGGAGTGGGAAGTCATCCTCATCGATTTCCTGCGTTCCAATAAGGACTTTGCCTGGCAGCCTTGGGACATGCCAGGCATCTCCCAAGAGATCGTCAAGCACACCCTCAACATCAAGCCAGGCTCTAAGCCTGTCAAGCAAAGGTTGCGCTGCTTCGACGAGCAGAAGCAGCGGGCCATCAGGGTGGAGCTCGGAAAGGTTTTGTCAGCTGGCTTCATTGAAGAAGCAGCGGGGAGTGGAGAATGTGCATTGACTACACAAGCTTGAACAAGGCGTGTCCGAAGGACCCCTTCCCGCTGTCTCGCATCGATCAGGTCATCGACGTCACCGCAGGGAACGAATCCCTTTGGTTTCTCGACGGCTATTCAGGTTACCCCAGATCACCCTTCACGAGGAAGAGCGGCATGCAACGGCGTTCATCACACCCTTCGGCTCTTATTGTTACATGAGAATGGCTTCCAGGTTGAAAAATACAGGAGCAACATACCAGCAATGCATGCAGAAGTGCTTCCAACAGCATATCGGACGAAACCTCGAGGTTTACATCCACGACATCATCATCAAGAAATGCTTCTAGCCTCATCTCCGACCTTGAGGAGACCTTCACCAATCTCCGCTGCAACAACATCGAGCTCAACCCAGAGAAGTGCGTGTTCGGCGTCCCTCGAGGGAAGCTGCTCAGCTACATCATCTTGGAGCGCGGTATCGAGGCCAACCTCAAGAAGATCACGGTGATCACCAACATTGGTCCCGTCAGTGATGTCAAAGGCATGCAACGGATGATGGGATGCCTTGCTGCCTTGAGCCGTTTCGTCGCCCGACTGGGTGAGTGGGGACCGCCCCTCTAAAAGCTTCTAAAGAAGTCCCAGTCGTTCAGATGGACGGAGGAAGCTCAGAAGGCTCTCGACGACCTTAAGAGTCTCCTCACCAACCTACCAATACTAACGTCGCCCGAGCCAGACGAGCCCCTCCTCCACATTGCAGCCACCAATCAAGTAGTCAGCACCGCCCTCGTCGTAGAGTGGGAAGAGCCCGAGCACAATTGCCGAGTCCAGAGACCAGTTTACTTCGTGAGCAATGCTCTATACGACTGTGAGACACGCTATCCGCACGTACAGAAACTCTTATACGCCATCCTCATAACAAAGCGGAAGCTCCTGCACTACTTCAGAGTCACCCGGTGCGGGTGGTGGCCGCGCAGGGGCTCGGGGCGATCATCAACAATCGGGACTCATCCGGGAGGATCGCGAAGTGGGCATTAGAGCTCATGGGATACAACATATCGTACGTCGCCCGAATAGCGAGATGCAGACTCCCCCGAGCCCGACATGTTGTAAGTACTGGACAATGTGTTTTGATGGGTCGCTAACCCTTAATGGCACAGGAAGCGACGTTGTCCTCATTTCCCCTGAAGGAGACTGACTCTAGTATGCATGGCGGTTGCACTTCAAGGCAACCAACAACGTCGTGGAGTACAAAGCCCTCCTCAATGTACTTCGCATCGCGACCGAGCTCGGCGTACAATGACTCTACATATGAGGCGGCTCAGAGCTTGTGATCAACCAGATGATGAAGGAGTCAAGCCGCCATGATGCCCGTATGGTGGCCTATTGTCAGGAGGCGCAGAAGCTGGGAGACAGGTTTGAAGGGCTCGAGCTCTCCCACATCCCGAGGCGTGACAATGGTGCGGCCGATGCATTGGCCAAACTCGCTTCCAGCCGTGAGGCCCCGTCCCCAGGTGTGTTCGTTACGGACCTCCTCTAACCTTCCATTCGAATTGAAGAATCATGATCGAGCCTCCCAACCGAGCCCAACCTCCAAGTGAACATCACCGAGTTAGGATGGCAGGCCCCGTACATCGAATATCTGGTGACGGGAAGACTACCCGCCGAGGAGATCGAGGCCCGACGAATCACACGACGGGACAAAACTTTCGTCCTCATTAAGCGCGAGCTCCTCCGGCGAAGCGTCACCGGAATCCTGCAATGCCGCATCCCGAGCGAGCAAGGGAAGAAGCTTCTCCTCGACATTCATGAAGGAGTCTACGGGCACTACGAGGCCCTGAGGTCCCTAGTCGGGAAGGTGTACCGCCAGGGTTTCTACTAGCTGACCGCTGTGCCCGACATCGAGCGAATCGTGCGTTCGTGTCAAGGCTGCCAGTATTTCACTCGGCAAATACACACTCCAGCCCAGAACCTTCAGACCAGCACCCTCACGTGGCACTACGGCCTGTGGGGCTCGACCTCCTCGGCCCCTTCAAAAAGGCGCCCGGGGGCTTCACCATCCTCCTAGTCGCGGTTGACAAGTTCACTAAGTGGATCGAGGCAAAGCCGTTCGTCACGGCGTCATCAGAACAAGCGGCGAGTTTTGTGCGTGACATCATGTATCGCTTTGGGTGCCTAACACCATCATCACCGACAACAGGACCCAATTCACCGGAAAGAAGTTACTCGAGTTATGTGACAGTTTCCACATCCGGGTCGACTAGGCATCTATGGCTCACCCGCACACCAACGGGCAGGTCGAGCGGGCCAATGGTCTGATATTACAAGGGCTCAAGCCACACATCTTCGACCGCCTCAACAAACACGCGGGGCGCTGGGCCACCGAGTTGCCATCCGTACTGGGGGCACAGGGGCTCCAATTTACAGGTGTGAGCTGGCATATAGTCAGTATCTTCTACATATAGATAGCATCATAAATTAATATCACAAAGTAACATTTCAGGAACAAAAAAAAACACTAACAAGAACTAAATGACATAACAAACCTTTGTGTCAAGTTAACAATGTGTCGTCATGTTCACCATCATCAAAGATACGCTTTCCCTCCATAGGTTGGCATGCACAATGAGTGGAGAGAATACTAAAATACAGTTCAAATTAATAGTATAACACTATAAAAAGTATAAAAATAATTTAGTACTTAAATACCTTCATCATCTGGACTAAATCCTACGAATCAATCTTTAGAGCAGATCAAAGTTTCAAGTGTTTCAGGAGCAAGTGATGTTCTCTCTTTTCCATGTATCCTTCCAGCGGTACTAAATGCAGATTCAGACGAAACCGTGCTGACAGGAATGGCCAAAAAATCTCTAGCCATTGTAGACAAATTCGGATATGCATCTAAGTTCTTTTTCCACCACACCAAAACATCAAAGTTCTCATCTCCATTAATCTGTATTCTAGGATCCTCTAAGTACTTGTCTAGTTCCGATCGTTGTGATCCAAAATCAAGTCTTTCCGATGCAAACTGAGCAAAAGCTAACTCAACTCTCCTTTTACCCAAAAGCGGATCTCTCAATGAGCTAGAACCAGAACCACTACAGCCATATTTTGATCAAATGTTGTACTCATAGGCAGATTGTCCCTTCTCTCAACCTTTTTGTATTCTTCATAAAATTTGTTCATATATGTTCTTAGACCCCTCAGTTTTTCTTCAACATTTTCATTGACAATATAGAAATAGAATTTAAAAAATGCCATTTTTAGTGTGGGATCAAGAACGGCAGCTATGAGAAACTATATTAGGCCGAGCCTAGTATTTTTCAAACTTGTTATACATTGCATTAGCCATCACATTTAGAAGCTCATCCGAGTTACAAGAGTTATCTAACAATATATCTCAAATTGCTAAAACCATTTCAAAAAAAAATGAGTCGTTGGATGCCTATGAGCAGAGAAGGCTTTAGTTGCTTCGCTAAATGCTTGAAGAAAACTATGAAGAGATTCCACTTTACCCCACTCTTGCTCCAACGGAGCAACAGGGTACTCTTCAGTAGCATATCTATTTAGAGCTGCTTTATATTCAACGGCCTCATGTAACATATTGTATGTTGCATTCCAACGGTGTGGAACATCCATAATCATCCCTGACTTAGTTTTAAGATCTGATTTCTCTACAATAGAGTTGAAGATTTGTAAGCGGGAAGGTGTGGATGTCACTACTTTAATAATATCCCGCACTCTCGAAATTGCATGAGGATCTTCACACCTTGTTGAACCATGATATTGAGCACATGAGCAGCACAACGCATATTAAGATGTTCACCTTTGAGAAACATCTCAGTACCTAAGGCATCACGAATGTCTTTAGTAGCCCTATGGTTCACTGTTGCATTATCTAGTGTGAGTGTAAATACCTTGCCAATTAGGCTCCACTCCATCAAACAGGGGGTGATGCCATCTTGAACAGCATATGATGTATGCGGGAATGAAATTTTCTTAAACGCAAGGATTTTCTTCCACAGGAGATAATGTTCATCTATGAAGTGTGCTGTAACACAAAGATACCCTAAATTTTGATTAGACGTCCACAAGTCAGCTGTTAAAATAATGTGTGAATCCAACCCCGCAATAATATCAAGCAATTGATGCCTCTCATCCTCATAGACTGAAAGGATATCAACACGCACACTTTGTTGACCAACTGTTCTAAAAGATGGGTGACAATACCTCATCAACTTTTTTCAATATGGGTCATCAACTTTTTTAAAAGCAATCTCTACACTAATAAAAACTTAGCAATCAAGTTGCGACAGACATCAGGATCAAAGATGACTTCATCTCCCTCACCCGACTTTAGCTTCAAAGTTTTCAAGAATGTTGTCCTATCCTCCTGTGGAATTTCTAAACAATGGTATCCAATGTGTCTATTTAGGTGACCCGTTCCTTTACCAGGATCATTATACAAATGAAGCTTGCAATATCTACAGATTGCTTTGTCTTTGCCATCCACTAATTTTGTTTCAACGTATTTTCAAACCAAAGCTCTTTTTTTAGAAGAGTGGCTTGACTGGTCTGCTAACTCACGACTATCAGCTACCCCCTCAGACATTGAAGGGACCCTCTCCATCATATATATTTCAGATTGAATGTTTTTTGTTAGGGTACGTAGAAAATGTAAGTACAAAAAAATTTAGGGCCATAATATATGTTTTGGTAGTATCAGGGATGAAGTTTACTGCTCAAAGCAAATTGCTAATTCAATACTCAGATCTGTCTATTGTTAGTAATTTCTAAACAGGATTAAGACCTTAACACCATCTAGAACGAGGACATTTTGCATGCATGACACCATATCAACACAAATCACACATAAACATCAATATAAGATCTTACAATGATATCAAGCTGCCAAATCAACTAGTTAGATCCTAAGTTCTAACATCATTCCGTGGCGTTGATTTTGTTCAACTAGATTAGTAGAATCCAGTTCTCAGAAATGAATTAGTTATGAATTACAAAAATGGGGATTGATATCGTTCATTTTATTGGGGGAACAAACCGCATCTGCACCTTGCGCTGGTTGACATCGATCGCTAAAGGGAGAAAAAACTAATAGAACTATGGACCCACAGATTTTCCACCGACGAGGTGGGGTGGAACCTAGACTAGGGTTTGATCGCTCGCCTGAACGAAACGAGCTCTTGCCTCCTGGATTGGGAAAAGCGAAACCGATGGGAAAAAAGAGATCGATAAGATGCGAAGCGCTGGGGAGTGGGGGAGGGAAGAGGGAAATTCGTCCAGCAATAAAGGTAGGACGTGATCTCCCTTATTCCCTTCCTTTTTCTAAGATAGACTACCTTTTAATAGGTAAAGAAAGAGGGAAATCCATCCAGCAGCAAGGCAAAATATGATTTCCTTTTTCTTTCCTTATTATAGCACATCTATCTTTAAATGGGGGAAGAAAGAGGGAAATTTCGTCCAGCAACAAATGTTGGACGAGATTTCCCTTATTCCTTCCCTTATTTGTCTAAATCTCTCTTTATTACATGGCCCCAGCCTCAAGATTTGGTGCACAGTACCCTATTTATCCACTTGACTTTATTCTGGTCCGCCAACTTGTATATTTCGTCCATGTCCTTGTATGTCATCATGGTGGCTTCAAAGTGCTGAAAACTCCACTGGAAACTCCGTTTTGGTTCCCTTCTCGCGCGCCTTTATCTCCGTGCTGGATGATGCTCCCATGTTCATTCCTCTTGTCCAAGCTAGGCCCTTCATTTGTAAGCAACACAAATGTATCCAATTTAGGCAGCATCATATTCTCATGAACATTAAAAATATTACCAAGAAATGAAAGTACCTGATAATTTAACTGGCGTGCGCGAGCTCTAGTAATTGGTCTAATATGTGTGGTAGCAGGGGCTATGGGTGTAACTGTGGTAGAGATGTCTTCATCACGCCGCCAGCGTAGGGTTTGTTTGAGCGGTGAGTGAGTAGTACTATCGAGTGCCGAGCACGCCTGTGCGTGCGACTCTGAGTAGGGGTTGTACGGCAAGGGTCCAACACAACAACACGTGGGCTAACATCCATGAGCTTGACCCTTATTTACTAAACGGGTCGTGTACATAATACAATCATTTTTACACAGAATCCGATCCGATCCGGCCATTTTTATTTTACAGCCCATATCGACCCTTATACATTTAGCCCAACTGGTGCAACCCTTTTCGGCCCGTGGATTTCTGCAGCCCATTTGCAGGCCTCTAGTGATCATGAATACAAGGAAAGAAGCAGATCTAGTAGCAGAAGACCATCTGACAAGGACAGAAGCAGAAAGCATTCTAGACACCACAAGCACAGAAGAAAGGGTCATGCAGAATATTCATGAATATGATAGTGTTTTTACCTGGGTCATGAAGGTCTTGGGTATTAATCACAACCACAGTGTTATGTGATGTCATACATAATGCTAACGCTATACGTATAGACCGAAAGTTTATTCGATTTTTTAAAGTGTACTGCCATACCTCCTTGCCCTCTCCATCAGTAGGAAATGGTGGGTGGAGCAAAGGTTGCTGAAAAAGGACGAGGTTTTAGCACCGCTGCTACGTGTGCGATGGGTTTCCTTGTGCCGTTCTTTTACCAATATGTACGGCCCACATGTGCGTCTCCTTTTTTTGCAGCGTGCTTTACACTAAGAAAGCGCATGCGAACTCCTCAGACCAGAACAGAATTATTGAAAAGCTGGTTACCCAGACGACTTAAGCACCCTTTGGTTTTTGTAGCCGACGAACGGAGACACACTCTATCTAGGACTTGATGGATAGTCAGGCCTAGATCTGACTGATGGTTCGGTGGGGAGCCGGATAACCGGAAACGGACGAACATAGTGGTGTCACGCATGCCCTCGTTCCGTTCCATTCTGGGCACAAAGGCACAACCTCTGTCTCGACATTTTTGCTCGGGCTCCTCCAAACCGCTAACTACAAGTGGAAATCTTTTCTTTCTTTCCTTTTTTGTGAAACATAACCAATTACTTATAGATGCACGCATATTCACATCCCTATAAATATAGGCACGCACATCTATCTATGTTTGTTTTCCCTATGCATATATTGCATCCCATAGGCCCTGCGCTTGCAGGTTCACCCGCATGATCAGTGAGCGCTTGGCATAGTTGGTCCGCATGAGGATGGAGTAGACGATAGACACCGAACTTTCAACGACTTGCTTGATGGTCACCTCACGGCCGGCATACCGGCACCGTGGTGGTGGAGCAGAGGGCAACTTTCATCGAGGTGGGCGGCTCCCTTGTGGACTCCCTGGATTCGACATAGCTCTGGTTACCACATGTTGGATTTCATCGTGAAAAACTTTTCAGCAGTGAGCTCCTATAGGAGTGCTGAATGGTAGAAGGCAAATTAGTTTTTCTAGCTGCTCACCAATGTTTGATTTCTTTGCTGTACACACTAATGCAGTACACTATTGCAGCACACTAAAGACCTGCCATAAGGCACACTAACTCTCACACTGACTCTCACACTAACTGATGTACTAATACGTGTAATAATTCTGTACCATAACACGTACTAATTTTTGCACTAATACCATCACTATAACTGACCATAATAGCCATTAACACAGCTAGATTATTCAACATTCCTTTCCCTATTCTGCCTTATTGGCATTAATCTCTCTTGCGTTCTTGGCTCTGCGGTGCGGAAGACGAGGAAGTGGCTATGTCTTGAGATCTTTACTCCAGGTATGCATCTCAGTGGTATATTCTTAATGAATACACTAAGGATCAATTAGCTACTTATATCATTTTGTATTATTTAGAGATGATGTATATAAACATATTTCTTATAACACTTAAGCGCTAATCTCTTGATCAACGCAAAACACATGAATAACTTCTCCACAAGTACTTGATGATGCAACCATTGTATGGGAGAAGGAAACAATCATCAAGTTGACTTGGGCGCGCTAGAGTTGATGGCGCAACAGCCTTTGGTGCCTGAAGCGGGAAGCATTCCCTTTGTTTTCCCTCTTTGATTGATCAGACTTCTGATTGTAGTGTTGGTTGTGTTTGCACACATCTTCTAAACTGTGAACCACTATAACATACTTATAGTTTGTAGAGGGACACAAGAGGGGACCTCCCACCCTTTGGGAATGGACATATCTCTTCGATCAGGGTCATGACCGTTTGGTGGAGTGTGTCCGTTCAAATTAAGACATGCTAATTCTTTGTAACACCCCAAAATCCTGTTAAGAGGGGAATTTAAAATTTTTTGGACGTATTGCATGGGCTGCAGAAATTCAAACTTAGTTGGAATTCAAATTCAAATTCAAACCAGAAAAGAAATGGAAAAAGAAAAAGAAAAACAGAAAAAAAACTGGCCAGTGGGCCGAAACCCACCAGCCGGCCCACCCCATCCCGCGCCAGCCCGCAGCCGCGCCCCCCCCCCTTCTTCCCACTAACACGCGGGGCCCGCCAACCTTTCTTCCTCCTCGCGCTCACGCCCTCGCTCGGCCGGACTTTTCTCACCCCGAATCAAAACCGCCCCGGATCCTCGCGTATCCCAGCCGAATTTTGTTCGTGGGCGACGCAAACTCGATCACAACCGAACGCCGCCCTCCCCCGTCTATAAAAACCCCGGCATCATCCCGTTTTTCCCCACGATCCGCTGATTTTCTCTCCGGTGAGAACCCGAGCCCCTCCGGCGAATTCTGCTCGATCTACGCTCGGGAATTCTGATCTAACTCGCTGGTCTTGATCCACCGCCTCCGGGGAACCTTGCAGGTGCAGAAAACTCGGTGATTTGCGGTTCAAACACAGCGCCGACGAGCCTCGCCGCGAATTCACCTCGGACCTCATCGCCGATCGCTTTTCGGGACCTCCGAGCTCAAGAAAACCCCCGAGGTGAGATCCCCGACCTCCCCTCTACCGATCTATGCCATAAAATCACAGTTCTAGGAAGAATTTACGAAGATCCGAAACTCTCCGGCGAGATTGCCGCCTCCCGCCGCCGTGCGCCGCCGGGCAGCGCCGCCCGCGCTCGATCAGATCGACGTGGCCGCTTGTGCGCCATTTATTTTAAATCGCACGGTAGAGTTTAAATCCCCGCGTACCGGTTCGATGTTATAATCTCAGCCGTCTGTTTAAATCGGACGGTCCACGTCAGCCCCGCATTATAAAGACTGGAATTCTTACGCGCTACCCCCTGGGGTTCTCGGAAAATAAGAGCTAGCCCCGGAAACTTCTGATCTAGCCACTGGAACTTCAGAAAATCATGTAAATTCATTTAAAAATCAGTTTTAGCCCCTGGACTTAATAAAAATTAGGAAAAACCCCTCTGTTAAGTGTAGCTAGACCCCTGGAAATTCTTAAAATAATATAATGGACCCTGTAGTGGGGTGAGTTTACCTTTTTAACCCTATTTGATATTAAAGTTAGGAATTTGAATATGTGGCTAGTATTTAAAATTTAATAGGTGGGACAAACATATTGTCAAATTCAAATTAAAAACTTTTCCAGTACTTAGAAAACCTTGGAGTGAGATAAAAATAGATTTTTGGCTGAAATGAATCTGTTTAATTGATTATTCACATTTATTAGTTATAGGGACACATTTTTAAGTAGAGAATAATTCTGAAAATTAGAAAAATAAATGTAAAATAGTTCACATCAGAAGAGAAGTTCAAAAATATATTATTTAATATTTTAGACCCAAAATCTATTCTGTTTAGATGAGGTGTCTTACTATTTTCATAATAAAGTGCACATTTAGGCATAGGAATTAAATCTGAAAATATAGCAAGCTATGTATAAATAACTAGAAAATGATAAATGAAGTTTCCAAAATCCAAAGAATTCAGTTTAGGGTTGGTAGAAGGTCTGAAGACACATATGAAGTAGGAAAATACCTTTCATGCATACTTGGTAGCTAAAATGTGTATCAATTAAATATAAGGGATTTATTTAAATTAGAAATACATATATAGTATGCCAACATGAATATGAATACAAAAGTAGAAATCATATGTACATGTTTAAAAGTGCATGTAAGCCAAAATCAACACACATAGAGTAACCACAACACATAGAATTGTGAATGGCTTTCATAAATGTGAATGTGTGGTTTGTATGAAGTGGAAGTGTGAACTATGTCTTATGACTTGTTGTTTTCTTTTGCTATGTGTGATGGTATGAGTAAAACCTGCTCCAGAGCAAGTTCTCCCTTTCCAAGATCAGGACTACACATTCCAAGAGCAGCAGGAAGGAGGCAAGTGTCCTTGACCACTTTGATCCTATGCTAGGATGTGTAGATAGAATTATTTGCATTGTCAATTGAAATATGAAACCCATGCTAGGAAGTTTCCCTAGAATTGCATTACCTTGTTTCCTTGTAGCTTGGGTTGGGATTCATTTTATCATGTCATTTATTATTATGCATATGCTTAGCCATGCTTAGAGTGGGATATTTGGGATATGAGATCATCAGTTTATTTTACCATACTCTTGAATGAGATATTGTGAGTTATGTAGAGGTAGGGATCAAGGCAAGTTGGATGTTTTGGTTGGTGCTGGGTGCAGGAGACTCGGTTTTGTGTTTAGTACTTGCCTGGATCCTAAGGACCGGTTCATGGAGCATGTAACCTGGCTTTACCGTGCCAACCACATGCTGAGATGGGGCAGCTTGGCCAATTAATTAGGTGTATTCCCGGCGTAGTATGGGTGTGTTGGATGGTGCGGGGAGTAGGTGTCAGCTGGACTACCATATGAACCGCAAGGCTCAAGAGGGGGCCACTGCAGCGGAGTTGGAGCCTCGTGTATGCTGTTAGGGGTGAAACCTCAGTGGGCCCATGCTCGTCGGGAATGCCTTTGTAAAGGCTTCGTAGTGATCTCCTGTCTACACACCTGGGAAGTGTGAATGTGGTTCGTAGCCACTGGCATAATGGAGGTTCTTTTAGTCCACCCGGCAACGGGGGATGAAATCACTACATGTGGGTACAGTGGTGCAAACTCTGCAGAGTCAAAACTGTCATGACAGCCGTGCTCACGGTCAAGAGCGGCTTGGACTTATTCATGATTAGAGGAGTGATGGTTTTGGAAGTTGTGAATGTTAAGCGGGGAGCTTAACATTGGAAATGATGTTATGGTTATTTGGTTATGATGATGGGATGGGAAATTGGGACCATTTCACCTATGTAGTAATGTATGTGCTTAATAAGCTAAGGTGATAGGAATTAATTGCGTAGTGCTTTAATCATGAGTTCAACCTCCCCCTTGTTCTAGCCATGCATGACATAACTTTCCCACACTTGCTGAGTACCGTCGGTACTCAACCTTGCATATTTGTTGGTTTATATTGCTGCTCAGGTCAAGAGAATGATGTGGTGTTTAATGATCAAGACTTTGGACCCGAAGAAGGTTTCTAGGTTCATGGAGTCCCCCCGGGCAACGCCTGTGATGGAGCCCACGAGAATAATTATGCCGCTGCTAGTTTATTTTCTTGTGATGAACTTATTATTGTCCCTCGAGACATTTGCTATGTAAGACTTATTTATATTCGACACCTGGCTTGTAATAAATGATGCTTCACTATTTGCCATCACATGTATGAGAAAATGATCCTGGCATACA
The DNA here is from genome assembly GCA_030760725.1 of Neostapfia colusana. Taxonomy (NCBI): domain Eukaryota; kingdom Viridiplantae; phylum Streptophyta; class Magnoliopsida; order Poales; family Poaceae; genus Neostapfia; species Neostapfia colusana. Next base: position 35,324,061 of record JASWHV010000001.1, on the reverse strand, counting down.
TGTGATATTCACTCGGTTGTTCTTCGGATAAACAGTGTGTGACAGAAGTGGTATCAGAGCCAAGGTTGCCCGTAGGAACGTGGACCTAGGTAGAAATGGACGTATTTAAGGGCCCTATTTTCTTAAAAACTATTTTACAAGGTGTGTTTTGAAAAGTGTTATTTAATAGAGTCACTTTCTTCATCTTACCCCAACTTTCAATTCAAAATAGGACTTTTGTTTAAAAGTTTAACTAACCTAAGTTTAAATGCTTTCTGTTTTAGATGGTTCGCATGATTCGCACCGCTCGCAAGTCCACAGGAGGGAGAGTTCCTGTAGTTGCCCTTGCCCAAAGAGAGGAGAGCCATCCGGTGACGTACCTTTCCTACGGATTGGCAGTAGGAGGCTTGTTGCGCCGTCTTCGACGTATGCTCCAAGCCGCCGGCAATACGGGCAAGCAAATCATACACTATAGTTCCACCAGGACCATCCGTGAGAAGAGGGAAGAATGGAGTTCAGAGATGAGGATTATCCACGAAAATCAGCTGCTCAAGATCCACCGCTCTCCAGCTTGTTGAGCGACACAGGTCGATGCGGAGAAGGATGTTACCTGGGAGGCCATCACCTGCCAGAGTCACATCTATCGTCGACACCTGGACAGGACTGAGTACATGTATGTCCACCAGCGCGAGAGTGGTACAACGGAGTATAAGTACCCGCCAGTGCAGCAAGGGACTTCCCATGAGCACATGGACTTGTGTTTGAAGGATGCTGCTATGCTCAGCACTCGACTGCAAGAGTGTCAGCAGGAGCTTCAGGATGTTCGGGACACCCTAAAGGAAACCGAGGCGTTACTTCGAGCCTGCTTGAGGGTGAGAGAAAGAGGAGATGGGAATGAGATGTGTGTCACCGTGAATGATACATGGACTCCTGACTCCCCAGATCGCCGGGCGATCAGGCGTCGTCGCACTTCTCCACCAGCAGCCTCCCCACCCAAAGCGGAGTCAGAAGGCAGCCGCAATAATGAGGAAGATCCCGAGGAGCCAGCTCAGTGATACGAGTAGTGTAGAGTTTTTCCCTTAGTTAGCAAGATGTCAAATAGTCGAGTCGTTACGTCAGTTAACGGTGTGTTAATGCTTGGTGTGTGACGTGAGTTGTGGAAGCCATGAGCAATTGTCCACAGCCTCGTCTTCAGATTGTTTTGCTTTGGTGTGTGAACCCACATGAAATAATAGTGCAGTTATTTTTGTATGAGATATGAACCCTCAGAAAAGTATAACAAAGTTTCAACACTTCAAAGTACAAACAAGTGAAAGCAGTGAGATAATACGTAATACTTTAAATTAACATTTGGTTGATCATGCTAGATGGCCGGAAGAGGAAAAGGTCGTGCTGCCAACCCCGCCAACAACAACGATGAGGCCTGCAACCCTCATCTTTCTGGAGGCCAAGACAGGGGTGGTCGACGTGAAGGAGTTGATCCCCTCCACCAAATGCTTGAGAATCAAAATCAGCTCATCCAGAACTTGACTCTAGTGGTGGCCAACTTGCATCAAGTTCCACCTCCACAAGCTGCACCACGCCAACCAAGGTTGAGTGAGTTTCTTGGAACTCAACCTCCAAAGTTTGCAAGTGCTGCTGAACCTTTGGAGGCAGATGATTGGCTAAAGACCATTGAGAGCAAGATGAGGATCATACAGTGCCAAGGGTATGAGAGGGTGCTGTTTGCCTCTCATCAATTGCATGGACCTGCTGCTGATTGGTGGACCGCCTACGTGGCCGCCCATCATGACCCTGAGAACATCACTTGGGAAGAGTTCAAGCGTAGCTTCCGCAACCATTACATCCCAAGGGGTGAACTCAAAAACAAGAGGAAGGAGTTTTTGGGGTTGCAGCAAGGTAACATGACTGTGAGGGAATACCTCACTAAATTTACTCAACTCTCCCGTTATGCCCCACGGGACATAGAGACTGATGAGCAGAAACGAGATTGTTTCGTGGAAGGACTTACCGCAGAAATGCAGTGTGCAATGTCCTCCAATGAGTATGAAAGCTTCCAAAAGATGGTGGACAGAGCGTTTGTGGTAGAAAGGAAGCTGAAGGCCTTGGAAAATGAGAACAAGAGGAAGGCCGGGTGGTCACATCAGGCCTCAGGGAGCAACACCCGCCCACGTCTGATGCAGCAACCCGCGGGACAGACAAACCGTGCTGTGGTACCCTACTCAGCACCAAGAGGGTACAACCCGAACTACAGGCCTCCGACAGCACCAATACAGCCACAACGTCAGTTCGTACAGCAGCCTCGCCCTACATATCAACCTCGACCAGCAGTGTAAGGACCCCCAAACCAACCCCAAGACAGCAAAGGCCATGCACCTAAGGTTGGGGTGCAATGTTTCAGCTGTGGTGAAGTGGGGCACTACGCCCATAAGTGCCCAAAGAAGAAGCCCACGCAGCCACAACAGCAGAATGTAATGAGAGGACGGGTGAACCACGTCACTATGGAGGAAGCGCAAGAGGCACCTGACGTGGTAGTTGGTAAGTTTCCTGCCAATTTACACATTGCAACCCTGTTGTTTGATTCTAGTGCCACCCACTCGTTCATTGCCCAAGGGTTTGTTAAGAAGCATGACCTAGCAACAACACAAATGAACCATATGCTAGCAGTAAACTCTCCAGGTGGAGAAATAAGGACAAGACAAGTGTGTCCCAAGGTAAATCTAGACATTAATGGGGTAGTATTTACTGCCAACCTCATAGTGATAGATTCCCAAGGGATCGATATTAGTTTGGGCATGGACTGGTTGACCAAACATAAGGGAATCATCCATTGTTTGACCAGAACGGTGGAACTAACGCACCCTAGTGGCACAAAAGTAAAGTTTATAACAATACAAGAGCCTGGGAGGGACGTTAAATTAAATCAAATTGAGGTGAAAGTGGAGGAGATCAGGATTATCAGGGAATATCCAGATGTTTTTCCGGAGGAGTTGCCAGGTATGCCTCCTGATCGTGAAGTGGAATTGCAATTGAGCTAGTGCCTGGAACAGCCCCGATATACAAGAGACCTTATCGGATGGACTCCAAGCAGCTGGGAGAACTCAAGGATCATTTGAGAGAATTGACGGAGAAGGGGTATATTCGTCCTAGTTCCTCACGATGGGGAGCCCCGGTCATATTTGTGCCCAAGAAGGACGGAACCCAAAGGTTATGCGTGGACTACCGTGCCTTGAATGAGGTAACCATCAAGAACAAGTACCCATTACCCCGCATTGAAGACTTGTTTGATCAGTTGAGGGGAGCTTGTGTGTTCTCAAAGATTGATCTTAGGTCGGGGTACCACCAACTTAAGATAAGGCAAGCCGATATTCCAAACACAGCTTTCGTATCTCGCTACGGACTGTATGAATACACCGTCATGCCTTTCGGGGTAACTAATGCCCCGGCATACTTCATGTATCTCATGAACAAGGTATTCATGGAATATCTGGACAAATTTGTGGTGGTTTTCATAGATGACATCCTCGTTTTCTCCAAAGATGAAGAGGAACATGAGAAACATCTAAGGTTGGTGTTGCAGAGGCTGAGAGAACACCAACTATATGCCAAGTTGAGTAAGTGTGAGTTTTGGCTGAGGAGAGTTCCCTTCTTAGGACATATTATCTCGGAGGGAGGAATCTCCGTAGATCCCGCTAAAATCGAGGATATACAGAAGTGGAAGACACCTAAAAATGTCGGGGAAGTTCGAAGCTTCTTGGGATTGGCTGGATACTATCGATGGTTTATTGAGGGATTCTCTAAGATCTCGAGACCCCTCACCAAACTGTTGGAGAAGGGAATCACATTCACATGGACGCCACAGTGCGAGACGAGTTTTCAGGAGTTAAAGAAAAGATTGACAACAACCCCAGTGCTAGTTATGCCAGATATGCAGAAGAACTTTACCGTGTACTGTGATGCCTCTGGAAACGGGTTCGGATGTGTTCTCATGCAAGAAGGTGTAACACCCCAAATTTTGCTTCAAAACTCTAAACCATGTTCAGAGGGTAATTTAAAAATTTTTGGACGTGTTGCATGTTTTGCAAAAATTCAAATTCAAATTGGAATTCAAATTATACTCAAAACAGAAAAGAAATGGAAAAAAGAAAAATAGAAACGGGAAAAAAACCGGCCAGTGGGCCGAAACCCGCCAGCCGGCCCAGCTTCCCCGCGCCAGCCCGCCCCCGCGCGCGCCGCGCTGCCTCTCACAGACGGGTGGGACCCGCCTGTCATCCCTAACCCCGCGACCCCGGACTTTTCCCCGAGCGCGCGCGATCTTAACCGATCGGAAAATCCGTTCTGCCGCCCGAATTCTGGTCCCAGAGGACTCCAACTCGATCACAACAGACCCACCGCCGTCCCCCGGCTATAAAAACCCCAGCCCTGATCAGTTTTTCCCACGCGATCGCCGATTTTCACTCCGGTGAGCACCGAGACTTCGCCGGTGAATTCTGGCCGATCTAAGCTCGGAAACTCTGATCTAACTCGCTGGTCTTGATCCACCGCCTCCGGGGAACTTTGCAGGTGCAGAAAAACCGAAGACTTACGGTGTAAACCCAGCGCCGACGAGCTTCGCCGTGGTTTTGCCTCGGACCTCGCCGCCGATCACTTTCCAGGACCCCCGAGCTCGAGAAAACCCCCGAGGTGAGATCCCTGACCTCCCCTCTACCGATCTATGCCATAAGATCACAGTTTTAGGCAGAATTCTCGAGGATCCGAAACTTTCCGGCGAGATCGCCGCTTCCCGCCGCCGTGCGCCGCCGGCAGCGCCGCCCGCGCTCGATCAGAGCGACGTGGCCGCTTGTGCGCCGTTTATTTTAAATCGCACGGTAGGGTTTAAATCCCCGCGTACCGGTTCGATGTTATAATCTCAGCCGTCGGTTTAAAATCAGACGGTCCACGTCAGCCCCGCGTTATAAAGACTGGAATTCTTACGTGCTACCCCCTGGGGTTCTCTGGAATTGAGAGCTAGCCCCGGAAACTTCAGATCTAGCCCCTGGAACTCCAGAAAATCATGTAAATTCATTTAAAAATCAGTTTTAGCCCCTGGACTTAATAGAAATTAGGAAAAACACCTCTGATAAGTGTAGCTAGACCCCTGGAAATTATGAAAATAATATTATAGACCCTGTAATGGGGTGAGTTTACTTTTTAACCCTGTTTGGTATTTAATTTAGATAATTGAATATGTAACTAGTGTTTAAAAATTTAAAAAGGGGGATAAACATAATTGTCAAAAATTAATTAAAAACTTTCTCAGTACTTAGAAAACTTTGGAGTGAGATAAAAATATATTTTTGGGCTGAAATAAATCTGTTTCATCTATTATTCACATTTATTAGTATAGGGACACATTTTTAAGTAAAGAATAGTTATAGAAAAATAGGGAAAATAATTATGAGATAGTCTACATCAGAAGCCAAGGTCAAAAGATGTTATTAAATCATTTAGGACCAGAACCTATACTGTTTAGATGATGTGTATTACTAAGTTCATAATAAAATACACAATTGTGCATAGGAATATAAATCTGAAAATATAGCAACTAGTAAATGATAAATGGAGTTTCTAAAATAAAAAGAATTCAGTTTAGGATTGATAGAAAGTATGAAAGCACATATGGGGAAGAATAATACTTTTCATACACACTTGGTAGTAAAAAGGTGAAGTAGTTGAATATAAGAAATTTATTGGAAACCCATATAAATAGTGTGTAAGTATGAAGGTGGACACAAAAGTAGGAATCATATACACATGGTTAAAAGTGCATGCAAGCCACAACTCAACACACATAAAGTAACCACAACACATATAATGGTAAAGAACTTTCATAAATATGAATGTGTGGTTTGTATGAAGTGTAAGTGTGAACTATGTCTTATGATTGTTGTTTTTCTTTTGCTATGTGTGATGGTATGAAGTAGAACCTGTTCCAGAACAAGTTATTCATTTCCAAGATCAGGACTACCCATTTCAAAAGCAGCAAGAAGGAGGCAAGTGTCCTTGACCACTTTGATCCTATGCTAGGGTGTGTAGATAGAATTATTTGCATTGTCAAATGAAATATGAAACCCATGTTAGGAAGTTTCCCTAGAATTGCATTATCTTGTTTCCTTGTACCTTGGGTTGGGATTTATTTTACCATGTCATTTATTTACATGCATATGCTTAGCCATGCTTAGAATGGGATATTTGGGATATGAGATCATCAGTTTATTTTACCATACTCTTGAATGAGACATTGTGAGTTATGTAGAGGTAGGGATCAAGGCAAGTTGGATGTTTTGGTTGTGTGCTGGGTGCACGAGACTTGGGTTTGTGTTTAGTACTTGCCTGGATCCTGAGGACCGGTTCATGGAGCATGTAACCTGGCTTTACAGTGCCAACCACATGCTGAGATGGGGCAGCTTGGCCAATTAATTAGGTGTATCCCCGGCGTAGTATGGGTGTGTTGGATGGTGCGGGGAATAGGTGTCAGCTGGACTACCATATGAACCGCAAGGCTCAAGAGGGGGCCACTGCAGCGGGGTTGGAGCCTCTTGTATGCTGTTAGGGGTGAAACCTCAGTGGGCAAACGCTCGTCAGGAATCCCTTTGTAAAGGCTTCGTAGTGATCTCCTGGCTGCACACCTGGGAAGTGTGAATGTGGATCGTAGCCACTGGCATAATGGAGGTTCTTTTAGTCCACCCGGCAACGGGGGATGAAATCACTACTTGTGGGTACAGTGGTACAAACTCTGCAGAGTCAAAACTGTCTTGACAGCCGTGCTCACGTTTAAGAGCGGCCTGGACTTATTCATGATTAGAGGATTGATGGTTTTGGAAGTTAAGCGGGGAGCTTAACATTGGAAATGATGTTATGGTTATTGGATTATGATGATGGGATGGGAGATTTGGACCATTTCACCTGTGTAGTAATGTAGGTGCTTAATAAGCTAAGGTGATAGATATTAATTGCGTAGTGCTTTTACCATGAGTTCAACCTCTCCTTGTTCTAGCCCTGCATGGTATAATTTTCCCACACTTGCTGAGTACCATTGGTACTCAACCTTGCATATTTGTTTGTTTATATTGCTGCTCAGGTCAAGATAATGAGGTGGTGTATAATAACCAAGACTTTGGACCCGAAGAAGGTTTTTAGGTTCATGAAGACCCCCGGGCAACGCCTGTGATGGAGCCCTAAAGAATAATATTCCGCTGCTAGTTTATTTACTTGTGATGAACTTATTATTGTCTATCGAGACATTTACTATGTAAGACTTACTTATATTCGACACCTGGCTTGTAATAAATGATGCTTCACTATTTGTCATCACATGTATGAGAAAATGATCCTGGCATACATGTGATATTCACTTGGTTGTTCTTCGGAAAAACCGGGTGTGACAGAGGTGGTATCAGAGCCAAGGTTGCCCGTAGGAACGTGGACCTAGGTAGAAATGGACGTATTTAAGGGCCCTATTTTCTTAAAAACTATTTTCCAAAGTGTGGGTGGAAAAGTGTTATTAAAGGAGTCATTTTCTTCATCTTACCCCAACTTTCATTCAAAATAGGATTTTTGTTTGAGAATTTATCTAACCTAATTTTAAATTCTTTTGTTTTAGATGGTTCGCATGATTCGCACCGCTTGTAAGTCCACAGGAGGGAGAGTTCCCGTAGTTGCCCTTGCCGAAAGAGAGGAGAGTCGTCCAGTGACGTACCTTTCCTATGGATTGGCAGTAGGAGATTTGTTGCGCCGTCTTCGACGTATGCTCGAAGCCGCCGGCAATACGGGCAAGCTAATCATCCACTATAACTCCACCAGGACCATCCGTGAGAAGAGGGAAGAATGGAGTTCGGAGATGAGGATTATATACGAGAATCAGCTGCTTAAGATTCACCACTCTCCAGCTTGTCGAGCAACACAAGTTGACGCGGAGAAAGATGTCACTTGGGAGGCCATCACCTGCCAGAGGCACATCTATCGTCGCCACTTGGACAAAACTGAGTACATGTATGTCCTCCAACGTGAGAGTGGTACCACGGAGTACAAGTACCCACCGGTGCAGTAAGGGACTTCCCATGAGCATATGGACTTGTGTTTGGAGGATGCTGCTATGCTCAGCACTCGACTGCAGGAGTGTCAACAAGAACTTCAGGATGTCCGAGACACCCTGAAGGAAACGGAGGCGTTGCTGCGAGCTTGCTTAAAGGCGAGAGAAAGAGGAGATGAGAATGAACTGTGTGTCACTGTGAATGATACATGGACTCCTGACTCCCCGGATCGCCGAGCAATCAGGCGTCGTCGCACTTCTCCACCAGCAGCCTCCCCACCCAAAGCAGAGTCAGAAGGTAGCCGAAATGAGGAGGAAGATCCCGAGGAGCCAGCTCAAGAGGACGAGTAGTGTAGAGTCTTTCCCCTAGCTAACAAGAGGTCGAGTAGTCGAGTCGTTACGTAGTTAATGGTGTGATAATGCTTGGTGTGTGACGTGAGTTGTGGAAGCCATGAGCAATTGTCCACAGCCTCGTCTTCAGATTGTTTTGCTTTGGTGTGTGAACCCACAGGAAATAATAGTGCATTTATTTGGTGTGAGATATAAACCCTCGTAAAGTTTTAACAAAGCCTCAACACTTCAAAGTACAAACAAGTGAAAGTAGTAAGATGATACTAAATGCTTTCAAATTAACATTGGTTGATTCAGCCAGATGGCCGGAAGAGGAAAAGGACGTGCTGCCAACCCCGCCAACAACAATGATGAGGCATGCAACCCTCATCTTTCTGGAGGCCAGGACCGGGGTGGTCGCCGTGAAGAAGTTGATCCTCTCCACCAAATGCTGGAGAATCAAAATCAGCTCATCCAGAACTTGACTCAAGTGGTGGCCAACTTGCATCAAGTTCCACCTCCACAAGCGGCACCACGCCAACCAAGGTTGAGTGAGTTTCTAGGAACTCAACCTCTAAAGTTTGCAAGTGCTGCTGAACCTCTGGAGGCAGATGATTGGCTGAAGACCATTGAAAGTAAGATGAGGATAATACAATGTCAAGGGTATGAGAGGGTGCTGTTTGCCTCTCATCAATTGCATGGACCTGCTGCTGATTGGTGGACCGCCTACGTGGCCGCCCATCATGACCCTGAGAACATCACTTGGGAAGAGTTCAAGCGTAGCTTCCGCAACCATTACATCCCAAGAGGTGAACTCAAAAACAAGAGGAAGGAGTTTTTGGGACTGCAGCAGGGAAACATGACGGTGAGGGAATACCTCACTAAATTTACTCAACTATCCCGTTATGCTCCACGAGACATAGAGACTGATGAGCAGAAACAAGATTGTTTCGTGGAAGGACTTACCGCAGAAATGCAGTGTGCAATGTCCTCCAATGAGTATGAAAGCTTTCAAATGATGGTGGACAGAGCATTTGTGGTGGAAAGGAAGCTAAAGGCCCTGGAAAATGAGAATAAGAGGAAGGCCGGGTGGTCACATCAAGCCTCAGGGAGCAACACCCCCCCACGTATGATGCAGCAACCTACGGGGCAGACGAGCCGTGCTGCGGTACCCTATTCAGCACCAAGAGGGTACAACCCAAACTACAGGCCACCCGCAGCACCAGCACAGCCGCAACGTCAGTTTGTGCAGCAGCCTCGCCCCGCATATCCACCTCGACCAGCAGTGCAAGGACCCCCAAACCAACCGCAAGACAACAAAGGCCAGGCATCTAAGATTGGGGTTCAATGTTTCAGCTGTGGTGAAGTGGGGCACTACGCCCATAAATGCCCAAAGAAGAAGCCTGCGCCGCCACAACAGCAGAATGTAGTGAGAGGACGGGTGAACCATGTCACTATGGAGGAAGCACAAGAGGCACCCGACGTGGTAGTTGGTAAGTTTCCTGCCAATTTACACCTTGCAACTCTGCTGTTTGATTCTGGTGCTACCCACTCGTTCATTGCTCAAGGGTTTGTTAAGAAGCATGACTTAGCAACCACACAAATGAACCATATGCTAGCGGTAAACTCTCCAGGTGGAGAAATAAGGACAAGAAAAGTGTGTCCCAAAGTGAGCCTAGACATTAATGGGGTAGTATTTACTGCTAACCTCATAGTGATAGATTCACAAGGGATAGATATTATTTTGGGTATGGATTGGTTGACCAAACATCAAGGAATCATCCATTGTTCGACCAGAACGGTGGAATTAACTCACCCCAGTGGCACCAGAGTAAAGTTCATAACAATACACGAGCCTAGGAGGGACATAAAATTAAATCAAGTGGAGGTGAAAGTTGAGGAAATCAGGACTGTCAGGGAATATCCGGATGTTTTTCCGGAGGAATTGCCAGGTATGCCTCCCGACCGTGACGTGGAATTCGCAATTGAGCTAGTACCGGGAACAGCCCCGATATACAAGAGACCTTATCGCATGGACTCCAAGCAGCTAGAAGAGCTCAAGGATCATTTGGGAGAATTGACGGAGAAGGGGTATATTCGCCCTAGTTCCTCACCATGGGGAGCTCCGGTGATATTTGTGCCCAAGAAAGACGGAACCCAAAGGTTATGCGTGGATTACCGTGCTTTGAATGAGGTAACCATCAAGAACAAGTACCCATTGCCTCGCATTGAAGACTTGTTTGATCAGTTGAGGGGAGCTTGTGTGTTCTCAAAAATTGATCTCAGGTCGGGATACCACCAACTCAAGATAAGGCAATCTGATATTCCCAAGACAGCTTTCGTATCTCGGTACGGACTGTATGAATACACTGTTATGCCTTTCGGGCTAACCAATGCCCCGGCATATTTCATGTATCTCATGAACAAGGTATTCATGGAATATCTGGACAAATTTGTGGTGGTTTTCATAGATGATATTCTCGTCTTCTCCAAAAATGAAGAAGAACATGAGAAACATCTAAGGTTGGTGTTGCAGAGGCTGAGAGAACACCAACTATATGCCAAGTTGAGCAAGTGTGAGTTTTGGCTGAAGAGAGTTCCCTTTTTAGGACATATAATCTCGGAGGGAGGAATCTCCGTAGATCCCGCAAAAATCGAAGATATCCAGAAGTGGAAAACCCCTAAAAATGTCGGGGAAGTTCGAAGCTTTTTGGGATTGGCTGGATACTATCGACGGTTTATTGAGGGATTCTCTAAGATCTCGAGACCTCTCACCAAACTGTTGGAGAAGGGAATCACATTCACCTGGACGCCACAGTGCGATACGAGCTTTCAGGAGCTAAAGAAAAGATTGACAACAGCCCCAGTGCTGGTTATGCCAGATATGCAGAAGAATTTCACAGTGTACTGCGATGCCTCTGGAAATGGGTTGGGATGTGTTCTCATGCAAGAAGGACATGTCGTGGCTTATGCATCCCGGCAGCTTCGGAAGCACGAGAAGAACTATCCTACACATGACCTAGAACTAGCCGCAGTGGTACACGCGTTGAAAATTTGGCGGCACTATTTGATGGGGAACAGGACAGAGATATATACGGATCATAAGAGTTTGAAGTACATATTCACACAGCCAGATCTCAACCTTAGACAAAGGAGATGGTTAGAGCTAATCAATGACTTTGATGTGGGCATCAACTATCATCCCGGTAAAGCAAACGTCGTGGCCGATGCTTTGAGTCGGAAAGTGCAGGTCAATAAGTTGAGTTTGAAGGACATGCCTGCAGAATTGAAGGACGAGGTTATAAGACTCAATCTATGTCTAGTAAATAGTGGTGAAGCCATCGCCATGGAAGTGGACTCCACACTCGAGCGAGACATACGCGAGGGCCAAAGGAATGATGAGAAGATACAAGAGATCAGACAGCTCATCAAGGAAAATAAAGCTCAAGGTTTCAGAGAGGATGAACAAGGTACGGTGTGGCACGGGAAAAGGATCTGTGTGCCAGAAGTAAAGGAGATCCGTGAATTAATTTTGAAGGAGGCTCACGATTCCGACTATTCCATTCATCCTGGGAGTACGAAGATGTACCAGGATCTCAAGAGCAGGTATTGGTGGTATGGCATGAAGCGAGATGTCGCGGAACATGTTGCCCTATGTGACACATGTCAGTTGGTGAAAGCAGAACATCAACGACCCGCGGGATTATTGCAACCACTCAAAGTGCCTGAATGGAAGTGGGAAGAAATCAGCATGGATTTTGTTGTGGGATTGCCTAGGACCCAATCCGGGTATGATTCTATATGGGTCATTATTGATAGGCTAACCAAGGTAGCTCATTTCATCCCTGTGAAAGAAAGCTACAGTGGATCTAAATTGGCAGAATTGTACATGTCAAGGATTGTGTGTTACCATGGAGTGCCAAAGAAGATAGTGTCGGACCGAGGGACACAGTTCATCTCGAGGTTTTGGCAAAAGTTGCATGAAACCATGGGAACCCATCTGAACTTCAGCTCTGCCTATCATCCCCAAACTGACGGGCAGACGGAGAGAACCAATCAGATCCTTGAAGATATGTTAAGGGCATGTGCACTCAAAAACAATAGGAGTTGGGACAAGAACTTACCGTATGCGGAGTTTTCCTATAACAACAGTTATCAAGCTAGTATGAAGATGTCACCGTTTGAAGCTTTGTATGGAAGGAAGTGCAGAACTCCCCTATTTTGGAACCAAACAGGAGAAAGTAAAGTGTTTGGTCTAGAAGTGCTACAAGAAGCCGAAGCGAAGGTGAGGGAGATTCGCAACAACTTGAGGATAGCACAAACACGCCAGAAGAGTTATGCTGATGTACGAAGAAGAGAGCTCGTTTTCAACGTGGGAGACTATGTTTATCTCAAGGTGTCCCCTATCAGAGGGCTTCGTCGGTTCAAGGTAAAAGGGAAGTTGTCACCTCGATACATCGGACCCTTTCAAGTTTTGGAAAGAAAAGGCGAGGTGGCGTACCAACTAGAGTTACCGGTTCATCTATCAGATGTACACGATGTATTCCATGTGTCACAACTCAAGAAATGCCTGAGGACGCCTGAGGAGGTGTTACCCATGAATGAAGTGGATGTAGCTGAGGATTTGTCTTATGCCGAGCAACCATACAAGATTTTGGAGACAATGGAACGCCTCACCAGAAATAAAAGAATCCGGATGTGCAAGGTGCAGTGGAAGCATCACTCAGAAGAGGAAGCTACCTAGGAACGGGAAGATGAGCTCAAGGCACAATTTCCGGAATTGTTTTCTTAGAAACAACAATCTCGAGGACGAGATTTCTTTTAAGGGGGGTAGAGCTGTAACACCCCAAATTTTGCTTCAAAACTCTAAACCATGTTCAGAGGGTAATTTAAAAATTTTTGGACGTGTTGCATGTTTTGCAAAAATTCAAATTCAAACTGGAATTCAAATTATACTCAAAACAGAAAAGAAATGGAAAAAGAAAAAGAGAAACGGGAAAAAACCGGCCAGTGGGCCGAAACCCGCCAGCCGGCCCAGCTTCCCCGCGCCAGCCCGCCCCCGCGCGCGCCGCGCTGCCTCTCACAGACGGGTGGGACCCGCCTGTCATCCCTAACCCCGCGACCCCGGACTTTTCCCCGAGCGCGCGCGATCTTAACCGATCGGAAAATCCGTTCTGCCGCCCGAATTCTGGTCCCAGAGGACTCCAACTCGATCACAACAGACCCACCGCCCTCCCCCGGCTATAAAAACCCCAGCCCTGATCAGTTTTTCCCACGCGATCGCCGATTTTCACTCCGGTGAGCACTGAGACTTCGCCGGTGAATTCTGGCCGATCTAAGCTCGGAAACTCTGATCTAACTCGCTGGTCTTGATCCACCGCCTCTGGGGAACTTTGCAGGTGCAGAAAAACCGAAGACTTACGGTGTAAACCCAGCGCCGACGAGCTTCGCCGTGGTTTTGCCTCGGACCTCGCCGCCGATCACTTTCCAGGACCCCCGAGCTCGAGAAAACCCCCGAGGTGAGATCCCTGACCTCCCCTCTACCGATCTATGCCATAAGATCACAGTTTTAGGCAGAATTCTCGAGGATCCGAAACTTTCCGGCGAGATCGCCGCTTCCCGCCTCCGTGCGCCGCCGGCAGCGCCGCCCGCGCTCGATCAGAGCGACGTGGCCGCTTGTGCGCCGTTTATTTTAAATCGCACGGTAGGGTTTAAATCCCCGCGTACCGGTTCGATGTTATAATCTCAGCCGTCGGTTTAAAATCAGACGGTCCACGTCAGCCCCGCGTTATAAAGACTGGAATTCTTACGTGCTACCCCTGGGGTTCTCTGGAATTGAGAGCTAGCCCCGGAAACTTCAGATCTAGCCCCTCGAACTCCAGAAAATCATGTAAATTCATTTAAAAATCAGTTTTAGCCCCTGGACTTAATAGAAATTAGGAAAAACACCTCTGATAAGTGTAGCTAGACCCCTGGAAATTATGAAAATAATATTATAGACCCTGTAATGGGGTGAGTTTACTTTTTAACCCTGTTTAGTATTTAATTTAGAAAATTGAATATGTAACTAGTGTTTAAAAATTTAAAAAGGGGGATAAACATAATTGTCAAAAATTAATTAAAAATTTTCTCAGTACTTAGAAAACTTTGGAGTGAGATAAAAATATATTTTTGGGCTGAAATAAATCTGTTTCATCTATTATTCACATTTATTAGTATAGGGACACATTTTTAAGTAAAGAATAGTTATAGAAAAATAGGGAAAATAATTATGAGATAGTCTACATCAGAAGCCAAGGTCAAAAGATGTTATTAAATCATTTAGGACCAGAACCTATACTGTTTAGATGATGTGTATTACTAAGTTCATAATAAAATACACAATTGTGCATAGGAATATAAATCTGAAAATATAGCAACTAGTAAATGATAAATGGAGTTTCTAAAATACAAAGAATTCAGTTTAGGATTGATAGAAAGTATGAAAGCACATATGGGGAAGAATAATACTTTTCATACACACTTGGTAGTAAAAAGGTGAAGTAGTTGAATATAAGAAATTTATTGGAAACCCATATAAATAGTGTGTAAGTATGAAGGTGGACACAAAAGTAGGAATCATATACACATGGTTAAAAGTGCATGCAAGCCACAACTCAACACACATAAAGTAACCACAACACATATAATGGTAAAGAACTTTCATAAATATGAATGTGTGGTTTGTATGAAGTGTAAGTGTGAACTATGTCTTATGATTGTTGTTTTTCTTTAGCTATGTGTGATGGTATGAAGTAGAACCTGTTCCAGAACAAGTTATTCATTTCCAAGATAAGGACTACCCATTTCAAGAGCAGCAAGAAGGAGGCAAGTGTCCTTGACCACTTTGATCCTATGCTAGGGTGTGTAGATAGAATTATTTGCATTGTCAAATGAAATATGAAACCCATGTTAGGAAGTTTCCCTAGAATTGCATTATCTTGTTTCCTTGTACCTTGGGTTGGGATTTATTTTACCATGTCATTTATTTACATGCATATGCTTAGCCATGCTTAGAATGGGATATTTGGGATATGAGATCATCAGTTTATTTTACCATACTCTTGAATGAGACATTGTGAGTTATGTAGAGGTAGGGATCAAGGCAAGTTGGATGTTTTGGTTGTGTGCTGGGTGCACGAGACTTGGGTTTGTGTTTAGTACTTGCCTGGATCCTAAGGACCGGTTCATGGAGCATGTAACCTGGCTTTACAGTGCCAACCACATGCTGAGATGGGGCAGCTTGGCCAATTAATTAGGTGTATCCCCGGCGTAGTATGGGTGTGTTGGATGGTGCGGGGAATAGGTGTCAGCTGGACTACCATATGAACCGCAAGGCTCAAGAGGGGGCTACTGCAGCGGGGTTGGAGCCTCTTGTATGCTGTTAGGGGTGAAACCTCAGTGGGCCCACGCTCGTCGGGAATCCCTTTGTAAAGGCTTCGTAGTGATCTCCTGGCTGCACACCTGGGAAGTGTGAATGTGGATCGTAGCCACTGGCATAATGGAGGTTCTTTTAGTCCACCCGGCAACGGGGGATGAAATCACTACTTGTGGGTACAGTGGTACAAACTCTGCAGAGTCAAAACTGTCTTGACAGCCGTGCTCACGGTTAAGAGCGGCCTGGACTTATTCATGATTAGAGGATTGATGGTTTTGGAAGTTAAGCGGGGAGCTTAACATTGGAAATGATGTTATGGTTATTGGATTATGATGATGGGATGGGAGATTTGGACCATTTCACCTGTGTAGTAATGTAGGTGCTTAATAAGCTAAGGTGATAGATATTAATTGCGTAGTGCTTTTACCATGAGTTCAACCTCTCCTTGTTCTAGCCCTGCATGGTATAATTTTCCCACACTTGCTGAGTACCATTGGTACTCAACCTTGCATATTTGTTTGTTTATATTGCTGCTCAGGTCAAGATAATGAGGTGGTGTATAATAACCAAGACTTTGGACCCGAAGAAGGTTTTTAGGTTCATGAAGACCCCCGGGCAACGCCTGTGATGGAGCCCTAAAGAATAATATTCCGCTGCTAGTTTATTTACTTGTGATGAACTTATTATTGTCTATCGAGACATTTACTATGTAAGACTTACTTATATTCGACACCTGGCTTGTAATAAATGATGCTTCACTATTTGTCATCACATGTATGAGAAAACGATCCTGGCATACATGTGATATTCACTTGGTTGTTCTTCGGAAAAACCGGGTGTGATAGATGGGCATGTCGTGTCTTATGCATCCCGGCAGCTCCAGAAGCATGAGAAGAACTATCCTACACATGACCTAGAACTAGCCACAGTGGTACACGCGTTGAAAATTTGGCGGCACTACTTGATGGGGAAGAGGACAGAGATATATACGGATCATAAGAATTTAAAGTACATTTTCACACAACCAGATCTCAACCTCAGACAAAGGAGATGGTTAGAGCTAATCAATGACTTTGATGTGGGCATCAACTATCATCCTGGGAAAGCAAACATCGTGGCAGATGCTTTAAGCCGGAAAGTGCAGGTCAATAGGTTGAGCTTGAAGGACATGCCTGCAGAATTGAAGGACGATGTTATAAGACTCAATTTATGCCTGGTGAATAGTGGTGAAGCCATCGTCATGGAAGTGGACTCCACACTAGAGCGAGACATACGTGAGGGTCAAAAGAATGACGAGAAGATACAAGAGATTAGACAACTCATCAAGGAAAATAAAGCTCCTAGTTTCAGAGAGGATGAACAAGGTACGGTGTGGCACGGGAAAAGAATCTGTGTGCCTGAAGTAAAGGAGATCCGTGAATTGATTTTGAAGGAGGCTCACGATTCTGACTATTCCATTCATCCTGGGAGTACGAAGATGTACCAGGACCTCAAGAGCAGGTATTGGTGGTATGGCATGAAGCGAGATGTCGCGGAACATGTTGCCCTATGTGACACATGTCAGTTAGTAAAAGCAGAACATCAACGACCCGCGGGATTATTGCAACCACTCAAAGTGCCTGAATGGAAATGGGAAGAAATCGGTATGGATTTCATAGTGGGACTGCCTAGGACCCAATCAGGATATGATTCGATATGGGTCATCATCGACAGGCTAACCAAGGTAGCTCATTTCATCCCCGTGAAAGAAAGCTACAGCGGATCCAAATTGGCGGAGTTGTACATGTCAAGGATCATGTGTTACCATGGGGTGCCAAAGAAGATAGTGTCGGATCGAGGGACACAGTTCACCTCAAGGTTCTGGCAGAAGTTGCATGAAACCATGGGAACCCATCTGAACTTTAGTTCTGCCTATCATCCTCAAACTGACGGGCAGACGGAAAGAACAAATCAGATTCTTGAGGATATGCTGAGGGCGTGTGTACTCAAAAACAATCGGAGTTGGGATAAGAACTTACTGTATGCGGAGTTCTCCTATAACAACAGCTATCAAGCTAGTATGAAGATGTCACCGTTTGAAGCTTTGTATGGGAGGAAGTGCAGAACTCCCCTATTTTGGAACCAAACAGGGGAAAGTAAAGTGTTTGGTCCCGAAGTACTACAAGAAGCCGAGGCGAAAGTGAGGGAAATTCGCAACAACTTGAGGATAGCACAGACACGACAAAAGAGCTACACCGATGTACGGAGAAGAGAGCTCGTTTTTAACGTGGGAGACTATGTCTATCTCAAGGTGTCCCCTATCCGAGGAATTCATCGATTCAAGGTGAAAGGGAAGT
Organism: Neostapfia colusana; assembly: GCA_030760725.1. Taxonomy (NCBI): domain Eukaryota; kingdom Viridiplantae; phylum Streptophyta; class Magnoliopsida; order Poales; family Poaceae; genus Neostapfia; species Neostapfia colusana. The sequence continues at coordinate 35,305,928 of JASWHV010000001.1, read as the reverse complement.
TGTCACCTCGATACATCAGACCCTTTCAAGTACTGGAGAGGAAAGGCGAAGTGGCGTATCAACTAGAATTACCGGCTCGCCTATCGGATGTGCATGATGTATTCCATGTGTCACAGCTCAAGAAATATCTGAGAACGCCTGAAGAGGTGTTACCCATGAATGAGGTGGACGTAGCTGAGGATTTGTCTTATGCCGAGCAACCATCCAAGATTTTAGAGACAATGGAACGCCTCACCAGAAATAAAAGAATGCGGATGTGAAAGGTGCAGTGGAAGCATCACTTGGAAGAGGAGGCCACATGGGAGCGAGAAGATGAGCTTAAGGCACAATTTCCGGAATTGTTTTCTTAGAAACACCAATCTCGAGGACGAGATTTCTTTTAAGGGGGGTAGAACCGTAACACCCCAAAATCCTGTTAAGAGGGGAATTTAAAAATTTTTGGACGTATTGCATGGGCTGCAGAAATTCAAACTTAGTTGGAATTCAAATTCAAATTCAAACCAGAAAAGAAATGGAAAAAGAAAAACAGAAAAAAACCGGCCAGTGGGCCGAAACCCACCAGCCGGGCCACCCCATCCCGCGCCAGCCCGCAGCCGCGCGCCCCCCCTTCTTCCCACTGACACACGGGGCCCGCCAACCTTTCTTCCTCCTCGCGCTCGCGCCCGCGCTCGGCCGGACTCTTCTCACCCCGAATCAAAACCGCCCCGGATCCTCGCGTATCCCAGCCGAATTTCATTAGTGGGCGACGCAAACTCGATCACAACCGAACGCCGCCCTCCCCCGTCTATAAAAACCCCGGCATCGTCCCGTTTTTCCCCATGATCCGCCGATTTTCTCTCCAGTGAGAACTCGAGCCCCTCCGGCGAATTCTGCTCGATCTACGCTCGGAATTCTGATCTAACTCGCTGGTCTTGATCCACCGCCTCCGGGGAACCTTGCAGGTGCAGAAAACTCAGTGATTTGCGGTTCAAACACAGCGCCGACGAGCCTCGCCGCGAATTCACCTCGGACCTCGTCGCCGATCGCTTTTCGGGACCTCCGAGCTCAAGAAAACCCCCGAGGTGAGATCCCCGACCTCCCCTCTACCGATCTATGCCATAAATTCACAGTTCTAGGAAGAATTTACGAAGATCCGAAACTCTCTGGCGAGATCACAGCCTCCCGCCGCCGTACGCCGCTGGGCAGCGCCGCCCGCGCTCGATCAGAGCGACGTGGCCGCTTGTGCGCCGTTTATTTTAAATCGCACGGTAGAGTTTAAATCCCCGCGTACCGGTTCGATGTTATAATCTCAGCCGTCTGTTTTAAATCGGACTGTCCACGTCAGCCCCGCGTTATAAAGACTGGAATTCTTACGCGCTACCCCCTGGGGTTCTCGGAAAATAAGAGCTAGCCCCGGAAACTTCTGATCTAGCCACTGGAACTTCATAAAATCATGTAAATTCATTTAAAAATCAGTTTTAGCCCCTGGACTTAATAAAAATTAGGAAAAAACCCTCTGTTAAGTGTAGCTAGACCCCTGGAAATTCTTAAAATAATATAATGGACCCTGTAGTGGGGTGAGTTTACCTTTTTAACCCTATTTGATATTAAAGTTAGGAATTTGAATATGTCGCTAGTATTTAAAATTTAATAGGTGGGACAAACATATTGTCAAATTGAAATTAAAAACTTTTCCAGTACTTAGAAAACCTTGGAGTTAGATAAAAATAGATTTTTGGCTGAAATGAATCTGTTTAATTGATTATTCACATTTATTAGTTATAGGGACACATTTTTAAGTAGAGAATAATTCTGAAAATTAGAAAAATAAATGTAAAATAGTTCACATCAGAAGAGAAGTTCAAAAATATATTATTTAATATTTTAGACCCAAAATCTATTCTGTTTAGATGAGGTGTCTTACTATTTTCATAATAAAGTGCACATTTAGGCATAGGAATTAAATCTGAAAATATAGCAAGCTAGGTATAAATAACTAGAAAATGATAAATGAAGTTTCCAAAATCCAAAGAATTCAGTTTAGGGTTGGTAGAAGGTCTGAAGACACATATGAAGTAGGAAAATACCTTTCATGCATACTTGGTAGCTAAAATGTGTATCAATTAAATATAAGGGATTTATTTAAATTAGAAATACATATATAGTATGCCAACATGAATATGAATACAAAAGTAGAAATCATATGTACATGTTTAAAAGTGCATGTAAGCCAAAATCAACACACATAGAGTAACCACAACACATAGAATTGTGAATGGCTTTCATAAATGTGAATGTGTGGTTTGTATGAAGTGGAAGTGTGAACTATGTCTTACGACTTGTTGTTTTCTTTTGCTATGTGTGATGGTATGAGTAAAACCTGCTCCAGAGCAAGTTCTCCCTTTCCAAGATCAGGACTACCCATTCCAAGAGCAGCAGGAAGGAGGCAAGTGTCCTTGACCACTTTGATCCTATGCTAGGATGTGTAGATAGAATTATTTGCATTGTCAATTGAAATATGAAACCCATGCTAGGAAGTTTCCCTAGAATTGCATTACCTTGTTTCCTTGTAGCTTGGGTTGGGATTCATTTTATCATGTCATTTATTATTATGCATATGCTTAACCATGCTTAGAGTGGGATATTTGGGATATGAGATCATCAGTTTATTTTACCATACTCTTGAATGAGATATTGTGAGTTATATAGAGGTAGGGATCAAGGCAAGTTGGATGTTTTGGTTGGTGCTGGGTGCACGAGACTCGGGTTTGTGTTTAGTACTTGCCTGGATCCTAAGGACCGGTTCATGGAGCATGTAATCTGGCTTTACCGTGCCAACCACATGCTGAGATGGGGCAGCTTGGCCAATTAATTAGGTGTATCACCGGCGTAGTATGGGTGTGTTGGATGGTGCGGGGAGTAGGTGTCAGCTGGACTACCATATGAATCGCAAGGCTCAAGAGGGGGCAACTGCAGCGGGGTTGGAGCCTCTTGTATGCTGTTAGGGGTGAAACCTCAGTGGGCCCACGCTCGTCGGGAATCCCTTTGTAAAGGCTTCGTAGTGATCTCCTGGCTACACACCTGGGAAGTGTGAATGTGGTTCATAGCCACTGGCATAATGGAGGTTCTTTTAGTCCACCCGGCAACGGGGGATGAAATCACTACATGTGGGTACAGTGGTGCAAACTCTGCAGAGTCAAAACTGTCATGACAGCCGTGCTCACGGTCAAGAGCAGCTTGGACTTATTCATGATTAGAGGAGTGATGGTTTTGGAAGTTGTGAATGTTAAGCGGGGAGCTTAACATTGGAAATGATCTTATGGTTATTTGGTTATGATGATGGGATGGGAAATTGGGAACATTTCACCTATGTAGTAATGTAGGTGCTTAATAAGCTAAGGTGATAGGTATTAATTGCGTAGTGCTTTAACCATGAGTTCAACCTCCCCCTTGTTCTAGCCATGCATGACATAACTTTCCCACACTTGCTGAGTACCGTCGGTACTCAACCTTGCATATTTGTTGGTTTATATTGCTGCTCAGGTCAAGAGAATGATGTGGTGTTTAATGATCAAGACTTTAGACCCGAAGAAGGTTTCTAGGTTCATGGAGTCCCCCCGGGCAACGCCTGTGACGGAGCCCACGAGAATAATTATTCCGCTGCTAGTTTATTTACTTGTGATGAACTTATTATTGTCCCTCGAGACATTTGCTATGTAAGACTTATTTATATTCGACACCTGGCTTGTAATAAATGATGCTTCACTATTTGTCATCACATGTATGAGAAAATGATCCTGGCATACATGTGATATTCACTCAGTTGTTCTTCGGATAAACCGGGTGTGACATTCTTACCGCTGAGCTCGCATTCCAACATCCCCCCTTGAACTCAGGTCTTACTTATTTACCGAACATAGTGTTCTTTTCCTCATGCTTGACATATAGAGCACGACACATCACAACAGTCATTTACATACCGTTGAACTCAAAGATCACAATACATCTTACACTTAGAAAATGAACCTTACTCTTACTTGGCCCCTAAATATCTAGATGGTCACAACCTTTCCCTTAAACCCATACCGGTTACGTGTTTACTGAACACGCTGAGTTGAAGACCTTTTGTTAGCGGATCCACAAGGATTCACTTGGTATTTATATGCTCAAGACTTATGGTGAAATCCTGGATTCTTTCCTCTACAACATAAAATTTAATGTTGATGTGTTTGACAACATCACTCGACTTATTGTTATGAGAGTAAAAAACTATGGGCTCATTGTCGTAGTATAACTTAAGTGGTTTCTTTAAGCTGTGAACCACTCTTAAACCGGGTAAGAATTTCTTAAGCCAAATTGCCTGCCTGGTGGTCTCATAACAAGTAATTAACTTGGCATACATCATGGACAATGCAGTGACAGTTTGTTTGGAGCTTCTCACAAAATAGCTCCATTCGCGAGGGTGAATATGTAACCTTATGTGGATTTCTTTGTATCCACACGTGGCACGCATCTAGACGGAGATGCACAACCCTCTTGGTGCATATACCGGATGCAGAGATTTGGTTCCTGTCTTGAGGGGGCGGTTGTTTGTTGTGGTGGTGGTGATATGCACGCGGCTAGGCAGCACGTGTAACAAGTTGTTGTGGCCCGATCTTCTCGTAGGATCTGCGAACTTGACAAATTATCGCTGCGTGACCTGGTGAAGAGGCAGCGCACCGCGAGGCTGTCCACGCGACGAACTACCGAGACAATCACCCTTCCACGTATCAACGAAACAGCCCACACAATCACGCCCTATAGACGTAAAGGCACGAACTGGGTGAACAGCAGTTTGGCGTTCTACAACTCCCTCAGGAATCGAAAGAACAAATATTGCAAGTCTCTCAAGACTCACGCATAAACAAAACTCCACGAGTTTGTGTATTACGAATTCAATAAAAATAAGATCTCCCCCTTTTTCATTGTCTAGTACAAGATATATATAGAGATAGGGGCGTTCAGCTTTGAGTAAATGTCTGCATGAGTATGCTCTAGTGGATTTCGTGGCTGGTTCGCGCGTCTTTTCAGCTTCTAGCAGCAGTTACTAAAATGAGCATAACTCCTTATTAGAACATCCAAATAATGAACCGTTTGATGGGCTGTAAAGTAGACATGAAGACATTTCCATCCACTTATAGAACACTGTATAACTCCTTGTATTCTGTCCGCAGTGATGCTTGGAATTCGTATCATGTGTCAGTCATCTAGCTTCTGGTTGCATTCCCATGCTAAGGTGATGAAACCATTTTATTCATGCACACCATAGGCTTCTTGGTTCAGATGTCCAGAGGTTTGAATCCATCTTGATCCCATGCTGGTTCATACACTTCATCATTCCTAAGGACATTGAAACAAGAACTCAAAAGCATAGACTCATTCAACATAGACTTATTATTAAACATAAGGTTAGCGTTCACCTGAGAATGAATTTCCTTCTGCAATTGTTTAGCTCTACTCCTTGTAATTCGACCAGCTATATCAAGTAGATTTTCATTTGAAGATGAGTGAATGCTAGGCATGACCTCATTAGCCTCCCCCTCTTGAGAAAGAGTCGTCCTCGACTCAGGCTCACCAACAAATGGAAGCAAGTCTTTGACATTGAATGTTGTACTCACATTGGAATATTCAGGTGGCAGCTCGATTTTGTAAGCATTATCATTTATCTTTTGGGGAACCTTGAACAGACCATCACCCCGAGGAGATAACTTACTCTTACGCTGTTGGGGAAAGCGATCCTTTCGTAGATGCAACCATACAAGATCTCCTGGCTGCAATGTAACCTTCTTACCTTTGTTTGCTTGCTTTGCATATTGTGCTGATTTCTTCTCAATATTCTTTCTTGTCTCCGCATGTAACCGCTTGATAAAATCTGATCTTTTTGTGGCATCCAAGTTAACTTGTCCCTGTAATGGTAAAGGCAAAAGATCCATGGGAGTATGCGGTTTAAACCCATAAACTATTTCAAATGGACAAGAGTTTGTTGTGGAATGGACTGCCCTGTTATAAGCAAATTCAACATGTGGAAGTCAGTCTTCCTAGAGCTTCAAATTCTTTTCCAACACAGCACGCAACATGGTTGACAAGGTACGGTTGACAACTTCAGTTTAGCCATCCGTTTGTGGATGACAAGTGGTTGAAAATAACAACTTTGTGCCAAGCTTAGCCCACAATGTCTTCCAAAAGTAGCTAAGAAATATAGTATCCCGGTCTCAAAAAATAGTCTTTGGAACTCCATGTAAACGAACAATCTCCCTGAGAAACAAATCAGCAACGTGTGAAGCATCATCGCTCTTATGACATGGGATAAAATGTGCCATTTTAGAAAAGCGATCTACAACAACAAAAATAGAATCCCTCCCCCTCTGAGACCGAGGTAACCCCAGAACAAAGTCCATAGATATATCTTCTCAAGGTACATGTGGAATAGGTAATGGAATATATAAACCATGGGGATTGAGGCAGGACTTAGCTTTCAAGCAAACGATGCAGCACCCAACGTGCCGCTGGACATCACGTCGCATATGTGGCCAAAAGAAATGATCAGAGAGCATGTCCAATGTCTTTTTGACACCAAAATGACCAGATAGTCCACCTGCATGTGCTTCCTGCAAAAGAACTTGACGAATCGAGCAAGCTGGAATGCATATTTTGTTAGTCCGAAACAAGAAACCATCATGCGTATAATATTTATCCCAACCTTTTCCATCAATGCAACGAGAGAAAGGTTCTTTAAAATCAGCATCAGCAGCATAAAGTGTTTTAATGGATTCCAAACCAAGCACTTTTGTATCTAGTTGTGTAATCAACGCACATCTTTTAGACAAGGCATCGGTAACAATGTTATCTTTACCACGCTTATGTTTGACAACATAGGGAAACGTTTCAATGAACTCAATCCATTTAGCATGTCAACGGTTTAGCTTGCCTTGACTTTTAAGATATTTCAAAGCTTCATGATCAGAATGAATTACAAATTCTTTAGGTAACAAGTAATGTTGCCAAACTTCCAAAACACGAACTAATGCATAAAGCTCCTTGTCATAAACTGAGTAATTCAGATGTGGACCATTTAGCTTTTCAGAAAAGTAGGCAACAGGTTTACCTTCTTGCAGCAGTACACCTCCTATGTCAATACCACTTGCATCACATTCGATCTCAAATATCTTACCAAAATCAGGAAGTTGCAGCAGCGGTGCTTCACAAAGCTTTGTTTTCAGCGTTTGAAATGCTTGGTCTTCGTCATGTCCCCATTTGAATAGAACATCCTTCTTGGTGAGATTGTTAAGTGGTGCAGCGAGAGTGCTGAAATCTTTGACAAAACGCCTATAGAAACTTGCAAGACCATGAAAGCTTCGAACTTGGCTCACATTTACCGGTGTAGGTCAATCCTTTATTGCTTTAACCTTCTCTTCATCAACCTGAATACCATTTGCGGAAACAACAAAAACAAGGAAAATAACACGGTTTGTGCAAAAGGTGCACTTAGCAATGTTGCCATACAATTTCTCTCCCCTCAAAACAGCAAGTACTTGATGGATATGATCAAGATGTTCATCAAATGATTTGCTATAGATCAGAATATCATAAAAATAAACAACTACAAACTTGCTAATGGAAGCTCGTAAAACGCTTTATGTGGCTGGATGGGTTAGAACTCTCTCCCTTACTTGGGTTGAGGGTCTCGCTCAATTTTCTTTTGTCTAATTCCTCTCTTTTCTTACGAGCCATATCTGAAGTATGTATCTCATCTGGAGATAATGGAACAAGAACCACCTTCTTGTCATTGTGAATGAAAGTGTATTTGTTAGACCGTCCAAAATGCACCGAGTCCACATCAAATTGCCAGGGCCGACCAAGCAGCAAATGGCATGCTTGCATGGGAACAATATCACAATCCACCTCTCCATGATAACTACCAATGGAAAATGACAAACGAATCATGGCTGAAACCTTAACTGTCCCGGAATTATTCAGCATTGCATACAGTACGGATGTGGATGGCAACGTGGCTGCAAACCAAGCTTCTCAAATAGTAAAGCACTAACAATATTGTTGCAGCTCCCACCATCTATGATGAAACGGCACACTTGGCCTTGCACTTTGCATCGGGACTGAAATAAATTATGGCGTTGTCCTTGTTCAGCTGCAACAAACTAAGTGGAAAGAACTCTCCTAACCACCAAAGAAGGAGATGGTTTATTCATTGTAGAAGCCTCGAAAGCAAGGAAATCAGCAAGCAACTCATCAAAATCAGCACTAGTAATCTCATCAGAAGATGGAGAAATAACATCTTGTAACATGTCATTGGGAACAAAAGTTGGAATAGGTTGAATCGCTAAACAATTCAGAGCTAGCTCAAATGTACCATCCTCTGCTGAATACTCCCAAGTGTCAAGATTAAAATCTGCAAATACATTGGTAAACTCGTACTCCTCTTCACTTTGTGAATCATAAGAACCATCAGCAAGGGCAGTAATAGTACGACGATTGGGACATTCAGCTTCTTTATGTCCATGACCACCACACTTAAAACACTCAATCTTGCTTGTCTTGCGTTGGGTGGCTGCAGTAGAAGAAGTGGGCTGATTTGAACTCACAGCTTTACCTTTCGCATCAAATTGTTTGGAAGAAGGTGGAATGGATCTATTTGTTCCACAAGATGAGGATTTGGGCATTGCAGCTCCTTACTGTTGGAATTGAGGAGTGACATCCCCTTGCTGTCGGGAATGACGCCATGAAGCATTGTATTTGTAAGACGTAGCAACTTGCCGTTCAGCCCTCTTTGCAAAATGAACCAACTCAGTGAGACAAGTGTAATTTGTCATATCCACTTTATCAGCAATGGATTTATTGAGGCCAACCATAAATCGGGCCATTATGGATTCCTCATCTTCAGTTATTCCTGTACGAAGTAAACACATTTCTAATTCTTGAAAATATTCATCAACAGTACGAGTACCTTGCACAAGACGTTTCAGCTCCAAATGTAGGTCACGAGAATAATATGCAGGAACAAAACGACGTCGCATTCCCCTCTTCATGTCTTCCCAAGTTATACAAACATGCCCAACTCTTTGATATTCAGTACGGACCTGATTCCACCAAGTTATGGCATAGCCTTTAAACTCAATGGCTGCAATCTTTGCCTTCTTTTCAGCAGGGTATTCATACAAATCAAATAGTTGCTCCACTTTGGTTTCCCATTCAAAGTAATCATCAGCATTCTCCTTGCCGCTGAATGGAGGAATGGACACTTTAACCTTGCCCAAACCATCATCATTATGACGTCGTTCATGATGACGTCGACGGTGATCACCATAACGACCACGGCCTCCGAAACGGCCAAAGTTGTCACCACCATGATCATCATATGCACCACGGCGACCATAAGGATCACCTCCATGTTCAGCACTATAATTTGAAAATGTTTCAGCATCAAAATCAGGAGGATGCCCAACAGGAACACATCGTGCACGACCAAAACCAGCAGCAAATCCTCGGCCACGGCCACCTGCAAAGTTATCAAAACCAGTAGCGAATCCTCGGCCACGACCACCACCACCGCCATCGGCATGTTGATCATCATCCTCAATGTGTTCATCATCATGAGGTGGATGCTCCCCGTGTTGCTGCTGTAGTGATCGTTGAAGCGCTTGCATCCCCTGCATCAATTGTTGCATTTGTGCACACACTTTCTGAATTTCTTGATCAGAAATAGTGTGAGAAGGGGAATCTTCATTTCCTGCCATGTTAGTAACAAAGGAAGAAAGTAATAGGACAAAATATATGTGGAATCACTCCCTCACCTCTGACAAAACAAGTTCTTTCTCTCCCTGAAAAGAGCAAGAACCGAGCTGCAATTTGTAGTGGAAGAGTGATTGTAACAGCGACGATGGTACAACAACTCACGGTGCGTTTTAAGTGGAGCTTGGTGGGGTAATATGTAAGTGGAATGCGCTGAAAAATGTAGTGATGCAAAACCGAATAATAATCCAAAAACACAAGTCTAAGTTGCTGAACATAAAGAAAAAGATGCACAAAGATGTAGATACAAGATGTAGGAAGTGGATAGATGAACACCAAGTGCATCAACCGAAATTTATTGTTGCCCAAACCTCTTTGGATGTGCTGAACACAATTCTCTTTTATTTCTTCTTTCCTCTTTTTTTGAGCAAGAATTCGTTGTTTTGAGTCTTTCTTTGGACCCATATACATCTTTTCTTTTAACCTTTGTGACAAATGCAGCATAACTTTCAACTAAAGGGGCGCATAAGGATCAACTAAGATGGATGGTGCAGCACAAAAACAAGAAACTCGGGTTGGGAATTTGTGGCGGTTAGAAAACAAGGGTGGGATGGGTGGGTATATGCAGCAAGCGATTTGATGATTAGAACAAAGATAACAACTAGAACTATGTGGAAAAATATTCAGCAACTAGACAAATCTAAGGATTAAAACTCGATAAAGCAAACTACAAAATCAGTAGCACGTATGAATTTGGGCTGTAGGTTTTCTTTTTGACTATTAGTGGACAGTAGGTATATAAAAATCTATTCTACCAAAAGCAAGAATAATCCTACTGAGGAAACGGAGGCTCTGATACCAGATGATATGCACGCGCCTAGGCAGCACGTGTAACAAGTTGTTATGGCCCGATCTTCTCGTAGGATCTGCGAACTTGATAAATTGTCGCTGCGTGACCTGGTGAAGAGGCAGCGCACCGCGAGGCTATCCATGCGACGAACAACCGAGACAATCACCCTTCCATGTATCGACGAAACAGCCCACACAATCACGCCCTATAGACTTAAAGGCACGAACTGGGTGAACCGCAGTTCGGTGTTCTACAACTCCCTCAGGAATCAAAAGAACAAATATTGCAAGTCTCTCAAGACTCACGCATAAACAAAACTCCACGAGTTTGTGTATTCTGAATTCAATAAAAATAAGATCTCCCCCTTTTTCATTGTCCAGTACAAGATATATATAGAGATAGGGGCGTTCAGCTTTAAGTAAATGTCTGCATGCGCATGCTCTAGTGGATTTCGTGGCTGGTTCGCGCGTCTTTTCAGCTTCTGGCAGCAGATACTAAAATGAGCATAACTCCTTATTAGGACATCCAAATAATGAATCGTTTGATGGGCTGAAAGTAGACTTGAAGACGCTTCCATCCACTTATAGAACACCGTCCAACTCCTTGTATTCTGTCCGCAGTGATGCTTGGAATTCGTACCATGTGTCAGTCATCTAGCTTCTGGTTGCATTCCCATGCTAAGGTGATGAACCACCATTTTATTCATGCATACCATAGGCTTCTTGGTTCAGATGTCCAGAGGTTTGAATCCATCTTGATCCCATGCTGGTTCATACACTTCATTATTCCTAAGGACATTGAAACAGGAACTCAAAAGCATAGACTCATTCAACATAGACTGATTATTAAACATAAGGTTAGCGTTCACCTGAGAATGAATTTCCTTCTGCAATTGTTTAGCTCTACTCCTTGTAATTGGACCAGCTATATCAAGTTGATTTTCATTTGAAGATGAGTGAATGGTAGGCATGACCTCATTATGTGGTGTCACACCCGGTTTCTCCGAAGAACAACCGAGTGAATATCACATGTATGCCAGGATCATTTTCTCATACATGTGATGACAAATAGTGAAGCATCATTTATTACAAGCCAGGTGTCGAATATAAATAAGTCTTACATAGCATATGTCTCGATGGACGATAATAAGTTCATAACAAGTAAATAAAATAGCAGCGGAATATTATTCTTGTGGGCTCCGTTACAGGCGTTGCCTGGGGGTCTCCATGAACCTAGAAACCTTCTTCGGGTCCAAAGTCTTGGTCATTATACACCACCTCATTATCTTGACCTGAGCAGCAATATAAACCAACAAAATATGCAAGGTTGAGTACCGATGGTACTCAGCAAGTGTGGGAAAGTTATGTCATGCATGGCTAGAACAAGGAGAGGTTGAACTCCTGGTTAAAGCACTACGCAATTAATACCTATCACCTTAGCTTATTAAGCACCTACATTACTACAGAGGTGAAATGGTCCAAATCTCCCATCCCATCATCATAATCCAATAACCATAACATCATTTCCAATGTTAAGCTCCCCGCTTAGCATCACAACTTCCAAAACCATCAATCCTCTAATCATGAATAAGTCCAAGCCGCTCTTGACCGTGAGCACGGCTGTCATGACAGTTTTGACTCTGCAGAGTTTGCACCACTGTACCCACATGTAGTGATTTCATCCCCCGTTGCCGGGTGGACTAAAAGAACCTCCATTATGCCAGTGGCTACGAACCACATTCACACTTCCCAGGTGTGTAGCCAGGAGATCACTACGAAGCCTTTACAAAGGGATTCCCGACGAGCGTGGGCCCACTGAGGTTTCACCCCTAACAGCATACAAGAGGCTCCAACCCCGTTGCAGTGGCCCCCTCTTGAGCCTTGCGGTTCATATGGTAGTCCAGATGACACCTACTCCCCGCACCATCCAACACACCCATACTACGCCGGGGATACACCTAATTAATTGGCCAAGCTGCCCCATCTCAGCATGTGGTTGGCACGGTAAAGCCAGGTTACATGCTCCATGAACCGGTACTTAGGATCCAGGCAAGTACTAAACACAAACCCGAGTCTTGTGCACCCAGCACACAACCAAAACATCCAACTTGCCTTGATCCCTACCTCTACATAACTGTCAATATCTCATTCAAGAGTATGGTAAAATAAACTGATGATCTCATATCCCAAATATCCCATTCTAAGCATGGCTAAGCATATGCATAATAATAAATGACATGATAAAATAAATCCCAACCCAAGATACAAGGAAACAAGGTAATGCAATTCTAGGGAAACTTCCTAGCATGGGTTTCATATTTCAATTGACAATGCAAATAACTCTAGCTACACATCCTAACATAGGATCAAAGTGGTCAAGGACACTTGCCTCCTTCCTGCTGCTCTTGAAATGGGTAGTCCTGATCTTGGAAAGGAATAACTTGCTCTTGAGCAGGTTCTACATCATACCATCACACATAGCAAAAGAAAAACAACAATCCATAAGACATAGTTCACACTTCCACTTCATACAAACCACACATTCATATTTATGAAAGTCATTCATCATTATATGTGTTGTGGTTACTCTATGTGTGTTGATTTGTGGCTTGCATGCACTTTTAATCATGTGTATATGATTCTTACTTTTGTGTTCACATTTATACTTACATACTATATATATGAGTTTCCAATTTAAATAAATTCCTTATATTTAATTACTACACCTTTTAGCTACCAAGTATGCATGAAATGTATTTTCCTTCTCCATATGTGTCTTCAGAATTTCTACCAACCCTAAACTGAATTCTTTGGATTTTAGAAACTCCATTTATCATTTACTAGTTGCTATATTTTCAGATTTATTTCCTGTGCCTAAATGTGAACTTTATTATGAAAATAACAAGACACATCATCTAAACAGAATAGGTTCTGATCTAAAATATTTACTAATATATTTTTGACCTTTCCCTCTGATGTAAACTATTTTACAATTATTTTCCCTATTTTCCAGAACTATTCTTTACTTAAAAATGTGTCCCTAAATGTGAATAATAAATTAAACAGATTCATTTCAGCCCAAAACATATTTTTATCTCACTCCAAAGTTTTCTAAATACTGAGAAAGTTTTTAATTTAATTTTGACAATATGTTTGTCCCACTTTTTAAATTTTAAATACTAGCCACATATTCAATTTTCCTAAATTAAATATTAAACAGGGCTAAAAAAATAAACTCACCCCACTACAGGGTCTATAATATTATTTTAACAATTTTCAGGGGTCTAGCTATACATAACAGAGGAGTTTTTCCTAATTTTTATTAAGTCCAGGGGCTAAAACTGATTTTTAAATGAATTTACATGATTTTCTGAAGTTCCAGGGGCTAGATCAGAAGTTTCCGGGGCTAGCTCTTATTTCCCGAGAACCCCAGGGGGTAGCACGTAAGATTTCCAGTCTTTATAACGTGGGGCTGACGTGGACCGTCCGATTTAAAACAGACGGCTGAGATTATAACATCGAACCGGTACGCGGGGATTTAAACCCTACCGTGCAATTTAAAATAAACGACGCACAAGCGGCCACGTCGCTCTGATCGAGCGCGGGCGGCGCTGCCCGGCGGCGCACGGCGGCGGGAAGCGGTGATCTCGCCGGAGACTTTTGGATCTTCGAGAATTCTTCCTAGAACGGTGATCTTATGGCATAGATCGGTAGAGGGGAGGTCGGGGATCTCACCTCGGGGGTTTTCTCGAGCTCGGAGGTCCTGGAAGGCGGTCGGCGACGAGGTCCGAAGTGAAACCACAGCGAGGCTCGTCGGCGCTGTGTTTGAACCGCAAGTCACCGAGTTTTCTGCACCTGCAGGGTTCCCCGGAGGCGGTGGATCAAGACCAGCGAGTTAGATCGGAATTTCCGAGCTTAGATCGGCTAGAATTCACCGGAGAAGGCTCGGGTTCTCACCGGAGTAAAAACTTTTTAGACGGGGGAGGGCGGCGGGGTGGTTTAGATCGAGTTTGCGTCGCCTATGAATGGAATTCGGCGGGGACGCGCAGGAATCCGGGTCGGTTTTGATCCGGGGTGAGAGAATCCCGGCGCGGGCGCGAGGTAGAAGAAGGGCTGGCGGGCCCCGCCTGTCAGTGGGAGGAAGAGGCGCGCGCGCTGCGGGCTGGCGCGGGGGGGGGGGGGGGGGGGGGGGGGGAGGGTGGTTGGGCTGGCTGGTGGGTTTCGGCCCACTGGCCGGTTTTTTTCTGTTTTCTTTTTTTCTTTTTCTATTTCTTTTCTGTTTTGAGTTTAATTTGAATTCCAGTTTGAATTTGAATTTTTGCAAAACATGCAACATGTCCAAAAAATTTTAAATTCCCCTCTTAACATGATTTAAGGTCTTAACAAGATTTTTGGGGTGTTACAGCTCTACCCCCCTTAAAAGAAATCTCGTCGTCGAGATTGGTGGTTCTAAGAAAACAGTTCCGGAAATTGTGCCTTGAGCTCATCCTCCCGCTCCCAGGTGGCTTCCTCTTCTGAGTGATGCTTCCACCGCACCTTGCATATCCGGATTCTTTTATTTCTGGTGAGGCGTTCCATTGTCTCCAGAATCTTGTATGGTTGCTCGGCATAAGACAAATCCTCAGCTACGTCCACTTCATTTATGGGTAACACCACTTCAGGCGTCCTCAGGCATTTCTTGAGTTGTGACACATGGAATACATCGTGCACATCCGATAGACGAGCTGGTAACTCTAGTTGATACGCCACTTCGACTTTCCTTTCCAAAACTTGAAAGGGTCCGATGTATCGAGGTGACAACTTCCCTTTCACCTTGAACCGACGAAGTCCTCTGATAGGGGACACCTTGAGATAGACATAGTCTCCCACGTTGAAAACGAGCTCTCTTCTTCTTACATCGGCATAGCTCTTTTGGCGTGTCTGTGCTATCCTCAAATTGTTGCGAATTTCCCTCACCTTCGCCTCGGCTTCTTGTAGTACTTCTGGACCAAACACTTTACTTTCCCCCGTTTGGTTCCAAAATAGGGGAGTTCTGCACTTCCTCCCGTACAAGGCTTCAAACGGTGACATCTTCATACTAGCTTGATAGCTGTTGTTATAGGAAAACTCCGCATACGGTAAGTTCTTGTCCCAACTCCTATTGTTTTTGAGTGCACATGCCCTCATCATATCTTCAAGGATCTGATTGGTTCTCTCCGTCTGCCCGTCAGTTTGGGGATGATAGGCAGAGCTGAAATTTAGATGGGTTCCCATGGTTTCATGCAACTTCTGCCAAAATCTCGAGGTGAACTGTGTCCCTGGGTCTGACACTATCTTCTTTGGCACTCCATGGTAACACACGATCCTTGACATGTATAACTCTGCCAATTTGGATCCACTGTAGCTTTCCTTTACGGGGATGAAGTGAGCTACCTTGGTTAGCCTATCAATGATGGCCCATATCGAATCATACCCTGATTGGGTCCTAGGCAATCCCACGATGAAATCCATGCTAATTTCTTCCCATTTCCATTCAGGCACTTTGAGTGGTTGCAATAATCCCGCGGGTCGTTGATGTTCTGCTTTCACCAACTGACATGTGTCACATAGGGCAATATGTTCCGCGACATCGCGCTTCATGCCATACCACCAATACCTGCTCTTGAGGTCCTGGTACATCTTCGTACTCCCAGGATGAATGGAACAGTCAGAATCGTGAGCCTCCTTCAAAATCAATTCACGGATCTCCTTTACTTCTGGCACACAGATTCTTTTCCCGTGCCACACTGTTCCTTGTTCATCCTCTCTAAAACCAGGAGCTTTATTTTCCTTGATGAGTTGCCTGATCTCTCGTATCTTCTCGTCATTCTTTTGACCCTCACATATGTCTCGCTCGAGTGTGGAATCCACTTCCATGGCGATGGCTTCACCACTATTTACCAGGCACAGATTAAGCCTTATAACCTCGTCCTTCAACTCTGCAGGCATGTCCTTCAAGCTCAACTTATTGACCTGCACTTTCTGACTTAAAGCATCGGCCACGACGTTTGCTTTCCCAGGATGATAGTTGATGCCTACATCAAAGTCATTGATTAGCTCTAACCATCTCCTTTGTCTGAGGTTGAGGTCTGGCTGTGTGAATATGTACTTCAAACTCTTATGATCCGTATATATCTCGGTCCTCTTCCCCATCAAATAGTGCCGCCAAATTTTCAACGCGTGTACCACTGCGGCTAGTTCTAGGTCATGTGTACGATAGTTCTTCTCGTGCTTCCGAAGCTGCCGGGATGCATAAGCCACGACATGCCCTTCTTGCATAAGAACACATCCCAACCCGTTTCCAGAGGCATCGCAGTACACCGTAAAGTTCTTCTGCATATCTGGCATAACGAGCACTGGGGCTGTTGTCAATCTTTCCTTTAACTCCTGAAAACTCGTCTCGCACTGCGGCGTCCATGTGAATGTGATTCCCTTCTCCAACAGTTTGGTGAGAGGTCTCGAGATCTTGGAGAATCCCTCAATAGACCGTCGATAGTATCCAGCCAATCCCAAGAAGCTTCGAACTTCCCCGACATTTTCAGGGGTCTTCCACTTCTGTATATCCTCGATTTTGGCAGGATCCACGGAGATTCCTCCCTCCGAGATTATATATCCTAAGAAGGGAACTCTCTTCAGCCAAAACTCACACTTACTCAACTTGGCATATAGTTGGTGTTCTCTTAGCCTCTGCAACACCAACCTTAGATGTTTCTCATGTTCTTCTTCATATTTGGAGAAGACGAGAATGTCATCTATGAAAACCACCACAAATTTGTCCAGATATTCCATGAATACCTTGTTCATGAGATACATGAAGTATGCCGGGGCATTAGTTAGCCCGAAAGGCATGACAGTGTATTCATACAGTCCGTACCGAGATACGAAAGCTGTCTTGGGAATATCAGATTGCCTTATCTTGAGTTGGTGGTATCCCGACCTGAGATCAATTTTCGAGAACACACAAGCTCCCCTCAACTGATCAAACAAGTCTTCAATGCGGGGTAATGGGTACTTGTTCTTGATGGTTACCTCATCCAAGGCACGGTAATCCACGCATAACCTTTGGGTTCCATCCTTCTTGGGCACAAATATCACCGGAGCTCCCCATGGTGAGGAACTAGGGCGAATATACCCCTTCTCCGTCAATTCTCTCAAATGATCCTTGAGTTCTTCTAGCTGCTTGGAGTCCATCCGATAAGGTCTTTTGTAAATCGGGGCTGTTCCAGGTACTAGCTCAATTGCAAATTCCACTTCACGATCGGGAGGCATACCTGGCAAATCCTCCGGAAAAACATCTGGATATTCCCTGATGGTCCTGATTTCCTCAACTTTCACCTCAACTTGATTTAATTTAATGTCCCTCCTAGGCTCGTGTATTGTTATGAACTTTACTCTTGTGCCACTAGGGTGAGTTAGTTCCACCGTTCTGGTCGAACAATGAATGATTCCTTTATGTTTGGTCAACCAATCCATACCCAAAATAATATCTATCCCTTGTGAATCTATCACTATAAGGTTAGCAGTAAATACTACCCCATTAATGTCTAGGTTCACTTTGGGACACACTTGTCTTGTCCTTATTTCTCCACCTGGAGAGTTTACTGCTAGCATATAGTTCATTTGTGTTGTTGCTAGATCATGCTTCTCAACAAACCCTTGAGCAATGAACGAGTGGGTAGCACCAGAATCAAACAGCAGGGTTGCAAGGTGTAAATTGGCAGGAAACTTACCAACTACCACGTCAGGTGCCTCTTGCGCTTCCTCCATAGTGACGTGGTTCACCCGTCCCCGCATCACATTCTGCTGTTGTGTCTGCGCGGGCTTCTTCTTTGGGCACTTATGGGCGTAGTGCCCCACTTCACCGCAGCTAAAACATTGCACCCCAACCTTAGGTGCCTGGCCTTTGTTGTCTTGGGGTTGGTTTGGAGGTCCCTGTACTGCTGGTCGAGGTGGATATGCGGGGCGAGGCTGCTGTACAAACTGACATTGTGGCTGTGCTGGTGCTGCGGGAGGCCTGTAGTTCGGGTTGTACCCTCTTGGTGCTGAGTAGGGTACCGCAGCACGGTTCGTCTGCCCTGCAGGTTGCTGCATCAGACATGGGTGGGTGTTGCTCCCTGAGGCTTGATGTGACCACCCGGCCTTCCTCTTATTCTCATTTTCCAAGGCCTTTAGCTTCCTTTCTACCACAAACGCTGTGTCCACCATCTTTTGGAAGCTTTCATACTCATTTGAGGACATTGCACACTGCATTTCTGCGGTAAGTCCTTCCACGAAACAATCTTGTTTCTGCTCATCAGTCTCTATGTCGCGTGGGGCATAACGGGATAGTTGAGTAAATTTAGTGAGGTATTCGCTCACTGTCATGTTTCCCTGCTGCAGTCCCAAAAACTCCTTCCTCTTGTTTTTGAGTTCACCTCTTGGGATGTAATAGTTGCGGAAGCCATGCTTGAACTCTTCCCAAGTGATGTTCTCAGGGTCATGATGGGCAGCCACGTAGGCGGTCCACCAATCAGCAGCAGGTCCATGCAATTGATGAGAGGCAAACAACACCCTCTCATGCCCTTGGCACTGTATGATCCTCATCTTGCTCTCAATGGTCTTAAGCCAATCATCTGCCTCCAGAGGTTCAGCAGCACTTGCAAACTTCGGAGGTTGAGTTCCTAGAAACTCACTCAACCTTGGTTGGCGTGGTGCAGATTGTGGAGGTGGAACTTGATGCAAGTTGGCCACCACTTGAGTCAAGTTCTGGATGAGCTGATTCTGATTCTCCAGCATTTGGTGGAGGGGATCAATTCCTTCACGGCGACCACCCCGGTCCTGGCCTCAAAAAAGATGAGGGTTGCATGCCTCATCGTTGTTGTTGGCGGGGTTGGCAGCACGTCCTTTTCCTCTTCTGACCATCTGGCAGAATCAACCAATGTTAATTTGAAAGCATTTAGTATCATCTTACTACTTTCATTTGTTTGTACTTCGAAGTGTTGAGGCTTTGTTATACATTTCTGAGGGTTCATTTCTCACACCAAAAATAAATGCAATATTATTTCATGTGGGTTCACACACCGAAGCAAAACAATCTAAAGACGAGGCTGTGGACAATTGCTCATGGCTTCCACAACTCACGTCACACACCAAGCATTAACACACCATTAACTTAACGTAACGACTCGACTATTCGACATCTTGCTAACTAAGGGAAAGACTCTACACTACTCGTTTTCTTGAGCTGGCTCCTCGGGATCTTCCTCATCATTTCGGCTGCCTTCTGACTCTGCTTTGGGTGGGGAGGCTGCTGGTGGAGAAGTGCGACGACGCCTGATCGCTCGGCGATCCGGGGAGTCAGGAGTCCATGTATCATTCACGGTGACACACAGTTCATTCCCATCTCCTCTTTCTCTCGCCCTTAAGCAGGCTCGCAGCAATGCCTCCGTTTCCTTCAGGGTGTCCCGGACATCCTGAAGCTCTTGCTGACACTCCTGCAGTCGAGTGTTGAGCATAGCAGCATCCTCCAAGCACAAGTCCATGTGCTCATGGGAAGTCCCTTGCTGCACTGGCGGGTACTTGTATTCAGTGGTACCACTCTCATGCTGGAGGACATACATGTACCCAGTCCTGTCCAGGTGGCGACGATAGATGTGACTCTGGCAGGTGATGGCCTCCCAGGTGACATCCTTCTCCGCATCGACCTGTGTCGCTCTACAAGCTGGAGAGCGGTGGATCTTGAGCAGCCGATTTTCGTGTATAATCCTGATTTCTGAACTCCATTCTTCCCTCTTCTCACGGATGGTCCTAGTGGAGTTATAGTGGATGATTAGCTTGCCCGTATTGCCAGCGGCTTCGAGCATACGTCAAAGACGGCGCAACAAGCCTCCTACTGCCAATCCGTAGGAAAGGTACATCACCGGACGGCTCTCCTCTCTTTCGGCAAGGGCAGCTACGGGAACTCTCCCTCCTGTGGACTTGCGAGCGGTGCGAATCATGCGAACCATCTAAAACAGAAAACATTTAAACTTAGGTTAGATAAACTTTTAAACCAAAAATCCTGTTTTGAATGAAAGTTGGGGTAAGATGAAGAAAGTGACTCATTAAATAACACTTTTCAACACACACCTTGTAAAATAGTTTTTAAGAAAATAGGGCCCTTAAATACGTCCATTTCTACCTAGGTCCACGTTCCTACGGGCAACCTTGGCTCTTATACCACTTCTGTCACACCCGGTTTCTCCGAAGAACAACCGAGTGAATATCACATGTATGCCAGGATCATTTTCTCATACATGTGATGACAAATAGTGAAGCATCATTTATTACAAGCCAGGTGTCGAATATAAATAAGTCTTACATAGCATATGTCTCGATGGACGATAATAAGTTCATAACAAGTAAATAAAATAGCAGCGGAATATTATTCTTGTGGGCTCCGTTACAGGCGTTGCCCGGGGGTCTCCATGAACCTAGAAACCTTCTTCTGGTCCAAAGTCTTGGTCATTATACACCACCTCATTATCTTGACCTGAGCAGCAATATAAACCAACAAAATATGCAAGGTTGAGTACTGATGGTACTCAACAAGTGTGGGAAAGTTATGTCATTCATGGCTAGAACAAGGAGAGGTTGAACTCCTGGTTAAAGCACTACGCAATTAATACATATCACCTTAGCTTATTAAGCACCTACATTACTACACAGGTGAAATGGTCCAAATCTCCCATCCCATCATCATAATCCAATAACCATAACATCATTTCCAATGTTAAGCTCCCCGCTTAGCATCACAACTTCCAAAACCATCAATCCTCTAATCATGAATAAGTCCAAGCCGCTCTTGACCGTGAGCACGGCTGTCATGACAGTTTTGACTCTGCAGATTTTGCACCACTGTACCCACATGTAGTGATTTCATCCCCCGTTGCCGGGTGGACTAAAATAACCTCCATTATGCCAGTGGCTACGAACCACATTCACACTTCCCAGGTGTGTAGCCAGGAGATCACTACGAAGCCTTTACAAAGGGATTCCCGACGAGCGTGGGCCCACTGAGGTTTCACCCCTAACAGCATACAAGAGGCTCCAACCCCTCTGCAGTGGCCTCCTCTTGAGCCTTGCGGTTCATATGGTAGTCCAGCTGACACCTACTCCCCGCACCATCCAACACACCCATACTACGCCGGGGATACACCTAATTAATTGGCCAAGCTGCCCCATCTCAGCATGTGGTTGGCACGGTAAAGCCAGGTTACATGCTCCATGAACCGGTCCTTAGGATCCAGGCAAGTACTAAACACAAACCCGAGTCTCGTGCACCCAGCACACAACCAAAACATCCAACTTGCCTTGATCCCTACCTCTACATAACTCTCAATATCTAATTCAAGAGTATGGTAAAATAAACTGATGATCTCATATCCCAAATATCCCATTCTAAGCATGGCTAAGCATATGCATAATAATAAATGACATGATAAATTAAATCCCAACCCAAGCTACAAGGAAACAAGGTAATGCAATTCTAGGGAAACTTCCTAGCATGGGTTTCATATTTCAATTGACAATGCAAATAACTCTAGCTACACATCCTAACATAGGATCAAAGTGGTCAAGGACACTTGCCTCCTTCCTGCTGCTCTTGAAATGGGTAGTCCTGATCTTGGAAAAGAATAACTTGCTCTTGAGCAGGTTCTACATCATACCGTCACACATAGCAAAAGAAAAACAACAATCCATAAGACATAGTTCACACTTCCACTTCATACAAACCAGACATTCATATTTATGAAAGTCATTCATCATTATATGTGTTGTGGTTACTCTATGTGTGTTGATTTGTGGCTTGCATGCACTTTTAATCATGTGTATATGATTCTTACTTTTGTGTTCACATTTATACTTACATACTATATATATGAGTTTCCAATTTAAATAAATTCCTTATATTTAATTACTAAACCTTTTAGCTACCAAGTATGCATGAAATGTATTTTCCTTCTCCATATGTGTCTTCCGAATTTCTACCAACCCTAAACTGAATTCTTTGGATTTTAGAAACTCCATTTATCATTTACTAGTTGCTATATTTTCAGATTTATTTCCTGTGCCTAAATGTGAACTTTATTATGAAAATAACAAGACACATCATCTAAACAGAATAGGTTCTGATCTAAAATATTTACTAATATATTTTTGACCTTTCCCTCTGATGTAAACTATTTTACAATTATTTTCCCTATTTTCCAGAACTATTCTTTACTTAAAAATGTGTCCCTAAATGTGAATAATAAATTAAACAGATTCATTTCAGCCCAAAACATATTTTTATCTCACTCCAAAGTTTTCTAAATACTGAGAAAGTTTTTAATTTAATTTTGACAATATGTTTGTCCCACTTTTTAAATTTTAAATACTAGCCACATATTCAATTTTCCTAAATTAAATATTAAACAGGGCTAAAAAAATAAACTCACCCCACTACAGGGTCTATAATATTATTTTAACAATTTTCAGGGGTCTAGCTATACATAACAGAGGAGTTTTTCCTAATTTTTATTAAGTCCAGGGGCTAAAACTGATTTTTAAATGAATTTACATGATTTTCTGAAGATCCAGGGGCTAGATCAGAAGTTTCCGGGGCTAGCTCTTATTTTCTGTGAACCCCAGGGGGTAGCACGTAAGATTTCTAGTCTTTATAACGTGGGGCCGACGTGGACCGTCCGATTTAAAACAGACGGCTGAGATTATAACATCGAACCGGTACGCGGGGATTTAAACCCTACCGTGCGATTTAAAATAAAGGGCGCACAAGCGGCCACGTCGCTCTGATCGAGCGTGGGCGGCGCTGCCCGGCGGCGCACGGCGGCGGGAAGCGGTGATCTCGCCGGAGACTTTCGGATCTTCGAGAATTCTTCCTAGAACGGTGATCTTATGGCATAGATCGGTAGAGGGGAGGTCGGGGATCTCACCTCGGGGGTTTTCTCGAGCTCGGAGGTCCTGGAAGGCGGTCGGCGACGAGGTCCGAAGTGAAACCATGGCGAGGCTCGTGGAGGGTTCCCCGGAGGCGGTGGATCAAGACCAGCGAGTTAGATCGGAATTTCCGAGCTTAGATCGGCTAGAATTCGCCGGAGAAGGCTCGGGTTCTCACCGGAGTAAAAACGGAGGATCGCGTGGAAAAAATAGAACGAGGTCGGGGTTTTTATAGACGGGAGAGGGCGGCGGGGTGGTTTAGATCGAGTTTGCGTCGCCTACGAACGGAATTCGGCGGGGACGCGCAGGAATCCAGGTCAGTTTTGATCCGGGGTGAGAGAATCCCGGCGCGGGCGCAAGGTAGAAGAAGGGCTGGCGGGCCCCGCCTGTCAGTGGGAGGAAGAGGCGCGCGCGGCTGCGGGCTGGCGCGGGGGGGCTGGTTGGGCCGGCTGGTGGGTTTTGGCCCACTGGCAGGTTTTTTTCTGTTTTCTTTTTTTCTTTTTCTATTTCTTTTCTGTTTTGAGTTTAATTTGAATTCCAGTTTGAATTTGAATTTTTGCAAAACATGCAACATGTCCAAAAATTTTTAAATTCCCCTCTTAACATGATTTAAGGTCTTAACAAGATTTTTGGGGTGTTACAGGTGGCATATATTTCCATTGTGTGGGGACGGATAAGTCAAACATGTTGGTTGCTAATTAGGTCCTATGGGGCCTCCCGGGACCTGAGTTCGTAAGTTTTCCCTACTTTCCCAGTTTCGACGAGATGGCCTTCCACGTGCAAAAACATCCAGTTGCACAATTCAATTGTGTATTCCATCAAGGTCCCGGGGCCCAAGTTCATGAGTTTTTCTGAACTTTCCAATTATGATCCAGATGGTCATCCGCGCATGCAAAACCATCAACTTGCACCATTCAAACGTGTATTCTGTCAAGGTCCCGTCTGGCCGCCCGGGACCCGAGTTCGTGAGTTTTCCCTGCTTCCCTGATTTTCCCAATTTCGACCCAAATGGCCATCCGCGCATGCAAAACCATCAAGTTGCACCATCCGGACGTGTATTCCGTTAAGGTTTCGCCTGGCCGCCCGGGACCCGAGTTCGTGAGTTTGACTGACTTTCCCGATTTGACCCAGATGGCCATCTGTGCATGCAAAACCTTTCAGTTGCATCATCGAAACGTGTCTTCCGTCAACGTCCAGTCAGGCGTCCCGGGACCCGATTTCATGAGGTTTTTCGACTTTCCCAATTTTGACCCAGATGGCCATCCGCGCATGCAAGACCATCAAGTTGCACCGCCCGGATGTGTATTCGTTCAAGGCCCTGTCCGGCCATCCGAGACCCGAGTTCGTGAGTTTTACCGACTTTCTCAACTTTCTCAATTTTGACCCAGATGGTCATCCACACATGCAAAACCATCAAGTTGCACCATCCGAACGTGTATACCATCAAGGTCCCATCCGGCCTCCCAGGACCCGAGTTCGTGAGTTTTACCGACTTTCTCGATTTCGACCCAAATGTCCATCCACGCATGCAAAACCATCAATTTGCACCGTCCGGACGAGTATTCCGTCAAGGTTCCGTCCGACCTCCCGGGACCCGAGTTCGTAAGTTACTGTCTTTCCCGATTTTAACCCAGATGGCCATCCGTACATGCAAAATCATCAAGTTTGACCGTTCGATCGTATATTGCATCAAGGTCCCGTCTGGCCTCCCAAGATCCGAGTTCGTGAGTTTTACCGACTTTCCAGACTATCTGATTTTGACCCAGATGGCCTTACGCGCATGCATAACCATTAAGTCGCACAGTCCGGACGTGTATGACGTCAAGGTCCTATCCGGCCGCTCGGGTCCCGAGTTTGTGAGTTTTTCCGAATTTCTCGATTTTGACCCAGATGGCCATCTGCGCATGCAAAACCATTAAAATGCACCATCCGGACGTGTATTCCATCAAGGTCCCGTCCAGTCGCCTGGGACCTGAGTTCGTGAGTTATACCAACTTTCACAACTTTCTCGATTTCGACCGAGATGTCCATTCGCGCATGCAAAACCATCAAGTTGCACCAACCGGGCGTGTATTCCATCGAGGTCCCGTCTGGCTGCCCGGGACCCGAGTTTGTGAGTTCTCCCAACTTTTTGATTTCTACCAAGATGGCCATTTGCGCATGCAAAACCATCAAGTTTCACCTTCCGGACATGAACCGAGTTTGTGAGTCTTGCTGACTTTCCCAATTTTGACCCCGATGGCCATGCGCGCATGAAAAACCATCAAGTTTGACCCTTCGGTCGTGTATTCCGTCAAGGTCCTGTCCGACCTCCCATGACCCGAGTTCGTGAGTTTTACCGACTTTCCTGACTTTTATAATTACGACCCGGATAACCATCCACGCATGCAAAACTATCAAGTTGCAACATCTAGACGTGTATTCCCTCAAGGTCCCGTCCGGCCGCCCGGGATTTGAGGTTGTCGGTTTTCCCTACTTTCCCGACTTTCCCAATTTCGACTCAGAGGGCCATCCGCACATACAAAGCCATCCAGTTGCACCATTCGATTGTGTATTCCATCAAGGTCCCTCCGGCGTTTCGGGGCCCAAGTTCATGAGTTTTTCCAAACTTTTCAATTTTGACCCAGATGGCCATCCGCGCATGCAAAACTATCAAGTTGCACCATCCGAACGAGTATTCCGTCAAGGTCCCGTCTGAACCATTTGATTGTGTATTCCATCAAGGTCCCTCTAGCGTCTCGGGGCCCAAGTTCATGATTTTTTCCGAACTTTTTAATTTTGACCCAGATGGCCATCTACGCATGCAAAACCATCAAGTTGCACAGTCCGAACGAGTATTCCGTCAAGGTGCCATCCGGCCGCCTGGGACCCGAGTTCGTGAGTTTTCCCTACTTTCCCGACTTTCCCATTTTTGACATAGATGGCCATCCGCGCATGCAAAACCATCAAGTTGCACCATACGGACGTGTATTTTGTCAAGGTCCCGTCTAGCCACCCGGGACTCGAGTTCATGAGTTTTCTTGACTTTCCCAATTTCAACCCAGATGGTCATCCGCGGATGCGAAACCATCAAGTTGCACCGTCCAAACGTGGATTCCGTTAAGATCCTATCCAATCGCACGGGACCCGAGTTCGTGAGTTTTACCGACTTTCCTGATTTTGACCCAGATGGCCATCCGTGCATGCGAAACCTTCCAATTGCACCATCGAAACGTGTATTCCGTCAAGGTCCAGTCAGGCGTCCCGCGACCCTAGTTCATGAGTTTTTTCGACTTTCTTTATTTTGACCCAGATGGCCATCCGCACATGCAAAACCATCAAGTTGCACCGACCGAACATGTATTCCGTCAAGTCCCCATCCGAGACCCGAGTTCGTGAGTTTTATCGACTTTCTCAACTTTCTCGATTTCAACCCAGATGGTCTTTCGCGCATGCAAAATCATCAAGTTGCACCGTCCGAATGTGTATGGTTTCAAGGTCCTAACTGGCCGCTCGGGACCCGGGTTTGTGAGTTTTCTCAAATTTCCCAATTTCGACCCAGATGGCTATCCATGCATGAAAAACCATCAAGTTTGATCATTCGTTCGTGTATTCCACCAAGGTCCCGTCCGGCCTCTATGGACCCGAGTTCGTAAGTTTTACCGACTTTCCTGACTTTTTTTATTTTGACCAAGATGGCCATCCGCGCATGCAAAACCATCAAGTTGCACCATTCGAATGTGTATTCTGTCAAGGTCCCGTCCGGCAGCCCGGGACCCGAGTTCGTGAGTTTTACCGACTTTACCGATGATGAGGATATTCCTACCACAGTTACACCCATAGCCCCTGCTACCACACATATGAGACCAATTACTAGAGCTCGCGTACGCCAGTTAAATTATTAGTTACTTTCGTTTCTTGCTATGTTTCTAATGTTCATGAGAATATGATGTTGCCTAAATTTGATACATTTGTGTTGCTTACAAATGAAGGGCCTAGCATGGACGGGAGGAATGAACATGAGAGCATCATCAAGCAGGGAGATGAAGGTGCGCGAGAAGGGAACCAGAACGGAGTTTCTAGTGGAGTTTTCAGCACTTTGAAGCCACCATGATGACATACAAGGACATGGACGAAATGTACAAGCTGATGGACCAGAATAAAGTCAAGTGGATGAATATGGTATTGTGCACCAAATCTTAAGGCTGGGCCATGTAATAAAGAGAGATTTAGACAAATAAGGAAAGGAATAAGGGAAATCTCATCCAACCTTTGCTGCTGGATAAAATTTCCCTCTTTCTCCCCCCCCATTGAAAGATACATGTGCTATAATAAGGAAAGAAATAGAGGAAATCATATTCTGCCTTGCTGCTGGATGGATTTTCCTCTTTCTTTCCCTATTAAAAGGTAGTCTATCTCAGAAAAAAGGAAGGGAATAAGTGAGATCACGTCCTACCTTTGTTGCTGGACGAATTTCCCTCTTCCCTCCCCTATTTAAATAGGCCAAAAGCTCATTGAGAGGGCGGGTTTTGTTTAGATTAAAGTTTGCCATAGTTGCAACTCGCGTACCTCGTTTGTGTCCAACGACCAGGCCAGGACGTTTCAGAATGCCACTTTTATCAATAAAGGTTTCTTCTTAAATTCGCAATATCCAGATTGCAATCCCAGTTTCTTGCTTGTTCTTCGTTTGCCTGCAGGAAATAGATCCTCGTGGTCAGGTTGATCGTGGTCCGGCGTGGTCAATAACCTCTTGGAGTTGGTTTAGCGACTGCTAAGGCGCGACGTCCTCACACGTTCGTAGTTGGATCGTCAAAGTCTACTCCACAAAAAATGATAGTTACCATCTCATTGAAAGACGGGACACCTTCGTCTCTATCAAGTGGTATCAGATTTCCAAGTTGCTCGGTGAGATTTTACCAGATTTTCATAGTCTAGATCACATCTATTCCTTCATGCCTACAGCCCACGAAAAAGCCAAAAAAATTAGGGTTATATCATCATATCCGAGCCAATCTGTGCCTTTCGCAATTTTCTTTTTAGTTTTTTTTGCTTTGTTGAATAGTCGGTTGCATCATCGTGTCAAGTTGCTGGTCTTAGTGTTTAGTCCTTTATAGTTTCGAGTTCCAGTCACGTTTGATCTGCATAAATAAACACCATCATCACCACCATCACGAAATTAGAGAGATATTCACTTTATATATTGCATCTCCAAAAGAGCAAATGATCAAATCAGATCTGATTTTGAGTATCTTTTCGGTTTTGGAAGAAAAAGTTCCTAACTTCTTCATCCGTTGTCCATTTGGAAAGTGTAAGCACAATCTGGAAAGATTATCTCGCCATATTTCCAATGGATCCAACCTTGCCTGAAAATTATATCTGTGCGCATCGCAATCACCAAAGAGAGTTTAAGATCTCATGTGTGTGTTTTTCTTTAAGAAAGCAATATCTACAAGACCTGCAAGAAACCTGCAAAAATAAGTGCGTTATATGTGGTATTTGGTAGCTTATCATCTGATCCCTGTGTCATCTTTTAGAACAGTGGAACTTTGTAAGAAAAAAAAAGATAGAAAAGGAAGAAAGAAAGAAAAATAAAATAAGAGGAAAAGTACAAAAAAAGTGAGCTTCAGTTGCTGTAGTCTTTTGTGTTACTGGTGTGAATTCCTTTGTGTCTAGGCTCGAGTCTCTAGTATGGTCTAGCCTAGGACCAGCACAGTACCACCATTGAACATTTATTCAACTTTGCATCTCTGAATTGATTATTGCTGACATTTTTGCTACCATAACTTAAGCCTTCCCAGCTCCCCATACATCTACATCGTGCGTCTGACACCACCTGATAATCGCTTTATCCAATCTTTGAGAGTTTGACTACAACAGTTGCCGATCACCACCTGCTGGTTTGTAAGAACGGCGTAAGAATTTGTAATTCGCTTGACGGACTTGTGACTTTCCACCACATCACATCCTATTAGTAGTAAGTAGGACAGGACCATATTCTTGTGTGTTTCTATTTCTACTAACCATGACAGGATCACAAGTCGACGAGCTGGACTGGGAGAACATGACGAACAGGGAGCTACATGATAAACTTCAACAATGATGGGTGAACAGGTGCAAGACATGCTGAACAGATTTGGAGAGGCCATGGATAAGCTAGATGGCTTTGAGAAGACATTCGACACCAAGCTAGAGGTCATGTTTAATGAAGTGCTCGCGAGTCTACCACCAGCACCAGTTGCACGTGTCGCACCTCGGCAGCAACAACACTCAACAACATTGCCACCTTCCGAATGAAATGGGACGCACACAGCATGTGCCTCTCGACCAAGGCCAACATTCTGGTGCCGCCGCTACTGCTGCTGCTTCTGTGGATTCTGCTACTACTTTTGATCAGTACGATGACTCTGAGGGCGAGTACAAGGATGAGATTGCTCCACATCAGAACTACGTACAACATTCCGGTCGTCCGCACACCTACAATCAAAATGGTAGGGGTGTACCACCCCCTCATGTACGAGATAATGACCATATCCCTAAACTGAAATTGAATATTCCACCATTTGAGGGTAGATACATTCCTGATGTATATCTTACTTGGGAGTTAGAAACTGAACTACATTTTACATGGTTACAATATCCTAAGGATAGAAGGGTTGTTGCTGCTGTTTGTGAATTCACTAGTTTTGCTTCTGTTTGGTGGTCTAAACATTGTAGATTATATCGTAATAATATCCCAACTACTTAGGCTGTATTAAAAACTGCTATGCGTACTCGTTTGGTTCCACCATATTATCAACGTGAATTACTTCAAAATTACAGCGTTTAAGACAAGGAAAAAATATGTAGAGGATTATTATCAGGAATTACAAACTGGGTTGATTCGATGTGGTATTGTTGAGGATAATGAAGCTATGCTTGCACGGTTTTTTGGGTGGGCTAAACAGAGAAATTTGAACTATCTTAGAGTATAAGGAGTATAACAACATCACCTGTTTATTCCATTGTCACACCCGGTTTTACCGAAGAAACAACCAAGTGAATATCACATGTATGCCAGGATCATTTTCTCATACATGTGATGACAAATAGTGAAGCATCATTTATTACAAGCCAGGTGTCGTATATAAATAAGTCTTACATCGCAAATGTCTCAATGGACAATAATAAGTTCATCAAAAGTACATAAACTAGCAGCGGAATATTATTCTTGAGGGCTCCATCACAGGCGTTGCCTGGGGGTCTCCATGAACCTAGAAACCTTCTTCGGGTCCAAAGTCTTGGTCATTATACACCACCTCATTATCTTGACCTGAGCAGCAATATAAACCAACAAAATATGCAAGGTTGAGTACCAATGGTACTCAGCAAGTGTGGGAAAATTATATCATGCATGGCTAGAACAAGGAGAGGTTGAACTCATGGTTAAAGCACTACGCAATTAATTCCTATCACCTTAGCTTATTAAGCACCTACATTACTACACAAGTGAAATGGTCCCAATCTCCCATCCCATCATCATAATCCAATAACCATAACATCATTTACAATGTTAAGCTCCCCGCTTAACTTCCAAAACCATCCATCCTCTAATCATGAATAAGTCCAAGCCGCTCCTGACCGTGAGCACGGTTGTCATGACAGTTTTGACTCTGCAGAGTTTGTACCACTGTACCTACATGTAGTGATTTCATCCCCCGTTGCCGGGTGGACTAAAAGAACCTCCATTATGCCAGTGGCTACGAACCACATTCACACTTCCCAGGTGTGTAGCCAGGAGATCACTACGAAGCCTTTGCAAAGGGATTCCCGACGAGCGTGGACCCACTGAGGTTTCACCCCTAACAGCATACAAGAGGCTCCAACCCCGCTGCAGTGGCCCCCTCTTGAGCCTTGCGGTTCATATGGTAGTCCAGCTGACACCTATTCCCCGCACCATCCAACACACCCATAGTACGCCGGGGATACACCTAATTAATTGGCCAAGCTGCCCCATCTCAGCATGTGGTTGGCACTGTAAAGCCAGGTTACATGCTCCATGAACCGGTCCTTAGGATCCAGGCAAGTACTAAACGCAAACCCGAGTCTCGTGCACCCGGCACACAACCAAAACATCCAACATGCCTTGATCCCTACCTCTACATAACTCACAATACCTCATTCAAGAGTATGGTAAAATAAACTGATGATCTCATATCCCAAATATCCCATTCTAAGCATGGCTAAGCATATGCATAATATTAAATGACATGATAAAATAAATCCCAACCCAAGCTACAAGGAAAACAAGGTAATGCAATTCTAGGGAAACTTCCTATCATGGGTTCCATATTTAAATTGACAATGCAAATATTTCTAGCTACACATCCTAGCATAGGATCAAAGTGGTCAAGGACACTTGCCTCCTTCCTGCTGCTCTTGAAATGAGTAATCCTGATCTTGGAAAGGAATAACTTGCTCTTGAGCAGGTTCTACATCATACCATCACACATAGCAAAAGAAAAACAACAATCCATAAGACATAGTTCACACTTCCACTTCATATAAACCACACATTCACATTTATGAAAGTCATTCACCATTGTGTGTGTTGATTTGTGGATTGCATGCACTTTTAATCATATGTATATGACTCCTACTTTTGTGTTCACATTTATACTTACATACTATATATATGAGTTTCCAATTTAAATAAATTTCTTATATTCAATTACTACACCTTTTAACTACCAAATAAGCATGAAAGGTATTTTCCTTCTCCATATGTGTCTTCATAATTTCTACCAATCCTAAACTGAA
This sequence comes from Neostapfia colusana, assembly GCA_030760725.1. Taxonomy (NCBI): domain Eukaryota; kingdom Viridiplantae; phylum Streptophyta; class Magnoliopsida; order Poales; family Poaceae; genus Neostapfia; species Neostapfia colusana. The sequence goes on along the minus strand of JASWHV010000001.1, from coordinate 35,273,567 downwards.
CTCTTTGGATTTTAGAACTCCATTTATCATTTACTAGTTGCTATATTTTCAGATTTATTTCCTATGCCTAAATGTGAGCTTTATTATGAAAATAACAAAATACAACATCTAAACAGAATAGGTTCTGATCTAAAGTATTTACTAATATATTTTTGACCTTTACCTCTGATGTAAACTATTTTACAATTATTTCCCTATTTTCTAGAACAATCTTTTACATAAAAATGTGTCCCTAAATGTGAATAATAAATTAAACAGATTCATTTCAGCCCAAAATATATTTTATCTTACTCCAAAGTTTTCTAATTATGAGAAAGTTTTTAATTTAATTATGACAATATGTTTGTCCCACTTTTTAATTTTTAAACACTAGCCACATATTCAACTTCCTAAATTAAATACTAAACAGGGCTAAAAAGGTAAACTTATCCCACTACAGGGTCTATAATATTATTTTCAGAATTTCCATGGGTCTAGCTACACTTATCAGAGGAGTTTTTCCTAATTTTTATTAAGTCCAGGGGCTAAAACTGATTTTTAAATGAATTTACATGATTTTCTGAAGTTCCAGGGGCTAGATCAGAAGTTTCCGGGGCTAGCTCTTATTTCCCGAGAACCCCAGGGGGTAGCACGTAAGATTTCCAGTCTTTATAACGCGGGGCTGACGTGGACCGTCCGATTTTAAACCGACGGCCGAGATTATAACATCGAACTGGTACGCGGGGGTTTAAACCCTGCCGTGCGATTTAAAATAAACGGCGCACAAGCGGCCACGTCGCTCTGATCGAGCGCGGGCGGCGCTGCCGGCGGCGCACGGCGGCGGGAAGCGGCGATCTCGCCGGAGACTTTCGGATCTTCGAGAATTCTTCTTAGAACTGTGATTTTATGGCATAGATCGGTGGAGGGGAGGTCGGGGATCTCACCTCGGGGGTTTTCTTGAGCTCGGAGGTCCTGGAAGGTGATCGGCGACGAGGTCCGAGGCGAAACTACGGCGAAGCTCGTCGGCGCTGTGTTTACACCGCAAGTCACCGAGTTTTCTGCACCTGCAAGGTTCCCCGGAGGCGGTGGATCAAGACCAGCGAGTTAGATCAGAATTTCTGAGCTTAGATCAGCCAGAATTCGCCGGAGAAGTCTCGGTTCTCACCGGAGGAAAATCGGCCGATCGCGTGGGAAAAACAGAACGAGGCCGGGGTTTTTATAGACGGGGGAGGGCGGCGGGTTTGTTTAGATCGAGTGGGAGTCCTCCGGAACCAGAATTCGGCCGGAAATCCGGTCGGTGGCGATCGCGCGCGCGGGTGAACAGTCCGAGTTTCGGACGATCGGGGGTTAGTGATGACAGGTGGGTCCCACCTGTCTGAGAGAGAGAGCGCGGGCGCGCGGCTGCGGGATGGCGCGGGGCAGGGTGGACCGGCTGGTGGGTTTCGGCCCACTGGCCAGTTTTTTTTCTGTTTTCCTTTTTCTTTTTCTATTTCTTTTCTGATCTGAGTTTAATTTGAATTCCAGTTTGAATTTGAATTTTTGCAAAACATGCAACACGTTCAAAAAATTTTAAATCCCCCTCTTAACATGATTTAGGGTTTTGAATCAAAATTTTGGGGTGTTACAACTCTACCCCCCTTAAAAGAAATCTCGTCCTCGAGATTGGTGGTTGTAAGAAAACAATTCCGGAAATTGTGCCTTGAGCTCATCTTCCCGCTCCCAGGTCGCTTCCTCTTCTGAGTGATGCTTCCACTGCACCTTGCACATTCGGATTCTTTTATTTCTGGTGAGGCGTTCCATTGTCTCCAAAATCTTGTATGGTTGCTCGGCATAAGACAAATCCTCAGCTACGTCCACTTCATCCATGGGTAACACCTCTTCAGGCGTCCTCAGGCATTTCTTGAGTTGTGACACATGGAACACATCGTGCACATCCGATAGACGAGCCGGTAACTCTAGTTGATACGCCACTTCGCCTTTCCTTTCCAGAACTTGAAAGGGTCCGATGTATCGAGGTGACAACTTCCCTTTCACCTTGAACCGACGAAGTCCTCTGATAGGGGACACTTTGAGATAGACATAGTCTCCCACGTTGAAAACGAGCTCTCTTCTTCGTACATCGACATAGCTCTTTTGGCGTGTCTGTGCTATCCTCTAGTTATTGCGAATTTCCCTCACCTTCGCCTCGGCTTCTTGTAGTACTTCTGGACCAACCACTTTACTTTCCCCTGTTTGGTTCCAAAATAGGGGAGTTCTGCACTTTCTCCCGTACAAGGCTTCAAACGGTGACATCTTCATACTAGCTTGATAGCTGTTGTTATAGGAAAACTCCACATACGGTAAGTTTTTGTCCCAACTCCTATTGTTTTTGAGTGCACATGCCCTTAGCATATCTTCAAGGATCTGATTGGTTCTTTCTGTCTGCCCACCAGTTTGGGGATGATAGGCAGAACTAAAGTTCAGATGGGTTCCCATGGTTTCGTGCAACTTCTGCGAGAACCTTGAGGTGAACTGTGTCCCTTGATCCGACACAATCTTCTTTGGCACTCCATGGTAACACACGATCCTTGACATGTACAACTCTGCCAATTTGGATCCGATGTAGCTTTCCTTCACGGGGATGAAGTGAGCTACCTTGGTTAGCCTATCAATGATGACCCATATCGAATCGTATCCTGATTGGGTCCTAGGCAATCCCACGATGAAATCCATGCTGATTTCTTCCCATTTGCATTCAGGCACTTTGAGTGGTTGCAATAATCCCGCGGGTCGTTGATGTTCTGCTTTCACCAACTGACATGTGTCACACAGGGCAACATGCTCCACAACATCTCGCTTCGTGCCATACCACCAATACCTGCTCTTGAGGTCCTGGTACATCTTCGTACTCCCAGGATGAATGGAATAGTCAGAATCGTGAGCCTCCTTCAAAATCAATTCACGGATCTCCTTTACTTCAGGCACGCAGATTCTCTTCCCGTGCCACACCGTACCTTGTTCATCCTCTATGAAACTAGGAGCTTTATTTTCCTTGATGAGTTGCCTGATTTCTTGTATCTTTTCGTCGTTCTTTTGACCATTGCGTATGTCTTGCTCTAGTGTGGAGTCCACTTCCATGGCGATGGCTTCACCACTATTCACAAGGCATAGATTGAGCCTTATAACCTCATCCTTCAATTCTGCCGGCATGTCCTTCAAGCTCAACCTATTGACCTGCACTTTCCGACTTAAAGCATCGGCCACGACGTTTGCTTTCCCAGGATGATAGTTGATGTCCACATCAAAGTCATTGATTAGCTCTAACCATCTCCTTTGCCTGAGGTTGAGATCTGGCTGTGTGAATATGTACTTCAAACTCTTATGATCCGTATATATCTCTGTCCTCTTTCCCATCAAATAGTGTCACCAAATTTTCAACGCGTGTACCACTGCGGCTAGCTCTAGGTCATGTGTAGGATAGTTCTTCTCATGCTTCCGGAGCTGTCGGGATGCATAAGCCACGACATGCCCTTCTTGCATGAGAACACATCCCAACCCGTTTCCCGAGGCATCGCAGTACACCGTGAAGTTCTTCTGCATATCTGGCATAACCAACACTGGGGCTGTTGTCAATCTCTTCTTTAGCTCCTGAAAGCTCGTCTCACACTGTGGCATCCAGGTGAATGTGATTCCCTTCTCCAACAGTTTGGTGAGAGGTCTCGAGATCTTGGAGAATCCCTCAATAAACTGTCGATAGTATCCGGCCAATCCCAGGAAGCTTTGAACTTCCCCGACATTTTCAGGGGTCTTCCACTTCTGGATATCCTCGATTTTGGCGGGATCTACGGAGATTCCTCCCTCCGAGATTATATGTCCTAAGAAAGGAACTTTCTTCAGCCAAAACTCACACTTGCTCAACTTGGCATATAGTTGGTGTTCTCTTAGCCTCTGCAACACCAACCTTAGATGTTTCTCATGTTCTTCTTCATCTTTGGAGAAGACGAGAATGTCATCTATGAAAACCACCACAAATTTGTCCAGATATTCCATGAATACCTTGTTCATGAGATACATGAAGTATGCCGGGGCATTAGTTAGCCCGAAAGGCATGACAGTGTATTCATACAGTCCGTACCGAGATACGAAAGCTGTCTTGGGAATATCAGATTGCCTTATCTTGAGTTGGTGGTATCCCGACCTGAGATCAATTTTCGAGAACACACAAGCTCCCCTCAACTGATCAAACAAGTCTTCAATGCGAGGTAATGTTTACTTGTTCTTGATGGTTACCTCATTCAAAGCATGGTAATCCACGCACAACCTTTGGGTTCCGTCCTTCTTGGGCACAAATATCAACGGAGCTCCCCATGGTGAGGAACTAGGACGAATATACCCCTTCTCCGACAATTCTCTCAAATGATCCTTGAGTTCTTCCAGCTGCTTTGAGTCCATCCGATAAGGTCTTTTGTAAATCGGGGCTGTTCCAGGTACTAGCTCAATTGCAAATTCCACTTCACGATCGGGAGGCATACCTGGCAACTCCTCTGGAAAAACATCTGGATATTCCCTGATGGTCCTGATTTCCTCAACTTTCACCTCAACTTGATTTAATTTAATGTCCCTCCTAGGCTAGTGTATTGTTATGAACTTTACTCTCGTGCCACTAGGGTGAGTTAGTTCCACTGTTCTGGTCGAACAATGGATGATTCCTTTATGTTTGGTCAACCAATCCATACCCAAAATAATATCTATCCCTTGGGAATCTATCACTATGAGGTTGGCAGTAAATACCACCCCATTAATATCTAGGTTCACTTTGGGACACACTTGTCTTGTCCTTATTTTTCCACCTGGAGAGTTTACGGCTAGCATATGGTTCATTTGTGTTGTTGCTAGGTCATACTTCTTAACAAACCCATGAGTAATAAACGAGTGGGTGGCACCAGAATCAAATAACAGGGTTGCAAGGTGTAAATTGGAAGGAAACTTACCAACTACCACGTCGGGTGCATCTTGTGCTTCCTCCATAGTGACGTGGTTCACCCGTCCTCTCATTACATTCTGCTGTTGTGGCTGCGCGGGCTTCTTCTTTGGGCACTTATGGGCGTAGTGCCCCACTTCACCACAGCTAAAACATTGCACCCCAACCAGGGCTTGGCCTTTATTGTCTTGGGGTTGGTTTGGAGGTCCTTCCACTGCTGGTCGAGGTGGATATGCGGGGCGAGGCTGCTGTACAAACTGACGTTGCGGCTGTGCTGGCGCTGTCGGAGGCCTATAGTTTGGGTTGTACCCTCTTGGCGCTGAGTATGGTACCGCAGAATGGTTCGTCTGCCCTGTTGGTTGCTGCATCAGACGGGGGCGGGTGTTGCTACCCGAGGCTTGATGTGACCAACTGGCCTTCCTCTTATTCTCATTTTCCAAGGCCTTTAGCTTCCTTTCTACCACAAATGCTCTGTCCACCATCTTTTGGAAGCTCTCATACTCATTTGAGGACATTGCACACTGCATCTCCGCGGTAAGTCCTTCCACGAAACAATCTTGTTTCTGCTCATCAGTCTCTATGTCTCGTGGGGCATAACGGGATAGTTGAGTAAATTTAGTGAGGTATTCCCTCACAGTCATGTTACCTTGCTGCAACCCCAAAAACTCCTTCCTCTTGTTTTTGAGTTCACCTCTCGGAATGTAATGGTTGCGGAAGCTACGCTTGAACTCTTCCCAAGTGATGTTCTCAGGGTCATGGTGGGCAGCCACGTAGGCGGTCCACCAATCAGCAGCAGGTCCATGCAATTGATGAGAGGCAAACAGCACCCTCTCATACCCTTGGCACTGGATGATCCTCATCTTGCTTTCAATGGTCTTTAGCCAATCATCTGCCTCCAGAGGTTCAGTAGCACATGCAAACTTTGGAGGTTGAGTTCCTAGAAACTCACTCAACCTTGGTTGGCGTGGTGCAGCTTGTGGAGGTGGAACTTGATGCAAGTTGGCCACCACTTGAGTCAAGTTCTGGATGAGCTGATTTTGATTCTCCAGCATTTGGTGGAGGGGATCAACTCCTTCACGGCGACCACCCCGGTCCTGGCCTCCAGAAAGATGAGGGTTGCATGCCTCATCGTTGTTGTTGGCGAGTTGGCAGCACGTCCTTTTCCTCTTCCAGCCATCTGGCAGAATCAACCAACGTTAATTTGAAAGCATTTAGTATCATCTTACTACATTCATTTGTTTATACTTTTGAAGGGTTGAGGCTTTGTTATACTTTTCTAAGGGTTCACTTTTCACACAAAAATAAAGGCAATATTATTTCATGTGGGTTCATACACCAAAACAAAACAATCTAAAGACGAGGCTGTGGACAATTCCTCATGGCTTCCACAACTCACGTCACACACCAAGCATTATCACACCATTAACTTATCTTAACGACTCGCCTATTCAACATCTTGCTGACTAAGGGAGGGACTCTACACTACTCGTTTTCTTGAGCTGGCTCCTCGGGATCTTCCTCTTCATTTCGGCTGCCTTCTGACTCTGCTTTGGGTGGGGAGGCTGCTGGTGGAGAAGTGCGACGACGCCTGATCGCTCGGCGATCTGGGGAGTCAGGAGTCCATGTATCATTCACGGTGACACACAGTTCATTCCCATCTCCTCTTTCTCTCGCCCTCAAACAGGCTCGCAGCAACGCCTCCGTTTCCTTCAGGGTGTCCCGGACATCCTGAAGCTCTTGTTGACACTCCTGCAGTCGAGTGCTGAGCATAGAAGCATCTTCCAAGCACAAGTCCATGTGCTCATGGGAAGTCCCTTGCTGCACCGGCGGGTACTTGTACTCCGTGGTACCACTCTCACGCTGGAGGACATAAATGTACTCAGTTTTATCCATGTGGCGATGATAGATGTGACTCTGGCAGGTGATGGCCTCCCAGGTGATATCTTTCTCCGCATCGACCTGTGTTGCTCGACAAGCTGGAGAGTGGTGGATCTTAAGCAGCAGATTTTCGTGTATAATCCTCATCTCTGAACTCTATTCTTCCCTCTTCTCACGGATGGTCCTGGTGTTGTTATAGTGGATGATTAACTTGCCCGTATTGCCGGCGGCTTCGAGCATACGTCGAAGTCGGCGCAATAAGCCTCCTACTGCCAATCCGTAGGAAAGGTACGTCACCGGACGGCTCTCCTCTCTCTCGGCAAGGGCAACTACGGGAACTCTCCCTCCTGTGGACTTGCGAGCGGTACGAATCATGCGAACCATCTAAAACAAAAAGAATTTAAAATTAGGTTAGATAAACTCTCAAACAAAAATCCTATTTTGAATGAAAGTTGGGGTAAGATGAAGAAAGTGACTCATTTAAATAACACTTTTCAATCCACACCTTTGTAAAATAGTTTTTAAGAAAATAGGGCCCTTAAATACGTCCATTTCTACCTAGGTCCACGTTCCTACGGGCAACCTTGGCTCTGATACCACTTCTGTCACACCCGGTTTTACCGAAGAAACAACCAAGTGAATATCACATGTATGCCAGGATCATTTTCTCATACATGTGATGATAAATAGTGAAGCATCATTTATTACAAGCCAGGTGTCGTATATAAATAAGTCTTACATCGCAAATGTCTCAATGGACAATAATAAGTTCATCACAAGTACATAAACTAGCAGCGGAATATTATTCTTGAGGGCTCCGTCACAGGCGTTGCCCGGGGGTCTCCATGAACCTAGAAACCTTCTTCGGGTCCAAAGTCTTGGTCATTATACACCACCTCATTATCTTGACCTGAGCAGCAATATAAACCAACAAAATATGCAAGGTTGAGTACCAATGGTACTCAGCAAGTGTGGGAAAATTATATCATGCATGGCTAGAACAAGGAGAGGTTGAACTCATGGTTAAAGCACTACGCAATTAATTCCTATCACCTTAGCTTATTAAGCACCTACATTACTACACAAGTGAAATGGTCCCAATCTCCCATCCCATCATCATAATCCAATAACCATAACATCATTTCCGATGTTAAGCTCCCCGCTTAACTTCCAAAACGATTCATCCTCTAATCATGAATAAGTCCAAGCCGCTCCTGACCGTGAGCACGGCTGTCATGACAGTTTTGACTCTGCAGAGTTTGTACCACTGTACCCACATGTAGTGATTTCATCCCCAGTTGCCGGGTGGACTAAAAGAACCTCCATTATGCCAGTGGCTACGAACCACATTCACACTTCCCAGGTGTGTAGCCAGGAGATCACTACGAAGCCTTTACAAAGGGATTCCCGACGAGCATGGGCCCACTGAGGTTTCACCCCTAACAGCATACAAGAGGCTCCAACCCCGCTGCAGTGGCCCCCTCTTGAGCCTTGCGGTTCATATGGTAGTCCAGCTGACACCTATTCCCCGCACCATCCAACACACCCATACTACGCCGGGGATACACCTAATTAATTGGCCAAGCTACCCCATCTCAGCATGTGGTTGGCACTGTAAAGTCAGGTTACATGCTCCATGAACCGATCCTTAGGATCCAGGAAACTACTAAACACAAACCCGAGTCTCGTGCACCCAGCACACAACCAAAACATCCAACTTGCCTTGATTCCTACCTCTACATAACTCACAATACCTCATTCAAGAGTATGGTAAAATAAACTGATGATCTCATATCCCAAATATCCCATTCTAAGCATGGCTAAGCATATGCATAATATTAAATGACATGATAAAATAAATCCCAACCCAAGCTACAAGGAAAACAAGGTAATGCAATTCTAGGGAAACTTCCTATCATGGGTTCCATATTTAAATTGACAATGCAAATATTTCTAGCTACACATCCTAGCATAGGATCAAAGTGGTCAAGGACACTTGCCTCCTTCCTGCTGCTCTTGAAATGAGTAATCCTGATCTTGGAAAGGAATAACTTGCTTTTGAGCAGGTTCTACATCATTCCATCACACATAGCAAAAGAAAAACAACAATCCATAAGACATAGTTCACAGTTCCACTTCATACAAACCACACATTCACATTTATGAAAGTCATTCACCATTGTGTGTGTTGATTTGTGGATTGCATGCGCTTTTAATCATATGTATATGACTCCTACTTTTGTGTTCACATTTATACTTACATACTATATATATGAGTTTCCAATTTAAATAAATTTCTTATATTCAATTACTACACCTTTTAACTACCAAATAAGCATGAAAGGTATTTTCCTTCTCCATATGTGTCTTCATAATTTCTACCAACCCTAAACTGAACTCTTTGGATTTTAGAACTCCATTTATCATTTACTAGTTGCTATATTTTCAGATTTATTTCCTATGCCTAAATGTGAGCTTTATTATGAAAATAACAAAATACAACATCTAAACAGAATAGGTTCTGATCTAAAGTATTTACTAATATATTTTTGACCTTTACCTCTGATGTAAACTATTTTACAATTATTTCCCTATTTTCTAGAACAATCTTTTACTTAAAAATGTGTCCCTAAATGTGAATAATAAATTAAACAGATTCATTTCAGCCTAAAATATATTTTTATCTTACTTCAAAGTTTTCTAATTACTGAGAAAGTTTTTAATTTAATTATGACAATATGTTTGTCCCACTTTTTAATTTTTAAACACTAGCCACATATTCAATTTCCTAAATTAAATACTAAACAGGGCTAAAAAGGTAAACTTACCCCACTACAGGGTCTATAATATTATTTTCAGAATTTCCATGGGTCTAGCTACACTTATCAGAGGAGTTTTTCCTAATTTTTATTAAGTCCAGGGGCTAAAACTGATTTTTAAATGAATTTACATGATTTTCTTAAGTTCCAGGGGCTAGATCAGAAGTTTCCGGGGCTAGCTCTTATTTCCCGAGAACCCCAGGGGGTAGCACGTAAGATTTCCAGTCTTTATAACGCGGGGCTGACGTGGACCGTCCGATTTTAAACCGACGGCCGAGATTATAACATCGAACCGGTACGCGGGGGTTTAAACCCTACCGTGCGATTTAAAATAAACGGCGCACAAGCGGCCACGTCGCTCTGATCGAGCGCGGGCGGCGCTGCCGGCGGCGCACGGCGGCGGGAAGCGGCGATCTCGCCGAAGACTTTCGGATCTTCGAGAATTCTTCTTAGAACTGTGATTTTATGGCATAGATCGGTGGAGGGGAGGTCGGGGATCTCACCTCGGGGGTTTTCTTGAGCTCGGAGGTCCTGGAAGGTGATCGGCGACGAGGTCCGAGGCGAAACTACAGCGAAGCTCGTCGGCGCTGTGTTTACACCGCAAGTCACCGAGTTTTCTGCACCTGCAAGGTTCCCTGGAGGCGGTGGATGAAGACCAGCGAGTTAGATCGGAATTTCCGAGCTTAGATCAGCCAGAATTCGCCGGAGAAGTCTCGGTTCTCACCGGAGGAAAATCGGCCGATCGCGTGGGAAAAACAGAATGAGGCCGGGGTTTTTATAGATGGGGGAGGGCGGCGGGTTTGTTTAGATCGAGTGGGAGTCCTCCGGAACCAGAATTCGGCCGGAAATCCGGTCGGTTGCGATCGCGCGCGCGGGGGTGAACAGTCCGAGTTTCGGACGATCGGGGGTTAGGGATGACAGGTGGGTCCCACCTGTCTGAGAGAGAGAGCGCGGGCGCGCGGCTGCGGGCTGGCGCGGCGCAGGGTGGGCCGGCTGGTGGGTTTCGGCCCACTGGCCGGTTTTTTTTCTGTTTTCCTTTTCCTTTTTCTATTTCTTTTCTGAGCTGAGTTTAATTTGAATTCCAGTTTGAATTTGAATTTTTGCAAAACATGCAACACGTCCAAAAATTTTTAAATCCCCCTCTTAACATGATTTAGGGTTTTGAATCAAAATTTTGTGGTGTTACATCCATCTTGCTTGCAAAGCTGAACGTGAAGTGTAGGATCAACAGGACATGGCGCGGACTAACTTTTCTGCAGATCGATCTTCATCATGGACACCACGTGCATCTTCTACTTCCACACATCCTACTGCACCACCTCCTATTTCAGACACCAACTCCAACTGCGATACAAGAAAACAGACAGCACCACCACCATCTGCCAAGAGCAAACCTTCAGGTCCCGCACGGAGCTCTTCTTTATCCATGGCATCAATCGGGCAAACACATGATATTATATGTCGCCATTGCAAGAGTGGAGGTCACCATACGAGCTAATGCCCATCCAAGCGTGTGATGATGGTTACTGAGGATGGTGGGTATGAGTCCGCTAGTGACTATGATGAGGACACTTTGGCTCTTATTGCAAGTGAAGAACAGGGTGACGCTGATTATGAACAAGAGACACAATACATGGCTGCTGAAGACGCTGAAAGGTATGAAAGTTTAGTTGCTCAACGTGTTTTGAGTGTGCAGGTAACATATGCTGAGCAAAATCAGAGGCACAATTTGTTCCATATAAAGAGAGTTGTTAAGGAACGGTGTGTCGCATCATCATCGATGGTGGGAGTTGCAACAACTTAGCTAGTATGGACATGGTGGAGAAGCTGTCTCTCACGATCAGACCACATCCTCATCCTTACTACATACAATGATTCAACAACGGCGGCAAGGTTAAGGTAACATGTACTGTTCATGTATATTTTAGTATCGCTACATATGCGAATTATGTTGATTGTGATGTGGTACCCATGCAAGCATGCTCCCTTTTACTTGGTAGACCATGGCAATTTGATAAAAATTTTGTACACCATGGCAGGAAAAATCAGTATACTCTTGTTCATAAGGATAAAAATATTACTTTGCTTCCTATGTCTCCAGAACATATTTTGAAAGATCATCTTAATAGCGCTAGTAAGGCAAAGCAGAAACAAAATAAGGGTGAAAATCATATTGTGGCGAAAGAATTTAAGAAACAACATAATCCTACTAACAAACCATCATTTAGTGTTGCCTCCGAAATAAAATTGAAAAGTGGTTGTTTACTTGCCACCAAATCTGATATTATTGATCTGGATTTTAGCAAATCTGTTTGCTATGCTTTTGCGTACAAAGAGGCATAATTTTCATTCGAGGAAGTGCCTCCCTCTCTACCTCCTGCTATCACTAACATTTTGCAGGAGTTCGCTGATGTCTTTCCACAAGAGGTGCCATCGGGATTACCACCTATTCGTGGGATTGAGCATCAGATTGACTTAATTTCCGGTGCCTCGCTGCCCAATCGTGCACCATACCGTACCAATCCTGATGAGACGAAGGAGATTATGTGTCAAGTTTAGGAGCTACTGAACAAAGGTTATATCGAGATTCCCTTAGTCCTTGTGATGTTCCTGTTATACTAGTACCAAAAAAGGATGGTACATCACGTATGTGCGTTGATTGTAGAGTCATTAATAATATTACTATTCGATATCATCATCCTATTCCTAGGATCGATGATATGCTTGATGAATTAAGTGACTCTACCATACTCTCCAAAAATGATTTTCGTAGTGGATACCATCAAATTCGTATGAAATCGGGAGATGAATGGAAACGGCATTTTAAACTAAGTTTGGTTTATATGAGCGGTTAGTCATGACTTTTGGGTTAACTAATGCACCTAGCACATTCATAAGATTAATGAATGAAGTTTTACGTGATTTCATTGGACGATTTGTGGTAGTCTATTTTGATGATATACTAATTTACAGTAGAACATTGGAGGAACATTTGGAACATTTACGTGTTGTTTTTATTGCTCTACGTGATGCACGTTTGTTTGGTAACCTTGGGAAGTGCACCTTTTGTGCCGACAGAGTATCTTTTCTTGGCTATGTTGTTACTCCACAGGGAATTGAAGTTGATAAAGCCAAGATTGAATCAATTGAGAGTTGGCCGCAGCCCAAAATGGTCACACAAGTGGGGAGTTTTCTTGGTCTTGCTGGTTTCTACAGGCGTTTTGTGAGATATTTCAGCACCATTGCTGCACCTCTCAATGAGCTTACAAAGAATGATGTGTCTTTTGTTTGGGGTACCACACAGGAAGTTCACGGTATTGAAAGATAAGTTGACACATGCTCCTTTACTCCAACTTCCTGATTTTAATAAGACTTTTGAACTTGAACGTGATGCTAGTGGAATTGGATTAGGAGGTGTATTATTACAAGATGGTAAACATGTTGCACATCCGTGCATGCAAAACCTTCCTATTGCACCATCGAAACATGTCTTCCGTCAAGGTCCAGTCCGGCGTCCCGGGACCCGAGTTCATGAGTTTTTTCGACTTTCCAATTTTGACCCAGATGGCCATCCGTGCATGCAAAACCATCAAGTTGCACCGTTCGAACGTATATTCCATCAAGGTCCCATCCGGCCGCCCGGGACCCGATTTCGTCAGTTTTCTCTACTTTCCCGACTTTTCCAATTTCGACCCAGATGGCCACCGCGCATGCAAAACCATCAAGTTGCACCATGCTGATGTGTATTCCGTCAAGGTTTCGTCTGGCCTCCCGAGACCCGAGTTTGTGAGTTTTCCCAACTTTCCCGATTTTGATCCAGATGGCCATCCGTTCATGCAAAACCTTCCTGTTGCACTATCAAAACGTGTCATCCATCAAGGTCCAGTCTGGCGTCCCAGGACTTGAGTTCATGATTTTTTCGACTTTCCAAATTTCGACCTAGATGGCCATCCGTGCATACAGAACCATCAAGATGCACCGTCGAGACGTGTATTCCGTCAAGACCCTGTCCGGTTGTCGGAGACCCGAGCTCGTGAGTTTTACCGACTTTCTCAACTTCATCGATTTCGACCCAGATGGCCATCTGCGCATGCAAAATGATCAAGGCGCACCATCCAAACATGTATACGTCAAGGTCCCGTCCGGCCGCCTGGTACCCGAGTTTGTGAGTTTTACCTACTGTCTCGATTTTGACCCAGATGTCCATCCGAGCGTGCAAAAGCATGAAGTTGCACCGTCCGGGCGAGTATTTCGTCGAGGTTCCGTCCGGCCTCTCGAGACCCAAGTTTGTGAGTTACCGACTTTCCCGAATTTCCTGGTTTGGACACAGATGACCATACATGCATGAAAAACTATCATGTTTGACCGTTCAGTCATGTATTCTGTTAAGGTCCCGTCCGTCCTCCCAGGACCCGAGTTCGTGAGTTTTACTGACTTTCCCAACATTTTTGATTTCGACCCCGATGGTCATCCGCGCATGCAAAATCATCAAGTTGCACCATCCAAATGTGTATTCCGTCATGGTCCCGTGTGACCGCCCGTGGCCTGAATTCATGAGTTTTTTTACTTTCCCAATTTCGACCTAGATGGCCATCCGCGCATACAGAACCATCAAGATGCATTGTCCAGACGTGTATTCCGTCAAGGCCCTGTCTGGCCGTCCCAGATCTGAGCTCGTGAGTTTTACCAACTTTCTCAACTTCATCGATTTTGACCCATATGGCCATCCACGCATGCAAAACGATCAAGGTGCACCATACAAACGTGTATACGTCAAGGTCCCGTTCGGCCGCCCAGGACCCGAGTTCGTGAGTTTTACTGACTATCTCGATTTGACCCAGATGCCCATCCGCGCGTGCAAAACCATCAAGTTGCAATGTCAGGGCAAGTATTCCGTCAAAGTTCCGTCTGGCCTCTCGAGACCCAAGTTCGTGAGTTCCCGACTTTCCCGAATTTCTCGGTTTTGACCCAGAGACCATCCATGCATGAAAAACTATCAAGTTTGACGTTCGGTCATGTATCCATTAAGGTCCCGTTCGTCCTCCCATAACCCGAGTTCGTGAGTTTTATTGACTTTCCCGACATTTTTTATTTCAACACAGATGGTCATCCGCGCATGCAAAACCATCAAGTTGCACCATCCAAATGTGTATTCTGTCATGGTCCCGTGTGGCCGCCCGGGACCTGAGTCCGTGAGTTTTACTGACTTTCTTGATTTCGCCCTAGATGACCATCCGTGCGTGCAAAACCATCAAGTTGCACCGTCCGGACGTGTATTCCATCAAGGTTTCGTCTGGCAGCTCGGAATCCAAGTTCGTTAGTTCTAACAACTTTCCCGATTTGGACCCAGATGTCCATCCGCGCATGCAAAACAAACAAGTTGCACCGTCCAGACGTGTATGCCGGTAAGGTCCGGTCCGGCCGCTTGGGACCCGAGTTTGTCCGTTTCCTCAAATTTTCCGATTTTGACCAAGATGGCAATCCACGCATGCAAAACCATCAAGTTGCACAGTCTGGGCATGTATTCCATCGAGGTCTCGTCCGGCTGCCCGGGACCCGAATTTGTGAGTTTTCCCGACTTTTTGATTTCGATCCAGATATCCATCCGTGCATGCAATACCATCAAGTTGCACCATCCGGATATGTATTCAGTCAAGGTCCAGTATAGCCGCCCGGGACCCCAGTTTGTGAGTTTTACTGACTTTCCCGACATTCTCAATTACAACCTAGATGACCATCCACGCATGCAAAACCATCAAGTTGCATCGTCCAGATGTGTATTCTGTGAAGGTCCCGTCTGGCTGCCCGGGATCTGAGTTTGTGAGTTTCCCCTACTTTCCCGACTTTCCCAATTTCGACCCAGATGGCCTTCCGCATGCAAAACCATCCAGTTGCACTATTCGATTGTGTATTCCATCAAGGTCCAGTCCGGCGTCCCGGGGCCCAAGTTCATTAGTTTTTCTAAACTTTTCAATTTTGACGCACATGGTCATCGGTGCATGCAAAACCATCAAGTTGCACCGTTCGAACGTGTATTCCGTCAAGGTCCCGTCCGGCCTCCCAGGACCCGAGTCCGTGAGTTTTACCGACTTTCTCGATTTCAACCTAAATTTCCATCGGCGCATGCAAAACCATCAATTTGCACCGTCCGGACGAGTATTCCGTCACGGTTCCTTCCGGCCTCCCGAGACCCGAGTTCGTAAGTTACCAAATTTCCAGATGTTGACCCAGATGACCATCCTTGCATGAAGAACCATCAAGTTTCACCATTCGGTCATGTATTCAGTCAAGGTCCCGTCCGGCCTCCCAGGACCCGAGTTCGTAAGTTTACCGACATTCCCAACTTTTTTTTATTTTGACCCACATGGCTATACGTGCATGCAAAACCATCAAGTTGCACAATCCGAATGTGTATTCCATCAAGGTCCCGTCTGGCCGCATAGGACCCAAGTTCGTGAGTTTTAATGACTTTCCCAATTTCGACCCAGATGGCCATCTGCGCATGAAAAACAATCAAGTTGCATCGTGCGGACGTGTATGTCATGAAGGTCCCGTTCGGCCGCTCGGGACCCGAGTTTGTGAGTTTTCCCGAATTTCTTGATTTCGACCCAAATGGCCATCCACGCATGCAAAACCATTAAAATGCACCATCCGGACGTGTACCTTGTCAAGGTCCTGTCCAGCTGCCCGTGACCCGATTCCGTGAGTTTTACCGACTTTCACGACTTTCTCGATTTCGACTCAGATGGCCATCCGCACATGCAAAACCATCAAGTTGCACCATCCGAGCGTGTATTCCATCAGGGTCCCGTCCATCTGTCCGGGACCCGAGTTTGTGAGTTTCCCTATTTTTCAATTTCAACCCAAATGGACATCCGGGCATACAAAACCATCAAGTTGCGCCATCCGGACATGTACCGAGTTCGTGAATTTTACCGACTTTCTCTACTTTTCCCGATTTTGACCTCAATGGCCATCCACGCATTAAAAACCATCAAGTTTGACCGTTCAGTTGTGTATTCCGTCAAGGTCTCGTCCAGCCTCCTAGGTCCTGAGTTCGTGAGTTTTACCGACTTTCCCAACTTTTTTGATTTTGACCCAAATGGCCATCTGCGCATGCAAAACCATCAAGTTGCACCATCCCAATGTGTATTCCGTCAAGGTCCCGTCCGGCCACCTGGTACCCGCATTCGTGAGTTTTACCGACTTTACTGATTTCAACCCAGATGGCCATCCGCACATGCAAAACCATCAAGTTGCACCATCCGGACGTGTATTCCGTCAATGTTCTATCCGGCCGCCTAGGACCCAAGTTCGTGAATTTTAACGACTTTCCCAATTTGGACCTAGATGGCCATCTGTGCATGCAAAACCATCAAGTTGCACCGTCCGGACGTGTATGCCATCAAGGTCCTGTCCGGCCGCTCGGGACCCGAGTTTGTGAGTTTTCTCGAATTTCCGGATTATGACCTAGATGGCCATCCGCGCATGCAAAACCATTAAAATGCACCATGCAGACGTTATTCTGTCAAGGTCGCATCCAGACGCCCGGGACCCGAGTTCGTGAGTTTTACCGACTTTCTCGATTTCGACCCAGATGGACATTCGCGCATGCAAAACCATCAAGTTGCACCGTACGGGCGTGTATTGTCACACCCGGTTTTCCGAAGAACAACCAAGTGAATATCACATGTATGCCAGGATCATTTTCTCATATATGTGATAACAAATAGTGAAGCATCATTTATTACAAGCCAGGTGTCGAATATAAATATGTCTTACATAGCATATGTCTCGATAGACAATAGTAAGTTCATAACAAGTAAATAAAATAGCAGCGGAATATTATTCTTGTGGGCTCCGTCACAGGCGTTGCCCTGCGGACTCCATGGACCTAGAAACCTTCTTCAGGTCCAAAGTCTTGATCATTATACACCACCTCATTATCTTGACCTGAGCAGCAATACAAACCAACAAATATGCAAGGTTGAGTACCGATGGTACTCAGCAAGTTTGGGAAAGTTATGTCATGCTGGGCTAGAACAAGGAGAGATTGAACTCAGGGTTAAAGCACTACGCAATTAATACCTATCACCTTAGCTTAATTAAGCACCTACGTTACTACACATGTGAAGTAGTCCCAATTTCCCATCCCATCATCATAATCAAATAACCATAACATTATTCCAATGTTAAGCTCCCCGCTTAACATTCACACCCTCCAAGGCCATCATACTCTAATCATGAATAAGTCCAAGCCGCTCTTGACCGTGAGAACGGCTGTCATGACAGTTTTGACTCTGCAGAGTTTGCACCACTGTACCCACATGTAGTGATTTCATCCCTCGTTGCCGGGTGGACTAAAAGAACCTCCATTATGCCAGTGGCTACGAACCACATTCACACTTCCCAGGTGTGTAGCCAGGAGATCACTACGAATCCTTTACAAAGGGATTCCCGACGAGCATGGGCCCACTGAGGTTTCACCCCTAACAGCATACAAGAGGCTCCAACCCCGCTGCAGTGGCCCCCTCTTGAGCCTTGCGGTTCATATGGTAGTCCAACTGACACCTATTCCCCGCACCATCCAACACACCCATACTACGCCGGGGATACACCTAATTAATTGGTCAAGCTGCCCCATCTCAGCATGTGGTTGGCACGGTAAAGCCAGGTTACATGCTCCATGAACCGGTTCTTAGGATCCAGGCAAGTACTAAACACAAACCCGAGTCTCGTGCTCCCAGCACCAACCAAAACATCCATCTTGCCTTGATCCCTACCTCTACATAACTCATAATATCTCATTCAAGAGTATGGTAAATAAACCGATGATCTCATATCCCAATTATCCCATTCTAAGCATGGCTAAGCACAAGTAATATGAATAAATGACATGATAAAATAAATCCCAACCTAAGCTACAAGGAAACAAGATAATGCAATTGGTTTCATATTTAATTTGACAATGCAATAATTCTATCTAAACATCCTAGTATAGGATCAAAGTGGTCAAGGACACTTGCCTTCTTCCTGCTGCTCTGGGAATGGATAGTCCTGATCTTGAAAGGGGAGAACATGCTCTGGGGCAGGTTCTACTCATACCATCACACATAGCAAAAGAAAACAAAAATCCATAAGACATAGTTCACACTTCCACTTCATACAAACCACACATTCACACTTATGAAAGCTATTCACATTTCTATGTGTTATGGTTACTCTATGTGTGTTGATTTTGTCTTACATGCACTTTTAAACATGTGCATATGATTTCTACTTTTGTATTCATTTTTATGTTTGCCTACTATATATGAGTTTCCAAATTTAAATAAATTCCTTATATTCAATTGATACACCTTTTAGCTACCAAGTGTGCATGGAAGGCATTTTCCTACTCCAAATATGTCTTCAGACCTTCTACCGACCCTAACTAAATTCTTTGGATTTTGGAAACTTCATTTATCCGTTTATAGTTATGCATACCTATTTTGTTATATTTTCAGATTTATTTCCTATGCCTAAAGGTGAACTTTGTTATGAAAATAGTAAGACACCTCATCTAAACAGAATAGGTTTTGGGTCTAAAATATTAAATAATATATTTTTGAACTTCTCCTCTGATGTAAACTATTTTACATTTATTTTACTAATTTTCAGAATTATTCTCTACTTAAAAATGTGTCCCTATAACTAATAAATGTGAATAATTAATTAGACAGATTCATTTCAGCCAAAAATCTATTTTTATCTCACTCCAAAGTTTTCCATGTACTAGGAAAGTTTTTAATTTGAATTGACAATATGTTTGTCCCATCTTTTAAATTTTAAATACTAACCACATATTCAAATTCCTAAATTTAATATCAAATAGTGTTAAAAAGGTAAACTCACCCCACTATAGGGTCTATTATATTATTTTAAGAATTTTCAGGGGTCTAACTGCACATAACAGAGTGGTTTTCCTAATTTTTATTAAGTCCAGGTGCTAAAACTGATTTTTAAATGAGTTTACATGATTTTCTAAAGTTCCAGGGGCTAGATCAGAAGTTTCCGGAGCTAGCTCTTATTTTTCGAAAACCCCAGGGGTAGCACGTAAGAATCCCGGCCTTTATAACGCGGGGCTGACGTGGACCGTCCGATTTAAAACAAACAGCTGAGATAATAACATCGAACCGGTACGCGGGGATTTAAATTCTACCGTGCGATTTAAAATAGACGGCGCACAAGCGGCCACGTCGCTCTGATAGAGCGTGGGCGGTGCTGCCTGGCGGCGCACGGCGGCGCGAGGCGGCGATCTCGCCGGAGAGTTTCGTATCTTCGTCAATTCTTCCTAAAACTGTGATTTTATGGCATAGATCGGTAGAGGGGAGGTCGGGGATCTCACCTCGGGGGTTTTCTTGAGCTCGGAGGTCCTGGAAAGCGGTCGGCGACGAGGTCCGAGGTGAATTCACGGCGAGGCTCGTCGGCGATGTGTTTGAGCCGCAAACCACCGAGTTTTCTGCACCTGCGCGGTTCCCCGGAGGCTGTGGATCAAGACCAGCGAGTTAGATCAGAATTCCCGAGCGAAGATCGAGCAGAATTTGCCGGAGAAACCCGGGTTCTCACCGGAGAGAAAAACGGCGGATCGTGGGGGAAAGACGGGGAGATGCCAGGGTTTATATAGCCGGGGGAGGGCGGCGTTCGGTTGTGATCGAGTTTGCATCGTCCAGGAACGGAATTCGGCTGGGATACGCGAGGATCCGGGGCGGTTCCGATTCGGAGGTGAGAAGCATCCGGCCGGCCGAGCGCGGGCGCGAGGAGGAAGAAGGGTTGGCGGACCCCGCGTGTCAGTGGGAAAGAGGGGGCGCGCGGCTGCGGGCTGGCACGAGGGCGAGTGGGCCGGCTGGTGGGTTTCGGCCCACTGGCCGGGGAGGTTTATTTTTTTCCTTTTATTTTTCTTTTTCGTTTCTGTTTTGAGTTTAATTTGAATTCCAGTTTGAATTTGAATTTTTGCAACACATGCAATACGTCCAAAAAATTTTAAATTCCCCTCTTAACAGGATTTTGGGGTGTTACATGTATTCCATCAAGGTCCCGTCCGGCTGCCCGGGACCCGAGTTTATGAGTTTTCCTAACTTTTTTATTTCGACCCAGATGGCCATCAACGCATGCAAAACCATCAAGTTGCACCATCCGGACATGTACTGAGTTCGTGAGTTTTACCGATTTTCCCAACTTTCTCGATTTCGACCAAGATGACCATCCGCGCATGCAAAACCATCAAGTTGCACCGTACGGACGTGTATTTCGTCAAGGTTCTGTCTGGTCCCCTAGGACCCGAGTTCGTGAGTTTTATCGACTTTCCCGATTTTGACCTAGATGGCCATCCGTGCATGCAAAACCTTCAAGTTGCACCATGGAACGTGTATTCCGTCAAGGTCCAGTCTGGCATCCCGGGACCCAAGTTCATGAGTTTTTTCGACTTTCCCAATTTCGACCTAGATAGCCATCCACGCATGTAAAACCATCAAGTTGCACCGTCTGGACGTATATTCCATCAAGGCCATGTCCAACCGTCCGAGACCCGAGTTCGTAAGTTTTACCAACTTTCTCAACTTTCATGATTTTGACCCAGATGGCCCTCCGCACATGCAATCAAGTTGCACCGTTCGAATGTGTATTCCGTTAAGGTCCCGTCCGTCCTCCCAGGACCCAAGTTTGTTAGTTTAACTGACTTTCCCGACATTTTCGATTTCGATCCAAATGGTCATCCGCGCATGCAAAACCATCAAGTTGCACCATCCGAACGTGTATTCCGTCATGGTCCCGTTTGGCCGCTCGGGACCTGAGTTCGTGAGTTTTACCGACTTTCCCGATTTCGACCTAGATGGCCATCGGTGCGTTCAAAACCATCAAGTTGCACCGTCCGGACGTGTATTCCGTTAAGGTTTCGTCTAGCAGCTCGGGATCCAAGTTCGTTAGTTTTAACGACTTACCTGATTTGGACCCAGATGGCTATCTGCGCATGCTAAACAATCAAGTTGCACCGTCCGGACGTGTATACCGTCAAAGTCTTGTCTGGCCGCTCGGGACCCAAGTTTGTCAGTTTTCTCGAGTTTCTAGATTTCGACCAAGATGGCCATCCGCGCATGCAAAACCATTAAAATGCATCATCCGGACGTGTATTCCGTCAATGTCCCGTCGAGCCGCCCGGACTCGAGTTCGTGAGTTTTACCGACTTTCACGACTTTCTCGATTTCGACCCAGATGTCCATTTGCGCATGCCAAACCATAAGTTGCACCATCCGGGCGTGTATTCGATCAAGGTCTCGTCCGGCTGCCCGGGACCCAAGTTTGTGAGTTTTCCTGACTTTCCGATTTCGACCCAGATAGCCATCTGCGCATGCAAAACCATCAAGTTGCACCATGCGGACATGTATTCAGTTAAGGTCCCGTACGGCCACCCGGGACCCCAGTTCATAAGTTTTACTGACTTTCCCGACTTTCTCGATTACATCCCAGATGACCATTCGCGCATGCAAAACCATCAAGTTGCAACGTCGAGATGTGTATTCTCTCAAGGTCCTGTCCGGCCGCCCGGGACCTAAGTTCGTCAGTTTTCCCTACTTTCCCAACTTTCCCAATTTCGACCCAGATGGCCTTCCGCATGCAAAACCATCCAATTGCACTATTCGATTGTGTATTCTGTCAAGGCCCCGTCCGGCGTCCCGGGCCCAAGTTTATTAGTTTTTCCCAACTTTTCAATTTTGACCAGGTGGCCATCCGCGCATGCAAAACCATCAAGTTGCACCGTTTGAACGTGTATTCCGTCAAGGCCTCGTCCGGCCGTCCGAGACCCGAGTTCGTGAGTTTTATCGACTTTCTTAACTTTATCGATTTCGACCCAGATGGCCATCCGCGCATGCAAAACGATCAAGGTGCACCATCCAAACGTGTATACGTCAAGGTCCCATCCGGCCACCCAGGACACGAGTCCGTGAGTATTACCGACTTTCTCGATTTCGACCTAAATGTCCATCCCCGCATGCAAAACCATCAATTTGCACCGTCCGGACAAGTATTCCGTCAAGGTTCCTTCTAGCCTCCTGAGACCCAATGATAGAGACGAAGGTGCCCCGTCTTTTGAGATGGTAACTATCATTTTTGGTGGAGTAGACTTTGACGATCCAACTACGAACGTGTGAAGACGTCACGCCTTAGCAATCATTAAACCAACTCCAAGAGGTTATTGACCATGCCGGAGCACGATCAACCTGACCATGAGGGTCTATTTCCTGCAGGCAAACAAAGAACAAGCAAGAAACTGGGATTGCAATCTGGATATTGCGAATTCAAGAAGAAAACTTTATCGATGAAAGTAGGGTTCTGAAACGTCCTGGTCTGGTCGTTGGACATAAACGAGGTACGCGAGTTGCAGTTGTGGCAAACTTTAATCTAAACAAACCCTCCCTCTCAAGGAGCCCTTGGCCTACTTATAATAGGGGAGGGAAGAGGGAAATTTGTCCAGCAACAAAGGTAGGACATGATCTCCCTTATTCCCTTCCTTTTTCTGAGATAGACTACCTTTTAATAAGGAAAGAAAGAGGGAAATCCATCCAGCAGCAAGGTAGGATATGATTTCCTCTAATTCTTTCCTCATTATAGCACATCTATCTTTAAATGGAGGAAGAAAGAGGGAAATTTCGTCCAGCAGCAAAGTTGGACGAGATTTCCCTTATTTCTTTCCTTATTTGTCTAAATCTCTCTTTATTACATGGCCTCAACCTCAAGATTTGGTGCACAGTACCCCTATTCATTGAGTTGACCTTATTTTGGTCCACCAGCTTGTATATTTCGTCCATGTCTTTGCATGTCATCAAGGTGGCTTCAAAGTGCTGAAAACTCCTCTAGAAACTCCGTTCTGGTTCACTTCTCATGCGCCTTCGTCTCCCTGCTTGATGATGCTCCCATGTTCATTCCTCTTGTCCATGCTAGACCCTTCGTTTGTAAGAAACACAAATATATCCAATTTAGGCAGCATCATATTCTCATAAATATTAGAAACATTACCAAAAAATGAAAGTAACTGATAATTTAACTGGCGTGTGCGAGCTCTAGTAAATTGTCTCATATGTGTGGTAGCAGGGGCTATGGGTGTAACTGTGGTAGTGATGTCCTCATCACCCGAGTTCGTAAGTTACCGACTTTCCCGATTTTGAACCAGATTATCATTTGTGCATGAAAAGCCATCAAGTTTCACTGTTCGGTCATGTATTCCGTCAAGGTCCCGTCCGATCTCCCAGAACCCGAGTTCGTGAGTTTTACCGACATTCCCGACTTTTTTTATTTTGACCCACATGGCCATCCGCGCATGTAAAACCATCAAGTTGCACCATCCGAACATGTATTCTGCCAAAGTACCATCCAACCGTCCGGGACCTGAGTTCGTGAGTTTTATCAACTTTATTGATTTCGATCCAGATGACCATCTGCGCATGCAAAACCATCAAGTTGCACCGTACAAACGTGTATTTCGTCAAAGTCCCGTCCGGCCACACGAGACCCAAGTTCGTGAGTTTTAACCACTTTCCTGATTTGGACCCAGATAGCCATCCACGCATGAAAAACCATCAAGTTGCACCGTGCGGGCATGTATGCCGTGAAGGTCATGTGTGGTCGCTCGAGACCCGAGTTTGTGAGTTTTCCCGAATTCTCGATTTGGACCCAGATGGCCATCCGCGCATGCAAAACCATTAAAATGCACCATCCGGATGTGTACTCCGTCAAGGTCCCGTCCAGCCGCCCGGGATTCGAGTGTGACACCCGTTCCGAAAAATGAATCAAGTGAATGCATATGTGTGACCAGGATGTTCATCACACATACACATGTATTCCACAAGCTGAATTCAGAATATAACCACGTACAAATAATGTTTAAGTACTTTATTACATCGACTCATTGTCTCACCTTTATTACATCTTATTCTTGCAGCGGAAGTCTTTAAAAGACAACGGAAAATGACTAAAACAGTAGGCTCCAACTTCAACTCCACAGGCATGTTGACAGTAGTGCGCACGCCTAGTACTACATATGTTCCTCGAAGTATTCTTCTCCTGTAGCTGGTGTATATATGGGAATGCAAGGGTGAGTACAAGTCGTACTCAGCAAGTGCGAGAAAAGTATGACATGTAGTTTACAACAAGGTAGGTAATAAAAAAGTTCATTGCAGCAAGAAAATTTTATTTCACAAACAGGGTAAAGACATCAACTAAGTCTAGGTGAGTTAAATCCCATCATAACCAAGTAATTCAGCAACATTCTCTCATCATAATTCAACATTTATCAAGTCTCAACCAGCCAATAATCTTTCTCAAGTTCTTCTCATACTCATAAATATTCATAACCATCTCATATTCATATAACCGAAACAAAACTCATTTTCATGACCCAAAACAGTCCCAAAACCAATCCCAATGACCATACCATAACGATAACCGAATAAACATCCCAAGTTTTGCCTCTAATCATGGAAGTTGGTCAGGTGCTTGTAACCGGAAGCACGACTATCATGATAGTTTTACACTCTGCAGAGGTGGCACCACTTTACCTACAAGTTTGTCATTTCATCACCTGTCGCGCGACTAGAAAGAACCTCCATTATACCAGTACACAAGCGTCGGTGTATGGCCAAAATATCACAAAATAGCCTTTACAAAGGGAATACTAGGATGTATGGACCCACTAAGGTTTCACCGACAGGCTCGAATCTCCATTCTCCCACCCACGGGCCCCCTCTTGTGCCATGCAGTTTCCAGGGCAGTCCCTCTCGACTCCCATTCCCCGCACCATCCAACGGTCCATAACAAGCTAGCAACACACCTAATTAGTCAACTTAGCCGCACCCATATTTGGCCTTGTGGTGGCATTGTTTTCCTGGCATGTGCTCGCATAAACCGGTCCTTAGATCTACGGCAAGAAAATCACCATCTCATTCAGCAACATCCACGAACTAAGCTTGCCTAGATCTCCCAGATTCCATGCTCATTACCATCATCAAGTTATCATCATCATTATTCATACGAGTGCAGTAGCTAACAAGTCTTATTTCATCTTCCCGTATCGTGTAAGTTGAGTGAAGCAAAAAGGAAAAACGACCATACCCGACTTATCAACTTTCCTGGCAATAAGGATGGTTAACAAAAGTTGAAAACTCCTATAAAAGGGTATCCCATCAATTTGACACAAGCATACACGTTTTCATCAAACAAAACAGTTTCAAAACATGGGATCAATATGGTCAAGGGGCACTTGCCTTTCTCCCGTGGTTCGTGTTGCTCAAGCGTCTCGAAGTCTTGGTGCTGTAGCTCCTCGTAGACGGCCTCTAGAGCTTGTCCTTCTACTCACGACCACGTACATACAAAATTTACAGCAATCAATTGCCATGCACAAACTTTACTCAAGATGCAATGAGGTGAATGAATGCAATTTCCTATGGTGCAGTTTTATAAAACTATTTTGTACGTGTTCTTGCATGTTTTAGTAGGCTTTCATGGGGTTTTATGGTGATCAAGGTTGCTGGGATCAAGTGTGAACATGGTGATTATCTTGACACAAGGTGTAGATCAATTCCACCGTCAAAATTCAACCAAAACATGGTCTGTCCACACGCAGAAGTTTCTGCTCGAAGGGGGCAAAGAAAACGGATGCGTAGAAACAGTGACGACGTCGTAAGAGGCGTAATGAAGACCTACCTCACTTATTCCTTGCGGCGGGGCCTCCCTCCTAGCAATGGCAGCAGCAGGTGATTTTTCCGTGGAGAATTATGGCTAGGGAAGAACGTCGGGCTTCTTCTCTAGCGACGGCGAGGCATGACGGGGCTCGACGGCAGCCAAATTCCGGCAAGGGGGAGGCACTCGGTGACTTGGCAGCAAGTGTGGGGGGGGGGGTACTCGGCGACTTGGAGAGGGGGTGTGATGGACCAGAATCCGCACACCCAGGATCTCAGAGGGTGGTGCCGCACAATGCGACACCCGACAGCACACACCATAAGGTAACCACAGTATTACATTGAAAACAAACTGAACAAAGTAGTACAAACCTTCAGTTTACAGCTAATTACAGAGTTACTATAGTGGAAGATAGTTTATACAACTCACGCCCACATATCAAGCAAAAGTCAGTTGTCCAGCCCTACGGACAACCCACACTAGCTGCACTCATCTTCAGCGTGTCGTGTACGGCTCCCACTCAGCCGTGGTCCTCGACGGAGGGTAGCTCCTAAGAATATGTAGGACCAAATGGTGAGCTCAGCCTCTCATATTTATATGTGTGAGCTCCTACTTTTAGATTTTTGAGTTCTTCCTCTAATCAACCTCTTGATGGTGTTTAGTTGCTCTTCACAAATATTCATGAGCTATCCACAAAATGAGCTGTGGTATGGTGATGCGATGAACATTCTAGCAAGTAAATTCTTGGGCTTTTACGTCCCTCCCCCTTAAAAGAATCTCATCCCGAGATTACAGAAGAAGAGACGAAGATGTAAGAGGAATTACCCGTGAAAAGATGCCATGAAGTCCGGGTAGTTTGAGCGAAGGAACTCCTCGCTCTCCCACGTCGCTTCCTCAGCGATGTGGTTGCTCCACCATATCTTGTAAAACCACAGCGTTCGGTTACACGTGGTCCGAGCCTTCTCATCAATAATCTCCACCTGATATTCAGGATAAGTCAAATCCGGTTGTAGCTTGCTAATGTCTTCGGTGGTAACAGTAGCCGTATACTTCAGACATTTCTGGAGTTGTGAAACATGGAAAACGTCATGAACACCAGCGAGAGATGCCGGTAGCTCCAGTCTATATGCCACTGGTCCACACTTCTCAGTGATGGCATAGGGTCCAATAAATCGGGGAGCGAGTTTCCTCTTCACGTTGAATCAGTGCACGCCTTTCATCGGAGATACACGGAGATACACGTGTTCCCCGACGTCGAAGTGCAACGGCATACACCTCTTATAAGCGTAACTTTTCTGTCGGGATTGGGCGGCCTTCAAGTTTGCTTGAGTCATCCGAACATGCTCTTCGGCGTCGTTCACTAAGTCAATCCCGGACGTGACCCTCTCACCGTACCCGCACCAGTTCAATGGGGTGCGGCATTTGCGACCTTAGAGAGCCTCATATGGCGCCATCTTGATACTCGCTTGATAGCCATTGTTGTACGAGAATTCCGCCAACGGTAGATAATCATCCTAATTTCTACCGTGGTGGATGGCACACGCTCTCAACATGTCTTCTAACACGTTATTCACCTTCTCAGTTTACCTATCTATTTGAGCGTGATAGGAGGAGCTTCTAATCATCTTAGTACCCAAAGCAGCGTGCAACTGCTCCCAGAAATAAGTCACGAACAATGCCCCTCGATCTGAGATTATATTCTTGGGTACTCCATGCAAGCATAAATTTTTTGCAATGTACAACTCCGCATACCTGCTGGCATGGAAATGTGTATGCACGGGAATAAAGTTAGCCAACTTGGTTAACCGGTCAACAATTACCCAAATGGAATCATGCTTTTTGAACGTCATGGGTAATCCCATAATGAAATCCATGCTCACATCTTCCCACTTACATGCTAGAATTTTCTGGGGTTGCAACAGCCCTGATTTCCTCATGTGGTCCTCCTTCACTCGTCTACACGTATCACACTCGGATACGTACTTTGCAACTTCCCGCTTCATCCATGTCCACCAAAATTTACTCTTCAAATCTTGATACATTTTGTTGCTGCCCGGATGAATGGAGAACTAGACAAGTGAGCTTCATCAAGGATCTTCTTTCTCAGCTCCATATTCTGGTGTACGACTATGCGGTCATTGAACCATAGCGTCCCCTCATCATCCTTTCAGAAACATTTGATATCCCCGCTGTCTATCTGCCTCCGGAGATGTGTCATGCCCTTGTCAACCTTCTGAGCTGCAATAATATCCTCCCTAATGGTAGGGATGAGAGCAAGGTTGTAGAGTGATCCATATGGAACCAAGTATAAACTCGGTTCTTCCTCTTCCATCGGTGTAATGGAGAGATTATGGACATGTGATTTCCGACTCAGTGCGTCGGCAACCACATTTGCCTTGCCGGGGTGCTAATGAATCTCGACCTCATAGTCTTTGATTAATTCTAACCACCTTCTTTGCCTCGTATTCAGCTCCTTCTGGGTGAAGATATATTTTAAGCTCTTGTGGTCGGTGTAGAGATGCACCAAATTTCGTATAAGATAGTGCCTCCACATTTTCAGCGCTAAAACCACAGCAGCAAGCTCAAGGTCATGAGTTGGATAGTGCTGCTCATGGTTTCGCAGTTGGCGTGAGCCATACATGACCACACGTCCTCCTTGCATCAACACGCAGCCAAGTCTGATACCGGACGCATCACAATATACGTCGAAAGGCTTGGTCGTATCCGGTTGAGCTAAGAACGAGGCTGTTGTGAGATGCTTCACCAATGCTAGGAACGCTCCTTCACATGCTGAGTTCCAAACATATTTCGTCCCCTTCTTTAATAATTCAGTCATCGGCTTAGCAAGCTTGGAGAATCTCGAGATAAACTTCCGGTAATATCCTGCTAAACCGAGGAAGCTTCTGACTTCATGGACAGAAGTGTGGGCTTTCTATTTCAGCACTTATTCAATTTTGTTTGGGTCAACCGTAATGCCTTCCACTGAGATGATATGTCTCAAAAATGGCATTTGGTTGATCCAAAACTCACATTTGCTGAACTTGGCATAAAGTTTATGGTCCCGCAATCATTGAAGGACAAACCCGCAAGTGTTCGGCGTGTTCTTCTTTCGACATGGAGTAAACAAAGATATCATCAATGAACACCACTACGAACTTGTCCAGCTTCGGCATGAACACCGAGTTCATGAGGTTCATGAAATGTGCCGAAGCGTTGGTGAGACCAAAAGACATGACGAGATATTCATATAGTCCATATCTCGTCTAGAATGCCGTCTTCGGGATATCCTCCGTCCGGAACTTTATTTGATGATACCCAGAGCGAAGATCCATCTTTGAAAACACACTTGCACCCACCAGTTGATCAAATAGGATGTCAATGCGGGGCAGTGGATATTTGTTCTTGATGGTTACGGTATTGAGCGGCCCGTAATCCACACACAGCCTCAAGGTTTCATCCTTATTCTTGACGAACAGTGCTGAGCATCCCCAAGGCGAGGAACTCGGCCTAATGAACCCCTTGCTCAACAAGTTATTGAGCTGTTCTTTCAACTCAGCCAGCTCGCTCGGAGACATTTTGTACGGTCTCTGCGACATTGGTGTAGTCTCGGGTGCAAGTTCAATCTTGAACTTCACATCCCGTTCTGGTGGCATGCCTGGAAGATCATCCGGGAACATGCTGGGATTTTCCCGGACTACTGGGATGTCCTCTAGCTTAGGAGCTTCAGTATGATAGGCAGCTGAAACATCCGGGACTGGATTGTCTAGTATGAGGGAATGCAGACGGTGGAGTGGAGAGTTGAGGTGAACCATCCATGCTAGAGTTTCTAGGACAGCACCATGGTAACTTAGCCATGACATTCCTAAGATTACATCAATCTTCTGTCCCTCAAGAATAATCATAGTAGTGGGATATATCTTCCCACCTAAGCACAGTGGTGCTTTTAGAATCATCACATTTGATGAAATCTTCCCTCCCGGTGAGCAGATCATATATGAGCACTCGGTTGGAAAGACTTGCAGTTGATGCTTAACCACATATGATGCACTTATGAAGTTGTGGGTTGCACCAGAATCAAATAAAATGATGATTGTTCGATCGTTGAGAGTGAACGTATCCGCCAGCACATTTTCTCCTTACGGAGTGTCCTCATTGTCGAGGTAACGAACGCCTCCGGCCCGCTTACCGCCCTTCTTGACTGGTGGTCAGCCTCGAGCACCTCCCTGATATTGGGATTGCCCGCTGCTTTGCTGCCCCTGGGGACAGTCCTTCGAGAAATGACCCGCCTGGCCACACGTGTAACATGTGTAGCGAGGCGGTCCTCCGCTGATCGGCGGACGGAATCCCGGGGCGCGTTGTGGCGTGGAAACGCCCGGGGTACCATCTGTTGCTTCTGCTACTGTTGCGGTCGCGGTGGTGGCATCGGCGGTCGATGAGGGGGCCCGACCTCGATCACGGGGTCGTGCCGCCTCGCCTGGGGATCGTATTGGGTGGTGCTGTGTTATGCGGCACCCAACAGCACACATATAAGGAACAATGTATTACATAAATCAAAGCGGAAGCTTACAATTGTTCTTCGCAAATAATTTACATAAAATAGCTACAGCGGAAGTCTATAAACAGCTCACATTGATTATCTAAGAAGCACTCTAGAAGGGGTCCCGCCCGCGGACTCCTCTCACTAGCAACACAAAGACATGGCAGCGGCTAGGTTCTCCAAGTGTGACATGACTCGGAAGTTTCCGAGTCTCACCGGACAACCTTCTTTATAGCGTCGATGCTTACCTGCAAAACCACTTATATAGCAAGAGTGAGCACAAAGGCTCAGCAAGACTTAACCGTCTCTCGTAAGACATGAAACTCTAAATGAACGTAACCTAAGACTTAAGCCTGTCAGTTGCGAAAAGAGTCGCCTACGAGTTTATCCTTAACTTTCAAATTTTTAGCCTTAATAGTAGTGACCTTGCGCCCAGCAACATTGGAACTCCACAATCAAACAAGAAACGCTTCATTCCAATGTTACTTGTCCCAAGGTGGAAAAATAACTTTAGTTTGCTCTATCCCTACTTCAAATAGGGTTTTCATGCAACTTAACATAATCATAACAGCAATTATACTTTTGCAAACTGTTTCCACACAAGTTGATTACTACGTCACAACATGGGAGCAAGCGGTACTCAATAACCGCGAGGGACGGTGATTCGAATCAAACACTACCCGAATAACTCGACACATACGCCTGCCTCTGAAGACCCGCATCTGGCGTCCTTCATTATGTTGTATGTGGCAACCTTTCTCAGGACACTAAACTGTAGAACCGGTCGCGCCATCTCGGGCTCATAGGTCTAACAAGACGACGTGGTATGCCTCTACAATCCAGTGAACCTGGTAAATCGGTTTCCTGGTTCCCATATATCAGTAAGCATCCGGTACACAACTCAATACTTGCTCTTGGACGTGGCACACGCATCGGTCCTTAACCGACACAGGCAGAGCTACTCGACCAAGACCTCGTCTTGTCGCTGCCTAACCCCTATGCCCGGTCTCATCTTTAGAAATGAAAACTTTAGTTTGCTTCCTTTCCCAACCACACTTATGATATTCTGAACTATAGCTCGCGAGTAGATTCCAACTACTCGTCTTCTACCGGATGCCCTAGTCTATTTAGCATGGCCTTTGTCGAAGTGTGTGGTCGACACTTCCCCCGGACCTGCTCTAGGCAGCCCGCGGAGGTTCTTTTTCGGAGGGGCTAGTCGCTTGCGGAGAGCTTAAGCGTAAGGGACGAGTGAGGGAAGAGCATGACACGGTGAGTTTTACGTGGTTCGGGCCGCCGGAGCATAAAACCCTACGTCCACGACGAGCAGAGGTGCTCGCTGTATTGCTTGTTGCTCAAAACTGGAGTCCTGAGCTTGAGGGTGAGTTATGCCTAGGGTGTGAGTTGCTGGAGTGCGAACCCTTGCTAACGTTGCCTACCCGAGCCTTTTATAGTCCAAGGCCCGTGTGGCTTACAAGGGGGGGCCGGGACCCGACAGGTGGTCCCGGGGAGATTTCCTGCCGACTATCGTATCCGCAGTTATGTCGGTGGTTGTCTCTGGCGAAGTCTTCCGAGTCTTCGTTCTGCCGCCCTGTCCATGCCGCAAGCTAGCCGTAGTGGTTGATGACGGCGGGGGCGGCAGGGGATGTCTTGTCGCTGTGTTTATTGGCTAGCAGGTTCTGACACTGCGCACCAGTCTGCGATGCGACTGGGCGCAACGGCACCTGACAGAGGTGTGCTCCGCGTCTCCTCGTCCTGGGAAGGCACGGGCCTTGAATACCTTGTACGGTCAAGGTATGGTGCGTCTTTACGCCCGCTGCCTACCGCGCGGGGGCAGGCAGCGCTGTTCTGCTGGACACGTGGCGGGCTCGGAGCTCTCCTCTGAGGAGAGGGAGGTCCGGCCCCGCAGGACACGTGGAGCCTTCGGACCTCTCCCCACGGAGGGGGGAGGTCCGGCTTCTATCAGCCACGTGGCGGGCCCGGAGCTCTCCTCTGAGGAGGGAGAGGTTCGGCCCCGCGGGACACGTGGCGCCTTCGGAGCTCTCCCCACGGAGGGGGGGAGGTCCGGCTGCCGCTAGCCATGTGGCGGGCCAGGAGATCTCCTCTGAGGAAAGGGAGGTCCGGCCCCGCTGGACACGTGGCGCCTTCGGAGCTCTCCCTGCGGAGAAGGGTGAGATCCTTAGGTATTTTCCCCTGTGCGCTGGGGTATCCATATTGCGGGTACCGACAGTGGCCCCCGGGCCCATCTCGGGGGAGATAGCGAGCCCGAGGTGGGGCCTCCGTCTCTTCTGTTCCGTGCACTTTCTCTAGGTCCCGCATTGACCGCTGCCGGAGCACGAACACTCGCGGGATCGTGGGAGCGTGCGCCCACTTGATGGTTGCTTTTACTGCGGTGGTTCCCAAGGCTGCCACTTCTGCATGTTGCGGCGCTTTCTTCGGGAACCGCCAAAGCGCCACGCTGGCTCGTCTTCTTGGGGGACTGACTCCTTGACCCACCGCTTCAGCTGGGCGGCTTGGGTCCACCTGTCATCGGTGCTCGGTCTTGGAGCCAAAGCGGTTGCCGATGCGGCGTATTCGAAGAGTTTCAAATCGCCTGGAATCGCACCTGGGAAGTTTTAAGAGGGGATCTTACCCGCATCGCGGCTTCCCTTCGCACTTCCTAGCGCTTGCTCTTTCCTTGAACTCTTGCGCCTTTGTCTTCCTGTCCTTGAGCTCTCCCCGCCATGGCTTCCAACCTGCTCCCGACGCGTCTCGTTCGTTCTGCCTAGCTTGGGCCAGTGCGAAGGCTGCTGGGCTGGCACACGGAGGAACAGAAACGCCGGCTCCGCCAGGGATCTCTCCCCCTGCTCCTGGAAAAGGGGGAGATGGTCTTATTTACTGCCTACGCCCTGGCGGGGTTCATCCTACCAATTTCCTCCTTCTTCGTCACATTGCTGGAGACGTTTGGTCTCCAGCTCCACCACCTCTCTCCCAACTCCTTCGCAATGGCCGCTGTCTTCGTCCACTTCTGTGAGATGTTTGTGGGGGTGCACGCTTCAGTGACGCTCTTTCGCTACTTCTTCGTGTTGCGGACGACCGGGCGCGGCTCGAAGACCCAGATGGGAGCGTACTATTTCCAGCATCGCTGCAAGGACCTAAAGGTCTCTGGGTACCTTCTGCCTTTTAGTGCGTCGAGGTGGGAAAACTGGAGGGAGAGCTGGGTGGTCGTGCAGACCGACGAGCATGATCGCCTGCAGCTCCCGACTGCTGGCCCAACCACCGAGCGTCGCTTCTGGGAGGAGGTCCAAGAGTTGGAGCAGGAGTACGCACCGGTCTTGGAGCGGATCCGGTTCTTGGCCAACGAGGGGCTAACGTTCCTGATGGTGCTGATGGATTTCATGTCGCACCGTATTGCGCCCTTGCAGCAGCGCAGTCGCCCAGCGTGGTACTACACTGGTGAGCAGGACTGTACCAGGTTGGAGAGGGGTCCCGGCTCCGATCCTTCTGACGAGGAGCTGTACGATATGGTGGGCAAGGTGAGCGGCGACTTCATCCCCAGTGGCGACCCCGCCCTCCCGTCCTCTGCCACTCCCCTCTTCTTAGAGCCGCAGAGGAGGTCAGAGCTACTGCGGAAGATGCCGAACCTCGACGACATCGGGATCGCCGTCCGACAGGTTGGGGATGCTTTCCAGGGCATCTCGGTCCTGTGAACCGAGCGCTCCGGATTGGGCCGCGAGGCGTCTGTCGCTGCCCAACCCGTCCCAAGAGCCGGCAGAACTCAAGCCGCCGACAAGGGGAAGGGGAAGGAGCCGGCCCCCGGGCATCCGGAGAAGAAACGCGCCCGGTCTCCTCCGAGGACGCCGCCTGCGCCGAGTCAGGGAGCCGGAGCACCCTTGCACCCATCTCCCGGGGGCGCTGGTCCATCGAGTGGCGACCCGAAGAGGCCCCAGGTGTCCCACTCCAGCGGGTCTCTTCCCGGACAGCGGCAATCCGAAGAACCCCAAGCGTCTCGTCATCCTTCCTCAGGCGGAGGGGCTTCTAAGACAGACGCTGGTGGGGTGACGCCGGGGAGTGTGCCGGGGGTCCAGACGCCACAGCCCACGACCGTTCCAGCCGCAGGTCCTGGCGGTTCAACTGCGACCCAGAGGCCGGGGCTACAAGCCCGTTGGAGCGCTCATGTCGCCCAGTAAGTGTTGCTCCTTCTGGCTTGTAGGAGTAGCGTTCTCTTAGCCTGAGAGCTTTCTTTTCTTGCAGGGACCAACCGGCCGCTGGGGGCGGGCCTCTTACCCGGCCATCTCCAATTGGCGGAGGCTCCGCGTCACAACATCTGGGAACCGCGGTGGTTCCAATGGCCCCCAAGTCGGCGGGGGCTTCTTTTGTGCCGGCGAGTTCGCCCTCCGCGGTGGCTGCAGCCGCACCTGTCCGCCCTCCGTCACCAGCCCGGAAGTCCGGTCCTGAGGCCGGAAGGGCCGCTGTAGGTGCAGCTGCTGGCTCCCTCAGGACAGCGTCTTGCTCCGGTTGCTGAGGCACCAGCACCTCCGCTGGTCTTAGACGTGACAGGGGGGGTCAGGGGCAGGACTCCTGTCCCCTCTGTCCCGGCGCCCATGTGGGATGCCCTGGGGCGTGTCCAGACCAGCGCCCGACATTTCCAGGCGGCCTTTGAGCGGGAGCGGGGGGCGCTGGCCGGAGAGAGGGAACGCCTTCTTAGCTGGGAGCACCTCCTGCAGCAGCGGACCCAGGAGGCTAGGGAAGAGCTTGACTCGAGGCAGTCAAGACTTGAGGCCATGAGTTCTCTGCTTGACACTCAGAAGAAAGCCATCAGCCGCCTGGAGTCAGAGACCCGGCGGCTTCGCGCTTCCTACCGCGAGGCCCTGGCCCATGTTGAAGCCAAGGCCGAGGCCCGCTCTGCCGCTGCGGAGGAGTTGCGGCTGCAGGTAGCTCATCGAGAGTGCGCCGTCGCCGATCGGGAACGTGCTGCAGCGGCCAAGAAGGAGAAGATAGCCGCACGGCTGAAGGCCACAGAGGGCGAGCTGAGGGCTCGGACCGAGGAGCTGGAGCTCCGTGAGTCGGCTGCTGCTGCGAGGGAGGAGAAATTCTCCCGGGAGCGCCAGGAGGCGTTGGATCGCGAGCTGGCGGCTTGCCAAGAGGTAGAGAAGCTCCAGTCTTCGCGGTCTACCGAGGCCCAGGCGGTCTGGGGCTTTATTGCTGAGGCGGGGTCCGCCTTGGCTCCTCTTGGTTTCAGCCCGGTGCGGATGGAGACTCCGGTGCAGGAGATGTCCGAGGCAATCCCGGCACTTGAGTCCATCGGCGGCAAGATGGGCAAGCTCGAAGCGGTGATCGCCAACGAGCTTGAGGTGGAAGGACGGGGCCTAGTGAAGGAGGTCGCTACGCACGTACTGGCGTGCTTCCGGAGCCAAGACCCTTCATTCTCTCTGGAGCCAGTCCGTCTAGGACCCATTGCCGAGCGGGAGGAAGCTGCCAGGGCCGAGGTCGAGGACGTGGCTGCCCTTGTGGCCTCTAGGTTCCAACGGGAGTCCGGGGACTCTTAGGCATCTGCCCCCGTGGCCACAAGGCCCTGTACCTCCTTTTTTATTTTTGTTGAGTCTGTAGCCCAGCTCATGGAGCCTTGTATGAACAGACTCTTGCTCTCTTCTGTGTCTGCGTGCTTTAGTCTTCTTCTTGGTTTTACCTGGCCGAGTCCTTAGCTCCGCAAGGTACTCAGAGGCCTTGACCAATCTCGATGCTCTGCACAGACACCTTCCCCGGGCCCTTACTGTATTAAGGGCCCCGGATGTCTCCAGGACCCACCCCATGAGAATGGGGAGGTCCGGGCCTGCTAGCCACGTGGCGGGCCCGGAGCTCTCTCTGAGGAGAGGGAGGTCCGTCCCCGCGGGACACGTGGAGCCTTCGGACCTCTCCCCGTGGAGGGGGGGGGGAGGTCCAGCTTATGTAGGCCGTGTGGCAGGCCCGGAGCTCCCCTCTGAGGAGAGGGAGGTCCGGCCCCGCTGGATACGTGGGACTTTCGGGTCTCACCCCTGCGGAGGTGGCGAGGTCTGGATTCTTCGGTCTTACCTTGGAGTTCTGGTCTTGTGCGATCCCGTAGCGCCCCCCTGGTAGGTGCGTCCCTTTGGTTGGATGTACCTACCATACTCCTACGGGGAGCTGAGGCTGAGAGGTCCTGCACACAAGTAAGGGAAATGTAATTCTCCTTGGGGGCTCCCCCTCCTCTATCTCATAGTCTTATTTGGCTTACGGTCCCCATCCACTTATACGGTGCTCGGGGGCTACCGTGCGCGAAGTGCCGGGAGCTCGGGGCCCCCCTGGCCATCGGCAGGTACCTCCAAAGCAACCGCCTTTGGTAGGGCAGCAAATGCCGACTAGAGGTTAGAATGAGAAGAGGGAGCTGAGCGCATGGTGAGCATACGCCAGTAAGTGCAGTCATAAAAATTTAATACGTAATTTAAATGAGCACCAAGGAAGAGAAAAGTAGGACAGGTTTCTTTTCATATAAATTTCCATAGGAGGAAGGCAGGCTAAACATGGAGGCCATGACGCACCCCATTATGAAGGGAAGCAAGACTCTACGCGCTTGGGGTCGGAACCAGGCAAAGCTGAACGTAGTTCTGGACCGTCCCCTGAGGCTTAGCTGCTCCGAGCACTGTTCCTGGACTCTATGGGATCTATTACAAAAAGAAGAGACTGTCCTATTATTGCTCTAGGGGTAGAACTTACGGAGGTGTTCTATGTTCCAAGGGTTCGGGAGTGGGTCCCCGTCCTTGGTGGAAAGGCGTACGCACCCGGGACAGCACACTTTTGTGAGTCGGAAGGGACCTTCCCAACTAGGGGAGAGTTTGTGGGTCCCTTCGCGAGAAAGTATGCGCCGCAGCACCAGGTCGCCTTCCTGCAGCTCCCGGGCACGCACAGACCTCTGGTGGTAGCGGCGGAGCGCTTGCCTGTACCGTGCGTTACGGAGTGCTGCATGCAATCGGACCTCTTCGACGAGGTCAATTTCTCCACGCCGGAGGTTGTCCTGCGCGGCTTCGTCGTAAGCTCGGACACGGTGAGACTTCATGGTGATCTCTGGGGGAAGCACAGCTTCGGCCCCATACACCATGAAGAAGGGTGTCTCTCCGGTGGCCCGGCTCTGGGATGTCCGGTTAGCCCATAGTGTGCTCGGAAGCTCATCCACCCAATTGGCACCATGTTTCTTCAGGCTGGCATATGTACGGGTCTTGAGGCCCCGAAGAATCTCGGCGTTGGCCCTCTCAACTTGCCCATTGCTTTTTGGGTGAGCAACAGAGGCATAGCACACCTGGATGCCGAGGTCTTCGCAGTAGTCTTGGAATGCTGCGCTGGTGAATTGGGTCCCGTTGTCGGTGATGATTCTGTTCGGGACCCCGAACCGGCAGACAATCGACTGATGAACTTTATTGCGGATTGCTTGTTGATGGTGGCGACTGGTGTGGCTTCCGGCCACTTGGTGAACTTGTCGATAGCGACATAGAGGTATCGGAATCCCCCGACGGCTCTGGGGAATGGTCCCAGGATGTCTAGCCCCCATACGACAAACGGCCATGAGGGCGGGATCATCTGTACCGCCTGAGCCGGTGTATGGATCTGCTTGGCGTGGAACTGGCACGCCTTGCAGCTCTCGACCAGCTTGACGACATCATGGAGTGCTGTCGGCCAGTAGAAGCCATGCCGGAAGGCTTTACCGACAAGCGTGCGTGAGGAAGAGTGACTCCCACATTCGCCTCCATGGATCTCAGCGAGCAAGTCGCAGCCTTCCCCCTGGGTTATGCACCGCAATAGGACATGGTTGGTGCAACGTCAATAGAGATCCCCTTCTACCAACGCGTATCTCTTAGCCATGCGCACGATCCGTTCAGCGAATACACGTTCATTAGGGAGGATGTTGTCTTTCAAGTAGTCCCGGATCTCCGTGATCCATGCATCGGGTCTGACTTGAGCGTCTGGATCTTGAGTGCTGGGTTGCACGGAGTCCCCAGTCACGCTTAAGATCCTTGGCAGCGTCCATGGCTGCAGGGCCGCCGGGACCACCAGCTTCGAGGTGCTGGTCCAGCCCCCTTCGCCCGGCTCGGCGGGCCGGGCTGTGGGCCGCAGCAACGTCCTCTCGAAGACTCCTTCGGGCGCAGGGGCTCCGGTGGAGGCCTTCGTTGAGAGGTCGTCAGCTGCGGCATTGCCAGCGCGCGGTACGTGGTGCAGGTCCAAGGCGAGGAAGTCTTTCTCCAACATCTGCACATGGAGCAGGTAAGCAGCTAGCTGTGGGTCATTGCAGGAGCATTCACCTTTAACTTGCTTGATAACTAGCTGGGAGTTGCCCTGTGCCAACAGCTGGTGAGCGCCCAGAGACAGGGCTGTCTTTAGGCCAAAGATGAGTGCTTCATACTCTGCCATGTTGTTGGTTGCCTTGAAATTGAGACGCACCATATACCCAAACTGTTCCCCCGATGGCATGAGAAGCAGTACGCCGGCACCGGCCCCCTGCTTTCGTGAGAAGCCGTCGAAGAAGAGCGTCCAGTAAGGCCCGGTGAAGGCCGGAGCTCGGCGCTCTGGTTCACCGTCTTCATGGCCCCCTGGGTCAGCCTTCGTTGGCGTCCACTCAGCCACGAAGTCAGCCAGTGCTTGGCTCTTGACTGCATGACGAGGAAGGAAGTCCAGCTCAAACTCCACCAGCTCCGCTGCCCATTTAGTGACATTGCCAGTCGCGTGGGGGCTGTGAAGGATAGCCTTCAGCAGATAGGAGGTGACCACCGAGACCCGGTGGGCTTGGAAGTAGTGGCGGAGCTTCCTGGACGCCACGAGCAATGCATACAGCAGCTTATGGACCTCCAGGTACCTTGTCTTGGCGTCATGGAGGACCTCGCTGATGTAGTAGACAGGCCTCTGGATGGTCCGGACCCTCCCTCCCAGGTCAGAGATATCTTCATCCATGGGCTCAGGCCTACGGGAGGTGGGTGGGCCCAGGGAGGCTGCCGGGAGCTGATACTCGAAGGCTCCCAAGCCGCCTTGGACCTCCGGGAGGTCCCGTTGATTTCCCGGGAGCTCCGGGAGGTCCCGTTGGACTTCCGGGAGGTTCCGTTGGACCTCCGGGGGGTCCCGTTGCACCTCCGGGAGGTCCTGCTGGTCCTCCGGGAGGTTGTCATGGGGGTCCGGGGGTCCGTGTTGGACCTCCGGGGGGTTGTCTTGGAGATCCGGGGGTCGTCTTGGACCTCCGGGGTTTCCTGGCGCCTGTCTCGTGCTACCGGAGCAGGCTGTGGCGATGAGAGGTCCGGCCGCTCTGCAACGAGGACCATACTCACCACTTCAGCTGTCGCCACGATGTAGAGCAACAGATGCTCTTCAGGCTCGGGGGCTACCATTATGGGTAGGGTCGTCAGGAGTTGCTTCAGCTCCTGGAAAGCTTCTTCTACTTCGTTGGTCCAAGCAAATGGGCTGGACTTGCACCGGAGCTTAAAGAAGGGGACCGCTCACTCTGCTAACCTCGGTATAAACCGACTCAGCGCGGCTAGGCATCCCGTGAGTTTCTGGACTTCTTTGATGCGGCCGGGGGGCCGCATCAAGTCGATGGCCTTGATCTTCTCTGGGTTAGCCTCAATTCCTCGGTGTGAGACCAGGAATCCTAAGAGTTTTCCAGAGGATACACCAAACACACACTTGTCGGGGTTCAGCTTGGTGCGCGTAGAGCGCAGTTTGTCGAAGACTAAGGCCAGGTTATCTAGTAGGGATGAACTCTGCCTGACCTTAACAATGATGTCATCGACATACACCTCAACTAAGTCTCTTATCAACTCCCCGAAGGTTTTGTGCATTGCACGTACAAAGGTAGGGAGAGCGTTCTTTAGGCCATAAGGCATAGAGACATAACAGTACAGACCATCTACTGTGATGAAGGAGGTGTGCTCTTCATCTACTCTAGACATAGGGATCTAATGGAAATACGAGTAGGCGTCTAGGAAGCACAGCATATCGCAGCCTGATGTCGAATCTACTATTTGATCTATTCTAGGGAGGGGGAATGGATCTTTGGGACATGCCTTATTGAGACTGGTGTAGTCGATGCACATCCGGAGCTTCCCACCGGCCTTCGGGACAACAACAGGGTTCGCCAACCACCGGGGGTGGTGGACTTCCCGTATGAAGCCAGCGTCCAGCAGCTTCTTGATTTCTTCGCGGATGAAGTTTTGCCGCTCGATGGACTGCTTGTGGGGCTTCTGTTGGACTGGACGGGCGTTGGGGAAGACCTTTAAGTGGTGCTCGATCACCTCCCTAGGGATCCCCGGCATCTGCGACGGCTGCCATGCAAACACGTCAACGTTGTGCCGGAGGAAGGTGACGAGCGCGCCTTCCTATTTGCTATCCAGGCCCCCGGCTACCCGGGTGGTCTGGGTGGCATCGGCACCGATTTGGACGAGCTTCAAGGGGACGTCGCCCTCGTCGAGGGGTTGCACACGGGGTGCTGTGGTAGAGGCACGGTGGCGTGCACTCAGGTGGAGCCGGTTTGGTTCTGCACTGCCAGGGGTTGGTGCTCTAGCTGTTGCAAGCGCTTGGAGCTTTTCCAAGGCTGACACTGTGGCAGTGCGGTCTCCACGAATCCTGAGGACGCCTGTTGGTGTAGGCATCTTCAAGACGAGGTAGCCGTAGTGGGCTACTGCCATGAATCGGTACAGGGCTGGCCTGCCAATTATGGCGTTGAAGGGGAGGTCGATCTCCGCCACGTCGAACAGAATGTACTCTGTCCGATAGCTGTCCGGTGCCCCAAAGGTCACGGGAGGCTGATGTGGCCGTAGGGAACGACCTGTCCCAGCCCTACCCCTGAGAACGGGCTCGATGGGGTGAGTTTGGTCATCGGGATCTGCAGCTTCTGGAAAGCTGCGCGACTGATGAGGTTCAGTCCAGCCCCGCCATCCACCAAAACGTGGTACATCCTCACGTTGGCGATGGTGTGAGCCACCAAGAGCGGTAGTTGGCCAGCCCCAGCCATGTTCCTGGGTCAGTCGGTGGCATCGAAGATGATGGGGGTTCCCATCCACCTGAGGTGTGGCGCGGCACTCGGGAGGGGAGCCACCGACGCTACCGCTCGGCGCAGAATCTTAACCGCGCTTCGGGACGAGGGGTCAGCGGACCCACCGTAGATGACATAGAGCATCTTCCGGCACTCGTCATCACTGGAGCTGGAGCTCTCATGATTGCGCACCACCTTCACGGCGCGCTGAGGCTCCTGGGACTCCACCTAGTGGTCGACGTTGTCTAGGGCGTCGACCTTCTGCTTGCCCTCCCTTTGACGAAAGGGTGGGGCATCAGTTAGAAGCTGCTTCCCTTTCCGGAAGCGCTCCACGAGCTTCTGGATCTCCCGGCACTCGGCAGCAGTATGGTAACTGGTGCCGTGCATGGGGCATAGCTCGCCTTGGCCACCGTCTGGAGCTGGTGACTGTCGCGGCCTTTTGTCGGGGCACGGCCCCCGAGCTCCACTGGGTGCCGCTGCTACGGCAATGGGGGCCACGGCCGGCGGTTTCATCTTGCCACCGCCCCGGTTCTTGATCTTCCTGCCGCTTCCATAGGAAGCGGCGCCAGATCCTGGCTGCCCTCCTGACTCAGAGGCTGGCAGGGAGTGCCAGTTCCGCCCTTCTGCTGCTCTGGCACACTTGTCTGCCAGGCTGAAGAGCTCTGAGACGTCGCGGACCTCTCTAGTTGCGAGCTTCTCGAGCATCTTCTTGTCCCGAACGCCTTGCCGGAATGCCACCACCAGAGAAGCGTTTTGGATATGTGGGATGGTGTTCCGTACCTAGGAGAACCGTTGCATGAAAGAGCGCAGCGATTCTCCAGGTTGTTGCTGGATGGCATGGAGGTCGAGCTCCGTGCCAGGCCGGGTGTAGGAACTGCCGAAGTTGGCGGTGAACTGCCGGCAGAGCTCTCCCCAGGAAGTTATTGAACCCTGGGGGAGGTTCATGAGCCAAGAGCGGGCTGGGCCGGTCAAGGCGACGGGGAAGTAGTTGGCCATGACGGCCTCATCCCCTCCTGCGGCAAGTACGGCGGTGGAGTAGATCTGGAGGAACTCTGCCGGGATGACGCTTCCGTCGTACTTCTCGGGCAGGTGCGGCCGAAACTTGCGCGGCCACCTCGCGAAGCGAAGGTGGGGCGCTAGGGTCGCACATCCTACTCCTGTTGCTGCAGGTGTTGGTGCCGCGAACGCTTGGTTCGCTGCAGGCACTGTGTACCCCGGTATGGGCAAGGCTGCGCCATAGACCGGGGGCGCCATTTGCAGGGCATATGGCTGTGGCATATGCTGCGTGGCGTATGCCTGGGGTAGAGATCGCCTAGCAAAGGTCTGCGCCTCAGGCAGGGTCGAGGCTGATGTCATGCTGTCGCCGGCCTCTTGGTTGCGACGCCTTTCTCGTCGTCGCTCGAGGAACACTCGGGCATCTTGGCCCAAGTAGCATCGTTCCAGCTCTGTCCTCAGGTCCGTCGATAGGGGCCTGGTGGAGCTGGAGTCCGTCGTCTGCTCGTCAACCGTTGGCGTGCGCGTCAGCGACACAGCCGGTTGGCCAGGGCGTCGTCCCCGCCGAAATCGAGGGTTTCCGGCGGCGATGACAAGACGGTCTACTTCGCGAATCCACTGCCGGGTCGCTGCCTGAGGCGCGTTCCCAGTGATGAACCCAACGGGTACGGGGGACGCCCTATCTTTCGATGAGAGATGTTGGTAATGAACGAATTTGGTGGAGGCCAATGTTGGCTGCCTGACTACAACAACCAGAATGGCGTGGCGCCTTGAGCGACAGTTACACCGTCTCCTGGTAACTACGATTTGGGTGGAGGTCGACGTTGTGCTACCCGACTACAACAACCCCAAGGATGCTGCGCCTTAGCAATAGTTACACCGGCTCCTGTTGTTGCTGTACTTGCCGTGCCAAGAACAAACTTGAACCTGCAAGCAATCAAAGAACAAGCAAGAACAAGATAACAAGCAAACACTCACGGGTGTGAAAAAGTTGGGGTTCTGATTCAAGTAATCGGAAGGTCTCGTCGACACTTGCGTTACAAGGAAGTAGCAATGGCTAAACTTACAGAAAACAAAAACCCGCCCTGTCAAGGAGCTCTTGGACTACTTAAATAGGGGAGGGAAGAGGGAAATTCGTCCAGCAACAAAGGTAGGACGTGATCTCCCTTATTCCCTTCCTTTTTCTATGATAGACTACAATTTAATAGAGAAAGAAAGAGGGAAACCCATCCAGCAGCAAGGCAGGATATGATTTCCTCTATTTATTTCCTTATTATAGCACATCTATCTTTAAATGGGGGAAGAAAGAGTGAATTTCGTCCACCAGCAAAGTTGGACGAGATTTCTCTTATTCCTTTCCTTATTTGTCTAAATCTCTCTTTATTACATGGCCCCAGCCTCAAGATTTCTCCTCGGGTGGAGCAGCCTTTATTGCATTAATCCCTCCATCCCTCCTAGCTGGATCAATTCCCAAGCACCTAATAATAACAAGGTCATCACAAGGCTTTAATAGGTCCCCATTTGAAGGATAATTACTTTGAACAGCCAGGAATGAATTCACCTGATAATTAAGTTGACGTGCACGAGCGCGTGTCATTGGACCTTGATTAGCTGAGAGTGGTGAATGGGCTGGTGTTGTGGTTGTATCAACGGTAGCGATGTCCGCATCATCCTCCCCTTCTTGCAATTGAGTCGTCCTCGACTCAAATGTGTCTTCCTCGCCCATATATGGTTTCAAATCTGCAATATTAAAAGAGGAAGTAACCCCAAAATGTGCAGGCAACTCAATTTCATATGCATTATCATTAATTTTTTGAAGCACTTTGAAGGGTCCAGCAGCTCTAGGTAGTAATTTAGATTTTCTCAAATCAGGAAATCTATCCTTTCTCAAATGCACCCAAACCAAATCACC
This sequence comes from Neostapfia colusana, assembly GCA_030760725.1. Lineage (NCBI taxonomy): Eukaryota > Viridiplantae > Streptophyta > Magnoliopsida > Poales > Poaceae > Neostapfia > Neostapfia colusana. The sequence goes on along the minus strand of JASWHV010000001.1, from coordinate 35,228,777 downwards.
AGGTTCAAAAGTAACATGGTTCCTACCCTTGCTACCAGCTTGTTGATACTTAGCATTCATGCTCTCAATGTTTGCTTTGGTTTGCTCATGCATTTTAAGAATTAATTCAGCACGGCGAGAAACATCAAAATTCAATTTCTCTGAAGGTGGCAGAGCCAAAAGATCAATGGGAGCACGAGGAATAAAACCATATACAATCTGAAAAGGGCACAATTTAGTAGTAGAATGCAGCGAACGATTGTAAGCAAATTCAATATGAGACAAACATTCTTCCCATAATTTGATGCTATGTTTCAGAACAGCCCTTAGCATGGTAGATAAACTACGGTTCACTACTTCGGTCTGTCCATCAGTTTGAGGGTGACAAGTGGTAGAAAAGAGTAATTTTGTCCCCAACTTAGCCCATAAGGTTTTCCAAAAATGACTAAGAAATTTGGCATCTCTATCTGAAACAATAGTGTTTGGAACCCCATGCAAACGAACAACTTCTCGAAAGAACAAATCAGCAATATGGGTAGCATCATCAGTTTTGTGGCATGGTATGAAATGTGCCATTTTAGAAAATCTGTCGACAACAACAAAAATACTATCCCTCCCCTTCTTTGTTCTATGCAATCCTAAAACAAAATCCATAGAAACATCCTCCAATGGAGCACTAGGAATAGGAAGAGGCATGTATAAACCATGTGGATTAAGACGGGACTTAGCTTTTTGACAGGTGGTGCAACGAGCAACAAACCGCTCCACATCTCTCGTCATCTTTGGCCAAAGGAAATGGCTTGCTAAGATGTCTTCCGTCTTCTTGACACCAAAGTGTCCCATCAATCCTCCACCATGTGCTTCCTGCAATAGTAAGATATGCACAGAACCAGCTGGAATGCACAATTTGTTAGTTCGAAACACAAAACCATTAGTGAGAACAAACTTGTTCCATGTTTTTCCTTCTTTACATTGCAGCAGCACATCTTTGAAATCAGCATCAAAAGCATATTGTTCTTTAATTGTTTCCAAGCCAAAAATCTTAAAATCAAGTTGGGACAACATATTGTAATGGCGAGATAAGGCATCCGCAATGACATTATCTTTCCCTTTCTTGTGTTTGATGACATAAGGAAAGGACTCAATGAATTCTACCCACTTGGCATGCCTACGGTTCAGATTAGTTTGGTTCTTAATGTGCTTCAAAGATTCATGATCAGCATTGAAAACAGCACGGAGATGATCAAGATGAACTTCGAGAGATGCGCTATAGATCAAGATGTCATCGAAATATACTACCACAAATCTTCCAATGAAAGCACGTAAAACCTCATTCATTAATCTCATGAAAGTGTTAGGTGCATTCGTGAGACCAAAAGGCATGACTAACCACTCATACAAACCAAACTTTGTTTTAAACGCTGTTTTCCATTCATCACCTAGCTTCATGCGAATTTGATGGTATCCACTACGCAAATCAATTTTAGAGAAAATCATCGAGCCACTAAGTTCATCAAGCATATCATCTAACCTAGGAATAGGATGACGATATCTAATGGTAATGTTATTAATTGCTCGACAATCTACACACATGCGCCATGATCCATCTTTCTTTGGGACCAAAAGGACAGGAACGGAGCAAGGACTAAGGGACTCACGCACATAACCTTTCTCGAGTAATTCCTGTACTTGCCGCTGAATCTCCTTAGTCTCCTCCGGATTGGTCCTGTATGGTGCTCGGTTGGGCAAAGAAGCCCCAGGGATGAGGTCAATCTGATGCTCAATCCTTCTCAATGGTGGCAGCCCGGCTGGTACCTCTTGTGGAAACACATCAGCGTATTCCTGCAAAAGCTTAGTGATAGAAGGAGGCAAAGCACATGGTGTGTCATGAAGTGAGAACAAAGCTTCTTTGCAAACAAACACATAGCAGATTGCAGTATCACTTTTTAATTCAAACAAATCAGATTTGGAAGTAAAAAAACAAGCGCTCGTTAATTTTATTTCATTCTTCTTCATGTGAGCAGATTTGGAATTGTCAGTCTTATGCTGTACCGATTTCTTCACGACATCTGAATTTTCATTTTCAGCAGATTTCTTATTTTTCTCTTTGCAAGCTCTAGCAATGTCATCCTTCAAAATAGCATCAGGGGACATCGGGTGCAAAACAAGTTTCTTCTCATGATGCATGAAAGAGTATTGATTTGATTTACCATGATGTAATGTATCTTTATCAAATTGCCAAGGTCGACCAAATAGCATAGAACAAGCTTGCATAGGTACCACATCATAATCAATGTAATCATGGTAGGAACCAATTGCAAATTCGACACGAACCAGACGTGTTACCTTAAGCTTACCACTGTCGTTGAACCATTGGATGTAGTAGGGATGTGGATGTGGAAGTGTTGTCATCCCAAGCTTTTCTACCATGGTAGCACTTGCTAAATTGTTGCAGCTTCCTCCATCAATAATAATGCGATACGATCGTTCCAAAACTACACACTTAGTTTGGAATAGATTGTGTCGCTGGTTCTGTTCAGCTTTGATCATTTGGGCACTCAAGACACGCCTCACAACAAGACTCTCATAGTGGGCAGCATGATCAGCCCCAATGTGCTCTTCATCATCATTCTTCTTTCCTGCTTCTTGTGCAGCAAGCATGGCATATGTTTCATTATCTAAATCACTAGCGGATGAGTACTCACCATTTTCTCGTACAACCAGCACACGCTTGCTTGGGCAGTCCCTTCGTAGGTGCCCAAAACCCTTGCACTGGAGGCATTGAATGTCTTTTGTTCTCCGGTAGAAGCAATGGAAGAAGAAGTGTTGGCTGCAACTTGGGTGGATCCTTTTGTTGTCTCGATTGCACGCGAAGGTGCTGATTTTGATGTAGTCCTGGGCAACCCATTGGAAGCATCATCTGGAGAATCATGCTTAGTACCAGCAGCACTTGAGCGGAACTGCCATGAGGTAGTTCGACCTGCAGAAATGTTAGTTCTTGTACGTCGTCCCTGCACTTCTCTTTCAGCCTTACAAGCAAGATGGAATAATCGAGTGACGTTAGTGTATTCCTTATAAGCCAATATGTCCTGAATTTCTCTTGTTAAACCACCCATAAACCTAGCCATTGCAGCCTCTTCATTCTCAACTAGGCCACAACGCACCATGCCTATTTGAAGTTCTTGATAGTATTCCTCAACAGATTTGTTGCCTTGCCTAAGTTGTTGTAATTTATGCAACAGGTCACGAGCATGATAGGAAGTAACAAAACGACGACGCATGATTCGTTTCAAAGCATTCCAAGTTTGTGGTACGGTAGCTGGATTTTTAGTTTGATATTCATGCCACCAAACAGAAGCAAAGTCAGTGAATTCACTAGTGGCAGCTCTAACCTTTTTATCATCAGGGAAATCATGGCATGCAAATTCTTGATCTACTGACAATTCCAAAGACAGATATGCATCCGGATCATATTTACCATCAAAAGGTGGTATGGAGAATTTAATGCTGCGTAGGGAATCGTCATTGTCACGTACCTCACGTCGTTGAGCTCGACCACCCATACCACGATGGTCGCGACGTGGCTGCCGTCGATACCTGAAAGGTCCATCATCAAGCTTGGTATCCACCGAATACTCCGCCTCGTCATATCTTGTAGCACTGCCAACGGAGTCGTGGCTGTCATCAACACGTCTTTGCCTCTCTTCGCGTCCAACCTGTTCCATCCTTTCCAATCGCTCAATGATTGCTGCAAGAGAAGTGTTAATAGCTCCAGCAGTGCTTTCTAATTGGTCAGTTTGGTGTTGGTGCAAATCTGCGTCGACTCTAATTGACCAATGCGTTCATTGGTGACTTGAATATCCTCATTGAGAGCATCTGTGTGTAGCTTTACTTGGCGTTCGAAATGCTGAATGATGCCCCTCGTACATGGTGAATGTGGAGATGTCCCATTCGCATCAGCTGACATGGTTAGTAAAGAAAGGAAATAGAACAGCAAGCAGATTAATCCTAACAGTTGCTAAGAGGTGGTAGGACAGCACAATTCCTCACTAGCAAGAAATCAAGGTCTTACAAGTTCTTACCATGCGATGCAGGAGGCGCCGGCAATCAGCAAGAACAACAACAAACGGTGGCTGCCAGCACAACCTTATGGTGTCGTAGACAATTTTGTGGTGCTGTAGGTGGCTGCTAGACACAATTTGTGCAAAGGAACAGCTAGTACCACATTAGTCACAACAAGTTGAATAAACGTTCCACAATGGTATTGTGCTGGTCCTAGCTCAAACCTTACTAGAGATGTGAGCCGTAACTCCACGTGACGTTGGATTACTATGGTAGGGAAGTTCGAACAGCCCGATCCGTTGTGTTTCAACAACGTTGAAAACAGCAAGTTGAACTTCGAAACATGAAACAAATGTTACACAAATTGTCTCTCTTTTTTTGTACTTAGAAACTTTTTTTTGTGATTGTAATCAGTGCGGCTTTTCTTTTTGCATGTGCCTTTTTCTTGCTGATCCGTGCAGCTTTTCTTTTGCACTTGCCTTTTTTTTCTCAACTTTGGGTAGATAATGGAAATGGACTGAGAACAAAGTGGCACGAACTCAAAACTCTAGCGGTGAAAAACTTAGGACCAGCAACTTGACACAAAAAGGCAACCGTGAATTCAACAAGTCGAGAGCTAAGTAGTCAAGCAAAAGGCTCAAAGTGTTTTTAGGATTTTTATTTTTAGAGCGAACTTTTGTAGGCAAAAGTGGACTGTAGGTAAATGAAGAACAAGGAGAAGGAAATCTCTCACCGAGCAACCTGAAATCTGATACCACTTGATGAACCCAACGGGTACGGGGGACGCCCTATCTTTCGATGAGAGATGTTGGTAATGAACGAATTTCGTGGACGCCGACGTTGGCTGCCCGACTACCACAACCAGAATGGTGTGGCGCCTTGAGCGACAGTTACACCATCTCCTGGTAACTACGATTTGGGTGGAGGTCGACGTTGTGCTACCCGACTACAACAACCCCAAGGATGCTGCGCCTTAGCGATAGTTACACCGGCTCCTGTTGTTGCTGTACTTGCCGTGCCAAGAACACCCTTGAACCTGAAGCAATCGAAGAACAAGCAAGAACAAGATAACAAGCAAACACTCACGGGTGTGAAAAAGTTGGGGTTCTGATTCAAGTAATCGGAAGGTCTCGTCGACACTTGCGTAACAAGGAAGTAGCAATGGCTAAACTTACAGAAAACAAAAACCCGCCCTGTCAAGGAGCTCTTGGACTACTTAAATAGGGGAGGGAAGAGGGAAATTCGTCCAGCAACAAAGGTAGGACGTGATCTCCCTTATTCCCTTCCTTTTTCTGTGATAGACTACAATTTAATAGGGAAAGAAAGAGGGAAACCCATCCAGCAGCAAGGCAGGATATGATTTCCTCTATTTCTTTCCTTATTATAGCACATCTATCTTTAAATGGGGGAAGAAAGAGGGAATTTCGTCCAGCAGAAAAGTTGGACGAGATTTCCCTTATTCCTTTCCTTATTTGTCTAAATCTCTCTTTATTACATGGCCCCAGCCTCAAGATTTCTCCTCGGGTGGAGCAGCCTTTATTGCATTAATCCCTCCGTCCCTCCTAGCTGGATCAATTCCCAAGCACCTAATAATAACAAGGTCATCACAAGGCTTTAATAGGTCCCCATTTGAAGGACAATTACTTTGAACAGCCAGGAATGAATTCACCTGATAATTAAGTTGACGTGCACGAGCGCGTGTCATTGGACCTTGATTAGCTGAGAGTGGTGAATGGGCTGGTGTTGTGGTTGTATCAACGGTAGCGATGTCCGCATCACCCAGCAGGTGGATTGCGCAGTAGCGCTCTTGCTGCAGCTAGTGCACCTCCGTGGGAAACGCTCAGCGCTGCAGAAGATCTCACGCTGGCTGGAGCCTGCATTGCCGGAGTCGGCTGCTGGGTTCCAGCTTGCGCCGACACACTCCGTCCTGAGTGTGTCGACACGTATTCCCCGGTAGTCACGGTCCGCCGTGAACGTGGGGGAGGAGAGCTTGCCGCTGAAGGAAGCTTTGTCATCCTCGTTGGCGGAAACTCGTCGCGCAAGGGAAAAGCCCCTACCTGGCGCGCCAAATGTCGAAGTGTGTGGTCGACACTTCCCCCGGACCTGCTCTGGGCAGCCCGCGGAGGTTCTTTTTCGGAGGGGCTAGTCGCTTGCGGAGAGCTTAAGCGTAAGGGACGAGTGAGGGAGGAGCTTGACACGGCGAGCTTTACGTGGTTCGGGCCGCCGAAGCGTAAAACCCTACGTCCACGGCGAGCAGAGGTGCTCGCTGTATTGCTTGTTGCTTAGAACCGGAGTCCTGAGCTTGAGGGTGAGTTATGCCTAGGGTGTGAGTTGCTGGAGTGCAAACCCTTGCTAACGTTGCCTACCCGAGCCTTTTATAGTCCAAGGCCCGTGTGGCTTACAAGGGGGGCACGGGACCCGACAGGTGGTCTCGGGGAGATTTCCTGCTGACTATCGTATCCGCAGTTATGTTGGTGGTTGTCTCCGGCGAAAGCTTCTGAGTCTTCGTTCTGCCACCCTGCCCATGCCGCAAGCTAGCCGTAGTGGTTGATGTCTTGTCGTTGTGTTTATTGGCTGGCAGGTTCTGACACTGCGCGCCAGTCTGCAATGCGACTGGGCGCAACGGCACCTGACAGAGGCGTGCTCCGCGTCTCCGCGTCTTGGGAAGGCACGGGCCTTGAATACCTTGTACGGGCAAGGTATGGTGCGTCTTTACGCCCGCTGCCTACCACGCGGGGGCAGGCAGCACTGTTCTGCTGGACACGTGGCGGGCCCGGAGCTCTCCTCTGAGGAGAGGGAGGTCTGGCCCTGCAGGACACGTGGAGCCTTCGGACCTCTCCCCGCGGAGGGGGGAGGTCCGGCTTCTGTCGTCCACGTGGCGGGCCCAGAGCTCTCCTCTGAGGAGGGGGAGGTCCGGCCCCGTGGAACACGTGGCGCCTTCGGAGCTCTCCCCACGGAGGGGGGGAGGTCCGGCTGCCGCTGGCCATGTGGCGGGTCCGGAGCTCTCCTCTGAGGAGAGGGAGGTCCGGCCCCGCTGGACACATGGCGCCTTCGGAGCTCTCCCTGCGGAGAAGGGCGAGATCCTTAGGCGTTTTCCCTGTGCGCGGGGTACCCCATATCGCGGGTACCGACAGCCTTATTCTGCAGCGATGACATAATTCTACCCTCAATCTCAGGGTTCATGTTTGGTTATGCAAGAGGAGTATAAAACATCCTTGACCTAATGCACATACAAACTTGACCCATAGTAGTGAACAAAAGGAAAACTTTAAAACAACTTAATGCAAACCTGTGCTTGCCTTGGTTTTGCAGGTGACTAAAGTCAGATAAGATGAAGTTAGTTGCTGATGATGACTTGAAGCTTAATCCCTGCCTTCTTGCTCCTTGATCAAATCTTCACTTATACACGTTTAATCACTACATGTTATGAATATGCTAAAGACAAGTTTAAAATTTGAACTCTGTTTAAGAATTTAAAATGACACTGGTGCTAGTGGTTTGGGTGTGTGTTTAGGTACTCGCATCAAGTGAGAAGTGAGGTTCATCACTTGGGTGGTGATCACCTAAATGGGTTGAACAGAACACTACTGATCCAGGGCTCCAATGGAGCTGATAATTTCCTTGGGAGTTCCTTGTCACAAGAAAGTCCTCTGGACCAAAATTCAGAATATTTCACTAAGTGGATCACCCAGAAAAATTCCCTAAGCATTTAGGCAAAAAGGAATTAATTCTGAATAAATTTGCACTTCCATGCAAATTCAAGTGAACTACAATTTTAAGCATAGTTCAAAGAGTATGCCTGAATTTTCCTAGGATTTTTGGAGCTAAGGAATGTCCAGAACTGAATTTCCAAGTTTTGGAAATTCTCTGAAAATGTTTCTGTATTCATTTGAATACAGAAGCTTGGAACCAGAATTACCCTGGCTAAATCAACTCGAAATAAGCTGAAAATTTTACAGGAGCCCACTATTGTCCTAGAGAATATTCTAGCAAAATTTGAGGATTTTTGGATGAACCAAACTCCCTCTAAAATTCTTTTGATGAAAAGCTTTAAAGAATTTTCCAGAATTTTCTATTGATTTTCATACAAATTGGGTTGTATATGTGGATATAGTTTTTCATCCTGAATCCAACCCAATTTGCATTACTAAATTTGGAGCTCCCTAGCAAAAGTTATGAGGTTCTAAAGTTTGAACTGAATTTGTAATTCAAACTGAATTGGGGACAGTTTAAACTCTGACCGGCACACGTGTCAGTTCCTCTCTGTAGCCACACCATGGTCCACAGCTGCCCAGTCTGTAGCCGCAGCAGATCGGGTGGCCGCAGCAGATCCCAGTCGACCGCCACGGCCACTGACCAGTGGGGCCAGCAGCTTCTTCTTCCTCCCGCCCCCCTTTTTCCCGCGCGCTCCACCCCCCTCGCCGGCGCGGCGCTGACCTCGCCGGACTTGACTTTCCGGCCATCTCACAGCCTGCTACTCACCGCCCGTGGGTTTTCAGGGACGAGCAACTCATCTAAGGGGTCAGCACAAGCTAAAGGCGCTCGGAACTAGGTCGGCGACGTGCGCACCCCTCGGTGAAGCTTCGGCGCCATGGTCCGAGTATCCTAGCCCGCCAAAGGATCGGAGAATTTGCTCTAAAGCATCAGGGAGTCATGGGGGTGCTCGGCTTTGGCTCAAACTGGATCGGTAACGGCTCGAGATGGGGTCTCACCGTGCGCCCGACAGTTCCCGCCATGATCGCCGCTCGAAAAGCTCGAAATTAGCTGTAACCATTCGGTTCTAGGCTAGGTTTGAAAAGAGGAGATCACCGCCATCTAGCTTAGCTCCTCTGTGCCTAATTTCGGGACCAAAGATTGAGGATGGAAGGAGAATTTCTAGATTGCGTACCGGAAGGTCGGGTTGCGGTCTCCGAAGGAAAATTCCCAAATTGGCTCTCGGTGATTCACAGCTCGACTGGAGGCTTGGGGGTGAGCAGGAGGGTTCACCCACGCGCCCGGGGGTGGCCTTGCTTGGCCGTGGAAGTGCCTGGATTAGGCTGTCCACGAGTGCCCCAACCCTCTGTGCGGTTAAACCGCCGCGGTGACGAGCCAGTCTCGAGTCGAGGATGCAGCAACTCGCTGGATTCTGTGCTTAGGAGGTGGAGGACGAGCTCACCGTGTGGTTTTCCGGCTTGGCTGGCCTCTGCATGCTCGGTTTCTCCTAGCTCCCGGTCGATAGCCCGAGGCAGCGGCGTTCTCGGTCTTTTTGTCGTGCGAGGGAGAACTGACTCAAGGGCCTCCGTTCGGTGGGCGAACTGATCCCTTCACACGTTGCCGAGAGCAGCAGCAGGTCGCCAGTCCATTGCAGTAGCAGGAGGTGGCTCCACAGGGAGGTTCCGGTGCGGCTCGGTGGCGCCCGGGGCGACTTCGGTAGCTCGGGTGTGATCCGGTAAACAGAGAGTGACTTAAGCAGTAAGTTAGGCCCCTCCTCTCACTGACCAGTGGGGCCCACAGCCCCTCTCTGCCCCAAAATATCTCCAAATTTTTGACACATTGTAAATTCATCTATGAAGGATCCAAATCCAAAAGCCAATTTGCCATTTGACAATTTGTGCCACAGTTTCAAGTTTAAATTCAAATTTGGAATAAATTTACAAGTTCCTTTGATATTCATATCAAAGCCTCTTCAAATTTTGCTCAAAACTTGGCTCCCTCATAATTTGGATCTGAGGAATTCAAATATGTCCTCTGATCTTTGAGTTGGCTATTGCAAATACACTTTTTCAAACAACAGTTTGAATTTTCTCTTTGAACATGCCCTCCTTCTTTTTGAAGGGCACCTCTTAATTCAAACTGAATTCAAAGTTTTATTGCACATGCCAACACTTTCATGAGTAACACAAAAGTTTTTGTAAGTCCCCTTTCTTGTATATAAACTCAACTTTATTAATAGCTCAAGTTTTCTATTCACAAGTTTTGGGACTTTTACAGTCGATTTGGGGGTGGCTGATAAGGACGAGCCCCAAACTGCTGAGGTCGCGCCGTTGGATGCCACTGCTGACCGGATGGTGTCCGATTCACCATACGGTATTTTTTTAGGAGCTCCACGCCCGCTGCTCGGTGGAGCGCTGCGCTTTCACTGCTCAGCCGCCAATTCCCGCTGAGCATCCTCTTGCATAATCGCGGCATTGACGAGGTCGTTGAATGTGCTGCGATTGCATTGCACGAGATGAGTCTTCATCTCAGGGTTTAAACCCCAATAAAACTGCTCGCGCTTCTTCTCCTTGGTAGAGATATAATCCGACGCATACTGCGTCAGATGGTTGAACGCACGGAAGTAGTCGTGGGCACTCCTCCCGCCTTGCTTCAGTTCCAAGAACTCTTGGAAGTTCCTCTTCATCATCCCGGGAGGTATATGATAGGCGCGGAACGCCTCCCGGAATTCTGCCCATTCCACGGCGTGGCCAGCAGGTAGGGAGGCGACATAGTTCACCCACCACACACCAGCGACACCGTGAAGCTGCTGCGCCGCGAAGAGAGTCTTCTGCCGCTCTGTGCATTGGAACAGCCTGAACTGGGACTCAATCGTCTGCAGCCAGTTGTCGGCCTCCAGTGGTTCCGCCACTTCGGTGAACACCGGAGGATGTGTATTCATGAAATCCGAGTACGTCGTAATGTGGGGCTCACGAGACCCCCTCTCTTGACGCCCCCCCCCCCCCCCCCCGCCTAGGACGTATTCTGCACGGTCGTGCGGAGCAGGTTAGTCTGCTCCTCACGAGAGCCCACCAGCGCCGAGATCACATCCGCTAGCGTAAGCGGAGGCGGCGGTGGTGGTTGTTGCTGCGGGGTATTGTCGTAGGCAGGCGGCTTGGAGTCATCACCCCCTGCTTACTAGAGCCCCCGACCTCGTGCGTGGCCCGAGTATGAACCATATGCAACCATACGACAATAAAATCAGTCCCACAGCATACTCCATGCAGTCCAATATAAAATAGGAGTAAAACATAATGACGGTAAACATGCGATACATCTCGTACATAGATAATGTAATAACTTTGCACAAGCTACACCATTAATGGACCAAATACAAATCAGTGAAATCCAAATTAACGGACTTCCTCTTTGGAAGTTCATCTCAACTAGATTTGGTCACTACGAGACGTTAATATCGCTGGTCATCACGTATACTATCCTTTATCTTCAATATGACACAATCATGGTCTCTAGCAAAAGAACTTGAGTAGGTAATATACTCAAATCTTTCACTAGTTGAAGATAACTACTCATGAGTATGTTCTACCCCATTAGAATTAATAAAATCCCCAACAGGTACAACAATCTCTCCAATGAGTTCAAGTGTTCATCCCTCTGCCCAGAATGAGCAGTTTCTACTTATCCCAGATTTTGACTTGGTACATTGAATTTTCATAAGTCAAGTTGAATATCAAAGTTAAAGTTAACTTCAGTATCTTTTCAACGAGTATTTATTTTCCCTCATATAACTCTGGTTAAAAAGTTATGCTAATTCAAAGTGAACAGAATTTCTGGAAGAATTTCAACAGCACCTCCTTTGGAAGTTGCTGTTTTCAACTAAAAATTCCACTGAAATCCATGCTACTACTGCAAAAACTTTGAATTACAAAGATGTAACACATCTCCTAAACTTTCCAAAAATGTATCATATGATAATTTTTTATTTTTATACAGGAAGTTATGCTTGAAAAACAGCACAGTCCAGAGAGAGTTTTTAATCTGTCCTGGTTCTGAACAGTATACAATCATCTGGAATTTCAACCAGTTTGATGTGTGATTATGTTCTGGAAGTCTACAACAAAATTGTAGAGAACCTGAACCTCTTTCCAGAAATATATCCCACACCTCCATCGGCTAAGTAACTTGTAAGTTATGCTCTGTTAAAATTCAGCAAACTTGCTGCCAAAACAGAGCACTCTGTTTTTCAATTCCTTTGAGCTAAACTAATCAACTTTTAAACTTTTCTACAAGACCACAGTTCTAAAGATTAACACTTGGTTTTCTTAGTTCCTTTTCCAACATTTTTATTAATGCAATCATGATTATTACATGTCGGTACTACGTTCCTCACAAAATGGAAAATCCTAACCGGCTTACACCGGCATATACGTATCCAACGGTGGCACTAAGGTGATCACTCGCAAATGTGTTCTACTTGGACTACGGTTTCGTGGTTAGTACCTGCATAAATTACACACAATCATCAGGTTCGGCTGCACACCGAACCCAGTCCCAATACAGTTTCATACACCCATCCGTCATCACTCGCACGGGTGTTCTCAAGCCAAACACGCCTTGAGCTACGTGTTCACGTTACTAACCACGTGAAGGGGTCTCCCATACATGCCCATAGCACGCCAGGGAAGGACGTTGCTCGAATACCCCAAACGACATGAAGAGTCGTAGAGGATACTAAAGCTGGCCGGGTTACCTGCGACCCTTGAGGCTCCACCCTTCAGTTTGTGCGCACTGGTGGACAGCGCTCACGTGCACCCTCAAGACATATGAAGTCCCGAGATGCACGATTTTATGACATACCACATCAGTTTACAGCTAATTACAGGGTTACTACAGCGGAAGATAATTTTACAACTCACACCCACATATCGAGCAAAAGTCAGTTGTCCAGCCCTACGGACAACCCACACTAGTTGCACTCATCTTCAGCGCGGTGTGTACGGCTCCCACTCAGCCGTGGTCCCCGACGGAGGGTAGCCCTCGCCGGTGGACTCGTACCCCGAGTCCGTGGGGTACTCCTCACCTACAAACACTCATAGCAGCAACAGTGAGCACGATGGATTAGCAAGTCTTAACCAACGCTCCTACTCAAGAAACTCTACATGCAAGTCATACAACGGTAGGATGGCAATTTGCAGCAAAGGACTCACCTAGAAGTTCATCTTTAGTTCAACTTTTAGTCACAAATTAACGGTTCATGAATCTGAAATTTAGTAAGCAATATTTGGTGGCACACATGAAATGATACAAATTAGAACAGCAATATTGAATCATAACATTCCATATATTAACCTACGTCACGACTCAGTGACCAAGTGGTACTCATCACCGTGATGAACGGTGAATCGACTTGATATACACCTGCAGGGATACCCGAAGAGCACGTCACATACGCCCACCCATGGAGCTTCATAGCACACTCACTCGATGTCGTACGGGATAACCTTTCACCAAACAGCCCAAACGTCGAACCGGTCGCACCCAAACGGACAGGAGGTTCCCTACACGGAGCATCTCTCTATACCCATTAGCTGTTTTCCACCTTGATGGCCTCAACCTACACCTATAAATCGGTGTGTTATGCCTCGATGCCCGGAGGTATAGGTTACATCAATTTATCGGGGCCCAGATACCGATATGCCTTCGGTACATTCAAACTTGATCAGCGTGGGCCGCACATGAATCGGTCCTCAATCGACACGGACAGGGATACGCACACAAGACTTCCTCTTTCTGTGTCCTAGCCCCTGCCTAGTCTCCTTTTTCTTGCTAAAGTTGTCTCACATCTCGAACCAATCCCGTGTGTCCCGATCCTATACTCGGGAGTAGATTCAATTACTCGACTTGTACCGAAGTCTATAACCATTTAGCACAACATGAACTACTCGAGGACTTAGACACTACCCTCACTATTTTTGGAACAATCTGGTCATGCATTTGGGGTTTCATCCATCCTACACCTAATACACACACAAACGTCACGCTAAGTATATATAAAGTAAAACTTTAACAAAACTTGTTAAATGCAAACCGGGGCTTGCCTTGTTGCTGCTGGTCAGGTTTGAGTGTCTCGTCCGGAAGTAGGAAGTCCAAAACTTCCGGGGTCTCTTCGCCTTCAGCGACTACACGTAAGCATATTAACGATATGTCAATTTAAATGCAATGTGTTGAATTTTGTATGTAAATACCGTAACTCTTGCTAGACATCACATATGGCTATTAAGTTTTTACTGTGGCTGGGTGGGAACCTACTTAGACACTTGACCAAATTTCATTTGAAACAAAGCTCATTTGAGCTCTGCACAAATAAAAGCCTAAATGGTCATTACTAAAGCTATGAATTTCCAGGGATTTTCATGGATCAAACCATTACTTTATGAAAACTAGATTTTGATATGGTTCTAATGGAGTTGGTTTCATGTCATTTGAAGAATCATAGAGGAAGTTATGCCTAATCAATATTTGAGAAAATCTAAAAAATGTTTCCATATATTTTTCTATTTTCTCAGAGCAGTTCACTTAATCACACTATTAGGGGGACTAAATGAACTTGGATGGATCTCAAATTTTTCCTGTGACTTGAGGATTTTCAAATGAACATACTAGCCAAATTTCAGAATATTCCATAAAATAATTCTCCAGATAAAATTCCCAACAGTTTAAACTTTAGGGAATTAATTCTGGAAAATTAATAAGTTTCATGAATTGAAACTTGTTTTGCTGGATAGTATTCAAAAAGCTGAATCCAAAAAATTTGGTTCACTTAATTTGGAGATCCATAGCGAAAGTTATGGCTAGTTGAAGTTTAAACAAAAATCTGAAATTCAAAGAAAAGTTTTAACCCTGCACGTGGGCCCCACCCGTGCTTTCTTCTTCCTCGCGCGCGCAGCATCGGGTGGCGGTGGTTCTTTGGTGAGCTCCACGGGAACCCCTCTTCCGGCCTCCCCTAGGGCTGAAACTCGCCGCCCCTCACTTTAGGGACACGGGGAACTCATCCCTGGGGTCGACCGAGGTGACCAACCGCCTGAAAGGCATAGGCGACGAGCGGCGGCAGCGACTCGACTTCGGCGACGTCGAACTCGCGCTAGAATGGCTCAAACTCTTCTGTTCTTGTTCCTAGAGCACCGTGGGGGATCGCTCATCACCGGCATGAGCTTTAATCAGCTCAAAGGTGGCTGTAAATGTGAGTTCATCGGCGACCTAGGTCCAAAACCGGCGGCGGCTCGAATTTTTCGAAGAACAATGCCTACACTTGATGATTTTCGATGCTTTTTTATCCTAGAAGAGTGTGGGAACATCTAAAACACGTTGGTAGCTCGGCACAAGCAATGGTGGATTGATCACAACGAATTTTGAGTTCTGGTGCGGCTCGGTCCTATGAACACCGAAGCACTCAACGGAGAAATTCTCCACCGGTCGTGCAAGAGAGAAGGGAAGGTTGGCACGGTTGCGTTTAGCACCTTAGGGTGGATCTTTTTCGTGTAGAACGTCGGCCACAAGGAAGCCCGTAGCGTGCGGTCGCCGGTGAACCGAGAGTAGTCGAGCAGCGGCTGTTTGCTTCGGGTGTGCGAGGCAGAGGGTGGAAAGCACGAGAGGTAATTCACATGGGCAGGGATGTGTTGATCACTTCAGCCGATGTTTCCACGGCTTAGCACGAGGTGATGTGCGGTGGCTTCTTCGCTCGGGCGCGGCGAGCAGGAGGTGGAGGCTCCCGGGAAACAGAAGCGGTTCTCTCTTCTTTCAGTCACTGACCAGTGGGTCCCACACTCTCCCCTCTAGTTCTTCTCCATTTCTTGCTGCAAATATCCCAGATACTCACTCTTCAATGATAGACTTAGCCATCAAGTCATGAGTTGAATTTGATTTCCTCAAATCGAAGTGGGCTTGGCTAAATTCGCTTCTCATTTGAATTTGAAATTCAAAATCAGTTTTGAATTAATGAAAATTTAGCTCCCGACAAGATGAACTCCAATGGGGGTGAAAATCGGTGGACTGACTCAGAAAATTGTGCTGAGTTTTAATATTAAGTCAACTTTTGAATCCAAGTGATGAAAATGGCTGAAATTTGAATTTACATTCAAATAGCCCTTTTTGCAATTATATCCAAAAGTTGCTCCAAATGGTTTGGATTTGCATGAAACTTGGCATGAGCACTCCTAAGAATATTTAGGACCAAATGGTGAGCTCAGCCTCATGTTTATATGTGTGAGCTCCTACTTTTTGATTTCTGAGTTCTTCCTCTAATCAACCTCTTGATGGTGTTTACTTGCTCTTCACAAATGTTCATGAGCTATCCGCAAAATGAGCTGTGGTGTGGTGATGTGATGAACATGCTCGCAAGTAAATTCGTTGGCTTTTACAGGGGGCGGCCAAAAGAGAGGGGTGCGGCTAGGGGGTTGGGGTTATATTTATAAGGGGGAAAAGAATCCTATGGGTGGGGAACAAAGAGTCCTAGAGGTAGGGGACTCAACCAAAGAGTCCTAGAGGTATGGGACTAAACCAAAGAGTCCTAGGGGTGGAGACAGAGTCCTAGAGGTGGGGGGGGGGGCTTAACCAAAGAGTCCTAGAGGTGGGGAAATTAACCAAATAGTCCTAGAGGTGAGGAACTTAACCCAAGAGTCCTAGAGGTGGGGGACTAGGGTCCCCCCCCCCCTTAATGGCTGCGGCCAAGGGGAGGTAGTCCCAATTAGGGTTTCTCCCCCCTAATTTGGTGCGGCCAATTTGGGAGAAAATTCCCATCAAATGTGGGGGAAATTCCCCCTGGGGGAATTTTGGGGGATTTGGGGAAAATCAGGAAAAATTGAGAAGAGTTTGGAAATTTTTGGGGAAGGGGGAAATTTGGGAAAAATTGGGGTGGCTCAATTTGGCTATTTTATTTTCATTACTTTCCATTTCTATTTCTTTTTATCATTTTAGTAGTTTCTATATTCATTTATCATTTCTCCTTCTTTTTAAATGCTCCTCTAAATGAAAAATGTTTGTAATGCATTGTAGTGAAATTGAGGGTGTTACAAACCTACCCCACTTAAAATGAATCTCGCCCTCGAGATTCGATAGAGTGGAGAAGAGATGAGAGAATTCTGCCTTGAGATCTTACTCACGTTCCCATGTAGGTTCGGCTTCCGTGTGATGGCTCCATTGTACCTTGCACCAACGGCTCACTTTATTCCACGTGACACTTTCCTTTACGTCCAAGATTTTGACGTGGTGTTCTGCGTAGGTTAGATCCTCTTGAAGCTCTAGCTCATCAATCGGTACTTGTTCTTCCTGTACTCTTAGGTATTTATTGAGCTGAGATATGTGAAACATGTCGTGCACATCGGAGAGGTGCGTTGGCAGCTCTAGTTGATAGGCTACCTCTCCTCGCTTGCCCAAATTCTTGAATGGCCCGATGTAGCGAGGTGCTAACTTGCCTTTGACGTTGAACCATCGTTGGCCTCGGATAGGTGACACTTCAAGATACACGAAGTCTCCAACTTCGAAGGTCAATCTTCTTCGCCTATTGTCTGCATAACCCTTTTGTCGTGACTGAGCGGCCTTCAAGTTTTCACGTATCGTTTAAACTTGCTTTTCGGCGTCTTGCAGCACTTCGGGTCCAAATACTTGGCTTTCTCCGGTCTCATTCTAGAACAGCGATGTCCTACACCGTCTACCATACATTGCTTTGAAAGGTGACATCTTCAAGCTGGCTTGGTAGCTGTTGTTGTACGAGAATTCAGCATATGGCAAGCTCTTATCCCAACTACTCCCATGTTTCAAGACGCAAGCTCTCAACATGTCTTCCAAAATCTGATTTATTCTCTTAGTTTGCCCGTCGGTTTGCGGGTGATATGCAGAGCTAAAATTCAACCGTGTACCCATGGCTTCATGCAGCTTCTTCCAGAACCTAGAGGTAAATTCAGAACCTCGATCTGAAACTATCCTCTTCGGAACTCCATGACGATACACGATTTGCTCCATATACAGCTCGGCTAGTTGTGCGACGGTGTACTTGGTTCTAATAGGAAGGAAGTGGGATGTTTTCGTCAATCGGTCCATGATAACCCAAATGGAGTCGTAGCCGGACTGAGGACACAGCAATCCGACTATGAAATTTATGCTGATGGCTTCCCACTTCCACTCGGGTACTTTCAATGGTTGCAACAGTGCCACGGGTCTTTGATGTTCGGCCTTCACTCGTTGGCACCTGTCGCATAGGGCAACATATTCAGCAAAATCTCTTTTCATGCCATCACACCAATAGCAAGTTTTCAGGTCCTTGTACATCTTTGTACAGCCGGGGTGTATGGAATAAGGTGAGTCATGTGCCTCCTTTAGTATCGTGTTGCGGATGTGCTTCACGTTAGGCACACAAATCCTTTTCCCTAACCAAAGCCTGCCATTCTCATCTTCCTTGAAATCCAGTTCAGTTCGATCACCTCCATCTCGTTCAAGAACCCGAGATGTAACCGTTCAAACTCCTTACGCAGCTCCGGTGGCAGCTCCCAAACTGTGAGCTGGTGACATGCTCCCTTTTGGCTCAACACATCAGCTATTACATTGGCCTCTACGGGGTGATAGTTGATTCCAACATCATAATCCTTGATGAGTTCTAACCATCTACGTTGCCTCAAATTCAGATTCATTTGCGTGAATATATACTTGAGGCTTTTGTGATACATATAGACCTCACGTTGGTGGCCAAGGATATAATATCTCCAAATCTTCAAGGCATGTACCACGGCTACAAGTTCCAGATCGTGTGTAAGGTAGTTCAGCTACTATTTTTTTAATTGCCTTGATGCATAGGCTACCACTTGGCCTCCTTGCATAAGCACATATCCAAACCCTTATCTTGATGCGTCACAATATATGTCAAAACTCTTGCTCACATCCGGCAATACCAAAACCGGGGCTGTTGTTAATCTATTCTTTAGCTCCTCAAAGCTGTCTTGGCATGCTTGTGTTCACTGAAATGCTTTCCCTTTCATGAGCAATTCAGTCATAGGCTTCGCTATTTTGGAGAAATCCTTGATGAACCGGCGGTAGTATCCAGTCATCCCAAGGAAACTCTGAATATCCCTCACATTCTGAGGTTGGTTCCACTTCAAAACATCTCCCATTTTTCCGGGATCAACCGATATTCCTCCTTCGTAGATCATGTGGCCTAGGAAAGATATCACCTTTAGCCAAAACTGACACTTAGTGAACTGGGCATACAATTGATGCTCTCGCAATTTCTGCACTGTTAACCTCAAGTGTTCTTCGTATTCTTCCTCACTCTTTGAATACACCATCATATCGTCGATGAAAACCACGACGAACTTGTCCAAGTACTCCATGAATACCTTATTCATTAGGTACATAAAGTATGCGGGTGCATTCGTTAACAAAAAGACATAACGGTATACTCATACGAACCATACCATGTTCGAAATGTAGTCTTGGGTATGTCGGAGGGCTTAATCTTCAGCTGGAAGTATCCCGACCGAAGATCAATCTTGGAGAAAATTCGGGCACCTTTCATTTGATCGAATAAGTCCTCTATGCGGGGCGGAGGATATTTATTCTTGATCGTCACTTTGTTGAGAGACCTATAGTCCACACACATCCTTTGGGTCCCATCCTTCTTATCCACGAAAAGCATGGGGCTCCCCACGGGGGAGAGCTTAGACGTATAAAACTCTTTTCTAGCTGCTCCTGAATTTGTTTCTTGAGCTCCGCTAATTCATTAGCAGACATCCTATATGGCCTCTTTGCTATAGGTGCAGTTCCGGGTACTAAATCAATGGCAAATTCAATGTCCCGGTCAGGTGGCATACTTGGAAGTTCTTCCGGGAACACATCTGAATATTCTTGAACCACCGGAACGCTTTCCAATGTTGCTTCTTCGATGTGGTTTAGCACTGTTTCTCCGTTGTAGGTTGGGCTGCATCGAACTCAATACGAGTATCGTGCTCACTCGTCAACTGCACGATCCTCTGAGCACATTGAATCACTCCGTTGTGCTTGCTTAACCAATCCATTCTAAGTATTATGTCAATTCCTTGGGAATCCAAGACAATAAGGTTGGTAAGAAAGTCTACTCCCTTATTTTAAGACTTACTTTCGGACATACTATATTAGTCCTCATCTCTCCACCGGGAGAATTAACCAACATAGTTCATGTGAGATATGGGCAGGTTATACTTGGCAACATACTTGGATGAGATGAATGAATGCGATGCTCCAGAATCAAATAAAATAGTGGCTGGGTTGGAGTTGGCGAGAAACATACCAATCACGACGTCCTCAGCTTGTTGTGCTTCCTTAGCGGAGACGTGATTCACATTGCCACGAGCATAGTTCTGCTGTCCACGGTTACCTTGCATAGCTCCTCCGCTCGGCTGTGGGTTCTGCTTAGGTGTGTTGCTCGGCTGTCCAATGCCTTTCTTCGGGCACTGACTTGCAAAGTGTCCTGCCTCTCCGCACGAAAAACTTGCCTTGTTGCCCATAACAGCAGGAATGTTGGGGCGAGGCTGATTTTGAGCATAGGTGTCCATGTTGGGACGGGGTGTAGGAGTGAAAGTTGCCTAGAGGGGGGGGGGTAAAAAGGCTAAACTACCTGAAATGACCGAATTAAACGAGATTAGAACACAGAGGCCGGACTAGTCTGGCTTAGGGGCGGGCTAGTCCGGTCAGCCTGCTGGAAAAATCTAAAAACATAATTTTTATGGGTTTTTCTTCAGATTTTAACTTAACGAAATGCGGATAAACTATCTAGCAATCTAATATGACAAGTGTGATAAGATATAGCAGTGGATTGCAAGATTGTAATGAGAAACACTAGAAAAGCTAAATGATCAAAACAAACCCTAAACAATTTTAATGATCAAGGAAATGTAAATGCAAGAGAGACACAGAGATTTTTCCCGAGGTTCGATTCCACTCAGGAATCTACATCCCCGTTGAGTAGTCCACAAAGGACCGGGTTTAACAACCCTTTCCTCACCAAGTCGCCACTAAGGCCAACCCGGTTCTTCCACTATCTCAAGGGTGAACTTACAAGATCTTTGGGGCTGCTCACAATCTGAGGCTCCCACTTGAACACTTCCACCAACTACATGAATCTCACAAGCCACAGGTCACAAAGACTCACACCAAGTGCACGAGATCACTCCAAGAGCCAAAACACGAAGTTCTTCCTTCTCCTCTTCTCACACACCCAAATCCACTCAAGAATTGGTTCTAGAGGGTGAGTAGGCAAGAGAGAAGGCTTAGAGAGGCTCTAGGATGGCTGTGGCGGCACTAGGGTTCCAGGGATCTTCAAATGAAGTCGGGGCACTTCCTTTTATAGAGGTCCCGACAGCCAACCGTTGCCACCAAACTAAAGTCCGGACTAGTCCGGTCAGGACCCCGGACTAGTCCGGTCTGCGAGGACCACTGACATCACAAAGCCACCTACTCCCCAATGTTCAAATTTCAAACTTTCACAAATCTCTGGACTAGTCCACCTCACAACGGACTAGTCTGATCTCACACAGGAACTCTTTGTCCGAGTGAGAACGGACAAGTCTGGAGGACCCACTAGTCTGGCCACTAAGGCGGACAAGTCCGGTGCACCAAGACTTAGCCATGGGATCTCTCATCTCACAACCATACGGACTAGTCCGCCTCAAAACGGACTAGCCCGAACTCACACAGGAACTCTTTGTCTGGGTGAAAACGGACAAGCCTGGCTAGCCTAGACTAGTCCGGCCACTGAGGCGGACAAGTCCGATCTACCAGGACTTAGTCCCGAAACACTCTCACCAAGAGAGAATAGGACTAGTACATCCCCAAACGGACAAGTCCGAACTCAGTCAGGAACTCTTAGTCCGCCCCAAAACAGACTAAGCCGTAGGACTTCGGACTAGTCCGGCCTCTGGCCCGAACAAGTCCGGCATACTAGGGTTTACCTCACTAGCACTCTCCACTAAGGATTCAACACCTCTAACGCTTTGAGCTCTCTTCTATGATCTCAATGCACTTGACACACACACTCTCACTCTAACACGGCTAGCCTACTAAAGACTCAAATAAAACCCTAATTTCTACTCTTCGAGTCTTCGACGCCATTCTTCATCCTTTTCCTTTTTGAGAGTTTAGGTGTCCACCTTGAAAATATCCTGTGCTTATGATCATCTCAGCTCATTAGTCTCTTAATCGTCGTCATCAATCATCCAAAACCCACGGGGAAACCTAGATGCACTTACAATCTCCCCCTTTTTGGTGATTCATCACAACACATTAAATTTCAACATAAGAGGTAAAAATTTGATTTTCATAACAAATGTACATATTCAAAACTCCCCATGGATGTATGCAACAATAAAATAGGGGAGTTGACATACATTCACATGTTATGGTGGGGTGCCTACGTGTTGTGCTCAAAAAGTGTGACAAGATAATAAAACATAGCGAAGGGCAACAATGATCAAATATAAGCATAAGATCCACACATAGTCTTACACAAAAGAGACACCATGCATAAAACATAGATAATCATGTCCAAGGATCTATACAAGACTAGGAGATGATCAAAAGACATCCTCTTCCATCTCTCCCCCTTTGGCATCAAGGCACCAAAAAGGAAAAAGGAAGAAGATACGCCTAAGTCTACTCATCATCTTCATCGTCTTCTTCTTCGAACTCGCTCTCTGTGGCCTCCATATCATCTTCCTCATCGTCGGCAGCGGTGGATGGAGGCACGTCCTTGGAAGAGCTTCCATCTTCCGTGAACTAGGCGAGCTCATCTGCAGTGAACTCTGGATAAGGAGTGAGCTCTCCATCACTCTCCTCGGGAGAAGACATAGTCACCTCAAGCTTGTCACACGCAACCTTGAGGTACTTCTCCTGATGCCTCTCCATGCATCGATTCTAGACCTCCACACGCCGACAGGAGGCGAAGAGCGCGTTGAAGCACTTGAAGAATCCGCTCATCGACTGCGGAGGAGGAGGTGATAAAGGAGCCACTGAGCTAGGAGGAGCCACTGAGCTGGAAGGAGGTTGAGCATTCTTTCTTCTGGAAGGTTCTGGTACAATTGGGGGAGGTGAGGACGGAGCGGTCGATGAGTCACATCCTTGACAAAGTCAAGCCCTGACACCTTCTCAATTAAGCACATAATGTATGGTGCATACCCACATGAGCGGTTGGGAGTGTGAGAGATGTTGAAGATGTCGTCATAGATGTGCTCAACGAGGTTGTACTTTTCTTCACCAATAATCAACAGGAGGAGATGCCTTAAGTTTCCATGAATCACCCTGCATCTCCATCCTTAGGGGCAATGGTTCTCCTCAGAATCCAGTTGAGGGTGCTATAAAATGGCTTGATATTCCTAGCAAGCCCAGCCTCACAGGGAACGTGACTAGGATACATGTAGTCGAGCTGATCCCTATCCACTGCCTTGAGGTTGGTAATGATGATCTCATGGTCCAGGTGATCCTCAAGGCCAAGTATCTGACCAAACTTCTCATATGTGGCTGAGTATTGCTCTCCATGAGTCATCCAAGTGATCTTTTGGTCACCGTGGGTGGAGAAATACACGGTGGTGTAGAACTGCACAATCACTTCGATGTTCCAATCATACTTGAAACTCATTATTTTCTTGATTCCATGGCGCTCTGCGGCTTCAATCACGGCATCAAAAGCTTTATGCTTCCTTTTGTCCATGTAGTCCCAATCCACCCATTGAGCTTGAGCGACTGGAGTCTTCATCTTCAAGTATACTAGGCGGTAGTAGTCGCAATGGAAGTCACACCAAAACCTAGGGTCGGCTGTGTGCTTCTCATAATCATATACTTTATTCATTCTCAACCTTCTCGCCTTCTCAGCACCCTTTCCTTTGAACACATATGCTGCAGTGTTGGGCTGCCGGTTTGGATCTCTAGCAGGGGCAGCCATATTCAGGGGACCGATGGGCTTCGGTTGCCCCTTCTCCCTGATTACAACGCCTCCTGCCCTCTTTGTCAGTGCCTTGGCAGTTGCCTTTTTGTTCTTGGGCTCCTCAGCAAGTGGAGCCTTGCCTTTCTTCGGGTCATGGAGAACCCTACCCTCGGGTTCTTTCTCCTTCTCTTTGTCCCGCCCTTTCTCTTCCAAAGTGACCAGCTTTTTCCTCTTAGGCTCTATGACACTAGAAGCCTGGGAGTTATGGGCTTCACATTCGGCCCTTTTCTTCTTCTGTTGATCTGCCAAGGATTCTTCAACGGATTGGGAAATTTGTGTCTGCTCTTCGAGATCATGTCTTTTCTTTGTCCGTGCCTCTCGAATGATAGCATCCTTAGCTGCTTGAGCTTCCTTTGCCGCCCTCTCTTCGGCAATGCACCGATGGAGGGCTTGTCGAGCCTCCTCGGCCGCAGGATTTGCAAGAGGGGAGCCGTGGTTGGAGTCCGACATATCGCCTGAGAGATAAGAGATAGAAGATCAAGGAAGTAGAATATTACGAAAGAATTCACTAAAAATGGCTAAAGTTGGGGTTTATCCTGTGTAGACCGGACTTGTTTGTTAAGAGGTCGGACTAGTCTGCCCGAGAATGGACTTGTCCACCTAGAAACCGGACTAGTCCGGGTTACACAGGAAGAACCCTAACCCTAACAATTTTTCGCAGAAACTTTGAATCAAGTTGCAATACTCCTAGGCTACGATCACAATGACATCAGGAACAACATTTGTGAAGAGGTTTCTAGCAAAAGACCTAAGAATGAAGAAAAGGAGAGAATTTTGGGTAGGTCAAGAATACCTCTTCAAATCTCCAAATGCGATGAAATCGGAGGCGAAACTCGAGCAACAAAGCATGGGGAAGGATTTCCGCACTCCTTAGGGCTCCAATCCATGGATTGGACGAGATTTTTGGTGGAGAAAAGAAAAAATCGCTAATAGAGGGGCGGTTCCCGCTAGAGAGTGAGAGAGAGAGAGAGAGTTGGGAGTGAAGAGAGAGAGGTGGTATGGCCGCACTTGGGAGGTTAAGTCCTCAAGGGCCGGACTAGTAAGGCCTGGTGCATGGACAAGTACGGTCGACGGACCAGAGCCGGACTTCTCCGGTGCCGGACTTGTCCGGCCTCCCAGTCGGACTTGTCCGGTTTGGACTTGTCCGCTGAGAAGTCCGACCTAGACAGCCCGGACTTGTCCAGCCCATGGGGCGGACTAGTCCAGCTATAATCTGAGATTTCATATAATTTGAATTTTAGCTCAAGAATATGATCCTTTTTGGACAAGTTTTTGCAAATATCTTTGACAAACATGGTCAGTAAGCATACATCAAACAAACAATGAAATCCTTTTGAACATAGTTTTTTATAGAGTGAGAGATTAGGGTAGAACTTTGAAAGCATGCAATTTTTGAAGTTTATATACATGTAACAAACAGATGTGCACGACTCAAGCAACGTTTCAAAAATCTAGGATATTTAGTTCACTCCTTAGGTCACAAAAACATTTCTCATCAAGGGGTTTGGTGAATATATCTGCCAATTGTCTCTCACTCCTAACATGAGAGATAATAATATCTCCCTTGACAGAGTGATCTCGCAGGAAATGGTGACGGATATGAATGTGTTTGGTTCTAGAATGCTCCACGTGATTGTGAGCAATCTTGATGGCACTCTCATTGTCACATAGGAGTGGAATATGGCTCAAAGTGTAACTATAGTCACTAAGAGTTCGTCGCATCCATAGGAGTTGTGCACAACAACTCTCGGCTGCGACGTACTCCGCTTCGGCTGTGGATAAGGCAATGGAGTTTTGTTTGTTTGAAGACCACGAAACCAAGGACCTACAAAGGAATTGGCAAGTCCTGGACGTGCTATTCCTATCTACCTTACAACCAACATAATCAATATCGGAGTATCCGATGAGATTGAACTTGGATCCCTTGGGATACCAAAGTCCTAGGTTTGGAGTATGAACTAAATATCTAAGAATCCTCTTAACGACTGTCAAGTGACACTCCTTAGGAGCGGATTGGAACCGTGCACACATACACACACTAAGCATTATGTCAGGCCTAGATGCACAAAGATAAAGCAAGAAACCTATCATGGAACGAAATACCTTTTGGTCCACAATTGGACCATCTTCATTGAGGTCAAGGTGTCCATTGGTTCCCATTGGAGTCTTGATGGGTTTGGCTTTGTCCATGTCAAACCTTTGAGTATGTCTTGAATATACTTGGTTTGACTTATGAATGTTCCTTTCTTGAGTTGTTTGACTTGGAATCCTAGGAAGAACTTCAATTCCCCCATCATTGACATCTCGAACCTTTCGATCGTTATCTTTGAAAACTCATCACAAAAAGCTTTGTTAGTAGAACCAAATATAATGTCATCGACATATATTTGGCACACAAATAAATTATCGTTAAAATGCTTAGTGAAGAGTGTATAGTCGGCCTTCCCTATCCTAAAACCATTTTTAATAAGAAAGTCACTAAGACACTCATACCAAGCTCTAGGAGCTTGTTTGAGGCCATAGAGGGCTTTCCGAAGTTTAAAGACATGGTTAGGATACTTATCGTCCTTAAATCCGGGTGGTTGCTCCACGTACACTTCCTCCTTGATCGGACTATTGAGGAAAGCGCTTTTCACATTGATTTGGTATAGCTTGAAATCATGGTGAGTAGCAAAGGCAAGCAAGATACGAATTAATTCAAGCCTAGCTACGGGAGCAAAAGTTTCATCGAAATCCAAACCTTCAACTTGTGCATATCCCTTTACAACAAGTCTTGCCTCGTTTCTTGTTACAACTCCATACTCATATTGCTTGTTGCGGAATACCCACTTGGTTCCCACAACATTTGCGTTGGGTCGCTTCACGAGTTCCCGTACTTAATTTCTATCAAAATTGTTGAGTTCCTCTTGCATGTCCACCACCCATTCTAGATCTTGAAGTGCTTCTTCTACCTTGCGAGGCTCCAAAGAGGAAACAAAAGAGTAATCTTCACAAAAGTTAGCCATTCGAGAACGAGTGGTTACCCCTTTGGAGATGTCTCCTAGTATGTTGTCGACGGGATGATCCAGTTGAACACTTTGGTGCAATCTTGGATGAGGTGGTTGGACTCTTTGATCTTCATCGTCGTTTTTTTCTTCGTCTTTCCCTTGATCCAATCCTCCTTCTTGACTTTGATCGTTTTGATCTTGTTGATGTTGGCCTTGCTCATCTCGGGCTTGATCATGGAAAGGACTTCGTTTGTTGGATGATCATTTGAGTCTTGAGGATGTTCTTGAGGGAAAATGTCTCCAAGGCCATCCTTTTAAGTGCTTCTTGTGGAGCCTATTCTCTATCTAGCACACTTTGATCAACTTGCTCCACTTGGGAGCCATTAGTCTCATCAAACACTACGTCTCTTGCTATTTCAACAATTCCGGAAGATTTGTTGAAAACATGATAGACGTAGGTGTTTGAGTCATAACCAAGCAAGAAACCTTCATCGGACTTTGAAGCAAACTTCAAAGTCCTAGGCTTCTTGTTGAGAATATAACACTTGCTCCCAAAGACATGAAAATAAGAGATGTTGGGTTTGCTACCAGTTAGAAGTTCGTAAGACGTCTTCTTCAAAAGTCGATGAAGGTACAACCGGTTTATGGCATGGCAAGCGGTGTTAGCCGCTTCTGCCAAAACCGGTCTGACGTCTTGTACTCATCAAGCATGGTTCTTGCCATCTCAATAAGAGTCATATTCTTCCTTTCAGTCACACCATTTTGTTGAGGGGAGTAGGGGGCTGAAAACTCATGCTTGATGCCTTCTTCATCCAAGTATTCTTTCACTTGAGTGTTCTTGAACTCAGTGCCATTAACACTCCATATGTTTTTTATTCTTAAGGAGAACTTGTTTTAAGCTCTCCTCAAGAATTTCTTGAGCACACCTTGAGTTTCGCCTTTGTCATGCAAAAAGAACACCAAAGTGAAGCGAGAATAATCATCTACAACTACAAGACCATATTTGTTACCGTCGATGCTTATGTAGGCGATTGGACCGAAGAGGTCCATGTGAAGTAGCTCCAAAGGTCTTGTAGTCGTCATGACATTTTTGGATGGATGTTGAGTTCGATCTTGCTCTCTGGTTTGACAAGCACTACATGGCATGTCCTTATCAAAAACAACATTTTTCAAGCCTCGAATGTGTTCTCCCTTAAGAAGTTTTTGCAAATTTCTCATCCCAACATGGGCTAGCCGTCTATGCCAAAGCCATCCCATGTTGGTCTTCGCCATTAAGTACATGTCAAGTTGAGCTTTATCCGTGGTGAAATCCACAAGGTAAAGCTTTCCCTTGAGCACGCCCTTAAAGGATATTGAGTCATTGCTTCTTCTTAAGACAGTCACACCCTCGTTAGTGAAAATACAGTTATAACGTTTATCACATAGTTTGTATATGGATAGAAGGTTATAATCAAGGGATTCAACATGCAAAACATTGGAAAGAGTATGATG
This sequence comes from Neostapfia colusana, assembly GCA_030760725.1. Taxonomy (NCBI): domain Eukaryota; kingdom Viridiplantae; phylum Streptophyta; class Magnoliopsida; order Poales; family Poaceae; genus Neostapfia; species Neostapfia colusana. The sequence continues at coordinate 35,200,565 of JASWHV010000001.1, read as the reverse complement.
GGGAGAAATAGCAATTTTACCGATGCCAAGAATTTTCCGTCCCCAAAGTATATTCCTTCACATGGATTTTCATTTTCCTCATACTCCACAAACATCCTTCTCTCTCCGGTCATATGGTTTGTGCATCCACTGTCGAGCACCTATTTTGATCCACCGGAGGAGTATGCCTACAAAATAGAGTTATGTCTTACCTTTAGGTACCCAAACGGAGTTGGATCCTTTGATGTTAGTCAAGAGGCACTTAGGCACCCACACGCAAGGTTTTGGACTCTTGCGGAGTGGCCCAACATACCTAGCATATGTCTTTCCAAATTTGTTCCTCAATAAAATACATGGAGCATCAAAATCATGGAACAAGGGATGAGGTTCATTTTTAGTCATGTTAGTTGAGTTTGCAATGTTCTTTACATTTTCTTTGTTGGATAAACCCTCCTTGACAAAAACAATCAAGTCTTTCCCATTCTTGGGAGTTTTAGCATGTTGCTTCCACTCCCGCGAATAGCCGAGACCATCTTTGACATGTGGAGGTCTTACATTGGTATATGCACTTTGTGCATATGCCAATTTCTACTTGTCAAAGATCCCACCTTTCGGTGATTGCTTGTTTTGTGCCAATTTGAGTTCATCCTTAAGTTTTAGGATTAAGTTTGGGCACTTGCAAGTTTGAGTTGCTTCAGAAGATTCCTTTTAGGAGGGTGGAATCATTGAGGAAGAAGGTGCATTGATCTTGAGAGACTAACTTGTGTTTCAAGGATCTTGTTAATTTTTGTCAAGTTAACAATTTCATTCTTGAGCACAATAGTTGTGTCCTCAAGATTTGAGTAAGTTTCCTTGCTCAAAGCGAGTTCGCGCTCAAGTGCCTTGCTTCTTTCACTTTCAACCTCAAGGAGCTCTTCAAGCTCATGAAATCTCTCCTTTTCAAGGATGAGCATGTCTTCTTGACGGTTGATGATTTCCTCCTTCTCAAAGATTTCTTTCGACAACAAGCTCATCTTTTTCAAGGTGCTCCTACTTAGATCCTTGAGCATGGATTCGTTTTCACTACTACTATCGAAATTATCAAGTGAAGAAGTAGAGGAGGATGGTTTATATTTAACCTTTCTTCTTTCCTCCTTAACCATGAGACATGTAGACTTGATGTCTTCAAGGTTGAGGAAGAGCTTGCTCCTTCCAATGGCAAGTGTTGCCACTTTCTCTTCATCCTCGGAGGATGAGTATTCGTTTGATTCCCATTCCTTCCCAAGGTGAGCATGTCCCGATGGCTTCTTCTTCTTGAAGAACTTCTTCTCTTGGGGTGTCACACCCGGTTTTTCTGAAGAACAACCAAGTGAATATCACATGTATGCCAGGATCATTTTCTCATACATGTGATGACAAATAGTGAAGCATCATTTATTACAAGCCAGGCGTCGAATATAAATAAGTCTTATATGGCAAATGTCTCGATGGACAATAATAAGTTCATCACAAATAAACAAACTAGCAGCGGAATATTATTCTTGAGGGCTCAACCACAGGCGTTGCCCGGGGTCTCCATGAACCTAGAAACCTTCTTCGGGTCCAAAGTCTTGGTCATTATACACCACCTCATTATCTTGACCTGAGCAGCAATATAAACCAACAAAATATGCAAGGTTGAGTACCAATGGTACTCAGCAAGTGTGGGAAAATTATATCATGCATGGCTAGATCAAGGAGAGGTTGAACTCATGGTTAAAGCACTACGCACTTAATACCTATCACCTTAGCTTATTAAGCACCTACATTACTACACAAGTGAAATGGTCCCAATCTCCCATCCCATCATCATAATCCAATAATCATAACATCATTTCCAATGTTAAGCTCCCCGCTTAACATCCACAACATCCAAAACCATCAATCCTCTAATCATGAATAAGTCCAAGCCGCTCTTGACCGTGAGCACGGCTGTCATGACAGTTTTGACTCTGCAGAGTTTGTACCACTGTACCCACATGTAGTGATTTCATCCCCCGTTGCCGGGTGGACTAAAAGAACCTCCATTATGCCAGTGGCTCCGAACCACATTCACACTTCCCAGGTGTGTAGCCAGGAGATCACTACGAAGCCTTTACAAAGGGATTCCCGACGAGCGTGGGCCCACTGAGGTTTCACCCCTAACAGCATACAAGAGGCTCCAACCCCGATGCAGTCGCCCCCTCTTGAGCCTTGCGGTTCATATGGTAGTCCAGCTGACACCTACTCCCCGCACCATCCAACACACCCATACTACGCCGGGGATACACCTAATTAATTGGCCAAGCTGCCCCATCTCAGCATGTGGTTGGCACGGTAAAGCCAGGTTACATGCTCCATGAACCGGTCCTTAGGATCCAGGCAAGTACTAAACACAAACCCCAGTCTCGTGCACCCAGCACACAACCAAAACATCCAACTTGCCTTGATCCCTATCTCTACATAACTCACAATATCTCATTCAAGAGTATGGTAAAATAAACTGATGATCTCATATCCCAAATATCCCATTCTATGCATGGCTAAGAATATGCATAATAATAAATGACATGATAAAATAAATCCCAACCCAAGCTACAAGGAAACAAGGTAATGCAATTCTAGGGAAACTTCCTAGCATGGGTTTCATATTTCAATTGACAATGCAACTAATTCTAGCTACACATCCTAGTATAGGATCAAAGTGGTCAAGGACACTTGCCTCCTTCCTGCTGCTCTTGAAATGGGTAGTCCTGATCTTGGAAAGGAATAACTTGCTCTTGAGCAGGTTCTACATCATACCATCACACATAGCAAAAGAAAAACAACAATCCATAAGACATAGTTCACACTTCCACTTCATACAAACCACACATTCACATGTAACAAAGCCATTCACAACTTCTATGTGTTGTGTTTACTCTATGTGTGTTGACCTTTGGCTTACATGCACTTTTAATCATGTGTATATGATTCCTACTTTTGTATTCACATTTATGCTTGCATACTTTATATATGAGTTTCCAATTTAAATAAATTCCTTATATTCAATTACTACACCTTTTAGCTACCAAGTATGCATGAAAGGTATTTTCCTTCTCCATATGTGTCTTCAGAATTTCTACCAACCCTAAACTGAATTCTTTGGATTTTAGAAACTCCATTTATCATTTACTAGTTGCTATATTTTCAGAATTATTTCCTATGCCTAAATGTGAACTTAATTATGAAAATAACAAGACATCATCTAAACAGAATAGGTTCTGATCTAATATATTTAATAACCTATTTTTGACCTTTTCCTCTGATGTAAACTATTTTACATTTATTTTCCTAATTTTCAGAACTATTCTTCACTTAAAATGTGTCCCTATAACTAATAAATGTGAATAATAAATTAAACAGATTCATTTCAGCCAAAAATCTATTTTTATCTCACTCCAAAGTTTTCTAAGTACTGAGAAAGTTTTTAATTTAAATTTGACAATATGTTTGTCCCACTTTTTAAATTTTAAATACTAGCCACATATTCAATTTCCTAAATTTAATATCAAACAGGGTTAAAAAGGTAAACTCACCCCACTACAGGGTCTATAATATTATTTTAACAATTTTCAGGGGTCTATATACATAACAGAGGTGTTTTTCCTAATTTTTATTAAGTCCAGGGGCTAAAACTGATTTTTAAATGAATTTACATGATTTTCTGGAGTTCCAGGGGCTAGATCAGAATTTTCCGGGGCTAGCTCTTATTTCCTGAGAACCCCAGGGGGTAGCCGTAAGATTTCCAGTCTTTATAACGCGGGGCTGACGTGGACCGTCCGATTTAAAACAGACGGCTGAGATTATAACATCGAACCGGTACGCGGGGATTTAAAGTCTACCGTGCGATTTAAAATAGACGACGCACAAGCGGCCACGTCGCTCTGATCGAGCGCGGGCGGCGCTGCCCGGTGGCGCACGGCGGCGGGAAGCGGCGATCTCGCCGGAGACTTTCGGATCTTCGAGAATTCTCCCTCGAACTGTGATTTTATGGCATAGATCGGTGGAGGGGAGGTCGGGGATCTCACCTCGGGGGTTTTCTTGAGCTCGGAGGTCCTGGAAAGCGATCGGCGACGAGGTCCGAGGTGAAACCACGGCGAGGCTCGTCGGCGCTGTGTTTACACCGCAAGTCACCGAGTTTTCTGCACCTGCAAGGTTCCCCGGAGGCGGTGGATCAAGACCAGCGAGTTAGATCGGAATTTCCGAGCTTAGATCGTCCAGAATTCACCGGAGAAGTCTCGGTTCTCACCGGAGGAAAATCGGCGGATCGCGTGGGAAAAACAGAACGAGGCCGGGGTTTTTATAGACGGGGGAGGGCGGTGGGGTGGTTTAGATCAAGTCCACGTCGCCTACGAACAGAATTCAGTGGGGATACGCAGAAATCCCGATCGGTTTTGATTCGGGTGAGAGGGAGTCCGGCGCAGGCGCGAGGTAGAAGACGAGCTGGTGGGTCCCACCTGTCAGCGGAAGGAAACAGCGCGCGCGGCTGCGGGCTGGCGCGGCGCTGGTTGGGCCGGCTGGTGGGTTGCGGCCCACTGGCCGGTTTTTTTTCTGTTTTCTCTTTTTCTTTTTCTATTTCTTTTCTGATTTGAGTTTAATTTGAATTCCAGTTTGAATATGAATTTTCGCAAAACATGCAACACGTCCAAAAATTTTTAAATTCCCCTCTTAACATTATTTAGGGTCTTAACAATATTTTTGGGGTGTTACATGGGGCTTGCCATCCCTCTTCTTTTTGCTCTTTTCATATGGACAATCCACCATGAGGTGTCCATATTCACCACAATTGTAGCATGCTCTTTTCGTCTTGGGCTTTGACCTTTCTTTGTTCTTGTTCTCATAGTGTTAGCTCCCCTTCCTCCTTATCATCATCCTCTTGAATTTGTTGATGAAGAGTGCCTCTTCTTCATCGCTGTCGAGACTCTCATCATCAATTGCTTTGAGGTCTTGTGATGAGGATGTTGCTTTGAAAGCAACATCTTTCTTCTTGGAGGAGGTGAGCCTTTGGAGATCGTTGTAGAACATGGCTTCCTTCTCCATCATCTCATTGTTGATGATCCTTCCAAGCACTTCCTCCGGGGTCATTTGAGCATATCCCGAACTCTCACGGATCATGGAGCAAAGAGCAATGTTTCAAGGCATAATGCCCAAACCATCCTCTTCAGCACCTTATGATCCGTCCACCGGGTGCATCCATAGGATCGGATCTTGTTGACGAGGATCTTGAGACGGTTGTACATGTCTTGAGGGGACTCACCATCCATGATGGTGAACCTCCCAGGCTCTCCTTCGATCATCTCGATCTTGGTCTCCCTAATGACTCGGTTGCCTTCATGCGCCGTCTTGAGTGTGTCCCATATGTCTTTGGCCACCTCCAAACCATCGACTCAGTTGAACTCTTCTCGAGTCAAGGATGAGGTGATGATCCCAACTGCTTAAGCATTGCGATGAAGTAGGATGGCTTGCTCCGGGGTAATGTATTCTTTATTCCTTGGAACATGAACACCTGTTAGGATAATTTACCACAAGCTAGGGTTTAAGGAGATTAGATGCATCTTCATATTATGCTTTCACATAGAGTAATCATTTCCATCGAATTCAGGAGGTTTGCCAAGAGGAATAGACAAGTAATGATTGTTATGGGTTAATCGCTCATAGTTGAAAGGATATTGGGAGTAGTCCGATTGACCACTCCTTTATTGATCCTTCATCTTCTTCTTCTCCTCTTTGCTTGAGTGACCTAGCTTCTCGCGAAGTCGTTCCTTGAGCCGGCGAACTTCTTCATCGTCACTTGAATGGTCTTGCAGCACATCCACATTCTTATTTTTGTCATGTGTGTTGTCGCCTTGCGACATCGACGGAATCTCGTATCCATCTACTCCGGCCATCTTCTCTCCGAGTGGTTAGACTCTTGATGGAGAGACCTGCTCTGATACCAATTGAAAGTTGCCTAGAGGAGGGGTGAATAGGCTAAACTACCTGAAATGACCTAATTAAACGAGATTAGAACACAGGGGCCGGACTAGTCTGGCTTAGGGGCGGACTAGTACGGTCAGCTAGCTGGAAAAATCTAAAAACTTGTTTTTTATGGGTTTTTCTTCAGATTTAACTTAACGAAATGAGGATAAACTATCTAGCAATCTAATATGACAAGTGTGACAAGATATAGCAGTGGATTGCTAGATTGTAATGAGAAACACTAGAAAAGCTAAATAATCAAAACGAACCCTAAGCAATTTTAATGATCGAGGAAATGTAAATGCAAGAGAGACACGGAGATTTTTTTCCAAGGTTCGATCCCACTCACGAATCTACGTCCTCGTTGAGGAGTCCACAAAGGACCGGATTTAACAACCCTTTCCTCACCAAGTCGCCACTAAGGCCAACCCGGTTCTTCCACTATCTCAAGGGTGAACTTAAAGATCTTTGGGGTTTCTCACAATCTGAGGCTCCCACTTGAACACTTCCACCAACTTCACGAATCTCACAAGCCACAGGTCACAAAGACTCACACCAAGTGCACGAGATCACTCCAAGAGCCAAAACACGAAGTTCTTCCTTCTCCTCTCCTCACACACCCGAATCCACTCAAGAATTGCTTCTAGAGGGTGAGTAGGCAATAGAGAAGGCTTAGAGAAGCTCTAGGATGGCTGTGGCGGTGCTAGGGTTCCATGGATCTTCAAATAAAGTCGGTGCACTTCCTTTTATAGAGGTCCCGACAGCCAACCGTTGCCACCAACTAAAGTCCGGACTAGCCCGGACGGTCTGTGGTAACCACTGACGTCACAAAGCCACCTACTCCTCAACGTTTAAATTTCAAATGTTCACAAATGTCCGGACTAGTCCGCCTCACAACGGACTAGTCCCATCTCACACAGGAACTCTTTGTCCGGTTGAGAACGGACAAATCTGGAGGATCCGGACTAGTCCGGTCAATAAGGTGGACAAGTCCGGTCCACCAAGACTTAGCCGTGGAAGCCTCATCTCACAACCATACGGACTAGTCCGCCTCAGAACGGACTAGCCCGAACTCACACAGGAACTCTTTGTCCGGGTGAAAACGGACAAGTCTGGCTAGCCTGGACTAGTCCGGCCACTGAGGCGGACAAGTCCGATCTACCAGTACCTAGTCCCGAAATACTCTCACCAAGAGTGAAACGGACTAGTCCGTCCCCAAATGGTCAAGTCCGAACTCAGTCAGGAACTCTTAGTCCGCCCCAAAAACGAACTAAGCCATAGGACTCCGGACTAGTCCGGCCTCTGGCCCGGACAAGTCCGACCTACTAGGGTTTACCTCACTAGCACTCTCCACTAAGGATTCAACACTTCTAACGCTTTAAGCTTTCTTCTACGATCTTAATGCACTTGACACACACACTCTCACTCTAACACGGCTAGCCTACTAAAGACTCAAATGAAACCCTAATTTCTACTCTTCGAGTCTTCGACGTCGTTCTTCATCCTTTTCCTTTTTGAGAGTTTAGGTGTCCACATTGAAAATATCATGTGCTTATGATCATCTCAGCTCATTATAGTCTCTTAATCGTCATCATCAATCATCCAAAACCCACGGGGATACCTAGATGCACTTACAATGCATAGGATTACAAGGTGCTTGCATAACATAACGTTGATGCGGTGGCTGATTAGAGCAAGGTGGATTTGCAGGGCGAAAAGTAGAAGCGGACAAGCCATAATGTGGTGCAGCTGGTGGCATGAAACGGGGACGTACATTGCTCCCTTGTGGCTATACTTGATATGGTATCTTTCTCTTGCCCTCTTGCTCAATCTCACGGATCTTGCTCTCAACCACTATAGCTTTGTCAACGAGCTTTTGGAAGTTTGCATAGTCATTGTTCAGCAGCTGAACTTGGATTTCATTGTTCAATCCTCTCATGAACAAGTACTGCTTTCTTTGATCTGACTTGACATCTTCTGGAGCATACCTTGACAGCTGCGTAACTTGTTGAGGTACTCATTCACGCTCTTCCTTCCTTGGTGGAGACATTCAAACTCTTGTCTTTTAAGCATCATGACTCCTGCAGGGACATAGTGAGAGCAGAAACTTTCCTTGAATTCAGCCCAAGTGATAGTCCCCTTGTTGACATGAGCATTACAAAGAGTGTCCCACCAATCAGCGGCTGCTCCCATGAGTTGGTGTGATGTGAAGAGAACTTTCTCCCGATCATTACACTGAACAGTAGCAAGCTTCTTTTCCATAGACTTCAGCAAATCATCAGTCTCCATAGGATCATTGGCTTGTGCAAAAGTAGGCGGCCTAGTCCTCATGAACCCTCCCAATCTGTTGTGAGCCGGCGGTGGTGGCGGTGGCGGCAGTGGAGGTGCAGGAACAGGGTTAGGATTGTTGTTGTTGTTGGCCTGTAGCTGTCCCAACGTTTGTATCATCGTTTGCATGAGATGGTTCTGCATATCCATCAACCGTTCAAGGTTGCTTGCATCAGCTCCAGGATTGGCATTTTCAGGAACTTCAACATTGCCGTCCTCCTGTGGTTTGTTGTTACCACGAGAATTCCTCCTTTGGTGGTTGGAGTTTTCCCTCACCATCTGTGAGAGAGTAGAGTAGGAAATAGAAATTTAGAATGATCCCCTAACTATATGCATCAAGGTGTATGAACTAAGCAACTTATTTTATTAATTTCAGCCTATATGATGATGTGAACAAGTGCCGAAGCATATCACATATCTCTACTATGTGTGGATGTGGACATTTGCTGAAGCGTTCCACAACTCACACAAAGCACACAAACACAAGCAATCATCATGAAATTTTAGCACACCACTCTTTTCAAGTTACCACGATCTAAGCATTTTTATTACAACTTTATTCAATGGAAAACCTAAACTTAATCGTGAGAACCGGTGATGTTCTCGCCGTGTGACGGGGGTGGTCCATACATGGGCGCACGCCATGGTGAGTGAGCAGTCCATGTAGGGATAGATGACGCTGGTGCTCCATTTGCTTCCGCGTTGGCACGAGTCTCCTCCTGTTTTCCAGCAAGTGCAACTTCTTGCGGAGGTAACGGATCTCTTCTTGTGCACTTGCATAGCAGTTTCCTAACTCCACGAGCAATCTCTGATACTTGTCAGTAGCTTGTGGGTTGGAAAGAGATCCTCCGTGGGGTCCAATGATCTCCCTTGTACCACTCTTCCGACACGGCTGCAGCCTAAAAGTAGTGTACTCAAGCTGCTCACGGAAGCTGTAGCACAGTCCGGTCAGTGCATCCCATGTGGCATCATCAATAGCTTCTGCCCTTGTAGCTCTCCATGTGGGTGTGAAGTGCCGAGTGACCATCCTACCATTAGATAGGATGGTTACTTCTGCCTTCCACTCGTCATGTCCGAGACGAGAGACATTCTTAAGAAGGTATTCCGGGTATAAGCTGCAGCAATCCAGAAATTCTTTCAGCTCCTCGGATTAGTGTCCTCCTTCTATTCCGTCGAACTGGAATTCTTGAACTGAACGATTGGCCTGTTCATTACGTTCATTCTCAGCCTCAGCAAGGGGTGGCTCCTCTTCGGATTCATCTCTTCCCGACATAGCTTCATGAGACTTCACGGGGTGTAAGCCCACGTGAAACTCCTCCTGAGGTGCGTACCGATGTTGTTCTTATGGATCATATTCCAGGTCGTTTCGAATGGTTCCACCTCTTCCAGATCCTCTTCCTCATGCATAGAGCTATTGAATTCATCTTCATCATGAGGTTCCATTTTCACCTCCTCCCAATATGGTCCATCGGACAACTCAATGGGGTTAAGTGCACGCCCACGTGGTGGTGGACGAGTCCTTATGTGTGTTGTGCTCCTAGTCACCGATATCTATAAATAAGGCATGAGAAACTTTAGAGGAGAATAAAATAACTCAAGAACTTCAGAAGCTATGAAGCAAGAAAACAAAAGTGTTGCTGTCCAAAAGAAGAGAAAAAGAGGGGCTGGAAATAGCACTTTGCGGTGGCTGAATTGACAAGTAAAGTGTAGCAGCAAGCATTTTTTAAAAATAGCAGTTTATAGGGGTGTTCCTATGTGTTTTATAGTGTCCATTCTACCTAGGCTTGCGTTCTATGATCAACGTGGCTCTGGTACCAATTTGTGACACCCGGTTCCGAAAAATGAACCAAGTCAACGCATATGTGTGCCCAGGATGTTCATCACACATACACATGTATTCCACAAACTGAATTCAGAATATAACCATGTACGAATAATGTTTAAGTACTTTATTACATCGACTCATTGTCTCACTCATGAATGTCTATCTTATTCTTGCAGCGGAAGTCTCTAAACAACAGCGGAAAATGACTAAAACAGCAGGCTCTAATTTCAACTCCACAGGCATGTTGATGGTAGTGCACACGCCTAGTACTCCACATGTTCCTCGAAGTATTCTTCTCTTGTAGCTGGTGTATATGTGGGAATGCAAGAGTGAGTACATGTCGTACTCAGCAAGTGCGGAAAAAGTATGATATGTAGCTTACAACAAGGTAGGGAATAAAAAAATTCATTGTAGCAAGTAAGTTTTATTTCACAAACAGGATAAAAACAACAACTAAGTCTAGGTGAGTTAAATCCCATCATAACCAAGTAATTCAGCAACATTCTGTCATCATAATACAACATTTATCAAGTCTCAACCAGGCAATAATCTTTCTCAAGTTCATCTCATACTCATAAATATTCATAAACATCTCATATTCATATAACCAAAACCAAACTCATTTTCATGACCCAAAACAGTCCCAAAACCAATTCCAAGTTTTGCCTCTAATCATGGAAATTGGCCAGATGCTTGTAACCGGAAGCACAGCTATCATGATAGTTTTACACTCTATAGAGGTGGCACCACTTTACCCACAAGTTTGTGATTTCGTCACCCGTCGATGACTAGAAAGAACCTCCATTATACCAGTACACATCCATTAGTGTATGGCCAAGAGATCACAAAATAGCCTTTACAAAGGGGATACGGGCCCACTGAGGTTTCACCGGCAGGCTCAAATCTCTATTCCCCCACCCACGGGCCCCCTCTTGTGCCATGCAGTTCCCGGGAAAGTCCCCGCACCATCCAAAGGTCCATAACAAGCTAGCAACACACCTAATTAGTCAGCTAAGCCGCACCCATATTTGGCCTTGTGGTGGCACTATTTTTCTGGCATGTGCTCGCATGAACCGGTCCTTAGAACTACGGCAAGCAAACCACCATCTCATTCAGCAATATCTAGGAACCAATGTTGCCTAAATCTCCAATATTCCATGCTCATTAACATCATCAAGTTATCATCATCATTATTCATACGAGTGCAGTAGCTAACAAGTTTTATTTCATCTTCCCGTATCCCGTAAGTTGAGGGAACCAAAAAGAAAAAAACGACCATACCCGACTCATCAACTTTCCCAGTGACAAGGATGGTTAACAAAAGTAGTAAACTCCTATAAAAGGGTGTCCCATCAAGTTAGCACAAGCATACACATTTTCGCAAACAAAACAGTTTCAAAACGTGGGATCAATATGGTCAAGGGGCACTTGCCTTGCTCCCGTGGTTCATGTTGCTCAAGCGTCTCGAAGTCTTGGTGCTGTAATTCCTCGTAGATGGCCTCTTGAGCTTGTCCTTCTACTCACGATCATGCACATATAAAATTTACAGCAATCAATTTCCATGCACAAACTTTACTCAAGATGCAATGAGGTGAATGAATGCAATTTCCTATGGTGCAGTTTTATAAAACCAGTTTGTACGTGTTCTTCCATGTTTTAGTAGGCTTTCATGGGGTTTCATGGTGATAAAAGTTGCTGGGATCAAGTGAGGACATGGTGATGATCTTGATATAAGATGTATATCAATTTGACTATCAAAATTCGACCAAAACATGGTTCGTGTTACTTGCTTCTGCGTGTGGACAGATCATATTTCGGTCGGATTTTGACGGTTGAATTGATCTACATCTTGTGTCAAGATCATCACCATGTGCACACTTGATCCCAGCAACCTTGATCGCCATAAAACCCCATGAAAGCCTACTAAAACATGCAAGAACACGTACAAAATGGTTTTATAAAACTGCACCATAGGAAATTGCATTCATTCACCTCATTGCATCTTGATTAAAGTTTGTGCATGGCAATTGATTGCTGTAAATTTTGTATGTGCATGGTCGTGAGTAGAAGGACAATCTCAAGAGGCCGTCTAGGAGCTACAGCACCAAGACTTCAAGACGCTTGAGCAACATGAACCACGGGAGAAAAGCAAGTGCCCTTGACCATATTGATCCCATGTTTTGAAACTGTTTTGTTTGCGAAAACCTGTATGTTTGTGTCAACTTGATGGGACACCCTTTTATAAGAGTTTTCAACTTTTGTTAACCATCCTTGTTGCCGGGAAAGTTGACGAGTCGGGTATGGTCGTTTTTCCTTTTCGCTTCGCTCAACTTACGGGATACGGGAAGATAAAATAAAACTTGTTAGCTACTGCACTCGTATGAATAATGATGATGATAGCTTGATGATGTTAATGAGTATGTAATCTAGGAGATCTAGGCAAACTTGGTTCGTGTATGTTGCTGATTGAGATGGTGGTTTGCTTGTCGTAGATCTAAAGGCCGGTTCATGCGAGCACATGCCAGGAAAACAGTGCCACCACAAGGCCAAATATGGGTGTGGCTTAGCTGACTAATTAGGTGTGTTGCTAGCTTGTTATGGACCGTTGGATGATGCGGGGAATGAGAGTCGAGAAGGACTTCCCTGAGAACTGCATGGCACAAGAGGGAACCGTGGGTGGGAGAATGGAGATTTGAGCCTGCCGGTGAATCCTTAGTGGGTCCATACATTCTAGTAGCCCCTTTGTAAAGGCTATTTTGTGATCTCTTGGCCATAAACCGATTGTTGTGTACTGGTAATGGAGGTTCTGTCTAGTTGCCGACAGGTAACAAAATCACAAACTTGTTGGTAAAGTGGTGCCACCTCTGCAGAGTGTAAAACTATCATTATAGTCATGCTTCCGATTACAAGCACCTGGCCAACTTCCATGATTAGAGTCTAAACTTGGGATGGTTATCCGGGTATTGTCATTGGATTTGGTTTTGGGTCATGACAATGAATTTGGTTTTGGTTCTGTGAAAATGAGATGATTATGTATACTTACGAGTATGAGATGAACTTAAGAAATAATATTGGCTGGTTGAGGCTTGATAAATGATGAATTATGATGAAGGAATGTTGATGAATTACTTGATTATGTTGGGATTTAACTCACCTAGAAATAGTTACTATGTTTACCATGTTTGTGAAATAAAATTTGCTTTCTGTAATGAACCTCTTTATTCCCTACCTTGTTGTAAGATACATGTCATACTTTTTCCGCACTTGCTGAGTACGACATGTACCCACCCTTACATTTCCACATATACATCAGCTACAGGAGAAGAATACTTTGAGCAACATGTGGAGTACTAGGCGTGCGCACTACCGTCAACATGCCCGTGGAGTTGAAGTTGGAGACTACTGTTTTAGCCATTTTCCGTTGTTGTTTAGAGTCTTCCGCTGTTGAATAAGTTAGATATTCATGAATGAGACAATGAGTAAATGTAATAAAGTACTTAACACTATTTGTACATGGTTATATTCTTAATTTCAGTTTGTGAAGTACATGTGTATGTGTGATGAACATTCTGGGCACACATGTGCATTCACTTGGTTCATTTTAGGAATCTGGTTTCACAAATTGGCATCAGAGCCATGTTGACCGTAGGACGCAATACTAGGTAGAATGGACACTCTAAATACACATACGAATACCCCTCTAAACTGCTATTTTCAAAAATTGCTTGCTGCTGCACTTTATTTGTCAACTCAGCCACCGCAAAGTGCTATTTTTAGCCCCTGTTTTCTTTTTTGCTTGTAGACAGCCACACTATCAGTTTTCTTGCTTCATAGCTTCTGAAATTTTGGAGTTATTTCCTTCTTCTCTAAAGTTTATCATGTCTTCTTTATAGATGCCGGTGACTAAGAGCACAACACGAATAAGGACTCGTCCACCACCACTTGGGAGTGCACTTAACCTCATTGAGGTGTCCGATGGACCATATTGGGAGGAGGTGAAGATGGAACCCCATGAGGAAGATGAAGTCAGTAGTTCTATGCATGAGGAAGAGGACCCGGAAGAGGTAGAACCAATCGAAGACGACATGGAAGATGATCCACAAGAACAGCAGCATTGGTATGCACCTCAGGAGGAATTTCACGCGGGCTTGTACCGAGCGGAGCCTCATGAATCTATGTCGGAAGGAGATGAATCCGAAGAGGAGCCATCCCCTGCTGAGGTCGAGAATGAAGGTGATGAACGGGCCATCCGTTCAGTTCAAGAATTATGGTCCGACGGGATGGAAGGAGGACACATATCCACAGAGCTTAGAGAGTTCCTAGATTGCTGCAGCCTATACCCGAAGTATCTCCTTAAGAAAGTCCATCATCTCGGACATGAAGAGTGGAAGGATGAAGTAACCATCCTATCTAACGGTAGGGTTGACACCCGGCACTTCGCACCCACATGGAGAGCTACAAGGGCAGAAGCTATTGATGATGCTGCTTGGGATGCACTCAATGGACTGTGCTACGCTTTCTGTGAGTAGCTTGAGAACACTACCTTTGAGCTGCACCCATATCGGAAGAGTGGTACAAGGGAGATCTCTTTCCAACCTACAAGATGCTGACAAGCCTCAGAGGTTGCTTGCGGGTATAGGAAACCGCTATGCAAGCGCACAAGAAGAGATCCGTTACCTCCGCAAGAAGTTGTACTTGCTGGAAAAACAAGAGGAGACTCATGCCAACGCGGGAACAAATAGAGCACTGGCGTCATCTATCCCTACATGGACTGCCGACTCACCATGTCTTGCACCCATGTATGGACCACCCCCGTCACACGGCGAGAAGAGCACCGGTTCTCAAGATTAAGTTTAGGTTTCTCATTGAATAAAGTTGTAATAGGAACGCTTAGACATAGTAGGCCGAAATAAGAGTGGCGTGCTGAATTTTCAGTATGATTGCTTGTGATTGTGTGCTTGGTATGAGTTATGGGACGCTTCGGTGAATGTCCACATCCACACATAGTGGAGAGATGTGAGATGCTTCGGCACTTGTTCACATCCTCATATAGGCTGATATTAATAAAAGGAGTTGCTTAGTCTCATATACCTTGATGCATATAATTGGGAAATCTCTTCTTTCAATTCTAAATTCTATTCCGAGAGTAAGCATTAAAATAAGGGGGGTAGACTTTCTTGCCAACCTTATCGTTTTGGATTTCCAAGAGATTGACATAATACTTGGAATGGACTAGTTAAGCAAGTAAAATGGAGTAATTCAATGCACTCAAAGGATCGTGCAGTTGACGAGTGAGCACAGTACTCGTATTGAGTTTGAGGCAGCCCAACCTGCAACCGAGAAGGCAGTGCTGAACCACATCAAAGAAGCGACATTGGAAAGCATTCCGGTAGTTGGAGAATATTCAGATGTGTTCCCGGAAGAACTTTCAGGTATGCCACCTGACCGGGACATCAAATTTGCCATTGATTTAGTACCCGGAGCTGCACCTATAGCTAAGAGGTCATATATGATGCCTGCTAATGAATTAGTGGAGCTCGAGAAGCAAATTTAGGAGCAGCTAGATAAGGGTTTTATACGCCCAAGCTCGTCACCTTGGAGAGCCCCCGTGCTCTTCGTAGACAAGAAGGATGGAACCCAACGGATGTGTGTGGACTATAGGTCTCTCAACGAAGTGACGTTCAAGAATAAATACCCGCTGCCCCGCATAGAGGACCTATTCGATCAAATGAAAGGTGCCCGGATTTTCTCTAAGATTGATCTTCGGTCGGGATACTTCCAGCTAAAGACTAATCCCTCCGACATACCCAACATTGCATTTCAAACACGGTATGGTTCGTATGAATATACGGTTATGTCATTTGGGTTGACGAATGCACCCGCATACTTTATGTACCTCATGAATAAGGTCTTTATGGAGTACTTGGACAAGTTCGTCGTGGTTTTCATCGACGATATCATAGTGTATTTAAAAAACAAGGAAGAAAATGAGGAACACTTGAGATTGATATTGCAGAAATTACGAGAGCATCAATTATATGCTAAGTTCAGAAAGTGTCAGTTTTGGATAAAGGAGATATCGTTCTTAGACCACGTCATCTCCGAAGGTGGAGTATCGGTTGATCTCGGAAAAGTGGGGGATGTTTTGAAGTGGAACCAACCGCAGAATGTGAGGGACATTCGAAGTTTCCTTAGGATGGCTGAATACTACCACCGGTTCATCAAGGATTTCTCCAAAATAGCGAAGCCTATGACTGAATTGCTGATGAAAGGGAAAGTATTTCAGTGGACACAAGCGTGTCAAGACAGCTTTCAGGAGATAAAGAAGAGATTAACAACAGCGCCTGTTTGGGTATTGCCGGACGTGAGCAAGAGTTTCGGTATATATTATGATGCATCAAGACAAGGCCTTGGATGTGTGCTTGTGCAAGGAGGACAAGTGGTAGCCTATGCATCAAGACAATTAAAAAAACATTAGCTGAACTACCTTACACATGAACTGGAACTTGCAGCCGTGGTACATGCCTTGAAGATTTGTAGGCATTATATTATCGGCCACCGATGTGAGATCTACACGTATCACAAAAGCCTCAAGTATATATTCACGCAAACAGATCTGAATTTGAGGCAACATCGATGATTGGAACTCATCAAGGATTATAATGTCGGAATCAACTATCACCTTGGAAAGGCAAACGTAGTAGCGGATGCATTGAGCCGAAAGGGAGCATGCCACCAACTCACGGTTCGGGAGCTGCCACCCGAGCTGCGTAAGGAGTTCGAATGGTTACATCTCGAGTTCTTGAATGAGATGGAGGTGGTAGAACTGAACTCAACGCTGGAACAAGAGATACGAGATGGCCAAGCGATGGATGAGGAAATAAAATAAATCAAGGAAAGAATCCGGCAAAGGATAGAAAAGGAATTCAAAGAAGAAGAGAATAGCACGCTTTGGTTAGGGAAAAGGACTTGTGTGCCTAACGTGAAGCACATCCGCGACAGATACTAAAGGAGGCACATGACTCGACTTATTCTATACATCCCGGCTGTACAAAGATGTACAAGGAACTGAAAACTTACTATTTGTGGGATGGCATAAAAAGGGATATCGTTGAATATGTTGCCTTATGCGACACGTGCCAACGGGTGAAGGCCAAACACCAAAGACCCGCTGGATTGTTGCAGCCATTGAAAGTACCCAAATGGAAGTGGGAAGACATCAGTATGGATTTCATTGTCAGATTGCCACGAACTCAGTCTGGCTACAACTCTATTTGGGTTATGATGGACTGATTGACGAAAACAGCACACTTTATTCCTGTTAGGACTAGGTACACCTTGGCGCAATTAGCCGAGCTGTACATGGAGCAAATCATGTGTCGTCATGGAGTTCCGAAGAGGATAGTTTTAGATCAAGGTTCTCAATTTACCTCTAGGTTCTGGAAGAAGCTGCATGTTGCCATGGGTACACAGTTGAATTTCAGATCCGCATATTACCCGCAAACCGGCGGGCAAACTGAGAGGACGAATCAGATTCTGGAAGACATGTTGAGAGCTTGCGCCTTGAAACATAGGCGTAGTTGGAACAAGAGCTTGTCGTATGCTGAATTCTCCTACAACAATAGTTACCAAGCCAGCTTGAAGACGTCACCTTTTGAAGCACTATACGATAGACGGTATAGAACACCTTTGTTCTGGAATGAGACTGGAGAAAGTCAAGTGTTTGGACCTCGAGTGCTGCAAGACGCCGAAAAGCAAGTCCAAACAATACGTGAAAACTTGAAGGCCGCTCAGTCACGACGAAACATGACCTTCAAAGTTGGAGAGTTCGTATATCTTAAGGTGTCGCCTATCCGAGGCCAACGACAGTTTAACGTCAAAGGCTAGCACCTCGCTACATCGGGCCATTCAAGATTCTGAGCATGCGAGGAGAGGTAGCCTATCAACTAGAACTGCCAACTCACCTCTCCGACATGCCCGACGTATTTCACGTATCTCAGCTCAAGAAGTGCCTAAGAGTGCTGGAAGAACAAGTACCGATGGATGAGCTAGAACTTCAGGAGGATCTGACCTACGCTGAACACCCCATTAAAATCTTGGACGTAAAGGAAAGGGCCACAAGGAACAAAGTAATCCGTTGGTGCAAGGTACAATGGAGCTACCACACGGAAGCTGAAACTACATGAGAACGTGAGGAAGACCTCAAGGCATAATTCCCTCATCTTTTCTCCACTCTATCGAATCTCGAGGGCGAGATTCATTTTAAACCCAATATGTTTGTAACACCATCAAAATTACTACCATGCATTGCATACATTTTTCATGTAGAGAAGCATTTAAAATGAACAAGGAAATAAAGAGAGGAGTATAGAAGCAAATAAAATAATAAAAGGGAAAAATAGAAAATAATGAAAATAAATAGAAAAAATAAATAAAAATAAATAAATAAAATAGCCAAATTTGGCCACCCCTAATTTTTTCCCAAAATTCCCCGAATTTCCCCCAAATTCCCCTCCCCTAATTTCTCTAATTTTCCCCAATTTTCCCGATTTTCCCCAAATTCCCCTAGGGACTTTTTCCCCACATTTGAGGGGAATTTCCCCCCAATTTTGGCCTCCCCACTTAGGGGGGGGAACCCTAATGGGCCCCACCCCTAAAATTCAGCCATTGGGATTTAACTCACCTAGAAATAGTTGCTGTTTTTACCATATTTGTGAAATAAAATTTGCTTGCTGCAATGAACCTCTTTATTCCCTACCTTGTTGTAAGCTACATGTCATACTTTTCCCACACTTGCTGAGTATGACATGTACTCACCCTTGCATTTCAACATATACATCAGCTACAGGAGAAGAATACTTCGAGCAACATGTGGAGTACTAGGTGTGTGCACTACCGTCAACATGCCTGTGGAGTTGAAGCTGGAGCCTGCTGTCTTAGCCATTTTCTGCTGTTGTTTAGACTCATCCGCTGCTGAATAAGTTAGATACTCATGAGTGAGACAAGTCAATGTAATAAAGTACTTAAACACTATTTGTACATGGTTATATTCTCAATTTCAGTTTGTGAAGTACTTGAGTATGCATGATGAACATCCTGGGCCACATATGTATTTACTTGGTTCATTTTCGGAACCGGGTTTCACAGAACCCGAGTTCGTGAATTTTACCGACTTTCCCTGTGACACCCTCAATTTTGTATCCATGCATGCATACATAATTCATATATAGAAACATTTTAAAAGAATTAGAACGGGAGGAAGAATCATCAAAATGGTAGGGGTATGGGAGTAAGATAGCTGAAAAGAGCCAATTCCAGTTCGCCGAGGAGCGTCATCGACACTTCACGCGGCCTGCTGGCCACGTGGCGCTTTCGGAGCTCATCCCTGCGGAGGGGGTGAGGTCCAGCACCATTGGCCACGTGGCAGGCTAGGAGCTCGCCTCTGCGGAAGGGGGCGAGGTCCGGCCCGCTAGACACGTGTTGCCTCCGGGGCTTGTCGCTGCGGAAAAGCGAGGTACAGCCCCGCGGGACACGTGTCGCCTTCAGAGCTAGTCTCTGCGGAGAAGCAAGGCTCAACCACGCGGGACACGTGTCGCTCTCGGAGCTCACCTCCGTGGAGGGAGTAAGGTCCGGTCCCGATGGACATGTGTCATCCTCGAAGCTCACCTCCGAGAAGTAGGGAGGTCCGACACTACGGGACACGTGTCATCCTCTGAGCTCACCTCCGAGGAGAAGGGGGGTCCGACAATACGGGACACGTGTCATCCTCAGAGCTCACCTCCGAGGAGAAGCGAGGTCCGACACTGTTGGACACATTTCAACCTTGGAGCTCGTCTGTGAGGAAAAAGGAAGTCGGCACTTCTGGACACGTGGCACTCTCGGAGCTCGCCTCTGAGGAGAGGAGAGGTCCGAAACTGACACGTGGCACTCTCGGAGCTCGCCTCTGAGGAGAGGGGAGGTCCGGCACTGACACGTGGCGCCCCCATAGCTCGCATCTGAGGGAGAGGGAGGTCCCGCTCGCCAGACACGTGGCGCACGCGGAGCTCGCTTCTGAGGGAGAGGGAGGTCCCGCACGCCAGACACGTGGCACACCCAGAGCTTGTCTCTGCGGAAAAAATGGGAGGCCAGGTCCCCGCTGGACATGTGGAGCCTCCGGAGCTTATCCCTGCGAAAGGACGAGATCCTTAAGTGGTTTTCCCCTGTGCGCGAGTACCCGGTACTGAGGAAACCGACCCGATTTCTTCCACGTTGATACCGCACCCAAATCAATTGGAGGTAAGTTGTTAAGATCCAAAACAAATTTAATAGGACTCTTATTTGAAATCCAATTGGAGTAGGACTCTTCTTTCACCCCTTATAAATAGAACCCGAAACCTCTGGCCACAACCCACGTACCTATTTTTCCACCTCCCGAGTCGACAACTTGGAGGTCCTAGCTCCCAACTCGCTGAGTTAACCCCCTTCGCAGGAGTTAAGCCAATTGTAAAACCGCCAACGAGCCCCGTCACGCTCGCTCTT
Organism: Neostapfia colusana; assembly: GCA_030760725.1. Classification (NCBI taxonomy): domain Eukaryota; kingdom Viridiplantae; phylum Streptophyta; class Magnoliopsida; order Poales; family Poaceae; genus Neostapfia; species Neostapfia colusana. The sequence goes on along the minus strand of JASWHV010000001.1, from coordinate 35,179,918 downwards.
GCCGGAAGAAAGCCAACGATCTATCCTGCTGTCATTGCTAGGAGGAAGGCCGAGGTAGGTCTTCGCTACCACCTTATGATATCATCACGGCTTCTACGCATCTGTTTCTTCAAACAGAAGCTTTTCATGTGGACAGATCACATGTTGATCGGTTTTTGACGGTGGAATTGATCTAGATCTTGAGTCAAGATCATCACCACACTTGATCCCTACACCCTTGTTCATCGTAAAACCCCATGCAAAGCAATTAAGACATGCAAGAACACACACGAACTGGTATTAATGAAACTGCATCATAGGATTAGCATGCATCTACGCCAGCATCTTGAGTAAAGTTTGTGCATGATGTTTGATTGCTATAAATTTTGTATATGCATGGTCGTGAGTAGAAGGACAAGCTCAGAAAGCCATCTACAAAGGACTACAGCACCAAGACTTTGAGATCCGTGAGCAACAGAAGCCACAGGAACAAGGCAAGTGCCCCTTGACCATATTGATCCCATGTTTATGGAACTGTTCTAGTTGCAAAAACGTGTGTGTGCTTGAGTCAACTTGATGGGAAAACCCTTTTATAGGAGTTTACTAGTTTTGTTAACCACCCTTGTCACCGGGAAAGTTGATGAGTTGGGTATGGCCGTTTTTGCTTTTTGCTTCGCTGAGTCCACGGGATATGGGAAGTGAGATAGAATGTGTCTAGCTACTGCACTTATATGAGCAATGATAATAAGAACTTGATGTTGATAATGAACATGAATCGGGAGAGATCTAGGCAAGCTTGGTTCGTGGAAGTGGTAGAATCAGATGGTGTTTTACTTGCCGTAGATCTAAAGACTGGTTCATGCCAGCACATGCCAGGAAAATAGTGCCACCACAAGACCAAATATGGGTGCAACTTAGCTGATTAGTTAGGTAAGTTGCTAGATTGTTATGGACCGTGGAAGCCGCGGGGAATGGGAGTCGAGAGAGGACTGCCCTGGGAACTGCATTGCACAAGAGGGGGCATGTAGGTGGGAGAATGGTGATTCGAGCCTACTGGTGAAACCTTAGTGAGTCCATGCATCTAGTGGCCCCTTTGTAAAGGCTATTTTGTGATCTCTTGGCCATACACCGACGGTTGTGTACTGGTATAATGGAGGTTCTGCAGTCGCCGATGGGTGACGAAATCACAAACTTGTGGGTAAAGTGGTGCCACCTCTTAAGAGTGTAAAACTATCATGATAGTCGTGCTTACGGTCACAAGCGTCTGGCCAACTCACATGATTAGATGGGATGGTTTGGGATGGTCATTGGGAGATTACTTGGTATGGATGTTTATTGGTATGGTTATGGTTTGTTCTTGGTAAAGAGAATGGTTTCGGGACTGTTGAGTCATGACAATGAGTATTGGTTTGGTTATATGATTATGAGATGGTTATTATGAGCATGAGAAAGAGTTGAGAAAGATTTATGGTGGGAAGAGACATGGAAAGTGGTGAATTATGAAGGAGGTACGTTGATGTTTTAATTGTATATATGTTGGGATTAAATTCACTTAAAGATAGTTGCTGTTTTGTCATGCTTTGTGAAATAAACTTTGCTTTCTGCAATGAGCCTTTTTATTCCTACATTGATGTAATCTACATGTCATACTTTTTCCGCACTTGCTGAGTACAACATGTACTCACCCTTGCATTATCATACAAACATCAGCAACAGGAGAGGAGTACTTCGAAAACCATGTGGAGTATTAGGCGTGTGATCTACCGTCAACTTGCCTGTGGGGATGGAGTTGAAGATGGAGCCGCTGCCGTGCTTAGTTTGCTTCCGATATCGTTTAGAGACTTTGGCTGCAAGAATAAGTTAGAGACTTCCGCTGCAAGAATAAGTTAGAGAATGATGTAATAAAGTACTTAAATCTTATTATTTGTGGTTATATTCTAAATTCAGATTGTGGATTACGTGTGTATGTGTGATGAACATCCTGGGCACATATGCATTAGCTGGGTTCGGTGTTTTACGGGACCGTGTATCACAGATTGGTATCAGAGCCACGTTGACCGTAAGACGCAAGCCTAGGATGAAGTTACAGATTTGCATTAGAGCCATGTTGACCTTAGGACGCAAGCCTAGGTAGAATGCACAGATTGGCATCAGAACCACATTGACCGTAGGATGCCATCCTAGGCAGAATGGACACCCTAAAACACATAGGAACATTTAAATCATAGTAGCTTGAATAGGAGTGATGTGTTGAACTTTTGTTATGATTGCTTGTGTTTGTGTGCTTAGTGTGAAGATGTGAGACGTTTCAGCGTTGTCCATATCCACACATAGTAGAGAGATGTGAGATGCTTCGGCACTTGTTCACATCCTCATATAGACTAATATATTTAGTCCATCCACCTTGATGCATATAGTTGGGGGATCAATCTAAACTTCTAATTTCTATTCTGCCCAACTCTCTCTCACAGATGGTGAGAGAAAACACCGGCCGTCCAAGGAGGAACGTCCGTGGCAACCATGAACCACAAGAGGATGACCACGTTGAAGTTTCTGAAAATGTTAACCCCGGGCTGGTGCAAACAACCTTCAACGGTTTGTGGCTATGTAGAACCAGCTCATGCAAACTACGATCCAAACTTTGGGTCAGCTACAAGCCAACAACAACCACCGTAACCCCGTTCCTGCACCACCACCACCAGCTCACAACAGATTAGGAGAGTTCATGAGGACTCGACCGCCTACTTTTGCACAAGCTAATGATCCCATGGAGGCTGATGATTGGTTGAAGTCCATGGAGAAGAAGCTTGCCATCGTTCAGTGCAATGATCGAGAGAAAGTTCTCTTTGCATCGCACCAACTTATGGGAGCAGCCGCTGACTGGTGGGACGCTCTATGCAATGCTCATGTCAACCAGGAGACTATCACTTGGACTGAGTTCAAGGAGAGTTTCCACTCTCATTACGTCCCTGCTGGAGTCATGATGCTTAAAAGGCAAGAGTTTGAAGGTCTCTGCCAAGGAAAGAAGAGCGTGAATGAGTACCTCAACAAGTTCACTTAACTGTCAAGGTATGCCCCTGACAACGTCAACTCGGATCAAAGGAAGCAATACTTGTTTATGAGAGGGTTGAACAATGAGATCCAAGTTCAGCTTCTCAACAATGACTATGCAAACTTCTAGAAGCTAGTTGACAAAGCTATATTGGTTAAGAGCAAGATCCGTGAGATCGAGCAGGAGGGCAAGAGAAAGATGCCATACCAGCCACAAGGGAGCAATGTACGTCCCCGTTTCATGCCCCCAGCTGCACCGCAGTATGGCTCGTCCGCTTCTACTTTTCACGCTAATCAACTACCACAGCAACGTCCTATTATGCAAGCACCTCGTGTGCCTTTGCCTTCCGCGCCCCATCCCAACATGGGCACTTATGCTCAAAACCACCCTCGCCCTAACATACCTGTTGTCTTGGGCAACAAGGCATGCTTTGCATGCGGAGAGACGGGACACTTTGCAAGTCAGTGCCCGAGGAAAGGCTTTGGACAGCCAAGCAACACGCCCAAGCAGAACCCACAACCGAATGGAGGAGCTACGCAAGGTAACCGTGGGCAGCAGAACTACGCTCGGGGCAACGTGAATCATGTCTCCGCTGAGGAAGCGCAACAGGCTAAGGATGCCGTGATTGGTATGTTCCTTGCCAACTTTAACCCAGCTGTTGTTTTATTTGATTCTGGAGCATCGCATTCAATCATATCATCCAATTATGTTGCCAAGTATAATCTGCCCATATCACACATGAAATATACTATGTTGGTTAACTCTCCCGGTGGAGTGATGAGAACTAATATAGTATGTCCGAAAGTAAACCTTAAAATAAGGGGGGTAGACTTTCTTGCCAACCTAATTGTCTTGGATTCCCAAGGGTTTGACATAATACTCGGAATGTATTGGTTAAGCAAGCACAGCGGAGTAATACAATGTGCTAAGAGGAGCATGCAGTTAACAAACGAGCACGGAATTCGTATTGAGTTTGAGTCAGCCCAACCGGCAACCGAGAAGGCAACATTGAACCACGTCGAAGAAGCAACATTGGAAAGCATTCTGGTGGTTCAAGAATATTCGGACGTATTCGCAGAAGAACTTCCAGGTGTGCCACCTGACCGGGACATTGAGTTTGCCATTGATTTAGTACTGAAACCGCACCGATAGCAAAAAGGCCATATAGGATGCCCGTTAACGAACTAGTGGAACTCAAGAAGAAAATTCAGGAGTAGCTAGAGAAGGATTTTATACGCCCAAGCTCGTCACCATGGGGAGCCCCCGTGTTCTTCGAGGACAAGAAGGATGGGACCCAAAGGATGTGTGTCAATTATAGGTCTCTCAACGAGGTGACGATCATGAATAAATACCCGCTGCCCTGTATAGAGGTCCTGTTCGACCAAATGAAAGGTGCCCGAGTTTTCTCAAAGATTGATCTTCGGTCGGGATACTTCCAGCTGAAGATTAAGCCCTCAGACATATCCAAGACCGCCTTTCAAACACGGTATGGTTCGTATGAATATACCGTTATATCTTTTGGGTTAACAAATGCACCCGCATATTTCATGTACCTCATGAATAAAGTCTTCATGAAGTACTTGGACAAGTTCGTCGTGGTTTTCATCGACGATATTATGGTGTATTCAAAAAGCGAGGAAGAACACGAATAACATTTGAGATTGACATTGTAGAAGCTGCGGGAGCATCAATTCTATGCCAAGCTCAGCAAGTGTCAATTTTGGCTAAAGGAGATATCGTTCCTAGGCCACATCATCTCTGAGGAAGGAGTATCGGTTGATCTCGGAAAAGTGGGAGATGATCTGAAGTGGAACCAACTGCAAAACGTGAGAGATATTCGGAGTTTTCTTGGGATGGCTGGATACTAGCAACGGTTTATCAAGGACTTCTCCAAAATAGCGAAGCCTATGACGGAGTTACTAATAAGGGAAAAGCATTCTAATGGACACCAGCGTGACAAGAAAGCTTTGAGGAGCTCAAGAAAAGGCTAACCACATGTCACACCCGGTTTCTCCGAAGAACAACCGAGTGAATATCACATGTATGCCAGGATCATTTTCTCATACATGTGATGACAAATAGTGAAGCATTATTTATTACAAGCCAGGTGTCGAATATAAATAAGTCTTACATAGCATACGTCTCGATGGACGATAATAAGTTCATAATATGTAAATAAAACAGCAGTGGAATATAAATCTTGTGGGCTCCGTCACAGGCGTTGCCCGGGGGACTCCATGAACCTAGAATCCTTCTTCGGGTCCGAAGTCTTGGTCATTGAACACCACATCATCCCCTTGACCTGAGCAGCAATTTAAACCAACAAATATGCACGTTTGAGTACCGTTGGTACTCAGCAAGTATGGGAAAGTTATGTCATGCATGGCTAGAGCAAGGAGAGATTGACTCATGGTTAAAGCACTACGCAATTAATACCTATTACCTTAGCTTATTAAGCACCTACATTACCACACAGGTGAAATGGTCCCAATCTCCCAACCCATCATCAAAATCAAGTAACCATAATCATCATATCCAATGTCAAGCTCCCCGCTTAACATCCTCAACATCCAAATCCATCATCCTCTAATCATGAATAAGTCCAAGCCGCTCTTGACCGTGAGCACGGCTGTCATGACAGTTTTGACTCTGCAGAGTTTGCACCACTGTACCCACATGTAGTGATTTCATCCCCCATTGTCGGGTGGACTAAAAGAACTTCCATTATGCCAGTGGCCGCGAACCACATTCACACTTCCCAGGTGTGTAGCCAGGAGATCACTACGAAGCCTTTACAAAGGGATTCCCGACGAGCATGGGCCCACTGAGGTTTCACCCCTAACAGCATACAAGAGGCTCCAACCCCGCTGCAGTGGCCCCCTCTTGAGCCTTGCGGTTCATATGGTAGTCCAGCTGACACCTATTCCCCGCACCATCCAACACACCCATACTACGCCGGGGATACACCTAATTAATTGGCCAAGCTGCCCCATCTCAGCATGTGGTTGGCACGGTAAAGCCAGGTTACATGCTCCATGAACCGGTCCTTAGGATCCAGGCAAGTACTAAATACAAACCCGAGCCTCGTGCACCCAGCACCAACCAAATCATCTAACTTGCCTCGATCCCTACCTCTACAGAACTCATAACATCTCATTCAAGAGTAAGGTAAATAAATTGATGATCTCATATCCCAATTATCCCATTCTAAGCATGACTAAGCATAAGCATAATAATAAATGACATGATAAAATAAATCCCAACCCAAGCTACAAGGAAACAAGGTAATGCAATTCTAGGGAAACTTCCTAGCATGGGTTTCATATTTCAATTGACAATGCAAATAATTCTATCTACACATCCTAGTATAGGATCAAAGTGGTCAAGGACACTTGTCTTCTTCCTGCTGCTCTGGGAATGGAAAGTCTTGGTCTTGGAAGGGGAGAACTTGCTCTGGGGCAGGTTCTACTCATGCCAACACACATAGCAAAAGAAAATAACAATCCATAAGACATAGTTCACACTTTCACTTCATGCAAACCACACATACATACCTATGAAAGTCATTCACATTTCTAAGTGTTGTGGTTACTCTACATGTGTTGATTTTTGACCTACATGCACTTTTAAACCTATGTATATGTTCTAACTTTTGTATTCAGATTTCTATTTGCACACTATACATGAATTTCTAATTTGAACAAATCCTTTATATTGATACACTTCTTGGCCACAAAGTTTGCATGAGAGGCAATTCCCTACTCCAAATAGGTTTTCAGATCTTATACAAAATCCTAAATTGATGCTTTTGGATTTGGAGACTTCATTTATCATTTTCTAATTATGCGTACCTATTCTCCTATATTTTTTAGATTTATTTTCTATGCCTAAAAGTGAGTTTTAATATTAAATAGTAGGACATATCATCTAAACAGAATAGGTTCTAATCTAAAATATTAAATAATATATTTTTGAACTTCTCCTCTGATGTGAACTAATTTAAATTTATTTTATCAGTTTTCAGAATTATTTCCTAGCCTAAAAATGTGTTTTTAGAATTAATAAATATGAACAACACTTAGGCAGATTTCATTTCAGCCTAAAATCTATTTTTAAACCATTCTAAAGTTTTCCAAGTGCTAGGAGAGTTTAAATTTGAGTTTGCACATGTGTTTGCCTCACCTTTTAAATTTAAATCATAATCACATATTCAAATTTCTGAATTTAATATCATATAGGGTCAAAAAGGTAAATCCACCCCACTACAGGGTCTAATTTATTATTTCATAAATTTCCAGGGGTCTAACTACACATAACAGAGGGGTTTTCCTAATTTTTATTAGGTCCAGGGGCTAAAACTGATTTTTAAATGAATTTACACGAATTTCTGAAGTTCCAGGGGCTAGATCAGAAGTTTCCGGGGCTAGCTCGTGTTTTCCGAGATCCCCAGGGGGTAGCGCGTAAGAATCCCGGTCTTTATAATGCGGGGCTGATGTGGCCCGTCCGATTTCAAACAGATGGCTCAGATTAGATCGTCGAACCGGTACGCGTGGGTTTTAATTCTACTGTGCGATTTAAAATAGACGGCCCTCAAGGGGCCACGTCGCCCTGGCCGGAGCCAGCCCGCGCGCGCGGCGGCGCGCGGCGGCGGGGGTGGCGATCTCGCCGGCGCAGCCTCGGCTTTTGCCGCTACACGTTAGATCTCGCATATTTTTGCATGGATCGGCTGCGGAGGGGTAGGGGACGCTCACCGAGGGGTTTTCCAGCACTCGGAGGTCCTGGAAGTGGGTCGGCGGCGAGCTTCGACGGTGACGGTCTTCGGTGCACGTCGGAACAGATGCTAGGGCGCGAAACTTGTCGCTTCCTTCACGTGCAGGGCTCCCTGGGGGCGGTGGAGCACGATCAGCGCGTTAGATCAGATAATCCGAGCAATGATCGAAAGAAAACGGCGAGAGAAGCTTCGGTTCTCACCGGGAGGAAAAACAGCCGATCGTGGGGGAAAACAGGGCGATGTCGACGTTTATATAGGCGAGGGGGGGCGGCGGTCTGTTGGGATCGAGTTGGAGTCGTCCGGGACCGGGAGTAGGGCTGGGGACGCGTGTTTCCGGAGTTGGTTGCGATCGGGCGCGGGGAAAAGTCCGGTCGGTTGGCGCGAGCGGGAGGTAGGAGATGACACGTGGGCCCCACGTGTCAGTGAGAGGGAGAGAGGGGCGCGAGTTCGGGGCTGGCGCGGGGGAAGATTGGGCCGGCTGGTGGGTTTCGGCCCACTGGCCGGTGGGGTTTTTCTTTTTCTTTTCTGTTTTGATTTGAATTTGAACTCCAATTTGAATTTGAATTTCTGCACCACAGCAATACGTCCAAAATTTTTTAAATTCCACTCTTAACAGATTTTGGGGTGTTACACCACAGCGCCAGTTTTGGTATTGCCGGACGTGAGCAAGAGTTTCGACATATATTGTGACGCATTAAGACAAGGGCTTGGATGTGTGCTCATGCAAGAAGGACAAGCGGTAGCCTATGCGTCGAGACAACTAAAGAAACACGAGCTGAATTACCCCACACATGACTTGGAAGTTGCAGCCGTGGTACATGCCTTGAAGATTTGGAGAAATTATATCCTTGGCCACCGATGTGAGATCTATAGGGATCACAAAAGCCTCAAGTATATATTCACCCAAACGGATTTGAATTTGAGGCAACGTCGATGGTTGGAACTCATCAAGGATTATGATGTTCGAATCAACTATCACCCCGGAAAGGCCAATGTAGTAGCTGATGCATTGAGCCAAAAGGGAGCATGTCACCAACTCACGGTTTGGGAGCTACCGCCCGAGCTGCGCAAAGAGTTCGAACAGTTACATCTCGGGTTCTTGAACGAGATGGAAGTGATGGAACTCAGCTCTTCACTGGAACAAGAGATACGAGATGGCCAAGCAACGGATGAGGAAATCAAGGAGATCAAGGAAAGAACCCGACAAGGCATATAAAATGACTTCGAGGAAGACGAGAAGGGTACACTTTGGTTAGGAAAAAGGATTTGTGTGCCTAACGTGAAGCACATCCGCGACATGATATTAAAGGAGGCACATGACTCACCTTATTCCATACATCCCGGCAGTACAAAGATGTAAAAGGACTTAAAAACTTATTATTGGTGGGATGGTATGAAAAGGGATATAGCTGAATATGTTGTCTTATGCGACACGTGCCAACGGGTGAAGACCGAACACCAAAGACCCGCTGGACTGTTGCAACCATTGAAAGTACCCGAGCGGAAGTGGCAAGACATCAGCATGGATTTCATCGTCGGATTACCACGTACTTGGTCGGGTTACTACTCCATCTGGGTTATCGTGGACCGATTGATGAAAAAAGCTCATTTTCTTCCTGTTAGAACCACGTACAGCGTCGCAGAACTAGCCAAGCTGTACATGGAGTAAATCATGTGACATCATGGAGTTCCGAAGAGGATAGTTTCAGATCAGGGTACCCAATTTACCTCTAGGTTCTAGAAGAAGCTGCATAAGGCTATGAGTACACGACTGGATTTTAGCCCTGCTTATCACCCGCAAACCGACGGGCAAACTAAGAGGACGAATCAAATTTTGGAGGACATGTTGAGAGCCTGCGCCTTGAAACATGGGCGTAGTTGGGATAAGAGCTTGCCGTATGCTGAGTTCTCATACAATAACAGCTATCAAGCCAGCTTGAAGATGTCACCTTTCGAAGCATTGTACGGTAGATGGTGTAGAACACCGCTGTTCTGGAATGAGACCGAGGAGAACCAAGTGTTTGGACCTGAAGTGCTGCAAGAAAATGAGAAGCAAGTCCAAATGATACGGGAGAACTTGAAGGCTGCTCAGTCACGACAAAAAAGGTTATGCGGAAATAGGCGAAGAAAGTTGACTTTCGAAGTAGGAGATTTCGTGTACCTAAGGTATCACCTATCCGAGGCCAACGACGTTTCAACGTCAAAGGCAAATTAGCACCTCGCTATATCGGGCTATTTAAGATTTTGGACAAGCGAGGAGAAGTAGCCTATCAACTAGAGCTCCCAATGCACCTCTCCGACGTGCATGACGTGTTTCACGTATTCCAGCTCAAGAAGTGCTTAAGGGTACCAGAAGAACAAGTATCGATGGATGATCTCGATCTTCAAGAAGATCTGACCTATGAGGAGCACCTTGTCCAAATTTTGGACGTGAAGGAAAGGCTCACGCGGAACAAAGTGATCCGTTGGTGCAAGGTACAATGGAGCCATCATAGGAGGCCGAAGCTACATGGGAACACGAGGAAGACATCAAAGCAGAATTCCCATATCTATTCTCCACTCCATTGAATCTCGAGGGCGAGATTCAGTTTAAGGGGGGTATGATGTGGACATTACTCCTGCATATATACACAACACTCACATGGTAGACATGCAAGGTCCAATTACTAGAGCTTGAGCACGACAATTGAATTTAGAGGTGAGCTCGTTCCTGAACAATTCTTTATATGTGAATTTTGAGAGTATGTTGCTACCTAATGGATTAATTATGATTAGGAACCATGGAGAGGACATGGAGATACGTGGAGAGGGGTTTGGAGGCGTGGAGGACCAGAAAATACGCCAACAAGAAGTTAGAGACCGAGCCCAACTCAAACTCGAGTCCAACTCGGGCCCAGGAGCAGTCCACCTTAAAATGGATGCACAGGAGGCATACTGACTCCGTTTTTGACGTTCTACATATGCACAGAGAGCTGAGAGGATAAACTTTCCAATGGAACTGGCCCCACGTCAAAATTCCTTCAGAGTCGATGGGAAACTTCGAAACAATATAAAGTTTAGAGTCTGTCATGGTGTTGCATCACCTAGTTGGGCCATTGGGCCTTGTATTGAGTCCAAGTCCATTATATACGTGTCTTAGGGTTAGGTCACGACCCCAGCACCCCCCTGGTCGTCCTCCACCTCCTTTATACCCCCTAGCCGCCGTCACAAACAGCTGGGTTTTGCTTAGATTATTCTGTCAAGAACAATTTCGCCATTCATCGGTTTGTGACACCCCAACTTGAGTGCTTCATATCTTTCAGTAATTTGGTTGCATTCTTTTTTGTTCTTTATTGTGTTCTTCGATTCGCAGACAAGGATTAACCTTCTTGGCAAGGTCAACCATGTAATATCGGTTGATAAACTGAGGAGACGTGGTGCTGCAATTGCAGGGTTCAGAACGTGTTGTTCGGAAGCCGGATCGATTTGTGTCAAGTCTCCACCAAATCGAGAGTTATCAGAACCTTTCAGAAGATCGGGACCCCTGAACACATCAAGTGGTAATCAGAGCTATAGGTGCACCGTCAGGTTCGCCTTCTCCTAGTTTTGTTTATCTTGAACTCGTCCTATCGTCCACGAAAAAGCCAAAAAAATTATAGTCATAGGTTTCCACATCCCAGACCAGGTTTAGCCTTTTGCACAATTCTGTTTTGGAGTCCGTAGTGTTGAATTTGTGTCCTAGTTCGTGTTTTGTTGCTGGTTTAATCGTGTTTTGTTCCTACTTTGTTATTCCATCCGCTGCATTCTATTGAAACCCTAGCTGCCCACAATCGTTATCAAATCGATCACCATAACTATTCATTGTGCTAGGGTTATCCTTGTTCTTCAGTTTTCATCACATATTACGTGAGTTTATCCTCCTTGATATACGCACACCATCCCACACGTTGTCACCATCATATCCAATTTTTTTCTCACCACCGTTTCCAAATCAGCTCCACCAAAAATATAATCTTGTGGTGCTGTCTTAAAACAGCCATAACCTTGGCATTGGGTTAAATTACATTGCCCAGATTCACTTTGGAAGATTGATTATTTGGCATCTAAAGGCTGAACAATAATCATAAAGAAACATATTGAATTTCTGTTGTCCACATCTTCTTTTTTCAAGTGAGCTGAAAATTTGTGCGATGTGTATATTAGTGCTCCTGATTTCATGGCAGATATAACAAAATCGAAAAAAATATAGAAAAGAAAATTTGTGAAGAGGAGCACAAATATCAAAACTTGGGTATATTATTTTGCATTGTGGTGCAATTGTTCCTGCTCAATTATTGTCCTTATCATTCATACTTCTTGCTGTCTTATTCATAACATCCGGGATAAGACACGAGTAGGTCAGCAACTAGGACAAGTGTTTGGACATCTATTCAGCATTACTATCTGTTATTGAATTGTGTGCTACTCACATATATTTGGCCATCCAAACTCCACATTCATCCTTTCGAACAGCACAAGTTTTTGACCCTTGCAATCGCTGAATCACGTCATCCAGGTATCCTTTGCCTTGTTGTGGTAAGAAACTTGTAAGAGCTTGGTAAGACTCGACCCATTGCTTTGTGAGTTCCACCATCATTGCATAGTGGTTGATAGGGATAATCTTGTTGTTTTCCATATTATTCTTGCTAACAATGTCAGATCATTTTGATACTACGGAGTGTATTTTGAAAAGTGAGATGAAGGGTTACATAGAACAAATGATGAAGTCTGTCAAGGAAGCAATCGCACAAGGGGTAAAAGATTATCTTGCTGAATAGAGAATACCCCACACCCTTGAGAGGCTGGACAAATGCTTAAGCTTGCTAGTTGGAAGGATTGATGATATGGAGACCCACCTACCATTCAGCCATGATGTTACCCACCACAACAACTTTGAAGAAGAAGACGTGTTGTGTGATGTCAATGGAGAGGTGGATATACGTGCTGCGCAGAATGTACATCTACGTCAACGCCTTCGTCAAAACACTCATGGTATGGTAGAAAACAACATGCATGGTAACAATAACTGCCCTCTTGATGACCCTTTTGCTAAAGTTAAATTTTCCATACCTTCATTTTCTGGTGCTTATGATGCTGAGGCATATCCTGATTGGGAAATGACGGTTGAGCAGAAATTTAATTCCCACCATGTTCCTGAACAACATAGAGTTCGACAAGCCACTAGTGTGTTTAAGGATTTTGCTATAATATGGTGGAATGAACTAGGTACCACACGCTTACAACCTGATACATGGGAACGTTTAAAAGAAGCTATGCGTAATCGTTTTGTTCCTCCATCCTACCAACATGATTTACGAAAGAAATTGCAGCGTTAGAGCAGGGAAATAATTCTATCCAAGAGTATTATGCAGAGCTTCAAAAGGGTATGATACGATGTGGGGTAGTAGAGGACACTGAAGATAAAATTTGTCGTTTCTATGGGGGGTTGAGACGTGAGATACAGGATATTGTTGATTATAAGGAATTTAATACTGTCAACCAGTTGTTCCAGCTTGCTATGCTTGCAGAAAAGGAGTTACAGGGTAGTCAACAAAAGAACAAGAGCAGCAGCGGTGCCTCCTACACTCCACGCACGACAACATCTTCGGGGGCGTCCAAGTCATTCCGTTTTGATGCCCTTTCACCAAAACCAGCAGCCAAGCTTCCTTCTGGCAGCAACAACGTTTCAGCAGCACCGAAACCACCACCTGCACGACCTGCGGATTCGGGTAAAAATTTCATGCAGGTACCCGCCAAAAGTGCTTCATCCGTTGCTTCAACAGGACGCACTTCCGGCATTCAGTGCCACCGCTGCCATGGTCTTGGTCATGTGCAAAAAGATTGTCCTAGTCAGCGGGCATACGTGGCTACAGAAGAGGGAGGATACATCAGCACCTATGATGTCGAAGACAACAATGATGATGAAGCTGCCACGGACAATGATGAGGGATATGTTTTTGGGAGTGAAGACATCATTGTGCAGCGGGTGCTGAACACACAGGTATAACAACTTGATATATTACAACGCCATAATTTGATTCATTTTCTTTGTCATCAAGAACAGGCGAGCACGTGTCATCATTGATGGAGGAAGCTGCAACGACTTGGTGAGTTCCGAATTGGTCAAGAAGCTTAGCTTGAATACACGACCACACCCACATCCGTACTATATTCAATGGTTGAATGATTCTGGAAGAGCTAAGGTAACACAAACTTGCAGAATTCCGTTTTCCATTGATACATATGTTGATTCCGTTGATTGTGATGTGGTACCCGTGTAAGCGTGTTCACTTTATTGGGTCGACCTTGGGAACATGATAAGGATGCTTTGCACCATGGTAGAAGTAATAAATATACTTTTATGCATAAAGGAAAGAAAATTACTTTGCTACCATTGACTCCTGCTGAAATTGTACAAGCTGATACGGAGAGAGCTGGAATTTCTAGTAGTTTTAAATCAGAAAATCAACAAGTCATTAATTCTGTGTTACCACCAAATAATGAGAGATCTACACCTAGTTCTAAGACTGAGGGAATTAAATTGAAGAGTCGTGTAATGCTTGCTACAAAATCAGACCTTGCTGAAATTTCTAATCATGATATTTGTTGTGCATTGGTGTGCAAACAAGTTTTGTTCTCAATTGATGATATTGCTAGGTCTTTGCCTCCAGCAGTTACTTACTTGTTGCAAGAGTATGAGGATATTTTTTCAGCTGAGATACCCCCGGGACTTCCACCTTTGAGAGGGATTAAACATCAAATTGATTTGATTCCAGGTGCAATTTTGCCAAACCGTGCTGCATATAGGACCAACTCCGAGGAGACTAAGGAAATTCAGCGGCAAGTCCAAGACCTTTTGGACCATGGGTATGTACGTGAAAGGCTTAGTCCTTGTGTTGTTCCTGTACTTTTGGTTCCTAATAAAGATGGTACTTGGCGTATGTGTGTTGATTGTAGAGCCATTAACAATATTACTATAAGGTATCGTCATCCTATTTCTAGGCTAGACGACATGTTTGATGAGTTGTGTGGTTCTATAATTTTTACTAAGATTGACTTGCGTAGTGGTTACCACCAAATAAGAATGAAATTGGGAGATGAATGGAAAACAGCTTTCAAAACCAAATTTGGGTTGTATGAGTGTTTAGTAATGCCTTTTGGTTTAACTAATGCACCAAGTATATTCATGCGTTTTGATGAATGAGGTTTTGAGAGCTTTTATTGGAAAATTTATGGTGGTTTACTTTGATAATATCTTGATTTATAGCAAGTCATTGGATGAATATATGGATCATTTACGTGCTGTTTTCAATGCTTTGAGAGATGCACGTTTATTTGGTAACCTTGAGAAGTGCATCTTTTGTGCGAATCGAGTTTCCTTTCTTGGCTATGTTGTGACTCCACTGGGAATTGAGGTGGATGAGATGAAAATTCAAGCGATCAAGAGCTGGCCAATACCTCAAGCCGTCACACAGGTAACAAGTTTTCTTGGTCTTGCAGGTTTCTACCCATGTTTCGTAAAGGATTTTAGCACTATTGCTGCCCATTGCATGAGTTGACTAAGAAAGGTGTGGTGTTGCATTGGGGGAAAGCACAAGAGGAGTCCTTTGACACCTTGAAGTACAAGCTTACACACACACCATTGCTGCAAATTCCTAATTTTAGTAAGACTTTTGAACTTGAATGTGATGCTAGTGGAGTTGGCATTGGTGGTGTCTTACTGCAAGGTGGTAAACCGGTTGCATACTTTAGTAAAAAACTTAGTGGTCCTATCCTGAATTACTCCACATATGATAAAGAATTTTATGCCCTCGTAAGATGCTTAGAGACATGGCGTCATTATTTATGGCCTAAAGAATTTGTTATTCATTCTGATCATGAATCGCTAAAGCATATTAGTTCTCAAAATAATCTGAATCGTAGACATGGAAAATGGATTGAATTTATTGAGTCTTTTCCTTATGTCATTAAACATAAGAAAGGGAAGGATAATTTGATCGTTGATGCATTGTCTAGACGATATAATATGCTGTCCCAACTTGATTGTCAAATTTTTGGACCTGAATCAATTAAAGAACAATATGCTCTTGATGCTGATTTTAAAGATGTGTTGCTGCATTGTAGAAAAGGTCATACCTGGAATAAATTTGTACTGGATGATGGATTCTTGTTTAGAGCTAACCTCATATGCATTCCAGTTGGTTCCATTCGTCTTTTGTTATTACAGGAGGCACATGGTGGAAGTTTGATGGGCCTTTTTGGCGCAAAGAAGACGGCGGATGTTCTGGCCACACATTTCTTTTGGCCAAAGATGAGGAGAGATGTAGAGCGGTTTGTGGCTCGCTGCACCACATGTCAGAAAGCTAAGTCCCGTTTGAATCCACATGGTTTATACATGCCTCTTCCCACTCCTTCCATTCCTTGGGCGGATATCTCTATGGACTTTGTTTTTGAATTGCCTAGGACTAAGAGGGGGAGGGACATCATTTTTGTTGTGGTGGATCATTTTTCTAAGATGGCACATTTTATACCGTGTCAGAAAAGTGATGATGCTGTACATATTGCCGACCTTTTTTTTAAAGAGATTGTTCGCTTGCATGGTATGCCTTCTACTATTGTTTCAGATCGTGATGCTAAATTTTTGAGTCACTTTTGGCGCACCCTATGGAACAACTTGGGTACAGAACTGTTGTTCTCTACAACATGTCACCCACAAACTGATGGGCAAACAGAAGTAGTGAACCGCACTTTGGGCACCATGTTGAGAGCTGTTTTGAAGAAAAATTTAAAGATGTGGGAAGAATGTTTGCCACATGTGGAGTTTGCATATAATCAGGCAACACATTCTACCACCGAGGTAAGTCCTTTTTGGGTAGTGTATGGATTCAATCCTCGTGCTCCTATTGATATCTTGCCTTTACCTACTAGTGAGAGAACTCATAATGATGCAAAGGAACATGCTGATTTTATTTTGAAAATTCATGAGACCACTAAACACAATATTGAAAAGATGAATGAAAAATATAGAATTGCTGGTAGTAAAGGTAGGCAGTAAGTTTGACATGAACCGGGTGATTTAGTATGGTTACACTTGAGAAAAGATAGATTTTCAGAACTGAGAAAGTCTAAATTGATGCCTAGAGCTGATGGTCCTTTTAAAATACTTGAGAAGATTAATGATAATGCATATAAACTTGAGTTGCCTCCCGGGTTTGGGGTTAGTCCCACCTTTAACATTTTAGATTTGAGGCCATATTTGGGAGAAGAAGATGAGCTTGAGTTGAGGACGACTCCAATGCAAGAGGGGGAGGATGGTGTGGACATCACTCCTGCAGATATACACAACGCTCACATGATAGACATGCAAGGTCCAATTACTAGAGCTCGAGCACGACAATTGAATTTAGAGGTGAGCTCGTTCCTGAACAATTCTTTATATGTGAATTTTGAGAGTATGTTGCTACTTAATAGATTAATTATGATTAGGAACCATGGAGAGGACATGAAGATACATGGAGAGGGGTTTGGAAGCGTGGAGGACCAGAAAATACTCCAACAAGAAGTTAGAGACCGAGCCCAACTCAAACTCGAGTCCAACTCGGGACTAGGAGCAGTCCACCTTAAAATGGATGCACAGGAGGCATACGGACTCCATTTTTGACGTTCTACATATGCACGGAAAGCTGAGAGGATAAACTTTCCAATGGAACTGGACCCACGTCAAAATTCCCTCGGATTCGACAGGAAACTTCGAAACAATATAAAGTTTAGAGTCTATCAGGGTATTGCATCACCTAGTTGGGCCATTGGGCCTTGTATTGAGTCCAAGTCAATTATGTACGTGTCTTAGGGTTAGGTCACGACCCCAGCACCCCCCTGGTCATCCTCCACCTCCTTTATACCCCCTAGCCGCCATCACAAACAACTGGGTTTTGCTTAGATTATTCTGTCAAGAACAGTTTCACCGTTCATCGGTTTGTGAGACCCCAACTTGAGTGCTTCATCTCTTTCAGCAATTTGATTGCATTCTTTCTTGTTCTTGCTTATGTTCTTTGATTCGCAGGCAAGGATTAACCTTCTTGGCGAGGTAAACCGCATAATATTGGTTGATGACCTGAGGAGACGTGGTGCTGCGATTGCAGGGTTCAGAACGTGTTGTTCGGAAGCCGGATCGATTTGTGTCAAGTCTCCACCAAATCGAGAGTTATCAGAACCTTTCGGAAGATCGGGACCCCTGAACACATCAGGGTAGGTTTGTGACACCCTCAATTTCGTATCCATGCATGCATACATAATTCATAGAGAGAAACATTTTAAAAGAATTAGAACGGGAGGAAGAATCATCAAAATGGTAGGGGTATGGGAGTAAGATAGCTGAAAATAGCCAATTCCAGTTCGCTGAGGAGCGCCGTCGACACTTCCCGCAGCCTACTAGCCACGTGGCGCTTTCGGATCTCATCCCTGCGAAGGGGGTGAGGTCCGGCACCGTTGGCCATGTGGCAGGCTAGGAGCTCGCCTCGGCGGAAGGGGGCGAGGTCCGGCCCGCTGGACACGTGTTGCCTCCGGGGCTTGTCACTGCGGAAAAGCAAGGTCCAGCCCCGCGGGACACGTGTCACCTTCGGAGCTAGTCTCTGTGGAGAAGCAAGGCTCAACCCCGCGGGACACGTGTCACTCTCGGAGCTCACCTCCACAGAGGGAGTAAGGTCTGGTCCCGATGGACACGTGTCATCCTAGGAGATCATCTCCGAGAAGTAGGGAGGTCCGACACTACGGGACACGTGTCATCCTTGGAGCTCATCTTCGAGGAGAAGGGAGGTCCGACACTACGGGACACGTGTCATCCTCAGAGCTCACCTTCGAGGAGAAGCGAGGTCCGACACTGTTGGACACGTGTCGACCTCGGAGCTCGTCTCTGAGGAAAAAGGAAGTCGGCTCTGCTGGACACGTGGCACTCTCGGAGCTCGCCTCTGAGGAGAGGGGAGGTCCGGAACTAACACTTGGCACTCTCGGAGCTCGCCTCTGAGGACAGGGGAGGTACGGCACTGACATGTGGCGCCCCCAGAGCTCGCCTCTGAGGGAGAGGGAGGTCCCGCCCGCCAAACACGTGGCGCACGTGGAGCTCGCTTCTGAGGGAGAGGGAGGTCCCGCCCGCCAGATACGTGGCACACTGGAGCTTGTCTCTGCGGAAAAGGGAGGCCAAGTCCCCGCTGGATACGTGGAGCCTCCAGAGCTTATCCCTGCGGAAGGACGAGATCCTTAAGCGGTTTTCCCCTGTGCACGAGTATCTGGTACTGAGGAAACCGACACGATTTCTTCCACGTTGATACCGCACCCAAATCAATTGGAGGTAAGTTGTTAAGATCCAAAACAAATTTAATAGGACTCTTATTTGAAATCCAATTGGAGTAAGACTCTTCTTTCACCCCTTATAAATAGAACCCGAAACCTCTGGCCACAACCCACGTACCTATTTTTCCACCTCCCGAGTCGACAATTTGGAGGTCCTAGCTCCCAACTCACCGAGTTAACCCCCTTCCCCGGAGTTCAGCCACCGGTAAAACCGTCGACGAGCACCGTCACACTCGCCCTCGCCAGAAGAGAGCCAACGATCTGTCCTGCTGCCATTGCTAGGAGGAAGGCCGAGGTAGGTCTTTGCTACCACCTTATGACATCATCACGGCTTCTACGCATCTGTTTCTTCAAACAGAAGCTTTTCATGTGGACAGATCACGTGTTGATCGGTTTTTGACGGTGGAATTGATCTAGATCTTGATTCAAGATCATCACCACAGTTGATCCCTACACCCTTGTTCATCGTAAAACCCCATGCAAAGCCATTAAAACATGCAAGAACACACATGAACTGGTATTAATGAAACTGCATCATAGGATTCGCATGCATCTATACCATTGCATCTTGAGTAAAGTTTGTTCATGATGTTTGATTGCTATAAATTTTGTATATGCATGGTCGTGAGTAGAAGGACAAGCTCACAAAGCTATCTACAAAGGACTACAGCACCAAGACTTCGAGATCCGTGAGCAACAGAAGCCACAGGAACAAGTCAAGTGCCCCTTGACCATATTGATCCCATGTTTTTGGAACTGTTTTGGTTGCGAAAACGTGTGTGTGCTTGAGTCAACTTGATGGGAAAACCCTTATATAGGAGTTTACTAATTTTGTTAACCACCCTTATCACCGGGAAAGTTGATGAGTCGGGTATGGTCGTTTTTGCTTTTTGCTTCGCTAAGTCCACGGGATATGGGAAGTGAGATAGAATGTGTCTAGCTACTGCACTTATATGAGCAATGATAATAAGAACTTGATGTTGATAATGAACATGAATCGGGGGAGATCTAGGCAAGCTTGGTTCGTGGAAGTGGTAGAATCAGATGGTGTTTTACTTGCCGTAGATCTAAGGACTGGTTCATGCCAGCACATGCCAGGAAAATAGTGCCACCACAAGACCAAATATGGGTGCAGCTTAGCTGACTAGTTAGGTAAGTTGCTAGATTGTTATGGACCGTGGAAGCCGCGGGGAATGGGAGTCGAGAGAGGACTGCCCTGGGAACTGCATGGCACAAGAGGGGGCCTGTAGGTGGGAGAATGGTGATTCGAGCCTACTGGTGAAACCTTAGTGAGTCCATACATCTACTAGCCCCTTTGTAAAGGCTATTTTGTGATATTTTGGTCATACATCGACGGTTGTGTACTGGTATAATGGAGGTTCTGCAGTCACCGATGGGTGACGAAATCACAAACTTGTGGGTAAAATGGTGCCACCTCTTAAGAGTGTAAAACTATCATGATAGCCGTGCTTACGGTCACAAGCGCCTGGCCAACTCACATGATTAGATGGGATGGATTGAGATGGTCATTGGGAGATTAATCAGTATGGATGTTTATTGGTATGGTTATGGTTTGGTCTTGGTAATGAGAATGGTTTCGGGACCGTTGAGTCATGACAATGAGTATTGGTTTGGTTATATGATTATGAGATGGATATGATCATGAGATGGTTATTATGAGCATGAGAAAGAGTTGAGAAAGATTTATGGTGGGATGAGACATGGAAAGTGGTGAATTATGAAGGAGGTATGTTGATGTTATAATTGGATATATGTTGGGATTAAATTCACTTAAAGATAGTTGCTGTTTTGTCATACTTTGTGAAATAAACTTTGCTTTCTGCAATGAGCCTTTTTATTTCTACCTTGATGTAAGCAATGAGCCTTTTTATTTCTACCTTGATGTAAGCTACATGTCATATTTTTTCCGCACTTGCTGAGTACGACATGTACTCACCCTTGCATTATCATACGAACATCAGCAACAGGAGAGGAGTACATCGAAAACCATGTAGAGTATTAGGCGTGCGATCTACCGTCAACTTGCCTGTGGGGATGGAGTTGAAGATAGAGCCGCTGCCATGCTTAGTTTGCTTCCGCTATCGTTTAGAGACTTCCGCTGCTAGAATAAGTTAGAGACTTTCGCTGCAAGAATAAGTTAGAGAATGATGTAATAAAGTACTTAAACCTTATTATTTGTGGTTATATTCTGAATTCAGTTTGTGGATTACGTGTGTATGTGTGATGAACATTCTGGGCACACATATGCATTAGCTGGGTTCCGTGTTTTATGGGACCGGGCGTCACATTTCTGATTTTGACCCAGATGGCCATCCGTGCATGCAAAACCTTCCTGTTGCACCATCAAAACGTGTCTTCCGTCAAGGTCTAGTCCGTCGTCCCGGGACCCGAGTTCATGAGTTTTTTCGACTTTCCCAATTTTGATCCAGATGGCCATCCGCGCATGCAAAACCATCAAGTTGCATCGTCCGGACGTGTATTCCATCAAGGCCTCATCCGGCCGTCGGAGACTCGAGTTTGTGAGTTTTACTGACTTTCTCAACTTTATCAGTTTTACCCAGATGGCTATCCGCGCATGCAAAACCATCAAGGTGCACCATCGGAACATTACGTCAAGGTCCCGTCCGGCCTCCTGGAACCCGAGTTTGTGAGTTTTCTCGACTTTCTCGATTTTGACCTAAATGTCCAACTGCGCAAGCAAAACCATAAATTTGCACCGTCCGGTTGAGTATTCCGTCAAGGTTCCTTCCGGCCTCACGAGACCCGAGTTTGTAAGTTACCGACTTTCCCAATTTTGACCCAGATGACCATCCGTGCATGAAAAACCATCAAGTTTCACCGTTCGGTCATGTATTCCGTCAAGGTCCCGTCCGACCTCCTAAGACCCGAGTTCGTGAGTTTTACCGGACATTGCCAACTTTTTTGATTTTGACCCAGATGGCCATCCGCACATGCAAAAGCATCAAGTTGCACCATCCAAACGTGTATTCCGTCAAGGTCCCGTCGACCTGAGTTCGTGAGTTTTACCAACTTTACCGATTTCGATCCAGATGACCATCCGCGCATGTAAAACCATAAGGTTGCACCGTCCAGACGTGTATTCCGTCAAGGTTCCGTCCGGGACCCAAGTTCGTGAGTTTTAACGACTTTTCCGATTTGGACCCAAATGGCCATCCGCGCATAAAAAACCATCAAGCTGCACCGTGGGGACGTGTATGCCGTGAAGGTTCTGTCCGGCCGCTTGAGACCCGAGTTTGTGAGTTTTCCCGAATTTCTCGATTTTGACCCAATGGCCATCCACGCATGCAAAACCACTAAAATGCACCATCTGGACATGTACTCCGTCAAGGTCCCGTCCAGCCGCCAGGGACCAAAGTTCGTGAGTTTTATCAACTTTCTCGATTTCGACCCAGATGGCCATCCACACATGCGACACCATCAAGTTGCACCGTCCGGGCGTGTATTCCATCAGGGTCCCCTCCGGCTTCCCGGGACCCGAGTTTGTGAGTTTTCCCGACTTTTCAATTTCGACCCAAATGGCCATCCGCGCTTGCAAAACCATCAAGTTGCACCATCCAGACATGTACCCAGATGGCGCGGGACGTGTATGTTTGTGTCAACTTGATGGGACACCCTTTTATCGGAGTTTTCAACTTTTGTTAACCATCCGTGTTGCCGGGAAAGTTGATGAGTCGGGTATGGTCGTTTTTCCTTTTTGCTTCGCTCAACTTACGGGATACGGGAAGATGAAATAAAACTTGTTAGCTGCTGCACTCGTATGAATAATGATGATAATAACTTGATGATGTTAATGAGCATGGAATCTAGGAGATCTAGAAAGCTTGGTTCGTGGATGTTGCTGATTGAGATGGTGGTTTGCTTGCCGTAGATCTAAAGGCCGGTTCATGCGAGCACATGTCAGGCAAACAGTGCCACCACAAGGCCAACTATGGGTGCGGCTTAGCTGACTAATTAGGTGTGGTGCTAGCTTGTTATGGACTGTTGGATGGTGCGAGGAATGAGAGTCGAGAAGGACTGCACTGGGAACTGCATGGCACAAGAGAGGGCCCGTGGGTGGGAGAATGGAGATTCGAGCCTGTCGGTAAAACCTTAGTTGGTCCGTACATTCTAGTAGCCCCTTTGTAAAGGCTATTTTGTGATCTCTTGGCCATACACCGATTATTGTTTACTGGTAATGGAGGTTCTCTCTAGTTGCCGACGGGTGACAAAATCAAAAACTTGTTGGTAAAGTGGTGCCACCTCTGCAGAGTGTAAAACTATCATTATAGTCATGCTTCCGGTTACAAGCACCTAGCCAACTTTCATGATTAGAAGCTAAACTTGGGATGGTTATCCGGGTATGGTCATTGGATTTGGTTTGGGTCATGACAATGAATTTGGTTTCGGTTCTGTGAAAATGAGATGATTATGTATATTTATGAGTATGAGATGAATGAGAAATAATATTGCCTGGTTGAGGCTTGATAAATAATGAATTATGATGAAGAAATGTTGATGAATTACTTGGTTATATTGGGATTTAACTCACCTAGAAATAGTTACTATTTTTACCATGTTTGTGAAATAAAATTTGCTTTTTGCAATGAACCTCTTTACTTACTACCTTGTTGTAAGCTACATGTCATACTTTTCTCGCACTTGTTGAGTACGACATGTACCCACCCTTGCATTTCCTCATATACATCAGCTACAGGAGAAGAATACTTCGAGCAACATGTAGAGTACTAGGCGTGCGCACTACCGTCAACATGCCTGTAGAGTTAAAGTTGGAGCCTGCTATCTTAGCCATTTTCCGCTGTCGTCAACACTATTTGTACGTGGTTATATTCTCAATTTTAGTTTGTGAAGTACATGTATATGTGTGATGAATATTTTAGGCACACATATGCCTTCACTTGATTCATTTTAGGAATCGGGTTTCACAAATTGGCATCAGAGTCATGTTGACCGTAGGATGCAAGACTAGGTAGAATGGACACTCTAAACACACATAGGAAGACCCCTCTAAACTGCTATTTTCGAAAATTGCTTGCTACTGCACTTTATTTGTCAACTCAGCCACCGCAAAGTGCTATTTTCAGCCCCTCTTTTCTTCTTTGCTTGTGGACAGCCACACTATCTGTTCTTGCTTCATAGCTTCTGAAATTTTGGAGTTATTTCCTTCTTCTCTAAAGTTTCTCATGTCTTATTTATAGATGCCGGTGACTAAGAGCACAACACGCATAAGGACTCGCCCCCCACCACTTGGGAGTGCACTTAACCTCATTGAGGTGTCCGATGGACCATATTGGGAGGAGGTGAAAATGGAACCCCATGAGGAAGATTAAGTCAGTAGTTCTATGCATGAGGAAGAGGACCCGGAAGAGGTAGAACCAATCGAAGACGACATGGAAGATGATCCACAAGAACAACAGCATTGGTATGCACCTCAGGAGGAATTTCAAGGGGGCTTATACCCAGCGGAGCCTCATGAAGCTATGTCGGAAGGAGATGAATCCGAAGAGGAGCCACCCCCTACTGAGGTCGAGAATGAAGGTGATGAACGGGCCATCCGTTCAGTTCATGAATTCTGGTCTGACGGGATGGAAGGAGTACACATATCCACGGAGCTTAGAGAGTTCCTGGATTTCTGCAACCTATACCCGAAGTATCTCCTCAAGAAAGTCCCTCATGTTGGACATTAAGAGTGGAAGGATGAAGTAGCCATCCTATCTAACGGAAGGGTTGTCACCCGGCACTTCGCACCCACATGGAGAGCTAAAGGGCAGAAGCTATTGATGATGGTGCTTGGGATGCACTCAACGGACTGTGCTACGCTTTTCATGGGCAGCTTGAGAACACTACCTTTGAGCTGCACCCGTATCGGAAGAGTGGTACAAGGGAGATCATTGGACCCCATGAAGGATCTCTTTCCAACCCACAAGATGCTGACAAGCCTCAGAGGTTGCTCGCGGAGTTAGGAAACCGCTATGCAAGCGCACAAGAAGAGATCCGTTACCTCCGCAAGAAGTTGTACTTGCTGGAGAAACAAGAGGAGACTAATGCCAACGCGGGAACAAATAGAGCACCAGCGTCATCTATCTCAACATGGACTGTCGGGTCACCATGGCATGCACCCATGTATGGACCACCACCGTCACACGGCGAGAAGAGCACCGGTTCTCACGATTATGTTTAGGTTTCTCATTGAATAAAGTTCTAATAGGAACGCTTAGACATAGTAGGCTAAAATAAGAGTGATGTGCTGAATTTTCAGTATGATTGCTTGTGATTGTGTGCTTGGTATGAGTTGTGGGACGCTTCGGCGAATGTCCACATCCACACATAATGGAGAGATGTGAGATGCTTCGGCACTTGTTCACATCCTCATATAGGCTGATATTAATAAAAGGAGTTGCTTAGTCTCATATACCTTGATGCATATAATTAGGAAATCTCTTCTTTCAATTCTGAATTCTATTCCGAGAGTAAGCATTAAAGTAAGGGGGTAGACTTTCTTGCCAACCTTATAATTTTGGATTCCCAAGGGATTGACATAATACTTGGAACGGACTAGTTAAGCAAGTAAAATGGAGTAATTCAATGCACTCAAAGGATCGTGCAGTTCACAAGTGAGCACAGTACTCGTATTGAGACTAAGAACAGTTGAGGCAGCCAAACCTGCAACCGAGAAGGCAGTGCTGAACCACATCGAAGAAGCGACATTGGAAAGCATTCCGGTAGTTGGAGAATATTCAGATGTGTTTCCGGAAGAACTTTCAGGTATGCCACCTGACCGGCACATCAAATTTGCCATTGATTTAGTTACCGGATCTGCACCTATAGCTAAGAGGTCATATATGATGCCTGCTAATGAATTAGTGGAGCTCAAGAAGCAAATTTAGGAGCAGCTAGATAAGGATTTTATACGCCCAAGCTCGTCACCTTGGGGAGCCCCCGTGCTCTTCGTAGACAAGAAGGATGGAACCTAAGGGATGTGTGTGCACTATAGGTGTGGCGGACTGGAATCCGCTCATCCAGGATCGCAGAGGGTGGTGCCGCGCGATGCGACACCCGACAGCACACGTCATAAGAACACATTATATTACATGGGAAAAACAAACTGTATGTACAAAGTAGTACACTTCTCAGTTACAAACTAGGGTCTTTATTACACAGCGGAAGTTTCTTTTATACAACTCACGCCCGCCTATCTAGCAAAAGTGGTTGCCCAGCCCTAGGGCAACCCACACTAGCTGCACTCCTCAGCTCAGCGCGGTGTGTACGGCTCCCACTCAGCCGTGGTCCCCGACGGAGGGTAACCCTCACCGGTGGACTCATACTCCGAGTCCGTGGGTGGCTCCTCACCTGAAAAACACTTAAGCAGCAACCGTGAGCACGAAGGCTCAGCAAGGCTTAACCGACTCACCTAAGCATGAAACTCTACATGAGGTGTACCATGACATAGGATAGCAATGTTGCAGCAAATGGACTTGCCTACAAGTTCATCCTTAGTTCATCTTTTAGCAACAAGTTAACGGTTCATGAAGCTGAAATTTAGTGGGCAATATTTGGTGGCACACATGTAGCAATACAATTATTTCATATCAGCAATATGGAATCATAACATTTCATTCATTAGTCTACGTTACGACGCAGTGAACAAGCGGTACTCGTCACCGCGAGGGACGGTGAATCGACTCGATATACACCTGCAGGGAAACCCAAAGAGCACGTCACGTACGTCCACCCGTGGAGCTGCACAGCACGCTCACTCGATGTCGTACGGGATAACCTTTCACCCAACAGCCCAAACGTCGAACCGGTCACACCGAAACGAGCAGGAGGTTCCCCACACGGAGCATCTCTCTATGCCCGTTGGCAGATTTCCACCTTGCTTCCCTCAACCTACACCTATAAATCGGTGCGTTATGCCTCGACGCCCCGAGGTTTAGGCTACATCGGTTTATCGGGGCCCATATATCCGATATGCCTTCGGTACGTTCAATACTTGTTCAGCAGGGCCGCACACGGATCGGTCCTCAATCGACACGGGCAGGGCTGCGCACACAAGACTTCCTCTTGCTGCGCCCTAGCCCCTGCCTAGTCTCATTTTCATTACTAAAGTGATCTCACATCACTCAACCGAACCCGTGTGTCCCAAGCCTATCTCGCGAGTAGATTCCAACTACTCGACTTGTACCGAAGTCCTATGAAACATTAAGCATAGCCTGTCTACTCGAGGTCTTAGACACTACCCTCACTCTTTTAGGAACCTTTGGTTATGCAAGTGGGGTTCCATTCATCCTACACCTAATGCACAATCATACTTCACATGA
Source organism: Neostapfia colusana (assembly GCA_030760725.1). Classification (NCBI taxonomy): domain Eukaryota; kingdom Viridiplantae; phylum Streptophyta; class Magnoliopsida; order Poales; family Poaceae; genus Neostapfia; species Neostapfia colusana. Next base: position 35,152,389 of record JASWHV010000001.1, on the reverse strand, counting down.
CTCATGTACACAAAGTAAAACTTATAAAAGGGTTAATGCAAACCGGGGCTTGCCTTTTTGCTGCTGGTCAGGGGTTAAGTCTTCGTCCGGAAGAAGGAAGTCCAGCACTTCCGGAGTCTCTTCTTCAGTGACTACACGTTTATGAATTACTACATGTTAATTAATATGCATACAAGTTATTGTAAGGTTACTGCTATTAGTTCTAATAACCAGTCCCTAACACCTGGAACTCTGTTTAAGAATTTAAAGATGAACTGGGTGTGGTTGGCTTGGGCCTGGACCTAAGTACATGGTTATGTGCTAAGTGGTTTTTCTCCCTTTTCCATATTAATCCCTCAAATGGTTCAGAGCTCCAATGGAGCTGAGAATTTTTGTGTGAGTTCCTTGTTACAAGGAAACCCTCTGGACCAAATATTAGCACTTTTCACTTAGTGGTTTGCTCAGAATAATTCTTTTAGCAAATAAGCAAAGAAGAATTAATTCTGAGATAACACCCCTGTTCATGCCCAACTTAGCGAACTACAATTTGAATTATATCTCATAGAGTTTGCATGAATTTTCCCAGCATTTTTGGAGCTAAGATTTGCTCAGAACTGAATTTCCATGTTTTGGAAATTCTCTGAAAATGTTTGTGTATTCAAATGAACACAGCACCTTCACATTTGAATTGCTCTGACCAAATCAACTCCAAATGGTCCGAAACTTTTACAAGGGTTCACTAACATCCTAAGGAACATTCTGGCAAAATTTGGGGATTTTTTGGATGAACCAAACTCCCTCTAAAATTCTTTTGCTGAAAAGTTTTAAAGAATTTTCCAGAATTAAATAATAGGTTTCATACAAATTGGTTTGCATATTTGGATAGAGCTATGCAAGATGAATCCAACCCAATTTGAATCACTAAATTTGGAGCCTCCTAGCAAAAGTTATGGGGTTCTAAAGTTTGGGGAAATTCTGGAATTCGAATTAACCGGGAAAAGTTCAAATTCCTGACAGCGGGCCCGACCCCCACGTGTCACCACCTCGGCTGCGCCACACGGGGCCACAGGACTGTTTTACGCGTGTTCACAGCTGATCCGGTGCAACAGAAAATCCCCACACTGTGCCTCGAGGGACTGACGAGCGGGCCCGGCCGGCTCGTCTTCTTCCTCGCGCCCTCCCTTTTTCCCGTGCCGCCCCCTTGCCGGCACACCTCTGAGGCTCGCCCGGACTTGGCTTCCCGACCGCCTCTCGGCCAGAAACTCGCCGCCTGGGCCTACTTTCGTGTGCTGAACACGATGGTGCCGACTGCTCCGGTCGGCGGTGGCCCTAACCTAGCCGGCGACGGTGCAGCGGCTCGGACTCCCTTCGGTTATGCCACCCGGCCAACTCAGCCCGCCAAAACCTCGGTGGAAGGGCTCTACAGCACCGGGGAATCTCAGAGAGGGTCGACAAGGCCATGCCAGGGCTCGGGGAGAGCTCTAACCTAGTCGTCACCGTGAGCCCGACCTTTCCCGCCATAACCGCGGTTGGAACACCGGGAAATACGCCGACTACAGCCAAAATTACACTAGGGTTGCGAAGTAAACTTGGGCGCCCTCAAGTTTAGCTCCTGTGAGTGCAGTTTGATAAACTCTAAGCAAGCGTATGTCGGGAATTTGTGGGTTTCTTACCCGAGGGTAGTTCTGCACCGGTTGGAGATGTTTTGCGAAATTCGCCGGCGATGATCGGTCACTGGTTCTAGGCTTTGGGGTCGAGCAGCGTGGAGCCTAGGCGCGTCCAAAACCGCTCCTTCTTGGTCGTGACAAGTCCTCTGCCGAGCTGCCCACGGGAGCACCTTGGCTCGGTTCTTCCCGGCTGCCGCGAAGAACGACGTTTGCTCCGTTTGTGGTGGCTCAGCTCGACCGGAAGTGGTGTGGGGAGTGCGTGAGAGGTCTGGGGATGCTGGTTTGCTGAGTTGCCGACGTTGGTATGCGAGAGACGATCGCTCCCGGTTGAATGGATCACAGCGGCGGCTCCTCGGCGCTCTGTCGTGCGAGAGGGCGGTGGCTGGGGGTCGGCTCGTGGTCGTGGCGAGCTGGGGCACGGCTGGGAGTTACTGCGCCCCCACGAGGAGCTCGCCAGCGCGCGAGGGGAGAGCAGGAGGTGGCGCCCGGCGTTTTCTCGGTGTGTCACGGTGGAGCCTCGGCTCTGTTCCGAGTGCAACACTTAGCCCCTAAGGCTGTTGACTTTTGTGCCATTTTAACCTCCTCAATGACATGTGGGACCCACTTGTCAGTGCTCCCCCACCCCTCAAAAGATCTCCAAAGCTTGGCCAGGGATGAATTCAAATGTTTGGAGTTTGAAACTGACCTACATTTGTATGGTTGAGCTCATTTCCCCCAAATTCAAATGTATATTTGAATTCTTTGCATATTTGGATCCTTTTTGGAAAAATGGGTAGTAAACCTTTTCAAAAATTATTGAACTCTGCCTCCCCACTAATTTGGACCTGAGGAATCCAATTATGCACTTTGATCCTTGTTTTAGATGCTGCAACCATGAGTTTGAATGCAACAGTTTTGAATCACCGTCCCATGTGTCATGTGTAAAATTCCCACTTTGTGAAATTGTAGGCTTTCCCCTCTAACCACTCTTTTGATGGAGGTTACTTGCTCTTCACACTTTTTCACAATCTATCCACAATAAGAACTGTGGTGTTGTGAGGTGATAAAAGTTTTTGCCAGTCCCTTTTATTGGGCTTTTACAATAGGTCTCTCAACGAAGTGATGATCAAGAATAAATACCCGCTGTCCCGCATAGAGGACCTATTCGATCAAATGAAAGGCGCCCGGATTTTCTCTAAGATTGATTTTCGGTCGGGATACTTCCAGCTAAAGACTAATCCCTCCGACATACCCAAGACTGCATTTCAAACATGGTATGGTTCGTATGAATATACCGTTATGTCATTTGGGTTGACGAATGCACCCACATACTTTATGTACCTCATGAATAAGGACTTCATGGAGTACTTGGACAAGTTCGTCGTGGTTTTTATCAACGATATCATGGTGTATTTAAAAAACGAGGAAGAAAATGAGGAACACTTGAGATTGACATTGCAGAAATTACTAGAGCATCAATTATATGCTAAGTTCAGCAAGTGTCAGTTTCGGAGAAAGTAGATATCGTTCTTAGGACACATCATCTCCAAAGGAGGAGTATCGGTTGATCCCGGAAAAGTGAGAGATATTTTGAAGTGGAAACCGCAGAATGTGATGGACATTCGAAGTTTCCTTAGAATGGTTGGATACTACTGCCGGTTCATCAAGGATTTCTCCAAAATAGCGAAGCCTATGACTGAATTGCTGATGAAAGGGAAAGCATTTCAGTGGACACAAGCGTGTCAAGACAGCTTTGAGGAGCTAAAGAAGAGATTAATAACAGCGCCGGTTTGGGTATTGCCGGACGTGAGCAAGAGTTTTGGTATATATTGTGACGCATCAAGACAAGGGCTTGGATATGTGCTTGTGCAAGGAGGACAAGTGATAGCCTATGCATCAAGACAATTAAAAAAACATTAGCTGAATACACATGAACTGGAACTTGTAGCCGTGGTACATGCCTTGAAGATTTCGAGGCATTATATTCCCGGTTACCGATGTGAGATCTACACGTATCACAAAAGCCTCAAGTATATATTCATGCAAACAGATCTGAATTTGAGGCAACTCGATGGTTGGAACTCATCAAGGATTATGATGTCGGAATCAACTATCACCCCGGAAACGCCAACGTAGTAGCGGATGCGTTGAGCCGAAAGGAAGCATGTCACCAACTCACGGTTCAGGAGCTGCCACCCGAGCAGCGTAAAGAGTTCGAACGGTTACATCTCGGGTTCTTGAATGAGATGGAGGTGATAGGACTGAACTCAACGCTGGAACAAGAGATACGAGATGGCTAAGCGATGGATGAGAAAATAAAAGAAATCAAGGAAAAAATCCGACAAGGGATAGAAAAGGAATTCAAAGAAGATGAGAATAGCACGCTTTGGTTAGGGAAAAAGATTTATGTGCCTAACGTGAAGCACATCCGCGACACGATACTAAAGGAGGCACATGACTCGACTTGTTATATACATCCCGGCCGTACAAATATGTACAATGAACTGAAAACTTGCTATTGGTGGGATGGCATACGCTGAATATGTTGCCTTATGCGACACGCGCCAACAGGTGAAGGCAGAACACCAAAGACCTGCTGGATTGTTGCAGCCATTGAAAGTACCTAAATGGAAGTGGGAAGACATCAGGATGAATTTTATTGTCAGATTGCCATGAACTCAGTCTGGCTACAACTCTATTTGGGTTATCATGGACCGACTGACAAAAACAAACCACTTTATTCCTGTTAGGACTAGGTACACCTTGGCGCAATTAGCCGAGCTGTACATGGAGAAAATCGTGTGTCGTCATGGAGTTCTGAAGAGGATAGTTTCAGATCGAGGTTCTCAATTTACCTCTAGGTTCTGGAAGAATCTGCATGTTGCCATGGGTATACAGTTGAATTTCAGCTCCGCATATCACCCGCAAACTGACGGGCAAACTGAGAGGACGAATCAGATTCTGAAAGACATGTTGAGAGCTTGTGTCTTGAAACATAGGCGTAGTTGGGACAAGAGATCGTCGTATGCTGAATTCTCCTACAACAATAGTTACCAAGCCAGCTTGAAGACGTCACCTTTTGAAGCACTATACGATAGACGGTATAGAATACCTTTGTTCTGGCATGAGACTGGAGAAAGCCAAGTGTTTGGACCTGAAGTGCTGCAAGATGCCGAAAAGCAAGTCCAAACAATACGTGAAAACTTGAAGGCCGCTCAGTCAAGACAAAACATGACCTTTAAAGTTGGAGACTTCGTATATCATAAGGTGTCGCCTATCCGAGGCCAACGACGGTTCAACGTCAAAGGCTAACACCTCGCTACATCGGGCCATTCAAGATTCTAAGCAAGCGAGGAGAGGTAGCCTATAAACTAGAGCTGCCAATTCACCTCTCCGACATGCCCGACGCATTTCACGTATCTCAGCTCAAGAAGTGCCTAAGAGTGTTGGAAGAACAAGTACCGATGGATGAGCTAGAACATCAGGAGGATCTGACCTACGCTGAACACCCCATCAAAATCTTGGACTTAAAGAAAAGGTTCACAAGGAACAAAGTAATCCGTTGGTGCAAGGTACAATGGAGCCACCACACGAAAGTTGAAACTACATGGGAACGTGAGGAAGACCTCAAGGCGGAATTCCCTCATCTTTTCTCCACTCTATCGAATCTCGAGGGCAAGATTCATTTTAAACCCCATAGGTTTGTAACACCCTGTAAATTACTACCATGCATTGCATACATTTTTCATGTAAAAAAGCATTTAAAATGAAGAAGGAAATAAAAAGAGGAATATAGAAGCAAATAAAATAATAAAAGGGAATAAAAATAGAAAATAATGAAAATAAATAGAAAAGGAAAAGAAATAATAAATAAATAAATAAATAAAATAGCCAAATTTAGCCACTCCTAATTTTTTCCCAAAATTCCCCAAATTCCCCTCCCCTAATTTTTCCCAATTTTCCCGCTTTCCCCAAATTCCCCTAGGGAATTTTCCCCCACATTTGGGGGGAATTTCCCCCCAATTTTGGCCGCCCCCGCTTAGGGGGGGGGACCCTAATGGGCCCCACCCCCTTGGCCGCAACCCATTAGTGGGGGAACCCTTGCCGCCACCCTTTTTGATTTTTTGTGGGCTTTTATTTTCTTAATTAATCTCAGCCATTGGTGGAAATAAATAATAAAATCCCAGCCCCTATCTCTCACCCCTTTTAAAATTAAATCTCAGCCCTTGGATAATTTGGTTGCTAAAATCCTAGCTTCCCTAGCTCTTTTCCCCTCTTATAAATAAAATCATCCCCCCTAGCCGGCACCCCTAGCCCTTTTTTGGCCACCGCCCTCTCTCCCCCTGCTGCCAAGCTTGGTCGCCGTCCCTTGCTGGAATTTGGCCGCCGCCGTCGGTGATCCATCGCGCCTCGCCGATGCCGGAAAAGAAGCCCCTGACGTTCTGCCCTAGCCGCAACCTCGTAATTCTCCATAGAAAATCTCCAGCTGCTGCCATTGCAAGGAAGGAGGTTCTGCCGCAAGGTAGAGAGGAGGAAGAAGTGAGTTAGGTCTTCGTTACCCCTCTTACCATGTCGCCGCTGTTTCTACGCACCCGTTTTCTTCACCCCCTGCGAGCAGAAAATTCTGCGTGTAGACAGACCATGTTTTTGGTTGATTTTTGACTGTGTAATTGATCTACAAAGTTTGACAAGATCATAACCACATCCACACTTGATCCCAGCAGCGTTGTTCATCATAAAACCCCATGGAAGCCTACTAAAACATGCAAGAACATATGCAAACTGATTTATAAACTACACCATGGGAATTGCATTCATCCAACTCATTGCATCTTGAGTAAAGTTTGTGCATGATAATTGATTGTTGTAATCTTTGTATGTGCGTGGTTGTTAGTAGAAGGACACGCTCAGGAGGCCGTCTACGAGGAACTACAGCATCAAGACTTCGAGACGCTTAAGCAACATGAACCGCGGAAGCAAGGCAAGTGCGCCATGACCATATTGATCCCATGTTTTGAAATTGTTTTGCTTGCAAAAACTTGTATGCTTGTGTCAACTTGATGGGATGCCCTTTTATAGGAGTTTACTAGTTTTGTTAACCATCCTTGTCGCCGTGAAATTTGAAGAGTCGGGTATGGTCATTTTTCCTTTTTGCTTCACTCAAGGTACGGGATACGGGAAGCTGAAATAAAACTTGTTTAGCTACTGCACTCATGAGAATAAAGACGATGAGAAATTGATGATGTTAATCAGAATGGAATAGGGGAAATCTAGGCAAGCTTGGTTCGTGGATGTTGCTGATTGAGATGGTGGTTTGCTTGCCGTAGATCTAAGGACCGGTTCATGTGAGCCCATGCCAGGAAAACAGTGCCATCACATGGCCAGATATGGGTGCCGCTTAGCTGACTAATTAGGTGTGTTGCTAGCTTGTTATGGACCGTTGGACGGTGCCGGTAATAGGAGTCGAGAAGGACTGCCCTGGGAAATGCATGGCACAAGAGGGGGCCCGTGGGTGGGAGAATTGAAATTCGAGCCTGCCGGTGAAACCTCAGTGGGTCCGTACATTCTAGTAGCCCCTTTGTAAAGGCTATTTTGTGATCTCTTGGCCATACGCCGATGGTTGTCTACTGGTATAATGGAGGTTCTCTCTTGTCGTCGACGGGTAACAAAATTACAAACTTGTGGGTAAAGTGGTGCCACCACTGCAGAGTATAAAACTATCATGATAGCTTGCTTCCGATTACAAGCACCTGGCCAACTTCCGTGATTAGAGGCAAAACTTAGGGTGGTTATTCGGGTCATGACAATGAATTTGGTTTTGGTTCTATGAAAATAAGATGGTTATGTATATTTACGAGTATGAGATAAACTTGAGAAAGAATATTGGCTGGTTAAGGCTTGATAAATGATGAATTATGATGAAGGAATGTTGATAAATTACTTGGTTATGTAGGAATTTAACTCACCTAGAAATAGTTGTTGTTTTTACCATGTTTGTGAAATAAAATTTGCTTGCTGCAATGAATCTATTTATTCCCTACCTTGTTGTAAGATACATGTCATACTTTTTCCGCACTTGCTGAGTATGACATGTACTCACCCTTGCATTTCAACATATACATCAACTACAGGAGAAGAATACTTCGAACAACATGTGGAGTACTGGGTGTGCGCACTACCGTCAACATGCTTGTGGAGTTGAAGCTGGAGCCTGCTGTCTTAGCCATTTTTCGCTGTCGTTTAGAGTCTTCCGCTACTGAATAAGTTAGATATTCATGAGTGAGACAAGTCAATGTAATAAAGTACTTAAACACTATTTGTACGTGGTTATATTCTCAATTTCAGCTTGTGAAGTACTTGAGTATGCGTGACGAACATCCTGGGCCACATATGCATTCACTTGGTTCATTTTTGGAACCGGGTTTCACAGGACCTAAGTTCGTGAGTTTTACAGACTTTCTCGATTTTGACCCAGATGGCCATCCGTGCATGCAAAACCTTCCTGTTGCACATTCAAAACGTGTCTTCCGTCAAGGTTTAGTCCATCGTCCCGGATCCGAGTTAATGAGTTTTTTTGACTTTCTCAATTTTGACCCAGATGTCCATCCGCGCATGCAAAACTATCAAGTTGCACCGTCTGGACGTGTATTCCATCAAGGCCCCGTCCAGCCGTCGGAGACTCGAGTTCGTGAGTTTTACCGACTTCCTCAACTTTATCGGTTTTGACCTAGATGGCTATCCGCGCATGCAAAACCATCAAGGTGCACCATCCGAACGTGCATACGTCAAGGTCCCGTCCGGCCTCACGGGACCCGAGTTTGTGAGTTTTAGCGACTTCCTTGATTTCGACCTAAATGTCCAACTGCACAAGCAAAACCATAAATTTGCACCATCTGGTCGATTATTCCATCAAGGTTCCTTCCGGCCTCATGAGACCCGAGTTAGTAAGTTACCGACTTTCCCGATTTTGACCCAGATGACCATCCGTGCATGAAAAACCATCAAGTTTCACCGTTCGGTCATGTATTCCGTCAAGGTCCCGTCCGACCTCCCAAGACCCGAGTTCATATGTTTTACCAGACATTGACGACTTTTTTGATTTTGACCCTGATGGCCATCCGCGCATGCAAAAGCATCAAGTTGCACCATCCAAACGTGTATTTCATCAAGATCCCGTCGACCTGAGTTCGTGAGTTTTACCAACTTTACCGATTTTGATTCAGATGACCATCCGCGCATGCAAAACGATCAAGTTGCACCGTCCGGACGTATATTCCGTTAAGTTTCCGTCCGGGACCCAAGTTCGTGAGTTTTAACGACTTTTCTGATTCGGACCCAAATGGCCATCCACGCATAAAAACCATCAAGCTGAACCGTGGGGACGTTTATGCCGTGAAGGTTCTGTCCGGCCGCTCGGGACCCGAGTTTGTGAGTTTTCCCAAATTTCTCGATTTCGACCCAATGGCCATCCGCGCATGCAAAACCACTAAAATGCACCATCCGGACGTGTACTCCGTCAAGGTCCCGTCCAGCCGCCCGGGACCCGAGTTCGTGAGTTTTACCGACTTTCACGACTTTCTCGATTTTGACCCAGATGGCCATCCACACATGCGACACCATCAAGTTGCACTGTCCGGGCATGTATTCCATCAGGGTCCCCTCCGACTGCCCGGGACCCGAGTTTGTGAGTTTTACTGACTTTTCAATTTCGACCCAAATGGCCATCCCCGCATGCAAAACCATCAAGTTGCACCATCCGGACATGTACCCAAATGGCCTGGGACGTGTATGTTTGTGTCAACTTGATGGGACACCCTTTTATAGGAGTTTTCAACTTTTGTTAACCATCCTTGTTACCGGGAAAGTTGATGAGTCGGATATGGTCATTTTTCCTTTTTGCTTTGCTCAACTTACGGGATACGGGAAGATGAAATAAAACTTGTTAGCTACTGCACTCGTATAAATAATGATGATGATGATAACTTGATGATATTAATGAGTATGGAATCTAGGAGGTCTAGGCAAGCTTGGTTCGTGGATGTTGCTGATTGAGATGGTGGTTTGCTTGCCGTAGATCTAAAGGCCGGCTCATGCGAGCACATGCCAGGAAAACAGTGCCACCACAAGGCCAATTATGGGCGCGGCTTAGCTGACTAATTAGGTGTGTTGCTAGCTTGTTATGGACCGTTGGATGGTGCGGGGAATGGGAGTCGAGAAGGACTGCCCTAGGAACTGCATGGCACAAGAGGGGGCCCGTGGGTGGGAGAATGGAGATTCGAGCCTGCCGGTGAAACCTTAGTGGGTCCATACATTCTAGTAGCCCCTTTGTAAAGGCTATTTTGTGATCTTTTGGCCATACACCGATTGTTGTGTACTGGTAATGGAGGTTCTCTCTAGTTGCCGACGGGTGACGAAATCACAAATTTGTTGGTAAAGTGGTGCCACCTCTACAGAGCGTAAAACTATCATTATAGTCATGCTTCCGTTACAAGCATCTGGCCAACTTCCATGATTAGAGGCTAAACATGGGATGGTTATCTGGGTATGGTCATTGGATTTGGTTTGGGGTCATGATAATTCGGTTCTGTGAAAATGAGATGATTATGTATATTTATGAGTATGAGATGAACTTGAGAAAGAATATTGGCTGGTTGAGGCTTGATAAATGATGAATTATGATGAAGGAATGTTGATGAATTACTTGGTTATGTTGGGATTTAACTCACCTAGAAATAGTTACTATTTTTACCAGTTTGTGAAATAAAATTTGCTTTCTGCAATGAACCTCTTTATTCCCTACCTTGTTGTAAGCTACATGTCATACTTTTCCCGCACTTGCTGAGTACGACATGTACACACCCTTGCATTTCCACATATACATCAGCTACAGGAGAAGAATTCTTCGAGCAACATGTGGAGTACTAGGCGTGCGCACTACCGTCAACATGCCTGTGGAGTTGAAGTTGGAGCCTGCTGTCTTAGCAATTTTCCGATGTTGTTTAGAGTCTTCTGCTGCTGAATAAGTTAGATATTCATGAGTGAGACAATGAATAAATGTAATAAAGTACTTAAACACTTTTTGTACGTGGTTATATTCTCAATTTCAGTTTGTGAAGTACATGTGTATGTGTGATGAACATTCTTGGCACACATATGCATTCACTTGGTTCATTTTAGGAATCGGGTTTCACAAATTGGCATCAGAGCCATGTTGACCCAGATGGCCATCTGTGCATGCAAAACATTCCTGTTGCACCATCAAAACCTGTCTTCCGTCGAGGTCTAGTCCGGCGTCCTAGGACCCGAGTTCATGAGTTTTTTTTTACTTTCACAATTTAGACCCAGATGGCCATCCGCGCAAGCAAAACCATTAAGTTGCATAGTCCGGACATGTATTCCGTCATGGCCCCGTCCGGCTGCCCGAGAACCGAGTTCGTGAGTTTTACCAACTTTCTCAACTTTATTAATTTCGACCCACATGGTCATCCGCGCATGCAAAACCATCAAGGTGGACCATTCTCACGTGTATACGTCAAGGTCCCGTCCGGCCTCCTGGGACCCAAGTTTGTGAGTTTTACCGACTTTCTCGATTTCGACCTAAATGTCCATCCGCGCATGCAAAACCATCAATTTGCACCGTCCGGACGAGTATTCCATCAAGGTTCCTTCCGGCCTCCCGAGACCTGAGTTTGTAAGTTAACGACTTTCCCGATTTTGACCCAGATGACCATCCGTCCATGAAAAACCATAAAGTTTCACCGTTCGGTCATGTATTTCGTCAAGGTCCCGTCCGGCCTCCCAGGACCTGAGTTCGTGAGTTTTACCGACATTCCCGACTTTTTTGATTTTGACCCAGATGGGCATCTACGCATACAAAACTATCAAGTTGCACCATCCGAACGTGTATTCCATCAAGGTTCCGTCCGGCCGTCCAGGACCTGAGTTTGTGACTTTTACCGACTTTACCGATTTGGACCCAAATGGCCATCCGCGCATGAAAAACCATCAAATTGCACCGTGCGTACGTGTATGCCGTGAAGGTCTTGTCCGGCCTCTCGGGGCCCGAGTTTGTGACTTTTCCCGAATTTCTCGATTTTGACCCAAATGTCCATCCGCACATGCAAAACCATTAAAATGCACCATCCGGATGTGTACTCTGTCAAGGTCCCGTCCGGACACCCGGGACCTGAGTTCGTGGATTTTACAGACTTCCACAACTTTCTCGATTTCGACCCAGATGGCCATCTGCCGATGCAAAACCATCAAGTTGCACCGTCTGGGCGTGTATTCCACCAGGGTCCCGTTGGCTGCCCAGGACCCGAGTTTGTGAGTTTTCCCGACTTTTCGATTTCGACCCAAATGGCCATCCGCAACATGCAAAACCATCAAGTTGAATCATCTTGATATGTACCGAGTCCGTGAGTTTTACCGACTTTCTCGACGTTTCCCGATTTTGACTCCGATGGCCATCCGCGTATGAAAAACCATCAAGTTTGACCGTTCGGTCGTGTATTCCGTCAAGGTTCCGTCCGGCCTTCCAGGACCCGAGTTCGTGAGTTTTACTGACTTTCCCGAAAGTTTCGATTTTGACCCAGATAACTATCTGCACACGCAAAACCATCAAGTTGCAGCATCCAAGCGTGTATTCCGTCAAGGTCCCGTCCGGTCGCCTGGGACCCGAGTTCGTGAGTTTTACCGACTTTACCGACATTATCGATTTCAACCCACATGGCCATCCACGCATGCAAAATCATGAAGTTGCACTGTCTAGACATGTATTCCGTCAATGTTCCGTCCAGCCGCCCGGGACCCAGGATCGTGAATTTTAACGGCTTTCCCGATTTGGACCCAGAAAGCCATCCGTGCATGCCAAAACATCAATTTGCACCGTCCAGACGTGTACGCCGTCAAGGTCCTGTCCGAACGCTCGAGACCCGATTTTGTGAGTTTTCTCGAATTTCTGGATTACGACCTAGATGGCCATCCTTGGATGCAAAACCATTAAAATGCACCATCCGGACATGTATTCCGTCAAGGTCGCGTCCAGCCGCCCGGGACCAGAGTTCGTGAGTTTTATCGACTTTCACGTATTTCTCGATTTTGACCCAAAGTGACATTCGCGCATGCAAAACCATCAAGTTGCACCGTCCAAGCGTGTATTCTATCAAGGTCCTGTCTGGCTGCCCCGGACCCGAGTTTGTGTCTTTTCCCGAATTTCTCGATTTTGACCCAGATGTCCATCCGCGCATGCAAAACCATTAAAATGCACCATACGGACGTGTACTCCGTCAAGGTCCCGTCCGGCCACCCGGGACCTGAGTTTGTGGGTTTTACCGACTTTCGCAACTTTCTCGATTTCGACCCAAATGGCCATCTGCACATGCAAAACCATCAAGTTGCACTGTCCGGGCGTGTATTCCACTAGGGTCCCGTTGGCTGCCAGGGACCCGAGTTTGTGAGTTTTCCCAACTTTTCGATTTCGACCCAAATGGCCATCCGCACATGCAAAACCATCAAGTTGCACCATCCGGACATGTACCGAGTTCGTGAGTTTTACCGACTTTCTCGACTTTCCCGATTTTGATTCTAATTGCCATCCGTGTATGAAAAACCATCGAGTTTGACCGTTTGGTCGTGTATTCCGTCACGGTCCCGTCCGACCTTCCAGGACCCGAGTTTGTGAGTTTTATCGTCTTTCCCGAAAGTTTTGATTTTGACCCAGATAACCATCTGCACACGCAAAACCATTAAGTTGCACCATCCGAACATGTATTCTGTAAAGGTCCCGTCCGGTCGCCTCGGACCTGAGTTCGTGAGTTTTACTGACTTTAGGGACTTTATCGATTTCAACCCAGATGGTCATCCACGCATGCAAAATCATCAAGTTGCACTGTCCGGACGTGTATTCCGTCAATGTTTCGTCCAGCCGCCTGGGACCCAAGATCGTGAATTTTAACAACATTCCCGATTTGGACCCATATAGCCATCCGCGCATGCGAAACCATCAATTTGCACCGTCCGGACATGTATGCTGTCAAGGTCCTGTCCGGCCGCTCGGGACCCGAGTTTGTGAGTTTTCTCAAATTTCCTCATTACGACCTAGATGGCCGTCCTTGCATGCAAAACCATTAAAATGCACCATCCGGACGTGTATTCCGTCAAGGTCGCTTCCAGCCGCCCAGGACCCAAGTTCGTGAGTTTTATCGACTTTCACGACTTTCTCGACTTCAACCCAGAGGGACATTCGCGCATGCAAAACCATCAAGTTGCACCGTCCGGGCGTCTATTCCATCAAGGTCCCGTATGGCTGCCCCGGACCCGAGTTTGTGAGTTTTCCCGACTTTTCGATTTCGTCCTAGATGGCCATCCGTGCATGCAAAACCATCAAATTGCACCATTTGGACATGTATCGAGTTTGTGAGTTTTACCGACTTTCCAGATTTTGACACCGATGGCCATCCGCGCATGAAAAAACCATCAAGTCGGACCCGAGTTCGTGAGTTTTACAGACGTTTCCGACCTTCTCGATTTTGACCCAGATGGCCAGCCGCGCATGCAAAACCATCAAGTTGTACCGTTCAAACGTTTATTCCGTATAGGTCCCGTCCGGCCGGCCGGGACCCGAGTTCTTAAGATTTACCGACTTTCCTGACTTTCTCGATTTCAACCAAGATGACCCTCCGTGCATGCAAAACCATCAAGTTGCACCATCCAGACGTGCATTGCTTCAAGGTTCCGTCTGGCTGCCCAGGACCCGAGTTCGTGAGTTTTACCGACTTTCTCGATTTTAACCCAGATGGCCATCCGTGCATCCAAAACCTTTCAGTTGTACCATCGAAACGTGTATTCCGTTAGGGTCCAGTCCGGCATCCCGAGACCCGAGTTCATGAGTTTTTTTGACTTTCCTAATTTTGACTAAGATGAACATCCATGCATGCGAAACCATCAAGTTGCACCGTCCGGACGTGTATTCCGTCAAGGCCCCGGCCAGCCGTCTGAGACACGAGTTCGTGAGTTTTACCAACTTTCTCGATTTCAACCCAAATAGCCATCCACACAAGCAAAACCATTAAGTTCCACCGTCCGGACGGGTATTCCGTCAAGGCCCCGTCCGGCCGTCCGAGACCCGAGTTCATGAGTTTTACCGACTTTCTCAACTTTATCAATTTTCAGAACAGATGGCCATCCGCGCATGCAAAACCATCAAGGTGGACCATCCGAACGTGTATACGTCAAGGTCCCGTCCGGCCTCCTGGGACCCGAGTTTGTGAGTTTTACCGACTTTCTTGATTTTGACCTAAATGTCCATCCACGCATGCAAAACCAACAATTTGCACCGTCCGGACGAGTATTCCGTCAAGGTTCCTTCCAACCTCCGGAGACCCGAGTTCGTAAGTTACCGACTTTCCCGATTTTGACCTAGATGACCATCCGTGCATGAAAAACAATCAAGTTTCACCGTTTGGTCATGTATTCTGTCAAGGTCCCGTCCGACCTCCGAGGACCCGAGTTCGTGAGTTTTACCGACATTGCCGACTTTTTTGATTTTGACCCATATGGCCATCCGCGCATGCAAAACCAGCAAGTTGCACTATCCGAACGTTTATTCCGTCAAGGTCCTGTCCGTCCATCTAGGACCTGAGTTCGTGAGTTGATAGAGACGAAGGTGCCCCGTCTTTCGGTGAGATGGTAACTATCGTTTTTGGTGGAGTAGACTTTGACGATCCGACTACGAACGTGTAAAGACATCGCGCCTTAGCAATCGCTAAACCAACTCCAAGAGGTTATTGACCATGCCGGAGCACGATCAACCTGACCACGAGGGTCTATTTCCTGCAGGCAATGAAGGAATAAATCTTGTACTCTTGGTCTGTGTGGCCCCTAGTTAGGACAGCATTTCAGTCCTTAGTAGGACAGCATCTTAGTCCTTTGGTAGGACAGCATCTTAGACCAAGAGGACAGCATCTTAGTCCTTTAGTAGGATAGCATATTAGTCCTTTGGTAGGACATCATCTTAGACCAAGAGGACAGCATCTTAGTCCTTGGTAGGACAGCATCTTAGACTAGCATCTAGGTATATGCTTGGCTGCCTTAGCTATAAATATGTAACCCCAACCCCTAGGTTGGGCATGGCATTGTGTGTGGAATGAAACAAGAAAATTTACCCAACTCTTAGTGTCATCCTCTCCATGAGAGTAGTAATTCAGATACTAACAAGTGGTATCAGAGCTGTTCTATCCTGTAGCCTAGACATTTCCTGCTCATCTCCTTCCCACGCCCCTCTTCTTCTTCAGCCAGCAGCAATAACACCGGTTGTTTCAACTCATTCCTCCTCATCTGCACTGTCGGTACCTGCGATATGGGGTACCCCCGCGCACAGGGGAAAATGCCTAAGTAACTCGCCCTTCTCCGCAGGGAGAGCTCCGAAGGCGCCACGCGCCCGGCGGGGCCGGACCTCCCTCTCCTCAGAGGAGAGCTCCGGGCCCGGCACGTGGCATACAGAAGCCGGACCTCCCCCTCCGCGGGCGAGGGGTCCGAAGGTGCCACGTATCCGACGGGACCGGACCACCCTCTGCTCAGAGGGGAGCTCCGGGCCCGCCACATGGCCGACAGAAGCCGAACCTCCCCCTCCGCGGGGAGAGGTCCGGAGGCTCCACGTGCCCCGCGAGCCGGACCCTCCTCTCCTCTGAGAAGGGCTCCGGGCCCGCCACGTGGCAGCAGAACGGCGCTGCCTGCCCCCGAGCGATAGGCAGCGGGCATAAAGACGCCCCATACCTTGCCCGTACAAGGTATTCAAGGCCCGCGTCTTCCCAAGACGAGGAGACGCGGAACACGCCTCTGTCAGGTGCTGTTGCGCCCAGTCGCATCACAGACTGGCGCGCGGTGTCAAAACCTGCCAGCCAATAAACACCGCGACAAGACATCCCATGCCGCCTGCGCCGTCATCAACCACTACGACTAGCATGCAGCATGGGCAGGGCGGCAAGACGGAGACTCGGAAGCCTTCGCCAAAGACAACTACCGGCGTAACTACAGATACGGTAGATAACAGTCAATCTCCCCGGGACCACCTGTCGGGTCCCGGGCCCCCTTGTAAGCCACCCGAGTCTTGGACTATAAAAGGCTCGGGTAGGCGACGATAGCAAGGGTTCGCACCTCTGCAACTCATACGCTAGCCATTCACACCCAAGCTGTAACTCACCCCCAAGCTCAGGACTCCGGCCCTGAGCAGCAAGCAATACAGCGAGCTCCATAGCTCGCCGTGGACGTAGGGTTTTACGCTCCGGCGGCCTGAACCACGTAAAACTCACAGTGTCAAGCTCTTACTAACTCGTTCGTCCGCGCAAGCTCTCCGCAAGAGACTAGCCCCACCGAAAAAAGAACCTCCGCGGGCTGCCCATTGCAGGCCCGGGGGAAGTGTCGACCGAACACTTCGACATTTGGTGCGCCAGGTAGGGGGCTTTTCCCCTTGCGCGACGAGTTTCCGCCGACGAAGATGACCAAGCTCCCTTCAGCGGCAAGCTCACCTCCCCCGCCTCCGCGGCGAACCGCGACCAGGGGGGAGTACAAGTCAACACACTCGGGACGGAGTGTGTCGGTACAAGCTGGGAGCCAGCAACCGGCTCTGGCAGCGCCGACCCCGGCAATGCAGGCTCCAACCAGCGTCAGGTCTTCAGTAGCGCTGGGCGTACCCGGTGGGGGTGCGCTAGCTGCAGCAAGAGCGCTACTGCACAATCCGCCCGCTGGGGACGCGCCTCAACAAAAGCCACATGGCCTGGGCCCCATGGTCAACTCTGGGGCTACCGCGTGCGCCCGAGCTCCAGAGCTGTCACGTGGCCTGGGCTCCGAGCTGAGCCTCCCCGCTGGGGTGAGGTCCTGATCTGCCACGTGTCCCCGGATCCAAGCCACCTCCCTCATGGGAACAGCAGCGTGGATGGCACGTGTCCCGAGCTCCAGCCTAAGCCTCCCTGCGGAGGTGAGGTCCGGAGCTGACAGGTGTCGTTTTGCTCCGGCCTAAGCCTCCTCGCTGAGGTGAGGTCCGGAGTTCACACGTATCATTTCGCTCCGAGCCGCCTCCCCGCTGAGGACAGCTCCGGTGCTGACATGTGCCCAAGGGCTCCGGGCCGAGCCTCCCTGATGCGGACATCGCTACCGTTGATACAACCACAACACCAGCCCATTCACCACTCTCAGCTAATCAAGGTCCAATGACACGCGCTCGTGCACGTCAACTTAATTATCAGGTGAATTCATTTCTGGCTGTTCAAAGTAATTATCCTTCAAATGGGGACCTATTAAAGCCTTGTGATGACCTCGTTATTATTAGGTGCTTGGGAATTGATCCAGCTAGGAGGGATGGAGGGATTAATGCAATAAAGGCTGCTCCACCCGAGGAGAAATCTTGAGGCTGGGGCCATGTAATAAAGAGAGATTTAGACAAATAAGGAAAGGAATAAGGGAAATCTCGTCCAACTTTGCTGCTGGACAAAATTCCCTCTTTCTTCCGCCATTTAAAGATAGTTATGCTATAATAAGGAAAGAAATAGAGGAAATCATATCATGCCTTGCTGCTGGATGGGTTTCCCTCTTTCTTTCCCTATTAAATGGTAGTCTATCACAGAAAAAGGAAGGGAATAAGGGAGATCACGTCCTACCTTTGTTGCTGGACGAATTTCCCTCTTCCCTCCCCTATTTAAGTAGTCCAAGAGCTCCTTGACAGGGCGGGTTTTGTTTTCTGTAAGTTTAGCCATTGCTACTTCCTTGTAATGCAAGTGTCAACGAGACCTTCCGATTACTTGAATTAGAACCCCAACTTTTTCACACCCGTGAGTGTTTGCTTGTTATCTTCTTCTAGCTTGTTCTTCGATTGCTTGCAGGTTCAAGGCTGTTTTCTTGGCACGGCAAGTACAGCAACAACAGGAGCCGGTGTAACTATCGCTAAGGCGCAGCATCCTTGTGGTTGTTGTAGTCGGGTAGCACAACGTCGACCTCCACCCAAATCGTAGTTACCAGGAGACGGTGTAACTGTCGCTCAAGGCGCCACACCATTCTGGTTGTTGTAGTCGGGCAGCCAACGTCGGCCTCCACCAAATTCGTTCATTACCAACATCTCTCATCGAAAGATAGGGCGTCCCCCGTACCCGTTGGGTTCATCAAGTGGTATCACATTTCAGGTTGCTCGGTGAGAGATTTCCTTCTCCTTGTTCTTCATTTACCTACAGTCCCCTTTTGCCTATAAAAGTTCGCTCTAAAAAATCCTAAAAACACTTTGAGCCTTTTGCTTGACTACTTAGCTCTCTACTTGTTGAATTCACGGTTGCCTTTTTGTGTCAAGTTGCTGGTCCTAAGTTTTTCACCGCTAGAGTTTTGAGTTCATGCCACTTTTTTCTCAGTCCATTTCCATTATCTACCCAAAGTTGAGAAAAAAGGCAAGTGTAAAAGAAAAGCTGCACGGATCAGCAAGAAAAAGGCACGTGCAAAAAGAAAAGCCGCACTGATTACAATCACAAAAAAAAAGTTTCTAAGTACAAAAAAAAGAGAGACAATTTGTGTGACATTTGTTTCATGTTTCGAAGTTCAACTTGCTGTTTTCACGTTGTTGAAACACAACGGATCGGGCTGTTCGAACTTCCCTACCATAGTAATCCAACGTCACGTGGAGTTACGGCTCACGTCTCTAGTAAGGTTTGAGCTAGGACCAGCACAATACCATCGTGGAACGTTTATTCAACTTGTTGTGACTAATGTGGTACTAGCTGTTCCTTTGCACAAATTGTGTCTAGCAGCCACCTACAGCTCCACAAAATTGTCTACGACACCATAAGGTTGTGCTGGCAGCCACCGTTTATTGTTGTTCTTGCTGATTGCCGGCGCCTCCTGCATCGCATGGTAAGAACTTGATTTCTTGCTAGTGAGGAATTGTGCTGTCCTACCACCTCTTAGCAACTGTTAGGATTAATCTGCTTGCTGTTGTATTTCCTTTCTTTACTAACCATGTCAGCTGATGCGAATGGGACATCTCCACATTCACCACGTACGAGGGGCATCATTCAGCATTTCGAACGCCAAGTAAAGCTACACACAGATGCTCTCAATGAGGACATTCAAGTCACCAATGAACGCATTGGTCAATTAGAGTCGACGCAGATTTGCACCAACACCAAACTGACCACATTAGAAAGCACTGCTGGGGCTATTAACACTTCTCTTGCAGCAATCATTGAGCGATTGGAGAGGATGGAACATGTTGGACGCGAAGAGAGGCAAAGACGTATTGATGACAGCCACGACTCCGTTGGAAGTGCTGCAAGATATGACGAGGCGGAGTATTCGGCGGATACCGAGCTTGATGATGGACCTTTCAGGTATCGACGGCAGCCACGTCGCGACCATCGTGGTATGGGTGGTCGATCTCAACGACGCGAGGTACGTGACAATGACGATTCCCTACGCAGCATTAAATTCTCCATACCACCTTTTGATGGTAAATACGATCCGGATGCATATCTGTCTTGGGAATTGTCAGTAGATCAAAAATTTGCATGCCATGATTTCCCTGATGATAAAAAGGTTAGAGCTGCCACTAGTGAATTCACTGACTTTGCTTCTGTTTGGTGGCATGAATATCAAACTAAAAATCCAGCTACCGTACCACAAACTTGGAATGCTTTGAAACGAATCATGCATCGTCGTTTTGTTCCTTCCTATCATGCTTGTGACCTGTTGCATAAATTAAAACAACTTAGGCAAGGCAACAAATCTGTTGAGGAATACTATCAAGAACTTCAAATAGGCATGATGCGTTGTGGCCTAGTTGAAAATGAAGAGACTGCAATGGCTAGGTTTATGGGAGGTTTAACAAGAGAAATTCAGGACATATTGGCTTATAAGGAATACACTAACGTTACTCGATTATTCCATCTTGCTTGTAAGGCTGAAAGAGAAGTGCAGGGACGACGTACAAGAACTAACATTTCTGCAGGTCGAACTACCTCATGGCAGTTCTGCTCAAGTGCTGCTGGTACTAAGCATGATTCTCCAGACGATGCTTCCAATGGGTTGCCCAGGACAACATCAAAATCAGCACCTTTGCGTGAAATCGAGACAACAAAAGGATCCACCCAAGTTGCAGCCAACACTTATTCTTCCATTGCTTCTACCGGGAGAACAAAAGACATTCAATGCCTCCAGTGCAAGGGTTTTGGGCACCTACGAAGGGACTGCCCAAGCAAGCGTGTGCTGGTTGTACGAGAAAATGGTGAGTACTCATCCGCTAGTGATTTAGATAATGAAACATATGCCATGCTTGCTGCACAAGCAGCAGGAAAGAAGAATGATGATGAAGAGCACATTGGGGCTGATCATGCTGCCCACTATGAGAGTCTTGTTGTGAGGCGTGTCTTGAGTGCCCAAATGATCAAAGCTGAACAGAACCAGCGACACAATCTATTCCAAACTAAGTGTGTAGTTTTGGAACGATCATGTTGCATTATTATTGATGGAGGAAGCTGCAACAATTTAGCAAGTGCTACCATGGTAGAAAAGCTTGGGATGACAACACTTCCACATCCACATCCCTACTACATCCAATGGTTCAACGACAGTGGTAAGCTTAAGGTAACACGTCTGGTTCGTGTCGAATTTGCAATTGGTTCCTACCATGATTACATTGATTGTGATGTGGTACCTATGCAAGCTTGTTCTATGCTATTTGGTCGACCTTGGCAATTTGATAAAGATACATTACATCATGGTAAATCAAATCAATACTCTTTCATGCATCATGAGAAGAAACTTGTTTTGCACCCGATGTCCCCTGATGCTATTTTGAAGGATGACATTGCTAGAGCTTGCAAAGAGAAAAATAAGAAATCTGCTGAAAATGAAAATTCAGATGTCGTGAAGAAATCGGTACAGCCTAAGACTGACAATTCCAAATCTGCTCATATGAAGAAGAATGAAATAAAATTAATGAGCGCTTGTTTTTTTGCTTCCAAATCTGATTTGTTTGAATTAAAAAGTGATACTGCAATCTGCTTTTTGTTTGTTTGCAAAGAAGCTTTGTTCTCACTTCACCACACACCATGTGCTTTGCCTCCTTCTATCACTAAGCTTTTGCAGGAATACGCTGATGTGTTTCCACAAGAGGTACCAGCCGGGCTGCCACCATTGAGAGGGATTGAGCATCAGATTGACCTCATCCCTGGGGCTTCTTTGCCCAACCGAGCACCATACAGGACCAAT
Source organism: Neostapfia colusana (assembly GCA_030760725.1). Taxonomy (NCBI): domain Eukaryota; kingdom Viridiplantae; phylum Streptophyta; class Magnoliopsida; order Poales; family Poaceae; genus Neostapfia; species Neostapfia colusana. The sequence goes on along the minus strand of JASWHV010000001.1, from coordinate 35,130,520 downwards.
CCGGAGGAGACTAAGGAGATTCAGCGGCAAGTACAGGAATTACTCGACAAAGGTTATGTGCGTGAGTCCCTTAGTCCTTGCTCCGTTCCTGTCCTTTTGGTCCAAAAGAAAGATGGATCATGGCGCATGTGTGTAGATTGTCGAGCAATTAATAACATTACCATTAGATATCGTCATCCTATTCCTAGGTTAGATGATATGCTTGATGAACTTAGTGGCTCGATGATTTTCTCTAAAATTGATTTGCGTAGTGGATACCATCAAATTCGCATGAAGCTAGGTGATGAATGGAAAACAGCGTTTAAAACAAAGTTTGGTTTGTATGAGTGGTTAGTCATGCCTTTTGATCTCACGAATGCACCTAGCACTTTCATGAGATTAATGAATGAGGTTTTACGTGCTTTCATTGGAAGATTTGTGGTAGTATATTTTGATGACATCTTGATCTATAGCGCATCTCTCGAAGTTCATCTTGATCATCTCCGTGCTGTTTTCAATGCTTTACGTGATGCACGCTTATTTGGTAACATTGACAAGTGCACCTTTTGCACGGATCGAGTTTCTTTTCTTGGCTATGTTGTGACACCACAGGAAATTGAAGTTGATTAAGCCAAGGTGGAGACGATACACAGCTGGCCGACTCCTACCACGGTCACACAAGTACGAAGCTTTCTCGGACTTGCAGGATTCTATCGTCGTTTTGTGAAAGACTTCAGCACCATAGCAGGCCCACTGCATGAGCTTACAAAGAAGGGTGCTCCATTCACATGGGGCAAGGCGCAAGAGGCTGCATTTGCAACTTTGAAGAACAGGTTCACTCATACACCCCTTCTCCAATTACCAGATTTCAGTAAGACTTTTGAATTGGAATGTGATGCTAGTGGTATTGGATTGGGAGGTGTCTTGTTGCAAGAGGGGAAACCTATTGCTTATTTTAGCGAGAAACTGAATGGGCCTAGTCTGAACTATTCCACTTATGATAAAGATTTATATGCACTAGTACGAACTTTGGAAACATGGCAACATTATTTATAGCCTAAAGAATTTGTTATACATTCTGATCATGAATATTTGAAGCACATTAAGAACCAAACTAATCTGAACCGTAGGCATGCCAAGTGGGTAGAATTCATTGAGCCCTTTCCTTATGTCATCAAACACAAGAAAGAGAAAGATAATGTCATTGCGGATGCCTTATCTCGCCGTTACAATATGTTGTCCCAACTTGATTTTAAGATTTTTGGCTTGTAAACAATTAAAGAACAATATGCTTTTGATGCTGATTTCAAAGATGTGCTGCTGCAATATAAAGAAGGAAAAACATGGAACAAGTTTGTTCTCACTAATGGTTTTGTGTTTCGAACTAACAAATTGTTCATTCCAGCTGGTTCTGTGCGTATCTTACTATTGCAGGAAGCACATGGTGGAGGATTGATGGGACACTTTGGTGTCAAGAAGACGGAAGACATCTTAGCAAGCCATTTCTTTTGGCAAAGACGAGGAGAGATGTGGAGCGGTTTGTTGCTCGTTGCACCATCTGTCAAAAAGCTAATTCCCGTCTTGATCCACATGGTTTATACATGCCTCTTACTGTTCCTAGTGCTCCATGGGAGGATGTTTCTATGGATTTTGTTTTAGGTTTGCCCAGAACAAAGAAGGGGAGGGATAGTATTTTTGTTGTTGTCGACAGATTTTCTAAAATGGCACATTTCATACCATGCCACAAAACTGATGATGCTACCCATATTGCTGATTTGTTCTTTCGAGAAGTTGTTCGTTTGCATGGGGTTCCAAACACTATTGTTTCAGATAGAGATGCCAAATTTCTTAGTCATTTTTGGAAAACCTTATGGGCTAAGTTGGGGACAAAATTACTCTTTTCTACCACTTGTCACCCTCAAACTGATGGACAAACTGAAGTAGTGAACCGTAGTTTATCTACCATGCCAAGGGCTGTTCTGAAACATAACATCAAATTATGGGAAGAATGTTTGCCTCATATTGAATTTGCTTACAATCGTTCGCTGCATTCTACTACTAAATTGTGCCCTTTTCAGATTGTATATGGTTTTATTCCTCGTGCTCCCATTGATCTTTTGGCTCTGCCACCTTCAGAGAAATTGAATTTTGATGCTTCTCGCCGCGCTGAATTAATTCTTAAAATGCATGAGCAAACTAAAGCAAACATTGAGAGTATGAACGCTAAGTATCAACAAGCCGGTAGCAAGGGTAGGAAGCATGTTACTTTTGAACCTGGTGATTTGGTTTGTGTGCATTTGAGAAAGGATAGATTTCCTGATTTGAGAAAATCTAAATTACTACCTAGAGCTGCTGGACCCTTCAAAGTGCTTCGAAAAATTAATGATAATGCATATGAAATTGAGTTGCCTGCACATTTTGGGGTTACTTCCTCTTTTAATATTGCAGATTTGAAACCATATATGGGCGAGGAAGACACATTTGAGTTGAGGACGACTTAATTGCAAGAAGGGGAGGATGATACGGACATCGCTACCGTTGATACAACCACAACACCAGCCCATTCACCACTCTCAGCTAATCAAGGTCCAATGTCACGCGCTCGTGCACGTCAACTTAATTATCAGGTGAATTCATTTCTGTCTGTTCAAAGTAATTATCCTTCAAATGGGGACCTATTAGAGCCTTGTGATGACCTTGCTATTATTAGGTGCTTGGGAATTGATCCAGCTAGGAGGGATGGAGGGATTAATGCAACAAAGGCTGCTCCACCCGAGGAGAAATCTTGAGTCTGGGGCCATGTAATAAATAGAGATTTAGACAAATAACGAAAGGAATAAGGGAAATCTCGTCCAACTTTGCTGCTGGACGAAATTCCCTCTTTCTTCCCCCATTTAAAGATAGATGTACTATAATAAGGAAAGAAATAGAGGAAATCATATCCTGCCTTGCTGCTGGATGGATTTCCCTCTTTCTTTCACTATTAAATGGTAGTCTATCATAGAAAAAGGAAGGGAATAAGGGAGATCACGTCCTACCTTTGTTGCTGGACGAATTTCCCTCTTCCCTCCCCTATTTAAGTAGTCCAAGAGCTCCTTGACAGGGCGGGTTTTGTTTTCTGTAAGTTTAGCCATTGCTACTTCCTTGTAACGCAAGTGTCGACGAGACCTTCTGATTACTTGAATCAGAACCCCAACTTTTTCACACCCGTGAGTGTTTGCTTGTTATCTTGTTCTTGCTTGTTCTTCGATTGCTTGCAGGTTAAAGGCTGTTCTTGGCACGGCAAGTACAGCAACAACAGGAGTCGGTGTAACTATCGCTAAGGCGCAACATCCTTGTGGTTGTTGTAGTCGGGTAGCACAACGTCGACCTCCACCCAAATCGTAGTTACCAGGAGACGGTGTAACTGTCGCTCAAGGCGCCACACCATTCTTGTTGTGGTAGTCGGGCAGCCAACGTCGGCCTTCACCAAATTCGTTCATTACCAACATCTCTCATCGAAAGATAAGGCGTCCCCCGTACCCGTTGGGTTCATCACTCCCCACTAAGGTAAGGTCCGGAGCTGCCACGTGTCCCTTGGCTCCAAGCCGCCTCCCCGCTGAGGATAGCTCTGGCGCTGACACGTGCCCCAGGCTCCAGTCGGAACTTCACCGTTGAGGTAGGGTCCGGAGCCGCCACGTGTCCCAAGACACCTAGCCCGTCGATAAGGGCTCTAGAGCCGCCATGTACCTCACGATCCGTCATGGGCCATGGGTCGACGAAGTCAAGAAGGAAGTGCAATGTCAGGCTTCGCATTCAAGGCTCGCGCATTCCCCAGAAGCATAGCGCACAACACACGCCTCTGTCCCTTGCCCGTTTTCCATAACAGTGACAAGACAGGATGGCGAGGCATGACAGCGGAACAGTGCCACCCAACGGCACGTAGCGACCCAAGAAGGGTGAGGAGACGCGAAGACAAGACGACATCTTCATCATAACCTAACACACGGTCTGGGGCGCCCAGCACGCCGGACGGAGGGACTTAACTTCCCCGCCGGCAACTCTACTCAGAGGAGGAAGCCCTAGATCGACAGAATTACTTGTCACCCTCAGTTGGGGGCAAAATTACTCTTTTCTACCACTTGTCACCCTCGAACTGATGGACAGACCGAAGTAGTGAACCGTAGTTTATCTACCATGCTAAGGGCTGTTCTGAAACATAACATCAAATTATGGGAAGAATGTTTGCCTTATATTGAATTTGCTTACAATCGTTCGCTGCATTCTACTACTAAATTATGCCCTTTTCAGACTGTATATGGTTTTATTCCTCGTGCTCCCATTGATCTTTTATACCTTCAGAGAAATTGAATTTTGATGCTTCTCGCCGTGCCGAATTAATTCTTAAAATGCATGAGCAAACTAAAGCAAACAGTGAGAGCATGAACGCTAAGTATCAACAAGCCGGTAGCAAGGGTAGGAAGCATGTTACTTTTGAACCTAGTGATTTGGTTTGGGTGCATTTGAGAAAGGATAGATTTCCTGATTTGAGAAAATCTAAATTACTACCTAGAGCTGCTGGACCCTTCAAAGTGCTTCGAAAAATTAATGATAATGCATATGAAATTGAGTTGCCTGCACGTTTTGGGGTTACTTCCTCTTTTAATATTGCAGATTTGAAACCATATATGGGCTAGGAAGACACATTTGAGTCGAGGACGACTCAATTGCAAGAAGGGGAGGATGATGCGGACATCGCTACCGTTGATACAACCACAACACGAGCCCATTCACCACTCTCAGCTAATCAAGGTCCAATGACACGCGCTCGTGCAGATCAACTTAATTATCAGGTGAATTCATTCCTGGCTGTTCAAAGTAATTATCCTTCAAATGGGGACCTATTAAAGCCTTGTGATGACCTTGTTATTATTAGGTGCTTGGGAATTGATCCAGCTAGGAGGGATGGAGGGATTAATGCAATAAAGGCTGCTCCACCCGAGGAGAAATCTTGAAGCTAGGGCCATGTAATAAAGAGAGATTTAGACAAATAACGAAAGGAATAAGGGAAATCTCGTCCAACTTTGCTGCTGGACGAAATTCCCTCTTTCTTCCCCCATTTAAAGATGGATGTGCTATAATAAGGAAAGAAATAGAGGAAATCATATCCTGCCTTGCTGCTGGATGGGTTTCCCTCTTTCATTCCATATTAAATGGTAGTCTATCACAGAAAAAGGAAGGGAATAAGGGAGATCACGTCCTACCTTTGTTGCTGGACGAATTTCCCTCTTCCCTCCCATATTTAAGTAGTCCAAGAGCTCCTTGACAGAGCGGGTTTTGTTTTCTGTAAGTTTAGCCATTGCTACTTTCTTGTAGCGCAATTGTCGACTAGACCTTCTGATTACTTGAATCAGAACCCCAACTTTTTCACACCCGTGAGTGTTTGCTTGTTATCTTGTTCTTGCTTGTTCTTCGATTGCTTGCAGGTTCAAGGCTGTTCTTGGCACGGCAAGTACAGCAACAACAGGAGCCGGTGTAACTATCGCTAAGGCGCAGCATCCTTGTGGTTGTTGTAGTCGGGTAGCACAACGTCGACCTCCACCCAAATCGTAGTTACCAGGAGACGGTGTAACTGTCGCTCAAGGCGCCATACCATTCTGGTTGTGGTAGTCGGGCAGCCAACGTCGGCCTCCACCAAATTCATTCATTACCAACATCTCTCATCGAAAGATAGGGCGTCCCCCGTACCCGTTGGGTTCATCACCCGAGTTGATGAGTTACCGACTTTCTCGACTTTGAAAACTCACAAACTCGTGTCTCGGGCAGCCGGACGGGACCTTGATGGAATACACGTCCAGTCGGTGCAACTTGATGGTTTGGCATGCGCCAATAGGCATCTTGGTCGAAATCAAGAAAGTCGGTGAAACTCACGAACTCGGGTCTCGGGTGGCTGAACGAGACCTTGACGGAATACACATCCAGATGGTGCATTTTAATGGTTTTGCATACGCGGATGACCATCTAGGTCAAAAATAGGAAATTCAGGAAAACTCACAAACTCGGGCCCCGAGGGGCTGGACAGGACCTTGATGGCATACACGTCCGGACGGTGCAACTTGATAGTTTTGCATGCGTGGATGGCCATCTGGGTCTAAATCGGGAAAGTCGTTAAAACTCATGAACATGGGTTCCAGGTGGCCGGACGGAAACTTGACGGAATACACGTCCGGATGGTGCAACTTGATGGTTTTGCATGCGCAGATGGCCATTTGGGTCAAAATCAATAAAGTCGGTAAAACTCACGAGCTCGGGTCCCAGGTGGCCGGACGGGACCTTGACGGAATACACGTTTGGATGGTGCAACTTGATACTTTTGCATGCGCGGATGGCCATCTGGGTCAAAATCGAAATCTAGAAAGTCGGTAAAACTCAAAAACTTGGGTCCTGGGAGGCTGGACGGGACCTTGATGGAATACACGACCGAAGGTCAACTTTGATGGTTTTTCAAGGACGGATGGCCATCTGGGTCCCGACATTTTGACTTTTACAGAGTCAAGGTCCAATCCGTCGTCCCGGATTTTGACCCAGATGACCTTCCAGGCATGCAAAACCATCAAGTTGCACCGTCCAGACGTGTATTCCGTCGAGGTTCCGTCTGGCCGCTCGGGACCCGAGTTCGTGAGTTTTACCGACTTTCTCGATTTTGACCGAGATGGCCATCCGTGCATGCAAAACAATCCAGTTGCAAGATCGAAACCTGTATTCCGTCAAGGTCCAGTCCGGCGTCCCGGGACCCGAGTTCATGAGTTTTTTGACTTTCGCAATTTTGACCCAGATGGCCATCCGCGCATGCAAAACCATCAAGTTGCACCGTCTGGACATGTATTCCGTCAAGGCCCCTTCCGACCGTCCGAGATCCGAGTTCATGAGTTTTATCGACTTTCCCAATTTCAACCCAGATGTCCATCCGCGCATGCAAAACCATCAAGTTGCACCGTCCGGGCGAGTATTCCGTCAAGGTTCCGTCCGGCCTCCTGAGACCCGAGTTCATGAGTTGCTGACTTTCCCGATTTTGACCCAGATGGCCATCCGTGCATGAAAAGCCATCAAGTTTGACAGTTTGGTCGTGTATTGCGTCGAGGTCTGTCTGGCCCCCAGGACCCGAGTTCGTGAGTTTTACCGACTTTTCCGACTTTTTTTATTTTGACCTAGATTTCCATCCGCGCATGCAAAACCATCCAGTTGCACCATCCAAACCTGTATTCCGTCAATGTCCCGTCCAGTCACACGGGTCCTGAGTTCGTGAGTTTATCGACATTTTCAATTTCGACCCAAATGGCCATTCACGCATGCAAGACCGTCAAGTTGCACCGTCTAGACGTGTATTACGTCAAGGTTCCGTCCTGCCGCTCGGGACACAAGTTCGTGAGTTTTAACGACTTCCCCGATTTGGACCCAGATGGCCATCCGCGCATGCAAAACCATCAACTTAAACCGTCCGTGCGTGTATGCCGTCAAGGTCCTGTGCGGCCGTTCGGGACCAGAGTTTGTGAGTTCTCTCAAATTTCTTGATTTCGACCCAGATGGCCATCCGCTCATGCAAAACCATTAAAATGTGCCATCCAGACGTGTATTCCTTCAATGTCCTGTCCAGCCGCCCGGGACTCGAGTTCCTGAGTTTTACCGACCTTCACGACCTTCTCGATTTCGAGCCAAACTGTGACGCTCGGTCCCATTAAAACGGATCCGAACTAATGCATATGTGTGCCCATGATGTTCATCACACATAAACATGTAATCCACAAACCTGAATTCAGAATATAACCACGAACAACAAGTGTTTAGGCACTTTATTACATCAATCTCTAACTTATCTTGCAGCGGAAGTCTCTAGCTTTATTCTAGCACCGAAAGTCTTCTAAACTATAGCGGAAGCAAACTAAGCACGGCAACGGCTCCATCTTCAACTCCATTCCCATTCCCACAGGCAAGTTGACGGTAGTTCGCACGCCTAATACTCCACATGATCTTCAAAGTACTCGTCTCCTGTTGCTGACGTTGTATGAAAATGCAAGGGTGAGTAAATGTCGTACTCAGCAAGTGCGGAAAAGTATGACATGTAGCTTTCAACAAGGTAGGAATAAAAAGGCTTCATTGCAGAAAAGCAAAGTTTATTTCACAAATATGATAAAACAGCAGCTATCATTAAGTGAATTTAGTCCCAACATGTATCCAATTAAACCAATAACATACCTCCATCACGATTCTCCACTTTTCATGTCCCATCCAGACATTTATCTTTCTCAACTTCCATCTCATATTCATGATAACCATCTCATGATCATGTCCATAACCATCTCACATTCATATCTCTAAAACCATCTCATGTTCAAGACTCAACAGTCCCGAAACTAATCTCATTACCAAGACACAACAGTCCCGAAACCAATACCAAATACCAAACCATAACCATACCGAATAACATCCCAATAACATCTCATCTAATCATGGAAGTTGGCCAGACGCTTGTGACCAGAGGCATGCTATCATGATAATTTTACACTCTGCAGAGGTGGCACCACTTTACCCACAAGTTTGTGATTTTGTCACCCGTCGGCTACTGCAGAACCTCCATTATACCAGTACATAACCGTCGGTGTATGGTAAAGAGATCACAAAATAGTCTTTACAATGAGGTTACTAGATGTATGGACTCACTAAGGTTTCACCAGCAGGCTCGAATCACCATTCTCCCACCTACGGGCCCCCTCTTGTGCCATGCAGTTCCCAGGGCAGTCCTCTCTCGACTCCCATTCCCCGCGCCTTCCACGGTCCATAACAATCTAGCAACTTACCTAATTAGTCAGCTAAGCCGCACCCATACTTGGCCTTGTGGTGGCACTGTATTCCTGGCATGTGCTCGCATGAACCTGTCCTTAGATCTACGGCAAGTAAACCACCATCTCATTCTAACACATCCACAAACCAAGCTTTCCTAGATCTCCCCCGATTCATGTTCATTATAAACATCTTATTATCATTGTTCATATGAGTGCAGTAGCTAGTCACATTCTATCTCGCTTCCCATATCCCATGGACTCAGCGAAGCAAAAAGCAAAACGACCATACCCGACTCATCAACTTTCTCGGCGACAAGGGTGGTTAACAAAACTAGTAAACTCCTATAAAAGGGTTTCCCATCAAGTTGACTCAAACATTCACAGTTTTTATAAACAAAACAGTTTCAAAACATGGGATCAATATGGTCAAGGGGCACTTGCCTTGTTCCTGTGGCGTCTGTTGCTCACGGATCTCGAATTCTTGGTGCTGTAGTCCTTCGTAGATAGCTCCCTGAGCTTTTTCTTCTACTCACGATCACGCACATATAAGATTTACAACAATCAAACATCATGCACAATCCTTACTCAAGATGCAATGGTGCATATGCATGCTAATCCTATGGTGCTGTTTTTATTAGTACCAGTCTGCACGTGTTCTTGCATGTTTTAATGGCTTTGCATGGGTTTTTACGATGAACGAGGGTGTAAGGATCAAATGTGGACGTGGTGATGACCTTGTCTCAAGATCTAGATCATACCGATCAACATGTGATCTGTCCACATGAAAAAGCTTCTGTTCGAAGAAAACAGATGCGAAGAAACCACGATGATGTTGTAAGGTGGTAACAATGACCTACCTCACTTCTCCTCGGTGTCGGGGCCTTCCTCCTAGCAAGACAGATCGTCTGCTCTCTTCCGGCGACGGCGAGGCTCGACGGAGCTTCAACGGCAGGCTCACCGGCGGCCAAACTCCGGTGAAGGGGTTTAACTCGGCGAGTTGGGAGCTAGGGCCTCTAAGTTGTCAGCTTGGGAAGGTGTCACGACAAAAGGGTGTTTCGGATTCTATTTATAAGAGGAAGAAAAGAGTCCTACTCCGATTGGATTTCAAATAAGAGTCCTATTTGATTTGTGTTTGGATCTTAACAACTTATCTCTAATTGATTTGGGTGCGATATCAATCGTGGAAGAAATCGTGTCGGTTTCCTCAGCACCGGGTACTCGTGTACATGGGAAAACCGCTTAAGGATCTCTTCCTTCCGCAGGGATAAGCTCCGGAGGCTCCACGTGTCCAGCGGAGGCCTGGCCTCCCTTTTCCGCAGAGACAAGCTCCGGGTGTGCCACGTGTCTGGCGGGCGGGACCTCCCTCTTCCTCAGAGGCGATCTCCGTGTGCGCCACGTGTCTGGTGGTTCGGGACCTCCCCTCTCTCCAGAGGTGAGTTCCGCGTACGCCATGTGTCAGTGTCGGACCTCCCCTCTCTTCAGAGGCGAGTTCCGCGTACGCCACGTGTCAGTGCCGGACCTCCCCTCTCTTCGGAGGTGAGCTCCGAGAGTGCCACGTGTCCAGCAGCGTCGGACTTCCTTTTTCCTCAGAGACGAGCTCCGAGGTTGACACGTGTCCAACAGCGTCGTACCTCCCTTCTCCTCGGAGATGAGCTCCGAGGATGACACGTGTCCATCGGTGTCGGACCTTTCTCCCTCAGCAGGGATAAGCTCCGAGAGTGACACGTGTCCCGCGGGGTTGGACCTCGCTTTTCCGCAGCGACAAGCCTCGGAGACAACACGTGTCCAGCGGGCCGGACCTCGCCCCCCCCCCCCCCCCCCCCCCGTCCGTAGAGACGAGCTCCTAGCCTGCCACGTAGGTAGCAGTGCCGGACCTCACCCCTTTTGCAGGGATGAACTCCGAAGGCGTCACGTGGCCAGCGGGCCGCGGGAAGTGTCGACGACGCTCTCGGTGGATTGGAATTGGCCCTTTTTAGCTATGTTTCACCGTTCTACTTCTTTTAAAATGTTTCCTCTATATGAAATATGAATGCATGCATGAATTACGAACTTGAGGGTGTTACAAACCTTCCCCCCTTAAACTGAATCTCGCCCTTGAGATTTGATAGAGTGGAGAATAGATGAGGGAATTCTGCCTTGAGGTCTTCCTCGCGTTCCCATGTAGCTTCGGCTTCTGTATGATGACTCAATTGTACCTTGCACCAACGGATAACTTTGTTCCTCGTGACCCTTTCCTTCACATCCAAAATTTGGACAGGATGTTCCACATAAGTCAGATCCTCTTGAAGCTCGAGATCATACATCGGTATTTGTTCTTCCAGTACTCTTAATCACTTCTTAAGCTGGGATACGTGAAACACGTCATGCACGTCGGAGAGGTGCGTTGGGAGCTTCAGTTGATAGGCTACCTCTCCTCACTTGCCCAAAATCTTAAATGGCCCGATGTAGCGAGGTGCTAACTTGCCTTTGACGTTGAAACGTCGTTGGCCTCGGATAGGCAATACCTTAAGGTACACAAAGTCTCCTACTTCAAAAGTCAACTTTCTTCGCCTATTGTCCGCATAACATTTTTGTCATGACTGAGCGGCCTTCAAGTTCTCCCGTACCGTTTGGACTTGCTTCTCAGCCTCTTGCAGCACTTCTGGTCCAAACACTTGGTGCTCTCCGGTCTCATTCCAAAACAACGGCGTTCTACAACGTCTACCATACAATGCTTCAAAAAGGTGACATCTTTAAGCTGGCTGGATAGCTTTTGTTGTACGAGAACTCAGCATACGACAAGCTCCTATCCCAACTACGCCCATATTTTAAGTCGCAGGCTCTCAACATGTCTTCCAAAATTTGATTTGTCCTCTCAGTTTGCCCGTCGGTTTGCAGGTGATAAGCGGAGCTAAAATCCAGTCGTGTACCCATGGCTTCATTCAGCTTCCTCCAGAACCTAGTGGTAAACTGATAACCCCGATCTGAAACTATTCTCTTCGGGACTCCATGGCGACACACGATTTGCTCCATATATAGCTCGGCTAGTTGTGCAACGTTGTACTTGGTTTTAACAGGAAGGAAATGAGCTGTTTTCATCAATCGGTCCACAATAACCCAGATGGAGTCGTAACCTGACTGAGTACGTGGCAATCCGATGATGAAATCCATACTGATGTCTTCCCACTTCCACTCGGGTACTTTCAATGGTTGCAACAGTCCAGCAGGTCTTTGATGTTCGGCCCTCACCCGTTGGCATGTATCACATAAGACAACATACTCGGCTACGTCCCTTTTCATACCATCCCACCAATAACAAGTTTTCAGGTCCTTGTACATCTTTGTTCTGCCGGGATGTATGGAATAAGGTGAGTCATGTGCCTCTTTTAATATTGTGTCGCGGATGTGCTTCACGTTAGGCACACAAATCCTTTTTCCTAACCAAAGCGTACCCTTCTCATCTTCCTTGAAGTCCTTTTCTATGCCTTGTCGGATCCTTTCCTTGATCTCCTTGATTTCCTCATCCGCTGCTTGGCCATCTCTTATCTCTTGTTCCAGCGAATAGTGGAGTTCCATCACTTCCATATCATTCAAGAACCCGAGATGTAACCGTTTGAACTCCTTGCGCAGCTCGGGCGGTAGCTCCCGAACTGTGAGTTGGTGACATGCTCCCTTTCGGCTCAATGCATCGGCTACTACATTGGCCTTTCCGGGGTGATAGTTGATTCCAACATCATAATCCTTGATGAGCTCCAACCATCGACGTTGCCTCAAATTCAAATCCGTTTGCGTGAATATGTACTTGAGGCTCTTATGATCCATATAGATCTCACATCAGTGGCCGAGGATATAATGTCTCCAAATCTTCAAGGCATGTTCCACGGCTGCTAGTTCCAAGTCATGTGTGGGGTAATTCAGCTCGTATTTCATGAGTTGTCTCGACGCATAGGCTACCACTTGTCCTTCTTCCATGAGCACACATCCAAGCCCTTGTCTTGATGCGTCACAATATATGTCAAAGCTCTTGCTCACGTCTGGCAATACCAGAACCGGCGCTGTGGTTAGCCTTTTCTTGAGCTCCTCAAAGCTTTCTTGGCACGCTGGTGTCCACTGAAATGCTTTTCCCTTCATTAGTAGCTCCGTCATAGGCTTCGCTATCTTGGAGAAGTCCTTGATGAACCATCGGTAGTATCCAGCCATCCCAAGAAAACTCCGAATATCTCTCACGTTTTGCGGTTGGTTCCATTTCAGAACATCTCCCACTTTTCGGGGATCAACCGATACTCCTTCCTCGGATATGATGTGGCCTAAGAACGATATCTCCTTTAGCCAAAATTGACACTTGCTGAGCTTGGCATATATTGATCCTCTCGCAGTTTCTGCAAGGTCAATCTCAAATGTTCTTCATGTTCTTCCTCGCTCTTTGAATACACCATAATATCGTCGATGAAAACCATGATGAACTTGTCCAAGTACTTCATGAAGACCTTATTCATGAGGTACATGAAGTATGCGGGTGCATTCGTTAACCCAAAAGACATAACGGTATATTCATACGAATCATACCGTGTTCGAAAGACAATCTTGGGTATGTCGGAGGGCCTAATCTTCAGCTGGAAGTATCTCGACCGAAGATCAATCTTGGAGAAAACTCGGGCACCTTTCATTTGGTCGAACAGGTCCTCTATACATGGCAGCGGGTATTTATTCTTAATCGTCACCTCATTGAGAGACCTATAATCCACACACATCCTTTGGGTCCCATCCTTCTTGTCCACGAAGAGCACGGGGGCTCCCTACGATGACGAGCTCGGGCGTATAAAACCCTTTTCTAGCTGTTCCCGAATTTGCTTCTTGAGTTCCACTAGTTCATTAACGGGCATCCTATATGGCCTCTTTGCTATAGGTGCAGTTCCAGGTACCAAATCAATGGCAAAATCAATGTCCCGTTCAGGTGGCATACCTGGGAGTTCTTCCGGGAACACATCCAAAAATTCTTGAACCACCGGAATGCTTTCCGATGTTGCTTCTTCGATGTGGTTCAACGTTGCCTTCTCGGTTGCTGGTTGGGCTGACTCGAACTCGATGCGAGTTCCGTGCTCGTTTGTCATCTGCACGCTTCTCTTAGCACATTGGATTACTCCGTTGTGCTTGCTTAACCAATCTATTCTGAGTATTATGTCAAGCACATTGGAATCCAAGACAATAAGGTTGGCAAGGAAGTCTACCCCCTTATTTTAATGTTCACTTTCGGACATACTATATTAGTCCTCATCTCTCCATCGGGAGAATTAACTAACATAGTATATTTCATGTGTGATATGGGTAGATTATACTTGGCAACATACTTGGATGATATGAATGTATGCGATGCTCCGGAATCAAATAAAACAACGGCTGGGTTGGAGTTGGCAAGGAACATACCAATCACGACGTCATTAGCCTGTTGTGCTTCTTCAGCGGAGACATGATTCACGTTGCCCCGTCCATAGTTCTGCTGCCCACGGTTGCCTTGATTAGCTCCTCCGTTTGGCCATGCGTTCTTCTTGGACGCGTTGCTTGGTTGTCCAAGGCCTTTCTTTGGGCACTGACCTGCAAAGTGCCCCGTCTCTCCGCATGCAAAGCATGACTTGTTGCCCAAAACAGAAGAGACGTTAGGGCGAGGGTGGTTTTGAGCATAAGCACCCATGTTGGGTTGGGGCGCAGGAGGCAAATGCACACGAGGTGCTTGCATAAATGGGACGTTGCTGTGGTGGTTGATTAGGGCGAAAAGTAGAAGCGGATGAGCCATACTGCAGTGCAGCGGGTGGCATGTAACGGGGGCGTACGTTGCTCCCTTGTGGCTGGTATGGCATGTTTCTTTTGCCCTCTTGCTCGATCTCCCGGATCTTGCTCTCAACCACTATACCTTTGTTAACTAGCTTCTAGAAGTTCGCATAGTCGTTGTTGAGAAGCTGAACTTGGATCTCATTGTTCAACCCTCTCATGAACAAGTATTGCTTCCGTTGGTCCGAGTTGACATCTTCGAGGGCATACCTTGACAGTTGCGTGAACATATTGAGGTACTCGTTCACGCTCTTCCATCCTTGGCGGAGACCTTCAAATTCTTGCCTTTTAGCATCATGACTCTAGCAGGAACGTAATGAGAGCGGAAATTCTCCTTGAACTCAGCCCAAGTGATAGTCTCCTGGTCGACATGAGCATTGCATAGAGCATCCCACCAGTCAGCGGCTGCTCCCATAAGTTGGTGCGATGCGAAGAGAACATTCTCCCGATCATTGCACTGAACAATAGCAAGCTTCTTCTCCATGGACTTCAGCCAATCATCAGCCTCCATGGGGTCATTAGCTTGTGCAAAGGTAGGTGGTCGAGTCCTCATGAACTCTCCCAATCTGTTGTGAGCCGGCGGTGGTGGCGGTGGTGGTGGAACCGGGTTGTTGTTGTTGTTGTTGTTGGCTTGCAGCTGACCCAAAGTTTGAATCATGGTTTGCATGAGCTGGTTCTGCATAGCCATCAACCGTTCAAGGTTGTTTGCACCAGCCCCGGAGTTAACATTCTCAGGAACTTCAACGTGTTCATCCTCTTGTGGTTCAGGGTTCCACGGACGTTCCTCCTTGGACGGCCGGCATTTTCTCTCACCATCTGTGAGAGAGAGTTGAGTAGAATAGAAGTTAGAAGTTTAGATTGATCCCCCAACTATATGCATCAAGGGTATGAACTATATATCAACCTATATGAGGATGTGAACACATGCCGAAGCATCTCACATCTCTCTACTATGTGTGGATATGGACAACGCTGAAACGTCCCACAACTCACACTAATCACTTAAACACAAGCAATTATCACAAAAGTTCACACCAATCCTATTCAAGCTTCTATGGTTCAAACGTTTTTAGGGTGTCCTTTCTTCCTAGGCGTGCATCCTATGGTCAAGGGGGTTCTGATGCCAATCTATGCATCTATCTAGGCTTATGTCCTATGGTCAGCGTGGCTCTAATGCCAATCTGTAACTAGGCCTGCGTCTTACGGTCAACCGTGTCTCTGATACCAATCTGTGACGCCTGGTCCCGTGAAAACGGATCCGAACTAATGCATATGTGTGCCTAGGATGTTCATCACACATACACATGTAATCCACAAACTGAATTCAGAATATAAGCACGAATAACAAGTGTTTAGGCACTTTATTACATCAATCTCTAACCTATCTTGCAGCGGAAGTCTGTAGCTTTATTATAGCAGCGGAAGTCTTCTAAACTATAGCGGAAGCAAACTAAGCACGGCAACGGCTCCATCTTCAACTCCATTCCCATTCCCACAAGCAAGTTGACGGTAGTTCGCACGCCTAATACTCCACATGATCTTCAAAGTACTCTCCTCCTGTTGCTGACGTTATATGATAATGCAAGGGTGAGTACATGTCGTACTCAGCAAGTGCGCAAAAGTATGACATGTAGCTTTCAACAAGGTAGAAATAAAAAGGCTTTATTGCAGAAAAGCAAAATTTATTTCACAAATACGATAAAACATCAGCTATCTTTAAGTGAATTTAGTCCCAACATGTATCCAATTAAACCAATAACAAACCTCCATCACGATTCTCCACTTTTCATGTCTCATCCAGACATTTATCTTTCTCAACTTCCATCTCATATTCATGATAACCATCTCATGATCATGTCCATAACTATCTCACATTCACATCTCCAAAACCATCTCATGTTCAAGACTCAACAGTCCCGAAACCAATCTCATTACCAAGACTCAACAGTCCCAAAACCAATACCAAAGACCAAACCATAACCATACCAATAACCATACCGAATAACATCCCAATAACCATCTCATCTAATCATGGAAGTTGGCCAGGCGCTTGTGACCGGAAGCACGGCTATCATGATAGTTTTACACTCTACATAGGTGGCACCACTTTACCCACAAGTTTGTGATTTTTTCACCCGTCGGCTACTGCAGAACCTCCATTATAGCAGTACACAACCGTCAGTGTATGGCCAAGAGATTATAAAATAGCCTTTACAAAGGGGTTACTAGATGTATGGACTCACTAAGGTTTCACCAGCAGGCTCGAATCACCATTCTCCCACCTACAGGCCCCCTCTTATGCCATGCAGTTCCCAGGGCAGTCCTCTCTCGACTCTCATTCCCCGCGCCTTCCACGATCCATAACAATCTAGCAACTTACCTAATTAGTCAGCTAAGCCGCACCCATACTTGACCTTGTGGTGACACTGTATTCCTGGCATGTGCTTGCATGAACCGGTCCTTAGATCTACGGCAAGTAAACCACCATCTTATTCTACCACATCCATAAACCAAGCTTGCCTAGATCTCCCCCCATTCATGTTCATTGTCAACATCTTATTATAATTGTTCATATGAGTGCAGTAGCTAGTCACATTCTATCTCGCTTCCCATATCCCATGGACTCAGCGAAGCAAAAAGCAAAATGACCTTACCCGGCTCATCAACTTTCCCGGTGACAAGGGTGGTTAACAAAACTAGTAAACTTCTATAAAAAGGGTTTTCCATCAAGTTAACTCAAACATTCACAGTTTTCGCAAACAAAACAGTTTCAAAACATGGGATCAATATGGTCAAGGGACACTTGTCTTGTTCCTGCGGCTTCTGTTGCTCATGGATCTCGAATTCTTGGTGCTATAGTCCTTGGTAGATAGCTCCCTGAGCTTGTTCTTCTACTCACGATCACGCACATACAAGATTTACAGCAATCAAACATCATGAAAAATCCTTACTTAAGATGCAATGGTGCATATGCATGCTAATCCTATGGTGTTGTTTTTATTAGTACCAGTTTGCACGTGTTCTTGCATGTTTTAATGGCTTTGCATGGGGTTTTACGATGAACGAGAGTGTAAGGATCAAATGTGGACGTGGTGATGACCTTGTCTCAAGATCTAGATCATACCGATCAACACGTGATCTGTCCACACGAAAAAGTTTCTGTTCGAAGAAAATAGATGCGAATAAACCGCGATGATGTCGTAAGGTGGTAACAATGACCTACCTCACTTCTCCTCAGTGTCGGGGCCTTATCCTATCAAGACAGATCATCGGCTCGCTTCCGGCGATGGTGAGGCTCGACGGAGCTTCAACGGCGGGCTCACCGGCGGCCGAACTCCGGTGAAGGGGTTTAACTCGGCAAGCTGGGAGCTAGGGCCTCTAACTTGTTTCCTTGGGAAGGTTTCACGACCAAGGGGTGTTTCGGGTTCTATTTATAAGGGAAGAAAAGTGTCCTACTCCGATTGGATTTCAAATAAGAGTCCTCTTTGATTTGTGTTTGGATCTTAACAACTTATCTCTAATTGATTTGGGTGCGATATCAATCGTGGAAGAAATCATGTCGGTTTCCTCAGCACCGGGTACTCGCATACAGGGGAAAACCGCTTAAGGATCTTGTCCTTTCGCAGGGATAAGCTCCGGGGGCTCCACGTGTCCAGCGGAGGCCTGGCCTCCCTTTTCCGCAGAGACAAGCTCCGGGTGCGCCACGTGTCTGGCGGGCGGGACCTCCCTCTTCCTCAGAGACGAGCTCCGCGTGCGCCACGTGTGTGGTGGGTCGGGACCTCCCCTCTCTCCAGAGGTGAGTTCCGCGTACGCCACGTGTCAGTGTCGGACCTCCCCTCTCTTCAGAGGCGAGCTCCTCGTACGCCACGTGTCAGTGCCAGACCTCCCCTCTCTTCGGAGGTGAGCTCCGAGAGTGCCACATGTCCAGCAGCGTCGGACTTCCTTTTTCCTCAGAGACGAGCTCCAAGGTTGACACGTGTCCAACAGCGTCAAACCTCCCTTCTCCTCAGAGATGAGCTCCGAGGATGACACGTGTCCATCGGGGTTGAGCCTTGCTTCTCCGCAGAGACTAGCTCCGAAGGCGACACGTGTCCCGCGGGGTTGGACCTCGCTTTTCCGCAGCGACAAGCCCCGGAGACAACACGTGTCCAGCGGGCCGGACCTCGCTCCCCCTTCCGCAGAGGCGAGCTCCTAGCCTGCCACATAGCCAGCAGTGCCGGACCTCACCCCTTTTGCAGGGATGAGCTCCGAAGGCGCCACGTAGCCAGCGGGCCACGGGAAGTGTCGACGGCGCTCTCGGTGGATTGGAATTGGCTCTTTTTATCTATCTTTTACCGTTCTACTTCTTTTAAAATGTTTCCTCTATATGAAATATGAATGCATGCATGAATTACGAAGTTGAGGGTGTTACACATATGGCCATTCGCATAGGCAAACCATCAAGTTGCACCGTCCGGGCGTGTATTTCATCAAGGTCCCGTCCGGCTGCCCAGGACCCGAGTTTGTGAGTTTTCCCAACTTTCCAATTTCAACCCAGATGGTCATTCGCGTATGCAAAACTATCAAGTTGCACCATCCAGACATGTATTCAGTGAAGGTCCCATCCGGCCGCCAGGGAATCCGGTTCATGAGTTTTACTGACTTTCCCGACTTTCTCGATTACAACCCAGATGACCATCTGCGCATGAAAAACCATCAAGTTGCAACGTCTAGACGTGTATTCCCTCAAGGTCCTATCTGACCGCCCGGGACCTTAATTCGTCGGTTTTCCCTACTTTACGGACTTCCCAATTTTGACCCAGATGGCCACCCACACATGCAAATCCATCCAGTTGCACCATTTGATTGTGTATTCTAGCAATGTCCCATCCGGTGTCCCGAGGCCCAAGTTCATGAGTTTTTTTTCAAAATTTTCAATTTTTACCCAGATGGCCATCCGCACATTTAAAACTATCAGTTAGCACCATCCGGACGTGTACTCTGTCAAGGTCCTGTCCGGCCACCTGGGACCCGAGTTCGTGAAGTTTCCCGACTTTCTCAGTTTCAACCCAGATGGCCATCTGCGAATGCAAAACCATCAAGTTGCACCATCCGAACGTGTATTACGTTAAGGTCCTGTCCGGTTAGATGGGACCCTAGTTCGTGCGTCTTACCGACTTTCAAGATTTTGACCCAGATGGTCATCCGTGCATTCAAAACCTTCCAGTTGCACCATCCAAACATGTATTCCATAAAGGTCCAGTCCGGCGTCCCGGGACCCATGTTCATGAGTTTTTTCGACTTTCCCAATTTTGACCCAGATGGCCATCGGTGCATGCAAAATCATCAAGTTGTACCATCCGAAAGTTTATTCCGTCATGGTCCCGTCCGGCCACCCGGGACACGGGTTCATGAGTTTTACCAACTTTCTCGATTTCGACCCAAATGTCCATCCGCACATGCAAAACCATCAATTTGCACCGTCCGGACGAGTATTCCGTCAAGGTTCCGTCCGGCCTCCCGAGATTCGAGTTCGTGAGTTACCGACTTTCCCGATTTTGACCTAGATGGCCATCTGCGCATGCAAAACCATCTAGTTGCACCGACCGTACATGTATTCCGTCAAGGTTCCGTCCGGCCGCCCGGGACACAAGTTTGTTAGTTTTAACGAGTTTCCTGATTTGGACCCAGATGGCCATCCGCGCATGCAAAACCATCAAGGTGCACCGTCCGACGTGTATGCCGTCAAGGTCCTATCCGGCCGCTCGGGACCGGAGTTTATGAGTTTTCCCGAATTTCCCGATTTCGACCCAGATGACGATACGGGCATGCAAAACCATTAAAATGAACCGTCCGGGCGTGTATTCTGTTAATGTCCCGTCCAAACGACTGGGACCTGAGTTTGTGAGTTCTACCAACTTTCATGACTTTCTCGATTTCAACCCAGACGGCCATTCGCGCATGCAAAACCATCAAGTTGCACCGTGCGAGCATGTATTTCATCAAGGTCCCGTCTTGATGCCCGGGACCTGAGTTTGTGAGTTTTCCCCACTTTTTGATTTCAACCTAGATGGTCATCCACGCATGAAACCATCAAGTTACACCATCCGAACGTGTATTCCGTATAGGTCCCGTCCGGCAGCCCGGGCCCCGAGTTCGTGAGTTTTACCGACTTTCTCAACTTCCTCAATTTTGACCAAGATGACCCTCCATGCATGCACAACCATCAAGGTGCACCGTCCAGACGTGTATTCCGTCAAGGTTCCATCTGGCCGCCTGGGACCCGAGTTCGTGAGTTTTACCGACTTTCCCGATTTTGACCCAGATGGTCTTCCATGCATGCAAAACCTTCTAGTTGCACCATCGAAACGTGCATCCATCAAGGTCCAGTCCGGCGTCCTAGGACGCGGGTTCATGAGTTTTTTTAACTTTCCCAATTTCAACCAAGATGGCCATCCGCGAATGCAAAACCATCAGTTGCACCGTCCGAACTTGTATTCCGTCAAGGCCCCGTCCGAGACCCCAGTTTGTGAGTTTTAACTATTTTCTCAACTTTCTTGATTTCGACCCAGATGGTCATCCGCGCATGCAAAACTATCAAGTTGCACCATCCGAACGTGTATACCGTGAAGATCCCGTCCGGCTGCCCGAGACCCGAGTTCCTGTGTTTTACCGACTTTCTCGATTTCGACCCTGTCGGAACTCTGCAGACCGGGTTCCCCCGCATAGTGGGTGAAAGACAGCCTGAGACCCACTTCCCAGCTGAGGCAGGCCCCAACAAAAGCCACATGCCCTAGGATACATGGACAACCCTGGGGCTACCGCGCGCACCCAAGCTCTAGAGCTACCACGTGCCCTGGGCTCCGACCTGAGCCTCCCCGCTGGGGCAAGGTCCGGAGCTGCCACGTGTCCCCGGATCCAAGCCTCCTCCCTCAAGGCAATAGCACTGGGTCTGGCACGTGTCTCGAGCTCCAGCCTAAGCCTCCCCGCTGAGGTGAGGTCCTGAGCTGACATGTGTCCTTTGGCTCCGAGCCGCCTCCCCACTGAGGACAGCTCCGGTGTTGACACTTGCCACAGGGCTCCCGGCCGATCCTCCCTGCTGAGGTAAGGTCTAGAGCTGTCACGTGTCCCTTGGCTCCAAGCCGCCTCCCCGTTGAGGAAAGCTCTGGCGCTGACACATGCCCCAGGCTCCAGTCTGAGCCTCACTGCTGAGGTAGGGTCCGGAGCCGCCACGTGTCCCTAGACACCAAGCCTGTCGATAAGGGCTCCGGAGCCGCCACGTACCCCACGATCCTCGTGGGCCGATGGTCGACAAAGTCACGAAGGATGTGCGCTGTTAGGCTTCACATTCAAGGCTTGCGCTTTCCTCAGAAGCATGGCGCACAACACACGCCTCCGTCCCTTGCCTGTTTTCCATAACGGTGACAAGACAGGACGGCGAGGCGTGACAGCAGAACAGTGCCGCCCAACGGTACGCAGCCGCCCAAGCAGGGCGAGGAGACGTGGTGATAAGACGGCGTCTTCATCATCACCTGACACACAGTCAGCACGCCCAGCGTGCCAGACGGAGGGACTTAACTCCCCCGCCAGCAACTCTACTCAGAGGAGGAAGCTCTAGATCGTGTATAGGACACTCAAAGCTTTGGGACCATCTGTCGGGTCCCAAGCCTCATTGTAACCACCCTGACCTTGAACTATGAAAGGGCCGAGCTGACCAACCTGCAAGGGGTTCTGTTTTCTCCTGCACTCAAGATCACAAAACGCACAAGCGCTCACGCTCAAGCAATTGAAGCGTGTATTCCGTGCATGCAAAACAATCCAGTTACACCATCGAAACGTGTATTCCGTCAAGATCCAGTCCGGCGCCCCGGGACCTGAGTTCATGAGTCTTTTTGACTTTTCCAACTTTGACCCAGATGGTCATCCGCGCATGCAAAACCATCAAGTTGCAACGTCCGGACTTGTATTCCGTCAAGACCCCGTCCGGCCGTCCGAGACCCGAGTTCATGAGTTTTACCGACTTTCTCAACTTTCTTAATTTCGACCCAGATGGCTATCCGCGCATAAAAAACCATCAAGTTGCACGATCCAAACGTGTATACCTATCAAGGTCCCGTCTGGCTGCCCGGGACCCGAGTTCGTGAGTTTTACCGATTTTCTCGATTTCGACCCAGATGTCCATCCGCACGTGCAAAACCATCAAGTTGCACCGTCCGGGCGAGTATTCCATCAAGGTTCCGTCCGGCCTCTCGTGATCCGAGTTCGTGAGTTACCGACTTTCCCGACATTCCTGATTTTGACCCAGATGACCATCCAT
This sequence comes from Neostapfia colusana, assembly GCA_030760725.1. Classification (NCBI taxonomy): domain Eukaryota; kingdom Viridiplantae; phylum Streptophyta; class Magnoliopsida; order Poales; family Poaceae; genus Neostapfia; species Neostapfia colusana. Next base: position 35,107,621 of record JASWHV010000001.1, on the reverse strand, counting down.
GCATGAAAAACTATCATGTTTGACTGTTCGGTTGTGTATTCCGTTAAGGTCCCGTCCGTCCTCCCAGCACCCGAGTTCGTGAGTTTTACCGACTTTCCTGACATTTTTGATTTCAACTCAGATGGTCATCCGCGCATGCAAAACCATAAAGTTGCACCATCCAAACGTGTATTCCATCAAGGTCCCGTCTGGCTGCCCGGGATCTGAGGTCGTGAGTTTTACCGACTTTCTCGATTTTGACCTAGATGGCTATCCGCGCATGCAAAACCATCAAGTTGCACTGTCTGTACTTGTATTCCGTCAAGGCCCCGTCCGGTCGTGCGAGACCCAAGTTTGTGAGTTTTACCAACTTTCTCGATTTCGATCCAGATGGCCGTTCGCGCATGCAAAACCATCAAGTTGCACCATCCGAACATGTATATCGTGAAGGTCCTGTCTAGCCGCCCGGGACACAAGTTTGTGAGTTTTCATGACTTCCCAATTTGGACACAGATGACCATCCGCGCATGCGAAACCATGAAGTTGCACCGTCCGGACATGTATGCCGTCAAGGTTCTGTCCGGCCGCTCGGGACCCGAGTTTGTGAGTTCTCCTGAATTTCCTGTTTTCGACCTAGAGTGCCATCCGTGGATGCAAAACCATTGGAATGCACCATCCGGGCGTGTATTCTGTCAAGGTCCCATCTAGCCGCCCGAGACCCAAGTTTATGAGTTTTACTAACTTTCTCGATTTCGACCCAGATGGCTATTCGCGCATACAAAACCATCAAGTTACACTGACCGGGCGTGTATTCCATCAAGGTCCCGTCTGGCTGCCCGAGACCCAAGTTTGTGAGTTTTCCCGACTTTTCGATTTTGACCAAGATGGCCATCCGCGCTTGCAAAACCATCAAGTTGCACCATCCGGACATGTACCGAGTTCGTTAGTTTTACCGACTTTCCCGATTTTGACCACGATGGCCATCCGCTAGAGAAAAACCATCAAGTCGCACCATCCGAACATGTAGTCCGTCAAGGTCCATCCGTCCTCTCAGGACCCAAGTTCGTGAGTTTTACAGATGTTCCCGACTTTATCAATTTTGACCCAGATGGCCATCCGTGCATGCAAAACCATCAAGTTGCACCGTTCGAACGAGTATTCCGTCAAGGTCCCGTCCGCCCTCCAGGACCCCAGTTCGTGAGTTTTCCCTACTTTCCTGACTTTCCCTATTTTCCGTACTTTCCCTACCATATTCTCCAAAGTTGATTTGCGTAGTGGATACCATCAAATTCGTATGAAATTGGGAGATGGATGGAAAACGGCATTTAAAACCAAGTTTGGCTTATATGAGTGGTTAGTCATGCCTTTTGGGTTAACTAATGCACCTAGCACATTCATGAGATTAATGAACAAAGTTTTACGTGCTTTCATTGGACGATTTGTGGTAATCTTTTTTGATGATATACTGATTTATAGTAGAACTTTGGAGGAACATTTGGAACATTTACATGCTGTTTTTATTGCTCTACGTGATGCACGTTTGTTTGGTAACCTTGGGAAGTGCACCTTTTGCACCGACCGAATATCTTTTCTTGGCTATGTTACTCCACAGAGAATTGAAGTTGATAAAGCCAAGATTGAAGCAATTGAGAGTTAGCCGCAGCCCAAGACGGTCACACAAGTGAGGAGTTTTCTTGATCTTGCTGGTTTCTACAGATGTTTTGTGAGAGATTTCAGCACCATTGCTGCACCTCTCAATGAGCTTACAAAGAAGGATGTGCCTTTTGTTTGGGGTACCACACAGGAAGAAGCCTTCACGGTATTGAAAGATAAGTTGACACATGCTCCATTACTCCAACTTCCTGATTTTAATAAGACTTTTGAACTTGAATGTGATGCTAGTGGAATTGGATTAGGAGGTGTGTTATTACAAGATGGTAAACATGTGGCATACTTTTCTGAAAAATTGAGTGAGCCTAGTCTGAATTATTCTACTTATGATAAGGAATTATATGCTCTTGTTTGGACTTTGGAAACATGGCAACATTATTTACGGCCCAAATAATTTATTATACATTCTAATCATGAATCTTTGAAACACATTAAAAGTCAAACAAAACTGAACCATAAACATGCCAAATGGGTTGAATTCATTGGGACTTTCCCTTGTGTCATTAAACACAAGAAGGGTAAAGAAAATGTTATTGCTGATGCATTGTCTCGACGTTATACTTTCACAACTTGACTTTAAAATATTTGGTTTGGAGACCATCAAAGATCAATATTTGCATGATGCTTAATTTAAAGATGTAATGCAGAATTGTAAGGAAGGAAGAACATGGAACAAGTTCGTCTGTAATGATGGATTTGTGTTTCGTGCTAACAAGCGATGCATTCCAGCTTGCTCCGTTCGTCTTTTGTTGTTGCAGGAGGCACATGGAGGAGGATTAATGGGACACTTTGGCGTGAAGAAAATGGAGGACATACTTGCTACATATTTCTTTTGGCCAAAGATGAGACGAGATGTTGAGCGTTTTGTTGCTCGCTGTACTACATGTCAAAAAGCTAAGTCACGACTCAATCCTCATGATTTATATATGTCTTTGCGCCTGTACCTAGTGTTCCATGGGAGGACATCTCCATGGACTTTTTTTTAGGGTTACCTCGAACAAAGAAAGGGAGGGATAGCATATTTGTTGTCGTGGATAGATTTTTGAAAATGGCACACTTTATACCATGTTATAAAAGCGAGGATGCTACTAATCTTGCTGATTTGTTCTTTCGTGAAATTATCCGTTTGCATGGTGTGCCAAATACAATTGTTTCAGATCGTGACACTAAATTTCTTAGCCACTTTTGGAGATGTTTATGGGCTAAGTTCGGGACTACACTGTTTTTTAGTACTACATGTCACATCCAAACTGATGGTCAAACTGAAGTAGTAAATAGAACATTGTCTACTATGCTTAGGGCTGTTTTGAAGAATAACCTGAAAATGTCGTAAGAATGCTTGCCTCATATTGAATTTTCTTATAATTGTTTGTTGCATTCTACTACTAAAATGTGCCCTTTTAAAATTGTGTATGGTTTCCTACCTCGTGCACCTATTGATTTGTTGCCTCTTCCATCTTCAGAGAAGGTTAATTTTGATGCTAAACAACGTGCTGAATTGATCTTAAAAATGCATGAGTTAACTAAGGAAAACATTGAGCGCATGAATGCTAAATACAAACTTGCTGGCGATAAGGGTAGAAAACATATTGTGTTTGAACTAGGAGATCTTGTTTGGTTACATTTACGAAAAGATAGGTTTCCTGATTTGCGCAAAACAAAGCTAATGCCACGTCCTGATGGTCCTTTTAAGGTGTTAAAGAAAATAAAAGATAATACATATAAACTTGAGCTGTCTGCGGACTTTGGGGTTAGTCGCGCTTTTACCACTGCAGGTTTGAAGCCTTATTTGGGTGAGGAAGATGTGCTTCTGTCGAGGATGACTTTAATTCAAGAAGGGGAGGATGATGAGGACATCACTACCACAGTTACACCCATAGCCCCTGCTACCACACATATATGACCAATTACTATAGCTCGCGCACGCCATTTAAATTATCACGTACTTTCATTTTTGGTAATGTTTCTAATATTTATGAGAATATGGTGCTGCCTAAATTGGATACATTTGTGTTTCTTACAAATGAAGGGCCTAGCATGAACAAGAGGAATAAAGATGGGAGCATCATCAAGCAGGGAGATGAAGGCGCGGGAGAAGGGAACCAGAACGGAGTTTCTAGTGGAGTTTTTAGCACTTTGAAGCTACCTTGATGACATACAAGGACATGGATGAAATATACAAGCTGGTGGACCAGAATAAAGTCAAGTGGATGAATAGCGTAGTGTGCACCAAATCTTGAGGCTGGGGCCATGTAATAAAGAGAGATTTAGACAAATAAAGAAAGGAATAAGGGAAATCTCGTCCAACTTTGCTGCTAGACGAAATTTCTCTCTTTCTTCCCCCATTAAAAGATAGATGTGCTATAATAAGGAAAGAAATAGAGGAAATCATATTCTGCCTTGCTGCTAGTGGTGGGAGTCGGGCCGGGCCGGGCCGGCTCGACCCAGAATTTTCGTGCTTCGAGCTGATTCAGGCCGCGTTCCGAAAGCACGACGGGCCATTTCGGGCCGGGCCGGCCGGCACGAATTAGGAAATCACCGGCCTGAGCACGGCACGCGGCCTAGCGGGCCTATTTCGGGCCGGGCTCGGCCCAAGCACGACCCGGATATCCGAAAAAAACCAAAATAATTCAAAAAAATCCAAAATTTTTTGTAAAATAAAAAAATCCAAAAAAATCTGTAAAATTGAAAAATCCAAAAAATCTATAAAATAAAAAACCAAAATCCATAAAAATCCCAAAAATTCCAAATAAATCTAAAAAATCTTAAAATTTTAAAATTCTAGAGAAAATCCTAAAAAATATTGGAGTTTGAATAGGATAAATTATATGTGTCCATTGAATTTCACAGTAAAAAACATATACTTTTGCATGCAATGATATGAAGTATTTGTAGTTTTTCAAATATATGAACCACAAATTCACAAGTCACAACATATACCATCTAACGGCATATTTTTCAGGCACACAAAAACACACAAAGCACGGGGGGAAATATTTCATTAAAGTTTAAAGTTTTGTTACAAACTGCCTCGTTAAAACCTTACACTCATAGTGAGCTCCCCCGTAAGGAAAAGAGTACAGTTTGTTTTATTATCAATGACATTATTCGGATTCATTAAGCTCAAGATCTTCTAATGCTTTCAATATTTCCGGATCTTCAAGGCGGTGTTGATTTCTAGATTCTGCCATCTCCCAATCTTTAAGAAATGTAAGACACTGAACCATCTTCGGTGTAAGAGATGACCTGCAAGATACTAAGATAAATATATATTGATTCATAACAAGATAACAAGGTAAGTCAATATATTAAAACAATCACCTCCTCTCTTCAATAATTCTTCCTGTTGAGCTAAATATGGCTTCAGATGACACACTAGAAACTGGAACGAGTAGGACGTCACGTGCAAATTGTGAGAGCACTGGAAATTGACGTTCATTGTCTTTCCACCAGCCTAAGAGGTCCAACTCAGCACTATCATCCTGAAAAGAAAAGAAAACATAAGAATTATAAATCAAAAATTATAAATCAAACATTACAATATAGATATGTACCTGAAGCATTGGATCATGGGCCGCATGATCTATGTCAAGGTAGTGGGACAACTCGGCGTTTGGATTCTAATTGGACCTAGAGGACGTCATTGTTGAAGATTCTTTAGACTTCAATTTCTTCCACATGTTAGCTGCCATACTTTTCCTCTTTTCAGTTGGTGCTACCTCTATAGCGAATTTGACCGTATTTCTGCTGGTACATACCAAAAACTCAAAATATCTCTAATTTAACAAGTGAGTATGCTCCAGAGTAATCAAGATCTAGATTATCACCAATAAATTGTAAAGCACCTTCTAATTGCTTTAGCTTCTTACGTGGATCAAAGATGAGAGCAAAACAATACAAATGTGGGATAGCATCAAAATATTTTAGGTATTTTCCTTTCATTTCTTCAATTATTGGACAGAGTACTGGAACATACTCATATGTCTTAAATGATTCAGCAAAAGTCATAAGCCATTCAATTACGAGAGGAGATGTGGGATAATAAATACCAGACAACAATGTTGTTGCATTGTAAAATGGTTTCAAGAGACGATGAAGGCGCCGCGCGGTATCCCAATCCTGTTCATTAAGTAGTATATCTGCACTTTGAGCATTCATAAAAGTAGTGAAAATTTCCTCATACCATTTTAATTGCTTCAACATCGTGTATGTCGAGTTCCATCTCACTTTCATATCAAGTGAAAACTTTTTGGGTTTCAATCCCTTTACACGACAATACTCCTTGAAACTCCTGTAAACCTGTGGAGAATTCAAAAGATAACGAATAGCACTACGAATACTATCAATACATGAACTTGCCTTTGACGATCCCGCCTGCACAATGAGATTGATGATGTGGCACACACATCTTTGATGGAGAACATACCCACCAATGTAGCTTTCTATGTGTGGCATCAATATTTCCATAGCCTTAGTGTTAGCCGATGCATTATCATGAGTAATAGAAGCAATCTTATCTCCAATGCCATATTCATTAATAACCTCATGCACACGAGATGCAATAGCCTCACCAGTGTGGTTCTCATCAATAAGACTCAATCCTAATACCCTTTTATTAAGTTTATATTCATGATCTGTGTAATGAGCAACAACACTCAAATAGTTTGTTCTATGGTGTGATGATAACCAAATATCAGATGTCAATGCAACAGAAAAATGTCATAGTCTTGAATGCTTCTTTTAATATATCCATTTTATCATGATATCTTTTAAGCAAGTCACCTCTAGTAGTTTTTCTAGAAACATTATGATATTATGGACAAAAAGCATACTGAACCGTTCTTTCGAAATTAACACTCTCACCCATGTAAATAGGTTGATCATCAACTGCAATATACCTAGCAATTTCAGAACGAGCAACTTCAGGATTATAAACCCAAGTACTTACTGAACCATCCGGATTAAAGTTGAGTTGAGATTGAACCGCTGCACCTTCTCGCAAAGCTAACCACTTTATACATCCCGTATAATATCGATTCAAATGGCCCATGCCACCACTAGAACCAGCAGAGAGAGTTTTCTTGCAATACTTGCATGTAGCAGAAAAAACAATCCACTTACCATCACAAAATTCCTTAGTCTTTTCAAAATGTTGCCAACATGTCGCTGTACTTTTGCGACCCCGCGTGGAGGAGGATGCTTGTATAGTTTCATTGCTAGGGGGCGCATCGACAGAGAAGCTTCCCGTTCCTAAACCTGCATTAATTGAACAACGGAGTAATAAACAGAATTATCATATATAATAGATACGCGCAAACACAGAGTTATCATCCAAACGGACCAAACCTGCATCTACATGTGCACCACCTTGAGCTTCAACCTCCACCTCATACTCATAGGGTTCATTCTCTATATTTACATCATCTATTCCAAAATCTCCCATGCTTGGAGATAGGCGACGTGGATCTAGATCCTCTGGCATGGACGGCCAGCTAGGATCATAATTATCACGGCTTTGGGAGCCGGAGCCACGGCACCACGAGATACCAACACTTTTCTTTGATTAGGAAGCATATTCAAAAATCAAAATACAAACGATGTGATGTGGCGATGGGCGGGCGACTTGGGCATGGGGCATGGCACGGGCAAGAGGCGCGCGTGGGGCGGCACGGCGCGGCGCGGGCGGTGCAGGTCGGCTGGCTGCCTAGCTCGGGGTAGCCCCGGGAGTCAGTGCAGGGGGCAGCGCGCACGGGGCACGGGGGCAGGGGGCAGGCGCACGGCGGCACGGGGCAGCGCGCACGGGGCACGGGAGTAGGGGGCAGTGCGCACGGGGCACGGGGGCAGAGGGCAGCTCGCACGGCATGGGGCAGGCATGGGTAGGGCTGGCGGGCCACTGGCAGGGCTGGCGGCGTGGCGCGGGGCACGAGGGCGGCGCGGGCGGGCGGGCTGCTGGAGCGGCTGTGGGGCAATTTCAGGTCGGGGGCAAACCGGCCAAACCCTAATTTTGAGCATTTCAGGCTGTTTTCAGGCATTTCGGGCCATTTTGGGCCGATGGGCCTCACCGGGCCGATGGGCTAATTTCAGGCCGGGCCGGCTCGAGCACGGCCCAGAAATCTATTTCATGCCGGCCGCCCGAAGTCTCCGAACCCAGGCACGGCACGACCCAAAATACCGTGCCGGGCCTGCCCGGCCCGATTCTATTTCAGGCCTATTTCGTGCCTGGGCCATGCCGGCCCGTCGGGCTTCGGCCCGCCCGGAAATGGCCCCACCCATCTCCCAGCTCTACTTGCTGCTGGATTGATTTTCCTCTTTCTTTCCCTTTAAAAGGTAGTCTATCTCAGAAAAAGGAAGGGAATAAGGGAGATCACGTCCTACCTTTGTTGCTGGATGAATTTCCCTCTTCCCTCGCCTATTTAAGTAAGCCAAGAGCTCCTTGAGAGGGCGAGTTTTGTTTAGATTAAAGTTTGCCACAGCTGCAACTCGCATACCTCATTTGTGTCCAACGACCAGACCAGGACGTTTCAGAACCCCGCTTTCATCAATAAAGTTTTCTTCTTGAATTCACAATATCTAGATTGCAATCCCAGTTTCTTGCTTGTTCTTCATTTGCCTGCAGGAAATAGACCCTCGTGGTCATGTTGATCGTGCTCTGGCATGGTCAATAATCTCTTGGAGTTGGTTTAGCGATTGCTAAGGCCGTCTTCATACGTTCATAGTCAGCTACTCCACCAAAAACGATAGTTATCATCTCATCAAAAGACGGGGCACCTTCGTCTCTATCAATGGCTATTCGCGCATGCAAAACCATCAAGTTGTACCGACCGGGCGTATATTCCATCAAGGTCCCATCCGGCTGTTCGAGACTCGAGATTATGAGTTTTCAACTTTTCAGTTTTGACCCAGATGGCCATCCGCGCTTGCAAAACCATCAAGTTGCACCATCCGGACATGTACCGATTTATGAGTTTTACCGACTATCCCGATTTTGACCCAGATGGTCATTTGTGTGAAAAACCATAAGGTCGGACCATCTGAACGTGTAGTCCGTCATGGTTCCATCCGTCCTCCTGGGACCCGAGTTTATGAGTTTTACAGACGTTCCTAATTTTACCGATTTTAACCCCGATAGCCATCCCTGCATGCAAAACCATCAAATTGTACCATCCGAACATGTATTCCGTATAGGTCCCGTCCGGCCGTCCGGGACCCAAGTTCGTGACTTTTACCAACTTTCTAGACTTTCTCGATTTCGACCAAGATGACCCTGTGCGCATGATAAACCATCAAGTTGCACCGTCCATACGTATATTCCGTCAAGGTTCCGTCTTGCCGCCCGGAACCCGAGTTCGTGAGTTTTACCGACTTTCCCGATTTTAACCCAGATGGCCATATGTGCATGCAAAACCTTCCAGTTACACCATCGAAACGTGTGTTCCGTCAAGGTCCAGTCCGGCATCCCGGGACCCGAGTTCATGAGTTTTTTTACTTTCCCAATTTTGACCCAGATGGCCATCTGCGCATGCAAAACCATCGAGTTGCACCGTCCAGACGTGTATGCCGTCAAGGTCTTGTTTGGCCGCTCGGGACCTGAGTTTCAGAGTTTTCCTGAATTTCCCGTTTTCGACCAAGATGACCATCCGCACTTGCAAAACCATTAAAATACACCATCAAGACGTATATTCCATCAAAGTCTCGTCCAGCCGCCCAGGACCCGAGTTCAGGAGTTTTACCGACTTTTATGACTTTCTCGATTTCGACCAAGATGGCTATTCGCGCATGCAGAACCACCATGTTGCACCGTCCGGATGAGCATGCTGTCAAGATCCTGTCTGGCCGCTTAGGACCCGAGTTTGTTAGTTTTCTCGAATTTCCTGATTTGGACCCAGATGGCCATCCGTGCATGCAAAACCATTAAAATGCACCATCCCGACGTGTATTCCGTCATTATCCCATCCAGCCGCCTGGGACTCGAGTTCGTGAGTTTTACCGAGTTTCACAACTTTTCTCGATTTTGACCCAGATGGCCATGCGCGCATGCAAAAATCAAGTTGCACCGTCCGAGCGTGTATTCCATCAAGGTCTCGTCCGGCTGCCCGGGACCCAAGTTCCTGAGTTTTAACGACTTCCCCGATTTGGACACAGATGGCCATCCGCGCATGCAAAACCATCAAGTTGCACCGTCAGGACGTGTATGCCGTCAAGATCCTGTCCGGCCGCTCGGGACCCGAGTTTGTGAGTTTTCCCGAATTTCTCGATTTCAACCCAGATGGCCATCCGCGTATGCAAAACCATTAAAATGCACCATCCGGACGTGTATCCTGTCAAGCTCCCGTCAGCCGCTCGGGACCCGAGGTCGTGCGTTTTACCGACTCTCACGACTTTCTCGATTCAATCCGGATGGCTATTCGCGCATGCAAAACCATCAAGCTGTGCTGTCCGGACGTGTATTCTGTCAAGGCCCCGTCTGGCCATCCGAGATCCGAGTTCATGAGTTTTACCGACTTTCTCAACTTTCTCTATTTCGACCCATATGATCATCCGTGCATGCAAAACCATCAAGTTGCACCATCCGGACATGTATTCAGTCAAGGTCCCGTCCGGCCGTCCGGGACCCCGAGTTCGTGAGTTTTACCGACTTTCTCGATTTCAACCCAAATGTCCATCCGCGCATGCAAAACCATCAGTTTGCACCGTCCGGAAGATTATTCCGTCAAGATTCTGTCTGGCCTCCCGAGACCCAAGTTCGTAAGTTTTGACGACTTTCCCGATTTGGACCCACATGGCCATCCGCGCATGCAAAACCATCAAGTTGCACCGTCCGGACGTGTATGCCGTCAAGGACCTGTCCGACCGCTCAGGACTCGAGTTTGTGAGTTTTTCTAAATTTTCCGTTTTCAACCAAGACGGCCATCGGCGCATACAAAATCATTAAAATGCACCATCCGGACGTGTATTCCATCAAGGTCCCGTCCAGCCGCTCGGGACCCGAGTTCGTGAGTTTTACTGACTTTTCTCGATTTCGACCCAGATGGCCATTAGCGCATGCAAAAATCAAGTTGCACCGTCCGAGCGTGTATTCCATCAAGGTCCCGTCCGGCTGCCCAGCATCCAAGTTAGTGAGTTTTAACGACTTCCCCGATTTGGACACTGATGGCCACCCGTGCATGCAAAACTATCAAGTTGTACGGTCCGGACGTGTATGCCGTCAAGGTCTTGTCCGGCCGCTCGCGACCCGAGTTTGTGAGTATTCTCAAATTTCTCGATTTCGACCCACATGGTGATGCGGACATTGCTACCGTTGATACTACCACAACACCAGCCCATTCACCACTCTCAGCTAATCAAGGTCCAATGACACGCGCTCGTGCACGTCAACTTAATTATCAGGTGAATTCATTCCTGGCTGTTCAAAGTAATTATCCTTCAAATGGGGACCTATTAAAGCCTTGTGATGACCTTGTTATTATTAGGTGCTTGGGAATTGATCCATCTAGGAGGGATGGAGGGATTAATGCAATAAAGGCTGCTCCACCCGAGGAGAAATCTTGAGGCTGGGGCCATGTAATAAAGAGAGATTTAGACAAATAAGGAAAGGAATAAGGGAAATCTCGTCCAACTTTGCTGCTGGAGAAATTCCCTCTTTCTTCCCCCATTTAAAGATAGATGTGCTATAATAAGGAAAGAAATAGAGGAAATCATATCCTGCCTTGCTGCTGGATGGGTTTCCCTCTTTCTTTCCCTATTAAATGGTAGCCTATCACAGAAAAAGGAAGGGAATAAGGGATATCATGTCCTACCTTTGTTGCTGGACGAATTTCCCTCTTCCCTCCCCTATTTAAGTAGTCCAAGAGCTCCTTGACAGGGCGGGTTTTTGTTTTCTGTAAGTTTAGCCATTGCTACTTCCTTGTAACGCAAGTGTCGATGAGACCTTCCGATTACTTGAAGCAGAACCCCAACTTTTTCACACCCATGAGTGTTTGCTTGTTATCTTGTTCTTGCTTGTTCCTCGATTGCTTGCAGGTTCAAGGCTGTTCTTGGCACGGCAAGTACAGCAACAACAGGAGGCGGTGTAACTATCGCTAAGGCGCAGCATCCTTGTGGTTGTTGTAGTCGGGTAGTACAACGTCGACCTCCACCCAAATCATAGTTACCAGGAGACGGTGTAACTGTCGCTCAAGGCGCCACACCATTCTGGTTGTGGTAGTCGGGCAGCCAACGTCGGCCTCCACCAAATTCGTTCATTACCAACATCTCTCATCGAAAGATAGGGTGTCCCCCGTACCCGTTGGGTTCATCAAGTGGTATCAGATTTCAGGTTGCTCGGTGAGAGATTTCCTTCTCCTTGTTATTCATTTACCTACAGTCCACTTTTGCCTACAAAAGTTCGCTCAAAAAAATCCTAAAAACACTTTGAGCCTTTTGCTTGACTACTTATGTCACACCCGGTTTATCCGAAGAACAACCGAGTGAATATCACATGTATGCCAGGATCATTTTCTCATACATGTGATGACAAATAGTGAAGCATCATTTATCACAAGCCAGGTGTCGAATATAAATAAGTCTTACATAGCAAATGTCTCGATGGACAATAATAAGTTCATCACAAGTAAATAAACTAGCAGCGGAATATTATTCTTGAGGGCTCCATCACTGGCGTTGCCCGGGATCTCCATGAATCTAGAAACCTTCTTCGGGTCCAAAGTCTTGATCATTATACACCACCTCATTATCTTGACCTGAGCAACAATATAAACCAACAAATATGCAAGGTTGAGTACCGATGGTACTCAGCAAGTGTGGGAAAGTTATGTCATGCATGGCTAGAACACAAGGGGAGGTTGAACTCATGGTTGAAGCACTACGCAATTAATACCTACCACCTTAGCTTATTAAGCACCTACATTACTACACATGTGAAATGGTCCCAATCTCCCATCCCCTCATCAAATAACCATAACATCATTTCCAATGTTAAGCTCCCCGCTTAACATCCACAACTTCCAAAACCATCAATCCTCTAATCATGAATAAGTCCAAGCCGCTCTTGACCGTGAGCACGGCTGTCATGACAGTTTTGACTCTGCAGAGTTTGTACCACTGTACCCACATGTAGTGATTTCATCCCCCGTTGCCGGGTGGACTAAAAGAACCTCCATTATGCCAGTGGCTATGAACCACATTCAAACTTCCCAGGTGTGTAGCCAGGAGATCACTACGAAGCCTTTACAAAGGGATTCCCGATGAGCGTGAGCCCACTGAGGTTTCACCCCTAACAGCATACAAGAGGCTCCAACCTCGCTGCAGTGGCCCCCTCTTGAGCCTTGAGGTTCATATGGCAGTCCAGCTGACACCTACTCCCCGCACCATCCAACACACCCATACTACGCCGGGGATACACCTAATTAATTGGCCAAGCTGCCCCATCTCAACATGTGGTTGGCACTGTAAAGCCAGGTTACATGCTCCATGAACCGGTCCTTAGGATCCAGGCAAGTACTAAACACAAACCCGAGTCTCATGCACCCAGCACACAACCAAAACATCCAAGTTGCCTTGATCCCTACCTCTACATAACTCACAATATCTCATTCAAGAGTATGGTAAAATAAACTAATGATCTCATATCCCAATTATCCCATTCTAAGCATGGCTAAGCATATGCATAATAATAAATGACATGATAAAAGAAATCCCAACCCAAGCTACAAGGAAACAAGGTAATGCAATTCTAGGGAAACTTCCTAGCATGGGTTTCATATTTCATTTGACAATGCAAATAATTCTATCTACACATCCTAGCATAGGATCAAAGTGGTCAAGGACACTTGCCTCCTTCCTGCTGCTCTTGAAATGGGTAGTCCTGATCTTGGAAAGGAATAACTTGCTCTTGAGCAGGTTCTACATCATACCATCACACATAACAAAAGAAAAACAACAATCCATAAGACATAGTTCACACTTCCTCTTCATACAAACCACACATTCATATTTATGAAAGTCATTCTCCATTATATGTGTTGTGGTCACTCCATGTGTGCTGATTTGTGGCTTGCATGCACTTTTAATCATGTGTATATGATTCATACTTTTGTGTTCACATTTATACTTCATACTATATATATGAGTTTCCAATTTAAATAAATTCCTTATATTCAATTACTACACCTTTTAGCTATCAAGTATGCATGAAAGGTATTTTCCTTCTCCATATGTGTCTTCATAATTTCTACCAACCCTAAACTGAATTCTTTGGATTTTAGAAACTCCATTTATCATTTACTAGTTGCTATATTTTCAGATTTATTTTCCTATGCATAAATGTGTACTTTATTATGAAAATAGTAAGACACATCATCTAAACAGAATAGGTTCTGGTCCTAAATAATTTAATAACATATTTTGACCTTTTCCTCTTATGTAAACTATTTCACAATTATTTTCCCTATTTTCTAGAACTATTCTTTACTTAAAAATGTGTCCCTAAATGTGAATAATAAATTAAACAGATTCAATTCAGCCCAAAATATGTTTTTATCTCACTCCAAAGTTTCCTAAATACTGAGAAAGTCTTTAATTAAATTTTGACAATATGTTTGCCCCACTTTTTAATTTTTAAACACTAGCCACATATTCAATTTTTTAAATTAAATACTAAACAGGGCTAAAAAGGTAAACTCACCCCACTACAGGGTCTATAATATTATTTTCAGAATTTCCAGGGGTCTAGCTACACTTATCAGAGGGGTTTTGCTAATTTTTATTAAGTCCAGGGGCTAAAACTGATTTTTAAATGAATTTACATGATTTTCTGAAGTTCCAGGGGCTAGATCAGAAGTTTCCGGGGCTAGCTCTTATTTCCCGAGAACCCCAGGGGGTAGCACGTAAGATTTCCAGTCTTTATAACGCGGGGTTGACGTGGACCGTCCGATTTTAAACCGACGGCTGAGATTATAACGCCGAACCGATACGCGGGGATTTAAACCCTACCGTGCGATTTAAAATAAACGGCGCACAAGCGGCCACGTCGCTCTGATCAAACGCGGGCGGCGCTGCCGGCGGCGCACGGCGGCGGGAAGCGGCGATCTCGCCGGAGACTTTCGGATCTTCGAGAATTCTTCCTAGAACTGTGATCTTATGGCATAGATCGGTGGAGGGGAGGTCGGGGATCTCACCTCGGAGGTTTTCTTGAGCTCGGAGGTCCTGGAAGGTGATCGGCGACGAGGTCCGAGGTGAATTCACGGCGAGGCTCGTCGGCGCTGTGTTTACACCGCAAGTCACCGAGTTTTCTGCACCTGCAAGGTTCCCCGGAGGCGGTGGATCAAGACCAACGAGTTAGATCGGAATTTCTGAGCTTAGATCGGCCAGAATTCGCCGGAGAAGTCTTGGTTCTCACTGGAGGAAAATCGGCGGATCGCGTGGGAAAAACAGAACGAGGCCGGGGTTTTTATAGACGGGGGAGGGTGGCTGGGTGGTTTAGATCGAGTTTGCGTCGCCCCCGAACGGAATTCAGCTGGAATACGCGAGAATTCCCGATCGGTTTCGATTCGGGTGAGAGAGTCCGGCGCTGGCGCGAGGTAGACGATGAACTGGTGGGCCCCGCCTGTCAGTGGAAGGAAGCGGCGCGCGCGGCTGCGGGCTGGCGCGGCGCTGGTTGGGCCGGCTGGTGGGTTGCGGCCCACTGGCCGGTTTTTTTTCTGTTTTCTCTTTTTCTTTTTCTATTTCTTTTCTGATTTGAGTTTAATTTGAATTCCAGTTTGAATTTGAATTTTTGCAAAATATGCAACACGTCCAAAAATTTTTAAATTCCCCTCTTAACATGATTTAGGGTCTTAACAAAATTTTGGGGTGTTACAACTTAGCTCTCGACTTGTTGAATTCACGGTTGCCTTTTTGTGTCAAGTTGCTGGTCCTAAGTTTTTCACCGCTAGAGTTTTGAGTTCATGACACTTTGTTCTCAGTCCATTTCCATTATCTACCCAAAGTTGAGAAAAAAGGCAAGTGCAAAAGAAAAGCTGCACGGATCAGCAAGAAAAAGGCACGTGCAAAAAGAAAAGCCGCACTGATTACAATCACAAAAAAAGTTTCTAAGTACAAAAAAAAGAGGGACAATTTGTGTAACATTTGTTTCATGTTTCGAAGTTCAACTTGCTGTTTTCAACGTTGTTGAAACACAACGGATCGGGCTGTTCGAACTTCCCTACCATAGTAATCCAACGTCACGTGGAGTTACGGCTCACGTCTCTAGTAAGGTTTGAGCTAGGACCAGCACAATACCATCGTGGAACGTTTATTCAACTTGTTGTGACTAATGTGGTACTAGCTGTTCCTTTGCACAAATTGTGTCTAGCAGCCACCTACAGCTCCACAAAATTGTCTACGACACCATAAGGTTGTGCTGGCAGCCACCGTTTGTTGTTGTTCTTGCTGGTTGCCGGCGCCTCCTGCATCGCATGGTAAGAACTTGTAAGACCTTGATTTCTTGCTAGTGAGGAATTGTGCTGTCCTACCACCTCTTAGCAACTGTTAGGATTAATCTGCTTGCTGTTGTATTTCCTTTCTTTACTAACCATGTCAGCTGATGCGAATGGGACATCTCCACATTCACCACGTACAAGGGGCATCATTCAGCATTTCGAACGCCAAGTAAAGCTACACACAGATGCTTTCAATGAGGATATTCAAGTCACCAATGAACGCATTGGTCAATTAGAGTCGACGCAGATTTGCACCAACACCAAACTGACCACATTAGAAAGCACTGCTGGGGCTATTAACACTTCTCTTGCAGTAATCATCGAGCGATTGGAGCGGATGGAACAGGTTGGACGTGAAGAGAGGCAAAGACGTGTTGATGACAGCCACGACTCCGTTGGCAGTGCTGCAAGATATGACGAGGCGGAGTATTCGGCGGATACCGAGCTTGATGATGGACCTTTCAGGTATCGACGGCAGCCACGTCGCGACCATCGTGGTATGGGTGGTCGAGCTCAACGACGCGAGGTACGTGACAATGACGATTCCCTACGCAGCATTGAATTCTCCATACCACCTTTTGATGGTAAATATGATCCGGATGCATATCTGTCTTGGGAATTGTCAGTAGATCAAAAATTTGCATGTCATGATTTCCCTGATGATAAAAAGGTTAGAGCTGCCACTAGTGAATTCACTGACTTTGCTTCTGTTTGGTGGCATGAATATCAAACTAAAAATCCAGCTACCGTACCACAAACTTGGAATGCTTTGAAACGAATCATGCGTCGTCGTTTTGTTCCTTCCTATCATGCTCGTGACCTGTTGCATAAATTACAATAACTTAGGCAAGGCAACAAATCTGTTGAGGAATACTATCAAGAACTTCAAATAGGCATGATGCGTTGTGGCCTAGTTGAAAATGAAGAAGCTGCAATGGCTAGGTTTATGGGTGGTTTAACAAGAGAAATTCAGGACATATTGGCTTATAAGGAATACACTAACGTCACTCGATTATTCCATCTTGCTTGTAAGGCTGAAAGAGAAGTGCAGGGACGACGTACAAGAACTAACATTTCTGCAGGTCGAACTACCTCATGGCAGTTTCGCTCAAGTGCTGCTGGTACTAAGCATGATTCTCCAGACGATGCTTCCAATGGGTTGCCCAGGACTACATCAAAATCAGCACCTTCGCGTGCAATCGAGACAACAAAAGGATCCACCCAAGTTGCAGCCAACACTTCTTCTTCCATTGCTTCTACCGGGAGAACAAAAGACATTCAATGCCTCCAGTGCAAGGGTTTTGGGCACCTACGAAGGGACTGCCCAAGCAAGCGTGTGCTGGTTGTACGAGAAAATGGTGAGTACTCATCCGCTAGTGATTTAGATAATGAAACATATGCCATGCTTGCTGCACAAGCAGCAGGAAAGAAGAATGATGATGAAGAGCACATTAGGGCTGATCATGCTGCCCACTATGAGAGTCTTGTTGTGAGGCGTGTCTTGAGTGCCCAAATGATCAAAGCTGAACAGAACCAGTGACACAATCTATTCCAAACTAAGTGTGTAGTTTTGGAACGATCGTGTCGCATTATTATTGATGGAGGAAGCTGCAACAATTTAGCAAGTGCTACCATGGTAGAAAAGCTTGGGATGACAACACTTCCACATCCACATCCCTACTACATCCAATGGTTCAACGACAGTGGTAAGCTTAAGGTAACACGTCTGGTTCGTGTCGAATTTGCAATTGGTTCCTACCATGATTACATTGATTGTGATGTGGTACCTATGCAAGCTTGTTCTATGCTATTTGGTCGACCTTGGCAATTTGATAAAGATACATTACATCATGGTAAATCAAATCAATACTCTTTCATGCATCATGAGAAGAAACTTGTTTTGCACCCGATGTCCCCTGATGCTATTTTGAAGGATGACATTGCTAGAGCTTGCAAAGATAAAAATAAGAAATCTGCTGAAAATGAAAATTCAGATGTCGTGAAGAAATCAGTACAGCCTAAGACTGACAATTCCAAATCTGCTCATATGAAGAAGAATGAAATAAAATTAACGAGCGCTTGTTTTTTTGCTTCCAAATCTGATTTGTTTGAATTAAAAAGTGATACTGCAATCTGCTATGTGTTTGTTTGCAAAGAAGCTTTGTTCTCACTTCAGGACACACCATGTGCTTTGCCTCCTTCTATCACTAAGATTTTGCAGGAATACGCTGATGTGTTTCCACAAGAGGTACCAGCCGGGCTGCCACCATTGAGAGGGATTGAGCATCAGATTGACCTCATCCCTGGGGCTTCTTTGCCCAACCGAGCACCATACAGGACCAATCCGGAGGAGACTAAGGAGATTCAGCGGCAAGTACAGGAATTACTCGACAAAGGTTATGTGCGTGAGTCCCTTAGTCCTTGCTCCGTTCCTGTCCTTTTGGTCCCAAAGAAAGATGGATCATGGCGCATGTGTGTAGATTGTCGAGCAATTAATAACATTACCATTAGATATCGTCATCCTATTCCTAGGTTAGATGATATGCTTGATGAACTTAGTGGCTCGATGATTTTCTCTAAAATTGATTTGCGTAGTGGATACCATCAAATTCGCATGAAGCTAGGTGATGAATGGAAAACAGCGTTTAAAACAAAGTTTGGTTTGTATGAGTGGTTAGTCATGCCTTTTGGTCTCACGAATGCACCTAACACTTTCATGAGATTAATGAATGAGGTTTTACGTGCTTTCATTGGAAGATTTGTGGTAGTATATTTCGATGACATCTTGATCTATAGCGCATCTCTCGAAGTTCATCTTGATCATCTCCGTGCTGTTTTCAATGCTTTACGTGATGCACGCTTATTTGGTAACATTAACAAGTGCACCTTTTGCACGGATCGAGTTTCTTTTCTTGGCTATGTTGTGACACCACAGGGAATTGAAGTTCATCAAGCCAAGGTGGAGGCGATACACAGCTGGCCGACTCCTAATACGGTCACACAAGTACGAAGCTTTCTCGGACTTGCTGGATTCTATCGTCGTTTTGTGAAAGACTTAAGCACCATAGCAGGCCCACTGCATGAGCTTACAAAGAAGGGTGCTCCATTCACAAGGGGCAAGGCGCAAGAGGCTGCATTTGCAACTTTGAAGAATAGGTTAACTCATACACCCCTTCTCCAATTACCAGATTTCAGTAAGACTTTTGAATTGGAATGTGATGCTAGTGGTATTGGATTGGGAGGTGTCTTGTTGCAAGAGGGGAAACCTATTGCTTATTTTTGCGAGAAACTGAATGGGCCTAGTCTGAACTATTCCACTTATGATAAAGAATTATATGCACTAGTACGAACTTTGGAAACATGGCAACATTATTTATGGCCTAAAGAATTTGTTATACATTCTGATCATGAATCTTTGAAGCACATTAAGAAACAAACTAATCTGAACCGTAGGCATGCCAAGTGGGTAGAATTCATTGAGTCCTTTCCTTATGTCATCAAACACAAGAAAGGGAAAGATAATGTCATTGCGGATGCCTTATCTCGCCGTTACAATATGTTGTCCCAACTTGATTTTAAGATTGTTGGCTTGGAAACAATTAAAGAACAATATGCTTTTGATGCTGATTTCAAAGATGTGCTGCTGCAATGTAAAGAAGGAAAAACATGGAACAAGTTTGTTCTCACTAATGGTTTTGTGTTTCAAACTAACAAATTGTGCATTCCAGCTGGTTCTGTGCATATCTTACTATTGCAGGAAGCACATGGTGGAGGATTGATGGGACACTTTGGTGTCAAGAAGACGGAAGACATCTTAGCAAGCCATTTCATTTGGCCAAAGATGAGGAGAGATGTGGAGCGGTTTGTTGCTCGTTGCACCACCTGTCAAAAAGCTAAGTCCCGTCTTAATCCACATGGTTTATACATGCCTCTTCCTGTTCCTAGTGCTCCGTGGGAGGATGTTTCTATGGATTTTGTTTTAGGATTGCTTAGAACAAAGAAGGGGAGGGATAGTATTTTTGTTGTTGTCGACAGATTTTCTAAAATGGCACATTTCATACCATGCCACAAAACTGATGATGCTACCCATATTGCTGATTTGTTCTTTCGAGAAGTTGTTCGTTTGCATGGGGTTCCAAACACTATTGTTTCAGATAGAGATGCCAAATTTCTTAGTCATTTTTGGAAAACCTTATGGGCTAAGTTGGGGACAAAATTACTCTTTTCTACCACTTGTCACCCTCAAACTGATGGACAGACCGAAGTAGTGAACCGTAGTTTATCTACCATGCTAAGGGCTGTTCTGAAACATAACATCAAATTATGGGAAGAATGTTTGCCTCATATTGAATTTGCTTACAATCGTTCGCTGCATTCTACTACTAAATTGTGCCCTTTTCAGATTGTATATGGTTTTATTCCTCGTGCTCCCATTGATCTTTTGGCTCTGCCACCTTCAGAGAAATTGAATTTTGATGCTTCTCGCCGTGCTGAATTAATTCTTAAAATGCATGAGCAAACTAAAGCAAAAATTGAGAGCATGAACGCTAAGTATCAACAAGCCGGTAGCAAGGGTAGGAAGCATGTTACTTTTGAACCTGGTGATTTGGTTTGGGTGCATTTGAGAAAGGGTAGATTTCCTGATTTGATAAAATCTAAATTACTACCTAGAGCTGCTGGACCCTTCAAAGTGCTTCGAAAAATTAATGATAATGCATATGAAATTGAGTTGCCTGCACATTTTGGGGATACTTCTTCTTTTAATATTGCAGATTTGAAACCATATATGGGCGAGGAAGACACATTTGAGTCGAGGACGACTCAATTGCAAGAAGGGGAGGATGATGCGGACATCGCTACCGTTGATACAACCACAACACCAGCCCATTCACCACTCTCAGCTAATCAAGGTCCAATGACACACGCTTGTGCACATCAACTTAAGTATCAGGTGAATTCATTCCTGGCTGTTCAAAGTAATTATCCTTCAAATGGGGACCTATTAAAGCCTTGTGATGACCTTGTTATTATTAGGTGCTTTGGAATTGATCCAGCTAGGAGGGATGGAGGGATTAATGCAATAAAGGCTGCTCCACCCGAGGAGAAATCTTGAGGCTGGGGCCATGTAATAAAGAGAGATTTAGTCAAATAAGGAAAAGAATAAGGGAAATCTCGTCCAACTTTGCTGCTAGACAAAATTCCCTCTTTCTTCCCCCATTTAAACATAGATGTGCTATAATAAGGAAAGAAATAGAGGAAATCATATCCTGCCTTGCTGTTGGATGGGTTTCCCTCTTTCTTTCCCTATTAAATGGTAGTCTATCACAGAAAAAGGAAGGGAATAAGGGAGATCACGTCCTACCTTTGTTGCTGGACGAATTTCCCTATTCCCTCCCCTATTTAAGTAGTCCAAGAGCTCCTTGACAGGGTGGGTTTTTGTTTTCTGTAAGTTTAGCCATTGCTACTTCCTTGTAACGCAAGTGTCGACGAGACCTTCTGATTACTTGAATCAGAACCCCAACTTTTTCACACCCGTGAGTGTTTGCTTGTTATCTTGTTCTTGCTTGTTCCCCGATTGCTTGCAGGTTCAAGGCTGTTCTTGGCACGGCAAGTACAGCAACAACAGGAGCCGGTGTAACTATCGCTAAGGCGCAGCATCCTTGTGGTTGTTGTAATCGGGCAGCCAACGTCGGCCTCC
This sequence comes from Neostapfia colusana, assembly GCA_030760725.1. NCBI lineage: Eukaryota > Viridiplantae > Streptophyta > Magnoliopsida > Poales > Poaceae > Neostapfia > Neostapfia colusana. The sequence continues at coordinate 35,085,796 of JASWHV010000001.1, read as the reverse complement.
ACCAAATTCGTTCATTACCAACATCTCTCATCGAAAAATAAGGTGTCCCCCGTACCCGTTGGTTTCATCACATGGCCATTCGTGCATGCAAAACTATTAAAATGCACCATCCAGACGTGTATTCCGTCAAGGTCCCGTCTGGCGCCCGAGACCTGAGTTTATGAGTTTTACCGACTTTCTCGATTTTGACCTAGATGGCAATCCACGCGTGAAAAAACCATCAAGTTGCATGGTTCGGACGTGTATTCTGTCAAGATTCCATCCGGCCGCTCGGGACCCAAGTTCGTGAGTTTTAACGACTTTCCCGATTTGGACCCAGATGGCCATCCGCGCATGCAGAACCATCATGTTGCACCGTCCGGACGAGTATGCTGTCAAGGTCCTGTCCGGCCGCTTGGGACCCGAGTTTGTTAGTTTTCTCGAATTTCCCGATTTTGACCCAGATGACCATCCGCGTGTGCAAAACCATTAAAATGCACCATCCGGACTTGTATTCCATCATTATCCCGTCCAGCCGCCCGGGACTCGAGTTCATGAGTTTTACCGAGTTTCACGACTTTACTCGATTTCGACCCAGATGGCCATTTGCGCATGTAAAAATCAAGTTGCAACGTCTGAGCGTGTATTCCATCTAGGCCCCGTCCGGCTGCCCAGGAACCAAGTTCATGAGTTTTAACAACTTTCCCAATATGGACACAGATGGCAATCCGCGCATGCAAAACCATCAAGTTGCACCTTCCGGACGTGTATGCCGTCAAGGTCCTGTCTGGCCACTCGGGACCCGAGTTTATGAGTTTTCCCTAATTTCTCGATTTCGACCCAGATGGCCCTCTGCGCATGCAAAACAATTAAAATGCACCATCCGGACGTGTATCCTGTCATGGTCCCGTCCAGCCGCCCGGGACCGGAGTTCGTGCGTTTTACCGACTCTCACGACTTTCTCGGTTTCGATCCAGATGGCAATTCGCGCATGCAAAACCATCAAGTTGCACCGTCCGGACATGTACTCCGTCAAGGCCCCATCCGGCCATCCAAGATCCGAGTTCGTGAGTTTTACTGACTTTCTCAACTTTCTGGATTTCGACCTAGATGGCCATCCGTGCATGCAAAACCATCAAAATGCACCGTCCGGGCATGTATTTAGTGAAGATCCCGTCCGGTCGCCCAGGACCCCGAGTTTGTGAGTTTTACTGTCTTTCTCGATTTCAACCCAAATGTCCATCCACGCATGCAAAACCATCAGTTTGAACCGTCCGGAAGAGTATTCCGTCAAGATTCCATCTAGCCTCCCGAGACCCAAGTTCATGAGTTTTAATGACTTTCCCAATTTGGACCTAGATGGCCATCCGCGCATGCAATACTATCAAGTTGCACCGTCCGGACGTGTACACCGTCAAGGTCCTGTCCGGACGCTCATGACCCGAGTTCATGAGTTTTTTTACTTTCCCAATTTCGACCTAGGTGGCCATCCGCACATGCAAAACCATCAAGTTACACCGTCCGGACTTGTATTCCGTCAAGGCCCTACCCGGCCACCCGAGACCGGAGTTCGTAAGTTTTACGAACTTTCTCAACTTTCTCGATTTTCCTAGATGGCCATCCGCGCATGCAAAACCATTAAAATGCACCATCCGGACGTGTATTCCGTCATTATCCCGTCCACCCGCACGGGACTCGAGTTTGTGAGTTTTACTGACGTTCACGACTTTTCTCGATTTCGACCCAAATGGCCATTCGAGCATGCAACAATCAAGTTGCACCGTCCAATCGTATATTCCATCAAGGCCCCGTCCGGCTGTCCGGGACCCGAGTTTGTGAGTCTTCCCGACTTACCGATTTCAAACCAGATGGCCATCCGCGCATGCAAAGCCATAAAGTTGCATCATCTAGACATGTATTCTGTCAAGGTCCTGTCCGGCCGCCCGTGACCCTAGTTGGTGAGATTTACTGACTTTCCCGACTTTCTCTATTACAACCCAGATGACCATCCGCGCATGCAAAACTATCAAAGTTGGACCTTCCAGACGTGTATTCCCTATAGGTCCCGTCCGACCACCCGAGACCTGAGTTTGTCCGTTTTCCCTACTTTCCTGACTTTCCCACTTTTGACTCAGATGGCCTTCCGTGCATGCAAAACCATCCAGTTGCACCATTTGATTGTGTATTCCATCAAGGTCCCGTCCGGTGTCCGGGGCCCAAGTTCATGAGTTTTTCTGAACATTTAAATTCTGACCCAGATGGCCATCCGCGCATGCAAAACCATCAAGTTGCACCGTTAGAACGTGTATTCCGTCAAGGTCCCGTCCGGCCGCCCGGGACCTGAGTTGTTAAGTTTTCCCTATGTTCCCGACTTTCCCAATTTCAACGCAGATGGCCATCCGCGCATGCCAAACCATCAAGTTGCACCATCCGGATGTGTATTCTGTCATGGTCCCGTCCAGCCACCAGGGACCCAAGTTCGTGCATTTTCTCTACTTTCCCGGTTTCAACACAGATGGCTATCCGTGCATGTAAAACCAAGTTGCACCGTCAGAACGTGTATTCCATTAAAGTCCCGTCCAGTCGCACGGGGCTCGAGTTTGTCAGTTTTACCGACTTTCCCTATTTCGACCCAGATGGCCATCCGCGCATGCAAAACCATCAAGTTGCACCATCCGAACGTGTATATCGTCAAGGTCCCATCCGGCCGCCTGGGACCCGAGTTTTTTAGTTTTACTGACTTTCTAGATTTTGTCCCAGATATCCATCCGCGCGTGCAAAACCATCAAGTTGCACCGTCCGAACGAGTATTCCATCAAGGTTCCGTCCAGCCTCTCGTGACTCAAATTTGTGAGTTACCAACTTTCCCGATTTTGACCAAGATGACCATCCATGCATGAAAATCTATCAAGTTTGACCGTTCGGTTGTGTATTCCGTTAAGGTCCAATCCGTCCTCCCAGGACCCGAGTTCGTGAGTTTTACCGACTTTCCTGACATTTTCGATTTTGACCCAGATGGTCATCCGCGCATGCAAAACCATCAAGTTGCACCATCCGAACGTGTATTCCGTCAAGGTCCCGTCTGGCCGCCCGGCACCGGAGTTCAAGAGTTTTACCGACTTTCTTGATTTTGACCTAAATGACCATCCACGCATGCAAAACCATCAAGTTGCACCGTCCGGATGTGTATTCCGTCAAGGTTCCGTCTAGCCGGTCGAGACCCAAGTTCGTGAGTTTTAATGACATTCACGATTTGGACCCAGATGGCCATCCGCGCATGCAAAACCATCAAGTTGCACCGTACGGACGTGTATGCCGTCAAGTTTCTGTCCCGCCGCTCGGGACCCAAGTTTGTTAGTTTTCTCAAATTTCCGGATTTCGACAAAGATGCCCATCCGCGCATGCAAAACCATTAAAATGCACCATCCAGACATGTATTCCTTCATCATTCCGTCCAGCTGCCCGGGACTCGAGTTCGTGAGTTTTACCGACTTTCATGACTTTTCTCGATTTCGACCCAGATGTCTATTCGCGCATGCAAAAATCAAGTTGCACCGTCCGAGCGTGTATTCCATTAGGGTCCCATCCGGCTGCCCTAGACCCGAGTTTGTGAGTTTTCCTGATTTTCGATTTTCGATCCAGATGACCATCCACGCATGGAAAACTATAAGTTGCACCATCTGGACATATATTCTGTCAAGGTCCCGTCTGACCGCCCGCCACCCCAGTTCGTAAGGTTTACTGATTTTCCTGACTTTCTCGATTATAACCCAGATTACCATACGCGCATGCAAAACCATCAAGTTGCAACGTCCAGGTGTGTATTCTCTCAAGGCCCCGTCCGACCGCCCGGGACCTGAGTTTGTCAGATTTCCCTACTTTCCTGACTTTTCTAATTTCGACCTAGATGGCCATCCGCGCATGCAAAACCATCCATTTGCACCATTCGATTATGTATTCCATCAATATCCCGTCCGGCGTCCCGGGGCCCAAGTTCATGAGTTTTTCCAAACTTTTAAATTTTATCCCATATGGCCATCCGCGCATGCAAAACCATCAAGTTACATTGTTAGAACGGATATTCTGTCAAGGTCCCGTCTGGCCTCCCGGGACCCGAGTTGGTAAGTTTTCCCTATGTTCCCGACTTTCCCAATTTAGATGCAGATGGCCATTCGCGCATGCAAAACCATCAAGTTGCATCATCCAAACGTTTATACCGTCAAGTTCCTGTTCGACCGCCCGAGACCCGAGTTCGTTAGTTTTACTGACTTTCTCGATTTTGATCTAGATGTCCATCCACGCGTGCAGAACCATCAAGTTGCACCGTTTGGGCGAGTATTCCGTCAAGGTTTCGTCTGGCCTCTCGTACCCGAGTTCTTGAGTTACCGACTTTCTCTGTTTTGAGCCAGATGACCATCCATGCATGAAAAACTATCAAGTCTGACCACTCGGTTGTGTATTAAAGTTAAGGTCCCGTCCCTCCTCCCACGTCCCGAGTTTGTGAGTTTCACCGACTTTCCCGACATTTTGATTTTGACCCAGATGGTCATCTGCATGCAAAACCATAAAGTTGCGCCATCCGGACGTGTATTCCATCATTATCCCGTCCAGCCGCCTGGGACTCGAGTTCGTGAGTTTTACCGAGTTTTATGACTTTTCTCAATTTCGACCCAGATGGCCATTCGCGCATAAAAAAATCAAGTTGCACCGTCCGAGCGTGTATTCCATCAAGGTCTCGTCTGCCTGCCTGGGACCCAAGTTCGTGAGTATTAACGACTTTCCTGATTTGAACAAAGATGGTCACCCGCTCATGCAATACCATCAAGTTGAACCATCCGGACGTGTATGCCGTCAAGGTCCTGTCCGGCCGCTCGGGACCCGAGTTTATGAGTTTTCCTGAATTTCTTGATTTTGACCCAGATGACCATCCGCGCATGGAAAACCATTAAAATGCACCATCCGGACGTGTATCCCATCAAGGTCGCATCCAGACGCCCGGGACCCGAGTTCGTGCGTTTTACCGACTCTCACGATTTTCTCGGTTTCGACCCAGATGGCTATTCGTGCATGCAAAATCATGAAGTTGCACCGTCCGGACGTGTATTCCGTCAAGGCCCCGTCCGGCCATCCGAGATCAGAGTTCATGAGTTTTACCGACTTTCTCGATTTTGATCTAGATGGCCACCCGTGCATGCAAAATCATCAAGTTGCACCATCCGGACATGTATTCAGTCAAGGTCACGTTCGGCCGCCCGGGACCCCGAGTTTGTGAGTTTTACCGACTTTCTCGATTTTGACCCAAATGTCTATCTGCGCATGCAAAACCATCAATTTGCACCGTCCGGAAGAGTATTCCGTCAAGATTCCGTCTGGCCTCCCGAGACCCAAGTTCGTGAGTTTTAACGACTTTCCCGATTTGGACCCAGATGGCCATCCGCGCATGCAAAACCATCAAGTTGCACTGCCCGGACGTGTATGCCGTCAAGGTCTTGTCCGGCCGCTTAGGACCAGAGTTTGTAAGATTTTCTAATTTTCCCGTTCTCAACCTAGATGGCCATCTGGGCATACAAATACATTAAAATGCACCATCCGGACGTGTATTCCATCAAGCTCCCGTCCAGCCGCCCGGGACCCGAGTTCATGATTTTTACCGACTTTCTCGATTTCGACCCAGATGACTATTCATGCATGCAAAACCATCAAGTTGTACCGACCGGGCGTGTATTCCATCAAGGTCCCGTCCGGCTGCCCGAGACCCGAGTTTGTGAGTTTTCCCGACTTTTCGATTTCGATCAAGTTGGCCATCTGTGGTTGCAAAACCATCAAGTTACACCATCCAGACATGTACCGAGTTCGTCAGTTTTACTGACTTTCCCGATTTTTATTCGGATGGCCATCCGCGCATGAAAAAACATTAAGTCGGACCATCCGAACGTGTAGTCCGTCATGGTTCCATCCGTCCTCCCGAGACCCGAGTTCGTGAGTTTTACAGACGTTCCCGACTTTATTGATTTTGACCAGATAGCTATCCGTGCATGCAAAACCATCAAATTGCACCATCCGAACGTGTATTCTGTATAGGTCCCATCCGGCACCCCGGGCCCCGAGTTCGTGAGTTTTACCGACTTTATCGATTTCGACCAAGATGACCCTCCACGCATGCAAAACCATCAAGTTGCACCGTCTAGACGTGTATGCCGTCATGGTTCCTTCTGGCCTCCCGAGACCCGAGTTCGTGAGTTTTACCGACTTTCCCGATTTTGACCTAGATGGCCTTCCGTGCATGCAAAACCTTCCAGTTACACCATCGAAACGTGTATTCCGTCATGAGTTTTTTCGACTTTCCCAGTTTCGACCCAGATGGCCATTCGCGCATGCAAAACGATCAAGTTGCACCATCCGAACGTGTATACCGTCAAGGTCCCGTCCGGCCGCCCGGGACCCGAGTTCATTATTTTTACCGACTTTCTCGATTTCGACCCAGATATCCATCCGCGCGTGCAAAACCATCAAGTTCCACCGTCCGGGCGAGTATTCTATCAAGGTTCCGTCCGGCCTCTTGTGACCCGAGTTCGTGAGTTATCGATTTTCTCAACTTTCCCGGTTTTGACCCAGATGACCGTCCATGCATGAAAAACTATCAAGTTTGACTGTTTGGTCATGTATTCCGTTAAGGTCCCGTCCGTCCTCCAAGGACCCGAGTTCATGAGTTTTACCGACTTTCCTGACATTTTTTATTTCGACCAAGATGGTCATCCAAGCATGCAAAACCATCAAGTTGCACGATCCAAACGTGTATTCTTTCAAGGTTCCATCTGGCCGCTCGGGACCTGAGTTCGTGAGTTTTGCCGACTTTCTCGATTTTGACCTAGATGGCCATCCACGCATGCAAAAACATCAAGTTGCATCGTTCGGACTTGTATTCCGTCAAGGTTCCGTCCGGCCGCTCGGGACCCAAGTTCGTGAGTTTTTACGACTTTCCTGATTTGGACCCAGATGGTCATCCGCGCATGCAAAATCATCAAGTTGCACCGTCCGGACATGTATGCCATCAAGTTTCTGTTCGGCCGCTCGGGACCCGAGGGTTTTAGTTTTCTCGAATTTCCGGATTTCGACCCAGATGCCCATCCGCGCATGCAAAATCATCAAGTTGCACCGTCCGGACATGTATGCCATCAAGGTTCTGTTCAGCCGTTCGGGACCCGAGGGTTTTCGTTTTCTCAAATTTCTGGATTTCAACCCAGATGCCCATCCGAGCATGCAAAACCATTAAAATGCACCATCCGGACGTGTATTCCGACATTATCTCGTCCAGCCGCACGGGACTCGAGTTTGTGAGTTTTACCAACTTTCACGACTTTTCTCAATTTCGACCTAGATGGCCATTCGCGCATGCAACAATCAAGTTGCACCGTCCGAGCTTGTATTCATCAAGGTCCCGTCAGGCTGCCCGGGACCCGAGTTTGTGAGTCTTCCCGACTTTCCGATTTCAAACCAGATGGTCATCGGCGCATGCAAAACCATAAAGTTGCACCATTTGGACATGTATTCTATCAAGGTCCTGTCCGGCCACTCGTGAACCCAGTTCATGAGATTTACTGACTTTCCCGACTTTCTCTATTACAACCCAGATGACCATCGGCGCATGCTAAAACTATCAAGTTGGAACTTCCAGACGTGTATTCCCTATAGGTCCCGTCCGACGACTTGGGACCTAAGTTTGTCAGTTTTCCCTACTTTCCCGACTTTCCCACTTTTCACCCAGATGACCTTCCGCGCATGCTATACCATCCAGTTGCACCATTCGATTGTGTATTCCATTAAGGTCCCGTCCAGTGTCCGGGGCCTAAGTTCATGAGTTTTTCTGAACATTTAAATACTGACCCAGATGGCCATCCGCGCATGCAAAACCATCAAGTTGCACCGTTAGAACGTGTATTCCGTCAAGGTCCCGTCCAGCCGCCTGGAACCTAAATTGTTAAGTTGTCCCTACGTTCCCGACTTTCCCTTTTTTAACGCAGATGGCCATCCACGCATGCCAAACCATCAAGTTGCACCGTCCGGACATGTATGCCATCAACTCTCTGTTCGGCCGCTCGGGACCCGAGGGTTTTAGTTTTCTCGAATTTCGGGATTTCGACCCAGATGCCCATCCGCGCATGCAAAACCATAAAGTTGCACCATTTGGACATGTATTCTGTCATGGTCCCGTCTGGCCGCTCGTGAACCCAGTTCGTGAGATTTACTGACTTTCCCGACTTTCTCTATTACAACCCAGATGACCATCGGCGCATGCTAAAACTATCAAGTTGGAACTTCCAGACGTGTATTCCCTATAGGTCCCGTCCGACGACCTGGGACCTGAGTTTGTCAGTTTCCCCTACTTTCCCGACTTTCCCACTTTTCACCCAGATGACCTTCCGCGCATGCTATACCATCCAGTTGCACCATTCGATTGTGTATTCCATTAAGGTCCCGTCCGGTGTCCGGGCCCTAAGTTCATGAGTTTTTCCGAACATTTGAATTCTGACCTAGATGGCCATCCGCGCATGCAAAACCATCAAGTTGCACCGTTAGAACGTGTATTCCGTCAAGGTCCCGTCCAGCCGCCCGGGACCTAAATTGTTAAGTTGTCCCTACGTTCCCGACTTTCCCATTTTTAATGCGGATGGCCATCCACGCATGCCAAACCATCAAGTTGCACCATCCGGACGTGTATTCTATCACGGTCCCGTCCGGCCACCAGGTACCCGAGTTTGTAAGTTTTCTCTACTTTCCCGGTTTCAACCCAGATGGCTATCCGTGCATGTAAAACCAAGATGCATCATCTGAACGTGTATTCCGTTAAGGTTCCGTCCAGTCGCACGGGGCTCGAGTTCGTGAGTTTTACCGATTTTCCCGATTTTGACCCAGATGGCCATCCGCGCATGCAGAACCATCAAGTTGCACCATCCGAACGTGTATACCGTCAAGGTCCCGTCCGGCTGCCCGGGACCCGAGTTCGTTAGTTTTACCGACTTTCTCGATTTCGATCCAGATATCCATCCGCGCGTGCAAAAACTATCAAGTTGCACCGTCTCGGCGAGTATTCCGTAAAGGTTCCGTCCGGCCTCTCGTGACCGAAGTTTGTGAGTTACCAACATTCCCGGTTTTGAACCAGATGACCATCGATGCATGAAAATCTATCAAGTTTGACCATTCGGTCGTGTATTCCGTTAAAGTCCTGTCCGTCCTCCCAAGACCCGAGTTCGCCAGTTTTGCCAATTTTCCTGACATTTTTGATTTCGACTTAGATGGTCATCCGCGCATGCAAAACCATCAAGTTGCACCATCCGAACGTGTATTCCATCAAGGTCCCGTTTGACCGCCCGGGACCGTAGTTCGTGAGTTTTACCGACTTTCTTGAGTTCGACCTAGATGGCCATCCAAGCATGCAAAACCATCAAGTTGCATCGTCCGGACGTGTATTCCGTCAAGGTTCCGTCCGGCCGCTCGGGGCCCAAGTTCATGAGTTTTAACGATATTCACGATTTGGACCCATATGGCCATCCGCGCATGCAAAACCATCAAGTTGCACCGTCAGGACGTGTATGCCGTCATGGTCCTGTCCGGACACTCGGGACCCAAGTTTGTTAGTTTTCTCGGATTTCCGGATTTTGACCCAGATGCCTAGCCGCGCAAGCAAAACCATTAATATGCACCATCCGGACATGTATTCCGTCATCATTCTGTCCAGCCGCCCGGTACTCGAGTTTGTGAGTTTTACCGACTTTCACGATTTTTCTTGATTTCGACCCAGATGTCCTTTCGTGCATGCAAAAATCAAGTTTCACCATCCGAGCGTGTATTCCATTAAGGTCCCGTCTGGCTGCCCGGAACCCGAGTTTGTGAGTTTTCCCGATTTTCCGATTTCGATCCAGATGGCCATCCACGGATGCAAAACCATAAAGTTGCACCATCTGGACATTTATTCTATCAAGGACCCATATGGCCGCCCGCCACCCAAGTTTGTGAGGTTTATTAACTTTCCCGACTTTCTCAAATAACCCAGATTACCATCCGCGCATGCAAAACCATCAAGTTGCAACGTCCAGATGTGTATTCCCTCAAGGTCCCGTCCGACCGCCCGGGACCTGAGTTTGTCAGTTTTCCCTACTTTCCTAACTTTCCAAATTTCGACCCAGATGGCCATCCGCGCATGTAAAACAATCCAGTTGCACCATTCGATTGTGTATTCCATCAAAATCCCGTCCGGCGTCCCGAGGCCTAGTTCATGAGTTTTTCCAAACTTTTAAATTTTAACCCCGATGGCCATCCGCGCATGCAAAACTATCAAGTTACATTGTTAGAACGTGTATTCCATCAAGGTCTCGTCCGGCCTCCCGGGACCGAGTTGGTAAGTTTTCTCTATGTTCCTGACTTTCCCAATTTCGACGCAGATGGCCATCCGCGCATGCCAAACCATCAATTTGCACTATCCGGACATGTATTCTTTCATGGTCCCGGCCACCAAGGACCCGAGTTTCAGAGTTTTCCCGACTTTCCCGGTTTCAACCCAGATGGCCATCCGCGCATGCAAAACCATCAAGTTGCACCGTCGGAACGTGTATTCTGTTAAGGTCCCATCCGGTCTCACGGGGCTCGAGTTCATGAGTTTTACCGACTTTCTTGATTTGACCCATATGGCCATCAGTGCATGCAAACCTTTCAGTTGCACTATCGAAACGTGTATTCCATCAAAGTCCAGTCCGGTGTCCTGGGTCCCGAGTTCATGAGTTTTTTCAGCTTTCCCAATTTTTTCCTAGATGGACATCCGCGCATGCAAAACCATCAAGCTGCACCGTCCAGACGTGTATTCCGTCAAGGCCCCGTCCGCCCGTTCGAGACTCGAGTTCCTGATTTTTACCAACTTTCTTGATTCTGACCCAAATGCCCATCCAGGCATGCAAAACCATCAAGTTGCACCATCCGAACCTGTATATCGTCAAGGTCCAGTCCGGCCTCCCATGACCCGAGTTTTGTGAGTTTTACCACCTTTCTCGATTTCGACGCAAATGTCCATTCATGCATGCACCGTCTGAAAGAGTATTCCGTCAAGGTTCCATCTGCCCTCCCGAGACCCAAGTTCGTGAGTTTTAACTACTTTCCTGATTTGGACCCAGATGGCCATCCGCGCATGCAAAACCATCAAGTTGCACCGTCCGGACGTGTATGCCGTCAAGGTCTTGTGTGGCCGCTCGGGACCCGAGTTTGTGAGTTTTCCTGAATTTCCCGTTTTTAAACTAGATGGCCATCCGTGCTTGTGAAACCATTAAAATGCACCATCCGGACGTGTATTACGTCAAGGTCCCCTCCAGCCGCCCGGGACCCGAGTTCATGAGTTTTACCGACTTTCTTGATTTTGACCCAGATGGCTATTCGCGCATGCAAAATCATCAAGTTGCATAGGCCGGACGTTTATTACATAAGGTCCCATCTGGCTGCCATGTCCAGCCGCTCGGGACCCGAGTTTGTGAGTTTTCTCGGATTTCCCGATTTCAACCCAGATGACCATTCACGCATGCAAAACCATTAAAATGCACCATCCGGACGTGTATTCCATCAACCGTTCGGGCGTGTATTCGATCAAGGTCCCGTCCGGCTGCCTAGGACCTGAGTTTGTGAGTTTCCCCCAGTTTTTGATTTCGACCTAGATAGCCATCCGCGCATGCAAAACTATCAAGTTGCACCATCTGACCGTTTATTCCTTAAAGGTCCCATCCGGCGGCCCAGGCCCCGAGTTCGTGAGTTTTACCGACTTTCTCGACTTTCTCATTTTCGACCAAGATGACCCTCCGCGAATGCAAAACTATCAAGGTGCACCGTCCAGACGTGTATTCCATCAATGTTCCGTGTGGCCGCCCGGGACCCGAGTTCGTGAGTTTTACCGACTTTTTTGACTTTTTTAATTTTGACCCAGATGGCCATCCGCGCATGCCAAACCATCAAGTTGCACCATCCGAACCTGTATTCCGTCAAGGTACCGTCCGGCCACTCGGGACCCGAGTTTGTGTGTTTTTACCGACTTTTCTTGATTTCGACCTAGATGGTTATCCACGCATGCAAGACCGCCAAGTTGCACCGTCCGGACGTGTATTCCGTCAAGGTTACGTCCTGCCGCTCGGAACCCCTGTTAGTGAGTTTTAATGACTTTCTCGATTTGGAACCAGATGGCCATGTGCGCATGCAAAACCATCAAGTTGAACTGTCCGACGTGTATGCCGTCAAGGTCCTGTGCTGACCTGAGTTTGTGAGTTTTCTCGAATTTCTAAATTTTGACCAAGATGGCTATTCTCTCATGCAAAACCATCAAGTAGCACCATCCGGACGTGTCTTCTGCCAAGGTCCCATCCGGCCACCCGGGACCCGAGTTTGTGTGTTTTCCCGACTTTCTCGGTTTCAACCCGGATGGCCATCCGCGCAAGCAAAACCATCAAGTTGCACCGTTCGGGCATGTATCCATCAAGGTCCCGTCCGGCCACCCAGGACATGAGTTTGTCAATTTTCTCGACTTTTCCAATTTTGACCCATATGGCCATCCGCGCATGCAAAACCATCCAGTTGCACCATTTGATTGTGTATTCCATCAAGGTCCCGTCCGGCATCCCGGGAATCAAGTTCATTAGTTTTTCCAAACATTTCAATTTTGACCCACATGGCCGTCCTCGCATGCAAAACCATCAAGTTGCATCGTTCGAACGTGTATTCCGTCAAGGTCCTGTCCGACCGCCCGGGACCCGAGTTGGTGAGTTTTCCCTACTTTCCCGACTTTCCCAATTTCAATGCAGATGGCCATCCACGCATCCAAAACCATCAAGTTGCACCATACGGACGTGTAATCCGTCAAGGTCTCGTCCGGCCACCCGGGACCCGAGTTCGTGAGTTTTTCCGACCTTCCCGATTTCAACCTAGATAGCCATCCGCGCATGCAAAACCATCAAGTTGCACCGTCCGAACATGTATTCCGTCAAGGTTTCGTCCTGCCGCTCAGGACCCGAGTTCGTGAGTTTTACCAACTTTCCATATTTTGACCTAGATGGCCATCCGTGCATGCAAAACCTTCCAATTGCACCATCGAAACGTGTATTCCGTCAAGGACCAGTCCGGCGTCTCGGGACCCATGTTCATTAGTTTTTCAAATTTCCCAATTTCGACCCAGATGGCCATCCGTGCATGCAAAACCATCAGTTGCACCATCCGGATGTGTATTCCATCAAGGCCCCATCCGGCCGTCCGAGACCCGAGTTTGTGAGTTTTACCGACTTTCTCAACTTTCTTGATTTCGACCCACATGGCCATCCGCGCATGCAAAACCAACAAGTTGCACCAATCCAGACGTTTATTCTGTCATGGTCTCGTCCGACCACCCGGGACCAGAGTTCGTAAGTTTTACCAACTTTCTTGATTTCGACCCAAATGTCCATCCGCGCATGCAAATCCATTAATTTGCACCTTCCGGACGAGTATTCCGTCAAGGTTCCGTCCGACCTCCCGAGACACGAGATCTTGGGTTACCAACTTTCCTGATTTTGACCCAGATGGCCATCCGCGCATTCAAAACCATCAAGTTGCACTGTCCAAACATGTATTCCGTCAAGTATCCGGCCACCCGGGACCGAATTCGTGAGATTTAATGACTTTCCCGATTTGGATCTAGATGACCATCCGCGCATGCAAAACCATCAAGTTGCACCGTCCGGACGTGTATTCTGTCAGGGCCCCGTCTGACCGCCCGGGACCTGAGTTCGTGAGTTTTACTAACTTTCTCGATTTTGACCCAAATGGCCATCCGCGCATGCAAGATCGTCAAGTTGCACCGTCCGGACATGTATTCCGTTAAAGTTCTGCCGCTCAGGATCCAAGTTCGTGAGTTTTAACGGCTTTCCCGATTTGGACCTAGATGGCCTTCCGCACATGCAAAACAATCAAGTTGAACCGTCTATACGTGTATGCCGTTCAGGACCCGAGTTTATGAGTTTTCCCGAATTTTCCGATTTCGACCAAGATGTCCATCTGCCTGGGACTCGAGTTTGTGAGTTTTACTGACCTTCATGACTTTCTTGATTTCGAGCCAGATGGCCATTCATGCATGCAAAACCATCAACTTGATCGTCCGGGCGTATATTCCCTCAAGGTCCCATTTGGCTGCCAAGGACCCGAGTTTGTGAGTTTTCCCGACTTTCCGATTCTGACCCAGATGTCCATCCGAGCATGCAAAACCATCAACTTGCACCATCCGGAGATGTATGCAGTCAAGGTCTCGTCCGTCCGCCCAGTTCGTAAGTTTTACTGACTCTCCCGACTTTCTCGATTACAACCTAGATGACCATCCGCGCATGCAAAACCATCAAGTTGAGACGTACAGACGTGTATTCCCTCAAGGTCCCGTCCGACCAGCTGGGACCTGAGTTCCTTAATTTTCCCTATTTCCTGACTTTACCAATTTTAACCCAGATGGCCATCAGCGCATGCAAAACCATCCAGTTGCACCATACGATTGTGTATTCCAGCAAGGTTCCGTCCGGCGTCCCGAGACCCAAGTTCATGAGTTTTTCCAAACTTTTCACTTTTGACCCAGATGGCCATCCGCGCATGCAAAACCATCAAGTTGCACTGTCCGGACGTGTATGCCGTCAGGGTCCCGTCCGGCCACCCAGGATCCGAGTTTGTAAGTTTTTCTAATTTTCCCTTTTTCAACCTAGATGGCCATCTGCGCATACAAATACATTAAAATGCACCATCCGGACGTGTATTCCATCAAGCTCCCGTCCAGCCGCCCGGGACCCGAGTTCATGATTTTTACCGACTTTCTCGATTTCGACCTAGATGACTATTCATGCATGCAAAACCATCAAGTTGTACCGACCGGGCGTGTATTCCATCAGGGTCCCGTCCGGCTTCCCGAGACCCGAGTGTGTGAGTTTTCCCGACTTTTCGATTTCGATCAAGTTGGCCATCTGTGGTTGCAAAACCATCAAGTTGCACCATCCAGACATGTACCGAGTTCGTCAGTTTTACCGATTTTCCCGATTTTTATTCGGATGGCCATCCGCACATGAAAAAACATTAAGTCGGACCATCCGAACGTGTAGTCCGTCATGGTTCCATCCGTCCTCCCGAGACCCGAGTTCGTGAGTTTTACAGACATTCCCGACTTTATTGATTTTGACCAGATAGCTATCCGTGCATGCAAAACCATCAAATTGCACTATCCGAACGTGTATTCTGTATAGGTCCCGTCCGGCACCCCGGGCCCCGAGTTCGTGAGTTTTACCGACTTTATCGATTACGACCAAGATGACCCTCCATGCATGCAAAACCATCAAGTTGCACCGTCCAGACGTGTATTCCGTCATGGTTCCTTCTGGCCTCCCGAGACCCGAGTTCATGAGTTTTTCTGACTTTCCCGATTTTGACCCAGATGGCCTTCCGTGTATGCAAAACCTTCCAGATACACCATCGAAACGTGTATTCCGTCATGAGTTTTTTCGACTTTCCCAGTTTCGACCCAGATGGCCATCCGCGCATGCAAAACGATCAAGTTGCACCATCCGAACGTGTATACCGTCAAGGTCCCGTCCGGCCGCCCGGGACCCGAGTTCATTATTTTTACCGACTTTCTCGATTTCGACCAAGATATCCATCCGCGCGTGCAAAACCATCAAGTTCCACCGTCCGGGCGAGTATTCTGTCAAGGTTCCGTCCGGCCTCTTGTGACCCGAGTTCGTGAGTTATCGATTTTCTCAACTTTCCCGGTTTTGACCCAGATGACCGTCCATGCATGAAAAACTATCAAGTTTGACTGTTCGGTCATGTATTCCGTTAAGGTCCCGTCCGTCCTCCAAGGACCCGAGTTCATGAGTTTTACCGACTTTCCTGACATTTTTTATTTCGACCAAGATGGTCATCCGAGCATGCAAAACCATCAAGTTGTACGATCCAAACGTGTATTCTTTCAAGGTCCCATCTGGCTGCTCGGGACCTGAGTTCGTGAGTTTTGCCGACTTTCTCGATTTCGACCTAGATGGCCATCCACGCATGCAAAACTATCAAGTTGCATCGTTCGGACTTGTATTCCGTCAAGGTTCTATCCGGCCGCTCGGGACCCAAGTTCGTGAGATTTTACGACTTTCCTGATTTGGACCCAGATGGTCATCCGCGCATGCAAAATCATCAAGTTGCACCGTCCAGACATGTATGCCATCAAGTTTCTGTTCGGCCGCTCGGGACCCGAGGGTTTTAGTTTTCTTGAATTTCGGGATTTCGACCCAGATGCCCATCCGCGCATGCAAAACCATAAAGTTGCACCATTTGGACATGTATTCTGTCAAGGTCCCGTCCGGCCGCTCGTGAACCCAGTTCGTGAGATTTACTGACTTTCCCGACTTTCTCTATTACAACCCAGATGACCATCGGCGCATGCTAAAACTATCAAGTTGGAACTTCTAGACGTGTATTCCCTATAGGTCCCGTCCGATGACCTGGGACCTGAGTTTGTCAGTTTTCCATACTTTCCCGACTTTCCCACTTTTCACCCAGATGACCTTCCACGCATGCTATACCATCCAGTTGCACCATTCGATTGTGTATTCCATTAAGGTCCCGTCCGGTGTCCGGGGCCTAAGTTCATGAGTTTTTCCGAACATTTGAATTCTGACCCAGATGGCCATCCGCGCATGCAAAATCATCAAGTTGCACCGTTAGAACATGTATTTCGTCAAGGTCCCGTCCAGCCGCCCGGGACCTATATTGTTAAGTTGTCCCTACGTTCCCGACTTTCCCATTTTTAACGCGGATGGCCATCCACGCATGCCAAACCATCAAGTTGCACCATCCGTACGTGTATTCTGTCACGGTCCCGTCCGGCCACCAGGTACCCGAGTTTGTGAGTTTTCTCTACTTTCCCGGTTTCAACCCAGATGGCTATCCGTGCATGTAAAACCAAGTTGCATCGTCTGAACGTGTATTCCGTTAAGGTTCCGTCCAGTCGCACGGGGCTCGAGTTCGTGAGTTTTATCGATTTTCCCGATTTTGACCCAGATGGCCATCCTCGCATGCAGAACCATCAAGTTGCACCATCCGAACGTGTATACCATCAAGGTCCCGTCCGGCTGCCCGGGACCCGAGTTCGTTAGTTTTACCGACTTTCTCGATTTCGATCCAGATATCCATACGCGCGTGCAAAAACCATCAAGTTGCACCGTCTCGGCGAGTATTCCGTCATGGTTCCATCCGGCCTCTCGTGACCCGAGTTTGTGAGTTACCGACATTCCCGGTTTTGAACCAAATGACCATCTATGCATGAAAATCTATCAAGTTTGACCGTTCGGTCGTGTATTCCGTTAAAGTCCTGTCCGTCCTCCCAAGACCCGAGTTCGCTAGTTTTACCGATTTTCCAGACATTTTCGATTTCGACTCAGATGGTCATCCGCGCATGCAAAACCATCAAGTTGCACCATCCGAACGTGTATTCCATCAAGGTCCCGTTTGACCGCCCGGGACCGTAGTTCGTGAGTTTTACCGACTTTCTTGAGTTCGACCTAGATGGCCATCCAAGCATGCAAAACCATCAAGTTGCATTGTCCGGACGTGTATTCCGTCAAGGTTCCGTCCGGCCGCTCGGGGCCCAAGTTCATAAGTTTTACAGACGTTCCCGACTTTATTGATTTTGACTAGATAGCTATCCGTGCATGCAAAACCATCAAATTGCACCATCCGAACGTGTATGCTGTATAGGTTCAGTCCGGCACCCCGGGCCCCGAGTTCGTGAGTTTACCGACTTTATCGATTTCGACCAAGATGACCCTCCATGCATGCAAAACCATCAAGTTGGACCGTCCAGACGTCTATTCCGTCATGGTTCCTTCTGGCCTCCCGAGACCCGAGTTCATGAGTTTTACCGACTTTCCCGATTTTGACCCAGATGGCCTTCCGTGCATGCAAAACCTTCCAGTTACACCATCGAAGCGTGTATTCCGTCATGAGTTTTTTCGACTTTCCCAGTTTCGACCCAGATGGCCATCCGCGCATGCAAAACGATCAAGTTGCACCATCCGAACGTGTATATCGTCAAGGTCCCGACCGGCTGCTCGGGACCAGAGTTCGTTAGTTTTACCGACTTTCTCGATTTCGATCCAGATATCCATCCGCGCGTGCAAAAACCATCAAGTTGCACCGTCTCGGCGAGTATTCCGTAAAGGTTCCGTCCGGCCTCTCGTGACCGAAGTTTGTGAGTTACCGACATTCTCGGTTTTGAACCAAATGACCATCTATGCATGAAAATCTATCAAGTTTGACCGTTCGGTCGTGTATTCTGTTAAAGTCCTGTCCGTCCTCCCAAGACCCGAGTTCGCCAGTTTTACCGATTTTCCTGACATTTTCGATTTCGACTCAGATGGTCATCCGCGCATGCAAAACCATCAAGTTGCACCATCCGAACGTGTATTCCATCAAGGTCCCGTTTGACCGCCCGGGACCGGAGTTCGTGAGTTTTACCGACTTTCTTGAGTTCGACCTTGATGGCCATCCAAGCATGCAAAACCATCAAGTTGCATCGTCCGGACGTGTATTCGTCAAGGTTCCATCCGGCCGCTCGGGGCCCATGTTCATGAGTTTTACAGACGTTCCCGACTTTATTGATTTTGACCAGATAGCTATCCGTGCATGCAAAACCATCAAATTGCACCATCCAAACGTGTATTCTGTATAGGTCCCGTCCGGCACCCCGGGCCCCGATTTCGTGAGTTTTACCGACTTTATCAATTTCGACCAAGATGACCCTCCATGCATGCAAAACCATCAAGTTGCACCGTCTAGACGTGTATTCCGTCATGGTTCCTTCTGGCCTCCCGAGACCCGAGTTCGTGAGTTTTACCGACTTTCCTGATTTTGACCCAGATGGCCTTCCGTGCATGCAAAACCTTCAAGTTACACCATCGAAACGTGTATTCCGTCATGAGTTTTTTCGACTTTCCCAGTTTCGACCCCGATGGCCATCCGCGCATGCAAAACTATCAAGTTGCACCATCCGAACGTGTATATCGTCAAGGTCCTGTCCAGCTGCCCGGAACCCGAGTTTGTTAGTTTTACCGACTTTCTCGATTTCGATCCAGATATCCATCCGTGCGTGCAAAAACCATCAAGTTGCACCGTCTCGGCGAGTATTCCGTCAAGGTTCCGTCCGGCCTCTCGTGACCGAAGTTTGTGAGTTACCGACATTCTCGGTTTTGAACCAAATGACCATCTATGCATGAAAATCTATCAAGTTTGACCGTTCGGTCGTGTATTCCGTTAAAGTCCTGTCCGTCCTCCCAAGACCCGAGTTCGCCAGTTTTACCGATTTTCCTGACATTTTCGATTTCGACTCAGATGGTCATCCGCGCATGCAAAACCATCAAGTTGCACCATCCGAACGTGTATTCCATCAAGGTCCCGTTTGACCGCCCGGGACCAGAGTTTGTGAGTTTTACCGACTTTCTTGAGTTCGACCTAGATTGCCATCCAAGCATGCAAAACCATCAAGTTGCATCGTCCGGACGTGTATTCCGTCAAGGTTCCGTCCGGCCGCTCGGGGCCCATGATCATGAGTTTTACAGACGTTCCCGACTTTATTGATTTTGACCAGATAGCTATCCGTGCATGCAAAACCATCAAATTGCACCATCCAAACGTGTATTTTGTATATGTCCCGTCCGGCACCCCGGGACCCGAGTTCGTTAGTTTTACCGACTTTCTCGATTTCGATCCAGATATCCATCCGTGCGTGCAAAAACCATCAAGTTGCACCATCTCGGCGAGTATTCCATCAAGGTTCCGTCCGGCCTCTCGTGACCGAAGTTTGTGAGTTACCGACATTCTCGGTTTTGAACCAAATGACCATCTATGCATGAAAATCTATCAAGTTTGACCGTTCGGTCGTGTATTCCGTTAAAGTCCTGTCCGTCCTCCCAAGACCCGAGTTCGCCAGTTTTACCGATTTTCCTGACATTTTCGATTTTGACTCAGATGGTCATCCGCGCATGCAAAACCATTAAGTTGCACCATCCGAACGTGTATTCCATCAAGGTCCCGTTTGACCGCCCGGGACCGGAGTTCGTGAGTTTTACCGACTTTCTTGAGTTCGACCTAGATGGCCATCCAAGCATGCAAAACCATCAAGTTGCATCGTCCGGACGTGTATTCCGTCAAGGTTCCGTCCGGCCGCTCGGGGCCCATGTTCATGAGTTTTACAGACGTTCCCGACTTTATTGATTTTGACCAGATAGCTATCCGTGCATGCAAAACCATCAAATTGCACCATCCAAATGTGTATTCTGTATAGGTCCCGTCCGGCACCCCGGGCCCCGAGTTCGTGAGTTTTACCGACTTTATCGATTTTGACCAAGATGACCCTCCATGCATGCAAAACCATCAAGTTGCACCGTCTAGACGTGTATTCCGTCATGGTTCCTTCTGGCCTCCCGAGACCCGAGTTCGTGAGTTTTACCGACTTTCCTGATTTTGACCCAGATGGCCTTCCGTGCATGCAAAACCTTCCAGTTACACCATCGAAACGTGTATTCCGTCATGAGTTTTTTCGACTTTCCCAGTTTCGACCCTGATGGCCATCCGTGCATGCAAAACTATCAAGTTGCACCATCCGAACGTGTATATCGTCAAGGTCCCGTCCGGCTGCCCGGGACCCGAGTTCGTTAGTTTTACTGACTTTCTCGATTTCGATCCAGATATCCATCCGTGCGTGCAAAAACCATCAAGTTGCACCATCTCGGCGAGTATTCCATCAAGGTTCCGTCCGGCCTCTCGTGACCGAAGTTTGTGAGTTACCGACATTCACGGTTTTGAACCAAATGACCATCTATGCATGAAAATCTATCAAGTTTGACCGTTCGGTCGTGTATTCCGTTAAAGTCCTGTCCGTCCTCCCAAGACCCGAGTTCGCCAGTTTTACCGATTTTCCTGACATTTTCGATTTCGACTCAGATGGTCATCCGCGCATGCAAAACCATCAAGTTGCACCATCCGAACGTGTATTCCATCAAGGTCCCGTTTGACCGCCCGGGACCGGAGTTCGTGAGTTTTACCGACTTTCTTGAGTTCGACCTAGATGGCCATCCAAGCATGCAAAACCATCAAGTTGCATCGTCCGGACGTGTATTCCGTCAAGGTTCCATCCGGCCGCTCGGGGCCCATGTTCATGAGTTTTACAGACGTTCCCGACTTTATTGATTTTGACCAGATAGCTATCCGTGCATGCAAAACCATCAAATTGCACCATCCAAACGTGTATTTTGTATAGGTCCCGTCCGGCACCCCGGGCCCCGAGATCGTGAGTTTTACCGACTTTATCGATTTCGACCAAGATGACCCTCCATGCATGCAAAACCATCAAGTTGCACCATCTAGACGTGTATTCCGTCATGGTTCCTTCTGGCCTCCCGAGACCCGAGTTCGTGAGTTTTACCGACTTTCCTGATTTTGACCCAGATGGCCTTCCGTGCATGCAAAACCTTCCAGTTACACCATCGAAACGTGTATTCCGTCATGAGTTTTTTCGACTTTCCCAGTTTCGACCCTGATGGCCATCCGCGCATGCAAAACTATCAAGTTGCACCATCCGAACGTGTATATCGTCAAGGTCCCGTCCGGCTGCCCGGGAACCGAGTTCGTTAGTTTTACCGACTTTCTCGATTTCGATCCAGATATCCATCCGTGCGTGCAAAAACCATCAAGTTGCACCATCTCGGCGAGTATTCCGTCAAGGTTCCGTCCGGCCTCTCGTGACCGAAGTTTGTGAGTTACCGATATTCCCGGTTTTGAACCAAATGACAATCTATGCATGAAAATCTATCAAGTTTGACCGTTCGGTCGTGTATTCCGTTAAAGTCCTGTTCGTCCTCCCAAGACCCGAGTTCGCCAGTTTTACCGATTTTCCTGACATTTTCGATTTCGACTCAGATGGTCATCCGCGCATGCAAAACCATCAAGTTGCACCATTCGAACGTGTATTCCATCAAGGTCCCGTTTGACCGCCCGGGACCGGAGTTCGTGAGTTTTACCGACTTTCTTGAGTTCGACCTAGATGGCCATCCAAGCATGCAAAACCATCAAGTTGCATCGTCTGGACGTGTATTCTGTCAAGGTTCCGTCCGGCCGCTCGGGGCCCAAGTTCATGAGTTTTACAAACGTTCCCGACTTTATTGATTTTGACCAGATAGCTATCCGTGCATGCAAAACCATCAAATTGCACCATCCGAACGTGTATTCTATATAGGTCCCGTCCGGCACCCCGGGCCCCGAGTTCGTGAGTTTTACCGACTTTATCGATTTCGACCAAGATGACCCTCCATGCATGCAAAACCATCAAGTTGCACCGTCCAGACGTGTATTCCGTCATGGTTCCTTCTGGCCTCCCGAGACCCGAGTTCGTGAGTTTTACCGACTTTGCCGATTTTGACCCAGATGGCCTTCCGTGCATGCAAAACCTTCCAGTTACACCATCGAAACGTTTATTCCGTCATGAGTTTTTTCGACTTTCCCAGTTTTGACCCAGATGGCCATCCGCGCATGCAAAACGATCAAGTTGCACCATCCGAACGTGTATATCGTCAAGGTCCCGTCCGGCTGCCCGGGACCCGAGTTCGTTAGTTTTACCGACTTTCTCGATTTCGATCCAGATATCCATCCGCGCGTGCAAAAACCATCAAGTTGCACCGTCTTGGTGAGTATTCCGTCAAGGTTCCGTCCGGCCTCTCGTGACCGAAGTTTGTGAGTTACCGACATTCCCGGTTTTGAACCAAATGACCATCTATGCATGAAAATCTATCAAGTTTGACCGTTCGGTCGTGTATTCCGTTAAAGTCCTGTCCGTCCTCCCAAGACCCGAGTTCGCCAGTTTTACCGATTTTCCTGACATTTTCGATTTCGACTCAGATGGTCATCCGCGCATGCAAAACCATCAAGTTGCACCATCCGAACGTGTATTCCATCAAGGTCCCGTCCGGCCGCCCGGGACCCGAGTTCGTGAGTTTTACCAACTTTCTCGACTTTCTTGATTTCGACCAAGATGCCCACCGCGCATGTAAAACCATCATGTTGCACTGTCCAGACGTGTATTCCGTCAAGGTTCCGTCTGGCCGCCCGGGACCCGAGTTCGTGAGTTTTATCGACTTTCCCGAATTTGACCCAGATGGCCATCCGTACATGCAAAACCATCAAGTTACACCATCGAAACGTGTATTCCGTCAAGGTCCAATCCAACGTCCTGGGACCCGAGTTCATGAGTTTTTTTTTACTTTCCCAATTTTGACCTCGGTGGCCATCCGCACATGCAAAACCATCAAGTTACACCGTCCGGACTTGTATTCCATCAAGGCCCTGCCCGGCCATCCGAGACCGGAGTTCGTAAGTTTTACGAACTTTCTCAACTTTCTCGATTTTCCTAGATGGCCATCCGCGCATGCAAAACCATCAAGTTGCATCATCCGGACGTTTATATCGTCAATGTCCTATCCGACCGCCGGGACCCGAGTTTGTTAGTTTTACCGACTTTCTCGATTTCGACCTAGATGTCCATCTGCGCATGCAGAACCATTAAGTTGCATGATCCGGGCGAGTTTTCCGTCATGGTTCCGTCCGGCCTCTCGTGCCCCGAGTTCGTGAGTTACCGAATTTCCGGAGTTTCTCGATTTTGAGCTAGATGACCATCCATGCATGAAAAACTATCAAGTTTGACCGTTCGGTCGTGTATTAAGTGAAGGTCCCGTCCCTCCTCCCAGGACCCGAGTTGGTGAGTTTCACCGACTTTCCCGTCATTTTTGATTTCGACCTAGATGGTCATCCGCGCATGCAAAACCATCAAGTTGCACCATCCGAACATGTATTCCGTCATTATGCAGTCCAGGCGCCCGGGACTCAAGTTCGTGAGTTTTACCGAGTTTCGACTTTTCTCGATTTCGACCCAGATGGCCATTCGCGCATAAAAAAATCAAGTTGCACCATCCGAGCGTGTATTTCATCACGATCCCGTCCGGCTGCCCGGGACCCAAGTTCGTTAGTATTAACGACTTTCCCGATTTGAACACAGATGGCCATCCGCACATGCAATACCATCAAGTTGCACCGTCCGGACGTGTATGCCATCAAGGTCCTGTCCGGCCGCTCGGGACCCGAGTTTATGAGTTTTCACGAATTTGTCGATTTCGACCCAGATGACCATCCGCGCATGCAAAACCATTAAAATACACCATCCAGACGTGTATCCCATCAAGGCCCCGTCCGGCCATCCGGGATTCAAATTCGTGAGTTTTGCCGACTTTCTCAATTTCGAACCAGATGGCGATCCGTGCCTGCAAAACTATCAAGTTGCACCATTCGGACATGTATTCAGTCAAGGTCCCGTCCGGCCACTCGGGACCCCGAGTTCGTGAGTTTTACCGACTTTCTCGATTTAGACCCAAATGTCCATCCGCGCATGCAAAACCATCAATTTGCACCATTCGGAAGAGTATTCCATCTGGCCTCCTGAGATCCAAGTTCGTGAGTTTTAACGACTTTCCCGATTTGGACCCAGATGGCCATCCGCGAATGTAAAACCATCAAGTTGCACCGTCTGGACGTGTATGCCGTCAAGGTCTTGTCCGGCCGCTTAGGACCAGAGTTTGTGAGTTTTTCTAAATTTCCTGTTTTCGACCTAGATGGTCATCCGCGCATACAAAATCATTAAAATGCACCGTATGGACGTGTATTCCATCAAGCTCCCGTCCAGCCGCCTAGGACCCGAGTTCATGAGTTTTACCGACTTTCTCGATTTCGACCCAGAGGGCTATTTGTGCATGCAAAACTATCAAGTTGTACCAACCGGCCGTGTATTCCATCAAGGTCCCGTCCGGCTGCCTGAGACCCGAGTTTGTGAGTTTTCCCGACTTTTCGATTTTGACCAAGTTAGCCATCTGCAGTTGCAAAACCATCAAGTTGAACCATCCAGACATGTACCGAGTTTGTTAGTTTTATCGACTTTCCCGATTTTTATTCGGATGGCCATCCGCGCATGATAAAACATTAAGTCGGATTATCCGAACGTGTAGTCCGTCATGGTTCCATCCGTCCTCCCGTGACCTGAGTTCGTGAGTTTTACAAACGTTCCCGACTTTATTGATTTTGACCAGATAGCTATTCGTGCATGCAAAACCATCAAACTGCACCATCCGAACGTGTATTCCGTATAGGTCCCGTCCGGAACCCCCCGGGCCCCAAGTTCATGAGTTTTACCAACTTTATCGATTTTGACCAAGATGACCCTCCGCGCATGCAAAACCATCAAGTTGCACCGTCCAGCCGTGTATTCCGTCATGGTTCCTTCTGGCCTCCCGAGACCCGAGTTCGTGAGTTTTGCCGACTTTCCCGATTTTGACCCAGATGGCCTTCCGTGCATGCAAAACTTTCGAGTTACACCATCGAAACATGTATTCCATCAAGGTCCAGTCCGGCGTCCTGGGACCCGAGTTCATGAGTTTTTTTTACTTTCCCAATTTTGACCCAGATGGCCATCCGCGCATGCAAAATCATCAAGTTGCACCATCTGAACGTGTATACCGTCAAGGTCCCGTCCGGTCGCCCGGTACACGAGTTCGTTAGTTTTACCAACTTTATCGATTTCGACCCAAATATCCATCCGCTCGTGCAAAACCATCAAGTTGCACCGTCCGGGGAGTATACCGTCAAGGTTCTGTCCGGCCTCTTGTGACCCGAGTTTGTGAGTTACCGACTTTCTCAACTTTCCCGGTTTTGACCCAGATAACCATCCATGCATGAAAAACTATCAAGTTTGACTGTTCAGTCATGTATTCCGTCAAGATCCCCTCCATCCTCCAAGGACCCGAGTTCGTGAGTTTTACTGACTTTCCTAACATTTTCGATTTCGACCCAGATGGTTATCTGCGCATGCAAAACCATCAAGTTGCACAATCCAAACGTGTATTCCGTCAAGGTCCCGTCTGGCCGCTCAGGACCTGAGTTCGTGAGTTGTACCGACTTTCTCGATTTTTGACCTAGATGGCCATCCACGCATGCAAAACTATCAAGTTGCATCATCCGGACTTGTATTCCGTTAAGGTTTCGTCCGGCCGCTCGGGACCCAAGTTCGTCAGTTTTAACGACTTTCCCGATTTGGACCCAGATGGTCATCCGCGCATGCAAAACCATCAATTGCACCATCCAGACATGTATGCCATCAAGGTTCTGTCCAGCTGCTCGGGACTCGAGTTTTTTAGTTTTCTCAAATTCCCGGATTTCGACCCAGATGCCCATCCGAGCATGCAAAACCATTAAAATGCACCATCCAGAAGTGTATTCTGTCATTATCCCGTCCAGCCGCATGGGACTCGAGTTCGTGAGTTTTACCGACGTTCACGACTTTTCTCGATTTCGACCTAGATGGCCATTCGAGCATGCAACAATCAAGTTGCACCGTCCAAGCGTATATTCCATCAAGGTCCCGTCCGGCTGCCCGGGACCCGAGTTTGTGAGTCTTCCCGACTTTCCGATTTCAAACCAGATGGCCATCCGCGCATGCAAAACCATAAAGTTGCATCATCTAGACATGTATTCTGTCAAGGTCCCGTCCGGCCGCTCGTGACCCCAGTTGGTGAGATTTACTGACTTTCCCGACTTTCTCTATTGTCACACCCGGTTTTTCCGAAGAAACAACCAAGTGAATATCACATGTATGCCAGGATCATTTTCTCATACATGTGATGACAAATAGTGAAGCATCATTTATTACAAGCCAGGTGTCGAATATAAATAAGTCTTACATAATAAATGTCTCGATGGACAATAATAAGTTCATCACAAGTAAATAAACTAGCAGCGGAATATTATTCTTTAGGGCTCCATCACAGGCGTTGCCCGGGGGTCTTCATGAACCTAAAAACCTTCTTCGGGTCCAAAGTCTTGGTCATTATACACCACCTCATTATCTTGACCTGAGCAGCAATATAAACCAACAAATATGCAAGGTTGAGTACCAATGGTACTCAGCAAGTGTGGGAAAAATTATATCATGCATGGCTAGAACAAGGAGAGGTTGAACTCATGGTTAAAGCACTACGCAATTAATACCTATCACCTTAGCTTATTAAGCACCTACATTACTACACAGGTGAAATGGTCCCATTCTCCCATCCCATCATTGTAATCCAATAACCATAACATCATTACCAATGTTAAGCTCCCCGCTTAACTTCCAAAACCATCAATCCTCTAATCATGAATAAGTCCAGGCCGCTCTTAACCGTGAGCACGGCTGTCAAGACAGTTTTGACTCTGCAGAGTTTGTACCACTGTACCCACAAGTAGTGATTTCATCCCCCGTTGCCGGGTGGACTAAAGAACCTCCATTATGCCAGTGGCTACGAACCACATTCACACTTCCCAGGTGTGTGGCCAAGAGATCACTACGAAGCCTTTACAAAGGGATTCCCGACGAGCGTGGGCCCACTGAGGTTTCACCCCTAACAGCATACAAGAGGCTCCAACCCAGCTGCAGTGGCCCCCTCTTGAGCCTTGCGGTTCATATGGCAGTCCAGCTGACTCCTATTCCCCGCACCATCCAACACACCCATACTACGCCGGGGATACACCTAATTAATTGGCTAAGCTGCCCCATCTCAGCATGTGGTTGGCACTGTAAAGCCGGGTTACATGCTCCATGAACCGGTCCTTAGGATCCAGGCGAGTACTAAACACAAACCCAAGTCTCGTGCACCCAGCACACAACCAAAACATCCAACTTGCCTTGATCCCTACCTCTACATAACTCACAATATCTCATTCAAGAGTATGGTAATATAAACTGATGATCTCATGTCCCAAATATCCCATTCTAAGCATGGCTAAGCAAATGCATGTAAATAAATGACATGGTAAAATAAATCCCAACCCAAGCTACAAGGAAACAAGGTAATGCAATTCTAGGGAAACTTCCTAGCATGGGCTTCATATTTAAATTGACAATGCAACTAAGTCTAGCTACACATCCTAGCATAGGATCAAAGTGGTCAAGGACACTTGCCTCCTTCTTGCTGCTCTTGAAATGGGTAGTCCTGATCTTGGAAACTGATAACTTGCTCTTGAACAGGTTCTACTTCATACCATCACACATAGCAAAAGAAAAACAACAATCATAAGACATAGTTCACACTTCTACTTCATACAAACCACACATTCACATTTATGAAATTTTCTTTACCATTTTAGGTGTTGTGGATACTCTATGTGTGTTGATTTGGGGCTTGCATACACTTTTATTTACATGTGTATGATTCCTACTTTGGTGTTCATATTTATACTCACATACTATATATATATACATGTATATATGTGTGTTTCAGTTTTAAATAAATTCCTTATATATTAAACTACCATGTATGTATGAAAAGTATTTTTCTTCTCCATATGTGCCTTCATAATTTCTATCAACCCTAAACTGAATTCTTTGTATTTTAGAAACTCCATTTATCATTTACTAGTTTCTATATTTTCAGATTTATATTCTTATGCATAATTGTGCATTTTATTATTAAATTAGTAATACACACTACCTAAACAGATTAGGTTCTGGTCCTAAATAATTTAAGATCATATTTTGACCTTGGCTTCTGATGTATACTATTTCATAATTATTTTCCCTATTTTTCTTTAACTATTCTTTACTTAAAAATGTGTCCCTATACTATTAAATGTGAATAATAGATGAAACAGATTTATTTTAGCCCAAAAATATATTTTTATCTCACTCCAAAGTTTTCTAAGTACTGAGAAAGTTTTTAATAATTTTGACAATTATGTTTGTCCCCCTTTTTAATATTTAAACACTAGTTACATATTCAATTTTCTAAATTATATACTAAACAGGGCTAAAATAATGAATTCGCCCCATTACAGGGTCTATAATATTATTTTCATAATTTCCAGGGGTCTAGCTACACTTTTCAGAGGTGTTTTTCTTAATTTCTATTAAGTCTAGGGGCTAAAACTGATTTTTAAATGAATTTACATGATTTTCTGGAGTTCCAGGGGCTAGATCTGAAGTTTCCGGGGCTAGCTCTCAATTCCAGAGAACCCCAGGGGGTAGCACGTAAGAATTCCAGTCTTTATAACGCGGGGCTGACGTGGACCGTCTGATTTTAAACCGACGGCTGAGATTATAACATCAAACCGGTACGCGGGGTTTTAAAGTCTACCGTGCGATTTAAAATAAACGGCGCACAAGCGGCCACGTCGCTCTGATCGAGCGCGGGCGGCGCTGCCGGCGGCGCACGGCGGCGGGAAGCGGCGATCTCGCCGGAAACTTTCGGATCCTCGAGAATTCTGCCTAGAACTGTGATCTTATGGCCTAGATCGGTAGAGGGGAGGTCAGGGATCTCACCTCGGGGGTTTTCTCGAGCTCGGGGGTCCTGGAAAGTGCCCGGCGGCGAGGTCCGAGGCAAAACCACGGCGAAGCTCGTCGGAGCTGGATTTGCACCGTAAGTCTTCGGGTTTTCTGCACCTGCAAAGTTCCCCGGAGGCGGTGGATCAAGACCAACGAGTTAGATCAGAGTTTCCGAGCTTAGATCGGCCAGAATTCACCGGCGAAGTCTCGGTGCTCACCGGAGTGAAAATCGGCGATCGCGTGAGAAAAACTGATCGGATCGGTTGTTTTTATAGCCGGGGGAGGGCGGTGGTTCTGTTGTGATCGAGTTAGAGTCCTCAGGGTCCAGAATTCGGCTGCGGGACGCGGTTTCCCGATCGGTTGCGATCGCGCGCGCGGGGGAGAAGTCCGGGGTCGCGGGGTTAGGGATGACAGGCGGGTCCCACCCGTCAGCGAGGGGCAGCGCGGCGCGCGCGGGGGCGGGCTGCGCGGGGGTTTGCTGGGCCGGCTGGGGTTTCGGCCCACTGGCCAGTTTTTTTCTGGTTTTCCTTTTTCTTTTTCCATTTCTTTTCTGTTTTGAGTCTAATTTGAATTCTAGTTTGAATTTGAATTTTTGCAAAACATGCAACACGTCCAAAAATTTCTAAATTCCCCTCTGAACATGGTTTATGGTTCTAAATCAAAATTTGAGTTTTGACTAAAAATTTGGGGTGTTACAGCTCTACCCCCCTTAAAAGAAATCTCGTCCTCGAGATTGGTGTTTCTAAGAAAACAATTCCAGAAATTGTGCCTTAAGCTCATCTTCCCGTTCCCAGGTGGCTTCCTCTTCTGAGTGATGCTTCCACTGCACCTTGCACATCCTGATTCTCTTATTTCTGGTGAGGCGTTCCATCGTCTCCAAAATCTTGTATGGTTGCTCGGCATAAGACAAATCCTCAGCTACATCCACTTCATTCATGGGTAACACCTCCTCAGGCGTCCTCAGACATTTCTTGAGTTGCGACACATGGAACACATCGTGCACGTCCGACAGATGAACCGGCAACTCTAGTTGGTACGCCACTTCGCCTTTTCTTTCCAAAACTTGAAAGGGTCCGATGTATCGAGGTGACAACTTCCCTTTCACCTTGAACCGACGTAGTCCTCTGATAGGGGATACCTTGAGATAAACATAGTCTCCCACGTTGAAAACGAGCTCTCTTCTTCGTACATCAGCATAACTCTTCTGGCGTGTCTGTGCTATCCTCAAGTTGTTGCGAATCTCCCTCACCTTTGCCTCGGCTTCTTGTAGCACTTCGGGACCAAACACTTTACTTTCTCCTGTTTGGTTCCAAAATAGGGGAGTTCTGCATTTCCTTCCATACAAAGCTTCAAACGGTGACATCTTCATACTAGCTTGATAACTGTTGTTATAGGAAAACTCCGCATACGGTAGGTTCTTGTCCCAACTCCTATTGTTTTTGAGTGCACATGCCCTTAACATATCTTCAAGGATCTGATTGGTTCTCTCCGTCTGCCCGTCAGTTTGGGGATGATAGGCAGAGCTGAAGTTCAGATGGGTTCCCATGGTTTCATGCAACTTTTGCCAAAACCTCGAGGTGAACTGTGTCCCTCGCGTATGTCTCGCTCAAGTGTGGAGTCCACTTCCATGGCGATGGCTTCACCACTATTTACTAGACATAGATTGAGCCTTATAACCTCGTCCTTCAATTCTGCAGGCATATCCTTCAAGCTCAACTTATTGACCTGCACTTTCCGACTCAAGGCATCGGCCACGACGTTTGCTTTCCCGGGATGATAGTTGATGCCTACATCAAAGTCATTGATTAGCTCTAACCATCTCCTTTGTCTAAGGTTGAGATCTGGCTGTGTGAATATGTACTTCAAACTCTTATGATCCGTATATATCTCTGTCCTCTTCCCCATCAAATAGTGCCGCCAAATTTTCAACGCGTGTACTACTGCAGCTAGTTCTAAGTCATGTGTAGGATAGTTCTTTTCGTGCTTCCGAAGCTGCCGGGATGCATATGCCACGACATGTCCTTCTTGCATGAGAACACATCCCAACCCGTTTCCAGAGGCATCGCAGTACACCGTGAAATTCTTCTGCATATCTGGCATAACCAACACGGGGGCTGTTGTCAATCTCTTCTTTAGCTCCTGAAAGCTCGTGTCACACTGTGGCGTCCAGGTGAATGTGATTCCCTTTTCCAACAGTTTGGTAAGAGGTCTCGAGATCTTGGAGAATCCCTCAATAAACCGTCGATAGTATCCAGCCAATCCCAAAAAGCTTCGAACTTCCCCGACATTTTCAGGGGTTTTCCATTTCTGGATATCTTCGATTTTGGCGGGATCTACGGAGATTCCTCCCTCCGAGATTATATGTCCTAAAAAGGGAACTCTCTTTAGCCAAAACTCACACTTGCTCAACTTGGCATATAGTTGGTGTTCTCTCAGCCTCTGTAACACCAACCTTAGATGTTTCTCATGTTCTTCTTCATCTTTGGAGAAGACGAGAATATCATCTATGAAAACCACCACAAATTTGTCCAGATATTCCATGAATACCTTGTTCATGAGGTACATGAAATATGACGGGGCATTGGTTAGCCCGAAAGGCATGACAGTGTATTCATACAGTCCGTACCGAGATACGAAAGCTGTCTTGGGAATATCAGATTGCCTTATCTTGAGTTGGTGGTATCCCGACCTGAGATCAATTTTCGAGAACATGCAAGCTCCCCTCAACTGATCAAACAAGTCTTCAATGCGGGGTAATGGGTACTTGTTCTTGATGGTCACCTCATTCAAGGCACGGTAATCCACGCATAACCTTTGAGTTCCATCTTTCTTAGGCACAAATATTACCGGAGCTCCCCATGGTGAGGAACTAGGGCGAACATACCCCTTTTCCGTCAATTCTCTCAAATGATCCTTGAGCTCTTCTAGCTGCTTGGAATCCATTCGATAAGGTCTCTTGTATATCGGGGCTGTTCCCGGTACTAGCTCAATTGCGAATTCCACGTCACGGTCGGGAGGCATTCCTGGCAACTCCTCCGGAAAAACATCTGGATATTCCCTGATAGTCCTGATTTCCTCAACTTTCACCTCCACTTGATTTAATTTAATGTCCCTCCTAGGCTCGTGTATCGTTATGAACTTTACTCTTGTGCCACTAGGGTGAGTTAGTTCCACCGTTCTGGTCGAACAATGGATGATTCCTTTATGTTTGGTCAACCAATCCATACCCAAAATAATATCTATCCCTTGTGAATCGATCACTATGAGGTTAGCGGTAAATACTACCCCATTAATGTCTAGGTTCACTTTGGGACACACTTGTCTTGTCCTTATTTCTCCACCTGGAGAGTTTACCGCTAGCATATGGTTCATTTGTGTGGTTGCTAGGTCATGCTTCTTAACAAACCCTTGAGCAATGAACGAATGGGTAGCACCAGAATCAAACAGCAGAGTTGCAAGGTGTAAATTGGCAGGAAACTTACCAACTACCACGTCGGGTGCCTCTTGTGCTTCCTCCATAGTGACGTGGTTCACCCGTCCCTCATTACGTTCTGCTGCTGTGGCTGCGTGGGCTTCTTCTTTGGACACTTATGGGCGTAGTGCCCCACTTCACCACAGCTGAAACATTGCACCCCAATCTTATATGCTTGGCCCTTGTTGTCTTGGGGTTGGTTTGGGGGTCCTTGCACTGCTGGTCGAGGTGGATATGCGGGGCGAGGCTGCTGCACAAACTGACGTTGCGGCTGTGCTGGTGCTGCGGGAGGCCTGTAGTTTGGGTTGTACCCTCTTGGTGCTGAATAGGGTACCGCAGCACGGCTCGTCTGCCCCGTAGGTTGCTGCATCATACGTGGGCGGGTGTTGCTCCCTGAGGCTTGATGTGACCACCCAGCCTTCCTCTTATTCTCATTTTCCAGGGCCTTTAGCTTCCTTTCCACCACAAACGCTCTGTCCACCATCTTTTGAAAGCTTTCATACTCATTGGAGGACATTGCACACTGCATCTCTGCGGTAAGTCCTTCCACGAAACAATCTTGTTTCTGCTCATCTGTCTCTATGTCTCGTGGAGCATAACGGGATAGTTGAGTGAATTTAGTGAGGTATTCCCTCACCGTCATGTTTCCCTGCTGCAGTCCCAAAAACTCTTTCCTCTTGTTTTTGAGTTCACCTCTTGGGATGTAATGGTTGCGGAAGCTACGCTTGAACTCTTCCCAAGTGATGCTCTCCGGGTCATCATGGGCGGCCACGTAGGCGGTCCACCAATCAGCAGCAGGTCCTTGCAATTGATGAGAGGCAAACAGCACCCTCTCATACCCTTGGCATTGTATGATCCTCATCTTACTTTCAATGGTCTTCAGCCAATCATCTGCCTCCAGAGGTTCAGCAGCACTTGCAAACTTTGGAGGTTGAGTTCCTAGAAACTCACTCAACCTTGGTTGGCGTGGTGCAGCTTGTGGAGGTGGAACTTGATGCAAGTTGGCCACTACTTGAGTCAAGTTCTGGATGAGCTGATTTTGATTCTCCAGCATTTGGTGGAGAGGATCAACTTCTTCACGGCGACCACCCCGGTTCTGGCCTCCAGAAAGATGAGAGTTGCATGCCTCATCATTGTTGTTGGCGGGGTTGGCAGCACGTCCTTTTCCTCTTCCGGCCATCTGGTAGAATCAACAAATGTTAATTTGAAAGCATTTAGTATCATCTTACTACTTTCACTTGTTTGTACTTTGAAGTGTTGAAGTTTTGTTAAAATCTTACGAGGGTTTTATATCTCACACCCAATAAATGCACTATTATTTCCTGTGGGTTCACACACCAAAGCAAAACAATCTGAAGACGAGGCTGTGGACACTTGCTCATGGCTTCCACAACTCACGTCACACACCAAGCATTATCACACCATTAACTACGTAACGACTCGACTACTCGACCTCTTGCTAGCTAGGGGAAAGACTCTACACTACTCATCCTCTTGAGCTGGCTCCTCGGGATCTTCCTCCTCATTTCGGCTACCTTCTGACTCTGCTTTGGGTGGGGAGGCTGCTGGTGGAGAAGTGCGACGACGCCTGATCGCTCGGCGATCCGGGGAGTCAGGGGTCCATGGATCACTTACGGTGACACACAGTTCATTCCCATCTCCTCTTTCTCTCGCCTTTAAGCAAGCTCGCAGCAATGCCTCCGTCTCCTTCAGAGTATCTCGGACATCCTGAAGCTCTTGTTGACACTCCTGCAGTCGAGTGCTGAGCATAGCAGCATCCTCCAAGCACAAGTCCATGTGCTCATGGGAAGTCCCTTGCTGCACCGGTGGGTACTTGTACTCCGTGGTACCACTCTCACGTTGGAGGACATACATGTACTCAGTTTTGTCCAAGTGGCGACGATAGATGTGGCTCTGGCAGGTGATGGCCTCCCAAGTGACATCTCTCTCCGCGTCAACTTGTGTTGCTCGACAAGCTGGAGAGTGGTGGATCTTAAGCAGCTGATTCTCGTGTATAATCCTCATCTCCGAACTCCATTCTTCCCTCTTCTCACGGATGGTCCTGGTGGAGTTATAGTGGATGATGAGCTTGCCCGTATTGCCGGCGGCTTCGAGCATACGTCGAAGACGGCGCAACAAATCTCCCACTGCCAATCCGTAGGAAAGGTACGTCACTGGACGACTCTCATCTCTCTCAGCAAGGGCAACTACGGGAACTCTCCCTCCCGTGGATTTACGAGCGGTGCGAATCATGCGAACCATCTAGAACAAAAGAATTTAAAATTAGGTTAGATAAAATTTCAAACAAAAGTCCTATTTTTGAATGAAAGTTGGGGTAAGATGAAGAAAATGACCCTTTTAATAACACTTTTTCACCCACACCTTGGAAAATAGTTTTTAAGAAAATAGGGCCCTTAAATACGTCCATTTCTACCTAGGTCCACGTTCCTACGGGCAACCTTGGCTCTGATACCACCTCTGTCACACCCGGTTTTTCCGAAGAAACAACCAAGTGAATATCACATGTATGCCAGGATCATTTTCTCATACATGTGATGACAAATAGTGAAGCATCATTTATTACAAGCCAGGTGTCGAATATAAATAAGTCTTACATAATAAATGTCTCGATGGACAATAATAAGTTCATCACAAGTAAATAAACTAGCAGCGGAATATTATTCTTTAGGGCTCCATCATAGGCGTTGCCCGGGGGTCTTCATGAACCTAAAAACCTTCTTCGGGTCCAAAGTCTTGGTCATTATACACCACCTCATTATCTTGACCTGAGCAGCAATATAAACCAACAAATATGCAAGGTTGAGTACCAATGGTACTCAGCAAGTGTGGGAAAAATTATATCATGCATGGCTAGAACAAGGAGAGGTTGAACTCATGGTTAAAGCACTACGCAATTAATACCTATCACCTTAGCTTATTAAGCACCTACATTACTACACAGGTGAAATGGTCCCATTCTCCCATCCCATCATTGTAATCCAATAACCATAACATCATTACCAATGTTAAGCTCCCCGCTTAACTTCCAAAACCATCAATCCTCTAATCATGAATAAGTCCAGGCCGCTCTTAACCGTGAGCACGGCTATCAAGACAGTTTTGACTCTGCAGAGTTTGTACCACTGTACCCACAAGTAGTGATTTCATCCCCCGTTGCCGGGTGGACTAAAGAACCTCCATTATGCCAGTGGCTACGAACCACATTCACACTTCCCAGGTGTGTGGCCAAGAGATCACTATGAAGCCTTTACAAAGGGATTCCCGACGAGCGTGGGCCCACTGAGGTTTCACCCCTAACAGCATACAAGAGGCTCCAACCCCGCTGCAGTGGCCCCCTCTTGAGCCTTGCGGTTCATATGGCAGTCCAGCTGACTCCTATTCCCCGCACCATCCAACACACCCATACTACGCCGGGGATACACCTAATTAATTGGCTAAGCTGCCCCATCTCAGCATGTGGTTGGCACTGTAAAGCCGGGTTACATGCTCCATGAACCGGTCCTTAGGATCCAGGCGAGTACTAAACACAAACCCAAGTCTCGTGCACCCAGCACACAACCAAAACATCCAACTTGCCTTGATCCCTACCTCTACATAACTCACAATATCTCATTCAAGAGTATGGTAATATAAACTGATGATCTCATGTCCCAAATATCCCATTCTAAGCATGGCTAAGCAAATGCATGTAAATAAATGACATGGTAAAATAAATCCCAACCCAAGCTACAAGGAAACAAGGTAATGCAATTCTAGGGAAACTTCCTAGCATGGGCTTCATATTTAAATTGACAATGCAACTAAGTCTAGCTACACATCCTAGCATAGGATCAAAGTGGTCAAGGACACTTGCCTCCTTCTTGCTGCTCTTGAAATGGGTAGTCCTGATCTTGGAAACTGATAACTTGCTCTTGAACAGGTTCTACTTCATACCATCACACATAGCAAAAGAAAAACAACAATCATAAGACATAGTTCACACTTCTACTTCATACAAACCACACATTCACATTTATGAAATTTTCTTTACCATTTTAGGTGTTGTGGATACTCTATGTGTGTTGATTTGGGGCTTGCATACACTTTTATTTACATGTGTATGATTCCTACTTTGGTGTTCATATTTATACTCACATACTATATATATATATATACATGTATATATGTGTGTTTCAGTTTTAAATAAATTCCTTATATATTAAACTACCATGTATGTATGAAAAGTATTTTTCTTCTCCATATGTGCCTTCATAATTTCTATCAACCCTAAACTGAATTCTTTGTATTTTAGAAACTCCATTTATCATTTACTAGTTCCAATATTTTCAGATTTATATTCTTATGCATAATTGTGCATTTTATTATTAAATTAGTAATACACACTACCTAAACAGATTAGGTTCTGGTCCTAAATAATTTAAGATCATATTTTGACCTTGGCTTCTGATGTATACTATTTCATAATTATTTTCCCTATTTTTCTTTAACTATTCTTTACTTAAAAATGTGTCCCTATACTATTAAATGTGAATAATAGATGAAACAGATTTATTTTAGCCCAAAAATATATTTTTATCTCACTCCAAAGTTTTCTAAGTACTGAGAAAGTTTTTAATAATTTTGACAATTATGTTTGTCCCCCTTTTTAATATTTAAACACTAGTTACATATTCAATTTTCTAAATTATATACTAAACAGGGCTAAAATAATGAATTCACCCCATTACAGGGTCTATAATATTATTTTCATAATTTCCAGGGGTCTAGCTACACTTTTCAGAGGTGTTTTTCTTAATTTCTATTAAGTCTAGGGGCTAAAACTGATTTTTAAATGAATTTACATGATTTTCTGGAGTTCCAGGGGCTAGATCTGAAGTTTCCGGGGCTAGCTCTCAATTCCAGAGAACCCCAGGGGGTAGCACGTAAGAATTCCAGTCTTTATAACGCGGGGCTGACGTGGACCGTCTGATTTTAAACCGACGGCTGAGATTATAACATCGAACCGGTACGCGGGGTTTTAAAGTCTACCGTGCGATTTAAAATAAACGGCGCACAAGCGGCCACGTCGCTCTGATCGAGCGCGGGCGGCGCTGCCGGCGGCGCACGGCGGCGGGAAGCGGCGATCTCGCCGGAAACTTTCGGATCCTCGAGAATTCTGCCTAGAACTGTGATCTTATGGCCTAGATCGGTAGAGGGGAGGTCAGGGATCTCACCTCGGGGGTTTTCTCGAGCTCGGGGGTCCTGGAAAGTGCCCGGCGGCGAGGTCCGAGGCAAAACCACGGCGAAGCTCGTCGGAGCTGGATTTGCACCGTAAGTCTTCGGGTTTTCTGCACCTGCAAAGTTCCCCGGAGGCGGTGGATCAAGACCAACGAGTTAGATCAGAGTTTCCGAGCTTAGATCGGCCAGAATTCACCGGCGAAGTCTCGGTGCTCACCGGAGTGAAAATCGGCGATCGCGTGAGAAAAACTGATCGGATCGGTTGTTTTTATAGCCGGGGGAGGGCGGTGGTTCTGTTGTGATCGAGTTAGAGTCCTCAGGGTCCAGAATTCGGCTGCGGGACGCGGTTTCCCGATCGGTTGCGATCGCGCGCGCGGGGGAGAAGTCCGGGGTCGCGGGGTTAGGGATGACAGGCGGGTCCCACCCGTCAGCGAGGGGCAGCGCGGCGCGCGCGGGGGCGGGCTGCGCGGGGGTTTGCTGGGCCGGCTGGGGTTTCGGCCCACTGGCCAGTTTTTTCCGGTTTTCCTTTTTCTTTTTCCATTTCTTTTCTGTTTTGAGTCTAATTTGAATTCCAGTTTGAATTTGAATTTTTGCAAAACATGCAACACGTCCAAAAATTTCTAAATTCCCCTCTGAACATGGTTTATGGTTCTAAATCAAAATTTGAGTTTTGACTAAAAATTTGGGGTGTTACATCTATTACAACCCAGATGACCATCCGCGCATGCAAAACTATCAAAGTTGGAACTTCCAGACGTGTATTCCCTATAGGTCCCGTCCGACCACCCGAGACCTGAGTTTGTCAGTTTTCCCTACTTTCCTGACTTTCCCACTTTTGACTCAGATGGCCTTCCGCGCATGCAAAACCATCCAGTTGCACCATTCGATTGTGTATTCCATCAAGGTCCCGTCCGGTGTCCGGGGCCCAAGTTCATGAGTTTTTCTAAACAATTTAATTCTGACCCAGATGGCCATCCACGCATGCAAAACCATCAAGTTGCACCGTTACAACGTGTATTCCGTCAAGGTCCCGTCCGACCGCCCGGGACCCGAGTTGTTGAGTTTTCCCTACGTTCCCGACTTCCCCAATTTCAATGCAGATGGCCATCCGCGCATGCCAAACCATCAAGTTGCACCATCCGGATGTGTATTCTGTCACGGTCCCGTCCGGCCACCAAGGACAAGAGTTCATGAGTTTTCTCTACTTTCCCGGTTTCAACCCAGATGGCTATCTGCGCATGTAAAACCAAGTTGCACCGTCCGACCGTGTATTCCGTTAACGTCCCGTCCAGTCGCACGGGGCTCGAGTTTGTGAGTTTTACCGACTTTCCCTATTTCGACCCAGATGGCCATCCACGCATGCAAAAACCATCAAGTTGCACCATCTGAACGTGTGTATCGTCAAGGTCCCATCCGGCCGCCTGGGACCCGAGTTTGTTAGTTTTACTGACTTTCTCGATTTTGACCCAGATATCCAAGCGCTCGTGCAAAACCATCAAGTTGCACCGTCCGGACGAGTATTCCGTCAAGGTTCCGTCCAGCCTCTCGTGACTCAAATTTGTGAGTTACCAACTTTCCCGGTTTGGACCAAGATGACCATCCATGCATGAAAATCTATCAAGTTTGACCTTTCGGTTGTGTATTCCATTAAGGTCCAATCCGTCCTCCCAGGACCCGAGTTCGTGAGTTTTACCGACTTTCCTGACATTTTCGATTTTGACCCAGATGGTCATCCGCGTATGCAAAACCATCAAGTTGCACCATCCGAACGTGTATTCCGTCAAGGTCCCGTCTGGCCGCCTAGGACCGGAGTTCATGAGTTTTACCGACTTTCTTGATTTTGACCTAAATGACCATCCACGCATGCAAAACCATCAAGTTGCACCGTCCGGATGTGTATTCCGTGAAGGTTCCGTCCAGCCGGTCGGGACCCAAGTTCATGAGTTTTAATGACATTCACGATTTGGACCCAGATGGCCATCTGCGCATGCAAAACCATCAAGTTGCACCGTCCGGACGTGTATGCCGTCAAGTTTCTGTCTGGCAGCTCGGGACCCAAATTTGTTAGTTTTCTTGAATTTCCGGATTTCGACCCAGATGCCCATCCGCGCATGCAAAACCATTAAAATGCACCATCCAGACATGTATTCCGTCATCATTCCGTCCAGATGCCCGGGACTCGAGTTCTGAGTTTTACCGACTTTCATGACTTTTCTCGATTTTGACCCAGATGTCCATTCGCGCATGCAAAAATCAAGTTGCACCGTCCAAGCGTGTATTCCATTAAGGTCCGTCCGGCTGCCCAGGACCCGAGTTTGTGAGTTTTCCCGATTTTTGGATTTCGATCCAGATGACCATCCACGCATGCAAAACTATAAGTTGCACCATCTGGACATATATTCTGTCAAGGTCCCGTCTGACCGCCCGCCACCCCAGTCCGTAAGGTTTCCTGAATTTCCTAACTTTCTCGATTATAACCCAGATTACCATCCGCGCATGCAAAACCATCAAGTTGCAACGTCCAGGTGTGTATTATCTCAATGCCCCGTCCGACCGCCCGGGACCTGAGTTTGTCAGATTTCCCTACTTTCCCGACTTTTCTAATTTCGACCTAGATGG
The DNA here is from genome assembly GCA_030760725.1 of Neostapfia colusana. NCBI lineage: Eukaryota > Viridiplantae > Streptophyta > Magnoliopsida > Poales > Poaceae > Neostapfia > Neostapfia colusana. The sequence continues at coordinate 35,045,021 of JASWHV010000001.1, read as the reverse complement.
CCATCCGCGCATGCAAAACCATCCAGTTGCACCATTCGATTGTCTATTCCATCAATATCCCGTCCGGCGTCCCGGGGCCCGAGTTCATGAGTTTTTCCAAACTTTTAAATTTTATCCCAGATGGCCATCCGCGCATGCAAAACCATCAAGTTACATTGTTAGAACGGATATTCCGTCAAGGTCCCGTCTGGCCTCCCGGGACCCGAGCTGGTAAGTTTTCCCTATGTTCCCGACTTTCCCAATTTGGACGCAGATGGCCATCCGCGCATGCAAAACCATCAAGTTGCATCATCCGAATGTTTATACCGTCAAGTTCCTATCCGACCGCCCAGGACCCGAGTTCGTTAGTTTTACTGACTTTCTCGATTTCGACCTAGATGTCACTTCGCGCATGTAGAACCATCAAGTTGCACCGTTTGGGCGAGTGTTCCGTCAAGGTTTCGTCTGGCCTCTCGTACCCGAGTTCGTGAGTTACCGACTTTCCCGTGTTTCTCTATTTTGAGCCAGATGACCATCCATGCATGAAAAACTATCAAGTCCGACCACTCGGTCGTGTATTAAAGTTAAGGTTCCGTCCCTCCTCCCACGACCCGAGTTTGTGAGTTTCACCGACTTTCCCGACATTTTGATTTCGACCTAGATGGTCATCCGCATGCAAAACCATAAAGTTGCGCCATCCGGACGTGTATTCCGACATTGTCCCATCCAGCCGCCTGGGACTCAAGTTTGTGAGTTTTACCGAGTTTTATGACTTTTCTCGATTTCGACCCAAATGGCCATTCGCGCATAAAAAAATCAAGTTGCACTGTCCGAGCGTGTATTCCATCAAGGTCTCGTCCGCCTGGCAGGGACCCAAGTTCGTGAGTATTAACGACTTTCCTGATTTGAACAAAGATGGCCATCCGCTCATGCAATACCATCAAGTTGAACCGTCCGGACGTGTATGCCGTCAAGGTCCTGTCTGGCCGCTCGGGACCTGAGTTTATGAGTTTTCCTGAATTTCTTGATTTTGACCCAGATGACCATCCGCGCATGCAAAACCATTAAAATGCACCATCTGGACGTGTATCCCGTCAAGGTCGCGTCCAGCCGCCCGGGACCCGAGTTCGTGCGTTTTACCGACTCTCACGATTTTCTCGGTTTCGACCCAGATGGCTATTCTTGCATGCAAAACCATGAAGTTGCATCGTCCGAACGTGTATTCCATCAAGGCCCCGTCCGGCCATCCGCGATCCGAGTTCATGAGTTTTACCGACTTTCTCGATTTTGATCTAGATTGCCACCCGTGCATGCAAAATCATCAAGTTGCACCATCCGGACATGTATTCAGTCAAGGTCACGTTCGGCTGCCCGGGACCCCGAGTTCGTGAGTTTTACCGACTTTCTCGATTTTGACCCAAATGTCTATCTGCGCATGCAAAACCATCAATTTGCACCGTCCGGAAGATTATTCCGTCAAGATTCCGTCTGGCCTCCCGAGACCCAAGTTCGTGAGTTTTAACAACTTTCCCGATTTGGACCCAGATGGCCATCCGTGGATGCAAAACCATCAAGTTGCACTATCCGGACGTGTATGCCGTCAAGGTCTTGTCCGGCCGCTTAGGATCAGAGTTTGTAAGTTTTTCTAATTTTCCCGTTTTCAACCTAGATGGCCATCTGCGCATACAAATACATTAAAATGAATCATCCGGACGTGTATTCCATCAAGCTCCCGTCCAGCCGCCCGGGACCCGAGTTCATGAGTTTTACCGATTTTCTCGATTTAGACCCAGATGACTATTCATGCATGCAAAACCATCAAGTTGTACCGACCGGGCGTGTATTCCATCAAGGTCCCGTCCGGCTGCCCGAGACCCGAGTTTGTGAGTTTTCCCGACTTTTCAATTTCGATCAAGTTGGCCATCTGCGGTTGCAAAACCATCAAGTTGCACCATCCAGACATGTACCGAGTTCGTCAGTTTTACCGACTTTCCCGATTTTTATTCGGATGGCCATCCGCGCATGAAAAAACATTAAGTCGGACCATCCGAACGTGTAGTCCGTCATGGTTCCATCCGTCCTCCCGAGACCCGAGTTCGTGAGTTTTACAGACATTCCCGACTTTATTGATTTTGACCAGATAGCTATCCGTGCGTGCAAAACCATCGATTTTGACCCGAGTTCGCCAGTTTTACCGATTTTCCTGACATTTTCGATTTCGACTCAGATGGTCATCCGCGCATGCAAAACCATCAAGTTGCACCATCCGAACGTGTATTCCATCAAGGTCCCGTTTGACCGCCCGGGACCGGAGTTCATGAGTTTTACCGACTTTCTTGAGTTCGACCTAGATGGCCATCCAAGCATGCAAAACCATCAAGTTGCATCGTCCGGACGTGTATTCCGTCAAGGTTCCATCCGGCCGCTCGGGGCCCATGTTCATGAGTTTTACAGACGTTCCCGACTTTATTGATTTTGACCAGATAGCTATCCGTGCATGCAAAACCATCAAATTGCACCATCCGAACGTGTATTCCGTATAGGTCCCGTCCGGCACCCCGGGCCCCGAGTTCGTGAGTTTTACCGACTTTATCGATTTCGACCAAGATGACCTTCCACGCATGCAAAACCATCAAGTTGCACCGTCCAGACGTGTATTCCGTCATGGTTCCTTCTGGCCTCCCGAGACCCGAGTTCGTGAGTTTTACCGACTTTCCCGATTTTGACCGAGATGGCCTTCCGTGCATGCAAAACCTTCCAGTTACACCATCGAAACGTGTATTCCGTCATGAGTTTTTTTGACTTTCCCAGTTTCGAACCAGATGGCCATCCGCGCATGCAAAACGATCAAGTTGCACCATCCAAACGTGTATACCGTCAAGGTCCCGTCCGGCCGCCCGGGACCCGAGTTCATTATTTTTACCGACTTTCTCGATTTCGACCCAGATATCCATCCGCGCGTGCAAAACCATCAAGTTCCACCGTCCGGGCGAGTATTCTGTCAAGGTTCCGTTCGGCCTCTTGTGACCCGAGTTCGTGAGTTATCGATTTTCTCAACTTTCCCAGTTTTGACCCAGATGACCGTCCATGCATGAAAAACTATCAAGTTTGACTGTTCGGTCATGTATTCCATTAAGGTCCCGTCCGTCCTCCAAGGACCCGAGTTCATGAGTTTTACCGACTTTCCTGACATTTTTTATTTCGACCAAGATGGTCATCGAGCATGCAAAACCATCAAGTTGCACGATCCAAACGTGTATTCTTTCAAGGTCCCGTCTGGCCGCCCGGGACCTGAGTTCGTGAGTTTTGCTGACTTTCTCGATTTCGACCTAGATGGCCATCCACGCATGCAAAACCATCAAGTTGCATCGTTCGGACTTGTATTCCGTCAAGGTTCCGTCCGGCCGCTCGGGACCCAAGTTCGTGAGTTTTTACGACTTTCCTGATTTGGACACAGATGGTCATCCACGCATGCAAAATCATCAAGTTGCACCGTCCGGACATGTATGCCATCAAGTTTCTTTTCGGCTGCTTGGGACCCGAAGGTTTTTGTTTTCTCGAATTTCCGGATTTCGACCCAGATGCCCATCCGCGCATGCAAAATCATCAAGTTGCACCGTCCGGACATGTATGCCATCAAGGTTCTGTTCGGCCGCTCGGGACCCGAGGGTTTTAGTTTTCTCGAATTTCCGGATTTCGACCCAAATGTCCATCCGCGCATGCAAATCCATTAATTTGCACCTTCCAGACGAGTATTCCGTCAAGGTTCCGTCCGACCTCCCGAGACCCGAGATCTTGGGTTACCAACTTTCCCGATTTTGACCCAGATGGCCATCCGTGCATTCAAAACCATCAAGTTGCACTGTCCAAACATGTATTCCGTCAAGTATCCGGCCACCCGGGACCGAAGTTCGTGAGATTTAATGACTTTCCCGATTTGGACCTAGATGACCATTCGCGCATGCAAAACCATCAAGTTGCACCGTCCGGACGTGTATTCTGTCAAGGTCCCGTCCGGCCGCCCGGGACCTGAGTTGTGAGTTTTACCAACTTTCTCAATTTTGACCCAGATGGCCATCCGCGCATGCAAGATCGTCAAGTTGCACCGTCCGGACATGTATTCCGTTAAAGTTCGGCCGCTCAGGATCCAAGTTCGTGAGTTTTAACGGCTTTCCCGATTTGGACCCAGATGGCCTTCCGCACATGCAAAACAATCAAGTTGAACCGTCTAGACGTGTATGCCGTCAAGGTCCTGTGCGGCCGTTCAGGACCCGAGTTTATGAGTTTTCTCGAATTTCCCGATTTCAACAAAGATGTCCATCTGCCTGGGACTCGAGTTTGTGAGTTTTACCGACCTTCACGACTTTCTTGATTTCGAGCCAGATGGCCATTCACGCATGCAAAACCATCAATTTGACCGTCCGGGCGTATATTCCCTCAAGGTCCCGTTTGGCTGCCAAGGACCCGAGTTTGTGAGTTTTCCCGACTTTCCGATTTTGACCCAGATGTCCATCCGAGCATGCAAAACCATCAACTTGCACCATCCAGAGATGTATGCAGTCAATGTCTCGTCCGTCCGCCCAGTTCGTAAGTTTTACTGACTCTCCCGACTTTCTCGATTACAACCTAGATGACCATCCGCGCATGAAAAACCATCAAGTTGCGACGTACAGACGTGTATTCCCTCAAGGACCTATCCGACCAGCTGGGACCTGAGTTCGTCAGTTTTCCCTATTTCCTGACTTTACCAATTTTGACCCAGATGGCCATCAGCGCATGCAAAACCATCTAGTTGCAAGGTTCCGTCCGGCGTCCCGAGGCCCAAGTTCATGAGTTTTTCCGAACTTTTCAATTTTGACCCAGATGGCCATCCGCGCATGCAAAACCATCAGGTAGCACCATCCGGACGTGTATTCTGTCAAGGTCCAGTCCGGCCACCCAGGATCCGAGTTCGTGAGTTTTCCCGATTTTCCCGGTTTCAACCCAGATGGCCATCCGCGCATGCAAAACCATCGAGTTGCACCGTCCAAACGTGTATTCCGTTAAGGTCCCGTCCGGTTGCACGGGACCCAAGTTCGTGAGTTTTACCTACTTTCTCAATTTTGACCCAGATGGCCATCCGTGCATTCAAAACCTTCCAGTTGCACCATCAAAACGTGTATTCCGTCAAGGTCCAGTCCAGTGTCTCGGGACCCGAGTTCATGAGTTTTTTCGACTTTCATAATTTCGACCCAGATGGCTATCCACGCATGCAAAACCATGAAGTTGCACCATCCGGACGTGTATGCCGTCAAGGCCCCATCTGGCCGTTCGAGACCCGAGTTCATGAGTTTTACCGACTTTCTCAACTTTCTCGACTTTGACCCAGATGGACATCCGCGCATGCAAAAACATCAAGCTGCACCGTCCAGACGTGTATTCCGTCAAGGCCCCGTCCGCCCGTCCGAGACTCGAGTTCCTGAGTTTTACCGACTCTCTCAACTTTCTTGATTCTGACCCAAATGCCCATCCGGGCATGCAAAACCATCAAGTTGCACCATCCGAACCTGTATATCGTCAAGGTCCAGTCCGGCCTCCCATGACCCGAGTTTTGTGAGTTTTACCATCTTTCTCGATTTCGACGCAAATGTCCATTCGCGCATGCATAATCATCAATTTGCACCGTCTGAAAGAGTATTCTGTCAAGGTTCCGTCTGGCCTCCCGAGACCCAAGTTCGTGAGTTTTAACTACTTTTCTGATTTGGACCCAGATGGCCATCCGCGCATGCAAAACCATCAAGTTGCACCGTCCGGACGTGTATGCCGTCAAGGTCCTGTCTGGCCGCTCGGGACCCGAGTTTGTGAGTTTTCCTGAATTTCCCGTTTTTAAACTAGATGGCCATCCGCGCTTGCGAAACCATTAAAATGCACCATCCAGACGTGTATTACGTCAAGGTCCCCTCCAGCCGCCCAGGACCCGAGTTCATGAGTTTTACCGACTTTCTTGATTTTGACCCAGATAGCTATTCGCGCATGCAAAATCATCAAGTTGCATACGCCGGACGTTTATTACATAAGGTCCCATCTGGCTGCCCTGTCCAGCCGCTCGGGACCCGAGTTTGTGAGTTTTTTCGGATTTCCCGATTTCAACCCAGATGGCCATTCGCGCATGCAAAACCATTAAAATGCACCATCCGGACGTGTATTCCATCAACCGTTCGGGCGTGTATTCGATCAAGGTCCCGTCCGGCTGCCTAGGACCTGAGTTTGTGAGTTTCCCCCAGTTTTCGATTTTGACCTAGATAGCCATCCGCGCATGCAAAACTATCAAGTTGCACCATCTGACCGTTTATTCCTTATAGGTCCCATCCGACGGCCCGGGCCCCGAGTTCGTGAGTTTTACCGACTTTCTTGACTTTTTTCATTTTCGACCAAGATGACCCTCCGCGAATGCAAAACTATCAAGGTGCACCGTCCAGACGTGTATTCCATCAACGTTCCGTGTGGCCGCCCGGGACCCGAGTTCGTGAGTTTTACCGACTTTTCGACTTTTTTAATTTTGACCCAGATGGCCATCCGCGCATGCCAAACCATCAAGTTGCACCATCCGAACCTGTATTCCGTCAAGGTACCGTCCGGACACTCAGGACCCGAGTTTGTGTGTTTTACCGACTTTTCTTGATTTTGACCTAGATGGTTATCCACGCATGCAAGACCGTCAAGTTGCACCGTCCGGACGTGTATTCCGTCAAGGTTACGTCCTGCCGCTCGGAACCCCTGTTAGTGAGTTTTAATGACTTTCTCGATTTGGACCTAGATGGCCATATGCGCATGCAAAACCATCAAGTTGAACCGTCCGGACGTTGATGCCGTCAAGGTCCTGTGCTGACCTGAGTTTGTGAGTTTTCTCGAATTTCTAAATTTTGACCAAGATGGCTATTCTCTCATGCAAAACCATCAAGTAGCACCATCCGGACGTGTCTTCTGTCAAGGTCCCATCCGGCCACCCGGGACCCGAGTTTGTGTGTTTTCCCGACTTTCCCGGTTTCAACCTGGATGGCCATCCGCGCAAGCAAAACCATCAAGTTGCACCGTTCGGGCATGTATCCATCAAGGTCCCGTCCGACCACCCGGGACATAAGTTTGTCAATTTTCTCGACTTTTCCAATTTTGACCCATATGGCCATCCGCGCATGCAAAACCATCCAGTTGCACCATTTGATTGTGTATTCCATCAAGGTCCCGTCCGGCATCCCGGGAATCAAGTTCATTAGTTTTTCCAAACTTTTCAATTTTGACCCACATGGCCGTCCTCGCATGCAAAACCATCAAGTTGCATCGTTCGAACGTGTATTCCGTCAAGGTCCTGTCCGGCCGCCCGGGACCCGAGTTGGTGAGTTTTCCCTACTTTCACAACTTTCCCAATTTCAATGCAGATGGCCATCCGCGCATCCAAAACCATCAAGTTGCACCATATGGACGTGTAATCCGTCAAGGTCTCGTCCGGACACCCGGGAACCGAGTTCGTGAGTTTTTCCGACCTTCCCGATTTCAACCTAGATAGCCATCCGCGCATGCAAAACCATCAAGTTGCACCGTCCGAACATGTATTCCGTCAAGGTTTTGTCCGGCCGCTCAGGACCCGAGTTCGTGAGATTTACCAACTTTCCAGATTTTGACCTAGATGGCCATCCGTGCATGCAAAACCTTCCAATTGCACCATCAAAACGTGTATTCCGTCAAGGACCAGTCCGGCGTCTCGGGACCCATGTTCATTAGTTTTTCAAATTTCCCAATTTCGACCCAGATGGCCATCCGTGCATGCAAAACCATCAGTTGCACCATCCGGACGTGTATTCCATCAAGGCCCCATCCGGCCATCAGAGACCCGAGTTTGTGAGTTTTACCGACTCTCTCAACTTTCTTGATTTCGACCCACATGGCCATCCGCGCATGCAAAACCAACAAGTTGCACCAATCCGGACGTTTATTCTGTCATGGTCTCGTCCGACCACCCGGGACCAGAGTTCGTGAGTTTTACCGACTTTCTTGATTTCGACCCAAATGTCCATCCGTGCATGCAAATCCATTAATTTGCACCTTCCGGACGAGTATTCCGTCAAGGTTCCGTCCGACCTCCCGAGACCCGAGATCTTGGGTTACCAACTTTCCCGATTTTGACCCAGATGGCCAGCCGCGCATTCAAAACCATCAAGTTGCACTGTTCGAACATGTATTCCGTCAAGTATCCGGCCACCCGGGACCGAAGCTCGTGAGATTTAACGACTTTCCCTATTTGGATCTAGATGACCATCCGCGCATGCAAAACCATCAAATTGCACCGTCCGGACGTGTATTCTGTCAAGGTCCCGTCCGGCCGCCCGGGACCTGAGTTCGTGAGTTTTACCAACTTTCTCGATTTTGACCCAGATGGCCATTCGCGCATGCAAGATCGTCAAGTTGCACCGTCCGGACATGTATTCCGTTAAAGTTCTGCCGCTCAGGATCCAAGTTCATGAGTTTTAACGGCTTTCCCGATTCGGACCCAGATGGCCTTCCGCACATGCAAGACAATCAAGTTGAACCGTCTGTACGTGTATGCCGTCAAGGTCCTGTGCGGCCGTTCAGGACCCGAGTTTATGAGTTTTCTCGAATTTCCTGATTTCGACCAAGATGTCCATCTGCGTGGGACTCGAGTTTGTGAGTTTTACCGACCTTCACGACTTTCTTGATTTCGAGCTAGATGGCCATTCACGCATGCAAAACCATCAACTTGATCGTCCGGGTGTATATTCCCTCAAGGTCCCGCTTGGCTGCCAAGGACCCGAGTTTGTGAGTTTTCCCGACTTTCCGATTTTGTCCCAGATGTGCATCCGAGCATGCAAAACCATCAACTTGCACCATCCGGAGATGTATGCAGTCAAGGTCTCGTCCGTCCGCCCAGTTCGTAAGTTTTACTGACTCTCCCGACTTTCTCGATTACAACCTAGATGACCATCCGCGCATGCAAAACCATCAAGTTGCGACGTACAGACGTGTATTCCCTCAAGGTCCCGTCCGACCAGCTGGGACTTGAGTTCGTCAATTTTCCCTATTTCCTGACTTTACCAATTTTGACCCAGATGGCCATCAGCGCATGCAAAACCATCGAGTTGCACCATTTGATTGTGTATTCCAGCAAGGTTCCGTCCGGCGTCTCGAGGCCCAAGTTCATGAGTTTTTCTGAACTTTTCAATTTTGACCCAGATGGCTATTCGCGCATGCAAAACCATCAAGTAGCACCATTCGGACGTGTATTCTGTCAAGGTCCCGTCCGACCACCCAGGATCCGAGTTCGTGAGTTTTCCCGGTTTTCCCGATTTCAACCCAGATGGCCATCCGCGCATGCAAAACCATCGAGTTGCACCGTTCGAATGTGTATTCCGTTAAAGTCCCGTCCGGTCGCACGGGACCCAAGTTCATGAGTTTTACCTACTTTCTCAATTTTGACCCAGATGGCCATCCGTGCATTCAAAACCTTCCAGTTGCACCATCAAAACGTGTATTCCTTCAAGGTCCAGTCCAGTGTCTCGGGACCCGAGTTCATGAGTTTTTTCGACTATCCCAATTTCGACCCAGATGGCTATCCGCGCTTGCAAAACCATGAAGTTGCACCGTCCGGACGTATATACCGTCAAGGCCCCGTCTGGCCGTTCGAGACCGGAGTTCATGAGTTTTACCGACTTTCTCAACTTTCTCGACTTTGACCCAGATGGCCATCCGCGCATGCAAAACCATCAAGTTGCACCATCCGGACATTTAATTCATCATGATCACGTCCAGCTACCTGGGACCCGAGTTCAAGAACTTTACCGACTTTCTCTATTCTGACCCAAATGTCCATCCGCGCATGCAAAATGATTAATTTGCACTGTCCGGACGAGTATTCCGTCAAGGTTCTGTCCAGCCTCCCGGGACCCGAGTTTGTAAGTTACCAACTTTCCCGATTTTGATGCAGATGGCCATCCGCGCATGCAAAACCATCAAGTTACACCGTCTGGACATGTATTCCGTCCAGGTTCCGTCCGGCCGCCCGGGATCCAAGTTCGTGAGTTTTTATGACTTCTCGACTTTTTTTATTTTGACCCAGATGGCCATCCACGCATGAAAAACTATCAAGCTGAACCATCCGAACGTGTATTCCATCAAGGTCCCGTTCGGCCGCCCGGGACATGAGTTCATGAGTTTTTTGGACTTTTCAAATTTCGACCCAGTGGCCATCCGCGCATGCAAAACCATCATGTTACACCATCTGAAACGTTTCTTCCTCAAGGTCCAGTCTAGCGTCCCGGGACCCGAGTTCATGAGTTTTTTCGACTTTCCCAATTCAACCTAGATGGCCATACGCGCATGCAAAACCATCATGTTGCACCATCCGAACGTGTATACCGTCAAGGTCCCGTCTGGCCGCTGGGACCCAAGTTTGTGAGTTTTAACGACTTTCTCGTTTTCGACCCAGATGGTCATCCGCGCATGCAAGACCGTCAAGTTGCACTGTCCGGACGTGTATTCTGTCAAGGTCCTATCTGGCCACCTGGGATCCGAGTTCGTGAGTTTTCCCGACTTTCCCGGTTTTCAACCCAGATGGCCATGCGCGCATGGAAAACCATCAAGTTGCACCGTCCGAATGTTAATTCCAATAAGATCCCGTCCGGTTGCATGGGACCCGAGTTCGTGAGTTTTACTGACTTTCCCGATTTTGACCCAGATGGCCAGCCGGGCATGCAAAACCTTCCAGTTGCACCATCAAAACCTGTATTCCGTCAAGTCCAGTCCAGCGTCCCGAGTTCATTAGTTTTTTTTTACTTTCTCGATTTCGACCCAGATGGCCATCCGTGCATGTAAAACAATAAAGTTGCATCATCCGAATGTGTATACTGTGAAGATCCCGTCCGGCTGTCCGGGGCCCGAGATCGTGAGTTTTCCTGACTTTCTCGATTTCGACTCAAATGTCCATCCGCGCATGGTAAACCATCAATTTGCACCGTCCGGACGAGTATTCTATCAAGGTTCCATCCGGCCTCCCGAGACCCGAGTTTGTGAGTTACCGACTTTCCTGATTTTGACCCAAATGGCCATCCGCGCATGCAAAACCATCAAGTTGCACCATCTGGACATGTATTCCGTCAAGGTTCCCTCAGGCCACCCGGGACCCAAGTTCATGAGTTTTAACGACTTTCCCAATTTGGACTCAGATGGTCATCTACGCATGCAAAATCATCAAGTTGCACCATCCGGCGTTTATGCTGTCAAGGTCCTGTCCGGCCTCTCGGGACACCAGTTTGTGAGTTTTCCCGGATTCCCGATTTCGACCCAGATGGCTATCCGCGCATGCAAAACCATTAAAATGCACCGTCCGGACATGTATTCCGTCCAGGTCCCGTCCAGCCGACCGGGACTCGAGTTCGTGAGTTTTACCAACTTCCACGACTTTCTCGATTTTGACCCAGATGGCCATTCGCACATGCAAAACCATCAAGTTGCACCGTCCGGGTGTGTATACCATCAAGGTCCCGTCCGGCTGCCCAGACCTGAGTTTGTGAGTTTTTTCGACTTTCCAGATTTGGACCTAGATGGCCATCTGCGCATGCAAGACAATCAAGTTGCACCGAGCGTACGTGTATGCCGTTAAGGTCCTGTCTGGCCACTCGGGACCCGAGTTTGTGAGTTTTCCTGAATTTCCCATTTTCGACCTATTTAGCCATGCGCGCATGTAAAACTATTAAAATGCACCATCAAGACGTGTAAAACCCTACTGTCACAAATTTCCCAATTTCGACCCAGATGGCCTTCCGCATGCAAAACCATTAAAATGCACCATCCGGATGTGTATTCCATGAACGTCCCGTCCAGCCGCCCGTGACCCGAGTTCGTGCATTTTACCGACTCGCACGACTTTCTCGGTTTCGACCATGATGGCTATTCGCGCATGCAAAACAATCAATTTGTACCAACCGTGCGTGTATTGAATCAAAGTCCCGTCCGGCTTCCCGAGACCCAAGTTTGTGAGTTTTCCCAACTTTTCGATTTCGACCCAGATGGCCATCCGCACATGCAAAACCATCAAGTTGCACAATCCGGACATGTACCGAGTTCGTGGGTTTTACTGACTTTCCCGATTTTGACCCCGATGGCCATCCGCACATGAAAAACCATCAAGTCGGACCATCCGAACGTGTACTCCGTCAATGTCCCATCCGTCCTCCCGAGACCTGAGTTTTTGAGTTTTAAATATGTTCTCGACTTTATCGATTTTGACCCAGATGGCCATCCGTGTATGCAAACACAATCAAGTTGCACCATCCGAACGTATATCCTGTATAGGTCCCGTCCGGCTGCCCAGGACCCGAGTTTGTGAGTTTTACCGACTTTCTCGGCTTTCTCGATTTTGACCAAGATGACCCTCCGCGTATGCAAAACCATCAAGTTGCCGACTTTCTCAACTTTCCTGATGTTGACACCGATGGCCATCCGCGCATGAAAAACCATCAAGTTGGACCATCCGGATGTGTACTCCATCAAGGTCCCATCGTGCTCCCGGGACCTGAGTTCGTGACTTTTATAGACGTTCCCGACTTTATCGATTTTGACCCACATGGTCATCTGTGCATGCAAACCATTAAGTTGCACCATCCGAACGTGTATTCCGTATTGGTCCCATCCGGCCGCCCGGGACCTGAGTTTGTGAGTTTTTCTGACTTTCTTGGCTTTCTCAATTTCGACCAAGATGACCCTTCCCGAATGCAAAATCATCAAGTTGCCCTGTCCAGACGTGTATTCCTTCAAGGTTCCGTATGGCCGCCCGGTACCCGAGTTTGTGAGTTTTACCGACTTTTCCCATTTTGACCCTGATGGCAATCCGTGCATGCAAAACCTTCCAGTTACACCATCGAAACATGTATTCTGTCAAGGTTCAGTCCGGCGTCGCGGGACCCGAGTTCATGATTTTTTCAATTTTCCCAATTTCTACCCAGATGCCACCCGCGCATGCAAAACCATCAAGTTGGACCGTCTCGACTTGTATTCTGTCAAGGCCCCATCCGGCCGTCCGAGACCCGAGTTCGCGAGTTTTACCGACTTTCTCAACTTTCTCGATTTCGACCTAGATGGCCATCCGGGCATGCGAAACAATCAAGTTGCACCATCCGAACGTGTGAACCGTCAAGGTCCCGTCTGGCCGCCCAGGACCTAAGTTCATGAGTTTTAATGACTTTCCCGATTTGGACCTAGATGACCATCCGCGCATGCAAAACCATCAAGTTGCACCGTCCGGACGTGTATGCCGTCAAGGTTCTGTCCGGTTGCTTGGGACCCAAGTTTGTGATTTTTCCCGAATTCCCCGTTTTCAACCTAGATTGCCATCCGTGCATGCAAAACCATTAAAATGCACCATCCGGGCGTGTATTCCGTCAAGGTCCCGTCAAGCCGCCCGGGACCCGAGTTCGTTTGTTTTAATGACTTTCTCAATTTCGACCCAGATAGCTATTCACGGATGTAAAACCATCAAGTTGCACCGACCGGGCATGTATTCCATCAAGGTCCCATCTGGCTGCCCGAGACCCGAGTTTGTGAGTTTTCACAACTTTTCGATTTTGACCCAGATGGCCACCCGTGCATGCAAAGCCATCAAGTTGCACCGTCCGGACATGTATCGAGTTCGTGAGTTTTATCGACTTTCTCGATTTTGAGCATGATAGCCATCCATGCATGAAAAACCATCAAGTTGGACCATCCGAACGTGTAGTCGATCAAGGTCCCATCTGTCCTCCCGGGACCTGAGTTCGTGAGTTTTACAGACCTTCCCGACTTTATCGATTTTAACCCAGATGGCCATCCGTGCATGCAAAACCATCAAGTTGCACCATACGAACGTGTATTCCGTATAGGTCCCGTCCGGCCGCCAGGGCCCCGAGTTCGTGAGTTTTATTGACTTTCTTGACTTTCTCAATTTCGACCAAGATGACCCTCCGCGCATGCAAAACCATCAAGTTGCACCGTCTAGACGTGTATTCTGTCAAGGTTCCATCTGGCCGCCTGGGACCCGAATTCGTGAGTTTTACTAACTTTCTCGATTTTGACCAGAATGGTCATCCATGCATGCAAAACCTTTCAGTTACACCATCGAAACGTGTATTCCGTCAAGGTCCAGTCCAGCGTCCCGGGACCTGAGTTCATGAGTTTTTTTTTACTTTCCCAATTTCGACTCAGATTGCCATCCGCGCATGCAAAACCATCATGTTGCAAAGTCCGGACTTGTATTGCGCCAAGGCCCCGTCCGGCCGTCCGAGACCCGAGTTCGTGAGTTTTAACAACTTTATCAACTTTCTCGATTTTGACCCAAATGGCCATCTGGCCATGCGAAACCATCAAGTTGCACTATCCAAATCTGTATACCGTCAAGGTCCCATCCGGACGTCCGGGACCCGAGTTTGTATGTTGTACCGACTTTCTCGATTTCGACCCAAATGTCCATCCGTGCGTGCAAAACTTCATTGCACCGTCCGGGCGAGTATTCCGTCAAGGTTTCGTCCAGCCTCCCGAGACCCGAGTTCGCGAGTTACTGACTTTCCTGATTTTGACCCAGATGACCATCCGTGCATGAAAAACCATCAAGTTTGACCGTTCGGTCGTTTACTCCATCAAGGTCCTGTCCGGACCCCCAGGACCCGAGTTCGTGAGTGTTAAAGACTTTCCCGACTTTTTTATTTTGACCCAGATGGCCATCCGCGCATGCAAAACCATCCAGTTGCACCATTCGATTGTGTATTCCATCAAGGTCCCGTTCGGTCGCCCGGGACCTTGAGTTCTTGAGTTACCGACTTTTCAATTTCGACCCAGACGGCCATCCGCGTATGCAAGACCGTCAAGTTGCACTGTCCGGACTTGTATTCCGTCACGGTTCTGTCCTGCCGCTCGGGACCCATATTCGTGACTTTTAACGACTTTCCCGATTTGAACCCAGATAGCCATCCGCGCTTGCAAAACCATCAAGTTTAACCGTCCGGTCTTGTATGCCGTCAAGGTCCCGTGCCGCCGTTCGGGACCCAAGTTTGTGAGTTTTCTTCAATTTCCCGATTTTGACCTACATGGCCATCTGCTCATGCAAAACCATTAAAATGCACCATCCGGACGTGTATTCCCTCAATGTCCCGTCCGACCGCCCGTGACCTGAGTTCGTCAGTTTTTCCTACTTTCCAAACTTTTCAATTATAACCCAGATGGCTATCCGTGCTTGCAAAACCATCAAGTTGCACCGTTCGAACGTGTATTCCGTCAAGGTCCCGTCCGGACGTCCGGGACCCCAGTTCTTGAGTTTTTCCTACTTTCCCGACTATCGGTACCCTCAATTCCGGGTACCCCCGCGCATAGGAGAAGACCGCCTAAGGACCTCACCCCCTCCGCAGGGGTGAGCTCCGAAGGCACCATGAGTCCGGCAGGGCCGGGCCTCCCCTCTCCTCAGAGGTGAGCCTCGGGCCTGCCACGTGGCTGGCAGAGCCGAACCTCGCCCCCTCCGCGGAGGTGAGCTCCGAAGGCGCCACGTGTCCGGCAGGGCCGGGCCTCCCCTCTCCTTAGAGGTGGGCCCCGGGCCTGCAACGTGGCTGGCAGAGCCGGACCTCGCCCCCTACCGCGGGGATGAGCTCCGAAGGCACCACGTGTCCAGCGGGGCCGGGCCTCCCGTCTCCTCAGAGGAGAGCCCCGGGCCTGCCACATGGCCAGCAGAGCCGGATCTCGCCAACTCCGCGGGGGTGAGCTCCGAAGGCGACACGTGTCCAGCGGGGCAGGCTTCCCCTCTCCACAGAGGTGAGCCGTGGGCCTGCCACATGGCCACGTGCAGTGCTGCCCGCCCCAGCAGGAGTAAAGGCACGCCGTCCAGTCAAGACCCACGCCTTCCCAAGACACGGAGACGTGGCGCACGCCCCTGTCAAGAGACACTGTGACCAATCGCATCACAGTTAAGACAGACACGCCATGTCAGGAGCCGTAGACCAATAAATACAGTGACAAGACATGCCGTGTCGTCCCTGCCATCATCAACCATCATGCCTAGCTTGCGGCACGGGCAGGACTGTAACACCCCAAAATCCTGTTAAGAGGGGAATTTAAAAATTTTTGGACGTGTTGCATGTGTTGCAAAAATTCAAATTCAAACTGGAGTTCAAATTAAACTCAAAACAGAAAAGAAATAGAAAAAGGAAAAAAGGAAAACAGAAAAAAGCCGGCCAGTGGGCCGAAACCCACCTGCCGGCCCACCCGATCCCCGCGCCAGCCCGCAGCCGCGCCCCCCCCCCCCTTCTTCCCACTGACACGCGAGGCCCGCCAACCTTTCTTCCTCCTCGCGCTCGCGCCCGCGCTCGGCCGGACTCTCTCACCCCGAATCAAAAGCGACCGGAAAATCTCGCGTATCCCAGCCGACTTCCGGACACCGAAGACTCCAGCTCGATCTAAACCAACCCGCCGCCCTCCCCCGTCTATAAAAACCCCGGCATTGTCCCGTTTTTCCCCCACGATCTGCCGATTTTCTCTCCGGTGAGAACCCGAGCCACTCCGGCGAATTCTGCCCAATCTACGCTTGGGAATTCTGATCTAACTCGATGGTCTTGATTCACCGCCTCCGGGGAACCTCGCAGGTGCAGAAAACGCGGTGGTTTGCGGTTCAAACACAGCGCCGACGAGCCTCGCCGTGAATTCACCTCGGACCTCGTCGCCGACCGCCTTCCAGGACCTCCGAGCTCAAGAAAACCCCCGAGGTGAGATCCCCGACCTCCCCTCCACCGATCTATGCCATAAAATCACAGTTTTAGGAAGAATTGACGAAGATCCGAAACTCTCCGGGGAGATCGCCGCCTCCCGCCGCCGTGCGCCGCCGGGCAGCGCCACCCGTGCTCGATCAGAGCGACGTGGCCGCTTGTGCGCCGTCTATTTTAAATCGCACGGTAGAATTTAAATCCCCGCGTACCGGTTCGACGTTATAATCTCGGCCATCTGTTTTAAATCGGACGGTCCACATCAGCCCCGCGGTATAAAGACTGGAATTCCTACGCGCTACCCCCTGGGGTTCTCAGAAAATAAGAGCTAGCCCCGGAAACTTCTGATCTAGCCCCTGGAACTTCAGAAAATCATGTAAATTCATTTAAAAATCAGTTTTAGCCCCTGGACTTGATAAAAATTAGGAAAAACCCCTCTGTTAAGTGTAGTTAGACCCCTGGAAATTCTTAAAATAAATTAATGGACCCTGTAGTGGGGTGAGTTTACCTTTTTAACCCTATTTGATATTAAAGTTAGAAATTGAATAAGTGGCTAGTATTTAAAATTTAAAAGGTGGGACAAACATAGTGTCAAATTCAAATTAAAAACTTTCCCAGTACTTAGAAAACCTTGGAGTGAGATAAAAATAGATTTTTGGCTGAAATGAATCTGTATAATTGATTATTCACATTTATTAGTTAGAGGGACACATTTTTTAAGTAGAGAATAATTCTGAAAATTAGAAAAATAAATGTAAAATAGTTTACATCAGAGGAAAAGATCAAAAATATATTATTAACTATTTTGGATCAGAACCTATTCTGTTTAGATGATGTGTCTTACTATTTTCATAATAAAGAACACATTTAGGCATAGGAAGTAAATTTGAAAATATAACAAGCTAGGTATAAATAATTAGAAAATGATAAATGAAGTTTCCAAAATCCAAAGAATTCAGTTTAGGGTTGGTAGAAGTTCTGAAGACACATATGGAGTAGGAAAATACCTTTCATGCATACTTAGTAGCTAAAAGGTGTAGTAATTGAATGTAAGGAATTTATTTAAATTGGAAACTCATATATATAGTATGCAAGCATAAATGTGAATACAAAAGTAGGAATCATATACACATGATTAAAAGTGCATGTAAGCCACAAATCAACACCCATAGAGTAACCACAACACATATAATTGTGAATGACTTTCATAAATGTGAATGTGTGGTTTGTATGAAGTGGAAGTGTGAACTATGTCTTATGGATTGTTGTTTTTCTTTTGCTATGTGTGATGGTATGATGTAGAACCTGCTCCAGAGCAAGTTCTTCCTTTCCAAGATCAGGACTACCCATTTCAAGAGCAGCAGGAAGGAGGCAAGTGTCCTTGACCACTTTGATCCTATGCTAGGATGTGTAGATAGAATTATTTGCATTGTCAATTGAAACATGAAACCCATGCTAGGAAGTTTCCCTAGAATTGCATTATCTTGTTTCCTTGTAGCTTGGGTTGGGATTCATTTTATCATGTCATTTATTATTATGCATATGCTTAGCCATGCTTAGAATGGGATATTTAGGATATGAGATCATCAGTTTATTTTACCATACTCTTGAATGAGATGTTGTGAGTTATGTAGAGGTAGGGATCAAGGCAAGTTGGATGTTTTGGTTGGTGCTGGGTGCACGAGACTCGGGTTTGTGTTTAGTATTTGCCTGGATCCTAAGGACCGGTTCATGGAGCATGTAACCTAGCTTTACCGTGCCAACCACATGCTGAGATGAGGCAGCTTGGCCAATTAATTAGGTGTATCCCCGGCGTAGTATGGGTGTGTTGGATGATGCGGGGAAAAGGTGTCAGCTGGACTACCTTATGAACCACAAGGCTCAAGAGGGGGCCACTGCAGCGGGGTTGGAGCCTCTTGTATGCTGTTAGGGGTGAAACCTCAATGGGCCCACGCTCATCGGGAATCCCTTTGTAAAGGATTCGTAGTGATCTCATGGCTACACACCTGGGAAGTGTGAATGTGGTTCGTAGCCACTGGCATAATGGAGGTTCTTTTAGTCCACCCGGCAACGGGGGATGAAATCACTACATGTGGGTACAGTGGTACAAACTCTGCAGAGTCAAAACTGTCATGACAGCCATGCTCACGGTCAAGAGCGGCTTGGACATATTCATGATTAGAGGAGTGGTGGTTTTGGAAGTTGTTGATGTTAAGCGGGGAGCTTAACATTGGAAATGATGTTATGGTTATTTGATTTTGATGATGGGATGGGAGATTGGGACCATTTCACCTGTGTAGTAATGTAGGTGCTTAATAAGCTAAGGTGATAGGTATTAATTGCGTAGTGCTTTAACCATGAGTTCGACCTCCCCTTGTTCTAGCCATGCATGACATAACTTTCCCACACTTGCTGAGTACCATCGGTACTCAACCTTGCATATTTTTTGGTTTATATTGCTGCTCAGGTCAAGATAATGAGGTGGTGTATAATGACCAAGACTTTGGACCCGAAGAAGGTTTCTAGGGTCATGGAGACCCCCGGGCAACGCCTGTGACGGAGCCCAAAAGAATAATATTCCGCTGCTAGTTTATTTACTTGTGATGAACCTATTATTGTTCAGCAAGACATTTGCTATGTAAGACTTATTTATATTCAACACTTGGCTTGTAATAAATGATGCTTCACTATCTGTCATCAAATGTATGAGAAAATGATCCTGGCATACATGTGATATTCACTTGGTTGTTCATCGGAAAAACCGGGTGTGACAAGGACGGCAGGACTGCGACTAAGAAGCCCTCGCTAGAGATAACTACCAACATTCACTGCAAGATAAGGTAGATGGCAAGAAATCACCCCGAGGCCACCTGTTGGGCTCTGAGGCCCACCTTGTAAGCCTCGCGAGCCTTGAAGTATAAAAGGCTCGGGTAGGCAATGTTGCAAGGGGTTCGGATCCCTCAACATTCGACCCCAGTTTGGCATTTTAGCAACTCAGCTCATACACGAGCAAGCAATACACAGAGCAACACAGCCCCCGTGGACGTAGGGTTTTACGCTCCGGCGGCCCAAACCACGTAAAAATCCTTGTGTCAATCCTCCTTCATCCAACGCAACCTTCCGAGAGAACTAGCCCCTCCGTAAAATAACCTCCGCGGGCTGCCCTCAAGCAGGCCCGGGGGAAGTGTCGACGGAACACTTCGACACCGACTTTCTTAATTTCGACGCAGATGGCCATCTGAGCATGCAAAACTATCAAGTTGCACCATCTGGACGTGTATTCCGTCAAGGTCCCCTCCGGACTCCCGGAACCCGAGTTCGTGAGTTTTTCCGACTTTCTCGGTTTCAACCAAGATGGCCATCTGCTCATGCAAAACCATCAAGTTGCGCCGCCCGAACGTATATTCCGTTAAGGTCCGATCCGATCGCACGGGGCTCGAGTTCGTGAGTTTTACTGACTTTCCCAATTTTGACCCAGATGGCCATCCGTACATGCAAAACCTTCTAGTTGCACCATCAAAATGTGTATTCCGTCAAGGTCCAATCCGGCGTCCTGGGACCAGAGTTTATGAGTTTTTTTGACTTTCCCAATTTCGACCTAGATTGCCATCCACGAATGCAAAACCATCAAGTTGCACTGTCCGGACGTGTATTCCGTCCAGGCCCCGTTCGACGTCTGAGACCCGAGTTTGTGAGTTTTACCGACTTTCTCAATCTTCTCGATTTCGACCCAGATGGCCATCCGCGCATGCCAAACCATGAAGTTGCACCATCCAAACCTGTATACCGTCAAGGTCCAGTCCGGCCTTCTGGGACTCGAGTTCGTGAGTTTTGCCGACCTTTTCGATTTCGACCCAAATGTCCACCCGCGCATGCAAAACCATCAGTTTACACCGTTCGGAAGAGTATTCCGTCAAGGTTCCAGCTGGCCTCCCGAGACCTGAGTTCATGAGTTACTGACTTTCCTGATTTTGACCCAGATGGCCATCCGTGCATGAAAAACCATCAAGGTTGACCGTTCGGTCGTGTATTCCGTCAAGGTCCTGTCCGGCCTCCGAGGACCCCAGTTCAAGAGTTTTACCGACTTTCCCGACTTTTTTGATTTCGATGCAGATGGTCATCCGCACATGCAAAACCATCAATTTGCACCATCCGAACGTGTATTCTGTCAAGGTCCCATCTGCCCGTCCGGGACCCGAGTACGTCAGTTTTACCGACTTTACCAATTTGGACACAGATAGCCATCCGCGCATGCAAAACCATCAAGTTGCACCGTCCGTACGTGTTTTCCATCAAGGTTCCGTCCGGACGCCCGGGACCAAAGTTCGTGAGTTTTAGCGACTTTCTCGATTAGGACCCTGATGGCCATCCGTGCATGCAAAACCATCAAGTTGCCGACTTTCTCAACTTTCCCGATGTCGACCCCGATGGTCATCTGCACATGAAAAACCATCCAGTTGGACCATCCGGACGTGTACTCCATCAAGGTCCCATCCGTCCTCCCGAGACCTGAGTTCGTGACTTTTATAGACGTTCCCGACTTTATCGATTTTGACCCACATGGCCATCTGTGCATGCAAAACCATTAAGTTGCACCATCCGAACGTGTATTCCGTATAGGTCCCGTCCGGCCGCCCGGGACTGAGTTCGTGAGTTTTCTGACTTTCTCGGCTTTCTCAATTTCAACCAAGATGACCCTTCGCGAACGCAAAATCATCAAGTTGCACCGTCTAGACGTGTATTTCCTCAAGGTTCCGTCTGGCTGCCCGGTACCCGAGTTCGTGAGTTTTACCTACTTTCCGGATTTTGGCCCTGATGGCAATCCGTGCATGCAAAACCTTCCAGTTACACCATCAAAACGTGTATTCTGTCAAGGTTCAGTCCGGCGTCGCGGGACCCGAGTTCATGATTTTTTTGATTTTCCCAATTTTGACCCAGATGCTACCCGCGGATGCAAAACCATCAAGTCGCACCGTCTCGACTTGTATTCCGTCAAGGCCCCATCCGGCCAACCGAGGCCCGAGTTCGCGAGTTTTACTGACATTCTCAACTTTCTCGATTTTGACCCAGATGGCCATCCACGCATGCGAAACAATCAAGTTGCACCATCCGAACGTGTATACCGTCAAGGTCCCGTCTAGCCGCCCAGGACCTAAGTTCATGAGTTTTAATAACTTTCCTGATTTGGACCCAGATGACCATCCGCGCATGCAAAACCATCAAGTTGCACCGTCCGGACGTGTATGCCGTCAAGGTTCTGTCCGGTTGCTCAGGACTCGAGTTTGTGAGTTTTCCCAAATTCCCCATTTTCGACCTACAGTGCCATCCGTGCATGCAAAACCATTAAAATGCACCATCCGGGCGTGTATTCCGTCAAGGTCCCGTCCAGCCGCCCGGGACCCGAGTTCGTGAGTTTTACCGACTTTCTCAATTTCGACCGAGATGGCAATTCACGCATGCAAAACCATCAAGTTGCACCGACACGGCATGTATTCCATCAAGGTCCCATCCGGTTGCCCGAGACCTGAGTTTGTGAGTTTTTACGACTTTTCGATTTCGACCCTGATGGCCACTTGCGCATGCAAAACCATTAAGTTGCACCATCCGGACATGTACTGAGTTCGTGAGTTTTACCGACTTTCTCGATTTTGACCAAGATGGCCATCCGCGCATGAAAAACCATCAAGTCGGACCATCCGAACGTGTAGTCTGTCAAGGTCCCATCCGTCCTCCCGGGACCCGAGTTTGTGAGTTTTACAGACCTTCCCGACATTATCGATTTTGACCTAGATGGCCATCCGTGCATGCAAAACCATCAAGTTAAACCATCTGAACGTGTATTCCGTATAGGTCCCGTCGGGCCGCCAGGGCCCCGAGTTTGTGAGTTACCGACATTCTTGACTTTCTCAATTTCAACCAAGATGACCCTCCGCGCATGCAAAACCATCAAGTTGCACCGTCCAGACGTGTATTCTGTCAAGGTTCCATCTGGCCGCCTCGGACCCAAATTCATGAGTTTTACTAACTTTCTCGATTTTGACCAGAATGGTCATCCATGCATGCAAAATCATACAGTTACACCATCGAAACATGTATTCCGTCAAGGTCCAGTCCGGCGTCCCGGGACCTGAGTTCATGAGTTTTTTTTACTTTCCCAATTTCGACCCAGATGGCCATTCGTGCATGCAAAACCATCAGGTTGCAACGTCCAGACTTGTATTCCTCCAAGGCCCCGTCCGGCCGTCCGAGACCTGAGTTCGTGAGTTTTAACGACTTTCTCAACTTTCTCGATTTCGACCCCAATGGCTATTCGCGCATGCAAAACCATCAAGTTGCACTATACAAACCTGTATACCGTCAAGGTCCCATCCGGACGTCTGGGACCCGAGTTCCTATATTTTATCGACTTTCTCGATTTCGACCCAAATGTCCATCCTCGCATGCAAAACTACATTGCACCGTCCGGGCGAGTATTCCGTCAAGTTTCCGTCCGGCCTCCCAAGACCCGAGTTCGTGAGTTACTGACTTTCCTGGTTTTGACCCAGATGGTTATCCTTGCACGAAAAACCATCAAGTTTGACCGTTCGGTCATTTATTCCGTCAAGGTCCTGTCCGGCCCCCCAGGACCTGAGTTCGGGACGTGTATTCCCTCAAGGTCCCGTCCAACCACCCGTGACCTGAGTTCGTCAGTTTTTCCTACTTTCCAAACTTTTCAATCATAACCCAGATGGCCATCCGTGCATGCAAAACCATCAAGTTGCACCGTTCGAACATGTATTCCGTCAAGGTTCCGTCGGGCCGTTCGGGACCCCAGTTCTTGAGTTTTCCCTACTTTCCCGACTGTCGGTACCCTCAATACCGGGTACCCCCACGCATAGGAGAAGACCGCCTAAGGACCTCGCCCCCTCCACAGGGGTGAGCTCCGAAGGCGCCACGAGTCCGGCAGGGCCGGGCCTCCCCTCTCCTCAGAGGTGAGCCTCGGGCCTGCCACATGGCCGGCAGAGCCGAACCTCGCCCCCTCCGCGGAGGTGAGCTCCGAAGGCGCCACGTGTCCAGCGGGGCCAGGCCTCCCCTCTCCTTAGAGGTGGGCCCAGGGCCTGCCACGTGGCCGGTAGAGCCGGACCTCGCCCCCTACTGCGGGGATGAGCTCCAAAGGCGCCACGTGTCCAGCGGGGCCGCGCCTCCCCTCTCCTTAGAGGTGAGCCCCGGGCCTGCCACGTGTCCGGCAGAGCCGGACCTCGCCCCCTTCACGGGGTGAGCTCCGAAGGCGCCACGTGTCCAGCGGGGCCAGACCTCCCCTCTCCACAGAGACAAGACATGCCCTGCCGTCCCTGCCATCATCAACCACCACACCTAGCTTATGGCACGGGCAGGACGGCAGGACGGCAACTAAGAAGCCCTCGCTAGAGACAACTAACAGCATTCACTGCAAGATATGGTAGATGGCAAGAAATCACCCCGGGCCACCTGTCGGGCTCCGGAGCCCACCTTGTAAGCCGCCCGAGCCTTGAAGTATAAAAGGCTCGGGTAGGCAATGTTGCAAGGTGTTTGGAACCCTCAGCATTCGACACCAGTTCGGCATTTTAGCAACTCAGCTCATACACTGTGGCGGACCGGAATCCGCTCATCCAGGATCGCAGAGGGTGGTGCCGCGCGATGCGACACCCGACAGCACACGTCATAAGAACACAATATATTACATGGGAAAAACAGCTGAAACTGTACAAACAGGTACAAACTTCAGTTACAACTATTGTTCTATTACACAGCGGAAGACTACACTATACAACTCACGCCCGCCTATTTAGCAAAAGTCGGTTGCCCAGCCCTAGGGCAACCCACACTAGCTGCACGTCTCAGCTCAGCGCAGCGTGTATGGCTCCCACTCAGCCGTGGTCCCCGACAGAGGGTAACCCTCGCCGGTGGACTCGTACTCCGAGTCCGTGGGTGGCTCCTCACCTGAAAAACACTTAAGCAGCAACCGTGAGCACAAAGGCTCAGCAAGGCTTAACCGACTTACCTAAGCATGAAACTCTACGTGAGGTGTACAATGGACATCGGATAGTAACATTTCAGCAAAAGGACACGCCTACAAGTTCATCCTTAGTTCATCTTTTAGCAACAAGTTAACAGTTCATGAAATCTGAAATTTAGTAAGCCGTATTTGGTGGCACAATGTAGCAATACAATTATATCAATCAGCATCATTGAATCAACATATTTCATCCATTAGTCTACGTTACGACGCAGTGAACAAGCAGTACTCGTCACCGCGAGGGACGGCGAATCGACTCGATATACACCTGCAGGGAAAACCCAAAGAGCACGTCACGTACGCCCACCCGTGGAGCTGCACAGCACGCTCACTCGATGTCGTACGGGACAACCTTTCACCCAACAGCCCAAACGTCGAACCGGTCGCACCGAAACGAGCAGGAGGTTCCCCACACGGAGCATCTCTCTATGCCCGTTGGCAGATTTCCACCTTGCTGCCCTCAACCTACACCTATAAATCGGTGTGCTATGCCTCGACGCCCGGAGGTTTAGGCTACATCGGTTTATCGGGGCCCATATATCCGATATGCCTTCGGTACGTTCAATACTTGTTCAGCAGGGCCGCACACGGATCGGTCCTCAATCGACACGGGCAGGGCTGCGCACACAAGACTCTCTCTTGCTGCGCCCTAGCCCCTGCCTAGTCTCATTTTCGTTACTAAAGTGATCTCACATCACTCAACCGAACCCGTGTGTCCCAAGCCTATCTCGCGAGTAGATTCCAACTACTCGACTTGTACCGAAGTCCTATGACTCATTAAGCATAGCTTGTCTACTCGAGGTCCTTGACACTACCCTCACTCTTTTAGGAACATTTGGTTATGCAAGTGGGGTTTCATTCATCCTATACCTAATGCACATACATACTTCATATGACACATGTAAACAAAGTAAGACTTATAAAAGGGTTAATGCAAACCGGGGCTTGCCTTGTTGCTGCTGGTCAGGAGTTAGTTCTTCGTCCGGAAGAAGGAAGTCCAGCACTTCCGGAGTCTCTTCTTCAACGGCTACACGTTAATGAAATACTATATGTTAATTTAGATGCAAATGTGAGTCCTAGAGTAAGACCTCTACTATTAGTTATAATAACCAGCCTCTAACCCCTGGAACTTTGTTTAAGAATTTAAATATGAATTGGGGTTGGTGGTTTGGCTTGGACTTAGTCACATGGTTAAATGCTAAGTGGTTTTCCCCCTTTTCCATCTTAATCCCTTAAGTGGGTAAACAGGACAGGGGTGATCTAGAGCTCCAATGGAGCTGAGAATTTTCGTGTGAGTTCCTTGTCACAAGAAAACCCTCTGGACCAAACCTTAGCACTTTTCATGGAGTGGTTTGCTCAGAATAATTTCCTTAGCAAATAAGCAAGGAAGAACTTATTCTGAGGTAATACCCCTGTTCATACCCAACTTAGTGAACTATAATTTCGATTATAGCTCCTAGAGTTTGCATGAATTTTCCTAGCATTTTTGGAGTCAAGGTTTGCCCAGAATTGAATTTCCAAGTTTTGGAAATTCTCTGAAAATGTTTCTGTATTCAAATGAACACAGCACCTTCCAATTTGAATTGCTCTGACCAAATCGACTCCAAATGGTCTGAAACTTTTACAGGGGTTTACTAATGTCCTAAAGAACCTTCTGGTAAAATTTGGGGATTTTTGGCTGAACCAAACTCCCTCTAAAATTCTTTTGCTGAAAAGCTTTAAAGAATTTTCCAGAATTAATTATTGGGTTTCATACAAATTAGGTTGTGTATTTGGACAGAACTAGGCAAGAGGAATCCAACCCAATTTGAATCACTAAATTTGGAGCTTCCTAGCAAAAGTTATGCAGTTCCAAAGTTTGAACCAATTCTGGAATTCAAATTAATTCGGGAAAAGTTCAAACTCTGCCTGTGGGTCCACCCTACATGTGTACCCCGCCGGACTCGCGCCACACGGGGGCCACAGACCTTTTTCCCGCGCCACCACACGGGATCACACGCCACAGCTGATCCGGGGTTTCAATCTTCAGCTGCTGACACGTGGGCCCGGTGGGTCTTCTTCCTCCTCTCGCTCCCGCGCCTCCCCCTCGCCGGCGCGGTACTGGAGCTCGCCGGACCCAGCTTCCCGGCCACCTCTCGGCCGGAGACTCGCCGCCTGGGGGTTTTCAGGGTCGGGGAACAAGTCTATGGGGTTGGCTCGGGCTGCCGGTGGCCGGAAGTAGGCTGGCGACGAGCCGCGGCCTTCGGTGATGATCGGCACCGTCGCCCGAGCACATTAGCCCGCCAAAAGCTCGGCTGATCCGCTCTAAAGCATCAGTGGAGGTTAGGAAATCTCGGCGTGGCTTCAACCTGGCTCGGAAACGACGGCAACCCGGTTGTCACCGTGCGCCCGCGTGTTCCCGCCATGGCCGCCGACCGAAAAGCTTGAAATTAGCTGTAACCACGGCGTTTCTAGCTAGGGTTGTGGAGGGAAAAGGTTCCCTATCCTCTCTAGTTCTGGTGTGTGCAAAATGAACAACTTTAACTGAGAATTAAGCGTAAATTTCCACAGTTCTTACCCGCGGTCCGGTTTTCCTCGTCCGAGGAGAAAACTTGAAATTCCGAAGCTACGTCGCACGGATTGCTCTGGAATTCGGAGAGGAGCAGCGCAGGGGGTTGGCGCACCTTGGGGTGCTCTCGCTCAGTCGTGAAACTGGTTGGTGTGAGCTGCCCACGGGAGCACCTTTGCTCGGTTCTCACCGGCGGCCACGAAAACGTGGTTTTTCTCGGTGGTTAGTGGTTCACTTGACCGGAAGTGATGCGGGGAGGGTGTGGGAGGTCTGAGGATGTTGGTTTGCAGAGTTGCCGACGTTGGTACACGAGAGACGATCGCTCCCGAGCGAGTGGATCACAGCGGCGGCTCCTCGGCGCTTTGTCGTGCGAGAGGGCGGTGACTGGGGGTCGGTTCGGGGTCGTGGCGAGCTGGGGCACGGCTGGGAGTTACTGCGCCCCCACGAGGAGCTCGCCAGCGCGCGAGGGGAGAGCAGGAGGTGGCGCCCGGCATTTTCACGGCGTGTCGCGGTGGAGCCTCGGTTCTGATCCGAGTGCAACACTTAGCCCCTAAGGCTGTTGACTTTTGTGCCATTTTAACCTTCCCAATGACATGTGGGACCCACTTGTCAGTGCTCCCCCACCCCTCAAAAGACCTCCAAAGCTTAGCCAGAGATGAATTCAAATATTTGGAGTTTGAAACTGACCTACATTTGTATGGTTGAGCTCATTTCCCCCAAATTCAAATAACTATTTGAATTCTTGGCATATTTGGATCCTTTTTGGAAAAATGGGTAGCAAATTTCTTTGAAAATTTCTGAAACTTTGCCTCCCCACTAATTTGGACCTGAGGAATCCAATTATGCACTTTGATCCTTGGTTTAGCTGCTGAAATCCTGAATTTTGAATGCAACAGTTTGGAAACACGCTCTCATGTGTGATCACATGTGTATAATTTTTCCCATGTTGTGAAAGTGTAAGTTTCCCCTCTAACCACTTCTTTGATAGAGGTTACTTGCTCCTCCCATTCCTTACCATCTATCCACAACAAGAGCTGAGGTGTGGTGAAGTGAAGAAAAGTTTTTGCAAGTCCCGTTTCTTGGGCTTTTACATCCCTCCCCCCTTAAAAGAATCTCGTCCCGAGATTTCAAACGAAGAGATGGCGATGTAATGAGGACTTACCCGGGTTGAGAAGCCATGAACTCCGGGTAGCTTGAGCGAAGGAACTCCTCGCTCTCCCACGTCGCTTCTTCGGCGGTGTGGTTACTCCATAGTATCTTGTAGAACCACACCGTTCTGCTACGCGTGGTCCTGGCTTTCTCATCAAGAATTCCCACCGGATATTCATTATACGTTAAATCCGGTTTCAGCTCGCCGATGTCTTCGGGAGGAACAGCAGCTGTATGCTTCAAGCATTTTCGCAGTTGCGAAACATGGAAAATATCATGGAAACCAGCCAGAGATGCCGGTAGTTCCAATCGATACGCTGTTGGTCCACACTTCTCGGTGATAGCGTAGGGTCCAATGAAACGGGGAGCGAGCTTCCCCTTAACACCGAACCGGTGCACGCCCTTCATCGGAGACACGCGGAGGTACACGTGTTCCCCAACGT
The DNA here is from genome assembly GCA_030760725.1 of Neostapfia colusana. Taxonomy (NCBI): domain Eukaryota; kingdom Viridiplantae; phylum Streptophyta; class Magnoliopsida; order Poales; family Poaceae; genus Neostapfia; species Neostapfia colusana. Next base: position 35,016,104 of record JASWHV010000001.1, on the reverse strand, counting down.
CAAAGTGCAACGGCCTACGCCTCTTATCAGCGTAGCTCTTCTGTCGGGATTGAGCGGCCTTCAAATTGGCTTGAACTGTCCGAACGCGCTCCTCGGCGTCGTTCACCACATCAACCCCGAATGTGACCCTTTCACCGGACTCGCACCAATTTAATGGGGTGCGGCATTTACGACCGTAGAGAGCTTCATAGGGTGCCATCTTGATACTCGCCTGATAACCGTTGTTGTACGAGAATTCCGCCAATGGTAGGTGACCATCCCAATTCCTACCATGGTGGATGGCACATGCTCTCAACATGTCTTCCAGGACTTGATTCACCCTTTCTGTCTGGCCATCTGTCTGAGGGTGATAAGCGGAGCTCCTGATCAACTTAGTACCCAAGGCAGCGTGTAGCTGCTCCCAAAAGCGAGATACAAATAATGCACCTCGATCTGAGACAATGGTTTTGGGTACCCCGTATAGGCATAGAATCTTCGCTATGTATAGCTCCGCATATTTGCCGGCATTGTAACGTGTATTCACCGGAATGAAGTGAGCCGTCTTGGTTAACCGATCGACGATTACCCATATGGAATCATGCTTGTTGGCTGTTAGGGGTAATCCCACAATGAAATCCATGCTCACATCTTCCCATTTCCATGCCGGGATCTTCAGGGGTTGCAGCAGCCCTGATTTCTTCATATGATCAGCTTTCACTCGTCTACACGTATCGCACTCGGATACGTACTTAGCTACCTCCCGCTTCATCCGTGTCCACCAAAATTTCTTTTTTAAATCTTGGTACATTTTGTTGCTGCCCGGATGAATGGAGTATTTAGACAAGTGAGCTTCATCGAGGATCTTTTTCCTCAACTCCATATCTCGGGGTACGACTATGCGGTCATTGAACCACAGCGTCCCCTCATCATCTTTCCGGAAACATTTAATTTCTCCATTGTCTACCCGTCTCCGGAGATGTGCCATGCCTTTATCCGTTTTCTGAGCTGCAATGATGTCCTCCCTAATAGTAGGGATGAGGGCAAGGTTGTACAGCGATCCATAAGGAACCAAGTATAAACTTGGCTCTTCCTCCTCCACCGGTGTAATGGTGAGGTGATGGACATGCGATTTCCGACTCAGCGCGTCGGCAACCACATTCGCCTTGCCGGGGTGGTAATGGATCTCAATCTCATAATCTTTGATCAGTTCTAACCACCTCCTCTGCTTCATGTTCAGCCCCTTCTGGGTGAAAATGTATTTCAAGCTCTTGTGGTCGGTGTAGAGATGCACCAAGTTCCCCAGGAGATAGTGCCTCCACATTTTCAGCGCCAACACCACGGCAGCAAGTTCAAGATCGTGAGTCGGGTAGTGCTGCTCATGGTTCCGAAGTTGGCGTGAGCCATAAGCGACCACACGTCCTTCCTGCATCAACACGGAGCCGAGCCCAATACCGGACGCGTCACAATACACGTCGAAGGGCTTGGTTGTATCCGGCTGAGCTAATACCGGGGCTGTTGTGAGATGCTTCACCAGTGTTCGGAACGCTCCTTCACACGCCGTGTTCCAAACATATTTTGTCCCTTTCTTCAGCAACTCTGTCATCGGCTTAGCGAGCTTGGAGAAACTTGGAATGAATCTCCGGTAGTATCCCGCTAACCCGAGGAAGCTTCTGACTTCATGGACTGAAGTGGGAGCTTTCCATTTCAACACTTGCTCTATTTTGCTTGGGTCAACCGCGATGCCTTCAGCTGAGATGATATGTCCCAAGAACGGCACTTGGCTGATCCAAAATTCGCATTTGCTGAACTTGGCATAGAGTTTGTGGTCTCGCAATCGTTGAAGAACGATCCGCAAGTGTTCGGCATGTTCAGCTTCGGTCTTGGAGTAAACCAAGATGTCGTCGATGAACACTACCACGAACTTGTCCAGCTCCGGCATGAACACCGAGTTCATGAGATACATGAAATGGGCTGGAGCATTTGTGAGGCCAAAGGACATGACGAGATATTCGTATAAGCCGTATCTCATCGAGAACGCCGTCTTCGGGACATCCTCCGCCCGGATCTTGATCTGGTGATATCCAGAGCGAAGGTCCATCTTTGAGAATACACTTGCCCCCACCAGTTGATCAAACAAGATGTCAATACGGGACAGTGGGTACTTATTCTTGATGGTGACGGCGTTGAGCGGCCGGTAATCCACACACAGCCTCAGGGTTTCATCCTTCTTCTTTACAAATAGCGCCGAGCATCCCCAAGGCGAGGAACTCGGCCTAATGAAACCCTTGCTCAACAGATCATTGAGCTGTTCTTTCAGTTCCGCCAGCTCATTTGGAGCCATCTTGTACGGTCTCCGTGATATGGGCGTAGTCCCGGGTGCAAGTTCAATCTTGAACTCGACATCCCGCTCAGGTGGCATGCCCGGAAGATCGTCCGGGAACACGTCGGGATACTCCCGGACTACGGGGATGTCTTCTAACTTGAGAACTTCAGCATTATTAATTGCTAACACTTCCCGGACTGGTGTGTCTAACACCATGGAATGCGGACGGTGAAATGGAGAATTTAAGTGAACCGTCCGTGTCCGAGTCTCTAGGACAGCGCCATGGTATTGCAGCCATGACATCCCTAAGATTGCATCAATCTTTTGTCCCATAAGGATTATCAAGGTGGTGGGATATAGCTTCCCACCTAAGCACAGAGGTGCCTTTGGAATCATCATATTAGCTGAAATCTTCCCTCCCGGTGAGCATATCATATAAGTGCAGTCGGTTGGGAAGACTTGCAATTGATGTTTAGCCACATAGGATGCACTTATAAAGCTGTGGGTTGCACCAGAATCAAATAATATGACGATGGCTTGATTGTTGAGAGTTAACGTACCCGCCAGCACGTTGTCTCCCTCGGGGGCGTCCTCATTGTCGAGGTTGCGGACGCCTCCAGTCCGCTGGCCAACCTTCTTCACCGGAGGTCGGCCTCGAGCACCGCCCTGGAGCTGGGCTTGCCCGCTGCTCTGCTGCCCCTGGGGACAGTCCTTCGCGAAGTGGCCCGCCTGACCACACGTGAAGCAGGTGAAATGGGGCGGTCCCCCGCTGATCGGTGGACGGAAACCTGGGGCGCGTTGTGGCGGTGGAAACGCCCGGTGTACCGTCTGCTGCTGCTGCTGTCTTGGTGGTGGCATCGGCGGACGGAACGGAGGTGCCTGAAAGGGACGTCCCCCGAACCGTTGCGGTCGCACCGGTGGTTGCCACTGCTGCCCGGATGGTGTCCGATACACCATACGGTACTTCTGGGGAGCGCCACTCCCACCGCTGCTAGGTGGAGCGCTGTGCTTCCTCTGCTCAGCTGCTAACTCCCGCTGAGCGTCCTCTTGCATGATGGCGGCATTGACTAGGTCGTTGAATGTGCCGCGGTTCCATTGTACGAGGTGGGTCTTCATTTCGGGGTGCAACCCCCGATAGAAGTGCTCCCTCTTCCTCTCCTCCGTGGAGATGTAGTCTGACGCATACTGCGCCAGATGGTTGAAGGCACGGGAGTAGTCGTGGGCACTCCTCCCGCCCTGCTTCAGTTCCAAAAATTCTTGGAACTTTCTCTTCATTATTCCGGGAGGGATGTGATAGGCGCAGAACGCCTCCCGGAACTCTTGCCATTCCACGGCATGGCCAGCCGGACGTGAGGCGACATAATTCGCCCACCACGCACCAGCGGCACCGTGGAGCTGCTGCACTGCGAACAGTGTCTTCTGCCGCTCCGTACACGGGAGCAGCCCGAACTTGGACTCGATAGTCCGCAGCCAGTTGTCCGCCTCCAGTGGTTCTTCAGCTTCGGTGAACACTGGAGGGTGCGTACTCATGAAATCCGAGTACGACACTTCGCAGGGCTCACGAGGCCCTCGCTCTTGACGTCCTCCCGCCTGGGACGTATTCTGCACGATCGTGCGGAGCAGGTCGGTCTGCTCCTCACGACCTCCCACCAATGCCGCTATCACATCCGCTAGAGTAAGCGGAGGCGGCGGTGGTGGCTGCTGCTGCGGGGTGCTGTCGTAGGCCGGTGGCTGGGAGTCATCGCCTCCACCTTGGCTAGAGCCACCAACCTCGTGCGTGGTCCTAGTACGAACCATCTGCAACCATACGACATTAAACATCAGTCCCGTAACATTTTGCATGCAGTCCAATAGAACTGGGCGTAAAAACATTACGACAACCAAACATGCGAAATATCTCGTAAGTAGATAATGTAATAACTTTGCACAAGCTACACCATTACCCGACCAAACACAAGCTAGTTCAATCCAACTTGATGAACCTCCACTTTGGAAGCTCAACCTAACTAGGTTTGGTCACTACGAGACATCACTATCGCGTTGTTATCACGTATAACACCCTTAGGGTACAACACCCTTTTCGATGAGTTCAACTGTCATTCTTCTGTCAGAATGACCAGTTTCTACCTATTCCAAGTTTTGATCTGGTTCTGTGCATTTTTATGACTCAAGTTGAATACCAAAGTTCAAGTTAACTTCAGTATCTTTCCAACGAGTACTCATTTGCCGCCAGATCAGCTTTGATTAAAAAGTTATGCTAATTCAAAGTTAGCAGAATTTCTGGAAGAATTTTAACAGCACCTCCCTTGGAAATGGCTGTTTTCAACCCTGATTTCCACTAAGTTCTGTGCTGAAACTTCAGAAACTTTGAATTGCAAAGATGTCACACATCTTCTACTCTTTCTAAGGATGTATTATATGACAATTTTAGATTTTTCTACTGGGAGTTATATTTGAAAAACAGATCAGTTCAGAGGATGTTTTACTCTGCCCTGGTTCTGGACAGTTTACATTTCTCTGGGCTTTAAACCATCTTAAGGTGAGTTTCAGCTCTGGAAGTCTACCACAAAGTTGTAGAGTACTTCAATACCTTTCCAGAGCTATGTAGCACACCTCCCTGGGCTAAAAGACCTGTGAGTTATGCCCTGTTGAAGATCAGCAACCTTGCTGTCCCAAAACAGAGCACTCTGTTTTACAGTCTTTTTGGAACTACAATCATCACCATCCCATTCTTATACCCAACCATGGTCCTAAATGTTGAACCTATAGATTTTAATTCTTCGTTATCATTGTACTCATGCATATGCCTACAATATCTTGGTACTACGTTCCTCACAAAAGAAAATCCTAACCGGATCATACCGGCATATACGTCTCGAGTGTGGCACTAAACGGTCTCTCGCACACGTTTTCTACACGGATACAATACGTGGTTAGTACCTGCAGAAGACCACACAATGATGGTGCACTCAAAGTTTGTTCATTTCAGGCAGTTCCATATTGAAAAGTAAATACAAACGCCCGTATCATTGTCATACGGCCGTCCTTGAGCTAAGTCACGTCTCAAGGCACGTGATCGTGTTTCAACACCACACGACGGGGAACCCGAGTATGTCATGAACGGGTCGTCACGGTTGGGAATGTTATCAACCCAACAGATACCACCTACTGCCCTGCAGGGCACGCCGATGGCAAGCGCTGCGTATGTCCTCCTGGGCTATTTCCAGACGAACACACTCTCGCGTTACTGACCACGCGATGGGGTCTCCACTTACTTGCCTAATGCACGCTAGGGATCAGCGTTTCATATGAACTCAGGGACATGAAGAGTCCAAGAGGTTCATATTGACATCTCACACCAAGCTGTGAGATCAATCCCTGAACCACGTTCCTCGTCAGGGAAAGCTAACCGAAATTGAACCGCTTTTGGTGGCGTTCCTTACCATACTTACCAGAGCGTAGGTGCGTCGTTACATAATTGAAATTCAGAATTATAACACATAAGTTAGTCTTTGCCACTTTAAGTAACTATGCTAATATAGTCCTTACTTGGGCAACTACCGAATCCTCACCGTATACCTACGTTTTTCCCATAATGCAGTCCTTTAGTACTGTGCTATCCCCACTGCAGCTCTGATACCAGGCTGTGGCGGACCGGAATCCGCTCATCCAGGATCGCAGAGGGTGGTGCCGCGCGATGCGACACCCGACAGCACACGTCATAAGAACACAATATATTACATGGGAAAACAGCTGAAACTGTACAAACAGGTACAAACTTCAGTTACAACTATTGTTCTATTACACAGCGGAAGACTACACTATACAACTCACGCCCGCCTATTTAGCAAAAGTCGGTTGCCCAGCCCTAGGGCAACCCACACTAGCTGCACATCTCAGCTCAGCGCGGCGTGTACGGCTCCCACTCAGCCGTGGTCCCCGACGGAGGGTAACCCTCGCCGGTGGACTCGTACTCCGAGTCCGTGGGTGGCTCCTCACCTGAAAAACACTTAAGCAGCAACCGTGAGCACAAAGGCTCAGCAAGGCTTAACCGACTTACCTAAGCATGAAACTCTACGTGAGGTGTACAATGGACATAGGATAGTAACATTTCAGCAAAAGGACACGCCTACAAGTTCATCCTTAGTTCATCTTTTAGCAACAAGTTAACAGTTCATGAAATCTGAAATTTAGTAAGCCGTATTTGGTGGCACACATGTAGCAATACAATTATATCAATCAGCATCATTGAATCAACATATTTCATCCATTAGTCTACGTTACGACGCAGTGAACAAGCAGTACTCGTCACCGCGAGGGACGGCGAATCGACTCGATATACACCTGCAGGGAAAACCCAAAGAGCACGTCACGTACGCCCACCCGTGGAGCTGCACAGCACGCTCACTCGATGTCGTACGGGACAACCTTTCACCCAACAGCCCAAACGTCGAACCGGTCGCACCGAAACGAGCAGGAGGTTCCCCACACGGAGCATCTCTCTATGCCCGTTGGCAGATTTCCACCTTGCTGCCCTCAACCTACACCTATAAATCGGTGTGCTATGCCTCGACGCCCGGAGGTTTAGGCTACATCGGTTTATCGGGGCCCATATATCCGATATGCCTTCGGTACGTTCAATACTTGTTCAGCAGGGCCGCACACGGATCGGTCCTCAATCGACACGGGCAGGGCTGCGCACACAAGACTCTCTCTTGCTGCGCCCTAGCCCCTGCCTAGTCTCATTTTCGTTACTAAAGTGATCTCACATCACTCAACCGAACCCGTGTGTCCCAAGCCTATCTCGCGAGTAGATTCCAACTACTCGACTTGTACCGAAGTCCTATGACTCATTAAGCATAGCTTGTCTACTCGAGGTCCTTGACACTACCCTGACTCTTTTAGGAACCTTTGGTTATGCAAGTGGGGTTTCATTCATCCTATACCTAATGCACATACATACTTCATATGACACATGTAAACAAAGTAAGACTTATAAAAGGGTTAATGCAAACCGGGGCTTGCCTTGTCGCTGCTGGTCAGGAGTTAGTTCTTCGTCCGGAAGAAGGAAGTCCAGCACTTCCGGAGTCTCTTCTTCAACGGCTACACGTTAATGAAATACTATATGTTAATTTAGATGCAAATGTGAGTCCTAGAGTAAGACCTCTACTATTAGTTATAATAACCAGCCTCTAACCCCTGGAACTTTGTTTAAGAATTTAAATATGAATTGGGGTTGGTGGTTTGGCTTGGACTTAGTCACATGGTTAAATGCTAAGTGGTTTTCCCCCTTTTCCATCTTAATCCCTTAAGTGGGTAAACAGGACAGGGGTGATCTAGAGCTCCAATGGAGCTGAGAATTTTCGTGTGAGTTCCTTGTCACAAGAAAACCCTCTGGACCAAACCTTAGCACTTTTCATGGAGTGGTTTGCTCAGAATAATTTCCTTAGCAAATAAGCAAGGAAGAACTTATTCTGAGGTAATACCCCTGTTCATACCCAACTTAGTGAACTATAATTTCAATTATAGCTCCTAGAGTTTGCATGAATTTTCCTAGCATTTTTGGAGTCATGGTTTGCCCAGAATTGAATTTCCAAGTTTTGGAAATTCTCTGAAAATGTTTCTGTATTCAAATGAACACAGCACCTTCCAATTTGAATTGCTCTGACCAAATCGACTCCAAATGGTCTGAAACTTTTACAGGGGTTTACTAATGTCCTAAAGAACCTTCTGGTAAAATTTGGGGATTTTTGGCTGAACCAAACTCCCTCTAAAATTCTTTTGCTGAAAAGCTTTAAAGAATTTTCCAGAATTAATTATTGGGTTTCATACAAATTAGGTTGTGTATTTGGACAGAACTAGGCAAGAGGAATCCAACCCAATTTGAATCACTAAATTTGGAGCTTACTAGCAAAAGTTATGCAGTTCCAAAGTTTGAACCAATTCTGGAATTCAAATTAATTCGGGAAAAGTTCAAACTCTGCCTGTGGGTCCACCCTACATGTGTCACCCGCCGGACTCGCGCCACACGGGGGCCACAGACCTTTTTCCCGCGCCACCACACGGGATCACACGCCACAGCTGATCCGGGGTTTTAATCTTCAGCTGCTGACACATGGGCCCGGTGGGTCTTCTTCCTCCTCTCGCTCCCGCGCTTCCCCCTCGCCGGCGCGGTACTGGAGCTCGCCGGACCCAGCTTCCCGGCCACCTCTCGGCCGGAGACTCGTCGCCTGGGGGTTTTCAGGGTCGGGGAACAAGTCTATGGGGTTGGCTCGGGCGTGGCTTCAACCTGGCTCGGAAACGACGGCAACCCGGTTGTCACCGTGCGCCCGCATGTTCCCGCCATGGCCGCCGACCGAAAAGCTTGAAATTAGCTGTAACCACGGCGTTTCTAGCTAGGGTTGTGGAGGGAAAAGGTTCCCTATCCTCTCTAGTTCTGGTGTGCGCAAAATGAACAACTTTAACTGAGAATTAAGCGTAAATTTCCACAGTTCTTACCCGCGGTCCGGATTTCCTCGTCCGAGGGGAAAACTTGAAATTCCGAAGCTACGTCGCACGGATTGCTCTGGAATTTGGAGAGGAGCAGCGCAGGGGGTTGGCGCACCTTGGGGTGCTCTCGCTCAGTCGTGAAACTGGTTGGTGTGAGCTGCCCCGGGAGCACCTTTGCTCGGTTCTCACCGGCGGCCACGAAAACGTGGTTTTTCTCGGTGGTTAGTGGTTCACTTGACCGGAAGTGATGCGGGGAGGGTGTGGGAGGTCTGAGGATGTTGGTTTGCAGAGTTGCCGACGTTGGTACACGAGAGACGATCGCTCCCGAGCGAGTGGATCACAGCGGCGGCTCCTCGGCGCTTTGTCGTGCGAGAGGGCGGTGACTGGGGGTCGGTTCGGGGTCGTGGCGAGCTGGGGCACGGCTGGGAGTTACTGCGCTCCCACGAGGAGCTCGCCAGCACGCGAGGGGAGAGCAGGAGGTGGCGCCCGGCATTTTCACGGCGTGTCGTGGTGGAGCCTCGGTTCTGATCCGAGTGCAACACTTAGCCCCTAAGGCTGTTGACTTTTGTGCCATTTTAACCTTCCCAATGACATGTGGGACCCACTTGTCAGTGCTCCCCCACCCCTCAAAAGACCTCCAAAGCTTAGCCAGAGATGAATTCAAATATTTGGAGTTTGAAACTGACCTACATTTGTATGGTTGAGCTCATTTCCCCCAAATTCAAATAACTATTTGAATTCTTGGCATATTTGGATCCTTTTTGGAAAAATGGGTAGCAAATTTCTTTGAAAATTTCTGAAACTTTGCCTCCCCACTAATTTGGACCTGAGGAATCCAATTATGCACTTTGATCCTTGGTTTAGCTGCTGAAATCCTGAATTTTGAATGCAACAGTTTGGAAACACGCTCTCATGTGTGATCACATGTGTATAATTTTTCCCATGTTGTGAAAGTGTAAGTTTCCCCTCTAACCACTTCTTTGATAGAGGTTACTTGCTCCTCCCATTCCTTACCAGCTATCCACAACAAGAGCTGAGGTGTGGTGATGTGAAGAAAAGTTTTTGCAAGTCCCATTTCTTGGGCTTTTACATACACGGGCAAGCAATACACAGAGCAACACAGCTCCCGTGGACGTAGGGTTTCACGCTCCAACGGCCCGAACCACGTAAAAATCCTTGTGTCAATCCTCCTTCATCCAACGCAACCTTCCGAGAGAACTAGCCCCTCAGTAAAAGAACCTCCACGGGCTGCCCTCAAGCAGGCCCGGATGAATTGTCGACGGAACACTTCGACACCGACTTTCTTAGTTTCGACGCAGATGACCATCTGAGCATTCAAAACCATCAAGTTGCACCATCTGGACGTGTATTCCGTCAAGGTCCCCTCCGGCAACCAGGGACCCAAGTTCGTGAGTTTTTTTGACTTTCTCGGTTTCAACCCAGATGGCCATCTGCGCATGCAAAACCATCAAGTTGCACCGCTCGAACGTATATTCCATTAAGGTTCGGTCCGGTCGCACAGGACTCGAGTTCGTGAGTTTTACCGACTTTCCCAATTTTGACCCAGATGGTCATCCGTGCATGCAAAACCTTCCAGTTGCACCATCAAAACATGTATTCCGTCAAGGTCCAATCCGGCATCCCGGGACCCGAGTTTATGAGTTTTTTTGACTTTCCCAATTTCGACCTAGATGGTCATCCACAAATGCAAAACCATCAAGTTGCACTGTCTGGACGTGTATTCCGTCCGGGCCCCGTCCGGCCGTTTGAGACCCGAGTTCGTGAGTTTTAGCGACTTTCTCAATCTTCTCGATTTCGACCTAATTGGCCATCCGCGCATGCCAAACCATGAAGTTGCACCATCCAAACCTGTATACCGTCAAGGTCCAGTCCGGCCTCCCGGGACTCGAGTTCGTGAGTTTTACCAACTTTTTCGATTTCGACCCAAATGTCCACCTGCGCATGCAAAACCATCAATTTACACCGTCCGGAAGAGTATTCCGTCAAGGTTCCATCTGGCCTCCCGAGACCTGAGTTCATGAGTTACCGACTTTCTTGATTTTGACCCAGATGGCCATCCGTGCATGAAAAACCATCAAGGTTGACCGTTCGGTCATGTATTCCGTCAAGGTTCTGTCCGGCCTCCTAGGACCCCAGTTCAAGAGTTTTACCGACTTTCCAGACTTTTTTGATTTCGACGCAGATGGCCATCCGCACATGCAAAACCATCAAGTTGCACCATTCGAACGTGTATTCTGTCAAGTTCCCGTCCGGCCATCCAGGACCCGAGTACATCAGTTTTACCGACTTTACCAATTTGGACCCAGATGGCCATTCGCGCATGCAAAACCATCAAGTTGCACCATCCGGACGTGTTTTCTGTCGAGGTTCCGTCCGGCCGCTCGGGACCGAAGTTCGTGAGTTTTAGCGACTTTCCCGATTAGGACCCAGATGGCACTCCGCGCATGCAATACTATCAAGTTGCACCGTTCATACGTGTATGCTGTTAAGGTCCCGTTCAGCAGCTTGGGACTCGAGTTTGTGAGTTTTCCTGAATTTCCCGTTTTCGACCTAGATGGCCATCCGCGCATGCAAAACCATTAAAATACACCATCAACACTTGTATTCTGTCAAAGTCCCGTCCAGCCGCCCGGGACCCGAGTTCAGGAGTTTTTCTGACTTTTACGACTATCTCGATTTCAACCATGATGGCTATTCGCGCATGCAAAACCATCAGGTTGCACCGTCCAGGCGTGTATTCCACCAAGATCCCGTCCGTCTGCCAGGGACCCGAGTTTGTGAGTTTTCTGACTTTCTGATTTCGACCCAGATGGCCATCAGTGCATGCAAAACCATCAACTTGCTCCATCCGGAGATGTATGCAGTCAAGTTCCCGTCCGGCCGCCCGGGACCCCAGTTCTTGAGTTTTACTGACTTGCCCGACTTTCTCGATTACGACCCAGATGACCATCTGTACATGCAAAACCATGAATTTGCAATGTCGAGACGTGTATTCCCTCAAGGTCCCATCTGGCCGCCCGGGACCTGAATTCGTAAGTTTTCCTGATTTTCCCAATTTCGACCCAGATGGACTTCCGCATGCAAAACCATCCAGTTGCACCATTCGATTGTGTATTCCATCAAGGTCCCGTCCGGCGTCAAGGGCCCAAGTTCATGAGTTTTTCTGAACTTTTCAATTTTGACCCAGATGGCCATCCGCGTATGCAAAACCATCCACTTGCACTGTTCGAACGTGTATTCCGTCAAGGTCCCATCCCGCCGCCCGGACCCGAGTTCGTAAGTTTTTCCTACTTTCCCAACTTTCTCAATTTCGACCCAGATGGCCATCCATCCATGCAAAACCATCAAATTGCACCATCCGGACGTGTATTCCGTCAAGGTTTTGTCTGGCCGTCCAGGACCCGAGTTTGTGAGTTTTACCAACTTCCCCAATTTTGACCCAGATGGCCATCCATGCATGCAAAACCTTCCAGTTGCACCATCGAAACATGTCTTGGTTAAGGTCCAGTCCGGCGTCCCGAGACCCGAGATCATGAGCTTTTTCGACTTTCCCAATTTCGACCCAGATGGCCTTCCGCGCATGCAAAACCATCATGTTGCACCGTCCAGACGTGTATTCCATCAAGGCCCTGTCGAGCCGTCCGAGACCCGAGTTCATGAGTTTTGCTAACTTTCTCAACTTTCTCGATTTCGACCCAGATGGTGATGCACGAACGAAAAACCATCAAGTGTTGCACCATCCAAACGTGTATACAGTCAAGGTGCTGTCTGGCCTCCCGGGACCAGAGTTCGTTAGTTTTACCGACTTTCTCGATTTCGATCCAGATGTCCATCCACGCGTGCAAAACCATCAAGTTGCACCGTCCGGGCGAGTATTCCATCAAGGTTCCGTCCGGCCTCTCGTGACCCGAGTTTGTGAGTTACTGACTTTCCTGGTTTTGACCCAAATGACCATCCATGCATGAAAAACTATCAAATTTGACTGTTCGGTCGTGTATTCCGTTAAGGTCCCCTCCGTCCTCCCAGGACCCGAGTTCGCGAGTTTTACCGACTTTCCTCACATTTTCAATTTTGACCCAGATGGTCATCCGCGCATGCAAAACCATCAAGTTGCACCATCCGAACGTGTATTCCGTCAAGGTCCCGTCTGGCCGCCCGGGACCCGAGTTTGTGAGTTTTATCGACTTTTTTGATTTCGACCTAGATGGCTATCTGCGCATGTAAAACCATCAAGTTGCACCGTCTGGACTTGTATTCCGTCAAGGCCCTGTCCGGCCGTCCAAGACCTGAGTTCGTGAGTTTTAATAACTTTCTCGATTTCGACCCAGATGGCCATCCGCGCATGTAAAACCATCAAGTTACAACGTCCGAACTTGTATTCCGCCAAGACCCCGTCCGGCCGTCTGAGACCCGAGTTCATGAGTTTTAACGACTTTCTCAACTTTCTCGATTTCGACCCAAATGGCCATCCGTGCATGCAAAACCATCAAGTTGCACTATCCGAACCTGTATACCGTCAAGGTCCCGTCCAGACGTCCGGGACTTGAGTTCGTATGTTTTACCGACTTTCTCGATTTCGACCCAAATGTCCATCCGCGCGTGCAAAACTTCATTGCACTATCCTGGCGAGTATTCCGTCTAGGTTTCGTCCGACCTCCCAAGACCCGAGTTCGTGAGTTACTGACTTTCCTGATTTTGACCCAGATGGCTCTCCGTGCATTAAAAACCATCAAGTTTGACTGTTTGGTCTTTTATTCCGTCAAGGTCCTGTCCGTCCCCCAGGACCCGAGTTCGTGAGTTTTAAAGACTTTCTCGACGTTTTTATTTTGACCCAGATGGCCATCCGTGCATGCAAAACCATCCAGTTGCACCATTCGATTGTGTATTCCATCAAGGTCCTGTCCGGCCGCCCGGGACCTTGAGTTTGTAATGAGGTCATTCCTAGCATTCACTCATCTTCAAATGAAAATCCACTTGATATAGCTGGTCCAATTACAAGGAGTAGAGCTAAACAATTGCAGAAGGAAATTCATTCTCAGGTGAACGCTAACCTTATGTTTAATAATCAATCTATGTTGAATGAGCCTATGCTTTTGAGTTCTTGTTTCAATGTCCTTAGGAATGATGAAGTGTATGAACCAGCATGGGACCAAGATGGATTCAAACCTCTGGACATCTGAACCGAGAAGCCTATGATGTGCATGAATAAAATGGTGGTTCATCACCTTAGCATGGGAATGCAACCAGAAGCTAGATGACTGACACATGGTACGAATTCCAAGCATCACTGGGGACAGAATACAAGGAGTTAGACGGTGTTCTATAAGTGGATGGAAGCGTCTTCAAGTCTACTTTACAGCCCATCAAACGGTTCATTATTTGGATGTCTTAATAAGGAGTTATGCTCATTTAAGTAACTGCTGTCAGAAGCTGAAAAGACGCGCAAACCACCCACAAAATCCACTAGAGCATGCGCATGTAGCCATTTACTCAGAGCTGAACGCCCCTATCTCTATATATATATTGCACTATACAATGAAAAGGGGGATCTTATTTTTATTGAATTCAGAAAATACAAACTCGTGGAGTTTTGTTTATGCGTCAGTCTTGAGAGGCTTGCAATATTTGTTTTTTCGATTCCTGAGGGAGTTGTAGAACGCCGAACTGCGGTTCACCCAGTTCGTGCCTTTACGTATATAGGGCGTGATTGTGTGGGATGTTTCGTCGATACATGGAAGGGTGATTGTCTCGGTAGTTCGTCGCGTGGACAGCCTCGCGGTGCGCTGCCTCTTCACCAGGTCACGCAGCGACAATTTATCAAGTTCGCAGATCCTATGAGAAGATCGGGCCACAACAACTTGTTGCACATGCTGCCTAGGCACGTGCATATCATCTGGTATCACAGCCTCCGTTTCCTCAGTAGGATTATTCTTGCTTTTGGTAGAATAGATTTTTATATACCTACTGTCCACTAATAGCCAAAAAGAAAACCTACAGCCCAAATTCATACGTGCTACTGATTTTGTAGTTTGCTTTATCTAGTTTTAATCCTTTAAGATTTGTCTAGTTGCTGAATTTTTTTTCTTTTCCACATCGCTCTAGTTGTTATCTTTGTTCTAATCATCAAATCACTTGCTGCATATACCCACCCATCCCACCCTTGTTTTCTACCCGCCACAAATTCCCCAACCGAGTTTCTTGTTTTTGTGCTGCACCATCCATCTTAGTTGATCCTTATGTGCCCTTTAGTTGAAAGTTGTGCTGCATTTGTCACAAAGGTTAAAAAAAATAGGAAAGAAGAAATAAAAGAGAATTGTGTTCAGCACATCCAAAGGGGTTTGGGCAACAATAAGTTTCGGTTGATGAACTTGGTGTTCATCTATCCACTTTCTACATCTTGTTTCTACATCTTTGTGCATCTTTTCCTTTATATTCAGCAACTTAGACTTGTGTTTTTGGATTATTATTCGGTTTTGCATCACGACATTATTCAGCGCATTCCACTTACATATTACCCCACCAAGCTCCACTTAAAACGCACCGTGAGTTGTTGCACCGTCGTCGCTGTTACAATCACTCTTCCACTACAAATTGCAGCCCGGTTCTTGCTCTTTTCAGGGAGAGAAAGAACTTATTTTGTTAGTGGTGAGGGAGTGATTCCACATATATTTTGTCCTATTACTTTCTTCCTTTGTTACTAACATGGCAGGAAATGAAGATTCCCCTTCTCACACTGTTTCTGGTCAAGAAATTCAGGAAATACGTGCACAAATGCAACAATTGATGCAGGGGATGCAAGCGCTTCAACGATCACTACAGCAGCAACACGGGGAGCATCCACCTCATGATGATGAACGCTTTGAGGATGATGATCAACATGCCGGTGGCGGTGGTGGTGGTCATGGCCAAGGATTCGCTGCTGGTTTTGATAACTTTGCAGGTGGCCGTGGCCGAGGATTTGCTGCTGGTTTTGGTCGTGCACGATGTGTTCCTGTTGGGCATCCTCCTGATTTTGATGCTGAAACATTTTCAAATTATAGTGCTGAACATGGAGGTGATCCTTATGGTCGCCGTGGTGCATATGATGATCATGGTGGTGAAAACTTTGGCCGTTTTGGATCCCGTGGTTGTTATGGTGATCACCATCGACGTCATCATGAACGACGACATAATGATGATGGTTTGGGCAATGTTAAAGTGTCCATTCCTCCATTCAGCGGCAAGGAGAATGCTGATGATTACTTTGAATGGGAAACCAAAGTGGAGCAACTATTTGATTTGTATGAATACCCTGCTGAAAAGAAGGCAAAGCTTGCAGCCATTGAGTTTAAAGGCTATGCCATAACTTGGTGGAATCAGGTCCGTACTGAATATCAAAGAGTTGGGCTTGTTCGTATAACTTGGGAAGACATGAAGAGGGAAATGCGACGTCGTTTTGTTCCTGCATATTATTCTCGTGACCTACATTTGAAGCTGAAACGTCTTGTGCAAGGTACTCGTACTGTTGATGAATATTTTCAAGAATTGGAAATGTGTTTACTTCATACAGGAATAACTGAAGATGAGGAATCCACAATGGCCCAGTTTATGGTTGGCCTCAATAAATCCATTGTTGATAAAGTGGATATGACAAATTACACTTGTATCACTGAGTTGGTCATTTTGCAAAGAGGGCTGAACGGCAAGTTGCTACGTCTTACAAATACAATGCTTCATGGCGCCATTCCCAACAGCAAGGATGTCACTCCTCAATTCCAACAGCAAGGAGCTGCAACGCCCAAATCCTCATTTTGTGGAACAAATAGATCTATTCCACCTTCTTCCAAACAATTGGATGCGAAAGGTAAAGCTGTGAGTTCAAATCAGCTCACTTCTTCTACTGCAGCCACCCAACGCAAGACAAGCAAGATTGAGTGTTTTAAGTGTGGTGGTCATGGGCATAAACAAGCTGAATGTCCCAATCGTTGTACTATTATTGCCCTTGCTGATGGTTCTTATGATTCACAAAGTGAAGAGGGGGACGAATTTACCAATGTATTTGCAGATTTTAATCTTGACACTTGTGAGTATTCAGCAGAGGATGGTACATTTGAGCTAGGTCTGAATTGTTTAGCGATTCAACCTATTCCAACTTTTGTTCCCAATGACATGTTACAAGATATTATTTCTCTATCTTCTGATGAGATTATTAGTGCTGATTTTGATGAGTTGCTTGCTGATTTCCTTGCTTTCGAGCCTTCTACAATGAATACACCATCTCCTTCTTTGGTGGTTAGGAGAGTTCTTTCCACTCAGTTTGTTGCAGCTGAACAAGGACAACACCATAATTTATTTCAGTCCCGATGCAAAGTGCAAGGCCAAGTGTGCTGTTTCATCATAGATGGTGGGAGCTGCAATAATATTGTTAGTGCTTTGCTAGTTGAGAAGCTTGATTTGCAGCCACGTCGCCATCCACATCGTACCATATGCAATGGCTGAATAATTCCGGGACAGTTAAGGTTTCAGCCATGATTCGTTTGTTATTTTCCATTGGTGGTTATCATGGAGAGGTGGATTGTGATATTGTCCCCATGCAAGCATGCCATTTGCTGCTTGGTCGGCCCTGGCAATTTGATGTGGACTCGGTGCATTTTGGACGGTCTAACAAATACACTTTCATTCACAATGACAAGAAGGTGGTTCTTGTTCCATTATCTCCAGAGGAGATACATACTTCAGATATGGCTCGTAAGAAAAGAGAGGAATCAGACAAAAGAAAATTGAGCGAGACCCTCAACCCAAGTAAGGGAGAGAGTTCTAACCCATCCAGCCACATAAAGCCTCATGTCAATCCTAAACAGCCACGCCACACTGAGTGTCTCTTTGTGAGAAAGAGTGATTTTAGAGAAGTGAGAGACACCACAGCTCCATTCTTTGTGCTCTTGCACAAGGAGGTCCTACTTTCAACTCACGATTTACCTTCATCGCTGCCTAGTGTTGTTCTTGATCTCTTACAGGACTTCGAAGATGTTTTTCCTGATGAGATACCAGCTGGACTTCCTCCACTCCGTGGAATTGAGCATCAAATTGATTTGGTACCAGGTGCTTCGCTTCCAAATCGTTCAACCTACCGCACCAATCCTGAAGAAACAAAGGAAATTCAGCGACAGGTAAAAGAGCTTTTGGACAAAGGGTATGTTCGTGAATCCTTATCACCATGTGCAGTTCCCGTTCTTTTAGTTCCAAAAACAGATGGCTCTTGGCGCATGTGTGTTGATTGTCGTACTATCAATGCTATAACTGTTCGATATCGCCATTCCATTCCACGACTTGATGACATGTTAGATGAATTGAGTGGTTCTATCATTTTCACCAAGATAGATTTGCGTAGTGGTTATCATCAAATCCGCATGAAACTTGGTGATGAATGGAAAACAGCGTTTAAAATCAAATTTGGTTTCTATGAATGGCTTGTGATGCAATTTGGCTTGACAAATGCTCCTTCAACTTTTATGCGCTTAATGAATCATGTTTTACGAGCTTTCATTAGCAAGTTTGTAGTTGTTTATTTTGATGATATTCTGATCTATAGCAAACCATTTGATGAACATCTTGATCATATCCGTCAAGTACTTGCTGTTTTGAGGGGAGAGAAATTGTATGGCAACATTGCTAAGTGCACCTTTTGCACAGACCATGTTGTTTTCCTTGGCTTTGTTGTTTCCGCAAATGGTATTCAGGTTGATGAAGAGAAGGTTAAAGCAATAAAGGATTGGCCTACACCGGTAAATGTGAGCCAAGTTCGAAGCTTTCATGGTCTTGCAAGTTTCTATAGGCATTTTGTCAAAGATTTCAGCACTCTCGCTGCACCACTTAACAATCTCACAAAGAAGGATGTTCTATTCAAATGGGGACATGACGAAGACCAAGCATTTCAAACACTCAAAACAAAGCTTTGTGAAGCACCGCTGCTGTAACTTCCTGATTTTGGTAAGACATTTGAGATCAAATGTGATGCAAGTGGTATTGGCATAGGAGGTGTACTGCTGCAAAACCTGTTGCCTACTTTTCTGAAAAGCTAAATGGTCCACATCTGAATTACTCAGTTTATGACAAGGAGCTTTATGCGTTAGTTCGCATTTTGGAAGTTTGGCAACATTACTTGTTACCTAAAGAATTTGTAATTCATTCTGATCATGAAGCTTTGAAATATCTTAAAAGTCAAGACAAGCTAAACCGTCGACATGCTAAATGGATTGAATTCATTGAAATGTTTCCCTATGTTGTCAAACATAAGCGTGGTAAAGATAACATTGTTGCCGATGCCTTGTCTAGAAGATGTGCGTTGATTACACAACTAGATACAAAAGTGCTTGGTTTGGAATCCATTAAAACACTTTATGCTGCTGATGCTGATTTTAAAGAACCTTTCTCTCATTGCATTGATGGAAAAGGTTGGGATATATATTATACGCATGATGGCTTCTTGTTTCGGGCTAACAAAATATGCATTCCACCTTGCTCGATTCTTCAAGTTCTTTTGCAGGAAGCACATGCAGGTGGACTAGCTGGTCATTTTGGTGTCAAAAAGACATTGGACATGCTCTCTGATCATTTCTTTTGGCCACATATGCGACGTGATGTCCAGCGGCACGTTGGGTGCTGCATCGTTTGCTTGAAAGCTAAGTCCCGCCTCAATCCCCATGGTTTATATATTCCACATGTTGAATTTTCTTCTAACAAGGCAGTCCATTCCACAACAAACTCTTGTCCATTTGAAATAGTTTATGGGTTTAAAACCGCATACTCCCATGGATCTTTTGCCTTTACCATTACAGGAACAAGTTAACTTGGATGCCACAAAAAGATCAGACTTTATCAAGCGGTTACATGTGGAGACAAGAAAGAATATTGAGAAGAAATCAGCATAATATGCAAAGCAAGCAAACAAAGTTAAGAAGAAGGTTACATTTCAGCCAGGAGATCTTGTATGGTTGCATCTACGAAAGGATCACTTTCCCGAACAGCGTAAGAGTAAGTTATCTCCTCGGGGTGATGGTCCGTTCAAGGTTCTCCAAAAAGATAAATGATACTGCTTACAAAATCGAGCTGCCACCTGAATATTCCAATGTGAGTACAACATTCAATGTCAAAGACTTGCTTCCATTTGTTGGTGAGCCTGAGTCGAGGACGACTCCTTCTCAAGAGGGGGAGGCTAATGAGGTCATGCCTAGCATTCACTCATCTTCAAATGAAAATCCACTTGATATAGCTAGTCCAATTACAAGGAGTAGAGCTAAACAATTGCAGAAGGAAATTCATTCTCAGATGAACGCTAACCTTATGTTTAATAATCAGTCTATGTTGAATGAGCCTATGCTTTTGAGTTCTTGTTTCAATGTCCTTAGGAATGATGAAGTGTATGAACCAGCATGGGATCAAGATGGATTCAATCCTCTGGACATCTGAACCGAGAAGCCTATGGTGTGCATGAATAAAATGGTGGTTCATCACCTTAGCATGGGAATGCAACCAGAAGCTAGATGACTGACACATGGTACGAATTCCAAGCATCACTGCGGACAGAATACAAAGAGTTAGACGGTGTTCTATAAGTGGATGGAAGCGTCTTCAAGTCTACTTTACAGCCCATCAAACGGTTCATTATTTGGATGTCTTAATAAGGAGTTATGCTCATTTTAGTAACTGCTGTCAGAAGCTGAAAAGACGCACGAACCAGACACGAAATCCGCTAGAGCATGCACATGCAGCCATTTACTCAAAGCTGAACGCCCCTATCTCTATATATATCTTGTACTAGACAATGAAAAGGGGGATCTTATTTTTATTGAATTCAGAAAACACAAACTCGTGGAATTTTGTTTACGCGTGAGTCTTGAGAGGCTTGCAATATTTGTTCTTTCGATTCCTGAGGGAGTTGTAGAACGCCGAACTGCGGTTCACCGAGTTCGTGCCTTTACGTCTATAGGGCGTGATTGCGTGGGCTGTTTCGTCGATACGTGGAAGGGTGATTGTCTCGGTAGTTCGTCGTGTGGACAGCCTCGCGGTGCGCTGCCTCTTCACCAGGTCACGCAGTGACAATTTATCAAGTTCGCAGATCCTACGAGAAGATCGGGCCACAACAACTTGTTACACGTGGTGCCTAGGTGCGTGCATATCAGTTTGTGAGTTACTGACTTTATCGATTTCGACCCAGATGGCCATCCGCGTATGCAAGACCGTCAAGTTGCACTGTCCGGACTTGTATTCCGTCACGGTTCCATCCTGCCGCTCGGGACCCATGTTCGTGACTTTTAACGACTTTCCCTATTTGAACCCAGATAGCCATCCGCGCATGCAAAACCATCAAGTTTAACCGTCCGGACTTGTATGCCATCAAGGTCCCGTGCCACCGTTCGGGACCCGAGTTTGTGAGTTTTCTTGAATTTCCCGATTTTGACCAAGATGGCCATCCGCTCATGCAAAACCATTAAAATGCACCATCCGGGCGTGTATTCCCTCAAGGTCCCATCCGACCGCCCGTGACCTAAGTTCGTCAGTTTTTCTTACTTTCCAAACTTTTCAATTTTAACCCAGATGGGCATCCGTGCATGCAAAACCATCAAGTTGCACCGTTCGAACGTGTATTCCGTCAAGGTCCCGTCCGGCCGTCCGGGACCCCAGTTCCTGAGTTTTCCCTACTTTCCCGACTTCCTCAATTTCGACGCAGATGACCATCTGAGCATGCAAAACCATCAAGTTGCACCATACGGGCGTGTATTCCATCAAGGTCCCCTCCGGCCACCCGGGACCCGAGTTTGTGAGTTTTCCCGACTTTCTCGGTTTCAACCCAGATGGCCATCCGCGCATGCAAAACCATCAAGTTGCACCGCTCGAACGTATATTCCGTTAAGGTCCGGTCCGGTCCCACGGGACTCGAGTTCATGAGTTTTACCGACTTTCCCGGTTTTGACCCAGATGGCCATCCGTGCATGCAAAACCTTCCAGTTGCACCATCAAAACGTGCAAGGTCCAATCCGCCGTCCCGGGACCCGAGTTCATGAGTTTTTTTACTTTCCCAATTTTGACCTAGATTGCCATCCACGAATGCAAAACCATCAAGTTGCACCGTCCGGACGTGTATTCCGTCTAGGCCCCGTCCGGCCGTCTGAGACCCGAGTTCGTGAGTTTTACCTACTTTCTCAATTTTCTCGATTTCGACCCAGATGGCCATCTGCGCATGCTAAACCATGAAGTTGCACCATCCAAACCTGTATACCGTCAAGGTCCAATCCGGCCTCCCGGGACCCGAGTTTGTGAGTTTGATCGACTTTTTCGATTTTGACCCAAATGTTCATCCGCGCATGAAAAACCATCAATTTAAACCGTCCAGAAGAGTATTTCGTCAAGGTTCCATCTGGCCTCCCGAGACCTGAGTTCATGAGTTACCGACTTTCCCGATTTTGACCTAGATGGCCATCCATGCATGAAAAACCATCAAGGTTGACCGTTCGGTCGTGTATTCCGTCAAGGTCTTGTCCGGCCTCCTAGGACTCTAGTTCAAGAGTTTTACCGACTTTCCCGACTTTTTTTATTTCGACGCAGATGGCCATCCGCGCATGCAAAACCATCAAGTTGCACCATGCGAACATGTATTGTGTCAAGGTCCCGTCCGGCCGCCCGGGACCCGAGTACGTGAGTTTTACCCACATTACCAATTTGGACCCAGATGGCCATCCGCGCATGCAAAACCGTCAAGTTGCACCGTCCGGACGTGTTTTCCATCAAGGTTCCGTCCGGCCGCCCGGAACCCAAGTTCGTGAGTTTTAGCGACTTCCCCGATTAGGACCCAGATGGCCATCCGCACATGCAAAACCATCAAGTTGCACTGTTTGGACGTGTATGCCCTCAAGGTCCTGTTCGGCAGCTTCGGACTCGAGTTTGTGAGTTTTCCTGAATTTCCGGTTTTCGACCTAGATGGCCATCCGCGCATGCAAAACCATTAAAATACACCATCAACATGTGTATTTTGTCAAAGTCCCGTCCAGCCGCCCGAGACCCGAGTTTAGGAGTTTTTCCGACTTTTACGACTTTCTCGATTTCGACCATGATGGCTATTCGCGCATGCAAAACCATCAAGTTGCACCGTTCAGATGTGTATTCCACCAAGATCCCGTCCAGCTGCCAGGGACCCGAGTTTGTGAATTTTCCAGACTTTCCGATTTCGACCCAGATGGCCATCCATGCATGCAAAACCATCAACTTGCACCATTCGGAGATGTATGCAGTCAAGGTCCTGTCCAGCCAGCCGGGACCCCAGTTCTTGAGTTTTACTGACTTGCCCAACTTTCTCGATTACAACCTAGATGACCATCTGCGCATGCAAAACCATCAATTTGCAACGTCGAGACGTGTATTCCCTCAAGGTCCCATCTGGCCGTCCGGGACCTGAATTCGTCAGTTTTCCCGATTTTCCCAATTTTGACCAAGATGGCCTTCCGCATGCAAAACCATCCAGTTGCACCATTCGATTGTGTATTCCATCAAGGTCCCGTCCGGCATCAAGGGCCCAAGTTCATGAGTTTTTCTGAACTATTCAATTTTGACCTAGATGGCTATCCATGTATGCAAAACCATCAAGTTACACTGTTCGAACGTGTATTCCGTCAAGGTCTCATCCCGCCACCCGGGACCCGAGTTCGTGAGTATTCCCTACTTTCCCAATTTCGACCCAGATGGCCGTCCGTCCATGCAAAACCATCAAATTGCATCATCCGGACGTGTATTCCGTCAAGGTTTTGTCTGGCCGCCCGGGACCCGAGTTTGTGAGTTTTACCGACTTTCTCAATTTTGACCCAGATGGCCATCCGTGCATGCAAAACCTTCCAGTTGCACCATCGAAACGTGTCTTGGTCAAGGTCCAGCCCGGCGTCCCGGGACCCGAGTTCATGAGCTTTTTCGACTTTCCCAATTTCGACCCAGATGGCCGTCCGCGCATTCAAAACCATCATGTTGCACTGTCCAGACGTGTATTCCATCAAGGCCCTGTCCGGCGGTCCGAGACCTGAGTTCGTGAGTTTTGCCAACTTTCTCTATTTCGACCCAGATGGCCATACACGAATGAAACACCATCAAGTGTCGCACCATCCAAACGTGTATATAGTCAAGGTGTCGTTTGGCCTCCTAGGACCAGAGTTTGTTAGTTTTACCAACTTTCTCGATTTCGACCCAGATGTCCATCCGCACGTGCAAAACCATCATTTTGCACCGTCCGGGCGAGTATTCCGTCAAGGTTCCGTCCAGCCTCTCGTGACCCGAGTTCGTGAGTTACCGACTTTCCCGGTTTTGACCCAGATGACCACCAATGCATGAAAAAATATCAAGTTTGACCGTTCGGTCGTGTATTCTGTTAAGGTCCCGTCCATCCTCCCAGGACCCGAGTTCGTGAGTTTTACTGACTTTCCTGACATTTTTTATTTTGACCCAGATGATCATCCGCGCATGCAAAACCATCAAGTTGCATCATCCGAACGTGTATTCTGTCAAGGTCCTGTCTGGCCGCCCGGGACCTGAGTTCGTGAGTTTTACCGACTTTCTCGATTTCGACCTAGATGGCCATCCACGCATGTAAAACCATCAAGTTGCACTGTCTGGACTTGTATTCCGTTAAGGCCCCGTCCGACCATCCGAGACCCGAGTTCGTGAGTTTTAATAACTTTCTCAATTTGGACCTAAATGGACATCCGCGCATGCAAAACCATCAAGTTGCACCGTCCGGACGTATATGCCGTCAAGGTCCTGTTCGGCGGCTTGGGGCTCGAGTTTGTGACTTTTCCTGAATTTCCCGTTTTTGACCTAGAGTGCCATCCGTGCATGCAAAACCATTAAAATGCACCATCCGGACGTCTATTTCGTCAAGGTCCCGTCCAGCCGCCCGGGACCCGAGTTCGTAAGTTTTACCGACTTTCTCGATTTCGACCCAGGTGGCTATTCGCGCATGCAAAACCATCAAGTTGCATCGACCGGACGTGTATTCCATCAAGGTCCCGTCCGGCTGCCCGAGATTCGAGTTTGTGGGTTTTCCCGACTTTTTGATTTCGACCCACATGGCCATCCGCGCATTGAAAACCATCAAGTTGCACCATCCGGACATGTTTCATGAGTTTTACTGACTTTCCAGATTTTGACCAAGATGGTCATCCGCGAATGAAAAACCATCAAGTCGGACCATCCGAATGTGTAGTCCGTCAAAGTCCCATCCGTCCCCTCGAGACCCGAGTTCATGAGTTTTATATACATTCCTGACTTTATCGATTTTGACCTAGATGGCCATCCGTGCATGCAAAACCATCAAGTTACACCATCAGGACGTGTATTCCGTCAAGGTCCCATCCAGCTGCCTGGGAACCGAGTTCGTGCTTTTTACCGACTCTCACGACTTTCTCGGTTTCGACCCAGATGGCTATTCGCGCATGCAAAACCATCAAGTTGCACCGTCCGGACGTGTATTCCGTCAAGGCCCCGTCCGGCCGTCCAAGATCCGAGTTCGTGAGTTTTACCGACTTTGTCAACTTTCTCGATTTCGACCCAGATGGCCATCCGCGCATGCAAACCATCAAGTTGCACCATCCGGACATGTATTCAGTCAAGGTTCTGTCCGTACGCCCGGGACCCCGAGTTTGTGAGTTTTACCGACTTTCTCGATTTCGACCCAAATGTCCATCCGTGCATGCAAAACCATCAATTTGCACCGTCCGGAAGAGTATTCTGTCAAGATTCCGTTTGGCCTCCCGAGACCCAAGATCGTATACGACTTTCCCGAAACGGACCCAGATTGCCATCCGCGCATACAAAACCATCAAGTTGCACCGTCTGGACGTGTATGCCGTCAAGGTCCTGTCCAGCCGCTCAGGACCCGAGTTTGCCAGTTTTATTTCACAACAAGGTAGGGAATAAAAAGGTTCATTGTAGCAAGTTTTATTTCATAAACAGGGTAAAAACAACAACTAAGTCTAGGTGAGTTAAATCCCATCATAACTAAGTAATTCAGCAACATTCTCTCATCATAATACAACATTTATCAAGTCTCAACCAGCCAATAATCTTTCTCAAGTTCATCTCATACTCATAAATATTCATAACCATCTCATATTCATATAACCGAAACCAAACTCATTTTCATGACCCAAAACAGTCCCAAAACTAATCCCAACGACCATACCATAACCATAACCGAATAAACATCCCAAGTTTTGCCTCTAATCATGGAAGTTGGCCAGATGCTTGTAACCGGAAGCACGGCTATCATGATAGTTTTACACTCTACAGAGGTGGCACCACTTTATCCACAAGTTTGTGATTTCTTCACCCGTCGGTGACTAGAAAGAACCTTTCTTATACCAGTACACAACCGTTGGTGTATGGCCAAGAGATCACAAAATAGTCTTTGCAAAGGGGATACAGACCCACTGAGGTTTCCTCGGCAGGCTCGAATCTCCATTTCCCCACCCACGGGCCCCCTCTTGTGCCATGCAGTTCCCAGGACAGTCCCTCTCGACTCCCATTCCCCACACCATCCAAAGGTCCATAACAAGCTAGCAACACACCTAATTAGTCAGCTAAGCCACACCCATATTTGGCCTTGTGGTGGCACTATTTTTCTGGCATGTGCTCGCATGAACCGGTCCTTAGAACTACGGCAAGCAAACCACCATCTCATTCAGCAATATCCACGAACCAATGTTGCCTAGATCTCCAATATTCCATGCTCATTAACATCATCAAGTTATCATCATCATTATTCATACGAGTGCAGTAGCTAACAAGTTTTATTTCATCTTCCCGTATCCCGTAAGTTGAGCGAACCAAAAAGGAAAAACGACCATACCCGACTCATCAACTTTCCCGGCGACAAGGATGGTTAATAAAAGTAGTAAACTCCTATAAAAGGGTGTCCCATCAAGTTGACACAAGCATACACATTTTCGCAAATAAAACAGTTTCAAAACATGGGATCAATATGGTCAAGGGGCACTTGCCTTGCTCCCGTGGTTCATGTTGCTCAAGCGTCTCGAAGTCTTGGTGCTGTAATTCCTCGTGGACGGACTCTTGAGTTTGTCCTTCTACTCACGACCACGCACATACAAAATTTACAGCAATCAATTGCCATGCACAAACTTTACTCAAGATGCAACGAGGTGAATGAATGGAATTTCCTATGGTGCAGTTTTATAAAACCAGTTTGTATGTGTTCTTCCATATATTAGTAGGCTTTCATGGGGTTTTATGGTGATCAAAGTTGCTGGGTCAAGTGAGGACATGGTGATGATCTTGACATAAGATGTAGATCAATTTCACTATCAAAATTTGACCAAAACATGGTTCGTGTTACTTGCTTCTACGTGTGGACAGACCATGTTTTGGTCGAATTTTGACTGTTGAATTGATCTACATCTTGGTCAAGATCATCACCATGTGCACACTTGATCCCAGCAACCTTGATCGCCATAAAACCCCATGAAAACCTACTAAAACATGCAAGAACACGTACAAAATGTTTTATAAAACTGCACCATAGGAAATTGCATTCATTCACCTCATTGCATCTTGATTAAAGTTTGTGCATGGCAATTGATTGCTGTAAATTTTGTATGTGCATGGTCATGAGTAGAAGGACAATCTCAAGAGGCCGTCTACGAGGAGCCACAGCACCAAGCCTTCGAGACGCTTGAGCAACACGAACCACGGGAGAAAGGCAAGTGCCCTGATGCGGACATTGCTACCGTTTATACAACCACAACACCAGCCCATTCACCACTCTCAGCTAATCAAGGTCCAATGACACGCGCTCGTGCACGTCAACTTAATTATCAGGTGAATTCATTCCTGGCTGTTCAAAGTAATTATCATTCAAATGGGGACCTATTAAAGCCTTGTGATGACCTTGTTATTATTAGGTGCTTGGGAATTGATCCAGCTAGGAGGGATGGAGGGATTAATGCAATAAAGGCTGCTCCACCCGAGGAGAAATCTTGAGGCTGGGGCCATGTAATAAAGAGAGATTTAGACAAATAAGGAAAGGAATAAGGGAAATCTCGTCCAACTTTGCTGCTGGACGAAATTCCCTCTTTCTTCCCCCTTTTAAAGATAGATGTGCTATAATAAGGAAAGAAATAGAGGAAATCATATCATGCCTTGCTGCTGGATGGGTTTCCCTCTTTCTTTCCCTATTAAATGGTAGTCTATCACAGAAAAAGGAAGGGAATAAGGGAGATCACGTCCTACATTTGTTGCTGGACGAATTTCCCTCTTCCCTCCCCTATTTAAGTAGTCCAAGAGCTCCTTGACAGGGCGGGTTTTTGTTTTCTGTAAGTTTAGTCATTGCTACTTCCTTGTAACGCAAGTGTCGACGAGACCTTCCGATTACTTGAATCAGAACCCCAACTTTTTCACACCAGTGAGTGTTTGCTTGTTATCTTGTTCTTGCTTGTTCTTCGATTGCTTGCAGGATCAAGGCTGTTCTTGGCACGGCAAGTACAGCAACAATAGGAGCCGGTGTAACTATCGCTAAGGTGCAGCATCCTTGTGGTTGTTGTAGTCGGGTAGCACAACGTCGACCTCCACCCAAATCGTAGTTACCAGGAGACGGTGTAACTGTCGCTCAAGGCGCCACACCATTCTGGTTGTGGTAGTCGGGCAGCCAACGTCGGCCTCCACCAAATTCGTTCATTACCAACATCTCTCATCGAAAGATAGGGCGTCCCCCGTACCCGTTGGGTTCATCAAGTGGTATCAGATTTCAGGTTGCTCAGTGAGAGATTTCCTTCTCCTTGTTATTCATTTACCTACAGTCCACTTTTGCCTACAAAAGTTTGCTCTAAAAAAAATCCTAAAAACACTTTGAGCCTTTTGCTTGACTACTTAGCTCTCGACTTGTTGAATTCACGGTTGCCTTTTTCTGTCAAGTTGCTGGTCCTAAGTTTTTCACCTCTAGAGTTTTGAGTTCGTGCCACTTTGTTCTCAGTCCATTTCCATTATCTACCCAAAGTTGAGAAAAAAGGTAAGTGCAAAAGAAAAGCTGCACGGATCAGCAAGAAAAAGGCACGTGCAAAAAGAAAAGCCGCACTGATTACAATCACAAAAAAAAGTTTCTAAGTACAAAAATAAGAGAGACAATTTGTGTAACATTTGTTTCATGTTTCGAAGTTCAACTTGCTGTTTTCAACGTTGTTGAAACACAACGGATCGGGCTGTTCGAACTTCCCTACCATAGTAATCCAACGTCACGTGGAGTTACGGCTCACGTCTCTAGTAAGGTTTGAGCTAGGACCAGCACAATACCATCGTGGAACGTTTATTCAACTTGTTGTGACTAATGTGGTACTAGCTGTTCCTTTGCACAAATTGTGTCTAGCAGCCACCTACAGCTCCACAAAATTGTCTACGACACCATAAGGTTGTGCTGGCAGCCACCGTTTGTTGTTGTTCTTGCTGATTGCCGGCGCCTCCTGCATCGCATGGTAAGAACTTGTAAGACCTTGATTTCTTGCTAGTGAGGAATCGTGCTGTCCTACCACCTCTTAGCAACTGTTAGGATTAATCTGCTTGCTGTTGTATTTCCTTTCTTTACTAACCATGTCAGCTGATGCGAATGGGACATCTCCACATTCACCATGTACGAGGGGCATCATTCAGCATTTCGAACGCCAAGTAAAGCTACAAACAGATGCTCTCAATGAGGATATTCAAGTCACCAATGAACGCATTGGTCAATTAGAGTCGACGCAGATTTGCACCAACACCAAACTGACCACATTAGAAAGCACTGCTGGGGCTATTAACACTTCTCTTGCAGCAATCATTGAGCGATTGGAGAGGATGGAATAGGTTGGACGCGAAGAGAGGCAAAGACGTGTTGATGACAGCCACGACTCCGTTGGCAGTGCTGCAAGATATGACGAGGCGGAGTATTCGGCGGATACCGAGCTTGATGATGGACCTTTCAGGTATCGACGGCAGCCACGTCGCGACCATCGTGGTATGGGTGGTCGAGCTCAACGACGCGAGGTACGTGACAATGACGATTCCCTATGCAGCATTAAATTCTCCATACCACCTTTTGATGGTAAATATGATCCGGATGCATATCTGTCTTGGGAATTGTCAGTAGATCAAAAATTTGCATGCCATGATTTCCCTGATGATAAAAAGGTTAGAGCTGCCACTAGTGAATTCACTGACTTTGCTTCTGTTTGGTGGCATGAATATCAAACTAAAAATCCAGCTACCGTACCACAAACTTGGAATGCTTTGAAACGAATCATGCGTCATCGTTTTGTTCCTTCCTATCATGCTCGTGACCTGTTGCATAAATTACAACAACTTAGACAAGCCAACAAATCTGTTGAGGAATACTATCAAAAACTTCAAATAGGCATGATGCGTTGTGGCCTAGTTGAAAATGAAGAGGCTGCAATGGCTAGGTTTATGGGTGGTTTAACAAGAGAAATTCAGGACATATTGGCTTATAAGGAATACACTAACGCCACTCGATTATTCCATCTTGCTTGTAAGGCTGAAAGAGAAGTGCAGGGACGACGTACAAGAACTAACATTTCTGCGGGTCGAACTACCTCATGGCAGTTCCGCTCAAGTACTGCTGGTACTAAGCATGATTCTCCAGGCGATGCTTCCAACGGGTTGCCCAGGACTACATCAAAATCAGCACCTTCGCGTGCAATCGAGACAACAAAAGGATCCACCCAAGTTGCAGCCAACACTTCTTCTTCCATTGCTTCTACCGGGAGAACAAAAGACATTCAATGCCTCCAGTGCAAGGGTTTTGGGCACCTACGAAGGGACTGCCCAAGCAAGCGTGTGCTGGTTGTACGAGAAAATGGTGAGTACTCATCCGCTAGTGATTTAGATAATGAAACATATGCCATGCTTGCTGCACAAGCAGCAGGAAAGAAGAATGATGATGAAGAGCACATTGGGGCTGATCATGCTGCCCACTATGAGAGTCTTGTTGTGAGGCGTGTCTTGAGTGCCCAAATGATCAAAGCTGAACAGAACCAGCGACACAATCTATTCCAAACTAAGTGTGTAGTTTTGGAACGATCGTGTCGCATTATTATTGATGGAGGAAGCTGCAACAATTTAGCAAGTGCTACCATGGTAGAAAAGCTTGGGATGACAACACTTCCACATCCACATCCCTACTACATCCAATGGTTCAACGACAGTGGTAAGCTTAAGGTAACACGTCTGGTTCGTGTCGAATTTGCAATTGGTTCCTACCATGATTACATTGATTGTGATGTGGTACCTATGCAAGCTTGTTCTATGCTATTTGGTCGACCTTGGCAATTTGATAAAGATACATTACATCATGGTAAATCAAATCAATACTCTTTCATGCATCATGAGAAGAAACTTGTTTTGCACCCGATGTCCCCTGATGCTATTTTGAAGGATGACATTGCTAGAGCTTGCAAAGAGAAAAATAAGAAATCTGCTGAAAATGAAAATTCAGATGTCGTGAAGAAATCGGTACAGCCTAAGACTGACAATTCCAAATCTGCTCATATGAACAAGAATGAAATAAAATTAACGAGCGCTTGTTTTTTTGCTTCCAAATCTGATTTGTTTGAATTAAAAAGTGATACTGCAAGCTGCTATGTGTTTGTTTGCAAAGAAGCTTTGTTCTCACTTCACGACACACCATGTGCTTTGCCTCCTTCTATCACTAAGCTTTTGCAGGAATACGCTGATGTGTTTCCACAAGAGGTACCAGCCGGGCTGCCACCATTGAGAGGGATTGAGCATCAGATTGACCTCATCCCTGGGGCTTCTTTGCCCAACCGAGCACCATACAGGACCAATCCGGAGGAGACTAAGGAGATTCAGCGGCAAGTACAGGAATTACTCGACAAAGGTTATGTGCGTGAGTCCCTTAGTCCTTGCTCTGTTCCTGTCCTTTTGGTCCCAAAGAAAGATGGATCATGGCGCATGTGTGTAGATTGTCGAGCAATTAATAACATTACCATTAGATATCGTCATCCTATTCCTAGGTTAGATGATATGCTTGATGAACTTAGTGGCTCGATGATTTTCTCTAAAATTGATTAGCGTAGTGGATACCATCAAATTCGCATGAAGCTAGGTGATGAATGGAAAACAGCGTTTAAAACAAAGTTTGGTTTGTATGAGTGGTTAGTCATGCCTTTTGGTCTCACGAATGCACCTAGCACTTTCATGAGATTAATGAATGAGGTTTTACATGCTTTCATTGGAAGATTTGTGGTAGTATATTTCGATGACATCTTGATCTATAGCGCATCTCTCGAAGTTCATCTTGATCATCTCCGTGCTGTTTTCAATGCTTTACGTAATGCACGCTTATTTGGTAACATTGACAAGTGCACCTTTTGCACGGATCGAGTTTCTTTTCTTGGCTATGTTGTGACACCACAGGGAATTGAAGTTGATCAAGCCAAGGTGGAGGCGATACACAGCTGGCCGACTCCTACCACGGTCACACAACTGTAAAATCCCCAAAAGTGGTAGCAAGAAAATTCTGCTCATGTGCACCTATGAAAAATGAGGAGAATTAAAACTTTGAATTATAATGGGGTAAGTTCAAAGTGAGGGTCTAGACTTCCCAAAACTTCCAAACATGGGGATCTAAATGCACAGCTTGGATCTTCATAGTCCAAATATTCACCCTTCCAAATTTCAGCTCATTTGGAGGAGTTTCAATATTTATATGGAATTAAAAGGAAGAGCCCTCTAATCTGAATTTCAAATTCAGTTTCAAATTCCAATTCCCTCAGTTTGAAAATTGGGTTTCACAAATGTGTTCTCCATCTTTGAATGAGCAGCCATGCCAAAAATTGGAAATTTTGGAACTGGTTTGCCATATTTTTGAGGCAATACAAAGTGGAGAATTCAAACTCATTTTCAAATTCAAATGATAAAACCACATTCAAATTCTACACCAGAATTCAAACCATTTGAATTCTGCAAATTCAAACTTAACTTTGGGATGAAGTATAGCCTTAATTGTTGAGTAGCTGGGGGAGAAATATCAGTGGAAATTGAATAAAAATCTGAGGTGGTGGGACCCACATGTCAGCCACACAGTTTCCTTTTTCATCTCTGTTTTCCCTTCGGTTGATCACCGAGCTGTGCTTCCCTCCACAGAGCAGCTTGCAGAGACTTGCTCCCGAAGGAAGAATTTGGGGCGTGGTGATTGCTATCCAAAGCAGCTGCCCAAACCAATTTCTATTCCCTGCCTCCAACCGATTTCCTCAGGTGCTCGAGCGTCCAGCGAAGGAAAAACAGTGCGCCCCCTCTCTGTGCTCGTGGTTCAGCAGCCCTCCAGCCCCTCCTAGCACCGGTTGAGCCACCCAGGAGCTGCGCCGTCGCCTCCTCAACGTGTTCCACCGCTCCTCAGCTCATCCCCGAGCTCCCCTCGCAGTGCCCGAGCCGTTCTTCACCGGGAGAACACAGAGCACGTCGCCCCTCACTGCTCCTCACGTTCCGGCTGCTCCAACGCCTCTCCTGCACGTCCAGCACCTCCCTAAGGTGCGCCAAGGTGTGTAGATCATGCTAACGCAGTCCTCTTGCCCTTCCCCATCACTGTCTCGCTGGAATTTGGATTTTGGCGCCGGTACACGTGAAGAACCGACCCACACCAAAACTGGAAATTCGTCCAACGCGGTTGATCATCGGCTCTACAATTCAAGCCACAGAAACTAGGGATCCTAGCGCCCTTCCACGCCAAAGCACACATCAAACCGTCCACCACAGGCCCCAGGCGACGAGAAATCGCCGGCGGCGGCAAAAACGGGTCGGTCCTCCGGTGAACCCTATGTTCCGGCCATTTGCTGCAAGTTTTAGCCTGTGTTCCATGTTCCCCGATCATTGGTGATGCTTTAGGGCAAGGTAGCTCGTCGGGAGAAGCTTCGGACGCGCCAGAACGCGTTGATGCCGAGCTCCCGAGCCGCCCCACCGGTGCCGGCCTGTTTTTCGGCCGTTTTCATGCGTGGAAACCTTGCCCGGCAGCTGCGCCATGTTCCCAGGAGCATGTAGGGCGAAACCGGAGCTAATTTGGTGGAGAAATGAGAGAGAACGAGCCATGCCACGATTTGAACTGGTGTGCACGTGCGCCTCTGGCGGGAGATTGAAGAAGGACCTGACCAGTGGGCCCCCTCTTTTAAGTCTCTGTGTAGATTTTAAACAGAGAGCTATCACAGTTTGAAAAATTCATAACTTTGTGTATACAGCTCTAAAAAGGGTGAGACAAATTTTGTCTGAATCCTTAGGATAAGTACTTTACAGAGGAACAAATTTCATGCTATAAAAATGCCCAGGAATTTCTGTAGAATTGTTTTTATTAAATATTTAGGGATTTATTACAGGAGCAATTCTTTATGAAATATTCCCAAATTTGGGCAGCTAGTCCTTTTCATAGTGCCTGACCTCCAGTAAAAATTTTGGGATTTTTGGAGCTTATTTGGAGGGATTAATCAGTAGGTTATCTCAGGATTAAATAAATTAGCTAAAAATCATAGAATTGATTTCCAGAAAAATGTTTCAACCTTCATAGCTCCATAACTTTCTGTAGGGATGTCCAAAATTTGTGAAACAAATTTTGTTGGATTTCTTTCAGTCAGTACTTTGCAGAAATGCAAAGAAATTGATCTGAAGATCTCTGGATATTTCTCCAAGATTCATCAAAGTTAAATCTTTGGGAATTTAGTCCAGAATGTCTCTGTTATGGAATTTCTTCAAATTTGGCCAGGAAGTTCCTCATGACATTACTGATCTCCAGTAAAAATTTTAGCTTCATTGGAGTTCATTTGCTAGGTCCAATTACCTTCCAAAGTCCAGCCTTTATTTGGAAATTCAAATTTAAACAGAAACTTTTCAGAACTCCTGTCCAACTTCAAAAATTCATATCTCTCTGATGGTAGCTCCAAAAATGGTGAAACAAATATTGTTAGAACCATGGAGACTTACCCTAATCAGATCTTCCACTATTAGCTATGTCAAAGCTCCTGAATTGGGCTCAAAATTCAGATAAGCATTGTACTTGTAGGAATTTTAAAGACTACATTATGCAATGACATGTCTCCAAATTTGGCTCAAGTCATCCTTAGAGAGTCTAGTATCCACTGAAAAATTCCCAAAGCCAATTAAGGACCCTAAATAGCAGTAGCTATGAATAGAAGTTCAATTTCTATAAACCTTTAATACTTACACATGTATTTTATTACATTTCATCATAGTGACCGAAGTTGAGGACGCACCGGAGCTTTTGGACGTCCTGCCACCTGAAGTTGACTTCCCCTTTAACTCGCAACCAGGCAAGCCCCGGTTTGCACTTAAGTACCTTTTATAAAATTCTTTATTTGTATCACTTATGTCTAGGGTAAAGGTTTGCATTAGAGTTAAGGTGTTTGAAACCCCACTTGCACAACCTTTTAAATCCTATGAAGGGTTGGGTAGCTTACAGAGCCGACGAGTAGACAAGGCTACGCTAATATGCTTAGGACCTCGGTAGAAGTCGAGTAGTTGGAATCTACTCGCGAGGTAAGGTTTATCACACGGTTTGGTCAGAATAGAAAATGGCTTAAGAGTGGTAAAAATGAGACCCAGCAGGGGGGATAGGAAGCAGTGAGCGGAGGTCTCACGTGCGTAGCCCTGTTGATGTCGATTGAGGACCGAGTCGTGTGCGGGCCTGCTGAACAAGTATCGAACAATACCGGATGGCATACTGACATAAGCAGGAAACCGATGTAAATGGTTAACCTGGGTGCCGAGGCTTACCCAACCGTAAACAGGAGTGGGTTGAGGGTAGCAAGGTGTAAATCTGCCGGTGGGCACAGTCACGCTCCACGCGGGGACCTCCTACCCGTTACGGATGGACCGGTTCGGTGTTTGGGTTGCCTTTGAAAGGTGGTTGCATACAACAGAGTAGGAAGGGGTGTGGAATCACGCTTCTGAAAGTGGGTGTATGCAACGTGTTGTCCGGGTGTCTCCTGATTGCAATCACCGTCCCTCGCGGTTATTTAAGTACCGCTTGTTCACTGTTTCGTGACGTAGTAAGAAGTGAAGTAAGCCAGTTGAATGATAATATGCTGTGATGATATATTAATGTTTTAGAAACCATGTATGCTGTAGATGTAGAGCTAATTAAGTTTACTTTCCGCTTTGGGCATCACCACATCGGAGGAAAGCGTTTCTTGTTTGATTGTGGACTTCCGATGTGAGGGCTGCCTAAGGCACATGAATTTGACACTATAAAACTAAAAGTAAGGATCAACTTATAGGCGTGTCTTTGTCGCAAATTCCTTTTCCTATCATACACCTCCCTGCATGTAGAGTTCCATGCCTAGGTCAGACGGTTAAGCCTTGCTGAGCCATTGTGCTCACGGTTGCAATATTTGAGCTGTATGCAGGTGAGAGCTATGAGGAGGGTTCCGAGGATGAGGCGATGCCCCCGTCAGGGTACACGGCCGAGATGGAGCCCTGCACGCCGCCGTGATCTCCGGTTTCATGCTGCTAGCGTGTAGCGTCCCCGGGCTGGACGGCTGCACTTTTGCATAGTTAGGATGAGAGGCTGCTATTGTACATTACTTCCGCTGTATAGTTATATTTTGTAAAAGACTTCCGCTGTTTTATATCAAATAAAAGTTTGTATGTTGTTCTTTAATCTTTTCGTTTGTGCTGTTGGGTGCCGCATCGCACGGCACCACCCTATGCGATCCTGGAGTGGGTGAACCACGGGGTGGTCCCCACAACAAGTACGAAGCTTTCTCGGACTTGCTGGATTCTATCGTTGTTTTGTGAAAGACTTCAGCACCATAGCAGGCCCACTGCATGAGCTTACAAAGAAGGGTGCTCCATTCACATGGGGCAAGGCGCAAGAGGCTGCATTTGCAACTTTGAAGAATAGGTTAACTCATCCACCCCTTCTCCAATTACCATATTTCAGTAAGACTTTATACTTTATCCATATGTGTGATTGTTATGCGCATTGTTTATCCCATTCTCGCATTACTATTGTATAGACTGGATGAGCTAAACCCACATGTGCTGATCGTTTGAATGGTATGAATGCAGAATGGTGCGGACACGTTCAACGCAAGAGGAGGGAGGTCCGAGTCAAGTTCGTGGTGATGAGTCTCCATTTCTGGAGCAGACCACGACGCAGCAGCAACCACCTCCTCCACCGCCAGAACTTCCAAGGAATCTTGCGGAGGTTCTCGCCGCAGTGCTCGGCTCGCGCGACGAGCAAACCGAGTTACTGCGGATGTTGGTGCAGCAGAATGCGTCCCATCAGGGAGGACGCCAAGACAATGGGCAACGCCATCCCCAACAAAGCTCGTATTCAGAATTCATGGCGACCCATCCACCGGTCTTCACGGAGGCCGAAGAACCTTTGGAGGCGGACAGCTTTATCCGCACTCTGGAGGCAAAGTTCGGGCTGCTACGATGCACCGAACATCAGAAGGCGCTGTACGCAGCGCAACAGCTTCAAGGAGAAGCCGGTACCTGGTGGGCGAACTACACCGCCTCCTTACCGGCTGGCCATGCCGTCACATGGACGGAGTTCCGGGAGGCGTTCCGCGCCTATCACATACCTCCCAGTGTGATGGAAATGAAGCTCCAGGAGTTCCTGACGCTACGACAAGGCGAGAGGAGTGCTCATGAGTACTCCAGGTTATTCAACCGGCTGGCGCAGTATGCGCCAGGATTTGTGGGCACGGAAGAGAACAAGCGCAATGCGTTCTTCCGGGGCCTGAACTCCAAGATGAAGGTCCATCTCGCCCAGAGCAATCGCGGCACATTCAACGACCTAGTTAATGCCGCGATTCTACAGTAGAATGCTCAGCGCGAGCGCGGTTCTGACAAGAGGAAATGCAGCACGCTGACGAGCAGCAGTGGTGGAACGCCACAGAAATACCGCGTGGTATATCGTTCACCATCCGGTCAGAGATGGCAGCCACCGGCGCGACCGCCTCAGTTTCGCGGTCGGCAATATAATGCGCCGGGCTTTCGACCGACGTATCCACCACAGCAACAGCAGCAGCAAAGGATGGTCCCGCGTGCGCCCCAGTTTCAACAGCGTGCACCGGGATTCCGTCCTCAAGTCGGCGGGACCCCGACACCTTACACGTGCTATACGTGTGGCCGTGTCGGGCACATTTCGAGGGACTGCCCCGAGCCACGACAGGGCAGGGGTGCAGCACCATATCAGGGTGCTAATCAGCCCCGCAATCAGCCCAAGAAACCAGCACCAAAACCCGGCAATGTCCACCACTTAGCTATCGAAGACGTACCGGAAGGCGAACCCGTCCTCGCGGGTACGTTCTCTTACCTGGATCATCCTGTAGTCATACTTTTTGACTCTGGTGCCACCCATAATTTCATAAGTCAGTCTTATGTTATTAAATATCAACTGCCTATCATTCCCACAAATAATTCATATTTGATATGTTCTCCGGGTGGGAAAATAACAGCTGATAGAATGGTCTGTAGAGCACCATTACAGTTGGGTGGGAATCTATATCCGACTTCTCTAATCATGTTAGAGAGTCAAAAACTTGATGTCATTTTAGGAATGTCATGGCTACATCGCCATGGTGCTGTTCTTGACATCATTCCACGTGTGGTTCGTTTAAACTCTCCACTTCATGAACCACATGTTCTTATTCTTGACCGTTTGGTTCAAGAAACCCCAGCCACATATAACACGGAAGCCACGAAACTTGAGGATATTCGTGTGGTCCGTGAATACCCGGATGTCTTTCCGGATGATCTTCTAGGCATGCCACCCGAAAGAGATGTCGAGTTCAAGATTGAACTCGTACCTGGGACGACACCAATCTCACGGAGACCATATAAGATGGCTCCGAATGAGCTGGCTGAACTAAAGGAGCAGCTCAACGATTTGATGAAGAAGGGTTCCATTCGACCGAGTTCCTCGCCATGGGGATGCTCGGCGCTGTTTGTGAAGAAGAAGGATGAAACCTTGAGGTTGTGTGTGGACTACCGACCTCTCAACGCCGTCACCATCAAGAATAAATATCCACTGCCCCGCATCGATATTCTCTTCGATCAACTTGTGGGTGCGAGTGTATTTTCCAAGATGGATCTTCGCTCCGGATATCATCAAATCAAGATCCGAGTGGAGGATATCCCAAAGACGGCCTTCTCGACGAGATATGGGTTGTATGAATACCTCGTCATGTCCTTTGGTCTCACCAACGCCCCGGCACACTTCATGTATCTCATGAACTCAGTGTTCATGCCGGAGTTGGACAAGTTTGTGGTGGTGTTCATAGACGACATCTTGGTTTACTCCAAGACTGAAGAAGAACACGCCAAACACTTGCATATCGTACTTCAGCGATTAAGAGACCATAAGCTTTATGCTAAGTTCAGCAAGTGCGAGTTTTGGATCAGCCAAGTGCCATTCCTTGGTCACATTATTTCTGCAGAAGGCATTGCAGTTGATCCAAGCAAAATTGAACAAGTGCTGAAATGGAAGTCCCCCACATCAGTCCATGAAGTCAGGAGTTTCCTCGGGTTAGCAGGATATTATCGGAGATTCATACCAAATTTCTCCAAGCTTGCTAAGCCGATGACTGAACTGTTGAAAAAGGGGATCAAATATGTTTGGAGCTCAGCATGTGAAGAAGCTTTCCAAGCATTAGTGAAGCATCTTACAAAAGCCCCGGTGTTAGCTCAACCGGATACAACCAAGCCCTTTGACGTATATTGTGATGCGTCTGGCATCGGGCTTGGCTGTGTATTGATGCAAGGAGGAAGAGTGGTTGCCTATGGCTCACGTCAACTTCGTAACCACGAGCAGCACTATCCGACTCATGATCTTGAGCTCGCTGCTGTGGTATTGGCCTTGAAGATGTGGAGGCACTATTTGCTTGGGAACTTAGTGCACCTCTACACCGACCACAAAAGTCTGAAATATATATTCACTCAAAAGGAGTTGAATATGCGGCAACGGAGATGGCTAGAACTGATCAAAGACTATGAGATCGAGATTCACTACCATCCCGGGAAGGCAAACGTAGTTGCCGATGCCTTAAGCCGCAAATCCCATGTCAACAGTCTGTCCATCACCCCACTTGAAGAGGAGGAGTCGAGTCTGTACTTGGTTCCATATGGGGCATTGTATAATCTTGCTCTCGTCCCTACAATACGAGAGGAGATTATGGAAGCGCAGAAGAAAGACGTGGGAAAATGTCGCACATTCGGAGAAGGATGAAGAATGGCGAAATGAAATGCTTCCGAAGAGATGATAACGGTACACTATGGTTTAAAGACCGTATAGTGGTACCCCGCGACATGAAGCTTCGGAGGAAAATATTGGACGAAGCTCATTTGTCCAAGTATTCTATTCATCCGGGCAGCAACAAGATGTACCAAGATCTGAAAACAAGGTTTTGGTGGACGTGGATGAAAAGAGAAATTGCAAAGTACGTATCCGAATGTGATACGTGTCAGCGGGTGAAAGCCGACCATATGCGTAAAGCCGGACAGCTGCAACCGTTGAACATTCCGGCGTGGAAGTGGGAGGATATCAGCATGGACTTCATAGTTGGATTACCTCTCACGTCTCACAAACATGACTCGATTTGGGTGATAGTCGATCGACTAACCAAGTCGGCTCATTTCATTCCCGTACATACCAGTTACGTGGCCAAGCAATATGCGGAGCTTTATATTGCAAGAATCTTATGCTTGCACGGTGTTCCCCGCTCCATTATTTCAGATCGCGGTGCGCTGTTTGTCTCTCGGTTTTTGGAACAGCTGCACGCATCATTGGGGACCAAACTGATCCGAAGCTCCGCGTATCACCCGCAGACAGATGGTCAAACTGAACGGGTGAATCAAGTGCTTGAAGACATGCTACGCGCTTGTGCCATTCACCACGGCAAGAATTGGGACGATCATTTGCCATTGGCGGAGTTTTCTTACAACAATGGCTATCAAGCTAGCATCAAGATGGCGCCGTATGAAGTTCTCTACGGCCGGAAATGTCGCACACCTCTCAACTGGTGCGAGTCCGGCGAGCGAGTCATCTACGGCATTGAACTGGTGAATGAAGCTGAAGAACGAGTGCGAGTGATACAAGCCAACCTCAAGGCTGCTCAATCTCGTCAGAAAAGCTATGCGGATAAAAGACGCCGTCCTCTCCACTTCAACATCGGGGACCATGTATATGTCCGTGTGTCTCCGATGAAAGGAGTTCACCGTTTCGGAGTGAAGGGTAAACTTGCGCCGCGGTTCATTGGTCCATTCATCATTATTGAAAAATGCGGACCCGTGGCCTATCACCTAGATTTACCGGCGTCGCTCGCAGGCATTCACAACGTCTTCCACATCTCTCAGCTGAGGAAATGCCTCAAACCCTCAGCTGAAATCCGCACTGAAGACATAGAAGTTCTTCAACCGGACCTCACGTACACGGAGTATCCAATCCGGATCATCGATGAAAAGACTCGTGCCACAAGAAACCGGACCTTATGGTTCTACAAGGTCTTGTGGAGTAACCATACCGCTGATGAGGCCACATGGGAAAGCGAGGATTATCTACGAGCGTATTATCCGGACTTGCTATCATCATATACCCGGTAAGGTTTTCCCCACTTTATTTTTCCTTTGGAATCTCGGGACGAGATTCTTTTTAAGGGGGGAGGGATGTAAAATCCCCAAAAGTGGTAGCAAGAAAATTCTGCTCATGTGCACTTATGAAAAATGAGGAGAATTAAAACTTTGAATTATAATGGGGTAAGTTCAAAGTGAGGGTTTAGACTTCCCAAAACTTCCAAACATGGGGATCTAAATGCACAGCTTGGATCTTTATAGTCCAAATATTCACCCTTCCAAATTTCAGCTCATTTGGAGGAGTTTCAATATTTATTTGGAATTAAAAGGAAGAGCCCTCTAATCTGAATTTCAAATTCAGTTTCAAATTCCAATTCCCTCAGTTTGAAAATTGGGTTTCACAAATGTGTTCTCCATCTTTGAATGAGCAGCCATGCCAAAAATTGGAAATTTTGGAACTGGTTTGCTGGATTTTTGAGGCAATACAAAGTGGAGAATTCAAACTTATTTTCAAATTCAAATGATCAAACCACATTCAAATTCTACACCAGAATTCAAACCATTTGAATTCTGTAAATTCAAACTTAACTTTGGGATGAAGTATAGCCTTAATTGTTGAGTAGCTGGGGGAGAAATATCAGTGGAAATTGAATAAAAATCTGAGGTGGTGGGACCCACATGTCAGCCACACAGTTTCCTTTTTCATCTCTGTTTTCCCTTCGGTTGATCACCGAGCTGTGCTTCCCTCCACAGAGCAGCTTGCAGAGACTTGCTCCCGAAGGAAGAATTTGGGGCGTGGTGATTGCTATCCAAAGCAGCTGCCCAAACTAATTTATATTCCCTGCCTCCAACCGGTTTCCTCAGGTGCTCGAGCGTCCAGCGAAGGAAAAACAGTGCGCCCCCTCTCTGTGCTCGTGGTTCAGCAGCCCTCCAGCCCCTCCTAGCACCG
Organism: Neostapfia colusana; assembly: GCA_030760725.1. Lineage (NCBI taxonomy): Eukaryota > Viridiplantae > Streptophyta > Magnoliopsida > Poales > Poaceae > Neostapfia > Neostapfia colusana. The sequence continues at coordinate 34,973,721 of JASWHV010000001.1, read as the reverse complement.
GTTGAGCCACCCAGGAGCTGCGCCGGCGCCTCCTCAACGTGTTCCACCGCTCCTCAGCTCATCCCCGAGCTCCCCTCGCAGTGCCCGAGCCGTTCTTCACCGGGAGAACACAGAGCACGTCGCCCCTCACTGCTCCTCATGTTCCGGCCGCTCCAACGCCTCTCCTGCACGTCCAGCACCTCCCTAAGGTGCGCCAAGGTGTGTAGATCATGCTACCGCAGTCCTCTTGCCCTTCCCCATCACTGTCTCGCTGGAATTTGGATTTTGGCGCCGGTACACGTGAAGAACCGACCCACACCAAAACTGGAAATTCGTCCGACGCGGTTGATCATCGGTTCTACAATTCAAGCCACAGAAACTAGGGATCCTAGCGCCCTCCCACGCCAAAGCACACATCAAACCGTCCACCACAGGCCCCGGGCGACGAGAAATCGCCGGCGGTGGCAAAAACGGGTCGGTCCTCCGGTGAACCCTATGTTCCGGCCATTTGCTGCAAGTTTTAGCCTGCGTTCCATTTTCCCCGATCATTGGTGATGCTTTAGGGCAAGGTAGCTCGTCGGGAGAAGCTTCGGACGCGCCAGAACGCGTTGATGCCGAGCTCCCGAGCCGCCCCACCGGTGCCGGCCTGTTTTTTGGCCGTTTTCATGCGTGGAAACCTTGCCCGGCAGCTGCGCCATGTTCCCAGGAGCATGTAGGGCGAAACCGGAGCTAATTTGGTGGAGAAATGAGGGAGAACGAGCCATGCCACGATTTGAACTGGTGTGCACGCGCGCCTCTGGCGGGAGGTTGAAGAAGGACCTGACCAGTGGGCCCCCCGTTAAGTCTCTGTGTAGATTTTAAACAGAGAGCTATCACAGTTTGAAAAATTCATAACTTTGTGTATACAGCTCCAAAAAGGGTGAGACAAATTTTGTATGAATCCTTAGGATAAGTACTTTACAGAGGAACAAATTTCATGCTATGAAAATGCCCAGGATTTCTGTAGAATTGTTTTTATTAAATCCTTTAGAGATTTATTACAGGAGCAATTCTTTATGAAATATTACCAAATTTGGGCAGCTAGTCCTTTTCATAGTGCCTGACCTCCAGTAAAAATTTTGGGATTTTTGGAGCTTATTTGGAGGGCTTAATCAGTAGGTTATCTCAGGATTAAATAAATTAGCTAAAAATCATAGAATTGATTTCCAGAAAAATGTTTCAACCTTCATAGCTCCATAACTTTCTGTAGGGATGTCCAAAATTTGTGAAACAAATTTTGTTGGATTTCTCTCAGTCAGTACTTTGCAGAAATGCAAAGAAATTGATCTGAAGATCTCTGGATATTTCTCCAAGATTCATCAAAGTTAAATCTTTGGGAATTTAGTCCAGAATGTCTCTGTTATGGAATTTCTTCAAATTTGGCCAGGAAGTTCCTCATGACATTACTGATCTCCAGTAAAAATGTTAGCTTCATTGGAGTTCATTTGCTAGGTCCAATTACCTTCCAAAGTCCAGCCTTTATTTGGAAATTCAAATTTAAACAGAAACTTTTCAGAACTCCTGTCCAACTTCAAAAATTCATATCTCTCTGATGGTAGCTCCAAAAATGGTGAAACAAATATTGTTAGAACCATGGAGACTTACCCTAATCAGATCTTCCACTATTAGCTATGTCAAAGCTCCTGAATTGGGCTCAAAATTCAGATAAGCATTGTACTTGTAGGAATTTTAAAGACTACATTATGCAATGACATGTCTCCAAATTTGGCTCAAGTCATCCTTAGAGAGTCTAGTATCCACTGCAAAATTCCCAAAGCCAATTAAGGACCCTAAATAGCAGTAGCTATGAATAGAAGTTCAATTTCTATAAACCTTTAATACTTACACATGTATTTTATTACATTTCATCATAGTGACCGAAGTTGAGGACGCACCGGAGCTTTTGGACGTCCTGCCACCTGAAGTTGACTTCCCCTTTAACTCGCAACCAGGCAAGCCCCGGTTTGCACTTAAGTACCTTTTATAAAATTCTTTATTTGTATCACTTATGTCTAGGGTGAAAGTTTGCATTAGAGTTAAGGTGTTTGAAACCCCACTTGCACAACCTTTTAAATCATATGAAGGGTTGGGTAGCTTACAGAGCCGACGAGTAGACAAGGCTACGCTAATATGCTTAGGACGTCGGTAGAAGTCGAGTAGTTGGAATCTACTCGCGAGGTAAGGTTTATCACACGGTTTGGTCAGAATAGAAAATGGCTTAAGAGTGGTAAAAATGAGACCCAGCAGGGGGGATAGGAAGCAGTGAGCGGAGGTCTCACGTGCGTAGCCCTGTTGGTGTCGATTGAGGACCGAGTCGTGTGCGGGCCTGCTGAACAAGTATCGAACAATACCGGATGGCATACTGACATAAGCAGGAAACCGATGTAAATGGTTAACCTGGGTGCCGAGGCTTACCCAACCGTAAACAGGAGTGGGTTGAGGGTAGCAAGGTGTAAATCTGCCGGTGGGCACAGTCACGCTCCACGCGGGGACCTTCTACCCGTTACGGATGGACCGGTTCGGTGTTTGGGTTGCCTTTGAAAGGTGGTTGCATACAACAGAGTAGGAAGGGGTGTGGAATCACGCTTCTGAAAGTGGGTGTATGCAACGTGTTGTCCGGGTGTCTCCTGATTGCAATCACCGTCCCTCGCGGTTATTTGAGTACCGCTTGTTCACTGTTTCGTGACGTAGTAAGAAGTGAAGTAAGCCAGTTGAATGATAATATGCTATGATGATATATTAATGTTTTAGAAACCATGTATGCTGTAGATGTAGAGCTAATTAAGTTTACTTTCCGCTTTGGGCATCACCACATCGGAGGAAAGCGTTTCTTGTTTGATTGTGGACTTCCGATGTGAGGGCTGCCTAAGGCACATGAATTTGACGCTATAAAACTGAAAGTAAGGATCAACTTATAGGCGTGTCTTTGTCGCAAATTCCTTTTCCTATCATACACCTCCCTGCATGTAGAGTTCCATGCCTAGGTCAGACGGTTAAGCCTTGTTGAGCCATTGTGCTCACGGTTGCAATATTTGAGCTGTATGCAGGTGAGAGCTATGAGGAGGGTTCCGAGGATGAGGCGATGCCCCCGTCAGGGTACACGGCCGAGATGGAGCCCTGCACGCCGCCGTGATCTCCGGTTTCATGCTGCTAGCGTGTAGCGTCCCCGGGCTGGACGGCTGCACTTTTACGTAGTTAGGATGAGAGGCTGCTATTGTACATTACTTCCGCTGTATAGTTATATTTTGTAAAAGACTTCCGCTGTTTTATATCAAATAAAAGTTTGTATGTTGTTCTTTAATCTTTTCGTTTGTGCTGTTGGGTGCCGCATCGCACGGCACCACCCTATGCGATCCTGGAGTGGGTGAACCACGGGGTGGTCCCCACAACAAGTACGAAGCTTTCTCGGACTTGCTGGATTCTATCGTCGTTTTGTGAAAGACTTCAGCACCATAGCAGGCCCACTGCATGAGCTTACAAAGAAGGGTGCTCCATTCACATGGGGCAAGGCGCAAGAGGCTGCATTTGCAACTTTGAAGAATAGGTTAACTCATCCACCCCTTCTCCATTTACCATATTTCAGTAAGACTTTTGAATTGGAATGTGATGCTAGTGGTATTGGATTGGGAGGTGTCTTGTTGCAAGAGGGGAAACATATTGCTTATTTTAGCGAGAAACTGAATGGGCCTACTCTGAACTATTCCACTTATGATAAAGAATTATATGCACTAGTACGAACTTTGGAAACATGGCAACATTATTTATGGCCTAAAGAATTTTTTATACATTCTGATCATGAATCTTTGAAGCACATTAAGAACCAAACTAATCTGAACCGTAGGCATGCCAAGTGGGTAGAATTCATTGAGTCCTTTCCTTATGTCATCAAACACAAGAAAGGGAAAGATAATGTCATTGCGGATGCCTTATCTCGCCGTTAGAATATGTTGTCCCAACTTGATTTTAAGATTTTTGGCTTGGAAACAATTAAAGAACAATATGCTTTTGATGCTGATTTCAAAGATGTGCTGCTGCAATGTAAAGAAGGAAAAACATGGAACAAGTTTGTTCTCACTAATGGTTTTGTGTTTCGAACTAACAAATTGTGCATTCCAGCTGGTTCTGTGCGTATCTTACTATTGCAGGAAGCACATGGTGGAGGATTGATGGGACACTTTGGTGTCAAGAAGACGGAAGACATCTTAGAAAGCCATTTCTTTTGGCCAAAGATGAGAAGAGATGTGGAGCGGTTTGTTGCCCGTTGCACCACCTGTCAAAAAGCTAAGTCCCGTCTTAATCCACATGGTTTATACATGCCTCTTCCTGTTCCTAGTGCTCCATGGGAGGATGTTTCTATGGATTTTGTTTTAGGATTGCCTAGAACAAAGAAGGGGAAGGATAGTATTTTTGTTGTTGTCGACAGATTTTCTAAAATGGCACATTTCATAACATGCCACAAAACTGATGATGCTACCCATATTGCTGATTTGTTCTTTCGAGAAGTTGTTCGTTTGCATGGGGTTCCAAACACTATTGTTTCAGATAGAGATGCCAAATTTCTTAGTCATTTTTGGAAAACCTTATGGGCTAAGTTGGGGACAAAATTACTCTTTTCTACCACTTGTCACCCTCAAACTGATGGACAGACCGAAGTAGTGAACCGTAGTTTATCTACCATGCTAAGGGCTGTTCTGAAACATAACATCAAATTATGGGAAGAATGTTTGCCTCATATTGAATTTGCTTACAATCGTTCGCTGCATTCTACTACTAAATTGTGCCCTTTTCAGATTGTATATGGTTTTATTCCTCGTGCTCCCATTGATCTTTTGGCTCTGCCACCTTCAGAGAAATTGAATTTTGATGCTTCTCGCCGTGCTGAATTAATTCTTAAAATGCATGAGCAAACTAAAGCAAACATTGAGAGCATGAACGCTAAGTATCAACAAGCCGGTAGCAAGGGTAGGAAGCATGTTACTTTTGAACCTGGTGATTTGGTTTGGGTGCATTTGAGAAAGGATAGATTTCCTCATTTGAGAAAATCTAAATTACTACCTAGAGCTGCTGGACCCTTCAAAGTGCTTTGAAAAATTAATGATAATGCATATGAAATTGAGTTGCCTGCACATTTTGAGGTTACTTCCTCTTTTAATATTGCAGATTTGAAACCATATATGGGCGAGGAAGACACATTTGAGTCGAGGATGACTCAATTGCAAGAAGGGGAGGATGATGCGTACATCGCTACCGTTGATACAACCACAACACCAGCCTATTCACCACTCTCAGCTAATCAAGGTCCAATGACACGCGCTCGTGCACGTCAACTTAATTATCAGGTGAATTCATTCCTGGCTGTTCAAAGTAATTATCCTTCAAATGGGGACCTATTAAAGCCTTGTGATGACCTTGTTATTATTAGGTGCTTGGGAATTGATCCAGCTAGGAGGGATGGAGGGATTAATGCAATAAAGGATGCTCCACCCGAGGAGAAATCTTGAGGCTGGGGCCATGTAATAAAGAGAGATTTAGACAAATAAGGAAAGGAATAAGGGAAATCTCGTCCAACTTTGCTGCTGGACGAAATTCCCTCTTTCTTCCCCCTTTTAAAGATAGATGTGCTATAATAAGGAAAGAAATAGAGGAAATCATATCCTGCCTTGCTGCTGGATGGGTTTCCCTCTTTCTTTCCCTATTAAATGGTAGTCTATCATAGAAAAAGGAAGGGAATAAGGGAGATCACGTCCTACCTTTGTTGCTGGACGAATTTCCCTCTTCCCTCCCCTATTTAAGTAGTCCAAGAGCTCCTTGACAGGGCGGGTTTTTGTTTTCTGTAAGTTTAGCCATTGCTACTTCCTTGTAACGCAAGTGTCGACGAGACCTTCCGATTACTTGAATCAGAACCCCAACTTTTTCACACCCGTGAGTGTTTGCTTGTTATCTTGTTCTTGCTTGTTCTTCGATTGCTTGCAGGATCAAGGCTGTTCTTGGCACGGCAAGTACAGCAACAACAAGAGCCGGTGTAACTATCGCTAAGGCGCAGCATCCTTGTGGTTGTTGTAGTCGGGTAGCATAACGTCGACCTCCACCCAAATCGTAGTTACCAGGAGACGGTGTAACTGTCGCTCAAGGCGCCACACCATTCTGGTTGTGGTAGTCGGGCAGCCAACATCGGCCTCCACCAAATTCGTTCATTACCAAAATCTCTCATCGAAAGGTAGGGCGTCCCCCGTACCCGTTGGGTTCATCATGCCCCTTGACCATATTGATCCCATGTTTTGAAACTGTTTTGTTTGTGAAAACGTGTATGTTTGTGTCAACTTGATGGGACACCCTTTTATAGGAGTTTTCAACTTTTGTTAACCATCCTTGTTGCCAGGAAAGTTGATGAGTCGGGTATGGTCGTTTTTCCTTTTTGCTTCACTCAACTTAAGGGATACGGGAAGATGAAATAAAACTTGTTAGCTACTGCACTCGTATGAATAACGATGATGATAACTTGATGATGTTAATGAGCATGGAATCTAGGAGATCTAGGCAAACTTGGTTCGTGGATGTTGCTGATTGAGATGGTGGTTTGCTTGCCGTAGATCTAAAGACCCGTTCATGGTAGCACATGCCAGGAAAACAGTGCCACCACAAGGCCAAATATGGGTGCGGCTTAGCTGACTAATTAGGTGTGTTGCTAGCTTGTTATGGACCGTTGGATGATGCGGGGAATGGGAGTCGAGAAGGACTGTCCTGGGAACTGAAAGCACAAGAGGGGGTCCGTGGGTGGGAGAATGGAGATTCGATCCTGCCGGTGAAACCTTAGTGGGACTGTACATTCTAGTAGCCCCTTTGTAAAGGCTATTTTTTGATCTCTTGGCCATACACCGATTGTTGTGTACTGGTAATGGAGGTTCTCTCTAGTTGCCGACGGGTAACGAAATCACAAACTTGTTGGTAAAGTGGTGCCACCTCTGCAGAGTGTAAAACTATCATTATAGTCATGCTTCCGGTTACAAGCACCTGGCCAACTTCCATGAGTAGAGGCTAAACTTAGGATGGTTATCCGGGTATTGTCATTGGATTTGGTTTTGGGTCATGACAATGCATTTGGTTTCGGTTCTGTGAAAATGAGATGATTATGTATATAGAAATAATATTGGCTGGTTGAGGCTTGATAAATGATGAATTATGATGAAGGAATATTGATGAATTACTTGATTATGTTGGGATTTAACTCACCTAGAAATAGCTGCTATTTTTACCATGTTTTTGAAATAAAATTTACTTTCTGCAATGAACCTCTTTATTCCCTACCTTGTTGTAAGATACATGTCATACTTTTCCCGCACTTGCTGAGTACGACATGTACCCACCCTTGCATTTCCACATATACATCAGCTACAGGAGAAGAATACTTCGAGCAACATGTGGAGTACTAGGCGTGCGCACTACCGTCAACATGCCTGTGGAGTTGAAGTTGGAGCCTGTTGTTTTAGCCATTTTCCGCTATCGTTTAGAGTCTTCCGCTGGTGAATAAGTTAGATATTCATGAGTGAGACAATGAGTAAATGTAATAAAGTACTTAAACACTATTTGTACGTGGTTATATTCTCAATTTCAGTTTGTGAAGTACATGTGTATGTGTGATGAACATTCTGGGCACACATATGCATTCACTAGGTAGAATGGACACTCTAAACACACATAGGAATACCCCTCTAAACTGCTATTTTCAAAAATTGCTTGCTGCTGCACTTTATTTGTCAACTCAGCCACCGCAAAGTGCTATTTTCAGCCCCTCTTTTCTTCTTTGCTTGTAGACAGCCACACTATTTGTTTTCTTGCTTCATAGCTTCTGAAATTTTGGAGTTATTTCCTTCTTCTCTAAAGTTTCTCATGTCTTATTTATAGATGCCGGTGACTAAGAGCACAACACGCATAAGGACTCGTCCACCACCACTTGGGAGTGCACTTAACCTCATTGAGGTGTCCGATGGACCATATTGGGAGGAGGTGAAGATGGAACCCCATGAGGAAGATGAAGTCAGTAGTTCTATGCATGAGGAAGAGGACCCGGAATAGGTAGAACCAATCGAAGACGACATGGAAGATAATCCACAAGAACAGCAGCATTGGTATGCACCTCAGGAGGAATTTCACGCGGGCTTGTACCCAGCGGAGCCTCATGAAGCTATGTCGGAAGGAGATGAATCCGAAGAGGAGCCACCCCCTGCTGAGGTCGAGAATGAAGGTGATGAACGGGCCATCCATTCAGTTCAAGAATTATGGTCCGACGGGATGGAAGGAGGACACATATCCACGGAGCTTAGTGAGTTCCTGGATTGCTGCAGCCTATACCCGAAGTATCTCCTCAAGAAAGTCCCTCATCTCGGACATGAAGAGTGGAAGGATGAAGTAACCATCCTATCTAACGCTAGGGTTGTCACCCGGCACTTCGCACCCACATGGAGAGCTACAAGGGCAGAAGCTATTGATGATGCTGCTTGGGATGCACTCAATGGACTGTGCTACGCTTTCTGTGAGTAGCTTGAGAACGCTACCTTTGAGCTGCACCCGTATCGGAAGAGTGGAACAAGGGATATCATTGGACCCCATGAAGGATCTCTTTCCAACCCACAAGATGCTGACAAGCCTCAGAGGTTGCTCGCGGAGTTAGGAAATCGCTATGCAAGCACACAAGAAGAGATCCGTTACCTCCGCAAGAAGCTGTACTTGCTGGAAAAATAAGAGGAGACTCATGCCAACGCGAGAACAAATAGAGCACCAGCGTCATATATCCCTACATGGACTGCCGACTTACCATGGTGTGCACCCATGTATGGACCACCCCCGTCACACGGCGAGAAGAGCACCGGTTCTCATGATTAAGTTTAGGTTTCTCATTGAATAAAGTTGTAATAGGAACGCTTAGACATAGTAGGCCGAAACAAGAGTGGTGTGCTGAATTTTCAGTATGATTGCTTGTGATTGTGTGCTTGGTGTGAGTTGTGGGACGCTTCGGCGAATGTCCACATCCACACATAGTGGAGAGATGTGAGATGCTTCAGCACTTGTTTACATCCTCATATAGGCTGATATTAATAAAAGGAGTTGCTTAGTCTCATATACCTTGATGCATATAATTGGGAAATCTCTTATTTCAATTCTGAATTCTATTCAGAGAGTAAGCATTAAAATAAGGGGGTAGACTTTCTTGCCAACCTTATCATTTTGGATTCCCAAGGGATTGATATAATACTTGGAATGGACTAGTTAAGCAAGTAAAATGGAGTAATTCAATGCACTCAAAGGATCGTGCAGTTGACGAGTGAGCACAGTACTCGTATTGAGTTTGAGGCAGCCCAACCTGCAACCGAAAAGGCAGTGCTGAACCACATCGAAGAAGCGACATTGGAAAGCATTTCGGTAGTTGGAGAATATTCAGATGTGTTCCCGGAAGAACTTTCAGGTATGCCACCTGACCGGGACATCAAATTTGCCATTGATTTAGTACCCGGAGCTGCACCTATAGCTAAGAGGTCATATACGATGCCTGCTAATGAATTAGTGGAGCTCAAGAAGCTAATTTAGGAGCAGCTAGATAAGCGTTTTATACGCCCAAGCTCGTCACCTTGGGGAGCTCCCATGCTCTTCGTAGACAAGAAGGATGGAACCCAAGGGATGTGTGTGGACTATAGGTCTCTCAACGAAGTGACGATCAAGAATAAATACCCGCTGCCCCGCATAGAGGACCTATTCGATCAAATGAAAGGCGCCCAGATTTTCTCTAAGATTGATCTTCGGTCGGGATACTTCCAGCTAAAGACTAATCCCTCCGACATACCCAAGACTGCATTTCAAACACGGTATGGTTCGTATGAATATACCGTTATGTCATTTGGGTTGACGAATGCACCCGCATACTTTATGTACCTCATGAATAAGGTCTTCATGGAGTACTTGGACAAGTTCGTCGTGGTTTTCATTGACGATATCATGGTGTATTTAAAAAACGAGGAAGAAAATGAGGAACACTTGAGATTGACATTGCAGAAATTACGAGAGCATCAATTATATGCTAAGTTCAGCAAGTGTCAGTTTTGGATAAAGGAGATATTGTTCTTAGGCCACATCATCTCCGAAGGAAGAGTATCGATTGATCCCGGAAAAGTGAGGGATGTTTTGAAGTGGAACCAACCGCAGAATGTGAGGGACATTCGAAGTTTCCTTAGGATGGCAGGATACTACCACCGGTTCATCAAGGATTTCTCCAAAATAGCGAAGCCTATGACTGAATTGATGATGAAAGGGAAAACATTTCAGTGGACACAAGCGTGTCAAGACAGCTTTTAGGAGCTAAAGAAGAGATTAACAACAGCGCCTGTTTGTGTATTGCCGGACGTGAGCAAGAGTTTTGGTATATATTGTGATGCATCAAGATAAGGGCTTGGATGTGTGCTTGTGCAAGGAGGACAAGTGGTAGCCTATGCATCAAGACAATTAAAAAAACATTAGCTGAACTACCTTACACATGAACTGGAACTTGCAGCCGTGGTACATGCCTTGAAGATTTGGAGGCATTATATTCTCGGTCACCGATGTGAGATCTACACGTATCACAAAAGCCTCAAGTATATATTCACGCAAACAGATCTGAATTTGAGGCAACGTCGATGGTTGGAACCCATCAAGGATTATGATGTCGGAATCAACTATCACCCCGGAAAGGCCAACGTAGTAGCGGATGCGTTGAGCCGAAAGGGAGCATGTCACCAACTCACGGTTCGGGAGCTGCCACCCGAGCTGCGTAAGGAGTTCGAACGGTTACATCTCAGGTTCTTGAACGAGATGGAGGTGGTAGAACTGAACTCAATGCTGGAACAAGAGATACGAGATGACCAAGCGATGGATGAGGAAGTAAAATAAATCAAGGAAAGAATCCGACAAGGGATTGAAAAGGAATTCAAAGAAGACGAGAATAGCACGCTTTGGTTAGGGAAAAGGATTTGTGTGCCTAACGTGAAGCACATCCGCGACACGATACTAAAGGAGGCACATGACTCGACTTATTCTATACATCCCGGCTGTACAAAGATGTACAAGGACCTGAAAACTTGCTATTGGTGGGATGGCATAAAAAGGGATATCGCTGAATATGTTGCCTTATGCGACACGTGCCAACGGGTGAAGGCCAAATGCCAAAGACCCGCTGGATTGTTGCAGCCATTGAAAGTACCCAAATGAAAGTGGGAAGACATCAGTATGGATTTCATTGTCAGATTGCCACGAACTCAGTACGGCTACAACTCTATTTGGGTTATCATGGACCGATTGACGAAAATAGCCCACTTTATTCCTGTTAGGACTAGGTACACCTTGGCGTAATTAGCCGAGCTGTACATGGAGCAAATCGTGTGTCGTCATGGAGTTCCGAAGAGGATAGTTTCAGATCGAGGTTCTCAATTTACCTCTAGCTTCTCGAAGAAGCTGCATGTTGCCATGGGTACACATTTAAATTTCAGCTCCGCATATTACCCGCAAACTGACGGGCAAACTAAGAGGACGAATCAGATTCTGGAAGACATGTTGAGAGCTTGCGCCTTGAAACATAGGCGTAGTTGGGACAAGAGCTTGTCGTATGCTGAATTCTCCTACAACAATAGTTACCAAGCCAGCTTGAAGACGTCACCTTTTGAAGCACTATACGATAGACGGTATAGAACACCTTTGTTCTGGAATGAGACTGGAGAAAGCCAAGTGTTTGGACCTGAAGTGCTGCAAGACGCTGAAAAGCAAATCCAAACAATACGTGTAAACTTGAAGGCCGCTCAGTCACGACAAAACATGAAGGTGTCGCCTATCCGAGGCCAACGACGGTTCAACGTCAAAGGCTAGCACCTCGCTACATCGGGCCATTCAAGATTCTTAGCATGCGAGGAGAGGTAGCCTATCAACTAGAGCTGCCAACTCACCTCTCCGACATGCCCGACGTATTTCACGTATCTCAGCTCAAGAAGTGCCTAAGAGTGCTGGAAGAACAAGTACCGATGGATGAGCTAGAACTTCAAGAGGATCTGACCTACGCTGAACACCCCATCAAAATCTTGGACGTAAAGGAAAGGGTCACAAATAACGAAGTAATCCGTTGGTGCAAGGTACAATGGAGCCACCACACAGAAGCTGAAACTACACGGGAACGTGAGGAAGACCTCAAGGCGGAATTCCCTCATCTTTTCTCCACTCTATCGAATCTCGAGGGCAAGATTCATTTTAAACCCCATAGGTTTGTAACACCCTCAAAATTACTACCATGCATTGCATACATTTTTCATGTAGAGAAGCATTTAAAATGAGCAAGGAAATAAAGAAAGGAGTATAGAAGCAAATAAAATAATGAAAGGGAATAAAAAATAGGAAATAATGAAAATAAATAGAAAACAAAAAGAAATAAAAATAAATAAATAAAATAGCCAAATTTGGCCACCCCTAATTTTTTTCCCAAAATTCCCCGAATTTCCCCTAATTTCCCTAATTTTCCCCAATTTTCCTGATTTTTCCCAAATTCCCCTAGGGACTTTTTCCCCACATTTGAGGGGAATTTCCCCCCCCCCAATTTCAGCCGCCCCACTTAGGGGGGGGGGGAACCCTAATGGACCCCACCCCCTTGGCCGCAGCCCATTAGTGGGGGAACCTAGCCGCCCCCCTTTTTGATTTTTTGTGGGCTTTTATTTTCTCAATTAATCTCAGCCATTGGTGGAAAATAAATAATAAAATCCCTGCCCCTAGCTCCCACCTCTTTTAAAATTAAAATCAGTCCTTGGATAATTGGGTTGCTAAAATCCTAGCCTCCCTAGCTCTTTTCCCCTCTTATAAATAAAACCCTCCACCCTAGCCGGCACCCCTAGCCCTCTTTTTGGCCGCCGCCCTCTCTCCCCCTGCTGCCAAGCTTGGTCGCCACCCCTTGCTGGAATTTGGCCCCGTCGGAGCTCCGTCACGCCTCACCGACGCCGGAAAAGAAGCCCCCAACGTTCTGCCCTAGCCGCAGCCTCGTAATTCTCCATAGAAAATCTCCAGCTGCTGCCATTGCAAGGAAGGAGGTTCTGCCGCAAGGTAGAGAGGAGGAAGAAGTGAGTTAGGTCTTCGTTACCCCTCTTACCACGTCGCCGCTGTTTCTACGCATCCGTTTTCTTCACCCCCTGCGAGCAGAAAATTCTGCGTGTAGACAGACCATGTTTTGGTCGATTTTTGACGGTGGAATTGATCTACAAAGTTTGACAAGATCATAACCACACCCACACTTGATCCCAGCAGCCTTGTTCATCATAAAAACCCATGGAAGCCTACTAAAACATGCAAGAACATGTGCAAACTGATTTTTATAAACTGCACCATAGGAATTGCATTCATCCAACTCATTGCATCTTGAGTAAAGTTTGTGCATGATAATTGATTGTTGTAATCTTTGTATGTGCATGGTCGTTAGTAGAAGGACATGCTCTAGAGGCTGTCTACGAGGAACTACAGCATCAAGACTTCGAGACGCTTAAGCAACATGAACCGCGGGAGCAAGGCAAGTGCCCCTTGACCATATTGATCCCATGTTCTGAAATTTCTTTGCTTGCAAAAACTTGTATGCTTGTGTCAACTTGATGGGATACCCTTTTATAGGAGTTTACTAGTTTTGTTAACCATCCTTGTCGCCGTGAAATTCGAAGAGTCGGGTATGATTGTTTTTCCTTTTTGCTTCGCTCAACGTACGGGATACAGCAAGCGGAAATAGAATTTGTTTAGCTACTGCACTCATGAGAATAAAGATGATGAGAACTTGATGATGTTAATCAGCATGGAATCGGAGATCTAGGCAAGCTTGGTTCGTGGATGTTGCTGATTGAGATGGTGGTTTGCTTGCCATAGATCTAAGGACCGGTTCATGCGAGCACATGCCAGAAAAACAGTGCCACCACATGGCCAAATATGGGTGCGGCTTAGCTGACTAATTAGGTGTGTTGCTAGCTTGTTATGGACCGTTGGACAGTGCGGGGAATAGGAGTCGAGAAGGACTGCCCTGGGAAATGCATGGCACAAGACGGGACCCGTGGGTGGTAGAATTGAGATTCGATTCTACCGGCGAAACCTCAGTGGGTCCGTACATTCTAGTAGCGCCTTTGTAAAGGCTATTTTGTGATCTCTTGGCCATATGCCGATGGTTGTCTGCTGGTATAATGGAGGTTCTCTCTAGTCGCCGACGGGTGACGAAATCACAAACTTGTGGGTAAAGTGGTGCCACCACTGCAGAGTGTAAAACTATCATGATAGCCTTGCTTCCAGTTACAAGCACCTGGCCAACTTCCATGATTAGAGACAAAACTTTCGGTGGTTATTAGGGTCATGACAATGAATTTGGTTTCGGTTCTATGAAAATGAGATGGTTATGTATATTTACGAGTATGATATGAACTTGGGAAAGAATATTGGCTGGTTGAGGCTTGATAAATGATGAATTATGATAAAGGAATGTTGATGAATTACTTGGTTATGTTGGGATTTAACTCACCTAGAAATAGTTGTTGTTTTTACCGTATTTGTAAAATAAAATTTGCTTGCTGCAATGAACCTCTTTATTCCCTACCTTGTTGTAAGCTACATGTCATACTTTTCCCACACTTGCTGAGTATGACATGTACTCACCCTTGCATTTCAACATATACATCAGCTACAAGAGAAGAATACTTCGAGCAACATGTGGAGTACTAGGTGTGCGCACTACCGTCAACATGCCTGTGGAGTTGAAGCTGGAGCCTGCTGTCTTAGCCATTTTCCGTTGTCGTTTAGAGTCATCCGCTGCTGAATAAGTTAGATATTCATGAGTGATACAAGTCAATGTAATAAAGTACTTAAACACTATTTGTACATGGTTATATTCTCAATTTCAGTTTGTGAAGTACTTGAGTATGCGTGATGAACATCCTGGGCCACTATGCATTCTCTTGGTTCATTTTCGGAACTGGGTTTCACAGGACCCGAGTTCGTGAATTTTACTGACTTTCCCTGTGACACCCTCAATTTTGTATCCATGCATGCATACATATTTCATATAGAGAAACATTTTAAAAGAATTAGAACGGGAGGAAGAATCATAAAAATGGTAGGGCTATGGGAGTAAGATAGCTTAGAAGAGCCAATTCCAGTTCGCTGAGGAGCGTCATCGACACTTCCCGCGACCTGCTGGCCACGTGGCGCTTTCGGAGCTCATCCCTGCGGAGGGGGTGAGGTCCGGCACCGTTGGCCACGTGGCAGGCTAGGAGCTTGCCTCTGCGGAAGGGGGCGAGGTCCGGCCCGCTGGACACGTGTTGCCTCCGGGGCTTGTCGCTGCGGAAAAGCGAGGTCCAACCCCGCGGGTCACGTGTCGCCTTCAGAGCTAGTCTCTGCGGAGAAGCAAGGCTCAACCCCGCGGGACATGTGTCGCTCTCGGAGCTCACCTCCGCGGAGGGAGTAAGGTCCGGTCCCGATGGACATGTGTCATCCTCGAAGCTCACCTCCGAGAAGTAGGGAGGTCCAACACTATGGGACACGTGTCATCCTCGGAGCTCACCTTCGAGGAGAAGGGAGGTCCGACACTACGGGACACGTGTCATCCTCGGAGCTCACCTCCGAGGAGAAGGGAGGTTTGACGCTGTTGGACACGTGTCGACCTCGGAGCTCGTCTCTGAGGAAAAAGGAAGTCGGCACTGCTGGACATGTGGCACTCTCGGAGCTCGCCTCTGAGGAGAGGGGAGGTCCGGAACTAACACGTGGCACTCTCGGAGCTCGCCTCTGAGGAGAGGGGAGGTCCGGCTCTGACACGTGGCGCCCCCAGAGCTCGCATCTAAGGGGGAGGGAGGTCCCGCTCGCCAGACACGTGGCGCACCTAGAGCTTGTCTCTGCGGAAAAGGGAGGCCAGGTCCCCGCTGGACACGTGGAGCCTCCGGAGCTTATCCCTGCGGAAGGACGAGATCCTTAAGCGGTTTTCCCCTGTGCGCGAGTACCAGG
Organism: Neostapfia colusana; assembly: GCA_030760725.1. Taxonomy (NCBI): domain Eukaryota; kingdom Viridiplantae; phylum Streptophyta; class Magnoliopsida; order Poales; family Poaceae; genus Neostapfia; species Neostapfia colusana. The sequence continues at coordinate 34,957,683 of JASWHV010000001.1, read as the reverse complement.
TACTGAGGAAACCGACACAATTTCTTCCACGTTGATACCGCACCCAAATCAATTGGAGGTAAGTTGTTAAGATCCAAAACAAATTTAATAGGACTCTTATTTGAAATCCAATTTGAGTAGGACTCTTCTTTCACCCCTTGTAAATAGAAACCGAAACCTCTGGCCACAACCCACGTACCTATTTTTCCACCTCCCGAGTCAACAATTTGGAGGTCCTAGCACCCAACTCGCCGAGTTAACCCCCTTCGCCGGAGTTCAGCCACCGGTAAAACCGCCGACGAGCCCCGTCACGCTCGCCCTCGCCGGAAGAGAGCCAATGATCTGTCCTGCTGCCATTGCTAGGAGGAAGGCCGAGGTAGGTCTTCGCTACCACCTTATGACATCATCACAACTTCTACGCATCTGTTTCTTCAAACAGAAGCTTTTCATGTGGACAGATCACGTGTTGATCGGTTTTTGACGGTGGAATTGATCTAGATCTTTAGTCAAGATCATCACCACAATTGATCCCTACACCCTTGTTCATCGTAAAACCCCATGCAAAGCCATTGAAACATGCAAGAACACGTACTAACTGGTATTGATGAAACTGCATCATAGGATTAGCATGCATCTACGCCATTGCATCTTGAGTAAAGTTTGTGCATGATGTTTGATTGCTATAAATTTTGTATATGCGTGGTCGTGAGTATAAGGACAAGCTCAGAAAGCCATCTACAAAGGACTACAGCACCAAGACTTCGAGATCCGTGAGCAACAGAAGCCACAGGAACAAGGAAAGTGCCCCTTGACCACATTGATCCCATGTTTTTAGAACTGTTTTGGTTGCAAAAACGTGTGTGTGCTTGAGTCAACTTGATGGGAAAATCCTTTACAAGAGTTTACTAGTTTTGTTAACCACCCTTGTCGTCGGGAAAGTTGATGAGTCGGGTATGGTCGTTTTTGCTTTTTGCTTCGCTGAGTCCACGGGATATGGGAAGTGAGATAGAATGTGTCTAACTACTGCACTTATATGAACAATGATAATAAGAACTTGATGTTGATAATGAACATAAATCGGGGGAGATCTAGGCAAGCTTGGTTCGTGGAAGTGGTAGAATGAGATGGTGGTTTACTTGTCGTAGATCTAAGGACCGGTTCATGCCAGCACATGCCAGGAAAATAGTGCCACCACAAGGCCAAATATGGGTGTGGCTTAGCTGACTAATTAGGTAAGTTGCTAGATTGTTATGGACCGTGGAAGCCGCGGGGAATGGGAGTCGAGAGAGGACTGCTCTGGGAACTGCATGGCACAAGAGGGGGCCCGTAGATAGGAGAATGGTGATTCGAGCCTACTGGTGAAACCTTAGTGAGTCCATACATCTAGTAGCCCCTTTGTAAAGGCTATTTCGTGATCTCTTGGCCATACACCGACGGTTGTGTACTGGTATAATGGAGGTTCTGCAGTTGCCGACGGGTGACAAAATCACAAACTTGTGGGTAAAGTGGTGCCACCTCTTAAGAGTGTAAAACTATCATGATAGTCGTGCTTACGGTCACAAGCGCTTGGCCAACTCACATGATTAGATGGGATGGTTTGGGATGGTCATTGGGAGATTACTCGGTATGGATGTTTATTGGTATGGTTATGGTTTGTTCTTGGTAATGAGAATGGTTTCGGGACTGTTGAGTCATGACAATGAGTATTGGTTTGGTTATATGATTATGAGATGGATATGATCATGAGATGGTTATTATGAACATGAGAAAGAGTTGAGAAAGATTTATGGTGGGATGAGACATGGAAAGTGGTGAATTATGAAGGAGGTATGTTAATGTTTTAATTGGATATATGTTGGGATTAAATTCACTTAAAGATAGTTGTTGTTTTGTCATGCTTTGTGAAATAAACTTTGCTTTCTGCAATGAGCCTTTTTATTCCTACCTTGATGTAAGCTACATGTCATACTTTTTCTGCACTTGCTGAGTACGACATGTACTCACCCTTGCATTATCATATAAACATCAGAACAGGAGAGGAGTACTTTGAAAACCATGTGGAGTATTAGGCGTGTGATCTACCGTCAAGTTGCTTGTGGGTATGGAGTTGAAGATGGAGCCGCTGCCGTGCTTAGTTTGCTTCCGCTATCGTTTAGAGACTTCCGCTGCTAGAATAAGTTAGAGACTTCCGCTGCAAGAATAAGTTAGAGAATGATGTAATAAAGTACTTAAATCCTATTATTCGTGGTTATATTCTGAATTCAGTTTGTGGATTACGTGTGTACGTGTGATGAACATCCTGGGCACACATATGCATTAGCTGGGTTCTGTGTTTTACGGGACCAGGCGTCACAGATTGGTATCAGAGCCATGTTGACCGTAGGACGCAAGCCTAGGAAGAAGCCACAGATTTGCATTAGAGCCATGTTGACCATAGGACGCAAGCCTAGGTAGAATGCACAGGTTGACATCAGAACCACATTGACCGTAGGATGCCAGCCTAGACAGAATGGACACCTTAAAACACATAGGAACATTTAAATCATAGTAGCTTGAATAGGAGTGATGTGTTGAAATTTTGTGATGATTGCTTGTGTTTGTGTGCTTAGTGTGAAGATGTGAGACGTTTCAGCGTTGTCCATATCCACACATAGTAGAGAGATGTGAGATGCTTCGGCACTTATTCACATCCTCATATAGACTAATATATTTAGTCCGTCCACCTTGATGCATATAGTTGGGGGGATCAATCTAAACTTCTAATTTCTATTCTGCCCAACTCTCTCTCACAGATGGTGAGAGAAAACACCGGCCGTCCAAGGAGGAACGTCCGTGGCAACCATGAACCACAAGAGGATGACCACGTTGAAATTCCTGAAAATGTTAACCCCGGGGCTGGTGCAAACAAGCTTGAACGGTTGATGGCTATGTAGAACCAGCTCATGCAAACTATGATCCAAACTTTGGGTCAGCTACAAGCTAACAACAACCACCCTAACCCCGTTCCTGCACCACCACCACCACCGGCTCACAACAAATTGGGAGAGTTCATGAGGACTCGACCGCCTACTTTTGCACAAGCTAATGATCCCATGGAGGCTGATGATTGGTTGAAGTCCATGGAGAAGAAGCTTGCCATCGTTTAGTGCAATGATCGAGAGAAAGTTCTCTTCGCATCACACCAACTTATGGGAGCAGCCGCTGACTGGTGGGACGCTCTATGCAATGCTCATGTCAACCAGGAGACTATCACTTGGACTGAGTTCAAGGAGAGTTTCCACTCTCATTACGTCCCTGCTGGAGTCATGATGCTTAAAAGGCAAGAGTTTGAAGGTCTCCGCCAAGGAAAGAAGAGCGTGAATGAGTACCTAAACAAGTTCACTTAACTGTCAAGGTATGCCCCTGAGGACGTCAACTCGGATCAAAGGAAGCAATACTTGTTCATGAGAGGGTTGAATGAGATCCAAGTTCAGCTTCTCAACAATGACTATGCAAACTTCTAGAAGCTAGTTGACAAAGCTATAGTGGTTGAGAGCAAGATCCGTGAGATCGAGTAGGAGGGCAAGAGAAAGATGCCATACCAGCCACAAGGGAGCAATGTATGTCCCCGTTTCATGCCCCCAGCTGCACCACAGTATGGCTCGTCCGCTTCTATTTTTCGCCCTAATCAACCACCACAGCAACATCCTATTGTGCAAGCACCTTGTGTGCCTTTGCCTTCCGCGCCCCATCCCAACATGGGCGCTTATGCTCAAAACCACCCTCGCCCTAATGTCCCTGTTGTCTTAGGCAACAAGGCATGCTTTGCATGCGGAGAGACGGGACACTTTGCAAGTCAGTGCCCGAGGAAAGGCTTTGGACAGCCAAGCAACGCGCCCAAGCAAAACCCACAGCCGAATGGAGGAGCTACGCAAGGTAACCGTGGGTAGAAGAACTACGCTCGGGGCAACATGAATCATGTCTCCGCTGAGGAAGCGCAGCAGGCTGAGGACGTCGTGATTGGTATGTTCCTTGCCAACTTTAACCCAGCCATTTTTTATTTGATTCCGGAGCATCGCATTCATTCATATCATCCAAGTATGTTGCCAAGTATAATCTGCCCATATCACACATGAAATATACTATGTTGGTTAACTCTCCTGGTGGAGACATGAGGACTAATATAGTATGTCCGAAATTAAACCTTAAAATAAGGGGGGTAGACTCTCTTGCCAACCTCATTGTCTTGGATTCCCAAGGGCCTGACATAATACTCGGAATGTATTGGTTAAGAAAACACAGCAGAGTAATACAATGTGCTAAGAGGAGCATGCAGTTGACAAACGAGCACGGAACTCGTATTGAGTTCGAGTCAGCCCAACTGGCAACCAAGAAGGCAACATTGAACCACGTCGAAGAAGCAACATTGGAAAGCATTCCGGTGATTCAAGAATTTTCGGACGTGTTCCCGGAAGAAGTTACAGGTGTGCCACCTGACCGGGACATTGAGTTTGCCATTGATTTAGTACCTGAAACTGCACCGATAGCAAAGAGGCCATATAGGATGCCCGTTAATAAACTAGTGGAACTCAAGAAGCAAATTCAGGAGCAGCTAGAAAAGGGTTTTATACGCCCAAGCTCGTCACCATGGGGAGCCCCGTGCTCTTCGTGGACAAGAAGGATGGGACCCAAAGGATGTGTGTGGATTATAGGTCTCTCAACAAGGTGACGATCAAGAATAAATACCCGCTGCCCTGTATAGAGGACCTGTTCGACCAAATAAAAGGTGCCCGAGTTTTCTCAAAGATTGATCTTCGGTCGGGATACTTCCAGCTGAAGATTAAGCCCTCTGACATACCCTAGACCGCCTTTCGAACACGGTATGGTTCGTATGAATATACTGTTATGTCTTTTGGGTTAACGAATGCACCCGCATATTTCATGTACCTCATGAATAAAGTCTTCATGAAGTACTTGGACAAGTTCGTCGTGGTTTTCATCGACGATATTATGGTCAAAAAGCGAGGAAGAACACGAAGAACATTTGAGATTGACATTGTAGAAGCTGCGAGAGCATCAATTGTCAGCAAGTGTCAATTTTGGCTAAAGGACATATCGTTCCTAGGCCACATCATCTCCGAGGAAGGGGTATCGGTTGATCCCGGAAAAGTGGAAGATGATCTGAAGTGGAACCAACCGCAAAACGTGAGATATTCAGAGTTTTCTTGGGATGGTTGGATACTAGCGACGGTTCATCAAGGACTTCTCCAAAATAGCGAAGCCTATGACGGAGTTACTAATAAAGGGAAAAGCATTCTAATGGACACCAGCGTGCCAAGAAAGCTTTGAGGAGCTCAAGAAAAGGCTAACCACAGCGCCAGTTTTGGTATTGCCGGACGTGAGCAAGAGTTTCGACATATATTGTGACGCATCAAGACAAGGGCTTGGATGTGTGCTCATGCAAGAAGGACAAGTGGTAGCCTATGTGTCGAGACAACTAAAGAAACACGAGCTGAATTACCCCACACATGGCTTGGAACTTGCAGCCGTGGTACATGCCTTGAAGATTTGGAGACGTTATATCCTTGGCCACCGATGTGAGATCTATACGGATCTCAAAAGCCTTAAGTATATATTCACCCAAACGGATTTGAGTTTGAGGTAACGTCGATCGTTGGAACTCATCAAGGATTATGATGTTGGAATAAACTATCACCCCGGAAAGGCCAATGTAGTAGCTGATGCATTGAGCCGAAAGGGAGCATGTCATGAACTCACGGTTCGAGAGCTACCGCTTGAGCTGCGCAAAGAGTTCGAACGGTTACATCTCGGGTTCCTGAACAAGATGAAAGTGATGGAACTCAGCTCTTCGCTGGAACAAGAGATACGAGATGGCCAAGCAACGGATGAGGAAATCAAGGAGATCAAGGAAAGAACCTAACAAGGCATATAAAAGGACTTTGAGGCAGACGAGAAGGGTACGCTTTGGTTAGGAAAAAGGATTTTTGTGCCTAACGTGAAGCACATCCGCGACACGATATTAAAGGAGGCACATGACTCACCTTGTTCCATAAATCCCGGCAGTACAAAGATGTACAAGGACTTAAAAACTTGTTATTGGTGGGATGGTATGAAAAGGGACATAGCTGAATATGTTGCCTTATGCGACACGTGCCAACGGGTGAAGGCCGAACACCAAAGACCCGCTGGACTGTTGCAACCATTGAAAGTACCCAAGTGGAAGTGGGAAGACATCAGCATGGATTTCATCGTTAGATTACCACGTACTTGGTCGGATTACTACTCCATCTGGGTTATCATGGACCGATTGACGAAAAAAGTTCATTTTCTTCCTGTTAGAACCACGTACCGTGTCGCAGAACTAGTCGAGCTGTACATGGAGCAAATCATGTGCCATCATGGAGTTCCGAAGAGGATAGTTTCAGATCGGGGTACCCAATTTACCTCTAGGTTCCGGAAGAAGCTGCATAAGGCTATGGGTACACGACTAGATTTTAGCTCCGCTTATCACCCGCAAACCGACGGGCAAACTGAGAGGACGAATCAAAATTTGGAGGACATGTTGAGAGCATGCGCCTTGAAACATGGGCATAGTTGGGATGGGAGCTTGCCGTATGCTGAGTTCTCATACACTAACAACTATCAAGCCAGATTGAAGATGTCACCTTTCGAAGCATTGTATGGTAGATGGTGTAGAACACCGCTGTTCTGGAATGAGACCGGGGAGAACCAAGTGTTTGGACCCGAAGTGCTGCAAGAAAATGAGAAGCAAGTCCAAACGATATAGGAGAACTTGAAGGCTGCTCAGTCACGACAAAAAGGTTATGCGGACAATAGGCGAAGAAAGTTGACTTTCGAAGTAGGAGATTTCGTGTACCTTAAGGTATCACCTATCCGAGGCCAACGACGTTTCAACGTCAAAGTCAAGTTAGCACCTCGCTATATCGGGCCATTTAAGATTTTGGGCAAGCGAGGAGAAGTAGCCTATCAACTAGAGCTCCCAACGCACCTCTCCGACGTGCATGACGTGTTTCACGTATCCCAGCTCAAGAAGTGCTTAAGGGTACCAGAAGAACAAGTACCAATGGATGATCTCGATCTTCAAGAAGATCTGACCTATGAGGATCACCCTGTCCAAATTTTGGACGTGAAGGAAAGGGTCACGCGGAACAAAGTGATCCGTTGGTGCAAGGTACAATGGAGCCATCATACGGAGGCTGAAGCTACATGGGAACATGAGGAAGACATCAAGGCAGAATGCCCTCATCTATTCTCCACTCCATCGAATCTCGAGGGCGAGATTCAGTTTAAGGGGGGTAGGTTTGTGACACCCTCAATTTCATATCCATGCATGCATACACAATTCATATAGAGAAACATTTTAAAAGAATTAGAACGGGAGGAAGAATCATCAAAATGGTAGGGGTATGGGAGTAAGATAGCTGAAAAGATCCAATTCCAGTTCGCCGAGGAGCGCCGTCGACACTTCCCGCGGCTTGCTGGCCACTTGGCGCTTTCGGAGCTCATCCCTGCGAAGGGGGTGAAGTTCGGCACCGTTGGCCACGTGGCAGGCTAGGAGCTCGCCTCTGCGGAAGGGGGCGAGGTCCGGCCCACTGGACACGTGTTGCCTCCGGGGCTTGTCGCTGCGGAAAAGCGAGGTCCAGCCCCGCGGGACACGTGTCGCCTTCGGAGCTAGTCTCTGTTGAGAAGCAAGGCTCAACCCTGCGGGACACGTGTCGCTGTCGGAGCTCACCTCCGCGGAGGGAGTAAGGTCCGGTCCCGATAGACACGTGTCATCCTCGGAGCTCACCTCCGAGAAGTAGGTTGGTCCGACACTACGGGACACGTGTCATCCTCGGAGCTCATCTCCGAGGAGAAGGGAGGTCCGACACTACAGGACACATGTCGTCCTCAGAGCTCACCTCTGAGGAGAAGCGAGGTCCAACGCTCTTGGACACATGTCGACCTCGGAGCTCGTCTCTGAGGAAAAAGGAAGTCGGCGCTGCTGGACACGTGGCACTCTCGGAGCTCGCCTCTGAGGAGAGGGGAGGTCCGGAACTAACATGTGGCACTCTCGGAGCTCGCCTCTGAGGAGAGGGGAGGTCCGGCATTGACATGTGGCACCCCTAGAGCTTGCCTCTGAGGGAGAGGGAGGTCCCGCCTGCCAGACACGTGGCACACGCGGAGCTCGCTTCTGAGGGAGAGGGAGGTCCCGCCCGCCAGACACGTGGCACACCCGGAGCTTGTCTCTGCAGAAAAGGGAGGCCAGACCCCCGCTGGACACATGGAGCCTCTAGAACTTATCCTTGCGGAAGGACGAGATTCTTAAGCGGTTTTCCCCTGTGCGCGAGTACCCGGTACTGAGGAAACGAACATGATTTCTTCCACGTTGATACCGCACCCAAATCAATTGGAGGTAAGTTGTTAAGATCCAAAACAAATTGAATAGGACTCTTATTTGAAATCCAATTGGAGTAGGACTCTTCTTTCACCCCTTATAAATAGAACCCAAAACCTCTGGCCGCAACCCACGTACCTATTTTTCCACCTCGCGAGTCGATAACTTGGAGGTCCTAGCTCCCAACTCGCCGAGTTAACCCCCTTCGCCGGAGTTCAGCCACTGGTGAAACCGCCGACAAGCCCCGTCACGCTCGCCAACGCCGGAAGAGAGCCGACAATCTGTCCTGCTGCCTTTGCTAGGAGGAAGGCCGAGGTAGGTCTTCGCTACCACCTTATGACATCATCATGGCTTCTACGCATGTTTCTTCAAATAGAAGCTTTTCATGTGGACAGATCACGTGTTGATTGGTTTTTGACGGTGGAATTGATCTAGATCTTGAGTCAAGATCATCACCACATTTGATCCCTACACCCTTGTTCATCATAAAACCCCATGCAAAGCCATTAAAACATGCAAGAACACGTATGAACTGGTATTAATGAAACTGCATCATAGGATTAGCATGCATCTACGCCATTGCATCTTGAGTAAAGTTTGTGCATGATGTTTGATTGCTATAAATTTTGTATATGCGTGGTCGTGAGTAGAAGGACAAGCTCAGAAAGCCATCTACGAAGGACTACAGCACCAAGACTTCGAGATCCGTGAGCAACAGAAGCCACAGGAACAAGGCAAGTGCCCCTTGACCATATTGATCCCATGTTTTTGGAACTGTTTTGGTTGCGAAAACGTGTGTGTGCTTGAGTCAACTTGATGGGAAAACCCTTTATAGGAGTTTACAGTTTTTTTAACCACCCTTATCACCGGGTAAGTTGATGTATGGTTGTTTTTGCTTTTTGCTTCGCTAAGTCCACGGGATATGGGAAGCGAGATAGAATGTGTCTAGCTACTACACTCATATGAACAATGATAATAAGAACTTGATGTTGATAATGAACATGAATCGGGGGGAGATCTAGGCAAGCTGGGTTCGTGGAAGTGGTAGAATGAGATGGTGGTTTACTTGCCGTAGATCTAAGGACCGGTTCATGCCAGCACATGCCAGGAAAACAATGCCACCACAAGGCCAAATATGGGTGTGGCTTAGCTGACTAATTAGGTAAGTTGCTAGATTGTTATGGATGGTGGAAGGTGCGGGGAATGGGACTCGAGAGAGGACTGCCCTGGAACTGCATGGCACAAGAGGGGGCCCGTAGGTGGGAGAATGGTGATTCGAGCCTACTGGTGAAACCTTAGTGAGTCCATACATCTAGTAGCCCCTTTGTAAAGGCTATTTTGTGATCTCTTGGCCATACACCGATGGTTGCGTACTGGTATAATGGAGGTTCTGCAGTCACCGACGGGTGACGAAATCACAAACTTGTGGGTAAAGTGGTGTCACCTCTTAAGAGTGTAAAACTATCATGATAGCCGTTCTTACGGTCACAAGCGCTTGGCCAACTCACATGATTAGATGGGATGGTTTGGGATGGTCATTGGGAGATTACTCGGTATGGATGCTTATTGGTATGGTTATGGTTTGGTCTTGGTAACGAGAATGGTTTCGGGACTGTTGAGTCATGACAATGAGTATGGTTTGGTTATATGATTATGAGATGGATATGATCATGAGATGGTTATTATGAGCATGAGAAAGAGTTTAGAAAGATTTATGGTGGGATGAGACGTGAAAAGTGGTGAATTATGAAGGAGGTATGTTGTTGTTTTAATTAGATATTTGTTGGGATTAAATTCACTTAAAGATAGTTGCTGTTTTGTCATGCTTTGTGAAATAAACTTTGCTTTCTGCAATGAGCCTTTTTATTCTACCTTGATGTAAGCTACATGTCATATTTTTTCCACACTTGCTGAGTACGACATGTACTCACCCTTGCATTATCATACAAACATCAGCAACAGGAGAGGAGTACTTCGAAAACCATGTGGAGTATTAGGCGTGCGATCTACCGTCAACTTGCATGTGGGGATGGAGTTGAAGATGGAGCCGCTGCCGTGCTTAGTTTGGTTCCGCTATCGTTTAGAGACTTCCACTGCTAGAATAAGTTAGAGACTTTCGCTGCAAGAATAAGTTAGAGAATGATGTAATAAAGTACTTAAACCTTATTATTCATGGTTATATTCTGAATTTAGTTTGTGGATTACGTGTGTATGTGTGATGAACATTCCGGGCACACATGTGCATTAGCTGGGTTCCGTGTTTTACGGGACTGGGCGTCACATTCCCGATTTTGACCCAGATGGCCATCTGTGCATGCAAAACCTTCCTGTTGCACCATCAAAACGTGTCTTCCGTCAAGGTCTAGTCCGTCGTCCCGGGACCCGAGTTCATGTGTTTTTTCGACTTTCCCAATTTCGACCCAGATGGCCATCCACGCATGCAAAACCATCAAGTTGCACCGTCCGGACGTGTATTCCATCAAGGCCCCGTCCGGCCGTCAGAGACTCGAGTTTGTGAGTTTTACCGACTTTCTCAATTTGATGTTTTCGCGTGCGAGAAAGATAAATTTACGACGAGTTTTGATAGAAATTGTTGTTTTTGGTAAAAAAGCAAAGGCTAACCCCTTTGGATTTCTGTGGAAAATTTGATGTTTTCCAAAATGCGTGAAAATTTAGGTATGACAAGGTAATACATATCTAACAAAGAAAAGAAGGTTCGCATGCGAGAAAATGAATTTTTGATGAGTTTTGATGGAAATTGCCTTTTTTGGTAAAAAAGCAGAGGCTAACCCATTTGGATTTTTTGGAAAATTTGATATTTTCTTAATTGATTCAAAATTTAGGTACGACAAGGTAACACGTATTTGACAAAGAAAAGAAACTTCGCGGACGACAAAAAAAATATGGTGAGTTTTGATGGAAATTTCTATTTTTGGTAAAAAGCAAAGGCTAATCACTTTGGATTTTTGTGGAAAATTTGATGTTTTCTGAAATGTGTCATATAGATACGACAAGGTAACACGTATCTAACAAAGAAAAGAATTCACAAGCGAGAAAATGAATTTACGGCGAGTTTCCATGGAAATTGCACTTTTTGGTAAAAAGCAAAGGCTAACCCCTTTAGATGTTTGTGAAAAATTTGATGTGTTCCGAAATGCATTAGAATTTAGGTATGACAAGGTAACACGTATCTGACAAAAAAGGAGCTTCACGGGCGAGAAAAAACGGATTTACGACAAGTTTTGATGGAAATTGCCGTTTTTGGTAAAAAAAGCAAATGCTAACACCTTTGGGTTTTTTTGGAAAATTTGATGTTTTCCGAAATATGCCGAAATTTAGGTATGACAAGTTAACACGTATCTAACAAAGAAAAGAAGGTTCGTGGGCGAGAAAATAAATTTATGGCGAGTTTTGATGGAAGTTGTCATTTTTGGTAAAAAAGAAAATGCTAACCCCTTTGGATTTTTTTTAGAAAATTTGATGTTTTATGAAATGTGTCAGAATTTAGGTATGACAAGATAACACATATCTGACAAAGAAAAGAAGCTTCACGGGGGAGAAAATATAAATTTACGGTGAGTTTTGATGGAAATTGCCATGTTTGGTAAAAAAGCAAAGGCTAACCCATTTCGATTTCTGTGGAAAATTTGATGTTTTTCGAAATGCGTTAAAATTTAGGTATGACAAGGTAACACGTATCTAACAAAGAAAAGAAGGTTCGTAGGCGAGAAAATGAATTTGCGACGAGTTTTGATGGAAATTACCGTTTTATGTAAAAAAGGAAAGGCTAACCCCTTTGGATTTTTGTGGAAAATTTGATGTTTTCTGAAATGCGTAAGAATTAAGGTATGACAAGGTAACACGTATCGGACAAAGAAAAGAAGGTTCGCAAGCGATAAAATAAATTTGCGGCGAGTTTTGATGGAAATTACCGATTTTGGTAAAAAGCAAAGGCTAACCCATTTTTATTTTTATGGAAAATTTGATGTTTTCTAAAATGCGTAAGAATTAAGGTATGGCAAGGTAACATGTATCTAACAAACAAAAGAAGGTTCGCAAGCGAGAAAATGAATTTGCGGTGAGTTTTGATGGAAATTACCATTTTTGGTAAAAAAGCAAAGACTAACCCCTTTAGATTTTTGTGGAAAATTTGATGTTTTCTAAAATGCGTAAGAATTAAGGTATGACAAGGTAACACATATCTGAGAAAGAAAAGAAGGTTCACAAGCAAGAAAATGAATTTGCGGTGAGTTTTGATGGAAATTACTGTTTTTGGTAAAAAAGCAAAGACTAACCCCTTTGGATTTTTGTGGAAAATTTGATGTTTTCGGAAATGCGTAAGAATTTAGTTATGACAAGGTAACACGTATGTGATAAAGAAAATAAGATTCACGGGCGAGAAAACAAATTTAAGGCAAGTTTTGATGAAAATTGCCGTCTTTGGTAAAAAAATCAAAGGCTAACCCCTATCAATTCATGTGAAAAATTTGATGTTTTTTGAAATATGTCAGAATTTAGGTATGGCAAGGTAACATGTACCTAACAAAGAAAAGAAGGTTCGTAGGCGAGAAAATGAATTTGCGGCGAATTTTGATGGAAATTGGCGTTTTTGGTAAAAAAGCAAAGGCTAACCCCTTTGTTTTTCTGTGGAAAATTTGATGTTTTTCAACATGCGTCATAATTTAGGTACGACAAGGTAACACGTATCTAACAAAGAAAATAAGGTTCGTAGGCGAGAAAATGAATTTGCGGCGAGTTTTGATGGAAAATGCTATTTTTGATAAAGGCAAAGGCTAACCCCTTTGGATTTTGGTGGAAAATTTGATGTTTTCTGAAATGCGTTAGAATTTAGGTATGACAAGGTAACACGTATCTGACAAAAAAAGAAGCTTCTCGGGCAAGAAAAAACGAATTTACGACAAGTTTTGATGGAAATTATAATCTTTTTGGTAAAAAACAAAGGCTAATTAACCCCTTTTGATTTTTTTTGGAAAATTTGATCTTTTCTGAAATACGTCAGAATTTAGGTATGACAAGTTAACACGTATCTGACAAAAAAAGAGCTTCACGGGCGAGAAAAACGAATTTACGATAAGTTTTGATGGAAAAAGCCATCTTTTGGTAAAAAACAATGGCTAACTCCTTTTGAATTTTTTGGAAAATTTGATGTTTTCTAAAATGCGTCAGAATTTAGGTATGACAACGTAAGACGTATCTGACAAAAAAAAGAAGCTTCACGGGCGAGAAAAAACAAATTTACGGTAAGTTTTGATGGAAATTGCTATTTTTTGGTAAAAAACAAAGGCTAACCCCTTTGGATTTCCGTGGAAAATTTGATGTTTTCCGAAATGCGTCAAAATTTAGGTATGACAAGGTAATACGTATCTAACAAAGAAAAGAAGGTTCGCATGCCAGAAAATGAATTTCCGGTGAGTTTTAATGGAAATTGTTGTTTTGGGTAAAAAAAGCAAAGGCTAACCCATTTCCATTTTTGTGAAAAAAATTGATGTCTTATAAAATGCTTCAAAATTTAGGTACGACAAGGTAACACGTATCTGACAAAGAAAAGAAACTTCGTGCGCGAGAAAAAAATTTACGGCGAGTTTTGATGGAAATTGCCGTTTTTGGTAAAAAAGCAAAGGCTAATCCCTTTGGATTTTTGTGAAAATTTGATGTTTTCTGAAATGCGTCATAATTTAGGTATGACAAGTTAAAACATATCTGACAAACAAAAGAAGCTTCGCAGGCGAGAAAAAAAATTATGGCGAGTTTTGATAGAAATTGCTGTTTTTGGTTAAAAAACAAAGGCTAACCCCTTTGGATTTCTGTGGAAAATTTGATGTTTTCTGAAATGCGTCAAATTTAGGTATGACAAGGTAATATGTATCTAACAAAAAAAAGTAGGTTCGCAGGCCAGAAAATGAATTTCCGGTGAGTTTTGATGGAAATTGCCAGTTTTGGTAAAAAAGCAAAGGCTAACCCATTTGGATTTTTGTGGAAAATTTGATGTTTTCTAAAATGCTTCAAAATTTAGGTACGACAAGTTAATTTGTACCTGACAAAGAAAAGAAACTTCACGGGCGAGAAAAAAATTACGGCAAGTTTTGATGAAAATTTCCGTTTTTGGTAAAAAGCAAAGGCTAACCCCTTTGAGTTTTTGTGGAAAATTTGATATTTTATAAAATGCGTCAGAATTTAGATACGATAAGGTAACACGTATCTAATAAAGAAAAGAATGTTCGCGGGTGAGAAAATGAATTTACAACGAATTTTGATGGAAATTGCCATTTTTAGTAAAAAAGCAAAGGCTAACCCCTTTGGATTTTTATGGAAAATCTGATTTTTTTCTAATATGCGTCAGAATTAAGGCCTGGCAAGGTAACACGTATCTAACAAAGAAAAGAAGGTTAGCAAAAGAGAAAATGAATTTGCGGTGAGTTCTGATGGAAATTGCTGTTTTTGGCAAAAAAGCAAAGGCTAACCCCTTTGGATTTTTTTGTAAAATTTGATTTTTCCCGAAATGCGTCATAATTTACGTATGACAAGTTAAAACGTATATATAAAAATAAGCTTTGCAAGCGAGAAAAACAAATATATGGCGAGTTTTGATGGAAATTGTCGTTTTTGGTATCTTTTCCGAAATGCGTCAAAATTGAGGTATGACAAGGTAATACGTATCTAAGAAAGAAAAGAAGGTTCGCACGCCAGAAAATGAATTTTCGGTGAGTTTTGATGGAAATTTCCATTTTTGGTAAAAACCAAAGGCTAACCCTTTTGGATTTTTATGGAAAATTTGATGTTTTCTAAAATGCTTCAAAATTTAGATACGACTAGGTGACACGTATGTGACAAAGAAAAGAAACTTTGCGGGCAAGAAAAAAAATTTCAGGGAGTTTTAATGAAAATTGCCGTTATTGGTAAAAAAGAAAGGCTAATCCCTTTGGATTTTTGTGGAAAATTTGATATTTTCTAAAATACGTCAGAATTTAGATACGACAAGGTAACACGTATCTAATAAAGAAAAAATGTTCGCGGGCTAGAAAATGAATTTACGACGAGTTTTGATGGAAATAGACATTTTTTGGTAACAAAACAAAGGCTAACTCCTTTTGATTTTTTAGGAAAATTTAATGTTTTCTAAAATATGTCAGAATTTAGATATGACAAGGTAACACATACCTAACAAAAAAAAGAAGCATCACGGCCAAGAAAAAACGAATTTACGATAAGTTTTGATGGAAGTTGGCATTTCTTTGGTAAAAAGCAAAGACTAACTCCTTTTGATTTTTTTTTTAAATTTGATATTTTCTGAAATGTGCCGGAATCTAGATATGACAAGATAACACGTATTTGACAAAGAAAAGAAGGTTCGCAAGCGAGAAAATGAATTTGCGGCGAGTTTTGATGGAAATTATCGTTTTTGGTAAAAAAGCAAAGGCTAACCCCTTTGGGTTTTTGTGGAAAATTTGATGTTTTTAGAAATGCGTCAGAATTTATGACAAGGTAACACGTATCTGACAACGAAAAGAAGCTTCACTGGCGAGAAATCAAATTTACTGCGAGTTTTGATGGAGGATGCCGTTTTTGGTAAAAAAGCAAAGGTTAGTCCCTTTGGATTTTTGTGGAAAATTTGATGTTTTTTGAAATGCGTCGGAGTTAAGGTATGGCAAGGTAACACATATCTAATAAAGAAAAGAAGGTTCGCAGACGAGAAAATGAATTTGCGGCGAGTTCTGATGGAAATTGCTGTTTTTGGTAAAAAAGCAAAGGCTAACCCCTTTGGATTTTTTTGGAAAATTTGATATTTTCTGAAATGCGTCATAATTACGTATCTAACAAAAAAAGAAGCTTCGCGGACTAAAAAACAAATTTATGGCGAGTTTTGATAGAAATTGACGTTTTTGGTTAAAAAAACAAAGGCTAACCCCTTTGGATTTCTGTGGAAAATTTGATGTTTTCCGAAATGCGTTAAAATTTAGGCATGAAAAGGTAATACGTATCTAACAAAGATAAGAAGGTTTGCAGGCCAGAAAATAAATTTCCGGTGAGTTTTGATGGAAATTGTCGTTTTTGGTAAAAAAAGCAAAGGCAAATCCATTTCTATTTTTGTGAAAATTTTGATGTTTTCTGAAATGCTTCAAAATTTATGTACGACAAGGTAACGCATACCTGACAAAGAAAAGAAACTTCACGGGCGAGAAAAAAATTTATGGCAAGTTTTGATGGAAATTGAAGTTTTTGGTAAAAAAACAAAGGCTAATCCCTTTGGATTTTTGTGGAAAATTTGAAGTTTTCTAAAATGCGTTAGAATTTAGATATAACAAGGTAACACGTATCAAACAAAGAAAAGATGTTCATGGGCAGGAAAATGAATTTACTGCGAGTCTTGATGGAAATAGACATTTTTGGTAAAAAGAAAAGGCTAACTCTTTTTGTTTTTTTTGGAAAATTTGATGTTTTCTTAAATGAGTCGGAATTTAGTTATGACAAGGTAACACATATCTAACAAAAAAAAGAGGCTTCACGGGCGCGAAAAAACGAATTTACGACACATTTTGATGGAAATTGCCATTTTTCGGTAAAAAGCAAAGGCTAACTCCTTTTAATTTTTTTGAAAATTTGATGTTTTCTGAAATGTGCATGAATTTAAATATGACAAGACAACACGTATCTTACAAAGAAAAGAATATTTGTGGGCGAGACAAAGAATTTGCCGCGAGTTTGGGTGGAAATTTCTGATTTTGGTAAAAAAGCAAAGGCTAACCCCTTTAGATTTTTGTGGAAAATTTGATGTTTTCTGAAATGCGTAAGAATTAGTATGACAAGGTAACACGTATCTGACAACGAAAAGAAGTTTCATAGGCGAGAAAATGAATTTTCGGTGAGTTTTGATGGAAATTACCGTTTTTTGTAAAAAACCAAAGGCTAACCCCTTTGGATTTTTGTGGAAAATTTGATGTATTCGTAAATGCATCAGAATTTAGGTATTACAAGGTAACATGTACCTGACAAAGAAAAGATGCTTCGGGGCGAGAAAAACAAATTTATGGCGAGTTTTGATGGAAATTACCGGTTTTGGTAAAAAGGCAAAGGCTAATCCCATTCGATTTCTGGGGAAAATTTGATGTTTTCCGAATGCGTCAAAATTTAGGTATGACAAGTTAACACATATCTAACAAAGAAAAGAAACTCCGTCAGCGAGAAAAAAATTTACAGCAAATTTTGATGGAAATTGCCGTTATTGGTAAAAAAGAAAAGGCTAACCCATTTGGATTTTTTTGGAAAATTTGATTTTTTCTGAAATGCTTCAAGATTTAGGTATGACAAGGTAACACGTATCTAAAAAAGAAAATGAATTTGCGGTGAGTTTTGATGTAAATTACTGTTTTTGTTAAAATAAGCAATGGCTAACCCCTTCAGATTTTTGTGGAAAATTTGATGTTTTCGTAAATGGGTCAGAATTTAGGTATGACAAGGTAACACGTATTTGACAAAGAAAAGAAGGTCCGCGGGCGAGAAAAACAAATTTTTGGTGAGTTTTGATGGAAATTGTTATTTTTTTATTTTTGTGGAATATTTGATGTTTTTTGAAATGCTTCAAAATTGAGGTACGACAAGTTAACACGTACCTGACAAACAAAAGAAACTTTACGGGCAAGAAAAAAAATTACGGCGAGTTTTGATGGAAATTGCCGTTTTTGGTAAAAAGCAAAGGCTAACCCCTTTGGATTTTTGTGGAAAATTTCATATTTTCTAAAATGCGTCGGAATTTAGATACGACAAGGTATAAAGTAAAAAAAGAAGGTTCGCAGTCGAGAAAATGAATTTGCGGTGCGTTTTGATGGAAATTGGCGTTTTTCTTAAAAAAACAAAGGCTAACCCCTTTGGATTTTTATACAAAATTTGATGTTTTCTGAAATGCATAAGAATTAAGGTATGATAAGGTAGCACGTATCTGACAAAGAAAAGAAGGTTCGCGAGCGAGAAAGTGATTTTTTTGTGAGTTTTGATGGAAATTACCGTTTTTGATAAAAAAAAGCAAAGGCTAACCTATTTGGATTTTTGTGGAAAATTTGATTTTTTCTGAAATGCTTCAAAGTTTAGGTTCGACAAGGTAACATGTATCTGACAAAGAAAAGAAACTTCGCAGGAGAGGGAAAATTTAAGGCGAGTTTTGATGGAAATTGCTTTTTTTTGGTAAAAAGCAAAGGCTAATCCTTTTTGATTTTTGTGGAAAATTTTATTTTTTCTGAAATGCTTCAAAATTTAGGTATGATAAGGTAACACGTATCTGACAAAGAAAAGAAACTTCGCGGGCGAGAAAAAAATTACGGCGAGTTTTGATGGAAATTGCCGTTTTTGGTAAAAAGTAAAGGCTAACCCCTTCGGATTTTTATTAAAAATTTGATGTTTTCTGAAATGCGTAAGAATTAAGGTATGACAAGGTAACACGTATCTGACAAAGAAAAGAAGGTTCGCAAGCGAGAAAATAAATTTTTGGCGAGTTTTGATGGAAATTACTGTTCTTGGTAAAAAAGCAAAGGCTAACCCCTTTGGATTTTTATGGAAAAATCGATGTTTTCTAAAATGCGTCAAAATTTAGATACGACAAGGTAACACGTATCTGACAAAAAAAAGAAGCTTCACGGGCAAGAAAAAACGAATTTACGACAAGTTTCGAAATTTTTTGGTAAAAAGCAAAGGCTAACTCCTTTTGATTTGTTTTGAAAATTTTGATGTTTTTCAAAATGTACTGGAATTTAAATATGACAAGATAACACATATCTGACAAAGAAAAGATATTCGCGGGTGAGAAAATGAATTTACGACGAGTTCTGATGGAAATAAACATTTTTTTGGTAAAAAGCAAAGGTTAACTCCTTTTGATTTTTTTTGGAAATTTGATGTTTTCTGAAATGCGTCAGAATTTAGGTATGACAAGGTAACACGTATCTGACAAAAAAAAAGAAGCTTCACGGACGAGAAAAAACGAATTTACGACTAGTTTTGACGGAAATTGCCATTTTTTGGTAAAAAGCAAAGGATAACTCCTTTTGATTTTTTTTGGAAAATCTAATGTTTTCCCAAATGTGTTGGAATATATATATGACAAGATAACACGTATCAGACAAAGAAAAAAAGGTTGTTGGCTAGAAAATGAATTTGTTTTGATAGAAATTGCTGTTTTTGATAAAAAATCAAATGCTAACCCTTTTGGATTTTTTTGGAAAATTTAATGTTTTCTGAAATGCGTCAGAATTTAGGTATGACAAGTTAACACGCATCTGACAAAGAAAAAAAACTTCGCGGGCGAGAAAAACAAATTTACAGCGAGTTTTGATGGAAATTACCATTTTTGGTAAAAGAGCAAAGGCTAATCCCTTTTGATTTTTCTGGTTTTTCGAAATGCGTCAAAATTTAGATATAAGAAGGTAACACGAATCTAACAAAGAAAAAAAGGTTCGTAGGCAAGAAAATGAATTTGCGGCGTGTTTTGATAGAAATTGCTATTTTTGGTAAAAAAAGCAAAGGCTAACCTATTTGGATTTTTGTGGAAAATTTAATTTTTTCTGAAATGCTTCAAAATTTTGGTATGACAAGGTGACATGTATCTGACGAAGAAAAGAAACTTCACGGACGAGAAAAAAATTACGGCGAGTTTTGATGGAAATTGCTGTTTTTGGTAAAAAGCAAAGGCTAATTCATTTGGATTTTTTTTGGAAAATTTGATGTTTTCTAAAATGCGTCACAGTTTATATACGACAAGATAACACGTATCTAACAAAGAAAAGATGTTCGCGGCATGAAAATGAATTTATGGCGAGTTTCGATGGAAATAGACATTTTTTTGGTAAAAAGCAAATGCTTACTCCTTTTGATTTTTTTGGAAAATTTTATGTTTTCTAAAATGCGTCAGAATATAAATATGACAAGGTAACACGTATATGGCAAAAAAAAGCTTTGCGAGCGATAAAAACAAATTTATGGTGAGTTTTGATAGAAATTGCCGTTTTTGGTAAAAAAAAGCACAGGCTAACCCCTTTGGATTTCTGTGGAAAATTTGAAAATTTTCAAAATGCTTCAAAATTTAGTTATCATAAGGTAATACATATGTAACAAAGAAAAGAAGGTTCGCTGGCGAGAAAATGAACTTCTGGTGGGTTTTGATGGAAATTGCTGTTTTTGTTATAAAGCAAAGGCTAACGCATTTGGATTTTTTGTGAAATTTTTGATATTTTCTGAAATGCTTCAAAATTTAGGTACGACAAGTTAACACGTATATGACAAACAAAAGAAACTTCACGGGCAAGAAAAAAATTTATGGCGAGTTTTGATGGAAATTGCCGTTTTTGGTAAAAAGCAAAGCTAACCCCTTTGGATTTTTGTGGAAAATTTGATGCTTTCTGAAATGCGTCAGAATTTAGATACGACAAGATATAAAGTAAGAAAAGAAGGATCGCAGTCGAGAAAATGAATTTGCGGTGCGTTTTGATGGAAATTGCCGTTTTTCTTAAAAAAGCAAAGGCTAACCCCTTTGGATATGAAAAATTTGATGTTTTCTGAAATGCGTAAGAATTAAGGTATGATAAGGTAACACATATGTGACAAAGAAAAGGAGGTTCGCAAGCTTGAAAATGAATGTTTTGTGAGTTTTGATAGAAATTACATTTTTTAGGAAAAAAGCAAAGGCTAATCTATTTGGATTTTTGTGAAAAAAATTGATTTTTTCTGAAATGCTTCAAAATTTAGGTACGACAAGGTAACACGTATCTGACAAAGAAAAGAAACTTCGCAAGCGAGAAAAAAATTACGGCGAGTTTTGATGGAAATTGCCGTTTTTGGTAAAAAACAAAGGCTAATCCAATTGGATTTTTGTGAAAATTTTGATGTTTTCTAAAATGCGTCAGAATTTAAATACGACAAGGTAACATGTATCTAACAAAGAAAAGATGTTCGCGGGCAAGAAAATAAATTTATGGCGAGTTTTGATGCAAATAGACATTTTTTTGGTAAAAAACAAATGCTAACTCCTTTTGATTTTTTTGGAAAATTTTATGTTTTCTGAAATGCGTCAGAATATAGATACGACAAGGTAACACGTATATGACAAAAAACAAAGCTTCACGAGCGATAAAAACAAATTTATGGCGAGTTTTGATAGAAATTGCCATTTTTTGGTAAAAAAGCAAAGGCTAACCCCTTTGGATTTCTGTGGAAAATTTGAAATTTTCCAAAATGCGTCAAAATTTAGGTATCATAAGGTAATACGTATGTAACAAAGAAAAGAAGGTTCGCTGGCGAGAAAATGAACTTCCGGTGAGTTTTGATAGAAATTACTGCATTTGTTATAAAGCAAAGGCTAACCCATTTGGATTTTTATGGAATATTTGATGTTTTCTGAAATGCTTTAAAATTTAGGTACGAAAGTTAACACGTATCATACAAATAAAAAAACTTCACGGGCAAGAAAAAAATTTACGACGAGTTTTGACAGAAATTGCCATTTTTGGTAAAAAGCAAAGGCTAACCTCTTTGGATTTTTGTGGGAAATTTGATATTTTCAGAAATGCGTCAGAATTTAGATACGACAAGGTATAAAATAAGAAAAGAAGGTTCGCAGTCAAGAAAATGAATTTGCGGTGCGTTTTGATCGAAATTCCTGTTTTTCTTAAAAAAGCAAAGGCTAACCCTTTGGATTTTTATGGAAAATTTGATGCTTTCTGAAATACGTAAGAATTAAGCTATGACAAGATAACACGTATCTGACAAAGAAAATTAGGTCTGCAAGCGAGAAAATGAATTTTTTTTGTGAGTTTTGATGGAAATTACCATTTTTGGTAAAAAAAGCAAAATCTAACCCCTTTGGATTTTTGTGGAAAATTTGATGTTTTCTGAAATGCGTCAGAATTTAGATACGACAAGGTAACACGTATCTCACAAAAAAAGAAGCTTCACGGGCAAGAAAAAACAAATTTACGACTAGTTTCAAAATTTTTTGGTAAAAGCAAAGGCTAACTCCTTTTATTTTTTTGGAAAATTTGATGTTTTTCGAAATGTACTGGAATTTAGATATGACAAGATAACACGTATCTGACAAAGAAAATATGTTCGGGGGCGAGAAAATGAATTTACGGCGAGTTTTGATGGAAATAGACATTTTTCTGGTAAAAAGAAAAGGCTAACTCCTTTTTAATTTTTTAGAAATTTGATGTTTCTGAAATGCGTCAGAATTTAGGTATGACAAGGTAACACGTATCTGACAAGAAAAGAAGCTTCACGGGCGAGAAAAATGAATTTACGACAAGTTTTGATGGAAATTGCCATTTTTTGTTAAAATGCAAAGGCTAACTCCTTTTGATTTTTTTTGGAAAATTTGATGTTTTCCGAAATGTGCTGGAATTTAGGTATGACAAGATAACACGTATCTGACAAAGAAAAGAAAGTTCGTGGGCTAGACAATGAATTTGTTTTGATTGAAATTGCCGTTTTTGGTAAAAAATCAAATGCTAACCCATTTGGATTTTTTGGAAAATTTGATGTTTTCCGAAATGCGTCAGAATTCAGGTATGACAAGTTAACACGTATCTAACAAAGAAAAAAAGTTTCGCGGGCAAGAAAAACAAATTTACAGCATGTTTTGATGGAAATTACCATTTTTGGTAAAAGAGCAAAGGCTAACCCCTTTTGATTTCTGTGGAAAATTTGATGTTTTTCGAAATGCATCAAAATTTAGATATAAGAAGGTAACACGAATCTAACAATGAATAGAAGGTTCGTAGGCGAGAAAATGAATTTGCGGTGAGTTTTGATGGAAATTGCTATTTTTGGTAAAAAAGCAAAGGCTAACATATTTGGATTTTGTGGAAAATTTGATTTTTTTCTGAAATGCTTCAAAATTTTGGTACGACAAGGTAACACGTATCTTACAAAGAAAAGAAACTTCGCGGGCGAGAAAAAAAATTACGGCGAGTTTTGATGGAAATTGCTGTTTTTGGTAAAAAGCAAAGGCTAATCCATTTGGATTTTTGTGGAAAATTTGATATTTTCTAAAATGCGTCAGAATTTATATACGACAAGGTAACACGTATCTAAAAAAGAAAAGATGTTCGCGGGCAAGAAAATGAATTTACGGCGACTTGATGGAAATAGATATTTTTTTGGTAAAAAGCAAATGCTAACTCCTTTTGATTTTTTTGGAAAATTTTATGTTTTCTAAAATGCGCCAGAATTTAGATATGACAAGGTAACACGTATATGACAAAAAAACAAAGCTTCACGAGCGATAAAAACAAATTTATGGCGAGTTTTGATAGAAATTGCCATTTTTTGGTAAAAAAGCAAAGGCTAACCCCTTTGGATTTCTGTGGAAAATTTGATGTTTTTCGAAATGCATCAAAATTTAGATATAAGAAGGTAACACGAATCTAACAATGAATAGAAGGTTCGTAGGCGAGAAAATGAATTTGCGGTGAGTTTTGATGGAAATTGCTATTTTTGGTAAAAAAGCAAAGGCTAACATATTTGGATTTTGTGGAAAATTTGATTTTTTTCTGAAATGCTTCAAAATTTTGGTATGACAAGGTAACACGTATCATACAAATAAAAAACTTCACGGGCAAGAAAAAAATTTACGACGAGTTTTGACAGAAATTGCCATTTTTGGTAAAAAGCAAAGGCTAACCCATTTGGATTTTTGTGGGAAATTTGATATTTTCTGAAATGCGACAGAATTTAGATACGACAAGGTATAAAGTAAGAAAAGAAGGTTCGCGGTCAAGAAAATGAATTTGCGGTGCGTTTTGATCGAAATTCCTGTTTTTCTTAAAAAAGCAAAGGCTAACCCTTTGGATTTTTATGGAAAATTTGATGCTTTCTGAAATACGTAAGAATTAAACTATGACAAGGTAACACGTATCTGACAAAGAAAATTAGGTTTGCAAGCGAGAAAATGAATTTTTTTGTGAGTTTTGATGGAAATTACCATTTTTGGTAAAAAAGCAAAGGCTAACCCCTTTGGATTTTTGTGGAAAATTTGATGTTTTCTGAAATGCATTAGAATTTAGATACGACAAGGTAACACGTATCTCACAAAAAAAGAAGCTTCACGGGCAAGAAAAAACGAATTTACGACTAGTTTCGAAATTTTTTGGTAAAAGCAAAGGCTAACTCCTTTTAATTTTCTTTGGAAAATTTGATGTTTTTCGAAATGTACTGGAATTTAGATATGACAAGATAACACGTATCTGACAAAGAAAATATGTTCGGGGGCGAGAAAATGAATTTACGGCGAGTTTTGATGGAAATAGACATTTTTCTGGTAAAAAGCAAAGGCTAACTCCTTTTTAATTTTTTTGGAAATTTGATGTTTCTGAAATGCGTCATAATTTAGGTATGACAAGGTAACACGTATCTGACAAAAAAAGAAGCTTCACGGGCGAGAAAAAACGAATTTACGACAAGTTTTGATGGAAATTGCCATTTTTTGGTAAAATGCAAAGGCTAACTCCTTTTGATTTTTTTTTGGAAATTTGATGTTTTCTGAAATGTGCTGGAATTTAGGTATGACAAGATCACACGTATCTTACAAAGAAAAGAAAGTTCGTGGGCTAGACAATGAATTTGTTTTGATTGAAATTGCCGTTTTTGGTAAAAAATCAAATGCTAACCTATTTGGATTTTTTGGAAAATTTGATGTTTTCCGAAATGCGTCAGAATTCAGGTATGACAAGTTAACACGTATCTAACAAAGAAAAAAAGTTTCGCGGGCGAGAAAAACAAATTTACAGCATGTTTTGATGGAAATTGCCATTTTTGGTAAAAGAGCAAAGGCTAACCCCTTTTGATTTCTGTGGAAAATTTGATGTTTTTTGAAATGCATCAAAATTTAGATATAAGAAGGTAACACAAATCTAACAATGAATCGAAGGTTCGTAGGCGAGAAAATGAATTTGCGGTGAGTTTTGATGGAAATTGCTATTTTTGGTAAAAAAGCAAAGGCTAACATATTTGGATTTTGTGGAAATTTTGATTTTTTCTGAAATGCTTCAAAATTTTGGTACGACAAGGTAACACGTATCTGACAAAGAAAAGAAACTTCGCGGGCGAGAAAAAAATTACGGCGAGTTTTGATGGAAATTGCCGTTTTTGGTAAAAAAGCAAAGGCTAATCCATTTGGATTTTTGTGGAAAATTTGATATTTTCTAAAATGCATCAGAATTTATATACGACAAGGTAACACGTATCTAAAAAAGAAAAGATGTTCGTGGGCAAGAAAATGAATTTACGGCGAGTCTTGATGGAAATAGACATTTTTTTGGTAAAAAGCGAATGCTAACTCCTTTTGATTTTTTTGGAAAATTTTAGGTTTTCTAAAATGCGCCAGAATTTAGATATGACAAGGTAACACATATCTCACAATAAAGAAGCTTCGCGGACGATAAAAATAAATTTATGGTGAGTTTTAAAAGAAATTGCCGTTTTTAGTAAAAAAAGCAAAGGCTAACACCTTTGGATTTCTGTGGAAATTTTAAATTTCCAAAATGCGTTAAAATTTAGGTATGATAAGGCAATACATATGTAACAAAGAAAAGAAGGTTCGCTGGCGAGAAAATGAACTTCCGGTGAGTTTTGATGGAAATTGTTGTTTTTGTTATAAAGCAAAGGCTAACCCAATTGGATTTTTGTGGAATATTTGATGTTTTCTGAAATGCTTCAAAATTTAGGTACGATAAGTTAACACGTATCTGACAAAGAAAAGAAACTTCATGGGCGAGAAAAAAATTTATGACGAGTTTTGATGGAAATTGCCCTTTTTGGTGAAAAGCAAAGGCTAACCCCTTTGGATTTTTGTGGAAAATTTGGTGTTTTCTGAAATGCGTCAGAATTTAGATACGACAAGGTATAAAGTAAGAGAAGAAGGTTCGCAGTCGAGAAAATGAATTTGTGGTGCGTTTTGATGGAAATTGCCGTTTTTGGTAAATAAGCAAAGGCTAACCCATTTGGATTTTTTGGAAAATGTGATGTTTTCTGAAATGCGTCATAATTTAGGTATGACAAGTTAACACGTATCTGACAAATAAAAGAAGCTTCACGGGCGAGACAAACAAATTTATGGCGAGTTCTGATTGAAATTGCCAGTTTTGGTAAAAAAGCAAAGGCTAAAACCTTTGAATTCTGTGGAAAATTTGATATTTTTCGAAATGCGTCAAAATTTAGGTATGACAAGGTAATACGTATCTAACAAAGAAAAGAAGGTTCGCTGGCGAGAAAATGAACTTCCGATGAGTTTTGATGGAAATTGCTATTTTTGTTAAAAAAGCAAAGGCTAATCCATTTAGATTTTTGTTGAAAATTTAATGTTCTCTGAAATGCTTCAAAATTTAGGTACAACAAGTTAACACGTCTTTGACAAAGAAAAGAAACTTCGTGGACGAAAAAAATTCACAGAGTTTTGATGAAAATTGCCGTTTTGGTATAATGGAAAGGCTAACTCCTTCTGATTTTTTGGAAAATTTGATATTTTCCAAAATGTGCCAGAATTTAGACACGACAAGGTAACACGTAAGAAAAGAAGGTTCACAGTCGAGAAAGTGAATTTGCGGTGAGTTTTGATGGAAATTGCCGTTTTTGGTAAAAAAAAGCAAAGGCTAACCCTTTTGGATTTTTTTTGGAAAATTTGATGTTTTCTGAAATGCATCATAATTTAGGTATGACAAGTTAAAACATATCTGACAAACAAAAGAAGGTTCACTGGCGAGAAAATGAACTTCCCATGAGTTTAGATGGAAATTGTTGTTTTTGTTAAAAAAACAAAGGCTAACCCATTTTGTTTTTTGTTGAAAATTTGATGTTTTCTGAAATGCTTCAAAATTTAGTTACGACAAGTTAACACATATCTGACAAAGAAAAGAAACTTAGCGGGCGAGAAAAAAATTTACGGCGAGTTTTGATGGAAATTGCCGTCTTTGGTAAAAAGCAAAGGCTAACCCCTTTGGATTTTTGTGGATAATTTGATATTTTCTGAAATGTGATAGAATTTAGATACAACAAGGTAACACGTATCTAACAAAGAAAAGAATGTTCACGGGCGAGAAAATGAATTTACGACGAGTTTTGATGGAAATAGACATTTTTTGGTAAAAAGCAAAGACTAACTCCTTTTGATTTTTTTTGAAAATTTGGTGTTTTCTAAAATGCGTTAGAATTTAGGTATGATAAGGTAGCACGTATTTGATAAAAAAGAAGCTTCATGGGCGAGAAAAATAATAATTTAAGACAAGTTTTGATGGAAATTGCTATTTTTTGGTAAAAAGCAAAGGCTAACTCCTTTTGAATTTTTTGGAAATTTTGAAGTTTTATGAAATGTGCCGGAATTTAGATATGACAAGATAACACGTATCTGACACAAAAAAGAAGGTTCATGGGCGAGAAAATGAATCTGCGGTGAGTTTCGATGGAAATTGCCGTTTTTGGTAAAAAAGCGAATGCTAACCACTTTGGATTTTTTTTGGAAAATTTGATGTTTTCCGAAATGCGTCAGAATTTAGGTATGACAAGTTAACACGTATCTGACAATGAAAAGAAGCTTCGCGGGTGAGAAAAATAAATTTACAGCGAGTTTTGATGGAAATTGCGATTTTTGGTAAAAAAGCAAAGGCTAACCCCTTTCGATTTCTGTGGAAAATCTTATGTTTTTTTGAAACGCGTCGAAATTTATGTATGACAAGATAACACGTATATAACAAAGAAAAGAAGGTTTGTAGGCGAGAAAATGAATTTGCGACGAGTTTTGATGGTAATTGTCGTTTTTCTTAAAAAAGCAAAGGCTAACCCCTTTGGATTTTTATGGAAAATTTGATATTTTCTGAAATGCGTAAGAATTAAGGTATGACAAGGTAACACATATATGACAAAGAAAACAAGCTTCGCGGGCAAGAAAAACAGATTTATGGCGAGTTTTCATAGAAATTGTCTTTTTTGGTAAAAAAACACAGGCTAACCCCTTTGGATTTTTTGTGGAAAATTTGATATTTTCGTAAATGCGTCAGAATTTAGATATGGTAAGGTAACACGTATCTGACAAAAAAAAGGAGCTTCACGGGCGAGAAAAAATGAATTTATGACAAGTTTTGATGGAAACTGCCATTTTTTGGTAAAAAGCAAAGGCTAACTCCTTTTGATTTTTTTTGGAAAATTTAATGTTTTCCGAAATGTACCGGAATTTAGGTATGACAAGATAACATATATCTAACATAGAAAATAAGGTTCATGGGCGAGAAAATGAATCTGCGGCGAGTTTTGATCGAAATTGCCATTTTTGGTAAAACAAGCAAATGCTAACCCCTTTGTATTTTTTTTGGAAGATTTGATATTTTCCAAAATACGGCAGAATTTAGGTATGAGAAGATAACACGTATCTAACAAAGAAAAGAAGCTTCGCGGGCGAGAACAAATTTACGACGAGTTTTGATGGAAATTGCCATTTTTGGTAAAAAAGCAAAGGCTAACCCCTTTCGATATTTGTGGAAAATTTGATGTTTTTCGAAATGCGTCAAATTTAGGTATCAGAAGGTAACATGTATCTAACAAAGAAAAGAAGGTTCGTAGGCGAGAAAACGAATTTGCGGTGAGTTTTCATGGAAATTGCCGTTTTTTGTAAAAAAGCAAAGGCTAACCCCTTCGGATTTTGTGGAAAATTTGATGTTTTCTGAAATGCGTAAGAATTAAGGTATGACAAGGTAACACGTATATGACAACGAAAAGAAGGTTCGCAGGCGAGAAAATGAATTTACCGCGAGTTTTGATGGAAATTTCCATTTTTGGTAAAAAAGCAAAGGCTAATCCCTTTGGATTTTTATGGAAATTTTGATGTTTTCGTAAATGCATCAGAATTTAGGTATAACAAGGTAACACGTATCTGACAAAGAAAAAATGCTTCATGAGCGAGAAAAAAAAATTTATGGCGAATTTTCATGGAAATTGCCGTTTTGGTAAAAAGGCAAAGGCTAACCTCATTCGATTTCTGGGGAAAATTTGATGTTTTTCAAAATGCGTCAAAATTTAGGTAGACAAGGTAATACATACCTAACAAATAAAAGAAGGTTCGCTGGAGAGAATTAATTTCCAGTGAGTTTTGATGGAAATTACCGTTTTTGGTAAAAAAACAAAGGGTAACCCATTTGAATTTTTATGGAAAATTTGATGTTTTTCTTAAATGCTTCGAAATTTAGGTATGACAAGTTAACACATATCTGACAAAGAAAAGAAACTTCGTGGGTGAGAAAAAAAATTTACGGCGAGTTTTGATGAAAATTGCCGTTTTTAGTAAAAGCAAAGGCTAACCCATTTGGATTTTTGTGAAAAACTTGATGTTTTGTGAAATGCGTCAGATTTTAGATGCGACAAGGTAACACGCATATAACAAAGAAAAGAATATTCACGGACAAGAAAATGAATTTACGGTGAGTTTCCATGGAAATTACCGTTTTTAGTAAAAAGCAAAGGCTAACCCCTTTAGATTTTTGTGAAAATTTTTGATGTTTTCAGAAATGCGTCATAATTTAGGTATGACAAGGTAACACGTATCTGACAAAAAAAAGGAGCTTCATGGGCGAGAAAAAACGAATTTACAACAAGTTTTGATGGAAATTACCATCTTTTTGGTAAAAAACAAAGGCTAACTTCTTTTTATTTTTTGGAAAAATTTTATGTTTTCTGAAATGTGCTAGAATTTAGATATGACAAGATAACACGTATCTGACAAAGAAAAGAAGGTTCATAGGCGAGAAAAAGAATTTGCGGCGAGTTTGGATGGAAATTGCCGTTTTTGGTAAAAAAGCAAAGGCTAACCCCTTTGGATTTTTGTGGAAAATTTGATGTTTTTTGAAATGCGTAAGAATTAAGGTATGACAAGGTAACACGTATCTGACAAACAAAAGAAGGTTCGAAAAACAGAAAAAGAATTTGCGGTGAGTTCTGATGGAAAATACCGTTTTTGGTAAAAAAGCAAAGGCTAACCCCTTTGGATTTTTGTGGAAAATTATATGTTTTCGTAAATGCATCAGAATTTAGGTATGACAAGGTAACACGTATCTGACAAAGAAAAGAAGCTTCGCGGGCGAGAAAAACAAATTTATGGCGAGTTTTGATGGAAATTGCCGTTTTTGGTAAAAAAGCAAAGGCTAACCCCTTTGTATTTTTGTGGAAAATTTTATGTTTTCGTAAATGCGTCAGAATTTAGATATGACAAGGTAACACGTATCTAACAAAAAAGGAGCTTCACGGACGAGAAAAAATGAATTTACGACAAGTTTTTATGAAAATTGTTATTTTTGGTAAAAAGCAAAGGCTAACTCCTTTTGATTTTTCGGAAAATTTGATGTTTTCTGAAATGCATCAGAATTTAGGTATGACAAGGTAAGACGTATCTAACAAATAAAAGAAGGTTCGCAGGCGACAAAATGAATTTGCGGCGAGTTTTGATTCAAATTGCTGTTTTTCGTAAAAAAACAAAGGCTAACACCTTTGGATTTTTGTGGAAAATTTGATGTTTTCTAAAATGCGTCAAAATTTAGGTATGACAAGGTAACACGTATATGACAAAAAAAGATCTTCTTGGGCAAGAAAAAACGAATTTACGACAAGTTTTGATGGAAATTGCCATCTTTTTGGTAAAAAATAAATGCTAACTCCTTTTGATTTTTTTGGGAAATTTGATGTTTTCTGAAATGCGTTAGAATTCAGGTATGACAAGGTAAGATGTATGTGACAAAAAAAAAGAAGCTTCACGGGCGAGAAAAAACGAATTTACGACAAGTTTTGATGGAAATTGCTATTTTTTTGTAAAAAAACAAAGGCTAACCCTTTGGATTTCTGTGCAAAATTTGATGTTTTCTGGAATACATCAAAATTTAGGTATGACAAGGTAATATGTATCTAACAAAGAAAAGAAGGTTCACAGGCCAGAAGATGAATTTCCAGTGAGTTTTGATGGAAATTGCCGTTTTTGGTAAAAAAGCAAAGGCTAACCCCTTTGATTTTTGTGGAACATTTGATGCTTTCAGAAATGCGTCATAATTTAGGTATGACAATGTAACACGTATCTGACAAAGAAAAGAAGCTTCGCGGGCGAGATAAACAAATTTACGATGATTCCTGATGGAAATTGCCATTTTTGGTAAAAAAGGAAAGGCTAACCCCTATCGATTCTTATGGAAAATTTGATGTTTTCTGAAATGCGTCAGAATTTAGGCATGACAAGGTCACACGCATCTAACAAAGAAAAGAAGGTTCGTAGGGGAGAAAATGAATTTGCTGCGAGTTTTGATTCAAATTGCGGTTTTTTATAAAAAAGCAAAGGCTAACCCCGTTGGATTTTTGTGGCAATTTTGATGTTTTCTGAAATAAGTCAGAATTTAGGTATGAGAAGGTAACACGTATCTGACAAAAAAGGGATCTTCTTGGCCAAGAAAAAACGAATTTACGACAAGTTTTGATGGAAATTGCCATCTTTTTGGTAAAAAATAAAGGCTAACTCCTTTTGATTTTTTTAAAAAAATTGATGTTTTTGGAAATGCATCAGAATTCAGGTATGACAAGGTAACACGTATCTGACAAAAAAAGGAGCTTCACGGGCGAGAAAAAACGAATTTACGACAAGTTTTGAAGGAAATTGCCATCTTTTTGGTAAAAATAAAGGCTAACTCCTTTTGATTTTTTGGAAAATTTGATGTTTTCTAAAATGTGTTAGAATATAGGTATGAAAAGGTAAGACGTATTTGACAAAAAAAAGAAGCTTCACGAGCGAGAAAAAATGAATTTACGAGAAGTTTTGATGGAAATTGCAATTTTTTAAAAAAAAAAACAAAGGCTAACCCCTTTGGATTTCTGTGGAAAATTTGATGTTTTCCGAAATACGTCAAAATTTAGGTATGACAAGGTAATACGTATCTAACAAAGAAAAGAAGGTTCGCAGGCCAGAAAATGAATTTCAGATGAGTTTTGATGGAAATTGCCGTTTTTGGTAAAAAAGCAAAGGCTAACCCATTTTAATTTTTGTGGAAAAATTGATGTTTTCTGAAATGTTTGAAAATTTAGGTACAACAAGGTAACACGTATCTGATAAAAAAAGAAACTTCGCGGGCGAGAAAAAAATTACGACGAGTTTATGGAAATTGCCGTTTTAGGTAAAAAGCAAAGGCTAATCCCTTTGGATTTTTTGGAAAATTTGATGTTTTCTAAAATGCGTCAGAATTTAGATATGAAAAGGTAACACGTATCTAACAAAGAAAAGATGTATGTGGGCGAGAAAATGAATTTATGGCAAATTTGATTCAAATAGAATTTTTTTTTGGTAAAAAGCAAAGGCTAACTCCTTTTGATTTTTTTTTTTGAAATTTTGATGTTTTCTAAAATGCGTCAGAATAGAGATATGACAAGGTAACACGTATCTGACAAAAAAAAGAAGCTTCACGGGCGAGAAATAACAAATTTATGACAAGTTTTGATGGATATTGTCATTTTTTCGGTAAAAAGCAAATGCTAACTCCTTTTGATTTTTTCGAAAATTTGATGTTTTCCGAAATGTGCCGGAATTTTGATTTGACAAGATAACATGTATCTGACAAAGAAAAGAAGGTTTTTGGGCGAGAAAATGATTTTTCGGTGAGTTTGGATGGAAATTGCCATTTTTTGTAAAAAAGTAAAGGCTAACCCCTTTGGATTTTTGTGAAAAATTTGATGTTTTCTGAAATGCGTAAGAATTAAGGTATGACAAGTTAACATGTATCTGACAAAGAAAAGAAGGTTCGCAAGCAAGAAAATGAATTTGTGGTGCGTTTTAATGGAAATTACCGTTTTTGTCAAAAAAGCAAAGGCTAACCCCTTTGGATTTTTGTGAAAAATTTGTTGTTTTCGTAAATGCGTCACAATTTAGATATGACAAGGTAACACGTATCTGACAAAAAAAGGAGCTTCACGGGCGAGAAAAATGAATTTACGACAAGTTTTTATGGAAATTGCCATTTTTTGGTAAAAAGCAAAGGCTAACTCCTTTTGATTTTTTTGGATAATTTGATGTTTTCCTAAATGTACCGGAATTTATATATGATAAGATAACATGTATCTGACAAAGAAAAGAAGGTTCATGGGCGAGAAAATGAATTTGCGGCGAGTTTTGATGGAAATTGTCATTTTTGGTAAAAAAGCAAATACTACCCCTTTGGATTTATTTGTAAAATTTGATGTTTTCTGAAATGCGTCAGAATTTAGGTATGACAAGATAACACATATCTGACAAAAGAAAAGAAGCTTCGCGGGTGAGAAAACAAATTTACGGAGATTTTTGATGGAAATTGCCATTTTTGGTAATAAAGCAAAGGCTAACCCCTTTCGATTTCTGTGGAACATTTGATGTTTTTTAAAATGCGTCAAAATTTAGGTATGGGAAGGTAACACGTATCTAACAAAGAAAAGAAGGTTCATAGGCGAGAAAACGAATGTGCGGCGAGTTTTGATGGAAATTGCCATTTTTCGTAAAAAAAGCAAAGACTAACCCCTTTGGATTTTTGTGAAAAATTTGATATTTCCTAAAATGCGTAAGAATTAAGGTATGACAAGGTAACAAGTATCTGACAAAGAAAAGAAGGTTCACAAGCGAGAAAATGAATTTGCGGTGAATTTTGATGGAAATTACAATTTTTGGTAAAAAACAAAGGCTAACCCCTTTGGATTTTTGTGGAAAATTTGATGCTTTCGGAAATGCGTTAGAATTTAGGTACGACAAGGTGACACGTATGTGACAAAGAAAAGAAGCTTCGCGGGTGAGAAAAATAAATTTATGGGTAGTTTTGATAGAAATTGCAATTTTTTCTAAAAAAGCAAAGGCTAACCCCTTTGAATTTTTATGGAAAATTTGATGTTTTCTGAAATGCGTCAGAATTAAAGTATGGCAAGGTAACACGTATCTAACAAAGAAAAGAAGGTTCGCAGGCGAGAAAATGAATTTGCGGCGAGTTTTGATGGAATTACTATTTTTGGTAAAAAGGCAAAGGCTAACCCCTTTAGATTTTTCTTTGAAAATTTGATGTGTTTCCAAAATGCGTCATAATTTAGTTATGTAAAGTTAAAACGTATCTAACAAACAAAAGAAGCTTCACGAGCGAAAAAAATTATGGCGAGTTTTGATGGAAATTGCCGTTTTTGGTTAAAAAAACAAAGGCTAACCCCTTTGGATTTCTGTGGAAAATTTGACGTTTTCCAAAATGCGTCAAAATTTAGGTATAACAAGTTAATACGTATCTAACAAAGAAAATGAATTTTTGATGGAAATTGCTATTTTTGGTAAAAAAACAAAGGCTAATCCCTTTGGATTTTTTTTGGAAAATTTGATGTTTTCCGAAATGCGTCATAATTTAGGTATGACAAGTTAAAACGTATCTGATAAACAAAAGAAGCTTCGCAGGTGAGAAAAACAAATTTATGGCGAGTTTTGATGGAAATTGCCGTTTTTGGTTAAAAAACAAAGGCTAACCCCTTTGGATTTATCTGGAAAATTTGATGTTTTCCGAAATGCGTCAAAATCTAGGTATGATAAGGTAATACATATATAACAAAGAAAAGAAGGTTCGCAGGCTAGAAAATGAATTTCCGATGAGTTTTAATGGAAATTGCCATTTTTGGTAAAAAACAAAGGCTAACCCATTTGGATTTTTATGGAAAATTTGATGTTTTCCGAAATGCTTCAAAATTTAGGTATGACAAAGTTAACACGCATCTAACAAAGAAAAGAAACTTCACGGGCGAGAAAAAAAATTACGGCGAGTTTTGATGGAAATTGCCGTTTTTGGTAAAAAACAAAGGCTAACCCTTTTGGATTTTTGTGGAATTTTGATATTTTTTTGAAATTCGACGAAATTCGGATACGACAACGTAACACGTATCTAACAAAGAAAAGAATGTTCGCGGGCGAGAAAATGAATTACGACGAGTTTCCATGGAAATTGCCGTTTTTGGTAAAAAATAAAGGCTAACCCCTTTAGATTTTTGTGAAAAAATTTGATGTTTTCTGAAATGCATCAGAATTTAGGTAAGACAAGGTAACACGTATCTGAAAAAAAGAGCTTCATGGGCGAGGAAAAATGAATTTACGATAAGTTTTAATTAAAATTGCAATTTTTTTGGTAAAAAATAAAGGCTAACTCCTTTTGATTTTTTTTTGGAAAATTTGATGTTTTCTAAAATTTTTCGGAATTTAAGTATGACAAGGTAACACGTATCTGAAAAAAAAAAGAGGATTCACGGGCGAGAAAAATCGAATTTACAACAAGTTTCGATGGAAATTGCCATTTTTTGGTAAAAAGCAAAGGCTAACTCCTTTTGATTTTTATGGAAAATTTGATGTTTTCCAAAATGTGTCGGAATTTAGATATGACAAGATAACATTTATCTGACAAAGTAAAGAAGGTTCGTGGGCGAGAAAATGAATTTGCGACGAGTTTCGATGGAAATTGCCGTTTTTGGCAAAAACAAATGCTAATTCCCTTGGATTTTTTTAGAAAGTTTGATGTTTTCCGAAATGCTTCAGAATTTAGCTATGACAAGATAACACGTATCTAACAAAGAAAAGAAGCTTCGCGGGTGAGAAAAATAAATTTACGGCGAGTTTTGATGGAAATTGCCATTTTTGGTAAAAAACAAAGGCTAACCCCTTTCGGTTTCTGTGGAAAATTTGATGTTTTTTGAAATGCGTTAAAATTTAGGTATGACAAGGTAACACATATCTAACAAAGAAAAGAAGGTTCATGGGCGAGAAGATGAATTTGCGGCGAGTTTCGATGGAAATTGCCTTTTTTGTTAAAAAAGCAAATGCTAACCCCTTTGGATTTTTTTGGAAAATTTGATGTTTTCTAAAATGCGTCATAATTTAGGTATGACAAGTTAACACGTATCTGACAAACAAAAAAAGTTTCGCGTGTGAGAAAAACAAATTCATGGCTAGTTTTGATGGAACTTGCCGTTTTTAGTAAAAAAGCAAAGGCTAACCCCTTTGGATTTCTGTGGACAATTTGATGTTTTTCAAAATGCGTTAGAATTTAGGTATGATAAGGTAACACGTATCTAAAAAAGAAAATAAGGTTCGTAGGTGAGAAAAGGAATTTGCGGTGAGTTTTGATGGAAATTGTCATTTTTTCGTAAAAAATCAAAGGCTAACCCCTTTGGATTTTTGTGGGAAATTTGATGTTTTCTAAAATGCGTTAGAATTTAGGTATGACAAGGTAACACGTATCTGACAAAAAAGGAGCTTCGTGGGTGAGAAAAAATAAATTTACGACAAGTTTTATGGAAATTGCCATCTTTTTGGTAAAAAACAATTGCTAATCCTTTTGAATTTTTTTGGAAAATTTGATGTTTTTTGAAATGCGTCAGAATTCAGGTATGACAAGTAACACGTATCTGACAAAAAAGGAGCTTCACGGGCGAGAAAAAACTAATTTACGACAAGTTTTGATGGAAATTGACATCTTTTTGTAAAAATAAAGGACAACTCCTTTTAATTTTTTTTGGAAAATTTGATGTTTTCAGAAATGTGTCAGAATTCATATACGACAAGGTAACATGTATCTAACAAAGAAAAAATGTTCGCGGGCGAGAAAATGAATTTACGACGAGTTTCCATGGAAATTGCCGTTTTTGGTAAAAAGCAAAGGCTAACCCCTTTGAATTTTTGTCAAAAATTTGATGTTTCATGAAATACGTCATAATTTAGGTATGACAATGTAACACGTATCTGACAAAAAAGGAGCTTCATGGGCTAGAAAAAATGAATTTATGATAAGTTTTAATGTAAATTGCAATCTTTTTGGTAAAAAACAATGGCAAACTTCTTTTGATTTTTTTGGAAAATTAGATGTTTTCTGAAATGCATCAGAAATTAGGTATGACAAGGTAAGACGTATCTGACAAAAAAAGAAGCTTCACGGGCGAGAAAAACTGAATTTACGAAAAAATTTGATGGAAGTTGCCATTTTTGGTAAAAAGCAAAGGCTAACTCCTTTTAATTTTTTTGGAAAATTTGATGTTTTGCGAAATGTGCCGGAATTTAGATATAACAAGATAACACGTATATGACAAAGTAAAGAAGGTTCGTGGGTGAGAAAATGAATTTGCGGCGAGTTTCGATGGGAATTCCCGTTTTTGGTAAAAAAACAAATGCTAACCCCTTTGGATTTTTTAGAAAATTTGATGTTTTCCGAAATGCGTCAGAATTTAGGTATGACAAGATAACACGTATCTAACAAAGAAAAGAAGCTTCGCAGGCGAGAAAAACAAATTTATGACGAGTCTTGATGGAAATTGCCATTTTTGGTAAAAAAGGAAAGGCTAAACCCTATCGATTCCTGTGGAAAATTTGATGTTTTCCGAAATGCGTCCGAATTTAGGTATGACAAGGTAACACGCATCTAACAAAGAAAAGAAGGTTCATAGGCGAGAAAATGAATTTGCGATGAGTTTTGATGGAAATTGCTGTTTTTGGTAAAAAAAGCAAAGGCTAACCCATTTTAATTTTTGTGGAAAAATTGATGTTTTCTGAAATGTTTGAAAATTTAGGTACAACAAGGTAACACGTATCTGATAAAAAAAGAAACTCACGGGCGAGAAAAAAATTACGACTAGTTTATGGAAATTGCCGTTTTAGGTAAAAAGGAAAGGCTAATCCCTTTGGATTTTTTAGAAAATTTGATGTTTTCTAAAATGCTTCAGAATTAGATGTGACAAGGTAACACGTATCTAACAAAGAAAAGATGTCTGTGGGCGAGAAAATGAATTTATGGCAAATTTGATTGAAATAGACATTTTTTGGTAAAAAGCAAAGGCTAACTCCTTTTGATTTTTTTTGGAAATTTTGATGTTTTCTAAAATGCGTCAGAATAGAGATATGACAAGGTAACACGTATGTGACAAAAAAAAGAAGCTTCACGGGCGAGAAATAACAAATTTATGATAAGTTTTGATGGATTGTCATTTTTTCGGTAAAAAGCAAATGCTAACTCCTTTTGATTTTTTTGAAAATTTGATGTTTTCCGAAATGTGCCGGAATTTTGATTTGACAAGATAACATGTATGTGACAAAGAAAAGAAGGTTTTTGGGCGAGAAAATGATTTTTCGGCGAGTTTGGATGGAAATTGCCATTTTTTGTAAAAAAGTAAAGGCCAACCCCTTTGGAATTTTGTGAAAAATTTGATGTTTTCTGAAATGCGTAAGAATTAAGGTATGACAAGTTAACACGTATCTGACAAAGAAAAGAAGGTTCGCAAGCAAGAAAATGAATTTGCGGTGAGTTTTAATGGAAATTACCGTTTTTGCTAAAAAAGCAAAGGCTAACCCCTTTGGATTTTTGTGGAAAATTTTATGTTTTCGTAAATGCGTCACAATTTAGATATGATAAGGTAACACGTATCTGACAAAAAAAGGAGCTTCACGGGCGAGAAAAATGAATTTACGACAAGTTTTAATAGAAATTGCCATTTTTTGGTAAAAAGCAAAGGCTAACTCCTTTTGATTTTTTTTGGATAATTTGATGTTTTCCGAAATGTACCGGAATTTAGATATGATAAGATAACATGTATCTGACAAAGAAAAGAAGGTTCATGGGCGAGAAAATGAATTCGCGGCGAGTTTTGATGGAAATTGTCATTTTTGGTAAAAAAGCAAATGCTACCCCTTTGGATTTATTTGTAAAATTTGATGTTTTCCGAAATGCGTCTGAATTTAGGTATGACAAGATAACACATATCTGACAAAAGAAAAGAAGCTTCGCGGGCGAGAAAACAAATTTACGGAGATTTTTTATGGAAATTGCCATTTTTGGTAAAAAAAGCAAAGGCTAACCCCTTTCGATTTCTGTGGAAAATTTGATGTTTTTCGAAATGCGTCAAAATTTAGGTATGGGAAGGTAACACGTATCTAACAAAGAAAAGAAGGTTCGTAGGCGAGAAAACGAATGTGCGGCGAGTTTTGATGGAAATTGCCGTTTTTCGTAAAAAAACAAAGACTAACCCCTTTGGATTTTTGTGAAAAATCTGATGTTTCCTAAAATGCGTAAGAATTAAGGTATGACAAGGTAACAAGTATCTGACAAAGAAAATAAGGTTCACAAGTGAGAAAATGAATTTGCGGTGAATTTTGATGGAAATTATAGTTTTTGGTAAAAAACAAAGGCTAACCCCTTTGGATTTTTGTGGAAAATTTGATGTTTTCGGAAATGCGTCGGAATTTAGGTACGACAAGGTGACACGTATGTGACAAAGAAAAGAAGCTTCGCGGGTGAGAAAAATAAATTTATGGCGAGTTTTGATAGAAATTGCAATTTTTTGTAAAAAAGCAAAGGCTAACCCCT
This sequence comes from Neostapfia colusana, assembly GCA_030760725.1. Taxonomy (NCBI): domain Eukaryota; kingdom Viridiplantae; phylum Streptophyta; class Magnoliopsida; order Poales; family Poaceae; genus Neostapfia; species Neostapfia colusana. The sequence goes on along the minus strand of JASWHV010000001.1, from coordinate 34,917,909 downwards.
TTGAATTTTTATGGAAAATTTGATGTTTTCTGAAATGCGTCAGAATTAAAGTATGGCAAGGTAACACGTATCTAACAAAGAAAAGAAGGTTCGCAGGCGAGAAAATGAATTTGCGGCGAGTTTCGATGAAATTACTATTTTTGGTAAAAAGGCAAAGGCTAACCCCTTTAGATTTTCCTTTGAAAATTTGATGTTATCCAAAATGCGTCATAATTTAGTTATGTAAAGTTAAAACGTATCTAACAAACAAAAGAAGCTTCGCGAGCGAAAAAAAAATTATGGCGAGTTTTGATGGAAATTGCTGTTAGGCTAACCCCATTGGATTTCTGTGGAAAATTTGATGTTTTCCAAAATGCGTCAAAATTTAGGTATAACAAGTTAATACGTATCTAACAAAGAAAATGAATTTTTGATGGAAATTGCTATTTTTGGATTTTATGGAAAATTTGATGTTTTCTGAAATGCTTCAAAATTTAGGTATGATAAAGTTAACACGCATCTGACAAAGAAAAGAAACTTCACGGGCGAGAAAAAAAATTACGGCGAGTTTTGATGGAAATTGTCGTTTTTGGTAAAACCCTTTTGGATTTTTGTGGAAAATTTGATGTTTTTTGAAATTCGACGAAATTCGGATACGACAAGGTAACACGTATCTAACAAAGAAAAGAATGTTCGCGGGCGAGAAAATGAATTACGGCGAGTTTCCATGGAAATTGCCGTTTTTGGTAAAAATAAAGGCTAACCCCTTTAGATTTTTGTGAAAAATTTGATGTTTTCTAAAATGCATCAGAATTTAGGTAAGACAAGGTAACACGTATCTGAAAAAAGGAGCTTCATGGGCGAGAAAAAATGAATTTACGATAAGTTTTAATGTAAATTGCAATCTTTTTGGTAAAAAACAATGGCAAACTTCTTTTGATTTTTTTGGAAAATTAGATGTTTTCTGAAATGAGTCAGAATTTAGGTATGACAAGGTAAGACGTATCTAACAAAAAAAGAAGCTTCACGGGCGAGAAAAACTGAATTTACGACAAGTTTTGATGGAAATTGCCATTTTTGGTAAAAAGCAAAGGCTAACTCCTTTTAATTTTTTTGGAAAATTTGATGTTTTGCGAAATGTGCCGGAATTTAGATATAACAAGATAACACGTATATGACAAAGTAAAGAAGGTTCGTGGGCGAGAAAATGAATTTGCGGCGAGTTTCGATGGAAATTGCCGTTTTTGGCAAAAAAACAAATGCTAACTCCCTTGGATTTTTTTAGAAAGTTTGATGTTTTTCGAAATGCTTCAGAATTTAGGTATGACAAGATAACACGTATCTAACAAAGAAAAGAAGCTTCACGGGTGAGAAAAATAAAATTTACGGCGAGTTTTGATGGAAATTGCCATTTTTGGTAAAAAAACAAAGGCTAACCCCTTTCGGTTTCTGTGGAAAATTTGATGTTTTTTGAAATGCGTTAAAATTTAGGTATGAAAAGGTAACACATATCTAACAAAGAAAAGAAGGTTCATGGGCGAGAAAATGAATTTGCGGCGAGTTTCGATGGAAATTGCCTTTTTTGTTAAAAAAGCAAATGCTAACCCCTTTGTATTTTTTTTGGAAAATTTTATGTTTTCCAAAATGCGTCATAATTTAGGTATGACAAATTAACACGTATCTGACAAACAAAAGAAGTTTCGCGTGCGGGAAAAACAAATTTATGGCTAGTTTTGATGGAACTTGCCGTTTTTAGTAAAAAAGCAAAGGCTAACCCCTTTGGATTTCTATGGACAATTTGATGTTTTTCAAAATGCGTTAGAATTTAGGTATGATAAGGTAACACGTATCTAAAAAAGAAAATAAGGTTCGTAGGTGAGAAAAGGAATTTGCAGTGAGTTTTGATAGAAATTGCCATTTTTTTCGTAAAAAAACAAAGGCTAACCCCTTTGGATTTTTGTGGAAAATTTGATGTTTTCTAAAATGCGTTAGAATTTAGGTATGACAAGGTAACACGTATATGACAAAAAAAGAGCTTCGTGGGTGAGAAGAAATAAATTTACGACAAGTTTTGATGGAAATTGCCATCTTTTTGGTAAAAAACAATTGCTAACTCCTTTAGATTTTTTTTGGAAAATTTGATGTTTTTTGAAATGCGTCAGAATTCAGGTATGACAAGTAACACGTATCTGACAAAAAAAGGAGCTTCACGGGCGAGAAAAAACTAATTTAGGACAAGTTTTGATGGAAATTGACATCTTTTTTGTAAAAATAAAGGACAACTCCTTTTAATTTTTTTGGAAAAATTGATGTTTTCAGAAATGCGTCAGAATTCAGGTACGACAAGGTAACACGAATCTAACAAAGAAAAAATGTCCGCGGGCGAGAAAATGAATTTACGGCGAGTTTCCATGGAAATTGCCGTTTTTGGTAAAAAGCAAAGGCTAACCGCTTTGAATTTTTGTCATAAATTTGATGTTTCATGAAATACGTCATAATTTAGGTATGACAACGTAACACGTATCTGACAAAAAAGAGCTTCATGGGCAAGAAAAAATGAATTTATGATAAGTTTTAATGTAAATTGCAATCTTTTTGGTAAAAAACAATGGCAAACTTCTTTTGATTTTTTTGGAAAATTAGATGTTTTCTGAAATGCATCAGAATTTAGGTATGACAAGGTAAGACGTATCTAACAAAAAAAGAAGCTTCACGGGCGAGAAAAACTGAATTTACGACAAGTTTTGATGGAAATTGCCATTTTTGGTAAAAAGCAAAGGCTAACTCCTTTTAATTTTTTTGGAAAATTTGATGTTTCGCGAAATGTGCCGGAATTTAGATATAACAAGATAACACGTATATGACAAAGTAAAGAAGGTTCGTGGGTTAGAAAATGAATTTGCGGCGAGTTTCGATGGGAATTGCCGTTTTTGGTAAAAAAAGAAAATGCTAACCCCTTTGGATTTTTTAGAAAATTTGATGTTTTCCGAAATGGGTCAGAATTTAGGTATGACAAGATAACACGTATCTAACAAAGAAAAGAAGCTTCGCGGGCGAGAAAAATAAATTTATGACGAGTTTTGATGGAAATTGCCATTTTTGGTAAAAAAGGAAAGGCTAAACCCTCTCGATTTCTGTGGAAAATTTGATATTTTCCGAAATGCGTCAGAATTTAGGTATGACAAGGTAACACGCATCTAACAAAGAAAAGAAGGTTCATAGACGAGAAAATGAATTTGCGACAAGTTTTGATTGAAATTGCCATTTTTCATAAAAAAGCAAAGGCTAACCCCTTTGGATTTTTGTGGAAAATTTAATGTTTTCTGAAATGCGTCAGAATTTAGGTATGACAAGGTAACACGTATCTGACAAAAAAAGGATATTCTTGGGAAAAAAAAAAACGAATTTACGATAAGTTTTGATGGAAATTGCCATCTTTTTGGTATAAAACAAAGGCTAACTCCTTTTGATTTTTTGGAAAATTTGATGTTTTCTGAAATGCGTCAGAATTCACGTATGACGAGGTAACACGTTTCTGACAAAAAAAAAGGAGCTTCACGGTCGAGAAAAAATGAATTTACGACAAGTTTTAATGGAAATTGCCATCTTTTTGGTAAAAATAAAGGCTAACTCCTCTTAATTTTTTTGGAAAATTTGATGTTTTCTAAAATGCGTCAGAATTTAAGTATGAAAAGGTAAGACGTATGTGACAAAAAAAGAAGCTTCACGGGCGAGAAAAAATGAATTTACGATAAGTTTTGATGGAAATTGCTCCTTTTTTGTAAAAAACAAAGGCTAACCCTTTGGATTTCTGTGGAAAATTTGATGTTTTCTGGAATACGTCAAAATTTAGGTATGACAAGTTAATACGTATCTAACAAAGAAAGGAAGGTTTACAGGCCAGAAAATGAATTTCCAGTGAGTTTTGATGGAAATTGCCGTTTTGGTAAAAAAAAGCAAAGGCTAAACCCTTTGATTTTTGTGGAAAATTTGATGCTTTTAGAAATGCGTTAGAATTTAGGTATGACAAGGTAACACGTATCTGACAAAGAAAAGAAGCTTCGCGGGCGAGATAAACAAATTTACGATGATTCTTGATGGAAATTGTCATTTTTGGTAAAAAAGGAAAGGCTAACCCCTATCGATTCTTGTGGAAAATTTGATGTTTTCTGAAATGCGTCAGAATTTAGGCATGACAAGGTAACATGCATCTAACAAAGAAAAGAAGGTTCGTAGGCGAGAAAATGAATTTGCTGCGAGTTTTGATTCAAATTGTCGTTTTTTATAAAAAAGCAAAGGCTAACCCCGTTGGATTTTTGTGGAAATTTTGATGTTTCTGAAATACGTCAGAATTTAGGTATGAGAAGGTAACACGTATCTGACAAAAAATGGATCTTCTTTGGCAAGAAAAAACAAATTTACGACAAGTTTTGATGGAAATTGCCATCTTTTGGTAAAAAATAAAGGCTAACTTCTTTTGATTTTTTAAAAAAATTGATGTTTTCGGAAATGCATCAGAATTCAGGTATGACAAGGTAACACGTATCTGACAAAAAAAAGGAGCTTCACGGGCGAGAAAAAACGAATTTACGACAAGTTTTGATGGAAATTGCCATCTTTTTAGTAAAAATAAAGGCTAACTCCTTTTGATTTTTTTGGAAAATTTGATGTTTTCTAAAATGTGTCAGAATATAGGTATGAAAAGGTAAGACGTATCTGACAAAAAAAAGAAGCTTCACGAGCGAGAAAAAAACGAATTTACGACAAGTTTTGATGGAAATTGCTTTTTTTTGTAAAAAAACAATGGATAACCCCTTTGGATTTCTGTGGAAAATTTGATGTTTTCCGAAATACGTCAAAATTTAGGTATGACAAGGTAATACGTATCTAACAAAGAAAAGAAGGTTCGTAGGCCAGAAAATGAATTTCCGATGAGTTTTGATGGAAATTGCCGTTTTTGGTAAAAAAAGCAAAGGCTAACCCATTTTGATTTTTGTGGAAAAATTGATGTGTTTCTGAAATGTTTGAAAATATAGGTACAACAAGGTAACACGTATCTGACAAAAAAAGAAACTTCGCGGGCGAGAAAAAATTACGACGAGTTTATAGAAATTGCCGTTTTAGGTAAAAAGCAAAGGCTAATCCCTTTGGATTTTTTTGGAACATTTGATGTTTTCTAAAATGCGTCAGAATTTAGATATGACAAGGTAACACATATCTAACAAAGAAAAGATGTCCGTGGGCGAGAAAATGCATTTACGACAAATTTGATTGAAATAGACATTTTTTTGGTAAAAAGCAAAGGCTAACTACTTTTGATTTTTTTGGAAATTTTGATGTTTTCTAAAATGCGTCAGAATAGAGATATGACAAGGTAACACGTATCTGACAAAAAAAAGAAGCTTCACGGGCGAGAAATAACAAATTTATGACAAGTTTTGATGGATATTGTCATTTTTTCGGTAAAAAGCAAATGCTAACTCCTTTTGATTTTTTTGAAAATTTTATGTTTTCCGAAATGTGCCGGAATTTTGATTTGACAAGATAACATGTATCTGACAAAGAAAAGAAGGTTTCTGGACGAGAAAATGATTTTTCGGCGAGTTTGGATGGAAATTACCATTTTTTGTAAAAAAGTAAAGGCTAACCCCTTTGGATTTTTGCGAAAATTTTTATGTTTTCTGAAATGCGTAAGAATTAAGGTATGACAAGTTAACACGTATCTAACAAAGAAAAGAAGGTTCGCAAGCAAGAAAATGATTTTGCGGTGAGTTTTAATGGAAATTATAGTTTTTGCTCAAAAAGCAAAGGCTAACCCCTTTGGATTTTTATGGAAAATTTGATGTTTCCGTAAATGTGTCACAATTTAGATATGGCAAGGTAACACGTATCTGACAAAAAAGGAGCTTCACGGGCGAGAAAAATGAATTTACGACAAGTTTTTATGGAAATTGCCATTTTTTGGTAAAAAGCAAAGGCTAACTCCTTTTGATTTTTTTGGATAATTTGATGTTTTCTGAAATGTACCGGAATTTAGATATGATAAGATAACTTGTATCTGACAAAGAAAAGAAGGTTCATGGGCGAGAAAATGAATTTACGGCGAGTTTTGATGGAAATTGTCATTTTTGGTAAAAAAGCAAATGCTACCCCTTTGGATTTATTTGTAAAATTTGATGTTTCCCGAAATGCGTCAGAATTTAGGTATGACAAGATAACACATATCTGACAAAAGAAAAGAAGCTTCGCGGGCGAGAAAACAAATTTACGGCGAAATGAATTTCTGTGGATTTTTGGTAAAAAAAGCAAAGGCTAACCCCTTTCGATTTCTGTGGAAATTTTGATTTTTTTCGAAATGCGTCAAAATTTAGGTATGAGAAGGTAACACGTATCTAACAAAGAAAAGAAGGTTCATAGGCGAGAAAATGAATTTGCGGCGAGTTTTGATGGAAATTGCCGTTTTTCATAAAAAAACAAAGGCTAACCCCTTTGGATTTTTTTGAAAAATTTGATGTTTCCTAAAATGCGTAAGAATTAAGGTATGACAAAGAAAACAAGGTTCACAAGCGAGAAAATGAATTTGCGGCGAATTTTGATGGAAATTACAGTTTTGGTAAAAAAACAAAGGCTAACCCCTTTGGATTTTTGTGGAAAATTTGATGCTTTTGGAAATGCGTCAGAATTTAGATATGACAAGGTGACACGTATGTGACAAAGAAAAGAAGCTTCGCGGGTGAGAAAAATAAATTTATGGCAAGTTTTGATTTTTCTTGGAAGATTTGATGTTTTCCAAAATGAGTCATAATTTAGTTATGTAAAGTTAAAACGTATCTAACAAACAAAAGAAGCTTCGTGAGCGAAAAAAAATTTATGGCGAGTTTTGATGGAAATTGCCGTTTTTTGTTAAAAAAACAAAGGCTAACCCCTTTGGATTTCTGTGGAAAATTTGATGTTTTCCAAAATGCGTCAAAATTTAGGTATAACAAGTAAATATGTATCTAACAAAGAAATGAATTTCTGGTGAGTTTTGTTGGAAATTTCCATTTTTGGTAAAAAACCAAATGCTTACCCATTTGGATTTTTGTGGAAAATTTGATGTTTTCTGAAATACTTCAAAATTTATGTATGACAAGTTAACATGTATCTGACAAAGAAAAGACACTTCGTGGGTGAGAAAAAAATTACGACGAGTTTTGATGGAAATTGCCGTTTTTGGTAAAAAAACAAAGGCTAACCCTTTTGGATTTTTGTCGAAAACTTGATGTTTTTTGAAATGCACCAGAATTCAGATACGACAAGGTAACATGTATCTAATAAAGAAAAGAATGTTCTCGAGCGAGAAAATGAATTTATGGCGAGTTTCCATAGAAATATCCATTTTGGGTAAAAAGCAAAGGTGTCCCTTTGGATTTTTGTGAAAAATTTGATGTTTTCTGAAATGCGTCAGAATTTAGGTAAGACAAGGTAACACATATCTAACAAAAAAAGGAGCTTCATGGGCGATAAAAAATGAATTTACGATAAGTTTTAATTAAAATTGCAAGTTTTTGGTAAAAAATAAAGCCTAACTCCTTTTGATTTGTTTAGGAAAATTTGATATTTTCTGAAATGCGTCAGAATTTAGGTATGACAAGGTAACACGTATCTGACAAAAAACAAAGAAGATTCACGGGCCAGAAAAATCAAATTTACGACAAGTTTTGATGGAAATTGCCATTTTTTGGTAAAAAGCAAAGGCTAACTTCTTTTGATTTTTTTTGGAAAATTTGATGTTTTCCGAAATGTACCGGAATTTAGATATGACAAGATAACACGTATCTAACGAAGTAAAGAAGGTTCGTGGGCGAGAAAATGAATTTGTGGCGAGTTTCGATGGAAATTGCTGCTTTTGGCAAAAAAGCAAATGCTAACCCCTTTGGATTTTTTTAGAAAATTTTATGTCTTCTAAAATACGTCAGAATTTAGATTTGACAATATAACATGTATCTAACAAAGAAAAGAAGCTTCGCGGATGAGAAAAAAAAATTACGGCGAGTTTTGATGGAAATTGTCATTTTTGGTAAAAAAAACAAAGGCTAACCCGTTTCGGTTTCTGTGGAAAATTTGATGTTTCTTGAAATGCGTTAAAATTTAGGTATGACAAGGTAACACGTATCTGACAAAGAAAAGAAGGTTTGTGGTCGAGAAGGTGAATTTGCGGCGAGTTTCGAAGGAAATTACCTTTTTTGTCAAAAAAACAAATGCTAAACCCTTTGGATTTTTTGGAATTTGATGTTTTTCAAAATGCGTCATAATTTAGGTATGACAAGTTAAATAAGTTTTGTGGGCGAGAAAAACAAATTTATGGCTAGTTTTGATGGAATTTACCGTTTTTGATAAAAAAGCAAAGGCTAACCCCTTTGAATTTCCGTGGAAAATTTGATGTTTTTCGAAATGCGTCAAAATTTAGGTATGACAGGGTAATACGTATCTAACAAAGAAAGGAAGGTTCGCAGGCGAGAAAATGATTTTCCGGTGAGTTTTTATTGAAATTGCCGTTTTTGGTAAAAACAAAGGCTAACCCATTTGGATTTTTGTGGAAAATCTGATGTTTTCTGAAATGCTTCAAAATTTAGGTACGCAAGTTAACACGTATCTGACAAAGAAAAGAAACTTTGCGGGCAAAAAAAAAATTTACGGCGAGTTTTGATGGAAATTGCCATTTTTGGTCAAAAGGAAAGACTAACCCCTTCGGATTTTTGTGGAAAATTTGATATTTTCTAAAATGCGCCAGAATTTAGATACGACAAGTAACACGTATCTAACAAAGAAAAGAATGTTCGCGGGGCGAGAAAATGAATTTACATCAAGTTTCCATGGAAATTGCCGTTTTTGGTAAAAAGCAAAGGCTACCTTTGGATTTTTGTGAAAATTTTGATGTTTTCTGAAATGCGTCAGAATTTAGGTATGACAAGGTAACACGAATCTGACAAAAAAAAGAGCTTCATGGGTGAGAAAAAACAAATTTAAGATATGTTTTGATGAAAATTGCCATCTTTATAGTAAAAAACAAAGGCTAATTCCTTTTATTTTTTTGGAAAATTTGATGTTTTATGAAATGCATCAGAATTTAGGTATGACAAGGTAAGATGTATCTGAGAAAAAAAGAAGCTTCACGGGCGAGAAAAAATGAATTTACGACAAGTTTTGATGGAAATTGCTATTTTTTTGGTAAAAAGCAAAGGCTAACTCCTTTTGATTTCTTTTGAAAAAATTGATGTTTCCCGAAATGTGCCGGAATTTAGATATGACAATATAACACGTATCTGACAAAGAAAAGAAGGTTCGTGCGCGAGAAAATGAATTTGTGGCGAGTTTCGATGGAAGTTGCCGTTTTTGGTAAAAAAGCAAATGCTAACCCCTTTGGATTTTTTTAGAAAATTTAAATTTTTCTGAAATGAGTAAGAATTTAGGTATGACAAGGTAACACGTATCTGACAAAGAAAAGAAGCTTCGCGGGCGAGAAAACATAAATTTACGGCGAGTTTTGATGGAATTTGCCATTTTTGGTAAAAAAGCAAAGGCTAACACCTTTTGATTTCTGTGAAAAAATTGATGTTTTTTTTAAATGTGTTAAAATTTATGTATGACAAGATAACACGTATCTAACAAAGAAAAGAAGGTTTGTAGGCGAGAAAATGAATTTGCAGCGAGTTTTGATGGAAATTGCCGTTTTTCATAAAAAGCAAAGGCTAACCCCTTTGGATTTTTGTGGAAAATTTGATGTTTTCTGAAATGCGTCAGAATTTAGGTATGACAAGATAACATGTATATAACAAAGAAAAGAAGGTTCGTCGGCGAGAAAATAAATTTGCGGCGAGTTTTGATAGAAATTGCCTTTTTGGTAAAAAAGCAAATGCTAAACCCTTTGGATTTTTTTTGGAAAATTTGATGTTTTCCGAAATGCGTCAGAATTTACGTATGACAAGATAACACATATCTAACAAAAAAAATAAGTTTTGCGGGCGAGAAAAAAATTACAGTGAGTTTTGATGGAAATTGCCATTTTTGGTAAAAAAAGCAAAGGCTAACACCTTTCGATTTCTGTGGAAAATTTGATGTTTTTCAAAATGCATCAAAATTTAGGTATGATAAGGTCACACGTATCTAACAAAGAAAAGAAGGTTCGTTGGCGAGAAAATGAATTTGTGGCGAGTTTTGATGGAAATTACCGTTTTTCATAAAAAAGCAAAGGCTAACCCCTTTGAATTTCCGTGGAAAATTTGATGTTTTTCGAAATGCGTCAAAATTTAGATATGACAGGGTAATACGTATCTAACAAAGAAAAGAAGGTTCGCAGGCGAGAAAATGATTTTCCGGTGAGTTTTTATTGAAATTGCCGTTTTTGGTAAAAAACAAAGGCTAACCCATTTGGATTTTTGTGGAAAATCTGATGTTTTCTGAAATGCTTCAAAATTTAGGTACGCAAGTTAACACGTATGTGACAAAGAAAAGAAACTTTGCGGGCAAAAAAAAATTTACGGCGAGTTTTGATGGAAATTGCCATTTTTGGTCAAAAGGAAAGACTAACCCCTTCGGATTTTTGTGGAAAATTTGATATTTTCTAAAATGCGGCAGAATTTAGATACGACAAGTAACACGTATCTAACAAAGAAAAGAATGTTCGCGGGGCGAGAAAATGAATTTACGGCAAGTTTCCATGGAAATTGCCGTTTTTGGTAAAAAGCAAAGGCTACCTTTGGATTTTTGTGAAAATTTTGATGTTTTCTGAAATGCGTCAGAATTTAGGTATGACAAGGTAACACAAATCTGATAAAAAAAAGAGCTTCATGGGTGAGAAAAAACAAATTTAAGATATGTTTTGATGAAAATTGCCATCTTTATAGTAAAAAACAAAGTCTAATTCCTTTTATTTTTTGGAAAATTTGATGTTTTATGAAATGCATCAGAATTTAGGTATGACAAGGTAAGATGTATCTGAGAAAAAAAGAAGCTTCACGGGCGAGAAAAAATGAATTTACGACAAGTTTTGATGGAAATTGCTATTTTTTTGGTAAAAAGCAAAGGCTAACTCCTTTTGATTTTTTTTGAAAAAATTGATGTTTCCCGAAATGTGCCGGAATTTAGATATGACAATATAACACGTATCTGACAAAGAAAAGAAGGTTCGTGCGCGAGAAAATGAATTTGTGGCGAGTTTCGATGGAAGTTGCCGTTTTTGGTAAAAAAGCAAATGCTAACCCCTTTGGATTTTTTTAGAAAATTTAAATTTTTCTGAAATGAGTAAGAATTTAGGTATGACAAGGTAACACGTATCTGACAAAGAAAAGAAGCTTCGCGGGCGAGAAAACACAAATTTACGGCGAGTTTTGATGGAATTTGCCATTTTTGGTAAAAAAGCAAAGGCTAACACCTTTTGATTTCTGTGAAAAAATTGATGTTTTTTTAAATGTGTTAAAATTTATGTATGACAAGATAACACGTATCTAACAAAGAAAAGAAGGTTTGTAGGCGAGAAAATGAATTTGCAGCGAGTTTTTATGGAAATTGCCGTTTTTCATAAAAAGCAAAGGCTAACCCCTTTGGATTTTTGTGGAAAATTTGATGTTTTTTGAAATGCGTCAGAATTTAGGTATGACAAGATAACATGTATATAACAAAGAAAAGAAGGTTCGTCAGCGAGAAAATAAATTTGCGGCGAGTTTTAATAGAAATTGCCTTTTTGGTAAAAAAGCAAATGCTAACCCCTTTGGATTTTTTTTGGAAAATTTGATGTTTTCCGAAATACGTCAGAATTTACGTATGACAAGATAACACATATCTAACAAAGAAAATAAGTTTTGCGGGCGAGAAAAAAATTACAGTGAGTTTTGATGGAAATTGCCATTTTTGGTAAAAAAGCAAAGGCTAACCCCTTTCGATTTCTGTGGAAAATTTGATGTTTTTCAAAATGCATCAAAATTTAGGTATGATAAGGTCACACGTATCTAACAAAGAAAAGAAGGTTCGTAGGCGAGAAAATGAATTTGTGGCGAGTTTTGATGGAAATTACCGTTTTTCATAAAAAAACAAAGGCTGACACCTTTGGATTTTTGTGGAAAATTTGATGTTTTTTGAAATGTGTCAGAATTTAGGTATGACAAGGTAACACGTATCTGACAAAAAAGGAGCTTCTTGGCTGAGAGAAAACGAATTTACGACAAGTTTTGATGGAAACTACCATCTTTTTGGTAAAAATTAAAGGCTAACTCCTTTTGATATTTTGGAAAATTTGATGTTTTCTGAAATGCGTCAGAAGTTCAGGTATGACAAGGTAACACGTATCTGACAAAAAAGGGGCTTCACGGGCGAGAAAAAAACTAATTTACGACAAGTTTTGATGGAAATTGCCATCTTTTGGGTAAAAACAAAGGGCAACTCCTTTTGATTTTTTTGGAAAATTTTATCTTTTCTGAAATGCGACAGAATTCAGATACGATAAGGTAACACGTATCTAACAAAGAAAAGAATGTTCGAGGGCGAGAAAATGAATTTACGACGAGTTTCCTTGGAAATTGCTGTTTTTGGTAAAAAGCAAGGGCTATCCCCTTTGGATTTTTGTAAAAAATTTGATGTTTTCTGAAATGCGTCAAAATTTAAGTATGACAAGGTACCACGTATCTGACAAAAAAAGGAGCATTATGGGCGAGAAAAAATGAATTTACGATAAGTTTTCATGGAAATTGTAATATTTTTGGTAAAAAACAAAGGCTAACTCCTTTTGATTTTTTTGGAAAATTTAATGTTTTTAGAAATACGTCAGAATTTAGGTGACAAGGTAAGACATATCTGACAAAAAAAAGCTTCACGGCCGAGAAAAACCGAATTTACGACAAGTTTTGATGGAAATTGCCATTTTTTGGTAAAAAGCAAAGGCTAACTCCATTTGATTTTTTGGAAAATTTGATGTTTTCCGAAATGTGCCGGAATTTAGATATGAGAAGATAACACGTATCTGACAAAGTAAAAAAGGTTCGTGGACAAGAAAATGAATTTGTGGCGAGTTTCGATGAAAATTGCCGTTTTTGGTAAAAAAGCAAATGCTAAACCCTTTGAATTTTTTTTAGAAAATTTGATGTTTTCTAAAATGCGTCAGAATTTAGGTATGACAAGATAACACGTATCTAACAAAGAAAAGAAGCTTCGTGGGCTAGAAAAACAAATTTACGACGAGTTTTGATGGAAGTTGCAGTTTTTTGGTAAAAAAGGAAAGGCTAACCCCTATCGATTCCTGTGGAAAATTTGATGTTTTTCGAAATGCGTCAGAATTTAGGTATGACAAGGTAACACGTATCTAACAAAGAAAAGAAGGTTCGTAGGCGAGAAAATGAATTTCTAGTGAGTTTTGATGGAAATTGCCGTTTTTGATAAAAGAAACAAAGGCGAACCCATTTGGATTTTTATGGAAAATCTAATGTTTTTTAAAATGCTTCAAAATTTAGGTACGACCTATTAACATGTATCAGTAAAAGAAAAGAAACTTTACGAGCGAAAAAAATTACGACGAGTTTTGATGGAAATTGCCATTTTCGGTCAAAAGCAAAGACTAACCCCTCCGGATTTTTGTGGAAAATTTGATATTTTCTGAAATGTGCCAGAATTTAGATACGACGAGATAACACGTATCTAACAAAGAGAAGAATGTTTGCGGGTAAGAAAATGAATTTACGTCGAGTTTCCATGGAAATTGTCATTTCTGGTAAAAAGCAAAGACTAACCCCTTTGGATTTTTGTGAAAATTTGATGTTTTCTAAAATGCATCAGAATTTAGGTACGAAAAGGTAACACGTATCTGACAATAAAAGGAGCTTCATGGGCGAGAAAAAATGAATTTACAAAAAATTTTGATGGAAATTGCTATCTTTTTTGTAAAAAACAAAGGCTAACTCTTTTTGATTTTTTTGGAAAATTTGATGTTTTATGAAATACATCAAAATTTAGGTATGATAGGATAAGACGTATTTGACTAAAAAAAAAGAAGTTTCACAAGCGAGAAACAATGAGTTTACGACAAGTTTTGATGGAAATTGCTATTTTTTGGTAAAAAGCAATTGCTAACTCCTTTAGATTTTTTTTTGGAAAAAATGATGTTTCCCGAAATGTGCCAGAATTTAGATATGACAAGATAACACGTATCTTACAAAGAAAATAAGGTTCGTGGGCGAGAAGAATTTGCGGCGAGTTACAATGGAAGTTGCCGTTTTTGGTAAAAAAGCAATTGCTAACCCTTTGGATTTTTTTAGAAAATTTGATGTTTTCTGAAATGCGTCAGAATTGAGGTATGACAAGATAACACGTATCTAACAAAGAAAAGAAGCTTCGCGGGCGAGAAAACGCAAATTTACGGCTAGTTTTGATAGAAATTGCTATTTTTGGTAAAAAAACAAAGGCTAACCCCTTTCGATTTCTGTGGAAAATTTGATGTTTTTTAAAATACGTTAAAATTTAGGTATGACAAGGTAACATATATCTAACAAAGAGAAAAAGTTTCGTAGGTGAGAAAATTAATTTGCGGCGAGTTTTGATGGAAATTGCCGTTTTTCGTAAAAAAACAAAGACTAACCTATTTGGATTTTGTGGAAAATTTGATGTTTTCTGAAATGCGTCAGAATTTAGGTATGCCAAGGTAACATGTATCTTAAAAAAAAAGGAGCATCTTGGGCGAGAAAAAACGAATTTACGACAAGTTTTGATGGAAATTGCTATCTTTTTGGTAAAAAACAAAGGCTAACTCATTTTGATTTTTTTTGGATAATTTGATATTTTCTGAAATGCGTCAGAATTTAGGTATGACAAGGTAACACGTATCTAACGATAAAAAGGAGCTTCACTGGCGAGAAAAAACGAATTTATGTCAAGTTTTTATGGAAATTGCCATCTTTTTGGTAAAAACAAAAACTAACTCTTTTTGATTTTTGGAAAATTTGATGTTTTCTGAAATGCGTCAGAATTTAGGTATGATAAGGTAAGACATATCTAACAAAAAAAAGAAGCTTCACGGGTGAGAAAAAACAAATTTACGACAAGTTTTGATGGAGATTGCTATTTTTAGGTAAAAAAAACAAAGGCTAACCACTTTGGATTTCTATGGAAAATTTGATGTTTTCTGAAATGCGTTAAAATTTAGGTATGACAAGGTAATACGTATCTAACAAAGAAAAGAAGGTTCGCATGCCAGAAAATGAATTTCTAGTGAGTTTTAATAGAAATTGCCATTTTTGGTAAAAAAGCAAAGGCTAACCCATTTCGATTTTTATGGAAAAATTAATGTTTTCTGAAATGCTTCAAAATTTAGGTATGATAAGGTAACACGTATCTGACAAAGAAAAGAAACTTCGCGGGCGAGAAAAAAAATTACGGCGAGTTTTGATGGAAATTACCGTTTTTGGTAAAAAGCAAAGGCTAATCCCTTTGGATTTTTGTGGAAAATTTGATGTTTTCTAAAATGCGTCAGAATTTGATACGACAAGGTAACACGTATCTAACAAAGAAAAGATGTTCGCGGGCGAGAAAATAAATTTATGGAAACTTGGATGGAAATAGACATTTTTTTTTGTAAAAAGCAAAGGCTAACCCCTTTTGATTTTTTTGGAAAATTTGATGTTTTCTGAGATGCGTCAGAATTTAGGTATGACAAGGTAACACGTATCTGACAGAAAAAGAGGCTTCACGGGCGAGAAAAAATGAATTTATTACAAGTTTTGATGGAAATTATCATTTTTCGGTAAAAAGAAAAGGCTAACTTCTTTTGATTTTTTTTTGAAAATTTGATGTTTTCCGAAATGTGCCAAAATTTAGATTTGACAAGATAACATGTATGTGACAAATAAAAGAAGGTTTGTGGGCGAGAAAAAGAATTTCGGCGAGTTTGGATGGAAATTGCCGTTTTTGGTAAAAAGCAAAGGCTAACCCCTTTGGATTTTTGTTAAAAATTTGATATTTTCTGAAATGCATAAGAATTAAGGTATGACAAGGTAACACATATCTAACAAAGGAAAGAACGTTCGCAAGTGAGAAAATGAATTTGCGGTGAGTTTTGATGGAAATTACCGTTTTTAGTAAAAAAGCAAAGGCTAACCCCTTTAGATTTTTGTGGAAAATTTGATGTTTTTGTAAATGCGTCAGAGTTTAGTTATGACAAGGTAACACGTATCTAAAAGGAGCTTCACGGGCGAGAAAAAAATGAATTTACGAAAAGTTTTTATGGTAATTGCCCTTTTTTGGTAAAAAGCAAAGGCTAACTCTTTTTGATTTTTTTTGGAAAATTTGATGTTTTCTGAAATGTACCGGAATTTAGATATCACAAGATAACATGTATCTGACAAAGAAAAGAAGGTTCATGGGCGAGAAAATGAATTTGCGGCGAGTTTTTATGGAAATTACCATTTTTGGTAAAAAAGCAAATTTGCGGCGAGCTTTTTCGAAAATATGATGTTTTCCAAAATGCGTCAGAATTTAGGTATGACAAGATAACACGTTTCTGACAAAGAAAAAAAACTTCATGGGCGAGAAAAACAAATTTACGGTGCGTTTTGATGGAATTTACCATTTTTGGTAAAAAGCAAAGGCTAACCCCTTTCGATTTCTGTGGAAAATTTGATGTTTTTTGAAATGCGTCAAAATTTAGGTATGAGAAGGTAACACGTATCTAACAAAGAAAAAAGGTTTGTAGGCGAGAAATAGAATTTGCGGTGAGTTTTGATGGAAATTGCCATTTTTTGTTAAAAAAAAAGTAAAGGCTAACCCCTTTGGATTTTTGTGGAAAACTTGATGTTTTCTAAAATGCGGCAGAATTAAAGCATGGCAAGGTAACACGTATCTGAAAAGAAAAGAAGGTTCGCAGGCGAGAAAATGAATTTGCGGCGAGGCATAATGGAAATTGCTATTTTTGGTAAAAAAGCAAAGGCTAACCCCTTTGGATTTTTCAGAAAATTTGATGTTTTTCGAAATGCTTCATAATTTAGGTATGACAAGTTAAAGCGTATCTGACAAAAAAAAGAAGCTTCGCGGGCGAGAAAAACAAATTTATGGCAAGTTTTGATGGAAATTTCCGTTTTTTGGTAAAAAGCAAAGGCTAACCCCTTTGGATTTCTGTGGAAAATTTGATGTTTTCTGAAATGCGTCAAAATTTAGGTATAACAAGGTAATACATTTCTAACAAAGAAAAGAAGGTTCGCATGCGAGAAAATGAATTTCTGGTGAGTTATGATGGAAATTGCCTTTTTGGTAAAAAAGCAAAGGCTAACCCATTTGGATTTTTGTGGAAAATTTCATGTTTTCTAAAGTGCTTCAAAATTTATGTACGTCAAGGAAACACGTATCTGACAAAAAAAGGAGCTTCACGGGCGAGAAAAAATGGATTTACAACAAGTTTTGATGGAAATTTCCGCTTTTGGTAAAAAGCAAATGCTAACACCTTTGGATTTTTTAAAAAATTTGATGTTTTCTGAAATATGCCGGAATTTAGGTATGACAAGTTAACACGTATATGAAAAACAAAAGAAGCTTTGCTGGTGAGAAAAACAAATTTATGGCGAGTTTTGATGGAAACTGCCGTTTTTAGTAAAAAAATAAAGGCTAACCCCTTTAGATTTTGTGGAAAATTTGATGTTTTCCGAAATGCGTCAGAATTTATGTATGACAAGGTAACACGTATCTAACAAAGCAAATAAGGTTCGTAGGCGAGATAAGGAATTTGCTTCGAGTTTTGATGGAAATTGCTATCTTTGGTAAAAAAGCAAAGGCTAAACTCCGCCTATGTTGTAATGACATAGCCGGTCCTAAGCCCGGGTAAAGGAGGAGGGGGTTGTGATAGGCTTGGCGAGCCAACAACTTACACTTAGCCATTCTCATGGAAATGAAACCCAATAGAAATTCGTTGGGGCGTAACCCTCTTAGCGACGCGCCATATCGGAACCCGGGTATGGTGTTAAGTGGGCAAGGGCCGGGTCGCCACCGCCTTAGTGGCGCGCCATATCGGTACCCGGATATGGTGTTAAATGAGCAAGGGCCGGATCGCCACCACCTTAGTGGCGCGCTACATCATCGCCCAGATGTAGTGATAAGTGAGCAAGGGTCTTTGCATCTTACTCGACGGGTGCAAAGCGTAAGGAAGCTAGCCGAGGAACATAGATTTCGGGTGGGTAGTTGGAATGTAGGATCCTTGACGGGGAAGCTACGTGAGTTAGTAGATGTTGTCATTAGGAGACGAGTAAATATCCTTTGTGTACAAGAGACTAGATGGGCGGGTCAAAAGGCGAGAGAAGTCGAGAATACCGGTTTCAAGCTTTGGTATTCTGGTTCAGCTGGGACTAGGAATGGCGTAGGTGTTCTGGTATGTGGATGAAGATGGCAACTTGCATTAGGAAGGTAGCTAGTGAGGTGTTCGGTGTGACAAAGGGAAAGAAACTTATAGATAGAGACACTTGGTGGTGGAATGAGGATGTACAAAAGTCCATTAAGGAGAAGAAGGAGTGTTACAAGAGTTGGCATAATGATAGAAGCGCAAGCAACATGCTTAAGTACAAAGAGGCTAAGAAGAATGCAAAGAGGGCTGTGAGTAAGGCAAGAGGACAGGCCTATGATAAGTTATATGAGAGACTAGAGACAAAAGAAGGTGAAAAGGACATATACAAGGTAGCAAAAATCCGCGAGAGAAAGATGAGGGATCTCAATCAAGTTAAATGCATCAAAGATGAGACTGACCGCATTCTAGTGAAGGATGAAGAGATTAAGAATAGATGGCGTGATTACTTTAATGGGCTATTCAATGATGGGAATGGGAGCACTATGGTTGAGTTGGATGACTCCTTTGATGACTCCAACAGGCGGTTCGTGCGGAGGATACAAGAGTTTGAGGTTAAGGAGGCCTTCAAAAGGATGAAAGGAGGAAAGGCCCTCGGCCCTGACGATGTCCCTATTGAGGTGTGGAGATGTCTTGGGGACGTGGCAATAGTATGGCTCACAAAGCTATTCAACCACATTTTTCGGTCAAACAAGATGCCTGAAGAATGGAGGAAAAGTATAGTAGTACCTATCTTCAATAATAAAGGAGATATTCAAAGTTGTACTAATTATCGAGGCATTAAGCTTATGAGTCATACTATGAAGCTTTGGGAGAGAGTGATTGAACACCACGTGAGGAAAGTGACCAATGTCACTAAAAACCAGTTTGGTTTTATGCCTGGGAGGTCTACAATGGAGGCGATTTTCTTGCTTCGTCAGCTTATGGAGAGATATAGGGAGCAGAAGAAGGACTTGCATATAGTGTTCATCGACTTGGAGAAGGCGTACGGCAAGATACCAAGGTCAGTCATGTGGTGGGCACTAGAGAAATATAAAGTGCCAACAAAGTACATTACCCTTATCAAGGATATGTACAATAATGTTAGGACAAGTGTGCGCGTAAGTGATAGTGAGACTGATGCATTTCCTATCACGGTAGGACTACATCAAGGATCAACTTTGAGCCCATACATCTTTTCCTTGGTGATGGATGAGGTGTCGAAGGATATACAAGGGGATATCCCTTGGTGCATGCTTTTTGCTGATGATGTAGTGCTGGTAGATGGAACTAGAGATGGTGTTGATAAGAAATTAGAGTTATGGAGACAAACCTTAGAGTCCAAGGGGTTTAGACTTAGTAGGACCAAAACCGAGTATATGAGGTGTGACTTTAGTGGTGTTGGTCGTGAAGAGGGAAATGTAAGTCTACAAGGACAAATAGTACCTAGAAGAGACTCTTTCCGATACTTAGGATCAATGTTACAAAGCAATGGCGATATTGATGAGGATGTTTGCCACAGGATCAAGGTAGGGTGGATGAAATGGCGACAAGCCTCTGGAATCCTATGTGATAGGAAAGTCCCACAAAAGCTAAAAGGGAAGTTCTATAGGACGGTGATCAGACCCGCGATGCTCTATGGGGCAGAATGTTGGCCAACTAAACGGCAACATGTCCAACAAATGAGTGTCGCAGGGATGCGCATGCTATGGTGGATGTGCGGGCACACGAGAAGAGATCGAATAAGGAATGAGGCGATTCGATATAAGGTAGGGGTGGCGCCGATTGAAGAGAAGTTAGTCCAACATCGACTTAGGTGGTTTGGACATATCCAACGGAGACCTCCAGAAGCACCGGTTAACAGTGGGATTTTAAGAGGTAGAGAAAATATTAGGAGGGGTAGAGGACGACCAAGGTTGACCTGGGAGGAGGCGGTAAAACGAGATTTGAGAGATTGGAATGTATCCAGAGACTTAGCTCATGATAGGACCGCATGGAAAGTAGCAATCCATTTGCCAGAATCGTAGTCTTGTTTTTTTTTCTTTTTTCTTTTCATTTTCTTTTTTTTTCATTTTCTTTTATTTTTTCTCTTTTCTCTTTTTTCTTTTTTTTTCTTTTTTCTTTTTTCTCTTTTTCTTTCTTTTTTTTCTTTTTTTTCCTTTTTTTCTTTTTTCCTTGTTCTTATAACTCTTCCTCTCTTTTACTTCATTGATATTGGGTTTCATGTCTAGCCGACCCCAACAGGCTTGGGATAAAGGCTTGGTTGTTGTTGTTGTTGTTGTTAATAAAAAAGCAAAGGCTAACCCCCTTTGTTTTTCTGTGGAAAATTTGATGTTTTCTGAAATGCGTCAGAATCTAGGTATGACAAGGTAACACGTATCTAACAAACAAAATAAGGTTCGTACGCGAGAAAATGAATTTGCGATGAGTTTTGATGGAAATTACCGTTTCTGGTAAAAAAGCAAAGGCTAATCCCTTTCGATTTTTATGGAAAATTTGATGTTTTTTAAAATGATTCAGAATTTAGGTATGACAAGGTAACATGTATATAACAAAAGAAGAGCTTCATGGGCAAGAAAAAACGAATTTACAATAAGTTTTGATGGAAATTGCCATCTTTTATGTTAGCCTCCTTTTGATTTTTTTGGAAAATTGGATGTTTCCTAAAGTGCGTTAGAATTTAGGTATGACAAAGTAAGACGTATCTGACAAAAGAAAGAAAGCTTCACGGGCGATAAAAAACGAATTTACGACAAGTTTTGATGAAAAGTGCCATTTTTTGGTAAAATGCAAAGGCTAACTCCTTTTGATTTTTTTGGAAAATTTTATGTTTTCCGAAATGTGCCGGATTTTAGATATGACAAGATAACACGTATCTGACAAAGAAAAGAAGGTTCATGGGCGAGAAAATGAATACGCGGCGAGTTTCGATGAAAATTGCCATTTTTCGTAAAAAAAGCAAAGCTAACCCCTTTGGATTTTTTTAGAAAATTTGATATTTTCCGAAATGCGTCAGAATCTAGGCATGACAATATAACACGTATCTAACAAAGAAAAGAAGCTTCGCGAACGAGAAAAACAAATTTATGACGAGTTTTGATGGAAATTGCCATTTTGGTAAAAAAAGCAAAGACTAACCCCTTTCGCTTTCTGTGGAAAATTGTTTTTCGAAATGCATTAAAATTTAGGTATAAGAAGGTAACACGTATCTCACAAAGAAAAAAAGGTTCGTAGGCGAGAAAACGAATTTGCAGTGAGTTTTGATGGAAATTGCAGTTTTTTATAAAAAAGTAAATGCTAACCCCTTTGGAATTTTGTAGGAAATTTGATCTTTTCTGAAATGCGTAAGAATTAAGGTATGACAAGGTAACACGTATCTAACAAAGAAAAGAAGGTTCGCAACTGAGAAAATGAATTTGCGGCGAGTTTTGATGGAAATTACCATTTTTGGTAAAAAAAGCAAATGCTAACCCCTTTGGATTTTTGTGGAAAATTTGATGCTTTCGGAAATGCGTGAGAATTTAGTTATGACAAGGTAAGATGTATCAGACAAATAAAAGAAGCTTCGCGGGCGAGAAAAACAAATTTATGGCGATTTTTGATGGAAATTGCCATTTTTGGTAAAAAAGCAAAGGCTAACCCTTTTGTATTTTTGTGGAAAGTTTGATGTTTTCTAAAATGCGTCAGAATTAAAGCATGGCAAGGTAACACGTATCTAAAAAGAAAAGAAGGTTCACAGGGGAGAAATGAATTTGCGGCGAGTTTTAATGGAAATTGCTATTTTTGGTAAAAAAAGCAAAGGATAACCCTTTTGGATTTTTTTGGAAAATTTGATGTTTTCCGAAATGCGTCATAATTTAAGTATGACAAGTTAAAACGTATCTGACAAAAAAAGAAGCTTCGCGGGCGAGAAAAACAAATTTATGGCGAGTTTTGATGGAAATTGCCGTTTTTGGTAAAAAAAAGCAAAGGCTAACCCCTTTGGATTTCTGTGGAAAATTTGATGTTTTCCGAAATGCGTCAAAATTTAGGTATGACAAGGTAATACGTTTCTAACAAAGAAAAGAAGGTTCGCATGCAAGAAAATGAATTTCTGGTGAGTTTTGATGGAAATTGCCTTTTTTGGTAAAAAAGCAAAGGCTAACCCATTTGGATTTTTGTGGAAAATTTGATGTTTTCTAAAGTGCTTCAAAATTTACGTACGACAAGGTAACACGTATCTAACAAAAAAGAGCTTCACGGGGGAGAAAAAACGGATTTACGAAAAGTTTTGATGGAAATTGCCGTTTTTGGTAAAAAGGAAATGCTAACACCTTTGGATTTTTTTGAAAAATTTGATGTTTTCTGAAATGTGCCGGAATTTTGGTATGACATGTTAACACGTACGTGACAAAGAAAAGAAGCTTCGCTGGCAAGAAAAACAAATTTATGGCGAGTTTTGATGGAAACTGCCGTTTTAGTAAAAAAGCAAAGGCTAACCCTTTTGGATTTCTGTGAAAAATTTGATGTTTTCCGAAATGCGTCAGAATTTATGTATGACAAGGTAACACATATCTAACAAAGAAAATAAGGTTCGTAGGCGAGATAAGGAATTTGCGACGAGTTTTGATGGAAATTGCCATTTTTGGTAAAAAAAGCAAAGGCTAACCCACTTTGTTTTTCTGTGGAAAATTTGATGTTATCTGAAATGCGTCAGAATTTAGGTATGGCAGGGTAACACGTATCTAACAAACAAAATAAGGTTTGTACGCGAGAAAATGAATTTATGACGAGTTTTGACGGAAATTGCCATTTCTGGTAAAAAAGCAAAGGCTAATCCCTTTCGACTTTTGTGGAAAATTTGATGTTTTTTGAAATGATTTGAAATTTAGGTATGACAAGGTAACACGTATATAACAAAAAAAGAAGCTTCATGGGCGAGAAAAATGAATTTACGATAAGTTTTGATGAAAATTGCCATCTTTTTGGTTAGCCTCCTTTTGATTATTTTTTGAAAAATTTGATGTTTCCTAAAGTGCGTCAGAATTTAGGTATGACAAAGTAAGACGTATCTGAAAAAAAAGAAGCTTCACGGGCGAGAAAAAACGAATTTACGACAAGTTTTGATGGAAAGTGCCATTTTTTGGTAAAAGGCAAAGGCTAACTCCTTTTGATTTTTTTTGGAAAATTTTATGTTTTCCGAAATGTGCCGGAATTTAGATATGACAAGATAACACGTATCTGACAAAGAAAAGAAGGTTCGTGGGCGAGAAAATGAATATGCGGCGAGTTTCGATGGAAATTGCCATTTTTGGTAAAAAAAGCAAAGCTAACCCCTTTTGATTTTTTTAGAAAATTTGATGTTTTCTGAAATGCGTCAGAATCTAGATATGACAATATAACACGTATCTGACAAAGAAAAGAAGCTTCGTGTAACACCCCAAAACCTGTTAAAGAGGGGAATTAAAAATTTTTGGACGTAATACATGTGGTGAAACAATTCAAACTCAAACTGGAATTCAAATTTGAATCAAAACAGAAAAGAAAAAGGAAAAATAAAAAGAAAAACGGCCAGTGGGCCGAAACCTGCCTCAGCCGGACCAACAGCCCCGCGGTTGTTCCCCCCCCCTCCCTCTCTCTCTGGCGCACAGGGCCCGCGTGTCATCTTCCTCCCGCGCGCGCCCCCAACCGCTCTGATACTCCCGCGCCAATCGCCGTTGCCTCGTCCGATTTCCTCGCCCCAGAGCCACGATCTCCAACCCACGCGTTGCGGCACCATCTCAACCGACCTCGCCGCCCCTCCTCGTTCATTTAAATGCAAGAAAACCCGTAGGGTTCCCCTTACCCGCTCCATTTTTCTCTCCGGTGAGAACCTAGGCATCCTCGGCCGTTTTCTTTCGATCCTCGTCCGGTTTCTCCGATCTAACATGCGTGGCATGCCCCACCGCTGCCGGGGAGTCTTGCAAGTGAAAGAAACGACGTGTCTTGCACTCTAACTGCCGCTCCGACGAGCACCGAGGGCCATTGCCGGACTTCGACGCCGCCGACTGACTTCCAGGGCCTCCAAGTGCGAGAAAACCACCGAGGTGAGGTCCCCTACCTCCCCTCTTCCGTTCTATGCCAAGAAATCCACGTTTTAGGAAGTGTAGACGAAAACCCGAAACTCTCCGGCGAGATCGCCGCCTCCCGCCGCCTCGCGCCGCCGGGCAGCGCCCGCACACGGCTAGGGCGACGTGGCCCTCTGTGGTCCGTCAATTTTAAATCGGGCGGATGAAAACAGAACCCCCGCGTACCCCTTCGCGATCTAATCTCAGCCCTCCATTGAAAATCCAACGGCCCACATCAGCCCCGCGTTATAAAGGCCGGGAATCTTACGCGCTACCCCGTGGGGATCCCGGAAAACACGAGCTAGCCCCGGAAACTTCTGATCTAGCCCCTGGACCCTCAGAAATTCATGTAAATTTATTTAAAAATCAGTTTTAGCCCCTAGACTTAATAAGAATTAGGAAGACCTCCCTGTTTTGCACACTTAGACCCCTGAAAATTTAGAAAATGAGAAATGGGGCCCCATTGCAGTGTGAAATTGCACATCAGTCCCTAGGAAGTATTAATTTCAGGAAATTGAATATGTGAATAGGGTTTAAATTTAAACATAGGTGTAAGTTCAGTTGAATTATTCTAACCCTGTGAAAATTGGTAGAACAATCTGAGGTCTGAATTTAGAGGGGAAATAAACTTTTAAACTAAATGAGATTTGCTGTTTTGTAATTTATCTCTGAAATATACCCTTTTGGCATAAAACAAGTTTAAAATGTGGGAAAATGAATCTAAGTAACCAAAAAGGGGTACGAAAAATTTATGAAGGTTCTGTTTAGGTAAGTGGAACAGTAGAAATTTTTGTATGAATTTAGGTTGCTATTTTATTGGTAGAAATTCATTTTTAGACTAGAAAATAATTCTGAAAATGGGTAAATATAAATTTAAATTGATCCTCATCAGAGAGGAAGTAAAAAGATATTTTATTGGACATTTTAGATCAGAACACATTCTTTTTAGGAGATATCTTGTGCTATCTTAGTATTAAAGGTCACTTTTAGGTATGGAAAATAAATATGAAAATATAGGAAAATAGGTATACCTAGTTAGAAAATGTCAAGTGAGGTCCCCAAATCCAAAACTTCAAATTAAGGTTTTGTAGCAGATCTTAAAACCTATTTGGAGTAGGAAGTTATATTTTATACAAATTTTGTGACTAAGAAGTGTATTATTCAATATAGAAAATTTGTTCAAATTGGAAGTTCATATATAGTGTGCACTTAGGAATCTGAATATTAAAGCTAGAAATAATATATATGTTTAAAAGTGCATGTAATGCTCAAAATCAACATATCTAGGGAAAACACAATACTTAAATATGTGTATGACTTTCATATGTATGCATGTGTGGTTTGCATGAGTGGAAATGTGGACTATGGCTTATGGAATGTTGTTTTCTTTTGCTATGTGTATTGGCATGAGTAGATCCAGCCCCAGAGCAGGTTCTCATCTTTCAAGATCAAGACTTTCCATTTCCAGAGCAGCAGGAAGAAGGCAAGTGTCCTTGACCACTTTGATCCTATACTAGGATGTGTAGTTAGAATTTAATTGCATTGTCAATTTGGAATATGATGCCCAAGCTAGGAAGTTTCCCTAGATTTTCATTATCTTACTTCCTTGTAGCCTGGGTTGGGATTTATTTTATTATGTCATTCATTTATATTACTTATGATTAGCCATGCTTAGAATGGAATAAATGGGATATGAGATCATCAACTTGTTCACCTTACCCTTGAATGAGATATTATGAATTATGTAGAGGTAGGGATCGAGGCAAGTTGGATGCTTTGGTTGGTGCTGTGTGCACGAGACTCGGGTTTGTGTTTAGTGCTTGCCTGGATCCTAAGGACCGGTTCATGGAGCATGTAACCTGGCTTTACCGTGCCAACCACATGCTGAGATGGGGCAGGTTGGCCAATTAATTAGGTGCATCCCCGGCGTAGTATGGGTGTTTGGATGGTGCGGGGAATAGGTGTCAGCTGGATTACCATATGAACCGCAAGGCTCAAGAGGGGGCCACTGCAGCGGGGTTGGAGCCTCTTGTATGCTGTTAGGGGTGAAACCTCAGTGGGCCCACACTCATCAGGAATCCCTTTGTAAAGGCCTCGTAGTGATCTCCTGGCTACACACCTCGGAAGTGTGAACGTGGTTCGCGGCCACTGGCATAATGGAGGTTCTTTTAGTCTACCCGGTAACGGGGGACGAAATCACTACATGTGGGTACAGTGGTGCAAACTCTGCAGAGTCAAAACTGTCATGACAGCCGCGCTCACGGTCAAGAGCGGCTTGGACTTATTCATGATTAGAGGATGAGGAATTGGAAGTTGTGGATGTTAAGCGGGGAGCTTGACATTGGAAATGATGTTATGGTTACTTGATATTGATGATGGGTTAGGGGATTGGGACCATTTCACCTATGTAGTAATGTAGGTGCTAAATAAGCTAAGGTGATAGGTATTAATTGCGTAGTGCTTTAACCATGAGTTCAACCTATCCTTGCTCTAGCCATGCATGACATAACTTTCCCACACTTGTTGAGTACCTACGGTACTCAAGCTTGCTTTTCTGTTGGTTTTAAATTGCTGCTCAGGCCAAGGGAATGACATGGTGTTCAATGACCAAGACTTCGGACCCAAAGAAGGATTCTAGGTTCACGGAGTCCCCCGGGCAACGCCTGTGATGAAGCTCACAAAGACTTATCTTCTGCTGCTGTTTTATTTACATGTTATGAACATATTATCGTCCATTGAGACGTTATGCTATGTAAGACTTGTTTATATTCGAATGCTTGGCTTGTAATATAATGATGCTTCACTATTTGTCGTCACATGTATGAGAAAATGATCCTGTCATACATGTGATATTCACTCGGTTGCTCTTTGGAGAAACCGGGTGTGACAGAAGTGGTATCAGAGCCAGGTTGCCCATAGGAACGTGGACCTAGGTAGAAATGGATGTATTTAAGGACCCTATGTTCTTAAAAACTATTTTACAAAAGGTGTGGGTTGAAAGTGTTATTTAATGGGGTCAATTTATTTATTCATCTTGCCCTAACTTTATTCAAACACAATCTTTATTTAATTTTAATCTAACTTGATTTTAAATGCTTTATGTTTTAGATGGTCCGCACCGCTCGCAAGTCCACCGGAAGGAGAGTTCCTGTAGCTGCCCTTGCCTTGAGAGAGGAGAACCGCCCGGTGATGTACCACTCCTACGGGTTGGCAGTAGGAGGCTTGTTGCACCGTCTTCGGCGTATGCTCCACGCCACCGGCAATGTTGGCAAGCTGATCATACACTACAGCTCCACCAGGACCATCCGTGAGAAGCGTGAAGAATGGAGCTCAGAGATGAGGATTATCCATGAAAACCAGCTGCTCAAGATCCACCGCTCTCCAGCTTGTCGGGCGACTCAGGCCGATGCTGAGAAGGATGTCACCTGGGAGGCCATAACCTGCCAGAGTTACATCAACCGACGCCACCTGGACAGGACTGAGTACATGTATGTCCTCCAGCGTGAGAGTGGCACCGCGGAGTACAAGTACCCGCCGGTGCAGCAGGGGACTTCCCACGAGCACATGGATCTGTGCCTGGAGGACGCAGCTATGCTCAGCACTCGACTGCAGGAGTGCCAGCAGGAGCTTCAGGATGTTCGTGACACCCTGAAGGAGACTGAGGCGTTGCTTCGCGCTAGCTTGAGGGCGAGAGAAAGAGGAGATGGGAATGAACTGTGTGTCACCGTGAATGACACGTGGACTCCTAACTCCCCAGACCGCCGGGCGAGCAAGCATCGCCGCACTTCTCCACCAGCAGCTTCTCCACCTAAAGCGGAATCAGAGGGCAGCCGCAATGATGAGGAAGACCCCGACAAGCCATCTCAGTGATACGAGTTGTTAGAGTCATTTCCCTTATTTCCGTATGTTATCGAGTAGTCGAGTCAAGAACTCATCTATTTGCTTGTTAGTGTTTGGTGTGTGACGTGAGTTGTGGAAGCCATGGGCACTTGTCCACAACCTCGTCTTTAAGTTGCTTTGCTTTGGTGTGCGAACCCCTATGAATCAATAGTGCATTTATTTTCGCGTGAGACATGACGCCCAAAGATCTATGTGAAATCTTCAGAAATTGTCTAAATATTAAGGCCTCAAAAGTTTAAGTTTAAACAAGCAATTTGGGAAGTTAATGCGTAATGATTAAAGTTAACATTTGGTTGATCATGATAGATGGCTGGAAGAGGAAGAGGTCATGGTGCCAACCCCAACAACAACAACGATGAGGCCGCGAATCCTCACCTTCCTGGAGGGCAAGACAGGGGTGGTCGCCGTGAAGGAGCTGATCCTATCTACCAAATGATCGAAAATCAGAATCAGCTCATCCAGAGTTTAACTCAAGTGGTGGCCAACTTACACCAAGCTCCACCCCCACAAGCTGCACCACGTCAACCAAGGTCGAGTGAGTTTCTAGGAACTCAACCCCCAAAGTTTGCAAGTGCTGTTGAACCTCTAGAGGCAGATGATTGGCTAAAGACCATTGAGAACAAGATGAGGATCATACAATGCCAAGAGTATAAGAGGGTGCTGTTTGCCTCTCACCAATTGCATGGACCCGCTGCTGATTGGTGGACCACTTACGTGGTAGCCCATCACGACCCCGAGAACATCACTTGGGAAGAGTTCAAGCGCAGTTTCCGAAACCACTACATACCAAGGGGAGAACTCAAGAACAAGAGAAAGGAGTTCTTGGGTCTGCAGCAAGGCAACATGACTGAGAGGGAATACCTCACCAAGTTCACCCAACTATCCCGTTATGCACCACGGGACATCGAAACTGATGAGCAGAAACAGGACTGTTTTGTGGAAGGACTTACCATGGAAATGCAATGTGCAATGTCCTCCAACGAATATGAAAATTTCCAAAAGATGGTAGACAGAGCGTTTGTCATGGAGAGGAAGCTGAAGGCCTTGGAGAATGAAAACAAGAGGAAGATGGGATGGTCACACCAAGCATCAAGCAGCAACACACGACCACGTCTGATGCAGCAACCTGCAGGGCAGACAAGCCGTGCTGTGGTACCCTACCCGACACCGAGAGGGTACAACCCGAATTTCAGACCTCCATCGGCACCAGTACAGCCGCAGCGTCAGTTTGTGCAGCAGCCATGCCCCACTTATCAACCTCGACCGGCAGGACAAGGGCCACAGAACCAACCCCAAGATAACAAAGGCCAGGCACCTAGAGTTGGGGTGCAATGCTTCAACTGTGGTGAAGTGGGGCACTACGCTCATAAGTGCCCAAAGAAAAAGCCTATGCAGCCACAGCAGCAGAATGAATGTGATGCGAGGACGGGTGAACCACGTGAACATGGAGGAACCACAAGAGGCACCTGACGTGGTAATTGGTAAGTTTCCTACAAATTTACACATTGCAACCCTATTGTTTGATTCGGGTGCTATCCACTCGTTCATTGCTCAAGGATTTGTTAAGAAGCATGATCTAGCAACAACACAAATGAATCATATGTTAGTGGTGAACTCTCTAGGGGGAGAAATAAGGACAAGACAAGTGTGTCCCAAGGTAAATCTAGACATTTATGGGGTAGTATTTACTGCAAATCTCATAGTGATAGACTCACAAGGGATAGATATTATTTTGGGTATGGATTGGTTGACCAAACATAAAGGTATCATCCATTGTTCGACTAGAACGGTGGAACTAACTCACACTAGTGGCACAAAAGTGAAATTCACAGCCGTGCAAGAACCCAGGAGGGACATTAAACTCAATCAAGTTGAGGTGTAAGTGGAAGAGATAAGGGTTATCAAGGAATATCCAGACGTCTTTCCGGAAGAGTTGTCTGGTATGCCTCTAGATCATGAAGTGGAATTTGCGATTGAACTAGTACCTGGAACAGCCCCGATATACAAGAGGCCTTATCGGATGGACTCCAAACAGCTGGAAGAGCTCAAAGAACATATAAGAGAATTGACAGAGAAGGGGTATATTCATCCTAGTTCCTCGCCGTGGGGAGCTCCCGTGATATTTGTGCCTAAGAAGGACGGAACCCAAAGGCTATGCGTAGACTACCGTGCATTGAATGAGGTAACCATCAAGAACAAGTATCCGTTACCTCGCATTGAAGACCTATTTGATCAGTTGAGAGGGGCTTGTGTATTCTCAAAAATTGATCTCAGGTTGGGATATCACCAACTGAAGATAAGGCCAACCGACATTCCCAAGACAGCTTTCGTATCTCGGTACGGGCTGTATGCATACACCGTCATGCCATTCGGGCTAACTAATGCCCCGGCGTATTTCATGTATCTCATGAACAAGGTATTCATGGAATATCTGGACAAATTTGTAGTGGTTTTCATTGATGACATTCTCGTCTTCTCCAAAGATGAAGAAGAACATGAGGGACATTTAAGACTGGTGTTGCAAAAGTTGAGAGAACACCAACTATATGCCAAGTTAAGCAAGTGTGAGTTTTGGCTGAAGAGAGTTCCCTTCTTAGGACATATAATCTCGGAGGGAGGAATCTCCGTGGATCCCGCGAAGATCGTGGATGTGTAGAAGTGGAAGACCCTGTAAAGGCCCAAGAAAAGGGACTTGCAAATACTTTTCATCACCTCACAACACCACAGTCTTTGTTGTGGATAGCTTGTGAAAAATTGTGAAGAGCAAGTAACCTCCATCAAAAGAGTGATTAGGGGGGAAAGCCTTCACTTTCACAAAGTAGAATTTCTACACATGAACATGAGAGGTTGAGCTCACCCCTAGGACTTAAAGAGTCTTGGGAAGGTTCAAGACAAGTTTCATGCAAACCCAACACTGTTTGAGGCAACTTTGGAGGCATTTGAAAAAGAGGCCAATTTGAATGTAAATTCAAATTATAGCAACTTTCATCACTTGAATTCAAAAGTTAGCTTCATATTCAAACTCAGCATATTTTTCTGAGTAAGCCCACCAATTTTCATCCCCATTGGAGTTCATCTTGTCAAGAGCTAAATTTGCAATAGTTCAAAACTGAATTTGAATTCCAGTTTAAACATGAAGCGAATTTAGCCAAACAAAGTTTAGATTTGAGAACTCAAATTCAAACCAAAACTTGGGGGCTAATTCTCACATTTAATTGTGAGTAGCTGAGGATATTTTGGCACAACCAGAATTGAGAAAAATTGGAAAAGGAATTAGAGGGGAGGCCCACATGTCAGTAGTCTTAATAGAGAAGTCTCCTCGGGTGATTTTTCTCCTCGGCCGAAGCCTCGCGCGCGCCAGCACGATCGCACCGGCGCCCGATCGACTCAACCGGTGCCACCTCCTGCTCGGGGGAGAGGCTAAGGGCGCAGAGGCGACGCCGGGATCGAGTAACCCCTCGACCACGTGCAGTCCTCGCACTCCCCCTTCTTCTTCGCACGTTCAAAACCTTCCGCCCGGCCGACCTCGCTGATCATCGGCGCCCGGCCAGCACAGGCGCTCTCGTGCCCGACGAGCTACACAAGAAAGGTCCGCACCGAGGTACTGATCACAACCGTACTGACCTCGCCCTCTCTCTCGCACGATCGGCAAAGAATTTGGGGGATTAGCGCGGCGGGATGTTTAGAACCGAGCCATGCGAAATCCGGGAATTCATAGCAAGTAAGCACCACTCCTTAGACCGAGCTAAAGACGTGATCTAGACTCGCCCACGCATCTCTGAGATCAGAAACCATCGAGTTTCTTCGAGTCTGGGCAATGTTCTTCGAGCTTTTTGCATCGGCGCCGATTTCCGGCCTAGGTCACCGGTGAGGTCGTAGTTGCAGCCGTTTTCACGGGGATCAGTGCCCATGTCCGTGATCAGCAGGTGTCAGCGGAGCTCCCCGAGCAAACCGCGTCGGAAAAGGTGCAGGGGACGCCGAGTTCGACGTCGCCGGTGGGCTCCCGGCCGCTGTTACCGTCGGGAGCACTGTTCTGGTCGTTGTCAAGCTCTGGTGAGGGCACCACCGTGTTCCCCAGGCCAAGATAGGCACATGCGGCAAGTTTCATTGGAGGTCGGGCAGCAGAACGCCCGGCGGCGGGTATTCCAGCGAGGTGGGCGGCGGGGAGCCGCGGGAGCGCGAGGTTGAAGAAGCCTTGCGGGCCCCGCGTGTCGGTCTCTGCTGAGAGCACCCTGGATTTACTGCGGCACCGGGATCCCGTGCGACTGTGCGGGTGATTCTGCGGGCTCCTGTGTGGGTTAGCTGGGAGACTTACACGTAGCCCGGAGACCCCACCCGACAGTTTAAACTTTATTCGAATTTCCAGATTTGGTTCAAACTTCAAATGCATAGAACTTTTGCTAGGAAGCTTCAAATCCAATGAACCAAATTTTGCTGAACTCAGAATTATGAGTACGTTCCAGAAATACCAATTTCAGCCCATGAAACCTAATAGTTTTCCAGAATTAATTCCCTAAAGTCTAAACTGTTGGGAATTTTATCCGGAGAATTACTTTATGAAAAATGCTGAAATTTGGCTGAGAGGGTCATTGGAAAATCCTTGAGTCACAGTAAAATTTTCAGAAGCATCCAAGTTCAGTTAGTCCCCCTAATTGGGTGATTAAGTGAACTGCCCTGAGAAAATTTAAAAATGTACAGAAACATTTTTCAGATTTTCTCAAATCTTAATTAGGGCATAACTTTCAGTAGAATTCTTCAAATGATATGAAACCAATTCCATGAGAACCATCTAAAATTCTAGTTTCCAGAAAGTAATGGTTGGAGCCATGAAAACCCCTGGAATTACTTAGAGGCTCAAATAATGACCAAATGAGCTTTTATTTGTACAAGGTTCAAATGAAACTTGGTCAAGACTCTGGTAATGACCCTATCAAACCACCATAAAAATTTCACAACAAAAGGGGAGGGTTAGCTAGAGTTATTAGTAAGTATGTATATAAGTTACACTTTGCATTTAAATTGACATGTAGTATTACATTAACGTGTAGTCGCTGAAGGCGAAGAGACTCCCGAAGTGCTGGACTTCCTTCTTCCAGACGAAGACTTAACCCCTGATCAGCAGCAACAAGGCAAGCCCTGGTTTGCATTAAACTATTTTTCAAGTTTTGCTTTATGAACACTTAGTATGAAGTACGGATGTGCATTAGGTGTAGGATGAATGGAACCCCACTTGCATAACCAGAATTTTTCCATAAGAGTGAGGGTAGTGTCTAAGACCTCGAGTAGATAAACTATGCTTAATGATTCATAGGACTTCGGTACAAGTCGAGTAGTTGGAATCTACTCGCGAGTTTAGGCTTGGGACACACGGGTTCGGTTGAGTGATGTGAGATCACTGTAGTAATGAAAATGAGACTAGGCAGGGGCTAGGGCGCAGCAAGAGGAAGTCTTGTGTGCGCAGCCCTGTCCGTGTCGATTGAGGACCGATCCGTGTGCGGCCCTGCTGAACAAGTATTGAACGTACCGAAGGCATATCGGATATATGGGCCCCGATAAACCGATGTAGCCTAAACCTCCGGGTGTCGAGGCATAGCACACCGATTTATAGGTGTAGGTTGAGAGCAGCAAGGTGGAAATCTGCTAACGGGTATAGAGAGATGCTCCGTGTAGAGAACCTCCTGTCCGTTTCGGTGTGACCGGTTCGACGTCTGGGCTGTTGGGTGAAAGGTTGTCCCGTACGACATCGAGTGAGCGTGCTGTGCAGCTCCACGGGTGGGCGTACGTGACGTGCTCTTTGGGTTCCCCTGCAGGTGTATATCGAGTCGATTTGCCGTCCCTCACGGTGACGAGTACCGCTTGTTCACTGCGTCGTAAGGTAGTTAATGTACGAAATGTTATGTTTCAATATTGCTGTCATGAGATAATTGTATTGCTACATGTGTGCCACCAATTATTGCTTACTTAATTTCAGATTCCCGAACTGGTAACTGGTGGCTAAAAGATGAACTAAGGATGAACTTGTAGGCGTGTCCATTGATGCACTGTTACTCTCCTATGTTCATTGTAACCCTCTTGTAGAGTTCCATGCTTAGGTCAGTCGGTTAAGTCTTGTTGAGCCATCGTGCTCACGGTTGCTGCTTAAGTGTTTTTCAGGTGAGGAGCCACCCACGGACTCGGAGTACGAGTCCACCGGCGAGGGTTACCCTCCGTCGGGGACCACGGCTGAGTGGGAGCCGTACACGCCGCGCTGAGCTTAGGAGTGCAGCCAGTGTTGGCTGCCCTAGGGCTGGGCAGCCGACTTTTGCTAGATAGGTGGGCGTGAGTTGTATAGTGTAGACTTCCGCTGTGTAATATAAACAATAGTTGTAACTGAAGTTTGTATCTGTTTGTACAGTTCAGTTGTTTTCCCAGGTAATATATTGTGTTCTTATGATGTGTGCTGTCGGGTGTCGCATCGTGCGGCACCACCCTCTGCGATCCTGGATGAGCGGATTCCGGTCTGCCACATCCTGGCATCAGAGCTGCATTGGGGATAGCACAGTACTTAAGGGCTGTATTACGGGAAAACTTAGGTTACGGTGAGGATTCGGTAGTTGCCCAAGTAAGGACTATGTTAGCATAGTTACTTAAAGTGGCAAAGACTAACCTATGTGTTATAATTCTGAATTTTAATTATGTAACGACGCACCTACGCTCTGGTAAGAATGGTAAGGAATGCCACCGAAAGTGGTTCAATTTCGGTTAGCTCCCCTGACGAGGAACGTGGTTCAGGGATAGGTCTCACAGCTTGGTGTGAGACGTCAATATGAAACTCTTGGACTCTTCATGTCCCTGAGTTCATATGAAACGCAGATCCCTAGCGTGCATTAGGCAAGTAAGTGGAGACCCCATCGCGTGGTCAGTAACGCGAGAGTGTGTTCGTCTGGAAATAGCCCAGGAGGACATACGCAGCGCTTGCCATCGGCGTGCCCTGCAGGGCAGTAGGTGGTATCTGTTGGGTTGATAACATTCCCAACCGTGACGACCCGTTCATGACATACTCGGGTTCCCCGTCGTGTGGTGTTGAAACACGATCACGTACCTTGAGACGTGACCTAACTCAAGGACGGCCGTATGACAATGGTACGGGCGTTTGTATTTACTTTTAATATGATCCTGCCTGAAATGAAAATAACCATTGAGTGCACCATTATTGTGTGGTCTTCTGCAGGTACTAACCACGTATGTATCCGTGTAGTAAACGTGTGCGAGAGACCGTTTAGTGCCACACTTGAGACGTATATGCCGGTATAATCCGGTTAGGATTTTCCTTTTGTAAGGAACGTAGTACCGACATAGTATAGGCATGTTCATGAAAAATAATGATGACCAGGAATTAAAATCACTAAGTTTCAACATTTAGGACTATGGTTGGGTAGAAAAGGTTGATAAATGATGAGTGTAGTTCTCAAAGACTGAAAAACAGAGTGCTCTGTTTTGGGCAGCAAGTTTGCTGATCTTCAACAGGGCATAACTCATCGGTCTTTTAGACCAGGGAAGTGTGGTATATAGTTCTGGAAAGGTATTTAAGTACTCTACAACTTTGTTGTAGACTTCCAGAGCTGAAACGCACCTTAAAATGGCTTAAATCCCAGAGGAAGGTAAACCGTCCAGAACCAGGACAGAGTGAAGCATTCTCTGGACTGTTCCATTTTTCAAACATAACTCCCAGTAGAAAAATTTAAAATTTTCATATGATACATCTGTAGAAAGGGTAGAAGATTTGTTATATCTTTGCAATTCAAAGTTTCTGAAATTTCAGCACAGATTCCAGTGGAAACCAGAGTTGAAAACAGCAACTTCCCAAGGGAGGTGCTGTTGAAATTCTTCCAGAAATTCTGTTGACTTTGAATTACCATAACTTCTAAACCACAGCTGATACGAGGGCAAATAAGTACTCGTTGGAAAGATACTGAAGTTAACTTTAACTTTGGTATTCAACTTGAGTCATGAAAATGCCCAGAACCAGATCAAAATCTCAGATATGTAGAAACTGATCATTCTGACAGAGGAATGACGGTCGAACTCATATGAGAGATTGTGGTACCCTAGAGGGGGTTTGAATACTTCCAATGGGGTAGAACATGCCCATGAGAGGTTATCTTCAACGAGTGAAAGATCTGAGTATAGGTCTCACTCAAGTTTCTTTTACTAGAGACCATGTTTGTGTCGTATTGAAGATAAAAGGGTAGTATACGTGATGACAACGCGATAGTAACATCTCGTAGTGACCAAACCTAGCTGTGGTGAGCTTCCAAAGAGGAGGTTCATCAAGTTGGATTAAACTAGCTTGTATTTAGTCTGGTAATGGTGTAGCTTGTGCAAAGTTATTACATTATCTACATACGAGATGCATCACATGTTTCAATGTCATTAGGTTTTACGTCTACTTTTATTGGACTGCGTGCAATATGTTGCGGGACTGATGTTTATTGTCGTATGGTTGCAGATGGTTCGCACTAGGACCACGCATGAGGCCGGTGGCTCTAGCCAACAGGGAGGCGATGACTCCTAGCCACCTGCCTACGACAGCACCCCGCAGCAGCAGCCACCACCGCCGCCTCCGCTTACTCTAGCGGATGTGATAGCGACACTGGTGGGTGGTCGTGAGGAGCAGACCGACCTGCTCCGCACGATCGTGCAGAATACGTCCCAGGCGGGGGGGGGGGGGGGGGCGTCAAGACAGAGGGCCTCGTGAGCCCTGTGAGGTGTCGTACTCGGACTTCATGAGTACGCACCCTCCAGTGTTCACAGAAGCTGAAGAACCACTGGAGGCTGATAACTGGCTGCGGACCATCGAGTCCAAGTTCGGGCTTCTCCAAGCACGGAGCGGCAAAAGACTCTGTTCGTGGCGCAGCAGCTTCACGGTGCCGCTGGTGCGTGGTGGGCGAACTATGTCGCCTCACGTCCGGCTGGCCATGCCGTGGAGTGGGAAGAGTTCCGGGAGGCGTTCCGCGCCTTTCACATTCCTCCCGGAGTAATGAAGAGGAAGTTCCAAGAATTCTTGGAGCTGAAGCAGGGCGGGAGGAGTGCCCATGACTACTCCCGTGCTTTCAACCATCTGGCGCAATATGCGTCAGACTACATCTCCACCGAGGAGAAAAGCGGGAGCACTTCTATGGGGGGTTACACCCCGAAATGAAGACGCATCTCGTGCAATGGAATCGCGGCACCTTCAACGACCTAGTCAATGCCGCGATTATGCAAGAGGACGCTCAGCAGGAGTTGGCAGCTGAGCAGAGGAAGCGCAGCGCTCCACCTAGCAGTGGTGGTGGCGCTCCCCAGAAGTACCGGATGGTGTATCGGACACCATCCGGGCAGCAGTGGCATCCACCGGCGCAACCTCAGCGGTTCGGGGGACGTTTGTTTCAGTCACCTCCGTTCTGTCCGCCGATGCCACCACCAAGACAGCAGCAGCAGCAGCAGACGGCACCCCGGGCGTTTCTACCGCCACAACGCACCCCGGGTTTCCGTCCACCGATCAGCGGGGAACCGCCCCGTTTCACTTGCTTCACGTGTGGCCAGGCGGGCCACTTCGCGAAGGACTGTCCCCATGGGCAGAAGAGCAGCGGGCAAGTCCAGTTCCAGGGCGGTGCTCGAGCCGACCTCCGGTCAAGAAGGTTGGTCAGCGGACTGGGGGCATCCGCAACCTCGACAATGAGGACGCCCCAGAGGGAGACAACGTGCTGGCGGGTACGTTCACTCTCAACAATCAATCTATCATCATATTATTTGATTCTGGTGCAACCCACAGCTTTATAAGTGCGTCCTATGTGGCTAAGCATCAAATGCAAGTCTTTCCAACCGACTGCACCTATATGATCTGCTCACCGGGAGGGAAGATCTCAGCAAATATGATGATCCCAAAGGCACCGCTGTGCTTAGGTGGGAAACTATATCCCACCACCTTGATAATCCTTATGGGGCAAAAGATTGATGCAATCTTAGGGATGTCATGGCTACAATACCATGGCGCTGTCCTGGAGACTCGGACACGGACGGTTCATTTAAACTCTCCATTTCACCGTCCGCATTCCATGGTGTTAGACACTCCAGTCCGGGAAGTTTTAGAAATTAATAATGCTGAAGCTCTTAAGTTAGAGGACATCCTCATAGTCCGGGAGTACCCCGACGTGTTCCCGGATGATCTTCTGGGCATGCCACCTGAGCGTGATGTCGAGTTCAAGATTGAACTTGCACCCAGGACTACGCCCATATCACGGAGGCCATACAAGATGGCTCCGAACGAGCTGGCTGAATTAAAAGAACAGCTCAATGATCTGTTGAGCAAAGGTTTCATTAGGCCGAGTTCCTCGCCTTGGGGATGCTCAGCGCTATTTGTGAAGAAGAAGGATGAAACCTTGAGGCTGTGTGTGGACTACCGGCCGCTCAACGCCGTCACCATCAAGAATAAGTACCCACTGCCCCGCATAGACATATTGTTTGATCAACTTGTGGGTGCAAGTGTGTTCTCAAAGATGGACCTTCGCTCTGGATATCATCAGATAAAGATCCAGGCAGAGGATATCTTGAAGACGGCCTTCTCGACGAGATATGGATTATATGAATATCTCGTCATGTCCTTTGGTCTCACAAACGCTCCAGCCCATTTCATGTATCTCATGATCTCGGTGTTCATGCCGGAGCTGGACAAGTTCGTGGTAGTGTTCATCGATGATATCTTGGTTTACTCCAAGACAGAAGCCGAACATGCCGAACACTTGAGGATCATTCTTCAACGATTGCGAGACCACAAGCTCTACGCCAAGTTCAGCAAATGCGTGTTTTGGATCATCCAAGTGCCATTCTTGGGACATATCATCTCAGCAGAAGGCATTGCAGTTGACCCCAGCAAAATAGAGCAAGTGCTGAAATGGAAAGCTCCCACTTCAGTCCATGAAGTCAGAAGCTTCCTCGGGTTAGCGGGATACTATTGGAGATTCATTCCAAGCTTCTCCAAGCTCGCTAAGCCGATGACGGAATTGCTGAAGAAAGGGATGAAATATGTTCGGAACATGGCATGTGAAGGAGCGTTCCAAGCATTGGTGAAGCATCCCACCACAGCCACGGTCTTAGCTCAGCCGGATACAACAAAGCCCTTCGACGTGATTGTGACGCGTCCGGTATTGGGCTCGGCTGCGTGTTGATGCAGGGAGGACGTGTGGTTGCATATGGCTCACGCCAACTTCGGAACCATGAGCAGCACTATCCGACTCATGATCTTGAGCTTGCTGCAGTGGTGTTGGCGCTAAAGATGTGGAGGCACTATCTCCTGGGGAGTTTGGTGCACCTCTACACCGACCACAAGAGCTTAAAGTACATCTTCACCCAGAAGGAGCTGAATATGAGACAGAGGAGATGGTTAGAACTGATCAAAGATTATGAAATTGAGATTCATTACCACCCCGGCAAGGCAAATGTGGTTACCGACGCGCTGAGTCAGAAATCACATGTCCATCACCTCACCATTACACCGGTGGAGGAGGAAGAGCCAAGTTTATACTTGGTTCCTTATGGATCGCTTTACAACCTTGCCCTCATCCCTACTATTAGGGAGGACATCATTGCAGCTTAGAAGACTGATAAAGGCATGGCACATCTCCGGAGACGGATAGACAACGGAGAGATCAAATGTTTCCGGAAGGATGATGAGGGAACGCTATGGTTCAACGACTGCATAGTCGTACCCCGGGATATGGAACTGAGGAGAAAGATCCTCGATGAAGCTCACTTGTCTAAATACTCCATTCATCCGGGCAGCAACAAAATGTACCAAGATTTGAAAAAGAAATTTTGGTGGACACGGATGAAGCGGGAGGTAGCGAAGTACGTATCCGAGTGCGATACGTGTAGACGAGTGAAGGCTGATCATATGAGGAAATCAGGGCTGTTGCAACCCCTGAAGATCCCGACATGGAAATGGGAAGATGTGAGCATGGATTTCATTGTGGGATTGCCCCTGACTTCCACCAAGCATGACTCCATTTGGGTAATCGTCGATCGGTTAACCAAGACGGCTCACTTCATCCCGGTGGGTACACGTTACAATGCCGGCAAATATGCGGAGCTGTACATAGCGAAGATTCTGTGCTTATATGGGGTACCCAAGACCATCGTCTCAGATCGAGGTGCATTATTTGTATCTCGCTTTTGGCAGCAGCTACACGCTGCATTGGGTACCAAGCTGATTAGGAGCTCCGCCTATCACCCTCAGACCGATGGGCAAACAGAGAGGGTAAACCAAGTATTAGAAGACATGTTGAGAGCATGTGCCATCCACCACGGCAGGATCTGGGATAATCACCTGCCGTTGGCGGAATTCTCGTACAACAACGGCTATCAGGCGAGTATCAAGATGGCACCCTACGAAGCTCTCTACGGTCGCAAATGCCGCACCCCATTAAACTGGTGCGAGTCCGGTGAAAGGGTCACATTCGGGGTTGATGTAGTGAACGACGCCGAAGAGCGCGTTCGGACAATTCAAGCCAACTTGAAGGCCGCTCAATCCCGGCAGAAGAGCTACGCTGATAAGAGGCATAGACCGTTGCACTTTGACGTCGGTGAACACATGTACCTCCGCGTGTCTCCGATGAAGGGGGTGCACCGGTTCGGTGTGAAGGGGAAGCTCGCTCCCCGTTTCATTGGGCCCTATGCTATCACCGAGAAGTGTGGACCAGCGGCGTATAGACTGGAGCTACCGGCATCCCTTATTGGTGTCCATGACGTTTTCCACGTTTCACAACTGAGAAAATGTCTAAAACATACAGCTGCTGTTCCTACGGAAGACATCGGCGAGTTGCAACCGGATTTGACATATGATGAGTATCCGGTGACAATTCTTGATTAGAAAGCTCGAACCACGCGTAGCCGAACGTTGTGGTTCTACAAGATACTCTGGAGCAACCACACCGCCAAAGAAGCGACGTGGGAGAGAGAGGAATTCCTTCGCTCGAATTACCCGGAGTTCATGGTGTCTCAACAGGGTAAGCCCCTATTACATCGCTGTCTCTTCTTTTATAATCTCGGGACGAGATTCTTTTAAGGGGGGAGGGATGTAAAGGCCCAAGAAAAGGGACTTGCAAAAACTTTTCATCACCTCACAACACCACAGTCTTTGTTGTGGATAGCTTGTGAAAAATTGTGAAGAGCAAGTAATCTCCATCAAAAGAGTGATTAGGGGGGGGGAGCCTTCACTTTCACAAAGTAGGATTTCTACACATGAACATGTGTGACGCCCTCAATTCTGTGGAAAGCCACGGAACCGAGAACTAATGCATATGTGTGCCCAGGATGTTCATCACACATACACATACGTTCCACAAACTGAATTCAGATTATATATTACCACGAATAACAGAGTTTATTACAACATCTCATGAGTCTTGGACTCATGCTCACAGCGGAAATCTTAATTCTATGCAGCGG
Source organism: Neostapfia colusana (assembly GCA_030760725.1). Classification (NCBI taxonomy): domain Eukaryota; kingdom Viridiplantae; phylum Streptophyta; class Magnoliopsida; order Poales; family Poaceae; genus Neostapfia; species Neostapfia colusana. Next base: position 34,876,158 of record JASWHV010000001.1, on the reverse strand, counting down.
AAGTCCTTATTTAAATGCGGAAGCAAAAACTAATGCGAAAGCAGAACTAAGCAGAAGTGGCTCCATCTCTACTCCCTCCACAGGCAAGGTTGAGAATAGATCACACGCCATAATGCTCTACTCGGTCTTCATAGTAGTCTTCTCTTGCTGTTGATGAAGAAATAATAATGCAAGTTTGAGCACAATGATGTACTCAGCAAGTGCGGGAATAACACATGATATGCAGCTCATAAACAAGGTAGGTATAAAAGGCTTATTTGCAGAAAAGCAGTTCTGTGAAAACCATGATAAAACAACAACTTACGTTTAAATCTAATCCCAACATGTATTAAATTACCAACATACCTCCATCACTTCCCGTGTTCCATCCGAACATTAACCAATCTTTTATTCATACTCACGAATACCTCCTCGTATTCGCTACCATTTCACCTCATAAAACAACCTCGTCTCGCACCGAGACCAATCTCATGTCATGACCCATCAGTCATGCAACCATCTCATCTCCCGGACTCCACAGTCCCAAACCAAACCATAATCAATAACCATAACCAAGAACCTTCCCAATAACCATTCCAGTAACCATCCCATCTAATCATGGCAGTTTAGCCAGGTGCTCGTGACCGTAAGCTCGGCTATCATGATAGTTTTAATAACTCTGCAGAGTTTGCACCTCTTTACCCACAAGTTTTTGATTTCGTCACCCGTCGGCGACTGCAGAACCTCCATTATACCAGTACACATCCGTCGGTGTATGGCCAAGAGATCACAAAATAGCCTTTACAAAGGGGTTACTAGATGTATGGACTCACTAAGGTTTCACCGGCAGGCTAGAATCTCCAATTCTCCCACCCACGGGCCCCCTCTTGTGCCATGCAGTTCCCAGGGCAGTCCTCACTCGACTCCCATTCCCCGCGCCTTCCACAGTCCATAACACTCTAGCAACTTACCTAATTACTCAGCTAAGCCGCACCCATACTTGGCCTTGTGGTGGCACTATTATCCTGGCATGTGCATGCATGAACCGGTCCTTAGATCTATGGTAAGTACACCACCGTCTCATGCTACCTCATTCACAAACCCAAGCTTGCCTAGATCTCCCTCTGATCCATGTTCATTAACCTCATCAATTACTTATTATCAGTACGAGTGCAGTTAGCTCGACACATCTATCTCGCTTCCCCATCCCATGGACTCAGCGAAGCATAAAAACAAAAACCATACCCGACTCACAAACTTCCTTGGCGACAAGGGTGGTTTAACCAAAACTAGTAAACTCCTATAAAAAGGTTTCCCATCATGTTTGACTCAGCACACACACCTTTTCGCAAAACAAAATAGTTTTACCCAAAACATAGGATCAACATGGTCAAGGAGCACTTGCCTTGTTCCTGCGGTTCCGGTTGTTCTTGATTCTCAAAACCTTGTTGCTTCAGCTCGTCGTAGACAGCTTCCTGAGTTTGTCCTGCTATGTAGGATTCACGTGCATACAAATTCACAGCAATCAATATCATGCACAAACCCTAAACTAGATGTGATGATGCACATGCATGCTATCCTACGATTAGTTCTATTAGATTGATCTGGTGTTCTTGCATGGCTTGCATGGTCAGAGGTGTTCGGATCAAAGATGGACGTGGCGATGATCTTGTCTTTAGATCAAACTGATCATCGAGTGTTCTGCCCACGAAAGGCTTCTGTTCGAAAGGAATCGAAGAACAGATGCAAAGAGATGAACAAAATGATGTCGTAAGGTGGTATTGAAGTCCTACCTCACGCTCTGCTTGTCTTCGGGGTCCTCCTCAGACCGCTTGGTTCTCCTCCGATGATCTCCCTTGTTGCGCTTTGGCGATGTTTTGCTTGGCGAGTTAGGGCTAGGGCTCTAAGTCGTCGGCTCAGGAGTTGAAAGAGAAGTTCGTGGTTTCGGCCAGAGGTTTTGGGTTCTATTTATAATCAGGAAGAGAAGAGTCCTAACCTGATTGGATCCTGAATAAGAGTCTTATTCAGATCTTTGTTAGATCCTGACGTCTTATCTTCGGTAACCATCGTGGATTTTAGATCTGTTTCTGTTGCGTACCGGTGTCCTTACGCGTAACAACTGCTCCAGAACTCGTTACCTCCGTGATGATGAGCTCCGGAAGCTCCACGTGTCCTCCGGGCCTGGTATCTCCTCATCCGCAGACACGAGCTCCGGTTGTGCCGCGTGTCAATCGATCGAGACCTCCCTCTTCTTCGAGGACGAGCCCCGCGCACGCCACGTGTGGGTGCCGGTCTTTCCGCTCTCCTTTCCTTAGGGACATGCCCCGAGGTCGACACGTGTTTAGCTGCGACGGACCTTCCGGTGATAAGCTCCGGTGGCAAGTTCATTAGGGAGGATGTTGTCTTTCAAGTAGTCCCGGATCTCCGTGATCCATGCATCGGGTCTGACTTGAGCGTCTGGATCTTGAGTGCTGGGTTGCACGGAGTCCCCAGTCACGCTTAAGATCCTTGGCAGCGTCCATGGCTGCAGGGCCGCCGGGACCACCAGCTTCGAGGTGCTGGTCCAGCCCCCTTCGCCCGGCTCGGCGGGCCGGGCTGTGGGCCGCAGCAACGTCCTCTCGAAGACTCCTTCGGGCGCAGGGGCTTCGGTGGAGGCCTTCGTTGAGAGGTCGTCAGCTGCGGCATTGCCAGCGCGCGGTACGTGGTGCAGGTCCAAGGCGAGGAAGTCTTTCTCCAACATCTGCACATGGAGCAGGTAAGCAGCTAGCTGTGGGTCATTGCAGGAGCATTCACCCTTAACTTGCTTGATAACTAGCTGGGAGTCGCCCTGTGCCAACAGCTGGTGAGCGCCCAGAGACAGGGCTGTCTTTAGGCCAAAGATGAGTGCTTCATACTCTGCCATGTTGTTGGTTGCCTTGAAATTGAGACGCACCATATACCCAAACTGTTCCCCCGATGGCATGAGAAGCAGTACGCCGGCACCGGCCCCCTGCTTTCGTGAGAAGCCGTCGAAGAAGAGCGTCCAGTAAGGCCCGGTGAAGGCCGGAGCTCGGCGCTCTGGTTCACCGTCTTCATGGCCCCCTGGGTCAGCCTTCGTTGGCGTCCACTCAGCCACGAAGTCAGCCAGTGCTTGGCTCTTGACTGCATGACGAGGAAGGAAGTCCAGCTCAAACTCCACCAGCTCCGCTGCCCATTTAGTGACATTGCCAGTCGCGTGGGGGCTGTGAAGGATAGCCTTCAGCAGATAGGAGGTGACCACCGAGACCCGGTGGGCTTGGAAGTAGTGGCGGAGCTTCCTGGACGCCACGAGCACTGCATACAGCAGCTTATGGACCTCCAGGTACCTTGTCTTGGCGTCATGGAGGACCTCGCTGATGTAGTAGACAGGCCTCTGGATGGTCCGGACCCTCCCTCCCAGGTCAGAGACATCTTCATCCATGGGCTCAGGCCTACGGGAGGTGGGTGGGCCCAGGGAGGCTGCCGGGAGCTGATACTCGAAGGCTCCCAAGCCGCCTTGGACCTCCGGGAGGTCCCGTTGATTTCCCGGGAGCTCCGGGAGGTCCCGTTGGACTTCCGGGAGGTTCCGTTGGACCTCCGGGGGGTCCCGTTGCACCTCCGGAAGGTCCTGCTGGTCCTCCGGGAGGTTGTCATGGGGGTCCGGGGGTCCGTATTGGACCTCCGGGGGGTTGTCTTTGAGATCCGGGGGTCGTCTTGGACCTCCGGGGTTTCCTGGCGCCTGTCTCGTGCTACCGGAGCAGGCTGTGGCGATGAGAGGTCCGGCCGCTCTGCAACGAGGACCATACTCACCACTTCAGCTGTCGCCACGATGTAGAGCAACAGATGCTCTTCAGGCTCGGGGGCTACCATTATGGGTAGGGTCGTCAGGAGTTGCTTCAGCTCCTGGAAAGCTTCTTCTACTTCGTTGGTCCAAGCAAATGGGCCGGACTTGCGCCGGAGCTTAAAGAAGGGGACCGCTCACTCTGCTAACCTCGGTATAAACCGACTCAGCGCGGCTAGGCATCCCGTGAGTTTCTGGACTTCTTTGATGCGGCCGGGGGGCCGCATCAAGTCGATGGCCTTGATCTTCTCTGGGTTAGCCTCAATTCCTCGGTGTGAGACCAGGAATCCTAAGAGTTTTCCAGAGGATACGCCAAACACACACTTGTCGGGGTTCAGCTTGGTGCGCGTAGAGCGCAGTTTGTCGAAGACTAAGGCCAGGTTATCTAGTAGGGATGAACTCTGCCTGACCTTAACAATGATGTCATCGACATACACCTCAACTAAGTCTCTTATCAACTCCCCGAAGGTTTTGTGCATTGCACGTACAAAGGTAGGGAGAGCGTTCTTTAGGCCATAAGGCATAGAGACATAACAGTACAGACCGTCTACTGTGATGAAGGAGGTGTGCTCTTCATCTACTCTAGACATAGGGATCTAATGGAAATCCGAGTAGGCGTCTAGGAAGCACAGCATATCGCAGCCTGATGTCGAGTCTACTATTTGATCTATTCTAGGGAGGGGGAATGGATCTTTGGGACATGCCTTATTGAGACTGGTGTAGTTGATGCACATCCGGAGCTTCCCACCGGCCTTCGGGACAACAACAGGGTTCGCCAACCACCGGGGGTGGTGGACTTCCCGTATGAAGCCAGCGTCCAGCAGCTTCTTGATTTCTTCGCGGATGAAGTTTTGCCGCTCGATGGACTGCTTGTGGGGCTTCTGTTGGACTGGCCGGGCATTGGGGAAGACCTTTAAGTGGTGCTCGATCACCTCCCTAGGGATCCCCGGCATCTGCGACGGCTGCCATGCAAACACGTCAACGTTGTGCCGGAGGAAGGTGACGAGCGCGCCTTCCTATTTGCTATCCAGGCCCCCGGCTACCCGGGTGGTCTGGGTGGCATCGGCACCGATTTGGACGAGCTTCAAGGGGACGTCGCCCTCGTCGAGGGGTTGCACACGGGGTGCTGTGGTAGAGGCACGGTGGCGTGCACTCAGGTGGAGCCGGTTTGGTTCTGCACTGCCAGGGGTTGGTGCTCTAGCTGTTGCAAGCGCTTGGAGCTTTTCCAAGGCTGACACTGCGGCAGTGCGGTCTCCACGAATCCTGAGGACGCCTGTTGGTGTAGGCATCTTCAAGACGAGGTAGCCGTAGTGGGCTACTGCCATGAATCAGTACAGGGCTGGCCTGCCAATTATGGCGTTGAAGGGGAGGTCGATCTCCGCCACGTCGAACAGAATGTACTCTGTCCGATAGCTGTCCGGTGCCCCAAAGGTCACGGGAGGCTGATGTGGCCGTAGGGAACGACCTGTCCCAGCCCTACCTCTGAGAACGGGCTCGATGGGGTGAGCTTGGTCATCGGGATCTGCAGCTTCTGGAAAGCTGCGCGACTGATGAGGTTCAGTCCAGCCCCGCCATCCACCAAAACGTGGTACATCCTCACGTTGGCGATGGTGTGAGCCACCAAGAGCGGTAGTTGGCCAGCCCCAGCCATGTTCCTGGGGCAGTCGGTGGCATCGAAGATGATGGGGGTTCCCATCCACCTGAGGTGTGGCGCGGCACTCGGGAGGGGAGCCACCGACGCTACCGCTCGGCGCAGAATCTTAACCGCGCTTCGGGACGAGGGGTCAGCGGACCCACCGTATATGACATAGAGCATCTTCCGGCACTCGTCATCACTGGAGCTGGAGCTCTCATGATTGCGCACCGCCTTCACGGCGCGCTGAGGCTCCTGGGACTCCACCTAGTGGTCGACGTTGTCTAGGGCGTCGACCTTCTGCTTGCCCTCCCTTTGACGAAAGGGTGGGGCATCAGTTAGAAGCTGCTTCCCTTTCCGGAAGCGCTCCATGAGCTTCTGGATCTCCCGGCACTCGGCAGCAGTATGGTAACTGGTGCCGTGCATGGGGCATAGCTCGCCTTGGCCACCGTCTGGAGCTGGTGACTGTCGCGGCCTTTTGTCGGGGCACGGCCCCCGAGCTCCACTGGGTGCCGCTGCTACGGCAATGGGGGCCACGGCCGGCGGTTTCATCTTGCCACCGCCGCGGTTCTTGATCTTCCTGCCGCTTCCATAGGAAGCGGCGCCAGATCCTGGCTGCCCTCCTGACTCAGAGGCTGGCAGGGAGTGCCAGTTCCGCCCTTCTGCTGCTCTGGCACACTTGTCTGCCAGGCTGAAGAGCTCTGAGACGTCGCGGACCTCTCTAGTTGCGAGCTTCTCGAGCATCTTCTTGTCCCGAACGCCCTGCCGGAATGCCACCACCAGAGAAGCGTTTTGGATATGTGGGATGGTGTTCCGTACCTAGGAGAACCGTTGCATGAAAGAGCGCAGCGATTCTCCAGGTTGTTGCTGGATGGCATGGAGGTCGAGCTCCGTGCCAGGCCGGGTGTAGGAACTGCCGAAGTTGGCGGTGAACTGCCGGCAGAGCTCTCCCCAGGAAGTTATTGAACCCTGGGGGAGGTTCATGAGCCAAGAGCGGGCTGGGCCGGTCAAGGCGACGGGGAAGTAGTTGGCCATGACGGCCTCATCCCCTCCTGTGGCAAGTACGGCGGTGGAGTAGATCTGGAGGAACTCTGCCGGGATGACGCTTCCGTCGTACTTCTCGGGCAGGTGGGGCCGAAACTTGCGCGGCCACCTCGCGAAGCGAAGGTGGGGCGCTAGGGTCGCACATCCTACTCCTGTTGCTGCAGGCGTTGGTGCCGCGAACGCTTGGTTCGCTGCAGACACTGTGTACCCCGGTATGGGCAAGGCTGCGCCATAGACCGGGGGCGCCATTTGCAGGGCATATGGCTGTGGCATATGCTGCGTGGCGTATGCCTGGGGTAGAGATCGCCTAGCAAAGGTCTGCGCCTCAGGCAGGGTCGAGGCTGACGTCATGCTGTCGCCAGCCTCTTGGTTGCGACGCCTTTCTCGTCGTCGCTCGAGGAACACTCGGGCATCTTGGCCCAAGTGGCATCGTTCCAGCTCTGTCCTCAGGTCCGTCGATAGGGGCCTGGTGGAGCTGGAGTCCGTCGTCTGCTCGTCAACCGTTGGCGTGCGCGTCAGCGACACAGCCGGTTGGCCAGGGCGTCGTCCCCGCCGAAATCGAGGGTTTCCGGCGGCGATGACAAGACGGTCTACTTCGCGAATCCACTGCCGGGTCGCTGCCTGAGGCGCGTTCCCAGTGATGAACCCAACGGGTACGGGGGACGCCCTATCTTTCGATGAGAGATGTTGGTAATGAACGAATTTGGTGGAGGCCAATGTTGGCTGCCTGACTACAACAACCAGAATGGCGTGGCGCCTTGAGCGACAGTTACACCGTCTCCTGGTAACTACGATTTGGGTGGAGGTCGACGTTGTGCTACCCGACTACAACAACCCCAAGGATGCTGTGCCTTAGCGATAGTTACACCGGCTCCTGTTGTTGCTGTACTTGCCGTGCCAAGAACAGACTTGAACCTGCAAGCAATCAAAGAACAAGCAAGAACAAGATAACAAGCAAACACTCACGGGTGTGAAAAAGTTGGGGTTCTGATTCAAGTAATCGGAAGGTCTCGTCGACAAATGCGTTACAAGGAAGTAGCAATGGCTAAACTTACAGAAAACAAAAACCCGCCCTGTCAAGGAGCTCTTGGACTACTAAAATAGGGGAGGGAAGAGGGAAATTCGTCCAGCAACAAAGGTAGGACGTGATCTCCCTTATTCCCTTCCTTTTTCTATGATAGACTACCATTTAATAGAGAAAGAAAGAGGGAAACCCATCCAGCAGCAAGGCAGGATATGATTTCCTCTATTTCTTTCCTTATTATAGCACATCTATCTTTAAATGGGGGAAGAAAGAGGGAATTTTGTCCACCAGCAAAGTTGGACGAGATTTCTCTTATTCCTTTCCTTATTTGTCTAAATCTCTCTTTATTACATGGCCCCAGCCTCAAGATTTCTCCTCGGGTGGAGCAGCCTTTATTGCATTAATCCCTCCATCGCTCCTAGCTGGATCAATTCCCAAGCACCTAATAATAACAAGGTCATCACAAGGCTTTAATAGGTCCCCATTTGAAGGATAATTACTTTGAACAGCCAGGAATGAATTCACCTGATAATTAAGTTGACGTGCACGAGCGCGTGTCATTGGACCTTGATTAGCTGAGAGTGGTGAATGGGCTGGTGTTGTGGTTGTATCAACGGTAGCGATATCCGCATCATCCTCCCCTTCTTGCAATTGAGTCGTCCTCGACTCAAATGTGTCTTCCTCGCCCATATATGGTTTCAAATCTGCAATATTAAAAGAGGAAGTAACCCTAAAATGTGCAGGCAACTCAATTTCATATGCATTATCATTAATTTTTTGAAGCACTTTGAAGGGTCCAGCAGCTCTAGGTAGTAATTTAGATTTTCTCAAATCAGGAAATCTATCCTTTCTCAAATGCACCCAAACCAAATCACCAGGTTCAAAAGTAACATGGTTCCTACCCTTGCTACCGGCTTGTTGATACTTAGCATTCATGCTCTCAATGTTTGCTTTGGTTTGCTCATGCATTTTAAGAATTAATTCAGCACGGCGAGAAACATCAAAATTCAATTTCTCTGAAGGTGGCAGAGCCAAAAGATCAATGGGAGCACGAGGAATAAAACCATATACAATCTGAAAAGGGCACAATTTAGTAGTAGAATGCAGCGAACAATTGTAAGCAAATTCAATATGAGACAAACATTCTTCCCATAATTTGATGCTATGTTTCAGAACAGCCCTTAGCATGGTAGATAAACTACGGTTCACTACTTCGGTCTGTCCATCAGTTTGAGGGTGACAAGTGGTAGAAAAGAGTAATTTTGTCCCCAACTTAGCCCATAAGGTTTTCCAAAAATGACTAAGAAATTTGGCATCTCTATCTGAAACAATAGTGTTTGGAACCCCATGCAAACGAACAACTTCTCGAAAGAACAAATCAGCAATATGGGTAGCATCATCAGTTTTGTGGCATGGTATGAAATGTGCCATTTTAGAAAATCTGTCGACAACAACAAAAATACTATCCCTCCCCTTCTTTGTTCTATGCAATCCTAAAACAAAATCCATAGAAACATCCTCCCATGGAGCACTAGGAACAGGAAGAGGCATGTATAAACCATGTGGATTAAGACGGGACTTAGCTTTTTGACAGGTGGTGCAACGAGCAACAAACCGCTCCACATCTCTCGTCATCTTTGGCCAAAGGAAATGGCTTGCTAAGATGTCTTCCGTCTTCTTGACACCAAAGTGTCCCATCAATCCTCCACCATGTGCTTCCTGCAATAGTAAGATACGCACAGAACCAGCTGGAATGCACAATTTGTTAGTTCGAAACACAAAACCATTAGTAAGAACAAACTTGTTCCATGTTTTTCCTTCTTTACATTGCAGCAGCACATCTTTGAAATCAGCATCAAAAGCATATTGTTCTTTAATTGTTTCCAAGCCAAAAATCTTAAAATCAAGTTGGGACAACATATTGTAATGGCGAGATAAGGCATCCGCAATGACATTATCTTTCCCTTTCTTGTGTTTGATGACATAAGGAAAGGACTCAATGAATTCTACCCACTTGGCATGCCTACGGTTCAGATTAGTTTGGTTCTTAATGTGCTTCAAAGATTCATGATCAGAATGTATAACAAATTCTTTAGGCCATAAATAATGTTGCCATGTTTCCAAAGTTCGTACTAGTGCATATAATTCTTTATCATAAGTGGAATAGTTCAGACTAGGCCCATTCAGTTTCTCGCTAAAATAAGCAATAGGTTTCCCCTCTTGCAACAAGACACCTCCCAATCCAATACCACTAGCATCACATTCCAATTCAAAAGTCTTACTGAAATCTGGTAATTGGAGAAGGGGTGTATGAGTTAACCTATTCTTCAAAGTTGCAAATGCAGCCTCTTGCGCCTTGCCCCATGTGAATGGAGCACCCTTCTTTGTAAGCTCATGCAGTGGGCCTGCTATGGTGCTGAAGTCTTTCACAAAACGACGATAGAATCCAGCAAGTCCGAGAAAGCTTCGTACTTGTGTGACCGTGGTAGGAGTCGGCCAGCTGTGTATCGCCTCCACCTTGGCTTGATCAACTTCAATTCCCTGTGGTGTCACAACATAGCCAAGAAAAGAAACTCGATCCGTGCAAAAGGTGCACTTGTCAATGTTACCAAATAAGCGTGCATCACGTAAAGCATTGAAAACAGCACGGAGATGATCAAGATGAACTTCGAGAGATGCGCTATAGATCAAGATGTCATCGAAATATACTACCACAAAACATCCAATGAAAGCACGTAAAACCTCATTCATTAATCTCATGAAAGTGCTAGGTGCATTCGTGAGACCAAAAGACATGACTAACCTCTCATACAAACCAAACTTTGTTTTAAACGCTGTTTTCCATTCATTACCTAGCTTCATGAGAATTTGATGGTATCCACTACGCAAACCAATTTTAGAGAAAATCATCGAGCCACTAAGTTCATCAAGAATATCATCTAACCTAGGAATAGAATGACGATATCTAATAGTAATGTTATTAATTGCTCGACAATCTACACACATGCGCCATGATCCATCTTTCTTTGGGACCAAAAGGACAGGAACGGAGCAAGGACTAAGGGACTCACGCACATAACCTTTCTCGAGTAATTCCTGTACTTGCCGCTGAATCTCCTTAGTCTCCTCCGGATTGGTCCTGTATGGTGCTCGGTTGGGCAAAGAAGCCCCAGGGATGAGGTCAATCTGATGCTCAATCCTTCTCAATGGTGGCAGCCCAGCTGGTACCTCTTGTGGAAACACATCAGCGTATTCCTGCAAAAGCTTAGTGATAGAAGGAGGCAAAGCACATGGTGTGTCGTGAAGTGAGAACAAAGCTTCTTTGCAAACAAACACATAGCAGATTGCAGTATCACTTTTTAATTCAAACAAATCTGATTTGGAAGTAAAAAAACAAGCGCTCGTTAATTTTATTTCATTCTTCTTCATATGAGCAGATTTGGAATTGTCAGTCTTATGCTGTACCGATTTCTTCACGACATCTGAATTTTCATTTTCAGCAGATTTCTTATTTTTCTCTTTGCAAGCTCTAGCAATGTCATCCTTCAAAATAGCATCAGGGGACATCGGGTGCAAAACAAGTTTCTTCTCATGATGCATGAAAGAGTATTGATTTGATTTACCATGATGTAATGTATCTTTATCAAATTGCCAAGGTCGACCAAATAGCATAGAACAAGCTTGCATAGGTACCACATCACAATCAATGTAATCATGGTAGGAACCAATTGCAAATTCGACACGAACCAGACGTGTTACCTTAAGCTTACCACTGTCGTTGAACCATTGGATGTAGTAGGGATGTGGATGTGGAAGTGTTGTCATCCCAAGCTTTTCTACCATGGTAGCACTTGCTAAATTGTTGCAGCTTCCTCCATCAATAATAATGCGACACGATCGTTCCAAAACTACACACATAGTTTGGAATAGATTGTGTCGCTGGTTCTGTTCAGCTTTGATCATTTGGGCACTCAAGACACGCCTCACAACAAGACTCTCATAGTGGGCAGCATGATCAGCCCCAATGTGCTCTTCATCATCATTCTTCTTTCCTGCTTCTTGTGCAGCAAGCATGGCATATGTTTCATTATCTAAATCACTAGCGGATGAGTACTCACCATTTTCTCGTCCAACCAGCACACGCTTGCTTGGGCAGTCCCTTCGTAGGTGCCCAAAACCCTTGCACTGGAGGCATTGAATGTCTTTTGTTCTCCCGGTAGAAGCAATGGAAGAAGAAGTGTTGGCTGCAACTTGGGTGGATCCTTTTGTTGTCTCGATTGCACGCGAAGGTGCTGATTTTGATGTAGTCCTGGTCAACCCATTGGAAGCATCGTCTGGAGAATCATGCTTAGTACCAGCAGCACTTGAGCGGAACTGCCATGAGGTAGTTCGACCTGCAGAAATGTTAGTTCTTGTACGTCATCCCTGCACTTCTCTTTCAGCCTTACAAGCAAGATGGAATAATCGAGTGACGTTAGTGTATTCCTTATAAGCCAATATGTCCTGAATTTCTCTTGTTAAACCACCCATAAACCTAGCCATTGCAGCCTCTTCATTTTCAACTAGGCCACAACGCACCATGCCTATTTGAAGTTCTTGATAGTATTCCTCAACAGATTTGTTGCCTTGCCTAAGTTGTTGTAATTTATGCAACAGGTCACGAGCATGATAGGAAGTAACAAAACGACGACGCATGATTCGTTTCAAAGCATTCCAAGTTTGTGGTACGGTAGCTGGATTTTTAGTTTGATATTCATGCCACCAAACAGAAGCAAAGTCAGTGAATTCACTAGTGGCAGCTCTAACCTTTTATCATCAGGGAAATCATGGCATGCAAATTTTTGATCTACTGACAATTCCCAAGACAGATATGCATCCGGATCATATTTACCATCAAAAGGTGGTATGGAGAATTTAATGCTGCGTAGGGAATCGTCATTGTCACGTACCTCACGTCGTTGAGCTCGACCACCCATACCACGATGGTCGCGACGTGGCTGCCGTCGATACCTGAAAGGTCCATCATCAAGCTTGGTATCCACCGAATACTCCGCCTCGTCATATCTTGTAGCACTGCCAACGGAGTCGTGGCTGTCATCAACACGTCTTTGCCTCTCTTCGCGTCCAACCTGTTCCATCCTTTCCAATCCCTCAATGATTGCTGCAAGAGAAGTGTTAATAGCCCCAGCAGTGCTTTCTAATTGGTCAGTTTGGTGTTGGTGCAAATCTGCGTCGACTCTAATTGACCAATGCGTTCATTGGTGACTTGAATATCCTCATTGAGAGCATCTGTGTGTAGCTTTACTTGGCGTTCAAAATGCTGAATGATGCCCCTCGTACATGGTGAATGTGGAGATGTCCCATTCGCATCAGCTGACATGGTTAGTAAAGAAAGGAAATAGAACAGCAAGCAGATTAATCCTAACAGTTGCTAAGAGGTGGTAGGACAGCACAATTACTCACTAGCAAGAAATCAAGGTCTTACATGTTCTTACCATGCGATGCAGGAGGCGCCGGCAATCAGCAAGAACAACAACAAACGGTGGCTGCCAGCACAACCTTATGGTGTCGTAGACAATTTTGTGGTGCTGTAGGTGGCTGCTAGACACAATTTGTGCAAAGGAACAGCTAGTACCACATTAGTCACAACAAGTTGAATAAACGTTCCACGATGGTATTGTGCTGGTCCTAGCTCAAACCTTACTAGAGATGTGAGCCGTAACTCCACGTGACGTTGGATTACTATGGTAGGGAAGTTCGAACAGCCCGATCCGTTGTGTTTCAACAACGTTGAAAACAGCAAGTTGAACTTCGAAACATGAAACAAATGTTACACAAATTGTCTCTCTTTTTTTGTACTTAGAAACTTTTTTTTGTGATTGTAATCAGTGCGGCTTTTCTTTTTGCATGTGCCTTTTTCTTGCTGATCCGTGCAGCTTTTCTTTTGCACTTGCCTTTTTTTCTCAACTTTGGGTAGATAATGGAAATGGACTGAGAACAAAGTGGCACGAACTCAAAACTCTAGTGGTGAAAAACTTAGGACCAGCAACTTGACACAAAAAGGCAACCGTGAATTCAACAAGTCGAGAGCTAAGTAGTCAAGCAAAAGGCTCAAAGTGTTTTTAGGATTTTTATTTTTAGAGCGAACCTTTGTAGGCAAAAGTGGACTGTAGGTAAATGAAGAACAAGGAGAAGGAAATCTCTCACCGAGCAACCTGAAATCTGATACCACTTGATGAACCCAACGGGTACGGGGGACGCCCTATCTTTCGATGAGAGATGTTGGTAATGAACGAATTTCGTGGACGCCGATGTTGGCTGCCCGACTACCACAACCAGAATGGTGTGGCGCCTTGAGCGACAGTTACACCATCTCCTGGTAACTACGATTTGGGTGGAGGTCGACGTTGTGCTACCCGACTACAACAACCCCAAGGATGCTGCGCCTTAGCGATAGTTACACCGGCTCCTGTTGTTGCTGTACTTGCCGTGCCAAGAACACCCTTGAACCTGAAGCAATCGAAGAACAAGCAAGAACAAGATAACAAGCAAACACTCACGGGTGTGAAAAAGTTGGGGTTCTGATGCAAGTAATCGGAAGGTCTCGTCGACACTTGCGTAACAAGGAAGTAGCAATGGCTAAACTTACAGAAAACAAAAACCCGCCCTGTCAAGGAGCTCTTGGACTACTTAAATAGGGGAGGGAAGAGGGAAATTCGTCCAGCAACAAAGGTAGGACGTGATCTCCCTTATTCCCTTCCTTTTTCTGTGATAGACTACAATTTAATAGGGAAAGAAAGAGGGAAATCCATCCAGCAGCAAGGCAGGATATGATTTCCTCTATTTCTTTCCTTATTATAGCACATCTATCTTTAAATGGGGGAAGAAAGAGGGAATTTCGTCCAGCAGAAAAGTTGGACGAGATTTCCCTTATTCCTTTCCTTATTTGTTTAAATCTCTCTTTATTACATGGCCCCAGCCTCAAGATTTCTCCACGGGTGGAGCAGCCTTTATTGCATTAATCCCTCCATCCCTCCTAGCTGGATCAATTCCCAAGCACCTAATAATAACAAGGTCATCACAAGGCTTTAATAGGTCCCCATTTGAAGGATAATTACTTTGAACAGCCAGGAATGAATTCACCTGATAATTAAGTTGACGTGCACGAGCGCGTGTCATTGGACCTTGATTAGCTGAGAGTGGTGAATGGGCTGGTGTTGTGGTTGTATCAACGGTAGCGATGTCCGCATCACCCAGCAGGTGGATTGCGCAGTAGCGCTCTTGCTGCAGCTAGTGCACCCCCGTGGGAAACGCTCAGCGCTGCAGAAGATCTCACGCTGGCTGGAGCCTGCATTGCCGGAGTCGGCTGCTGGGTTCCAGCTTGCGCCGACACACTCCGTCCTGAGTGTGTCGACACATATTCCCCGCTAGTCACGGTCCGCCGTGAACGTGGGGGAGGAGAGCTTGCCGCTGAAGGAAGCTTTGTCATCCTCGTTGGCGGAAACTCGTCGCGCAAGGGAAAAGCCCCCTACCTGGCGCGCCAAATGTCGAAGTGTGTGGTCGACACTTCCCCCGGACCTGCTCTGGGCAGCCCGCGGAGGTTCTTTTTCGGAGGGGCTAGTCGCTTGCGGAGAGCTTAAGCGTAAGGGACGAGTGAGGGAGGAGCTTGACACGGCGAGTTTTACGTGGTTCGGGCCGCCGAAGCGTAAAACCCTACGTCCACGGCGAGCAGAGGTGCTCGCTGTATTGCTTGTTGCTTAGAACCGGAGTCCTGAGCTTGAGGGTGAGTTATGCCTAGGGTGTGAGTTGCTGGAGTGCAAACCCTTGCTAACGTTGCCTACCCGAGCCTTTTATAGTCCAAGGCCCGTGTGGCTTACAAGGGGGGCACGGGACCCGACAGGTGGTCCCGGGGAGATTTCCTGCTGACTATCGTATCCGCAGTTATGTTGGTGGTTGTCTCCGGCGAAAGCTTCTGAGTCTTCGTTCTGCCGCCCTGCCCATGCCGCAAGCTAGCCGTAGTGGTTGATGTCTTGTCGTTGTGTTTATTGGCTGGCAGGTTCTGACACTGCGCGCCAGTCTGCAATGCGACTGGGCGCAACGGCACCTGACAGAGGCGTGCTCCGCGTCTCCGCGTCTTGGGAAGGCACGGGCCTTGAATACCTTGTACGGGCAAGGTATGGTGCGTCTTTACGCCCGCTGCCTACCACGCGGGGGCAGGCAGCACTGTTCTGCTGGACACGTGGCGGGCCCGGAGCTCTCCTCTGAGGAGAGGGAGGTCTGGCCCTGCAGGACACGTGGAGCCTTCGGACCTCTCCCCGCGGAGGGGGGAGGTCCGGCTTCTGTCGGCCACATGGCGGGCCCAGAGCTCTCCTCTGAGGAGGGGGAGGTCCGGCCCCGTGGAACACGTGGCGCCTTCGGAGCTCTCCCCATGGAGGGGGGGAGGTCCGGCTGCCGCTGGCCATGTGGTGGGTCCGGAGCTCTCCTCTGAGGAGAGGGAGGTCCGGCCCCGCTGGACACATGGCGCCTTCGGAGCTCTCCCTGCGGAGAAGGGCGAGATCCTTAGGCGTTTTCCCTGTGCGCGGGGTACCCCATATCGCGGGTACCGACAGCCTTATTCTGCAGCGATGACATAATTCTACCCTCAATCTCAGGGTTCATGTTTGGTTATGCAAGAGGAGTATAAAACATCCTTGACCTAATGCACATACAAACTTGACCCATAGTAGTGAACAAAAGGAAAACTTTAAAACAACTTAATGCAAACCTGTGCTTGCCTTGGTTTTGCAGGTGACTAAAGTCAGATAAGATGAAGTTAGTTGCTGATGATGACTTGAAGCTTAATCCCTGCCTTCTTGCTCCTTGATCAAATCTTCACTTATACACGTTTAATCACTACATGTTATGAATATGCTAAAGACAAGTTTAAAATTTGAACTCTGTTTAAGAATTTAAAATGACACTGGTGCTAGTGGTTTGGGTGTGTGTTTAGGTACTCTCATCAAGTGAGAAGTGAGGTTCATCACTTGGGTGGTGATCACCTAAATGGGTTGAACAGAACACTACTGATCCAGGGCTCCAATGGAGCTGATAATTTTCTTGGGAGTTCCTTGTCACAAGAAAGTCCTCTGGACCAAAATTCAGAATATTTCACTAAGTGGATCACCCAGAAAAATTCACTAAGCATTTAGGCAAAAAGGAATTAATTCTGAATAAATTTGCACTTCCATGCAAATTCAAGTGAACTACAATTTCAAGCATAGTTCAAAGAGTATGCCTGAATTTTCCTAGGATTTTTGGAGCTAAGGAATGTCCAGAACTGAATTTCCAAGTTTTGGAAATTCTCTGAAAATGTTTCTGTATTCATTTGAATACAGAAGCTTGGAACCAGAATTACCCTGGCTAAATCAGCTCCAAATAAGCTGAAACTTTTACAGGATCCCACTATTATCCTAGAGAATATTCTAGCAAAATTTGAGGATTTTTGGATGAACCAAACTCCCTCTAAAATTCTTTTGATGAAAAGCTTTAAAGAATTTTCCAGAATTTTCTACTGATTTTCATACAAATTGGATTGTATATGTGGATAGAGTTTTTCATCCTGAATCCAACCCAATTTGCATTACTAAATTTGGAGCTCCCTAGCAAAAGTTATGAGGTTCTAAAGTTTGAACTGAATTTGTAATTCAAACTGAATTGGGGACAGTTTAAACTCTGACCGGCACACGTGTCAGTTCCTCGCTGTAGCCACACCATGGTCCACAGATGCCCAGTCTGTAGCCGCAGCAGATCGGGTGGCCGCAGCAGATCCCAGTCGACCGCCACGGCCACTGACCAGTGGGGCCAGCAGCTTCTTCTTCCTCCCGCCCCCCTTTTTCCCGCGCGCTCCACCCCCCTCGCCGGCGCGGCGCTGACCTCGCCGGACTTGACTTTCCGGCCATCTCACAGCCTGCTACTCACCGCCCGTGGGTTTTCAGGGACGAGCAACTCATCTAAGGGGTCAGCACAAGCTAAAGGCGCTCGGAACTAGGTCGGCGACGTGCGCACCCCTCGGTGAAGCTTCGGCGCCGTGGTCCGAGTATCCTAGCCCGCCAAAGGGTCGGAGAATTTGCTCTAAAGCATCAGGGAGTCATGGGGGTGCTCGGCTTTGGCTCAAACTGGATCGGTAACGGCTCGAGATGGGGTCTCACCGTGCGCCCGATAGTTCCCGCCATGATCGCCGCTCGAAAAGCTCGAAATTAGCTGTAACCATTCGGTTCTAGGCTAGGTTTGAAAAGAGGAGAGCACCACCATCTAGCTTAGCTCCTCTGTGCCTAATTTCGGGACCAAAGATTGAGGATGGAAGGAGAATTTCTAGATTGCGTACCGGAAGGTCGGGTTGCGGTCTCCGAAGGAAAATTCCCAAATTGGCTCTCGGTGATTCACAGCTCGACTGGAGGCTTGGGGGTGAGCAGGAGGGTTCACCCACGCGCCCGGGGGTGGCCTTGCTTGGGCGTGGAAGTGCCTGGATTAGGCTGTCCACAAGCGCCCCAACCCTCTGTGCGGTTAAACCGCTGCGGTGACGAGCCAGTCTCGAGTCGAGGATGCAGCAACTCGCTGGATTCTGTGCTTAGGAGGTGGAGGACGAGCTCACCGTGTGGTTTTCCGGCTTGGCTGGCCTCTGCACGCTCGGTTTCTCCTAGCTCCCGGTCAATAGCCCGAGGCGGCGGCGTTCTCGGTCTTTTTGTCGTGCGAGGGAGAACTGACTCAAGGGCCTCCGTTCGGTGGGCGAACTGATCCCTTCACACGTTGCCGAGAGCAGCAGCAGGTCGCCAGTCCATTGCAGTAGCAGGAGGTGGTTCCACGGGGAGGTTCCGGTGCGGCTCGGTGGCGCCCGGGGCGACTTCGGTAGCTCGGGTGTGATCCGGTAAACAGAGAGTGACTTAAGCAGTAAGTTAGGCCCCTCCTCTCAATGACCAGTGGGGCCCACAGCCCCTCTCTGCCCCAAAATATCTCCAAATTTTTGACACATTGTAAATTCATCTATGAAGGATCCAAATCCAAAAGCCAATTTGCCATTTGACAATTTGTGCCACAGTTTCAAGTTTAAATTCAAATTTGGAATAAATTTACAAGTTCCTTTGATATTCATATCAAAGCCTCTTCAAATTTTGCTCAAAACTTGGCTCCCTCATAATTTGGATCTGAGGAATTCAAATATGTCCTCTGATCTTTGAGTTGGCTATTGCAAATACACTTTTTCAAACAACAGTTTGAATTTTCTCTTTGAACATGCCCTCCTCCTTTTTGAAGGGCACCTCTTAATTCAAACTGAATTCAAAGTTTTATTGCACATGCCAACACTTTCATGAGTAACACAAAAGTTTTTGTAAGTCCCCTTTCTTGTATATAAACTCAACTTTATTAATAGCTCAAGTTTTCTATTCACAAGTTTTGGGACTTTTACAGTCGATTTGGGGGTGGCTGATAAGGACGACCCCCAAACTGCTGAGGTCGCGCCGTTGGATGCCACTGCTGACCGGATGGTGTCCGATTCACCATACGGTATTTTTTTAGGAGCTCCACCCCCGCTGCTCGGTGGAGCGCTGCGCTTTCACTGCTCAGCCGCCAATTCCCGCTGAGCATCCTCTTGCATAATCGCGGCATTGACGAGGTCGTTGAATGTGCTGCGATTGCATTGCACGAGATGAGTCTTCATCTCAGGGTTTAAACCCCAATAAAACTGCTCGCGCTTCTTCTCCTTGGTAGAGATATAATCCGACGCATACTGCGTCAGATGGTTGAACGCACGGAAGTAGTCGTGGGCACTCCTCCCGCCTTGCTTCAGTTCCAAGAACTCTTGGAAGTTCCTCTTCATCATCCCGGGAGGTATATGATAGGCGCGGAACGCCTCCTGGAATTCTGCCCATTCCACGGCGTGGCCAGCAGGTAGGGAGGCGACATAGTTCACCCACCACACACCAGCGACACCGTGAAGCTGCTGCGCCGCGAAGAGAGTCTTCTGCCGCTCCGTGCATTGGAACAGCCTGAACTGGGACTCAATCGTCTGCAGCCAGTTGTCGGCCTCCAGTGGTTCCGCCACTTCGGTGAACACCGGAGGATGTGTATTCATGAAATCCGAGTACGTCGTAATGTGGGGCTCACGAGACCCCCTCTCTTGACGCCCCCCCCGCCTAGGACGTATTCTGCACGGTCGTGCGGAGCAGGTTAGTCTGCTCCTCACGAGAGCCCACCAGCGCCGAGATCACATCCGCTAGCGTAAGCGGAGGCGGCGGTGGTGGTTGTTGCTGCGGGGTATTGTCGTAGGCAGGCGGCTTGGAGTCATCACCCCCTGCTTACTAGAGCCCCCGACCTCGTGCGTGGCCCGAGTATGAACCATATGCAACCATACGACAATAAAATCAGTCCCACAGCATACTCCATGCAGTCCAATATAAAATAGGAGTAAAACATAATGACGGTAAACATGCGATACATCTCGTACATAGATAATGTAATAACTTTGCACAAGCTACACCATTAACGGACCAAATACAAATCAGTGAAATCCAAATTAACGGACTTCCTCTTTGGAAGTTCATCTCAACTAGATTTGGTCACTACGAGACGTTAATATCGCTGGTCATCACGTATACTATCCTTTATCTTCAATATGACACAACCATGGTCTCTAGCAAAAGAACTTGAGTAGGTAATATACTCAAATCTTTCACTAGTTGAAGATAACTACTCATGAGTATGTTCTACCCCATTAGAATTAATAAAATCCCCAACAGGTACAACAATCTCTCCAATGAGTTCAAGTGTTCATCCCTCTGCCCAGAATGAGCAGTTTCTACTTATCCCAGATTTTGACTTGGTACATTGAATTTTCATAAGTCAAGTTGAATATCAAAGTTAAAGTTAACTTCAGTATCTTTTCAACGAGTATTTATTTTCCCTCATATAACTCTGGTTAAAAAGTTATGCTAATTCAAAGTGAACAGAATTTCTGGAAGAATTTCAACAGCACCTCCATTGGAAGTTGCTGTTTTCAACTAAAAATTCCACTGAAATCCATGCTACTACTGCAAAAACTTTGAATTACAAAGATGTAACACATCTCCTAAACTTTCCAAAAATGTATCATATGATAATTTTTTATTTTTATACAGGAAGTTATGCTTGAAAAACAGCACAGTCCAGAGAGAGTTTTTAATCTGTCCTGGTTCTGAACAGTATACAATCATCTGGAATTTCAACCAGTTTGATGTGTGATTCTGTTCTGGAAGTCTACAACAAAATTGTAGAGAACCTGAACCTCTTTCCAGAAATATATCCCACACCTCCATCGGCTAAGTAACTTGTAAGTTATGCTCTGTTAAAATTCAGCAAACTTGCTGCCAAAACAGAGCACTCTGTTTTTCAATTCCTTTGAGCTAAACTAATCAACTTTTAAACTTTTCTACAAGACCACAGTTCTAAAGATTAACACTTGGTTATCTTAGTTCCTTTTCCAACATTTTTATTAATGCAATCATGATTATTACATGTCGGTACTACGTTCCTCACAAAATGGAAAATCCTAACCGGCTTACACCGGCATATACGTATCCAACGGTGGCACTAAGATGATCACTCGCAAACGTGTTCTACTTGGACTACGGTTTCGTGGTTAGTACCTGCATAAATTACACACAATCATCAGGTTCGGCTGCACACCGAACCCAGTCCCAATACAGTTTCATACACCCATCCGTCATCACTCGCACGGGTGTTCTCAAGCCAAACACGCCTTGAGCTACGTGTTCACGTTACTAACCACGTGAAGGGGTCTCCCATACATGCCCATAGCACGCCAGGGAAGGACGTTGCTCGAATACCCCAAACGACATGAAGAGTCGTAGAGGATACTAAAGCTGGCCGGGTTACCTGCGACCCGTGAGGCTCCACCCTTCAGTTTGTGCGCACTGGTGGACAGCGCTCACGTGCACCCTCAAGACATATGAAGTCCCGAGATGCACGATTTTATGACATACCACATCAGTTTACAGCTAATTACAGGGTTACTACAGCGGAAGATAATTTTACAACTCACACCCACATATCGAGCAAAAGTCAGTTGTCCAGCCCTACGGACAACCCACACTAGTTGCACTCATCTTCAGCGCGGTGTGTACGGCTCCCACTCAGCCGTGGTCCCCGACGGAGGGTAGCCCTCGCCGGTGGACTCGTACCCCGAGTCCGTGGGGTACTCCTCACCTGCAAACACTCATAGCAGCAACAGTGAGCACGATGGCTTAGCAAGTCTTAACCAACGCTCCTACTCAAGAAACTCTACATGCAAGTCATACAACGGTAGGATGGCAATTTGCAGCAAAGGACTCACCTAGAAGTTCATCTTTAGTTCAACTTTTAGTCACAAATTAACGGTTCATGAATCTGAAATTTAGTAAGCAATATTTGGTGGCACACATGAAATGATACAAATTAGAACAGCAATATTGAATCATAACATTCCATATATTAACCTACGTCACGACTCAGTGACCAAGTGGTACTCATCACCGTGATGAACGGTGAATCGACTTGATATACACCTGCAGGGATACCCGAAGAGCACGTCACATACGCCCACCCATGGAGCTTCATAGCACACTCACTCGATGTCGTACGGGATAACCTTTCACCAAACAGCCCAAACGTCGAACCGGTCGCACCCAAACGGACAGGAGGTTCCCTACACGGAGCATCTCTCTATACCCATTAGCTGATTTCCACCTTGCTGGCCTCAACCTACACCTATAAATCGGTGTGTTATGCCTCGATGCCCGGAGGTATAGGTTACATCAATTTATCGGGGCCCAGATACCGATATGCCTTCGGTACATTCAAACTTGATCAGCATGGGCCGCACATGAATCGGTCCTCAATCGACACGGACAGGGATACGCACACAAGACTTCCTCTTTCTGTGTCCTAGCCCCTGCCTAGTCTCCTTTTTCTTGCTAAAGTTGTCTCACATCTCGAACCAATCCCGTGTGTCCCGACCCTATACTCGCGAGTAGATTCCAATTACTCGACTTGTACCGAAGTCTATAACCATTTAGCACAACATGAACTACTCGAGGACTTAGACACTACCCTCACTATTTTTGGAACAATCTGGTCATGCATTTGGGGTTTCATCCATCCTACACCTAATACACACACAAACGTCACGCTAAGTATATATAAAGTAAAACTTTAACAAAACTTGTTAAATGCAAACCGGGGCTTGCCTTGTTGCTGCTGGTCAGGTTTGAGTGTCTCGTCCGGAAGTAGGAAGTCCAAAACTTCCGGGGTCTCTTCGCCTTCAGCGACTACACGTAAGCATATTAACGATATGTCAATTTAAATGCAATGTGTTGAATTTTGTATGTAAATACTGTAACTCTTGCTAGACATCACATATGGCTATTAAGTTTTTACTGTGGCTGGGTGGGAACCTACTTAGACACTTGACCAAATTTCATTTGAAACAAAGCTCATTTGAGCTCTGCACAAATAAAAGCCTAAATGGTCATTACTAAAGCTATGAATTTCCAGGGATTTTCATGGATCAAACCATTACTTTATGAAAACTTGATTTTGATATGGTTCTAATGGAGTTGGTTTCATGTCATTTGAAGAATCATAGAGGAAGTTATGCCTAATCAATATTTGAGAAAATCTAAAAAATGTTTCCGTATATTTTTCTATTTTCTCAGAGCAGTTCACTTAATCACACTATTAGGGGGACTAAATGAACTTGGATGGATCTCAAATTTTTCCTGTGACTTGAGGATTTTCAAATGAACATACTAGCCAAATTTCAGAATATTCCATAAAATAATTCTCCAGATAAAATTCCCAACAGTTTAAACTTTAGGGAATTAATTCTGGCAAATTAATAAGTTTCATGAATTGAAACTTGTTTTGCTGGATAGTATTCAAAAAGCTGAATCCAAAAAATTTGGTTCACTTAATTTGGAGATCCATAGCGAAAGTTATGGCTAGTTGAAGTTTGAACAAAAATCTGAAATTCAAAGAAAAGTTTTAACCCTGCACGTGGGCCCCACCCGTGCTTTCTTCTTCCTCGCGCGCGCAGCATCGGGTGGCGGTGGTTCTTTGGTGAGCTCCACGGGAACCCCTCTTCCGGCCTCCCCTAGGGCTGAAACTCGCCGCCCCTCACTTTAGGGACACGGGGAACTCATCCCTGGGGTCGACCGAGGTGACCAACCGCCTGAAAGGCATAGGCGACGAGCGGAGGCAGCGACTCGACTTCGGCAACGTCGAACTCGCGCTAGAATGGCTCAAACTCTTCTGTTCTTGTTCCTAGAGCACCGTGGGGGATCGCTCATCACCGGCATGAGCTTTAATCAGCTCAAAGGTGGCTGTAAATGTGAGTTCATCGGTGACCTAGGTCCAAAACCGGCGGCGGCTCGAATTTTTCGAAGAACAACGCCTACACTTGATGATTTTCGATGCTTTTTTATCCTAGAAGAGTGTGGGAACATCTAAAACACGTTGGTAGCTCGGCACAAGCAATGGTGGATTGATCACAACGAATTTTGAGTTCTGGTGCGGCTCGGTCCTATGAACACCGAAGCACTCAACGGAGAAATTCTCCACCGGTCGTGCAAGAGAGAAGGGAAGGTTGGCACGGTTGCGTTTAGCACCTTAGGGTGGATCTTTTTCGTGTAGAACGTCGGCCACAAGGAAGCCCGTAGCGTGCGGTCGCCGGTGAACCGAGAGTAGTCGAGCAGCGGCTGTTTGCTTCGGGTGTGCGAGGCAGAGGGTGGAAAGCACGAGAGGTAATTCACATGGGCAGGGATGTGTTGATCACTTCAGCCGATGTTTCCACGGCTTAGCACGAGGTGATGTGCGGTGGCTTCTTCGCTCGGGCGCGGCGAGCAGGAGGTGGAGGCTCCCGGGAAACAGAAGCGGTTCTCTCTTCTTTCAGTCACTGACCAGTGGGTCCCACACTCTCCCCTCTAGTTCTTCTCCATTTCTTGCTGCAAATATCCCAGATACTCACTCTTCAATGATAGACTTAGCCACCAAGTCATGAGTTGAATTTGATTTCCTCAAATCGAAGTGGGCTTGGCTAAATTTGCTTCTCATTTGAATTTGAAATTCAAAATCAGTTTTGAATTAATGAAAATTTAGCTCCCGACAAGATGAACTCCAATGGGGATGAAAATCGGTGGACTGACTCAGAAAATTGTGCTGAGTTTTAATATTAAGTCAACTTTTGAATCCAAGTGATGAAAATGGCTGAAATTTGAATTTACATTCAAATAGCCCTTTTTGCAATTATATCCAAAAGTTGCTCCAAATGGTTTGGATTTGCATGAAACTTGGCATGAGCACTCCTAAGAATATTTAGGACCAAATGGTGAGCTCAGCCTCATGTTTATATGTGTGAGCTCCTACTTTTTGATTTGTGAGTTCTTCCTCTAATCAACCTCTTGATGGTGTTTACTTGCTCTTCACAAATGTTCATGAGCTATCCGCAAAATGAGCTGTGGTGTGGTGATGTGATGAACATGCTCGCAAGTAAATTCGTTGGCTTTTACAGGGGGCGGCCAAAAGAGAGGGGTGCGGCTAGGGGGTTGGGGTTATATTTATAAGGGGGAAAAGAATCCTATGGGTGGGGAACAAAGAGTCCTAGAGGTAGGGGACTCAACCAAAGAGTCCTAGAGGTATGGGACTAAACCAAAGAGTCCTAGGGGTGGAGACAGAGTCCTAGAGGTGGGGGGGGGGCTTAACCAAAGAGTCCTAGAGGTGGGGAAATTAACCAAATAGTCCTATAGGTGAGGAACTTAACCCAAGAGTCCTAGAGGTGGGGGACTAGGGTCCCCCCCCCCCCTTAATGGCTGCGGCCAAGGGGAGGTAGTCCCAATTAGGGTTTCTCCCCCCTAATTTGGTGCGGCCAATTTGGGAGAAAATTCCCATCAAATGTCGGGGAAATTCCCGCTGGGGGAATTTTGGGAAAATCAGGAAAAATTGAGAAGAGTTTGGAAATTTTTGGGGAAGGGGGAAATTTGGGAAAAATTGGGGTGGCTCAATTTGGCTATTTTATTTTCATTACTTTCCATTTCTATTTCTTTTTATCATTTTAGTAGTTTCTATATTCATTTATCATTTCTCCTTCTTTTTAAATGCTCCTCTAAATGAAAAATGTTTGTAATGCATTGTAGTGAAATTGAGGGTGTTACAAACCTACCCCACTTAAAATGAATCTCGCCCTCGAGATTCGATAGAGTGGAGAAGAGATGAGAGAATTCTGCCTTGAGATCTTACTCACGTTCCCATGTAGTTTCGGCTTCCGTGTGATGGCTCCATTGTACCTTGCACCAACGGCTCACTTTATTCCACGTGACCCTTTCCTTTACGTCCAAGATTTTGACGTGGTGTTCTGCGTAGGTTAGATCCTCTTGAAGCTCTAGCTCATCAATCGGTACTTGTTCTTCCTGTACTCTTAGGCATTTCTTGAGCTGAAATATGTGAAACATGTCGTGCACATCGGAGAGGTGCGTTGGCAGCTCTAGTTGATAGGCTACCTCTCCTCGCTTGCCCAAATTCTTGAATGGCCCGATGTAGCGAGGTGCTAACTTGCCTTTGACGTTGAATCATCGTTGGCCTCGGATAGGTGACACTTTAAGATACACGAAGTCTCCAACTTCGAAGGTCAATCTTCTTCGCCTATTGTCTGCATAACCCTTTTGTCGTGACTGAGCGGCCTTCAAGTTTTCACGTATCGTTTAAACTTGCTTTTCGGCGTCTTGCAGCACTTCGGGTCCAAATACTTGGCTTTCTCCGGTCTCATTCTAGAACAGCGATGTCCTACACCGTCTACCATACATTGCTTTGAAAGGTGACATCTTCAAGCTGGCTTGGTAGCTGTTGTTGTACGAGAATTCAGCATATGGCAAGCTCTTATCCCAACTACTCCCATGTTTCAAGACGCAAGCTCTCAACATGTCTTCCAAAATCTGATTTATTCTCTTAGTTTGCCCGTCGGTTTGCGGGTGATATGCAGAGCTAAAATTCAACCGTGTACCCATGGCTTCATGCAGCTTCTTCCAGAACCTAGAGGTAAATTCAGAACCTCGATCTGAAACTATCCTCTTCGGAACTCCATGACGATACACGATTTGCTCCATATACAGCTCGGCTAGTTGTGCGACGGTGTACTTGGTTCTAATAGGAAGGAAGTGGGATGTTTTCGTCAATCGGTCCATGATAACCCAAATGGAGTCGTAGCCGGACTGAGGACACAGCAATCCGACTATGAAATTTATGCTGATGTCTTCCCACTTCCACTCGGGTACTTTCAATGGTTGCAACAGTGCCACGGGTCTTTGATGTTCGGCCTTCACTCGTTGGCACCTGTCGCATAGGGCAACATATTCAGCAAAATCTCTTTTCATGCCATCACACCAATAGCAAGTTTTCAGGTCCTTGTACATCTTTGTACAGCCGGGGTGTATGGAATAAGGTGAGTCATGTGCCTCCTTTAGTATCGTGTCGCGGATGTGCTTCACGTTAGGCACACAAATCCTTTTCCCTAACCAAAGCCTGCCATTCTCATCTTCCTTGAAATCCTTCTCTATACCTTGTCGGAATCTTTCCTAGATTTCCTTGATTTCCTTATCCGTTGCTTGGCCATCTCGTATCTATTGTTCCAGCGTTGAGTTCAGTTCGATCACCTCCATCTCGTTCAAGAACCCGAGATGTAACCGTTCAAACTCCTTACGCAGCTCGGGTGGCAGCTCCCAAACCGTGAGCTGGTGACATGCTCCCTTTTGGCTCAACACATCAGCTATTACATTGGCCTCTACGGGGTGATAGTTGATTCCAACATCATAATCCTTGATGAGTTCTAACCATCTACGTTGCCTCAAATTCAGATTCATTTGCGTGAATATATACTTGAGGCTTTTGTGATACATATAGACCTCACGTTGGTGGCCAAGGATATAATATCTCCAAATCTTCAAGGCATGTACCACGGCTACAAGTTCCAGATCGTGTGTAAGGTAGTTCAGCTACTATTTTTTTAATTGCCTTGATGCATAGGCTACCACTTGGCCTCCTTGCATAAGCACATATCCAAACCCTTATCTTGATGCGTCACAATATATGTCAAAACTCTTGCTCACATCCGGCAATACCAAAACCGGGGCTGTTGTTAATCTATTCTTTAGCTCCTCAAAGCTGTCTTGGCATGCTTGTGTTCACTGAAATGCTTTCCCTTTCATGAGCAATTCAGTCATAGGCTTCGCTATTTTGGAGAAATCCTTGATGAACCGGCGGTAGTATCCAGTCATCCCAAGGAAACTCTGAATATCCCTCACATTCTGAGGTTGGTTCCACTTCAAAACATCTCCCATTTTTCCGGGATCAACCGATACTCCTCCTTCGTAGATCATGTGGCCTAGGAAAGATATCACCTTTAGCCAAAACTGACACTTAGTGAACTGGGCATACAATTGATGCTCTCGCAGTTTCTGCACTGTTAACCTCAAGTGTTCTTCGTATTCTTCCTCACTCTTTGAATACACCATCATATCGTCGATGAAAACCACGACGAACTTGTCCAAGTACTCCATGAATACCTTATTCATTAGGTACATAAAGTATGCGGGTGCATTCGTTAACCAAAAAGACATAACGGTATACTCATACGAACCATACCATGTTCGAAATGCAGTCTTGGGTATGTCGGAGGGCTTAATCTTCAGCTGGAAGTATCCCGACCGAAGATCAATCTTGGAGAAAATTCGGGCACCTTTCATTTGATCGAATAAGTCCTCTATGCGGGGCGGAGGATATTTATTCTTGATCGTCACTTTGTTGAGAGACCTATAGTCCACACACATCCTTTGGGTCCCATCCTTCTTATCCACGAAAAGCACGGGGCTCCCCACGGGGGAGAGCTTGGACGTATAAAACTCTTTTCTAGCTGCTCCTGAATTTGTTTCTTGAGCTCCGCTAATTCATTAGCAGACATCCTATATGGCCTCTTTGCTATAGGTGCAGTTCCGGGTACTAAATCAATGGCAAATTCAATGTCCCGGTCAGGTGGCATACTTGGAAGTTCTTCCGGGAACACATCTGAATATTCTTGAACCACCGGAATGCTTTCCAATGTTGCTTCTTTGATGTGGTTTAGCACTGTTTCTCCGTTGTAGGTTGGGCTGCATCGAACTCAATACGAGTATCGTGCTCACTCGTCAACTGCACGATCCTCTGAGCACATTGAATCACTCCGTTGTGCTTGCTTAACCAATCCATTCTAAGTATTATGTCAATTCCTTGGGAATCCAAGACAATAAGGTTGGTAAGAAAGTCTACTCCCTTATTTTAAGACTTACTTTCGGACATACTATATTAGTCCTCATCTCTCCACCGGGAGAATTAACCAACATAGTTCATGTGAGATATGGGAAGGTTATACTTGGCAACATACTTGGATGAGATGAATGAATGCGATGCTCCGGAATCAAATAAAATAGTGGCTGGGTTGGAGTTGGCGAGAAACATACCAATCACGACGTCCTCAGCTTGTTGTGCTTCCTTAGCGGAGACGTGATTCACATTGCCACGAGCACAGTTCTGCTGTCCACGGTTACCTTGCATAGCTCCTCCGCTCGGCTGTGGGTTCTGCTTAGGTGTGTTGCTCGGCTGTCCAATGCCTTTCTTCGGGCACTGACTTGCAAAGTGTCCTGCCTCTCCGCACGAAAAACTTGCCTTGTTGCCCATAACAGCAGGAATGTTGGGGCGAGGCTGATTTTGAGCATAGGTGTTGTTGGGACGGGGTGTAGGAGTGAAAGTTGCCTAGAGGGGGGGGTAAAAAGGCTAAACTACCTGAAATGACCGAATTAAACGAGATTAGAACACAGAGGCCGGACTAGTCTGGCTTAGGGGCGGGCTAGTCCGGTCAGCCTGCTGGAAAAATCTAAAAACATAATTTTTATGGGTTTTTCTTCAGATTTTAACTTAACGAAATGCGGGTAAACTATCTAGCAATCTAATATGACAAGTGTGACAAGATATAGCAGTGGATTGCAAGATTGTAATGAGAAACACTAGAAAAGCTAAATGATCAAAACAAACCCTAAGCAATTTTAATGATCAAGGAAATGTAAATGCAAGAGAGACACGGAGATTTTTCCCGAGGTTCGATTCCACTCAGGAATCTACATCCCCGTTGAGTAGTCCACAAAGGACCGGGTTTAACAACCCTTTCCTCACCAAGTCGCCACTAAGGCCAACCCGGTTCTTCCACTATCTCAAGGGTGAACTTACAAGATCTTTGGGGCTGCTCACAATCTGAGGCTCTCACTTGAACACTTCCACCAACTACATGAATCTCACAAGCCACAGGTCACAAAGACTCACACCAAGTGCACGAGATCACTCCAAGAGCCAAAACACGAAGTTCTTCCTTCTCCTCTTCTCACACACCCAAATCCACTCAAGAATTGGTTCTAGAGGGTGAGTAGGCAAGAGAGAAGGCTTAGAGAGGCTCTAGGATGGCTGTGGCGGCACTAGGGTTCCAGGGATCTTCAAATGAAGTCGGGGCACTTCCTTTTATAGAGGTCCCGACAGCCAACCGTTGCCACCAACTAAAGTCCGGACTAGTCCGGTCAGGACCCCGGACTAGTCCGGTCTGCGAGGACCACTGACATCACAAAGCCACCTACTCCCCAATGTTCAAATTTCAAACTTTCACAAATCTCTGGACTAGTCCACCTCACAACGGACTAGTCTGATCTCACACAGGAACTCTTTGTCCGAGTGAGAACGGACAAGTCTGGAGGACCCACTAGTCTGGCCACTAAGGCGGACAAGTCCGGTGCACCAAGACTTAGCCGTGGGAGCTCTCATCTCACAACCATACGGACTAGTCCGCCTCAGAACGGACTAGCCCGAACTCACACAGGAACTCTTTGTCCGGGTGAAAACGGACAAGCCTGGCTAGCCTAGACTAGTCCGGCCACTGAGGCGGACAAGTCCGATCTACCAGGACTTAGTCCCGAAACACTCTCACCAAGAGAGAATCGGACTAGTCCATCCCAAAACGGACAAGTTCGAACTCAGTCAGGAACTCTTAGTCCGCCCCAAAACAGACTAAGCCGTAGGACTTCGGACTAGTCCGGCCTCTGGCCCGGACAAGTCCGGCCTACTAGGGTTTACCTCACTAGCACTCTCCACTAAGGATTCAACACCTCTAATGCTTTGAGCTCTCTTCTATAATCTCAATGCACTTGACACACACACTCTCACTCTAACACGGCTAGCCTACTAAAGACTCAAATGAAACCCTAATTTCTACTCTTCGAGTCTTCGACGCCATTCTTCATCCTTTTCCTTTTTGAGAGTTTAGGTGTCCACCTTGAAAATATCCTGTGCTTATGATCATCTCAGCTCATTAGTCTCTTAATCGTCGTCATCAATCATCCAAAACCCACGGGGAAACCTAGATGCACTAACAATCTCCCCCTTTTTGGTGATTCATCACAACACATTAAATTTCAACATAAGAGGTAAAAATTTGATTTTCATAACAAATGTACATATTCAAAACTCCCCATGGATGTATGCAACAATAAAATAGGGGAGTTGACATACATTCACATGTTATGGTGGGGTGCCTACGTGTTGTGCTCAAAAAGTGTGACAAGATAATAAAACATAGCGAAGGGCAACAATGATCAAATATAAGCATAAGATCCACACATAGTCTTACACAAAAGAGACACCATGCATAAAACATAGATAATCATGTCCAAGGATCTATACAAGACTAGGAGATGATCAAAAGACATCCTCTTCCATCTCTCCCCCTTTGGCATCAAGGCACCAAAAAGGAAAAAGGAAGAAGATACGCCTAAGTCTACTCATCATCTTCATCGTCTTCTTCTTCGAACTCGCTCTCTGTGGCCTCCATATCATCTTCCTCATCGTCGGCAGCGGTGGATGGAGGCACGTCCTTGGAAGAGCTTCCATCTTCCGTGAACTAGGCGAGATCATCTGTAGTGAACTCTGGATAAGGAGTGAGCTCTCGATCACTCTCCTCGGGAGAAGACATAGTCACCTCAAGCTTGTCACACGCAACCTTGAGGTACTTCTCCTGATGCCTCTCCATGCATCGATTCTAGACCTCCACACGCCGACAGGAGGCGAAGAGCGCGTTGAAGCACTTGAAGAATCCGCTCATCGACTGCGGAGGAGGAGGTGATAAAGGAGCCACTGAGCTAGGAGGAGCCACTGAGCTGGAAGGAGGTTGAGCATTCTTTCTTCTGGAAGGTTCTGGTACAATTGGGGGAGGTGAGGACGGAGCGGTCGATGAGTCACATCCTTGACAAAGACAAGCCCTAACACCTTCTCAATTAAGCACATAATGTATGGTGCATACCCACATGAGCGGTTGGGAGTGTGAGAGATGTTAAAGATGTCGTCATAGATGTGCTCAACGAGGTTGTACTTTTCTTCACCAATAATCAACAGGAGGAGATGCCTTAAGTTTCCATGAATCACCCTGCATCTCCATCCTTAGGGGCAATGGTTCTCCTCAGAATCCAGTTGAGGGTGCTATAAAATGGCTTGATATTCCTAGCAAGCCCAGCCTCACAGGGAACATGACTAGGATACATGTAGTCGAGCTGATCCCTATCCACTGCCTTGATGTTGGTAATGATGATCTCATGGTCCAGGTGATCCTCAAGGCCAAGTATCTGACCAAACTTCTCATATGTGGCTGAGTATTGCTCTCCATGAGTCATCCAAGTGATCTTTTGGTCACCGTAGGTGGAGAAATACACGGTGGTGTAGAACTGCACAATCACTTCGATGTTCCAATCATACTTGAAACTCATTATTTCCTTGATTCCATGGCGCTCTGCGGCTTCAATCACGGCATCAAAAGCTTTATGCTTCCTTTTGTCCATGTAGTCCCAATCCACCCATTGAGCTTGAGCGACTGGAGTCTTCATCTTCAAGTATACTAGGCGGTAGTAGTCGCAATGGAAGTCACACCAAAACCTAGGGTCGGCTGTGTGCTTCTCATAATCATAGACTTTATTCATTCTCAACCTTCTCGCCTTCTCAGAACCCTTTCCTTTGAACACATATGCTGCAGTGTTGGGCTGCCGGTTTGGATCTCTAGCAGGGGCAGCCATATTCAGGGGACCGATGGGCTTCGGTTGCCCCTTCTCCCTGATTACAACGCCTCCTGCCCTCTTTGTCAGTGCCTTGGCAGTTGCCTTTTTGTTCTTGGGCTCCTCAGCAAGTGGAGCCTTTCCTTTCTTCGGGTCATGGAGAACCCTACCCTCGGATTCTTTCTCCTTCTCTTTGTCCCGCCCTTTCTCTTCCAAAGTGACCAGCTTTTTCCTCTTGGGCTCTATGACACTAGAAGCCTGGGAGTTATGGGCTTCACATTCGGCCCTTTTCTTCTTCTGTTGATCTGCCAAGGATTCTTCAACGGCTTGGGAAATTTGTGTCTGCTCTTCGAGATCATGTCTTTTCTTTGTCCGTGCCTCTCGAATGATAGCATCCTTAGCTGCTTGAGCTTCCTTTGCCGCCCTCTCTTCGGCAATGCACCGATGGAGGGCTTGTCGAGCCTCCTCAGCCGCAGGATTTGCAAGAGGGGAGCCGTGGTCGGAGTCCGACATATTGCCTGAGAGATAAGAGATAGAAGATCAAGGAAGTAGAATATTACGAAAGAATTCACTAAAAATGGCTAAAGTTGGGGTTTATCCTGTGTAGACCGGACTTGTTTGTTAAGAGGTCGGACTAGTCTGCCCGAGAATGGACTTGTCCACCTAGAAACCGGACTAGTCCGGGTTACACAGGAAGAACCCTAACCCTAACAATTTTTCGCAGAAACTTTGAATCAAGTTGCAATACTCCTAGGCTACGATCACAATGACATCAGGAACAACATTTGTGAAGAGGTTTCTAGCAAAAGACCTAAGAATGAAGAAAAGGAGAGAATTTTGGGTAGGTCAAGAATACCTCTTCAAATCTCCAAATGCGATGAAATCGGAGGCAAAACTCGAGCAACAAAGCATGGGGAAGGATTTCCGCACTCCTTAGGGCTCCAATCCATGGATTGGACGAGATTTTCGGTGGAGAAAAGAAAAAATCGCTAATAGAGGGGCGGTTCCCGCTAGAGAGTGAGAGAGAGAGAGTTGGGAGTGAAGAGAGAGAGGTGGTATGGCCGCACTTGGGAGGTTAAGTCCTCAAGGGCCGGACTAATACGGCCTGGTGCATGGACAAGTACGGTCGACGGACCAGAGCCGGACTTCTCCGATGCCGGACTTGTCCGGCCTCCCAGTCGGACTTGTCCGGTTTGGACTTGTCCGCTGAGAAGTCCGACCTAGACAGCCCGGACTTGTCCAGCCCATGGGGCGGACTAGTCCAGCTATAATCTGAGATTTCATATAATTTGAATTTTAGCTCAAGAATATGATCCTTTTTGGACAAGTTTTTGCAAATATCTTTGACAAACATGGTCAGTAAGCATACATCAAACAAACAATGAAATCCTTTTGAACATAGTTTTTTATAGAGTGAGAGATTAGGGTAGAACTTTGAAAGCATGCAATTTTTGAAGTTTATATACATGTAACAAACAGATGTGCACGACTCAAGCAACGTTTCAAAAATCTAGGATATTTAGTTCACTCCTTAGGTCACAAAAACATTTCTCATCAAGGGGTTTGGTGAATATATCTGCCAATTGTCTCTCACTCCTAACATGAGAGATAATAATATCTCCCTTGACAGAGTGATCTCGCAGGAAATGGTGACGGATATGAATGTGTTTGGTTCTAGAATGCTCCACGTGATTGTGAGCAATCTTGATGGCACTCTCATTGTCACATAGGAGTGGAATATGGCTCAAAGTGTAACTATAGTCACTAAGAGTTCGTCGCATCCATAGGAGTTGTGCACAACAACTCTCGGCTGCGACGTACTCCGCTTCGGCTGTGGATAAGGCAATGGAGTTTTGTTTCTTTGAAGACCATGAAACCAAGGACCTACAAAGGAATTGGCAAGTCCCGGACGTGCTATTCCTATCTACCTTACAACCAACATAATCAATATCGGAGTATCCGATGAGATTGAACTTGGATCTCTTGGGATACCAAAGTACTAGGTTCGGAGTATGAACTAAATATCTAAGAATCCTCTTAACGACTGTCAAGTGACACTCCTTAGGAGCGGATTGGAACCGTGCACACATACACACACTAAGCATTATGTCAGGCCTAGATGCACAAAGATAAAGCAAGAAACCTATCATGGAACGAAATACCTTTTGGTCCACAATTGGCCCATCTTCATTGAGGTCAAGGTG
Organism: Neostapfia colusana; assembly: GCA_030760725.1. Lineage (NCBI taxonomy): Eukaryota > Viridiplantae > Streptophyta > Magnoliopsida > Poales > Poaceae > Neostapfia > Neostapfia colusana. The sequence goes on along the minus strand of JASWHV010000001.1, from coordinate 34,841,267 downwards.
TCCGTTGGTTCCCATTGGAGTCTTGATGGGTTTGGCTTTGTCCATGTCAAACCTTTGAGTATGTCTTGAATATACTTGGTTTGACTTATGAATGTTCCTTTCTTGAGTTGTTTGACTTGGAATCCTAGGAAGAACTTCAATTCCCCCATCATTGACATCTCGAACCTTTCGATCGTTATCTTTGAAAACTCATCACAAAAAGCTTTGTTAGTAGAACCAAATATAATGTCATCGACATATATTTGGCACACAAATAAATTATCGTTAAAATGCTTAGTGAAGAGTGTATAGTCGGCCTTCCCTATCCTAAAACCATTTTTAATAAGAAAGTCACTAAGACACTCATACCAAGCTCTAGGAGCTTGTTTGAGGCCATAGAGGGCTTTCCGAAGTTTAAAGACATGGTTAGGATACTTATCGTCCTTAAATCCGGGTGGTTGCTCCACGTACACTTCCTCCTTGATCGGACTATTGAGGAAAGCGCTTTTCACATTGATTTGGTATAGCTTTAAATCATGGTGAGTAGCAAAGGCAAGCAAGATACGAATTAATTCAAGCCTAGCTACGGGAGCAAAAGTTTCATCGAAATCCAAACCTTCAACTTGTGCATATCCCTTTACAACAAGTCTTGCCTTGTTTCTTGTTACAACTCCATACTCATATTGCTTGTTGCGGAATACCCACTTGGTTCCCACAACATTTGCGTTGGGTCGCTTCACGAGTTCCCGTACTTGATTTCTATCAAAATTGTTGAGTTCCTCTTGCATGTCCACCACCCATTCTAGATCTTGAAGTGCTTCTTCTACCTTGCGAGGCTCCAAAGAGGAAACAAAAGAGTAATCTTCACAAAAGTTAGCCATTCGAGAACGAGTGGTTACCCCTTTGGAGATGTCTCCTAGTATGTTGTCGACGGGATGATCCAGTTGAACACTTTGGTGCACTCTTGGATGAGGTGGTTGGACTCTTTGATCTTCATCGTCGTTTTTTTCTTCGTCTTTCCCTTGATCCAATCCTCCTTCTTGACTTTGATCGTTTTGATCTTGTTGATGTTGGCCTTGCTCATCTTGGGCTTGATCATGGAAAGGAGACGCATCTTCGTTTGTTGGATGATCATTTGAGTCTTGAGGATGTTCTTGAGGGAAAATGTCTCCAAGGCCATCCTTTTAAGTGCTTCTTGTGGAGCCTATTCTCTATCTAGCACACTTTGATCAACTTGCTCCACTTGGGAGCCATTAGTCTCATCAAACACTACGTCTCTCGCTATTTCAACAATTCCGGAAGATTTGTTGAAAACATGATAGACGTAGGTGTTTGAGTCATAACCAAGCAAGAAACCTTCATCGGACTTTGAAGCAAACTTCAAAGTCCTAGGCTTCTTGTTGAGAATATAACACTTGCTCCCAAAGACATGAAAATAAGAGATGTTGGGTTTGCTACCAGTTAGAAGTTCGTAAGACGTCTTCTTCAAAAGTCGATGAAGGTACAACCGGTTTATGGCATGGCAAGCGGTGTTAGCCGCTTCTGCCAAAACCGGTCTGACGTCTTGTACTCATCAAGCATGGTTCTTGCCATCTCAATAAGAGTCATATTCTTCCTTTCAGTCACACCATTTTGTTGAGGGGAGTAGGGGGCTGAAAACTCATGCTTGATGCCTTCTTCATCCAAGTATTCTTTCACTTGAGTGTTCTTGAACTCAGTGCCATTAACACTCCATATGTTTTTTATTCTTAAGGAGAACTCGTTTTAAGCTCTCCTCAAGAATTTCTTGAGCACACCTTGAGTTTCGCCTTTGTCATGCAAAAAGAACACCAAAGTGAAGCGAGAATAATCATCTACAACTACAAGACCATATTTGTTACCGTTGATGCTTATGTAGGCGATTGGACCGAAGAGGTCCATGTGAAGTAGCTCCAAAGGTCTTGTAGTCGTCATGACATTTTTGGATGGATGTTGAGTTCGAACTTGCTCTCTGGTTTGACAAGCACTACATGGCATGTCCTTATCAAAAACAACATTTTTCAAGCCTCGAATGTGTTCGCCCTTAAGAAGTTTTTGCAAATTTCTCATCCCAACATGGGCTAGCCGTCTATGCCAAAGCCATCCCATGTTGGTCTTCGCCATTAAGCACATGTCAAGTTGAGCTTTATCCGTGGTGAAATCCACAAGGTAAAGCTTTCCCTTGAGCACGCCCTTAAAGGATATTGAGTCATTGCTTCTTCTTAAGACAGTCACACCCTCGTTAATGAAAATACAGTTATAACCTTTATCACATAGTTTGTATATGGATAGAAGGTTATAATCAAGGGAGTCAACATGCAAAACATTGGAAAGAGTATGATGGGGAGAAATAGCAATTTTACCGATGCCAAGAATTTTCCGTCCCCAAAGTATATTCCTTCACATGGATTTTCATTTTCCTCATACTCCACAAACATCCTTCTCTCTCCGGTCATATGGTTTGTGCATCCACTGTCGAGCACCTATTTTGATCCACCGGAGGAGTATGCCTACAAAATAGAGTTATGTCTTACCTTTAGGTACCCAAACGGAGTTGGATCCTTTGATGTTAGTCAAGAGGCACTTAGGCACCCACACGCAAGGTTTTGGACTCTTGCGGAGTGGCCCAACATACCTAGCATAGGTCTTTCCAAATTTGTTCCTCAATAAAATACATGGAGCATCAAAATCTTGGAACAAGGGACGAGGTTTATTTTTAGGCATGTTAGTTGAGTTTGCAATGTTCTTTACATTTTCTTTGTTGGATAAACCCTCCTTGACAAAAACAATCATGTCTTTCCCATTCTTGGGAGTTTTAGCATGTTGCTTCCACTCCCGCGAATAGCCGAGACCATCTTTGACATGTGGAGGTCTTACATTGGTATATGCACTTTGTGCATATGCCAATTTCTACTTGTCAAAGATCCCACCTTTCGGTGATTGTTTGTTTTGTGCCAATTTGAGTTCATCCTTAAGTTTTAGGATTAAGTTTGGGCACTTGCAAGTTTGAGTTGCTTCAGAAGATTCCTTTTAGGAGGGTGGAATCATTGAGGAAGAAGGTGCATTGATCTTGAGAGACTAACTTGTGTTTCAAGGATCTTGTTAATTTTTGTCAAGTTAACAATTTCATTCTTGAGCACAATAGTTGTGTCCTCAAGATTTGAGTGAGTTTCCTTGCTCAAAGCGAGTTCGCGCTCAAGTGCCTTGCTTCTTTCACTTTCAACCTCAAGGAGCTCTTCAAGCTCATGAAATCTCTCCTTTTCAAGGATGAGCATGTCTTCTTGACGGTTGATGATTTCCTCCTTCTCAAAGATTTCTTTCGGCAACAAGCTCATCTTTTTCAAGGTGCTCCTACTTAGATCCTTGAGCATGGATTCGTTTTCACTACTACTATCGAAATTATCAAGTGAAGAAGTAGAGGAGGATGGTTTAGATTTAACCTTTCTTCTTTCCTCCTTAACCATGAGACATGTAGACTTGATGTCTTCAAGGTTGAGGAAGAGCTTGCTCCTTCCAAAGGCAAGTGTTGCCACTTTCTCTTCATCCTCGGAGGATGAGTCTTCGTTTGATTCCCATTCCTTCCCAAGGTGAGCATGTCCCGATAGCTTCTTCTTCTTGAAGAACTTCTTCTCTTGGGGTGTCACACCCGGTTTTTCCGAAGAACAACCAAGTGAATATCACATGTATGCCAGGATCATTTTCTCATACATGTGATGACAAATAGTGAAGCATCATTTATTACAAGCCAGGTGTCGAATATAAATAAGTCTTACATGGCAAATGTCTCGATGGACAATAATAAGTTCATCACAAAGAAACAAACTAGCAGCGGAATATTATTCTTGAGGGCTCAATCATAGGCGTTGCCCGGGGTCTCCATGAACCTAGAAACCTTCTTCGGGTCCAAAGTCTTGGTCATTATACACCACCTCATTATCTTGACCTGAGCAGCAATATAAACCAACAAAATATGCAAGGTTGAGTACCAATGGTACTCAGCAAGTGTGGGAAAATTATATCATGCATGGCTAGATCAAGGAGAGGTTGAACTCATGGTTAAAGCACTACGCACTTAATACCTATCACCTTAGCTTATTAAGCACCTATATTACTACACAAGTGAAATGGTCCCAATCTCCCATCCCATCATCATAATCCAATAATCATAACATCATTTCCAATGTTAAGCTCCCCACTTAACATCCACAACTTACAAAACCATCAATCCTCTAATCATGAATAAGTCCAAGCCGCTCTTGACCGTGAGCACGGCTGTCATGACAGTTTTGACTCTGCAGAGTTTGTACCACTGTACCCACATGTAGTGATTTCATCCCCCGTTGCCGGGTGGACTAAAAGAACCTCCATTATGCCAGTGGCTCCGAACCACATTCACACTTCCCAGGTGTGTAGCCAGGAGATCACTACGAAGCCTTTACAAAGGGATTCCCGACGAGCATGGGCCCACTGAGGTTTCACCCCTAACAGCATACAAGAGGCTCCAACCCCGCTGCAGTGGCCCCCTCTTGAGCCTTGCGGTTCATATGGTAGTCCAGCTGACACCTACTCCCCGCACCATCCAACACACCCATACTACGCCGGGGATACACCTAATTAATTGGCCAAGCTGCCCCATCTCAGCATGTGGTTGGCACGGTAAAGCCAGGTTACATGCTCCATGAACCGGTCCTTAGGATCCAGGCAAGTACTAAACACAAACCCAAGTCTTGTGCACCCAGCACACAACCAAAACATCCAACTTGCCTTGATCCCTACCTCTACATAACTCACAATATCTCATTCAAGAGTATGGTAAAATAAACTGATGATCTCATATCCCAAATATCCCATTCTATGCATGGCTAAGAATATGCATAATAATAAATGACATGATAAAATAAATCCCAACCCAAGCTACAAGGAAACAAGGTAATGCAATTCTAGGGAAACTTCCTAGCATGGGTTTCATATTTCAATTGACAATGCAACTAATTCTAGCTACACATCCTAGTATAGGATCAAAGTGGTCAAGGACACTTGCCTCCTTCCTGCTGCTCTTGAAATGGGTAGTCCTGATCTTGGAAAGGAATAACTTGCTCTTGAGCAGGTTCTACATCATACCATCACACATAGCAAAAGAAAAACAACAATCCATAAGACATAGTTCACACTTCCACTTCATACAAACCACACATTCACATGTAACAAAGCCATTCACAACTTCTATGTGTTGTGTTTACTCTATGTGTGTTGACCTTTGGCTTACATGCACTTTTAATCATGTGTATATGATTCCTACTTTTGTATTCACATTTATGCTTGCATACTTTATATATGAGTTTCCAATTTAAATAAATTCCTTATATTCAATTACTACACCTTTTAGCTACCAAGTATGCATGAAAGGTATTTTCCTTCTCCATATGTGTCTTCAGAATTTCTACCAACCCTAAACTGAATTCTTTGGATTTTAGAAACTCCATTTATCATTTACTAGTTGCTATATTTTCAGATTTATTTCCTATGCCTAAATGTGAACTTAATTATGAAAATAACAAGACATCATCTAAACAGAATAGGTTCTGATCTAATATATTTAATAACCTATTTTGACCTTTTCCTCTGATGTAAACTATTTTACATTTATTTTCCTAATTTTCAGAACTATTCTTCACTTAAAAATGTGTCCCTATAACTAATAAATGTGAATAATAAATTAAACAGATTCATTTCAGCCAAAAATCTATTTTTATCTCACTCCAAAGTTTTCTAAGTACTGAGAAAGTTTTTAATTTAAATTTGACAATATGTTTGTCCCACTTTTTAAATTTTAAATACTAGCCACATATTCAATTTCCTAAATTTAATATCAAACAGGGTTAAAAAGGTAAACTCACCCCACTACAGGGTCTATAATATTATTTTAACAATTTTCAGGGGTCTAGCTATACATAACAGAGGTATTTTTCCTAATTTTTATTAAGTCCAGGGGCTAAAACTGATTTTTAAATGAATCTACATGATTTTCTGGAGTTCCAGGGGCTAGATCAGAATTTTCCGGGGCTAGCTCTTATTTCCTGAGAACCCCAGGGGGTAGCCGTAAGATTTCCAGTCTTTATAACGCGGGGCTGACGTGGACCGTCCGATTTAAAACAGACGGCTGAGATTATAACATCGAACCGGTACGCGGGGATTTAAAGTCTACCGTGCGATTTAAAATAGACGACGCACAAGCGGCCACGTCGCTCTGATCGAGCGCGGGCGGCGCTGCCCGGTGGCGCACGGCGGCGGGAAGCGGCGATCTCGCCGGAGACTTTCGGATCTTCGAGAATTCTCCCTAGAACTGTGATTTTATGGCATAGATCGGTGGAGGGGAGGTCGGGGATCTCACCTCGGGGGTTTTCTTGAGCTCGGAGGTCCTGGAAAGCGATCGGCGACGAGGTCCGAGGTGAAACCACGGCGAGGCTCGTCGGCGCTGTGTTTACACCGCAAGTCACCGAGTTTTCTGCACCTGCAAGGTTTCCCGGAGGCGGTGGATCAAGACCAGCGAGTTATATCGGAATTTCCGAGCTTAGATCATCCAGAATTCACCGGAGAAGTCTCGGTTCTCACCGGAGGAAAATCGGCGGATCGCGTGGGAAAAACAGAACGAGGCTGGGGTTTTTATAGACGGGGGAGGGCGGCGGGGTGGTTTAGATCAATTCCGCGTCGCCTACGAACAGAATTCAGCGGGGATACGCAGAAATCCCGATCGGTTTTGATTCGGGTGAGAGGAAGTCCGGCGCGGGCGCGAGGTAGAAGACGAGCTGGTGGGTCCCACCTGTCAGCGGAAGGAAACAGCGCGCGCGGCTGCGGGCTGGCGCGGCGCTGGTTGGGCCGGCTGGTGGGTTGCGGCCCACTGGCCGGTTTTTTTTCTGTTTTCTCTTTTTCTTTTTCTATTTCTTTTCTGATTTGAGTTTAATTTGAATTCCAGTTTGAATATGAATTTTTGCAAAACATGCAACACGTCCAAAAATTTTTAAATTCCCCTCTTAACATGATTTAGGGTCTTAACAATATTTTTGGGGTGTTACATGGGGCTTGCCATCCCTCTTCTTTTTGCTCTCTTCATATGGACAATCCACAATGAGGTGTCCATATTCACCACAATTGTAGCATGCTCTTTTCGTCTTGGGCTTTGACCTTTCTTTGTTCTTGTTCTCATAGTGTTAGCTCCCCTTCCTCCTTATCATCATCCTCTTGAATTTGTTGATGAAGAGTGCCTCTTCTTCATCGGTGTCGAGACTCTCATCACCACTTGCTTTGAGGTCTTGTGATGAGGATGTTGCTTTGAAAGCAACATCTTTCTTCTTGGAGGAGGTGAGCCTTTGGAGATCGTTGTAGAACATGGCTTCCTTCTCCATCATCTCATTGTTGATGATCCTTCCAAGCACTTCCTCCGGGGTCATTTGAGCATATCCCGAACTCTCACGGATCATGGAGCAAAGAGCAATGTTTCAAGGCATAATGCCCAAACCATCCTCTTCAGCACCTTATGATCCGTCCACCGGGTGCATCCATAGGATCGGATCTTGTTGACGAGGATCTTGAGACGGTTGTACATGTCTTGAGGGGACTCACCATCCATGATGGTGAACCTCCCAGGCTCTCCTTCGATCATCTCGATCTTGGTCTCCCTAATGACTCGGTTGCCTTCATGCGCCGTCTTGAGTGTGTCCCATATGTATTTGGCCACCTCCAAACCATCAACTCAGTTGAACTCTTCTCGAGTCAAGGATGAGGTGATGATCCCAACTGCTTAAGCATTGCGATGAAGTAGGATGGCTTGCTCCGGGGTAATGTATTCTTTATTCCTTGGAATATGAACACCTGTTAGGATAATTTACCACAAGCTAAGGTTTAAGGAGATTAGATGCATCTTCATATTATGCTTTCACATAGAGTAATCATTTCCATCAAATTCAGGAGGTTTGCCAAGAGGAATAGACAAGTAATGATTGTTATAGGTTAATCGCTCATAGTTGAAAGGATATTGGGAGTAGTCCGATTGACCACTCCTTTATTGATCCTTCATCTTCTTCTTCTCCTCTTTGCTTGAGTGACCTAGCTTCTCGCGAAGTCGTTCCTTGAGCTGGCGAACTTCTTCATCGTCACTTGAATGGTCTTGCAGCACATCCACATTCTTATTTTTGTCATGTGTGTTGTCGCCTTGCGACATCGACGGAATCTCGTATCCATCTACTCCGGCCATCTTCTCTCCGATTGGTTAGACTCTTGATGGAGAGACCTGCTCTGATACCAATTGAAAGTTGCCTAGAGGAGGGGTGAATAGGCTAAACTACCTGAAATGACCTAATTAAACGAGATTAGAACACAGGGGCCGGACTAGTCTGGCTTAGGGGCGGACTAGTACGGTCAGCTAGCTGGAAAAATCTAAAAACTTGTTTTTTATGGGTTTTTCTTCAGATTTAACTTAACGAAATGAGGATAAACTATCTAGCAATCTAATATGACAAGTGTGACAAGATATAGCAGTGGATTGCTAGATTGTAATGAGAAACACTAGAAAAGCTAAATAATCAAAACAAACCCTAAGCAATTTTAATGATCGAGGAAATGTAAATGCAAGAGAGACACGGAGAATTTTTTCCAAGGTTCGATCCCACTCACGAATCTACGTCCTCGTTGAGGAGTCCACAAAGGATCGGATTTAACAACCCTTTCCTCACCAAGTCGCCACTAAGGCCAACCCGGTTCTTCCACTATCTCAAGGGTGAACTTAAAGATCTTTGGGGTTTCTCACAATCTGAGGCTCCCACTTGAACACTTCCACCAACTTCACGAATCTCACAAGCCACAGGTCACAAAGACTCACACCAAGTGCACGAGATCACTCCAAGAGCCAAAACACGAAGTTCTTCCTTCTCCTCTCCTCACACACCCGAATCCACTCAAGAATTGGTTCTAGAGGGTGAGTAGGCAATAGATAAGGCTTAGAGAAGCTCTAGGATGGCCGTGGCGGTGCTATGGTTCCATGGATCTTCAAATAAAGTCGGTGCACTTCCTTTTATAGAGGTCCCGACAGCCAACCGTTGCCACCAACTAAAGTCCGGACTAGCCCGGACGGTCTGTGGTAACCAATGACGTCACAAAGCCACCTACTCCTCCACGTTTAAATTTCAAATGTTCACAAATGTCCGGACTAGTCCGCCTCACAACGGACTAGTCCCATCTCACACAGGAACTCTTTGTCCGGTTGAGAACGGACAAATCTGGAGGATCCGGACTAGTCCGGTCAATAAGGTGGACAAGTCCGGTCCACCAAGACTTAGCCGTGGAAGCTCTCATCTCACAACCATACGGACTAGTCCGCCTCAGAACGGACTAGCCCGCCTCAGAACGGACTAGCCCGAACTCACACAGGAACTCTTTGTCCGGGTGAAAACGGACAAGTCTGGCTAGCCTGGACTAGTCCGGCCACTGAGGCGGACAAGTCCGGTCTACCAGTACCTAGTCCCGAAATACTCTCACCAAGAGTGAACCGGACTAGTCCGTCCCCAAATGGACAAGTCCGAACTCAGTCAGGAACTCTTAGTCCGCCCCAAAAACGAACTAAGCCATAGGACTCTGGACTAGTCCGACCTCTGGCGCGGACAAGTCCGACCTACTAGGGTTTACCTCACTAGCACTCTCCACTAAGGATTCAACACTTCTAACGCTTTAAGCTTTCTTCTACGATCTTAATGCACTTGACACACACACTCTCACTCTAACACGGCTAGCCTACTAAAGACTCAAATGAAACCCTAATTTCTACTCTTCGAGTCTTCGACGCCGTTCTTCATCCTTTTCCTTTTTGAGAGTTTAGGTGTCCACATTGAAAATATCATGTGCTTATGATCATCTCAGCTCATTATAGTCTCTTAATCGTCATCATCAATCATCCAAAACCCATGGGGATACCTAGATGCACTTACAATGCATAGGCTTACAAGGTGCTTGCATAACATAACGTTGATGCGGTGGCTGATTAGAGCGAGGTGGATTTGCAGGGCGAAAAGTAGAAGCGGACAAGCCATAATGTGGTGCTGCTGGTGGCATGAAACGGGGACGTACATTGCTCCCTTGTGGCTATACTTGATATGGTATCTTCCTCTTGCCCTCTTGCTCAATCTCACGGATCTTGCTCTCAACCACTATAGCTTTGTCAACGAGCTTTTGGAAGTTTGCATAGTCATTGTTCAGCAGCTGAACTTGGATTTCATTGTTCAATCCTCTCATGAACAAGTACTGCTTTCTTTGATCTGAGTTGACATCTTCTGGAGCATACCTTGACAGCTGCGTAACTTGTTGAGGTACTCATTCACGCTCTTCCTTCCTTGGTGGAGACCTTCAAACTCTTGTCTTTTAAGCATCATGACTCCTGCAGGGACATAGTGAGAGCAGAAACTTTCCTTGAATTCAGCCCAAGTGATAGTCCCCTTGTTGACATGAGCATTACCAAGAGTGTCCCACCAATCAGCGGCTGCTCCCATGAGTTGGTGTGATGTGAAGAGAACTTTCTCCCGATCATTACACTGAACAGTAGCAAGCTTCTTTTCCATAGACTTCAGCAAATCATCAGTCTCCATAGGATCATTGGCTTGTGCAAAAGTAGGCGGCCTAGTCCTCATGAACCCTCCCAATCTGTTGTGAGCCGGCGGTGGTGGCGGTGGCGGCAGTGGAGGTGCAGGAACAGGGTTAGGATTGTTGTTGTTGTTGGCCTGCAGCTGTCCCAACGTTTGTATCATCGTTTGCATGAGATGGTTCTGCATATCCATCAACCGTTCAAGGTTGCTTGCATCAGCTCCAGGATTGGCATTTTCAGGAACTTCAACATTGCCATCCTCCTGTGGTTTGTTGTTACCACGAGAATTCCTCCTTTGGTGGTTGGAGTTTTCCCTCACCATCTGTGAGAGAGTAGAGTAGGAAATAGAAATTTAGAATGATCCCCTAACTATATGCATGTATGAACTAAGCAACTTATTTTATTAATTTCAGCCTATATGATGATGTGAACAAGTGCCGAAGCATATCACATATCTCTACTATGTGTGGATGTGGACATTTGCTGAAGCGTTCCACAACTCACACCAAGCACACAAACACAAGCAATCATCATGAAATTTTAGCACACCACTCTTTTCAAGTTACCACGATCTAAGCATTTTTATTACAACTTTATTCAATGGAAAACCTAAACTTAATCGTGAGAACTGGTGATGTTCTCGCCGTGTGACGGGGGTGGTCCATACATGGGCGCACGCCATGGTGAGTGAGCAGTCCATGTAGGGATAGATGACGCTGGTGCTCCATTTGCTTCCGCGTTGGCACGAGTCTCCTCCTGTTTTCCAGCAAGTGCAACTTCTTGCGGAGGTAACGGATCTCTTCTTGTGCACTTGCATAGCAGTTTCCTAACTCCACGAGCAATCTCTGATACTTGTCAGTAGCTTGTGGGTTGGAAAGAGATCCTCCGTGGGGTCCAATGATCTCCCTTGTACCACTCTTCTGACACGGGTGCAGCCTAAAAGTAGTGTACTCAAGCTGCTCACGGAAGCTGTAGCACAGTCCGGTCAGTGCATCCCATGTGGCATCATCAATAGCTTCTGCCCTTGTAGCTCTCCATGTGGGTGTGAAGTGCCGAGTGACCATCCTACCGTTAGATAGGATGGTTACTTCTGCCTTCCACTCTTCATGTCCGAGACGAGAGACATTCTTAAGAAGGTATTCCGGGTATAAGCTGCAGCAATCCAGAAATTCTTTCAGCTCCTCGGATTAGTGTCCTCCTTCTATTCCGTCGAACCGGAATTCTTGAACTGAACGATTGGCCTGTTCATCACGTTCATTCTCAGCCTCAGCAAGGGGTGGCTCCTCTTCGGATTCATCTCTTCCCGACATAGCTTCATGAGACTTCACGGGGTGTAAGCCCACGTGAAACTCCTCCTGAGGTGCGTACCGATGTTGTTCTTATGGATCATATTCCAGGTCGTTTCGAATGGTTCCACCTCTTCCAGATCCTCTTCCTCATGCATAGAGATATTGAATTCATCTTCATCATGAGGTTCCATTTTCACCTCCTCCCAATATGGTCCATCGGACAACTCAATGGGGTTAAGTGCACGCCCACGTGGTGGTGGACGAGTCCTTATGCGTGTTGTGCTCCTAGTCACCGATATCTATAAATAAGGCATGAGAAACTTTAGAGGAGAATAAAATAACTCAAGAACTTCAGAAGCTATGAAGCAAGAAAACAAAAGTGTTGCTGTCCAAAAGAAGAGAAAAAGAGGGGCTGGAAATAGCACTTTGCGGTGGCTGAATTGACAAGTAAAGTGTAGCAGCAAGCATTTTTTAAAAATAGCAGTTTATAGGGGTGTTCCTATGTGTTTTATAGTGTCCATTCTACCTAGGCTTGCGTTCTATGGTCAACGTGGCTCTGGTACCAATTTGTGACACCCGGTTCTGAAAAATGAACCAAGTGAACGCATATGTGTGCCCAGGATGTTCATCACACATACACATGTATTCCACAAACTGAATTCAGAATATAACCATGTACGAATAATGTTTAAGTACTTTATTACATCGACTCATTGTCTCACTCATGAATGTCTATCTTATTCTTGCAGCGGAAGTCTCTAAACAACAGCGGAAAATGACTAAAACAGCAGGCTCTAATTTCAACTCCACAGGCATGTTGATGGTAGTGCACACGCCTAGTACTCCACATGTTCCTCGAAGTATTCTTCTCTTGTAGCTGGTGTATATGTGGGAATGCAAGAGTGAGTACATGTCGTACTCAGCAAGTGCGGAAAAAGTATGATATGTAGCTTACAACAAGGTAGGGAATAAAAAGATTCATTGTAGCAAGTAAGTTTTATTTCACAAACATGATAAAAACAACAACTAAGTCTAGGTGAGTTAAATCCCATCATAACCAAGTAATTCAGCAACATTCTGTCATCATAATACAACATTTATCAAGTCTCAACCAGGCAATAATCTTTCTCAAGTTCATCTCATACTCATAAATATTCATAAACATCTCATATTCATATAACCAAAACCAAACTCATTTTCATGACCCAAAACAGTCCCAAAACCAATTCCAAGTTTTGCCTCTAATCATGGAAATTGGCCAGATGCTTGTAACCGGAATCACGGCTATCATGATAGTTTTACACTCTATAGAGGTGGCACCACTTTACCCACAAGTTTGTGATTTCGTCACCCGTCGGTGACTAGAAAGAACCTCCATTATACCAGTACACATCCATTAGTGTATGGCCAAGAGATCACAAAATAGCCTTTACAAAGGGGATACGGGCCCACTGAGGTTTCACCGGCAGGCTCAAATCTCTATTCCCCCACCCACGGGCCCCCTCTTGTGCCATGCAGTTCCCAGGGAAGTCCCCGCACCATCCAAAGGTCCATAACAAGCTAGCAACACACCTAATTAGTCAGCTAAGCCGCACCCATATTTGGCCTTGTGGTGGCACCATTTTTCTGGCATGTGCTCGCATGAACCGGTCCTTAGAACTACGGCAAGCAAACCACGATCTCATTCAGCAATATCTAGGAACCAATGTTGCCTAAATCTCCAATATTCCATGCTCATTAACATCATAAAGTTATCATCATCATTATTCATACGAGTGCAGTAGCTAACAAGTTTTATTTCATCTTCCCGTATCCCGTAAGTTGAGGGAACCAAAAAGAAAAAAACGACCATACCCGACTCATCAACTTTCCCAGCGACAAGGATGGTTAACAAAAGTAGTAAACTCCTATAAAAGGGTGTCCCATCAAGTTGGCACAAGCATACACATTTTCGCAAACAAAACAGTTTCAAAACGTGGGATCAATATGGTCAAGGGGCACTTGCCTTGCTCCCGTGGTTCATGTTGCTCAAGCGTCTCGAAGTCTTGGTGCTGTAATTCCTCGTAGATGGCCTCTTGAGCTTGTCCTTCTACTCACGATCATGCACATATAAAATTTACAGCAATCAATTTCCATGCACAAACTTTACTCAAGATGCAATGAGGTGAATGAATGCAATTTCCTATGGTGCAGTTTCATAAAACCAGTTTGTACGTGTTCTTCCATGTTTTAGTAGGCTTTCATGGGGTTTCATGGTGATAAAAGTTGCTGGGATCAAGTGAGGACATGGTGATGATCTTGATATAAGATGTATATCAATTTCACTATCAAAATTCGACCAAAACATGGTTCGTGTTACTTGCTTCTGCGTGTGGACAGATCATATTTCGGTCGAATTTTGACGGTTGAATTGATCTACATCTTGTGTCAAGATCATCACCATGTGCACACTTGATCCCAGCAACCTTGATCGCCATAAAACCCCATGAAAGCCTACTAAAACATGCAAGAACACGTACAAAATGGTTTTATAAAACTGCACCATAGGAAATTGCATTCATTCACCTCATTGCATCTTGATTAAAGTTTGTGCATGGCAATTGATTGCTGTAAATTTTGTATGTGCATGGTCGTGAGTAGAAGGACAATCTCAAGAGGCCGTCTAGGAGCTACAGCACCAAGACTTCAAGACGCTTGAGCAACATGAACCACGGGAGAAAAGCAAGTGCCCTTGACCATATTGATCCCATGTTTTGAAACTGTTTTGTTTGCGAAAACCTGTATGTTTGTGTCAACTTGATGGGACACCCTTTTATAAGAGTTTTCAACTTTTGTTAACCATCCTTGTTGCCAGGAAAGTTGACGAGTCGGGTATGGTCGTTTTTCCTTTTCGCTTCGCTCAACTTACGGGATACGGGAAGATAAAATAAAACTTGTTAGCTACTGCACTCGTATGAATAATGATGATGATAGCTTGATGATGTTAATGAGCATGTAATCTAGGAGATCTAGGCAAACTTGGTTCGTGTATGTTGCTGATTGAGATGGTGGTTTGCTTGTCGTAGATCTAAAGGCCGGTTCATGCGAGCACATGCCAGAAAAACAGTGCCACCACAAGGCCAAATATGGGTGTGGCTTAGCTGACTAATTAGGTGTGTTGCTAGCTTGTTATGGACCGTTGGATGATGCGGGGAATGAGAGTCGAGAAGGACTTCCCTGAGAACTGCATGGCACAAGAGGGAACCGTGGGTGGGAGAATGGAGATTTGAGCCTGCCGGTGAAACCTTAGTGGGTCCGTACATTCTAGTAGCCCCTTTGTAAAGGCTATTTTGTGATCTCTTGGCCATACACCGATTGTTGTGTACTGGTAATGGAGGTTCTGTCTAGTTGCCGACAGGTAACAAAATCACAAACTTGTTGGTAAAGTGGTGCCACCTCTGCAGAGTGTAAAACTATCATTATAGTCATGCTTCTGATTACAAGCACCTGGCCAACTTCCATGATTAGAGTCTAAACTTGGGATGGTTATCCGGGTATTGTCATTCGATTTGGTTTTGGGTCATGACAATGAATTTGGTTTTGGTTCTGTGAAAATGAGATGATTATGTATATTTACGAGTATGAGATGAACTTAAGAAATAATATTGGCTGGTTGAGGCTTGATAAATGATGAATTATGATGAAGGAATGTTGATGAATTACTTGATTATGTTGGGATTTAACTCACCTAGAAATAGTTACTATGTTTACCATGTTTGTGAAATAAAATTTGCTTTCTGTAATGAACCTCTTTATTCCCTACCTTGTTGTAAGATACATGTCATACTTTTTCCGCACTTGCTGAGTACGACATGTACCCACCCTTACATTTCCACATATACATCAGCTACAGGAGAAGAATACTTTGAGCAACATGTGGAGTACTAGGCGTGCGCACTACCGTCAACATGCCTGTGGAGTTGAAGTTGGAGACTCCTGTTTTAGCCATTTTCCGTTGTTGTTTAGAGTCTTCCGCTGCTGAATAAGTTAGATATTCATGAATGAGACAATGAGTAAATGTAATAAAGTACTTAACACTATTTGTACATGGTTATATTCTTAATTTCAGTTTGTGAAGTACATGTGTATGTGTGATGAACATTCTGGGCACACATGTGCATTCACTTGGTTCATTTTAGGAATCTGGTTTCACAAATTGGCATCAGAGCCATGTTGACCGTAGGACGCAAGACTAGGTAGAATGGACACTCTAAATACACATACGAATACCCCTCTAAACTGTTATTTTCAAAAATTGCTTGCTGCTGCACTTTATTTGTCAACTCAGCCACCGCAAAGTGCTATTTTTAGCCCCTGTTTTCTTTTTTTCTTGTAGACAGCCACACTATCAGTTTTCTTGCTTCATAGCTTCTGAAATTTTGGAGTTATTTCCTTCTTCTCTAAAGTTTATCATGTCTTCTTTATAGATGCCGGTGACTAAGAGCACAACACGAATAAGGACTCGTCCACCACCACTTGGGAGTGCACTTAACCTCATTGAGGTGTCCGATGGACCATATTGGGAGGAGGTGAAGATGGAACCCCATGAGGAAGATGAAGTCAGTAGTTCTATGCATGAGGAAGAGGACCCGGAAGAGGTAGAACCAATCGAAGACGACATGGAAGATGATCCACAAGAACAGCAGCATTGGTATGCACCTCAGGAGGAATTTCACGCGGGCTTGTACCGAGCGGAGCCTCATGAATCTATGTCGGAAGGAGATGAATCCGAAGAGGAGCCACCCCCTGCTGAGGTCGAGAATGAAGGTGATGAACGGGCCATCCGTTCAGTTCAAGAATTATGGTCCGACGGGATGGAAGGAGGGCACATATCCACGGAGCTTAGAGAGTTCCTAGATTGCTGCAGCCTATACCCGAAGTATCTCCTTAAGAAAGTCCATCATCTCGGACATGAAGAGTGGAAGGATGAAGTAACCATCCTATCTAACGGTAGGGTTGACACCCGGCACTTCGCACCCACATGGAGAGCTACAAGGGCAGAAGCTATTGATGATGCTGCTTGGGATGCACTCAATGGACTGTGCTACGCTTTCTGTGAGTAGCTTGAGAACACTACCTTTGAGCTGCACCCATATCGGAAGAGTGGTACAAGGGAGATCTCTTTCCAACCTACAAGATGCTGACAAGCCTCAGAGGTTGCTTGCGGGTATAGGAAACCGCTATGCAAGCGCACAAGAAGAGATCCGTTACCTCCGCAAGAAGTTGTACTTGCTGGAAAAACAAGAGGAGACTCATGCCAACGCGGGAACAAATAGAGCACTGGCGTCATCTATCCCTACATGGACTGCCGACTCACCATGTCTTGCACCCATGTATGGACCACCCCCGTCACACGGCGAGAAGAGCACCGGTTCTCACGATTAAGTTTAGGTTTCTCATTGAATAAAGTTGTAATAGGAACGCTTAGACATAGTAGGCCGAAATAAGAGTGGCGTGCTGAATTTTCAGTATGATTGCTTGTGATTGTGTGCTTGGTATGAGTTATGGGACGCTTCGGTGAATGTCCACATCCACACATAGTGGAGAGATATGAGATGCTTCGGCACTTGTTCACATCCTCATATAGGCTGATATTAATAAAAGGAGTTACTTAGTCTCATATACCTTGATGCATATAATTGGGAAATCTCTTCTTTCAATTCTAAATTCTATTCCGAGAGTAAGCATTAAAATAAGGGGGGGTAGACTTTCTTGCCAACCTTATCGTTTTGGATTCCCAAGAGATTGACATAATACTTGGAATGGACTAGTTAAGCAAGTAAAATGGAGTAATTCAATGCACTCAAAGGATCGTGCAGTTGACGAGTGAGCACAGTACTCGTATTGAGTTTGAGGCAGCCCAACCTGCAACCGAGAAGGCAGTGCTGAACCACATCAAAGAAGCGACATTGGAAAGCATTCCGGTAGTTGGAGAATATTCAGATGTGTTCCCGGAAGAACTTTCAGGTATACCACCTGACCGGGACATCAAATTTGCCATTGATTTAGTACCCGGAGCTGCACCTATAGCTAAGAGGTCATATATGATGCCTGCTAATGAATTAGTGGAGCTCGAGAAGCAAATTTAGGAGCAGCTAGATAAGGGTTTTATACGCCCAAGCTCGTCACCTTGGAGAGCCCCCGTGCTCTTCGTAGACAAGAAGGATGGAACCCAACGGATGTGTGTGGACTATAGGTCTCTCAACGAAGTGACGTTAAAGAATAAATACCCGCTGCCCCGCATAGAGGACCTATTCGATCAAATGAAAGGTGCCCGGATTTTCTCTAAGATTGATCTTCGGTCGGGATACTTCCAGCTAAAGACTAATCCCTCCGACATACCCAACACTGCATTTCAAACACGGTATGGTTCGTATGAATATACGGTTATGTCATTTGGGTTGACGAATGCACCCGCATACTTTATGTACCTCATGAATAAGGTCTTTATGGAGTACTTGGACAAGTTCGTCGTGGTTTTCATCGACGATATCATAGTGTATTTAAAAAACAAGGAAGAAAATGAGGAACACTTGAGATTGATATTGCAGAAATTACGAGAGCATCAATTATATGCTAAGTTCAGCAAGTGTCAGTTTTGGATAAAGGAGATATCGTTCTTAGACCACGTCATCTCCGAAGGTGGAGTATCGGTTGATCTCGAAAAAGTGGGGGATGTTTTGAAGTGGAACCAACCGCAGAATGTGAGGGACATTCGAAGTTTCCATAGGATGGCTGAATACTACCACCGGTTCATCAAGGATTTCTCCAAAATAGCGAAGCCTATGACTGAATTGCTGATGAAAGGGAAAGTATTTCAGTGGACACAAGCGTGTCAAGACAGCTTTCAGGAGATAAAGAAGAGATTAACAACAGCGCCTGTTTGGGTATTGCCGGACGTGAGCAAGAGTTTTGGTATATATTATGATGCATCAAGACAAGGGCTTGGATGTGTGCTTGTGCAAGGAGGACAAGTGGTAGCCTATGCATCAAGACAATTAAAAAAACGTTAGCTGAACTACCTTACACATGAACTGGAACTTGCAGCCGTGGTACATGCCTTGAAGATTTGTAGGCATTATATTATCGGCCACCGATGTGAGATCTACACGTATCACAAAAGCCTCAAGTATATATTCACGCAAACAGATCTGAATTTGAGGCAACATCGATGATTGGAACTCATCAAGGATTATAATGTCGGAATCAACTATCACCTCGGAAAGGCAAACGTAGTAGCGGATGCGTTGAGCCGAAAGGGAGCATGCCACCAACTCACGGTTCGGGAGCTGCCACCCGAGCTGCGTAAGGAGTTCGAATGGTTACATCTCGAGTTCTTGAATGAGATGGAGGTGGTAGAACTGAACTCAACGCTGGAACAAGAGATACGAGATGGCCAAGCGATGGATGAGGAAATAAAATAAATCAAGGAAAGAATCCGGCAAGGGATAGAAAAGGAATTCAAAGAAGAAGAGAATAGCACGCTTTGGTTAGGGAAAAGGACTTGTGTGCCTAACGTGAAGCACATCCGCGACACGATACTAAAGGAGGCACATGACTCGACTTATTCTATACATCCCGGCTGTACAAAGATGTACAAGGAACTGAAAACTTACTATTTGTGGGATGGCATAAAAAGGGATATCGTTGAATATGTTGCCTTATGCGACACGTGCCAACGGGTGAAGGCCGGACACCAAAGACCCGCTGGATTGTTGCAGCCATTGAAAGTACCCAAATGGAAGTGGGAAGACATCAGTATGGATTTCATTGTCAGATTGCCACGAACTCAGTCTGGCTATAACTCTATTTGGGTTATGATGGACTGATTGACGAAAACAGCACACTTTATTCCTGTTAGGACTAGGTACACCTTGGCGCAATTAGCCGAGCTGTACATGGAGCAAATCATGTGTCGTCATGGAGTTCTGAAGAGGATAGTTTTAGATCAAGGTTCTCAATTTACCTCTAGGTTCTGGAAGAAGCTGCATGTTGCCATGGGTACACAGTTGAATTTCAGATCCGCATATTACCCGCAAACCGGCGGGCAAACTGAGAGGACGAATCAGATTCTGGAAGACATGTTGAGAGCTTGCGCCTTGAAACATAGGCGTAGTTGGAACAAGAGCTTGTCGTATGCTGAATTCTCCTACAACAATAGTTACCAAGCCAGCTTGAAGACGTCACCTTTTGAAGCACTATACGATAGACGGTATAGAACACCTTTGTTCTGGAATGAGACTGGAGAAAGTCAAGTGTTTGGACCTCGAGTGCTGCAAGACGCCGAAAAGCAAGTCCAAACAATTACGTGAAAACTTGAAGGCCGCTCAGTTACGACGAAACATGACCTTCAAAGTTGGAGAGTTCGTATATCTTAAGGTGTCGCCTATCCGAGGCCAACGACAGTTTAACGTCAAAGGCTAGCACCTCGCTACATCGGGCCATTCAAGATTCTGAGCATGCGAGGAGAGGTAGCCTATCAACTAGAACTGCCAACTCACCTCTCCGACATGCCCGACGTATTTCACGTATCTCAGCTCAAGAAGTGCCTAAGAGTGCTGGAAGAACAAGTACCGATGGATGAGCTAGAACTTCAGGAGGATCTGACCTACGCTGAACACCCCATTAAAATCTTGGACGTAAAGGAAAGGGCCACAAGGAACAAAGTAATCCGTTGGTGCAAGGTACAATGGAGCTACCACACGGAAGCTGAAACTACATGAGAACGTGAGGAAGACCTCAAGGCATAATTCCCTCATCTTTTCTCCACTCTATCGAATCTCGAGGGCGAGATTCATTTTAAACCCAATAGGTTTGTAACACCATCAAAATTACTACCATGCATTGCATACATTTTTCACGTAGAGAAGCATTTAAAATGAACAAGGAAATAAAGAGAGGAGTATAGAAGCAAATAAAATAATAAAAGGGAAAAATAGAAAATAATTAAAATAAATAGAAAAAAGAAATAAAAATAAATAAATAAAATAGCCAAATTTGGCCACCCCTAATTTTTTCCCAAAATTCCCCGAATTTCCCCCAAATTCCCCTCCCCTAATTTCTCTAATTTTCCCCAATTTTCCCGATTTTCCCCAAATTCCCCTAGGGACTTTTTCCCCACATTTGAGGGGAATTTCCCCCCAATTTTGGCCTCCCCACTTAGGGGGGGGGACCCTAATGGGCCCCACCCCCTTGGCCGTAGCCCATTAGTGGGGGAACCCTAGCCGCCCCCCTTTTTGATTTTTTGTGGGATTTTATTTTCTCAATTAATCTCAGCCATTGGTGGAAAATAAATAATAAAATCCCAGCCCCTAGCTCCCACCTCTTTTAAAATTCAGCCATTGGGATTTAACTCACCTAGAAATAGTTGATGTTTTTACCATATTTGTGAAATAAAATTTGCTTGCTGCAATGAACCTCTTTATTCCCTACCTTGTTGTAAGCTACATGTCATACTTTTCCCACACTTGCTGAGTATGACATGTACTCACCCTTGCATTTCAACATATACATCAGCTACAGGAGAAGAATACTTCGAGCAACATGTGGAGTACTAGGTGTGTGCACTACCGTCAACATGCCTGTGGAGTTGAAGCTGGAGCCTGCTGTCTTAGCCATTTTCTGCTGTTGTTTAGAGTCATCCGCTGCTGAATAAGTTAGATACTCATGAGTGAGACAAGTCAATGTAATAAAGTACTTAAACACTATTTGTACATGGTTATATTCTCAATTTCAGTTTGTGAAGTACTTGAGTATGCATGATGAACATCCTGGGCCACATATGTATTCACTTGGTTCATTTTTGGAACCGGGTTTCACAGAACCCGAGTTCGTGAATTTTACCGACTTTCCCTGTGACACCCTCAATTTTGTATCCATGCATGCATACATAATTCATATATAGAAACATTTTAAAAGAATTAGAACGGGAGGAAGAATCATCAAAATGGTAGGGGTATGGGAGTAAGATAGCTGAAAAGAGCCAATTCCAGTTCGCCGAGGAGCGTCATCGACACTTCACGCGGCCTGCTGGCCACGTGGCGCTTTCGGAGCTCATCCCTGCGGAGGGGGTGAGGTCCAGCACCATTGGCCACGTGGCATGCTAGGAGCTCGCCTCTGCGGAAGGGGGCGAGGTCCGGCCCGCTAGACACGTGTTGCCTCCGGGGCTTGTCGCTGCGGAAAAGCGAGGTCCAGCCCCGCGGGACACGTGTCGCCTTCAGAGCTAGTCTCTGCGGAGAAGCAAGGCTCAACCACGCGGGACACGTGTCGCTCTCGGAGCTCACCTCCGTGGAGGGAGTAAGGTCCGGTCCCGATGGACATGTGTCATCCTCGAAGCTCACCTCCGAGAAGTAGGGAGGTCCGACACTACGGGACACGTGTCATCCTCTGAGCTCACCTCCGAGGAGAAGGGGGGTCCGACAATACGGGACACGTGTCATCCTCAGAGCTCACCTCTGAGGAGAAGCGAGGTCCGACACTGTTGGACACGTTTCAACCTTGGAGCTCGTCTGTGAGGAAAAAGGAAGTTGGCACTTCTGGACACGTGGCACTCTCGGAGCTCGCCTCTGAGGAGAGGAGAGGTCCGAAACTGACACGTGGCACTCTCGGAGCTCGCCTCTGAGGAGAGGGGAGGTCCGGCACTGACACGTGGCGCCCCCATAGCTCGCATCTGAGGGAGAGGGAGGTCCCGCTCGCCAGACACGTGGCGCACGCGGAGCTCGCTTCTGAGGGAGAGGGAGGTCCCGCACGCCAGACACGTGGCACACCCAGAGCTTGTCTCTGTGGAAAAAATGGGAGGCCAGGTCCCCGCTGGACATGTGGAGCCTCCGGAGCTTATCCCTGCGAAAGGACGAGATCCTTAAGTGGTTTTCCCCTGTGCGCGAGTACCCGGTACTGAGGAAACCGACACGATTTCTTCCACGTTGATACCGCACCCAAATCAATTGGAGGTAAGTTGTTAAGATCCAAAACAAATTTAATAGGACTCTTATTTGAAATCCAATTGGAGTAGGACTCTTCTTTCACCCCTTATAAATAGAACCCGAAACCTCTGGCCACAACCCACGTACCTATTTTTCCACCTCCCGAGTCGACAACTTGGAGGTCCTAGCTCCCAACTCGCTGAGTTAACCCCCTTCGCAGGAGTTAAGCCAATTGTAAAACCGCCGACGAGCCCCGTCACGCTCGCTCTTGCCGGAAGAAAGCCAACGATCTATCCTGCTGTCATTGCTAGGAGGAAGGCCGAGGTAGGTCTTCGCTACCACCTTATGACATCATCACGGCTTCTACGCATCTGTTTCTTCAAACAGAAGCTTTTCATGTGGACAGATCACATGTTGATCGGTTTTTGACGGTGGAATTGATCTAGATCTTGAGTCAAGATCATCACCACACTTGATCCCTACACCCTTGTTCATCGTAAAACCCCATGCAAAGCAATTAAGACATGCAAGAACACACACGAACTGGTATTAATGAAACTGCATCATAGGATTAGCATGCATCTACGCCAGCATCTTGAGTAAAGTTTGTGCATGATGTTTGATTGCTATAAATTTTGTATATGCGTGGTCGTGAGTAGAAGGACAAGCTCAGAAAGCCATCTACAAAGGACTACAGCACCAAGACTTTGAGATCCGTGAGCAACAGAAGCCACAGGAACAAGGCAAGTGCCCCTTGACCATATTGATCCCATGTTTATGGAACTGTTCTAGTTGCAAAAACGTGTGTGTGCTTGAGTCAACTTGATGGGAAAACCCTTTTATAGGAGTTTACTAGTTTTGTTAACCACCCTTGTCACCGGGAAAGTTGATGAGTTGGGTATGGCTGTTTTTGCTTTTTGCTTCGCTGAGTCCACGGGATATGGGAAGTGAGATAGAATGTGTCTAGCTACTGCACTTATATGAGCAATGATAATAAGAACTTGATGTTGATAATGAACATGAATCGGGAGAGATCTAGGCAAGCTTGGTTCGTGGAAGTGGTAGAATCAGATGGTGTTTTACTTGCCGTAGATCTAAGGACTGGTTCATGCCAGCACATGCCAGGAAAATAGTGCCACCACAAGACCAAATATGGGTGCAACTTAGCTGATTAGTTAGGTAAGTTGCTAGATTGTTATGGACCGTGGAAGCCGCGGGGAATGGGAGTCGAGAGAGGACTGCCCTGGGAACTGCATGGCACAAGAGGGGGCATGTAGGTGGGAGAATGGTGATTCGAGCCTACTGGTGAAACCTTAGTGAGTCCATGCATATAGTGGCCCCTTTGTAAAGGCTATTTTGTGATCTCTTGGCCATACACCGACGGTTGTGTACTGGTATAATGGAGGTTCTGCAGTCGCCGATGGGTGACGAAATCACAAACTTGTGGGTAAAGTGATGCCACCTCTTAAGAGTGTAAAACTATCATGATAGTCGTGCTTACGGTCACAAGTGTCTGGCCAACTCACATGATTAGATGGGATGGTTTGGGATGGTCATTGGGAGATTACTTGGTATGGATGTTTATTGGTATGGTTATGGTTTGTTCTTGGTAAAGAGAATGGTTTCGGGACTGTTGAGTCATGACAATGAGTATTGGTTTGGTTATATGATTATGAGATGGTTATTATGAGCATGAGAAAGAGTTGAGAAAGATTTATGGTGGGAAGAGACATGGAAAGTGGTGAATTATGAAGGAGGTACGTTGATGTTTTAATTGTATATATGTTGGGATTAAATTCACTTAAAGATAGTTGCTGTATTGTCATGCTTTGTGAAATAAACTTTGCTTTCTGCAATGAGCCTTTTTATTCCTACATTGATGTAATCTACATGTCATACTTTTTCCGCACTTGCTGAGTACAACATGTACTCACCCTTGCGTTATCATACAAACATCAGCAACAGGAGAGGAGTACTTCGAAAACCATGTGGAGTATTAGGCGTGTGATCTACCGTCAACTTGCCTGTGGGGATGGAGTTGAAGATGGAGCCGCTGCCGTGCTTAGTTTGCTTCCGATATCGTTTAGAGACTTTGGCTGCAAGAATAAGTTAGAGACTTCCGCTGCAAGAGTAAGTTAGAGAATGATGTAATAAAGTACTTAAATCTTATTATTTGTGGTTATATTCTAAATTCAGATTGTGGATTACGTGTGTATGTGTGATGAACATCCTGGGCACATATGCATTAGCTGGGTTCGGTGTTTTACGGGACCGTGTATCACAGATTGGTATCAGAGCCACGTTGACCGTAGGACGCAAGCCTAGGATGAAGTTACAGATTTGCATTAGAGCCATGTTGACCATAGGACGCAAGCCTAGGTAGAATGCACAAATTGGCATCAGAACCACATTGACCGTAGGATGCCATCCTAGGCAGAATGGACACCCTAAAACACATAGGAACATTTAAATCATAGTAGCTTGAATAGGAGTGATGTGTTGAACTTTTGTTATGATTGCTTGTGTTTGTGTGCTTAGTGTGAAGATGTGAGACGTTTCAGCGTTGTCCATATCCACACATAGTAGAGAGATGTGAGATGCTTCGGCACTTGTTCACATCCTCATATAGACTAATATATTTAGTCCATCCACCTTGATGCATATAGTTGGGGGATCAATCTAAACTTCTAATTTCTATTCTGCCCAACTCTCTCTCACAGATGGTGAGAGAAAACACCGGCCGTCCAAGGAGGAACGTCCGTGGCAACCATGAACCACAAGAGGATGACCACGTTGAAGTTTCTGAAAATGTTAACCCCGGGCTGGTGCAAACAACCTTCAACGGTTTGTGGCTATGTAGAACCAGCTCATGCAAACTACGATCCAAACTTTGGGTCAGCTACAAGCCAACAACAACCACCGTAACCCCGTTCCTGCACCACCACCACCACCACCAGCTCACAACAGATTAGGAGAGTTCATGAGGACTCGACCGCCTACTTTTGCACAAGCTAATGATCCCATGGAGGCTGATGATTGGTTGAAGTCCATGGAGAAGAAGCTTGCCATCGTTCAGTGCAATGATCGAGAGAAAGTTCTCTTTGCATCGCACCAACTTATGGGAGCAGCCGCTGACTGGTGGGACGCTCTATGCAATGCTCATGTCAACCAGGAGACTATCACTTGGACTGAGTTCAAGGAGAGTTTCCACTCTCATTACGTCCCTGCTGGAGTCATGATGCTTAAAAGGCAAGAGTTTGAAGGTCTCTGCCAAGGAAAGAAGAGCGTGAATGAGTACCTCAACAAGTTCACTTAACTGTCAAGGTATGCCCCTGATGACGTCAACTCGGATCAAAGGAAGCAATACTTATTTATGAGAGGGTTGAACAATGAGATCCAAGTTCAGCTTCTCAACAATGACTATGCAAACTTCTAGAAGCTAGTTGACAAAGCTATATTGGTTAAGAGCAAGATCCGTGAGATCGAGCAGGAGGGCAAGAGAACGATGCCATACCAGCCACAAGGGAGCAATGTACGTCCCCGTTTCATGCCCCCAGCTGCACCGCAGTATGGCTCGTCCGCTTCTACTTTTCACGCTAATCAACTACCACAGCAACGTCCTATTATGCAAGCACCTCGTGTGCCTTTGCCTTCCGCGCCCCATCCCAACATGGGCACTTATGCTCAAAACCACCCTCGCCCTAACATACCTGTTGTCTTGGGCAACAAGGCATGCTTTGCATGCGGAGAGACGGGACACTTTGCAAGTCAGTGCCCGAGGAAAGGCTTTGGACAGCCAAGCAACACGCCCAAGCAGAACCCACAACCGAATGGAGGAGCTACGCAAGGTAACCGTGGGCAGCAGAACTACGCTCGGGGCAACGTGAATCATGTCTCCGCTGAGGAAGCGCAACAGGCTAAGGATGCCGTGATTGGTATGTTCCTTGCCAACTTTAACCCAGCTGTTGTTTTATTTGATTCTGGAGCATCGCATTCAATCATATCATCCAATTATGTTGCCAAGTATAATCTGCCCATATCACACATGAAATATACTATGTTGGTTAACTCTCCCGTTGGAGTGATGAGAACTAATATAGTATGTCCGAAAGTAAACCTTAAAATAAGGGGGGTAGACTTTCTTGCCAACCTAATTGTCTTGGATTCCCAAGGGTTTGACATAATACTCGGAATGTATTGGTTAAGCAAGCACAGCGGAGTAATACAATGTGCTAAGAGGAGCGTGCAGTTAACAAACGAGCACGGAACTCGTATTGAGTTTGAGTCAGCCCAACCGGCAACCGAGAAGGCAACATTGAACCACGTCGAAGAAGCAACATTGGAAAGCATTCTGGTGGTTCAAGAATATTCGGACGTATTCGCAGAAGAACTTCCAGGTGTGCCACCTGACCGGGACATTGAGTTTGCCATTGATTTAGTACTGAAACCGCACCGATAGCAAAAAGGCCATATAGGATGCCCGTTAACGAACTAGTGGAACTCAAGAAGAAAATTCAGGAGTAGCTAGAGAAGGATTTTATACGCCCAAGCTCGTCACCATGGGGAGCCCCCGTGTTCTTCGAGGACAAGAAGGATGGGACCCAAAGGATGTGTGTCAATTATAGGTCTCTCAACGAGGTGACGATCAAGAATAAATACCCGCTGCCCTGTATAGAGGTCCTGTTCGACCAAATGAAAGGTGCCCGAGTTTTCTCAAAGATTGATCTTCGGTCGGGATACTTTCAGCTGAAGATTAAGCCCTCCGACATATCCAAGACCGCCTTTCAAACACGGTATGGTTCGTATGAATATACCGTTATATCTTTTGGGTTAACAAATGCACCCGCATATTTCATGTACCTCATGAATAAAGTCTTCATGAAGTACTTGGACAAGTTCGTCGTGGTTTTCATCGACGATATTATGGTGTATTCAAAAAGCGAGGAAGAACACGAATAACATTTGAGATTGACATTGTAGAAGCTGCGGGAGCATCAATTCTATGCCAAGCTCAGCAAGTGTCAATTTTGGCTAAAGGAGATATCGTTCCTAGGCCACATCATCTCTGAGGAAGGAGTATCGGTTGATCTCGGAAAAGTGGGAGATGATCTGAAGTGGAACCAACTGCAAAACGTGAGAGATATTCGGAGTTTTTTTGGGATGGCTGGATACTAGCAACGGTTTATCAAGGACTTCTCCAAAATAGCGAAGCCTATGACGGAGTTACTAATAAGGGAAAAGCATTCTAATGGACACCAGCGTGACAAGAAAGCTTTGAGGAGCTCAAGAAAAGGCTAACCACATGTCACACCCGGTTTCTCCGAAGAACAACCGAGTGAATATCACATGTATGCCAGGATCATTTTCTCATATATGTGATGACAAATAGTGAAGCATTATTTATTACAAGCCAGGTGTCGAATATAAATAAGTCTTACATAGCATACGTCTCGATGGACGATAATAAGTTCATAATATGTAAATAAAACAGCAGTGGAATATAAATCTTGTGGGCTCCGTCACAGGCGTTGCCCGGGGGACTCCATGAACCTAGAATCCTTCTTCGGGTCCGAAGTCTTGGTCATTGAACACCACATCATCCCCTTGACCTGAGCAGCAATTTAAACCAACAAATATGCACGTTTGAGTACCGTTGGTACTCAGCAAGTATGGGAAAGTTATGTCATGCATGGCTAGAGCAAGGAGAGATTGACTCATGGTTAAAGCACTACGCAATTAATACCTATTACCTTAGCTTATTAAGCACCTACATTACTACACAGGTAAAATGGTCCCAATCTCCCAACCCATCATCAAAATCAAGTAACCATAATCATCATATCCAATGTCAAGCTCCCCGCTTAACATCCTCAACTTCCAAATCCATCATCCTCTAATCATGAATAAGTCCAAGCCGCTCTTGACCGTGAGCACGGCTGTCATGACAGTTTTGGCTCTGCAGAGTTTGCACCACTATACCCACATGTAGTGATTTCATCCCCCATTGTCGGGTGGACTAAAAGAACTTCCATTATGCCAGTGGCCGCGAACCACATTCACACTTCCCAGGTGTGTATCCAGGAGATCACTACGAAGCCTTTACAAAGGGATTCCTGACGAGCGTGGGCCCACTGAGGTTTCACCCCTAACAGCATACAAGAGGCTCCAACCCCGCTGCAGTGGCCCCCTCTTGAGCCTTGCGGTTCATATGGTAGTCCAGCTGACACCTATTCCCCACACCATCCAACACACCCATACTACGCCGGGGATACACCTAATTAATTGGCCAAGCTGCCCCATCTCAGCATGTGGTTGGCACGGTAAAGCCAGGTTACATGCTCCATGAACCGGTCCTTAGGATCCAGGCAAGTACTAAACACAAACCCGAGCCTCGTGCACCCAGCACCAACCAAATCATCTAACTTGCCTCGATCCCTACCTCTACATAACTCATAGCATCTCATTCAAGAGTAAGGTAAATAAATTGATGATCTCATATCCCAATTATCCCATTCTAAGCATGACTAAGCATAAGCATAATAATAAATGACATGATAAAATAAATCCCAACCCAAGCTACAAAGAAACAAGGTAATGCAATTCTAGGGAAACTTCCTAGCATGGGTTTCATATTTCAATTGACAATGCAAATAATTCTATCTACACATCCTAGTATAGGATCAAAGTGGTCAAGGACACTTGTCTTCTTCCTGCTGCTCTGGGAATGGAAAGTCTTGGTCTTGGAAGGGGAGAACTTGCTCTGGGGCAGGTTCTACTCATGCCAACACACATAGCAAAAGAAAATAACAATCCATAAGACATAGTTCACACTTTCACATCATGCAAACCACACATACATACCTATGAAAGTCATTCACATTTCTAAGTGTTGTGGTTACTCTACATGTGTTGATTTTTGACCTACATGCACTTTTAAACCTATGTATATGTTCTAACTTTTATATTCAGTTTTCTATTTGCACACTATACATGAATTTCTAATTTGAACAAATCCTTTATATTGATACACTTCTTGGCCACAAAGTTTGCATGAGAGGCAATTCCCTACTCCAAATAGGTTTTCAGATCTTATACAAAATCCTAAATTGATGCTTTTGGATTTGGAGACTTCATTTATCATTTTCTAATTATGCGTACCTATTCTCCTATATTTTTTAGATTTATTTTCTATGCCTAAAAGTGAGTTTTAATATTAAATAGTAGGACATATCATCTAAACAGAATAGGTTCTAATCTAAAATATTAAATAATATATTTTTGAACTTCTCCTCTGATGTGAACTAATTTAAATTTATTTTATCAGTTTTCAGAATTATTTCCTAGCCTAAAAATGTGTTTCTAGAATTAATAAATATGAACAACACTTAGGCAGATTTCATTTCAGCCTAAAATCTATTTTTAAACCATTCTAAAGTTTTCCAAGTGCTAGGAGAGTTTAAATTTGAGTTTGCACATGTGTTTGCCTCACCTTTTAAATTTAAATCCTAATCACATATTCAAATTTCTGAATTTAATATCATATAGGGTCAAAAAGGTAAATCCACCCCACTACAGGGTCTAATTTATTATTTCACAAATTTCCAGGGGTCTAACTACACATAACAGAGGGGTTTTCCTAATTTTTATTGGGTCCAGGGGCTAAAACTGATTTTTAAATGAATTTACACGAATTTCTGAAGTTCCAGGGGCTAGATCAGAAGTTTCCGGGGCTAGCTCGTGTTTTCCGAGATCCCCAGGGGGTAGCGTGTAAGAATCCCGGTCTTTATAATGCGGGGCTGATGTGGCCCGTCCGATTTCAAACAGATGGCTCAGATTAGATCGTCGAACCGGTACGCGTGGGTTTTAATTCTACTGTGCGATTTAAAATAGACGGCCCTCAAGGGGCCACGTCGCCCTGGCCGGAACCAGCCCGCGCGCGCGGCGGCGCGCGGCGGCGGGGTGGCGATCTCGCCGGCGCAGCCTCGGCTTTTGCCGCTACACGTTAGATCTCGCATATTTTTGCATGGATCGGCTGCGGAGGGGTAGGGGACGCTCACCGAGGGGTTTTCCAGCACTCGGAGGTCCTGGAAGTGGGTCGGCGGCGAGCTTCGACGGTGACGGTCTTCGGTGCACGTCGGAACAGATGCTAGGGCGCGAAACTTGTCGCTTCCTTCACGTGCAGGGCTCCCTGGGGGCGGTGGAGCACGATCAGCGCGTTAGATCAGATAATCCGAGCAATGATTGAAAGAAAACGGCGAGAGAAGCTTCGGTTCTCACCGGGAGGAAAAACAGCCGATCGTGGGGGAAAACAGGGCGATGTCGACGTTTATATAGGCGAGGGGGGGCGGCGGTCTGTTGGGATCGAGTTGGAGTCGTCCGGGACCGGGAGTAGGGCTGGGGACGCGGGTTTCCGGAGTTGGTTGCGAGCGGGCGTGGGGAAAAGTCCGGTCGGTTGGCGCGAGCGGGAGGTACGAGATGACACGTGGGCCCCACGTGTCAGTGAGAGGGAGAGAGGGGCGCGAGTTCGGGGCTGGCGCGGGGGAAGATTGGGCCGGCTGGTGGGTTTCGGCCCACTGGCCGGTGCGGTTTTTCTTTTCTGTTTTGATTTGAATTTGAACTCCAATTTGAATTTGAATTTCTGCACCACTTGCAATACATCCAAAAATTTTTAAATTCCACTCTTAACAGATTTTGGGGTGTTACACCACAGCGCCAGTTTTGGTATTGCCGGACGTGAGCAAGAGTTTCGACATATATTGTAACGCATTAAGACAAGGGCTTGGATGTGTGCTTATGCAAGAAGGACAAGTGGTAGCCTATGCGTCGAGACAACTAAAGAAACACGAGCTGAATTACCCCACACATGACTTGGAAGTTGCAGCCGTGGTACATGCCTTGAAGATTTGGAGAAATTATATCCTTGGCCACCGATGTGAGATCTATAGGGATCACAAAAGCCTCAAGTATATATTCACCCAAACGGATTTGAATTTGAGGCAACGTCGATGGTTGGAACTCATCAAGGATTATGATGTTCGAATCAACTATCACCCCGGAAAGGCCAATGTAGTAGCTGATGCATTGAGCCAAAAGGGAGCATGTCACCAACTCACGGTTTGGGAGCTACCGCCCGAGCTGCGCAAAGAGTTCGAACGGTTACATCTCGGGTTCTTGAACGATATGGAAGTGATGGAACTCAGCTCTTCACTGGAACAAGAGATACGAGATGGCCAAGCAACGGATGAGGAAATCAAGGAGATCAAGGAAAGAACCCGACAAGGCATATAAAATGACTTCGAGGAAGACGAGAAGGGTACACTTTGGTTAGGAAAAAGGATTTGTGTGCCTAACGTGAAGCACATCCGCGACATGATATTAAAGGAGGCACATGACTCACCTTATTCCATACATCCCGGCAGTACAAAGATGTACAAGGACTTAAAAACTTATTATTGGTAGGATGGTATGAAAAGGGATATAGCTGAATATGTTGTCTTATGCGACACGTGCCAACGGGTGAAGACCGAACACCAAAGACCCGCTGGACTGTTGCAACCATTGAAAGTACCCGAGCGGAAGTGGTAAGACATCAGCATGGATTTCATCGTCGGATTACCACGTACTTGGTCGGGTTACTACTCCATCTGGGTTATCGTGGACCGATTGATGAAAAAAGCTCATTTTCTTCCTGTTAGAACCACGTACCGCGTCGCAGAACTAGCCAAGCTGTACATGGAGTAAATCATGTGCCATCATGGAGTTCTGAAGAGGATAGTTTCAGATCGGGGTACCCAATTTACCTCTAGGTTCTAGAAGAAGCTGCATAAGGCTATGAGTACACGACTGGATTTTAGCCCTGCTTATCACCCGCAAACCGACGGGCAAACTAAGAGGACGAATCAAATTTTGGAGGACATGTTGAGAGCCTGCGCCTTGAAACATGGGCGTAGTTGGGATAAGAGCTTGCCGTATGCTGAGTTCTCATACAATAACAGCTATCAAGCCAGCTTGAAGATGTCACCTTTCGAAGCATTGTACGGTAGATGGTGTAGAACACCGCTGTTCTGGAATGAGACCGAGGAGAACCAAGTGTTTGGACCTGAAGTGCTGCAAGAAAATGAGAAGCAAGTCCAAATGATACGGGAGAACTTGAAGGCTGCTCAGTCACGACAAAAAGGTTATGCGGAAATAGGCGAAGAAAGTTGACTTTCAAAGTAGGAGATTTCGTGTACCTAAGGTATCACCTATCCGAGGCCAACGACGTTTCAACGTCAAAGGCAAATTAGCACCTCGCTATATCGGGCTATTTAAGATTTTGGACAAGCGAGGAGAAGTAGCCTATCAACTAGAGCTCCCAATGCACCTCTCCGACGTGCATGACGTGTTTCACGTATTCCAGCTCAAGAAGTGCTTAAGGGTACCAGAAGAACAAGTATCGATGGATGATCTCGATCTTCAAGAAGATCTGACCTATGAGGAGCACCTTGTCCAAATTTTGGACGTGAAGGAAAGGCTCACGCGGAACAAAGTGATCCGTTGGTGCAAGGTACAATGGAGCCATCATAGGAGGCCGAAGCTACATGGGAACATGAGGAAGACATCAAAGCAGAATTCCCTCATCTATTCTCCACTCCATTGAATCTCGAGGGCGAGATTCAGTTTAAGGGGGGTATGATGTGGACATCACTCCTGCATATATACACAACACTCACATGGTAGACATGCAAGGTCCAATTACTAGAGCTTGAGCACGACAATTGAATTTAGAGGTGAGCTCGTTCCTGAACAATTCTTTATATGTGAATTTTGAGAGTATGTTGCTACCTAATGGATTAATTATGATTAGGAACCATGGAGAGGACATGGAGATACGTGGAGAGGGGTTTCGAGGCGTGGAGGACCAGAAAATACGCCAACAAGAAGTTAGAGACCGAGTCCAACTCAAACTCGAGTCCAACTCGGGCCCAGGAGCAGTCCACCTTAAAATGGATGCACAGGAGGCATACTGACTCCGTTTTTGACGTTCTACATATGAACAGAGAGCTGAGAGGATAAACTTTCCAATGGAACTGGCTCCACGTCAAAATTCCTTCAGAGTCGATGGGAAACTTCGAAACAATATAAAGTTTAGAGTCTGTCATGGTGTTGCATCACCTAGTTGGGCCATTGGGCCTTGTATTGAGTCCAAGTCCATTATATACGTGTCTTAGGGTTAGGTCACGACCCCAGCACCCCCCTGGTCGTCCTCCACCTCCTTTATACCCCCTAGCCGCCGTCACAAACAGCTGGGTTTTGCTTAGATTATTCTGTCAAGAACAATTTCGCCATTCATCGGTTTGTGACACCCCAACTTGAGTGCTTCATATCTTTCAGTAATTTGGTTGCATTCTTTTTTGTTCTTTATTGTGTTCTTCGATTCGCAGACAAGGATTAACCTTCTTGGCAAGGTCAACCATGTAATATCGGTTGATAAACTGAGGAGACGTGGTGCTGCAATTGCAGGGTTCAGAACGTGTTGTTCGGAAGCCGGATCGATTTGTGTCAAGTCTCCACCAAATCGAGAGTTATCAGAACCTTTCAGAAGATCGGGACCCCCTGAACACATCAAGTGGTAATCAGAGCTATAGGTGCACCGTCAGGTTCGCCTTCTCCTAGTTTTGTTTATCTTGAACTCGTCCTATCGTCCACGAAAAAGCCAAAAAAATTATAGTCATAGGTTTCCACATCCCAGACCAGGTTTAGCCTTTTGCACAATTCTGTTTTGGAGTCCGTAGTGTTGAATTTGTGTCCTAGTTCGTGTTTTGTTGCTGGTTTAATCGTGTTTTGTTCCTACTTTGTTATTCCATCCGCTGCATTCTATTGAAACCCTAGCTGCCCACAATCGTTATCAAATCGATCACTATAACTATTCATTGTGCTAGGGTTATCCTTGTTCTTCAGTTTTCATCACATATTACGTGAGTTTATCCTCCTTGATATACGCACACCATCCCACACGTTGTCACCATCATATCCAATTTTTTTCTCACCACCGTTTCCAATTCAGCTCCACCAAAAATATAATCTTGTGGTGCTGTCTTAAAACAGCCATAACCTTGGCATTGGGTTAAATTACATTGCCCAGATTCACTTTGGAAGATTGATTATTTGGCATCTAAAGGCTGAATAATAATCATAAAGAAACATATTGAATTTCTGTTGTCCACATCTTCTTTTTTCAAGTGAGCTGAAAATTTGTGCGATGTGTATATTAGTGCTCCTGATTTCACGGCAGATATAAAAAAATCGAAAAAAAATATAGAAAAGAAAATTTGTGAAGAGGAGCACAAATATCAAAACTTGGGTATATTATTTTGCATTGTGGTGCAATTGTTCCTGCTCAATTATTGTCCTTATCATTCATACTTCTTGCTGTCTTGTTCATAACATCCGGGATAAGACACGAGTAGGTCAGCAACTAGGACAAGTGTTTGGACATCTATTCAGCATTACTATCTGTTATTGAATTGTGTGCTACTCACATATATTTGGCCATCCAAACTCCACATTCATCCTTTCGAACAGCACAAGTTTTTGACCCTTGCAATCGCTGAATCACGTCATCCAGGTATCCTTTGCCTTGTTGTGGTAAGAAACTTTTAAGAGCTTGGTAAGACTCGACCCATTGCTTTGTGAGTTCCACCATCATTGCATAGTGGTTGATAGGGATAATCTTGTTGTTTTCCATATTATTCTTGCTAACAATGTCAGATCATTTTGATACTACGGAGTGTATTTTGAAAAGTGAGATGAAGGGTTACATAGAACAAATGATGAAGTCTGTCAAGGAAGCAATCGCACAAGGTGTAAAAGATTATCTTGCTGAACAGAGAATACCCCACACCCTTGAGAGGTTGGACAAATGCTTAAGCTTGCTAGTTGGAAGGATTGATGATATGGAGACCCACCTACCATTCAGCCATGATGTTACCCACCACAACAACTTTGAAGAAGAAGACGTGTTGTGTGATGTCAATGGAGAGGTGGATATACGTGCTGCGCAGAATGTACATCTACGTCAACGCCTTCGTCAAAACACTCATGGTATGGTAGAAAACAACATGCATGGTAACAATAACTGCCCTCTTGATGACCCTTTTGCTAAAGTTAAATTTTCCATACCTTCATTTTCTGGTGCTTATGATGCTGAGGCATATCCTGATTGGGAAATGACGGTTGAGCAGAAATTTAATTCCCACCTTGTTCCTGAACAACATAGAGTTCGACAAGCCACTAGTGTGTTTAAGGATTTTTCTATAATATGGTGCAATGAACTAGGTACCACACGCTTACAACCTGATACATGGGAACGTTTAAAAGAAGCTATGCGTAATCGTTTTGTTCCTCCATCCTACCAACATGATTTACGAAAGAAATTGCAGCGTTAGAGCAGGGAAATAATTCTATCCAAGAGTATTATGCGGAGCTTCAAAAGGGTATGATACGATGTGGGGTAGTAGATGACACTGAAGATAAAATTTGTCGTTTCTATGGGGGGTTGAGACGTGAGATACAGGATATTGTTGATTATAAGGAATTTAATACTGTCAACCAGTTGTTCCAGCTTGCTATGCTTGCAGAAAAGGAGTTACAGGGTAGTCAACAAAAGAACAAGAGCAGCAGCGGTGCCTCCTACACTCCACGCACGACAACATCTTCGGGGGCGTCCAAGTCATTCCGTTTTGATGCCCTTTCACCAAAACCAGCAGCCAAGCTTCCTTCTGGCAGCAACAACGTTTCAGCAGCACCGAAACCACCACCTGCACGACCTGCGGATTCGGGTAAAAATTTCATGCAGGTACCCGCCAAAAGTGCTTCATCCGTTGCTTCAACAGGACGCACTTCCGGCATTCAGTGCCACCGCTGCCATGGTCTTGGTCATGTGCAAAAAGATTGTCCTAGTCAGCGGGCATACGTGGCTACAGAAGAGGGAGGATACATCAGCACCTCTGATGTCGAAGACAACAATGATGATGAAGCTGCCACGGACAATGATGAGGGATATGTTTTTGGGAGTGAAGACATCATTGTGCAGCGGGTGCTGAACACACAGGTATAACAACTTGATATATTACAACGCCATAATTTGTTTCATTTTCTTTGTCATCAAGAACAGGCGAGCACGTGTCATCATTGATGGAGGAAGCTGCAACGACTTGGTGAGTTCCGAATTGGTCAAGAAGCTTAGCTTGAATACACGACCACACCCACATCCGTACTATATTCAATGGTTGAATGATTCTGGAAGAGCTAAGGTAACACAAACTTGCAGAATTCCTTTTTCCATTGATACATATGTTGATTCCTTTGATTGTGATGTGGTACCCGTGCAAGCGTGTTCACTTTATTGGGTCGACCTTGGGAACATGATAAGGATGCTTTGCACCATGGTAGAAGTAATAAATATACTTTTATGCATAAAGGAAAGAAAATTACTTTGCTACCGTTGACTCCTGCTGAAATTGTACAAGCTGATACGGAGAGAGCTGGAATTTCTAGTAGTTTTAAATCAGAAAATCAACAAGTCATTAATTCTGTGTTACCACCAAATAATGAGAGATCTACACCTAGTTCTAAGACTGAGGGAATTAAATTGAAGAGTCGTGTAATGCTTGCTACAAAATCAGACCTTGCTGAAATTTCTAATCATGATATTTGTTGTGCATTGGTGTGCAAACAAGTTTTGTTCTCAATTGATGATATTGCTAGGTCTTTGCCTCCAGCAGTTACTTACTTGTTGCAAGAGTATGAGGATATTTTTTCAGCTGAGATACCCCCGGGACTTCCACCTTTGAGAGGGATTGAACATCAAATTGATTTGATTCCAGGTGCAATTTTGCCAAACCGTGCTGCATATAGGACCAACTCCGAGGAGACTAAGGAAATTCAGCGGCAAGTCCAAGACCTTTTGGACCGTGGGTATGTACGTGAAAGGCTTAATCCTTGTGTTGTTCCTGTACTTTTGGTTCCTAATAAAGATGGTACTTGGCGTATGTGTGTTGATTGTAGAGCCATTAACAATATTACTATAAGGTATCGTCATCCTATTTCTAGGCTAGACGACATGTTTGATGAGTTGTGTGGTTCTATAATTTTTACTAAGATTGACTTGCGTAGTGGTTACCACCAAATAAGAATGAAATTGGGAGATGAATGGAAAACAGCTTTCAAAACCAAATTTGGGTTGTATGAGTGTTTAGTAATGCCTTTTGGTTTAACTAATGCACCAAGTATATTCATGCGTTTTGATGAATGAGGTTTTGAGAGCTTTTATTGGAAAATTTATGGTGGTTTACTTTGATGATATCTTGATTTATAGCAAGTCATTGGATGAATATATGGATCATTTACGTGCTGTTTTCAATGCTTTGAGAGATGCACGTTTATTTGGTAACCTTGAGAAGTGCATCTTTTGTGCGAATCGAGTTTCCTTTCTTGGCTATGTTGTGACTCCACTGGGAATTGAGGTGGATGAGATGAAAATTCATGCGATCAAGAGCTGGCCAATACCTCAAGCCGTCACACAGGTAACAAGTTTTCTTGGTCTTGCAGGTTTCTACCCATGTTTCGTAAAGGATTTTAGCACTATTGCTGCCCATTGCATGAGTTGACTAAGAAAGGTGTGGTGTTGCATTGGGGGAAAGCACAAGAGGAGTCCTTTGACATCTTGAAGTACAAGCTTACACACACACCATTGCTGCAAATTCCTAATTTTAGTAAGACTTTTGAACTTGAATGTGATGCTAGTGGAGTTGGCATTGGTGGTGTCTTACTGCAAGGTGGTAAACCGGTTGCATACTTTAGTAAAAAACTTAGTGGTCCTGTCCTGAATTACTCCACATATGATAAAGAATTTTATGCCCTCGTAAGATGCTTAGAGACATGGCGTCATTATTTATGGCCTAAAGAATTTGTTATTCATTCTGATCATGAATCGCTAAAGCATATTAGTTCTCAAAATAATCTGAATCGTAGACATGGAAAATGGATTGAATTTATTGAGTCTTTTCCTTATGTCATTAAACATAAGAAAGGGAAGGATAATTTGATCGTTGATGCATTGTCTAGACGATATAATATGCTGTCCCAACTTGATTGTCAAATTTTTGGACCTGAATCAATTAAAGAACAATATGCTCTTGATGCTGATTTTAAAGATGTGTTGCTGCATTGTAGAAAAGGTCATACCTGGAATAAATTTGTACTGGATGATGGATTCTTGTTTAGAGCTAACCTCATATGCATTCCAGTTGGTTCCATTCGTCTTTTGTTATTACAGGAGGCACATGGTGGAAGTTTGATGGGCCTTTTTGGCACAAAGAAGACGGCGGATGTTCTGGCCACACATTTCTTTTGGCCAAAGATGAGGAGAGATGTAGAGCGGTTTGTGGCTCGCTGCACCACATGTCAGAAAGCTAAGTCCCGTTTGAATCCACATGGTTTATACATGCCTCTTCCCACTCCTTCCATTCCTTGGGCGGATATCTCTATGGACTTTGTTTTTGAATTGCCTAGGACTAAGAGGGGGAGGGACATCATTTTTGTTGTGGTGGATCGTTTTTCTAAGATGGCACATTTTATACCGTGTCAGAAAAGTGATGATGCTGTACATATTGCCGACCTTTTTTTAAAGAGATTGTTCGCTTGCATGGTATGCCTTCTACTATTGTTTCAGATCGTGATGCTAAATTTTTGAGTCACTTTTGGCGCACCCTATGGAACAACTTGGGTACAGAACTGTTGTTCTCTAC
Source organism: Neostapfia colusana (assembly GCA_030760725.1). NCBI lineage: Eukaryota > Viridiplantae > Streptophyta > Magnoliopsida > Poales > Poaceae > Neostapfia > Neostapfia colusana. The sequence goes on along the minus strand of JASWHV010000001.1, from coordinate 34,801,603 downwards.
AACATGTCACCCACAAACTGATGGGCAAACAGAAGTAGTGAACCGCACTTTGGGCACCATGTTGAGAGCTGTTTTGAAGAAAAATTTAAAGATGTGGGAAGAATGTTTGCCACATGTGGAGTTTGCATATAATCAGGCAACACATTCTACCACCGAGGTAAGTCCTTTTTGGGTAGTGTATGGATTCAATCCTCGTGCTCCTATTGATATCTTGCCTTTACCTACTAGTGAGAGAACTCATAATGATGCAAAGGAACATGCTGATTTTATTTTGAAAATTCATGAGACCACTAAACACAATATTGAAAAGATGAATGAAAATATAGAATTGCTGGTAGTAAAGGTAGGCAGTAAGTTTGACATGAACCGGGTGATTTAGTATGGTTACACTTGAGAAAAGATAGATTTTCAGAACTGATAAAGTCTAAATTGATGCCTAGAGCTGATGGTCCTTTTAAAATACTTGAGAAGATTAATGATAATGCATATAAACTTGAGTTGCCTCCCTGGTTTGGGGTTAGTCCCACCTTTAACATTTTAGATTTGAGGCCATATTTGGGAGAAGAAGATGAGCTTGAGTTGAGGACGACTCCAATGCAAGAGGGGGAGGATGGTGTGGACATCACTCCTGCAGATATACACAACACTCACATGATAGACATGCAAGGTCCAATTACTAGAGCTCGAGCACGACAATTGAATTTAGAGGTGAGCTCGTTCCTGAACAATTGTTTATATGTGAATTTTGAGAGTATGTTGCTACTTAATAGATTAATTATGATTAGGAACCATGGAGAGGACATGAAGATACATGGAGAGGGGTTTGGAAGCGTGGAGGACCAGAAAATACTCCAACAAGAAGTTAGAGACCGAGCCCAACTCAAACTCGAGTCCAACTCGGGACTAGGAGCAGTCCACCTTAAAATGGATGCACAGGAGGCATACGGACTCCATTTTTGACGTTCTACATATGCACGGAAAGCTGAGAGGATAAACTTTCCAATGGAACTAGACCCACGTCAAAATTCCCTCGGATTCGACGGGAAACTACGAAATAATATAAAGTTTAGAGTCTGTCAGGGTGTTGCATCACCTAGTTGGGCCATTGGGCCTTGTATTGAGTCCAAGTCAATTATGTACGTGTCTTAGGGTTAGGTCACGACCCCAGCACCCCCCTGGTCATCCTCCACCTCCTTTATACCCCCTAGCCGCCATCACAAACAACTGGGTTTTGCTTAGATTATTCTGTCAAGAACAGTTTCACCGTTCATCGGTTTGTGATACCCCAACTTGAGTGCTTCATCTCTTTCAGCAATTTGATTGCATTCTTTCTTGTTCTTGCTTATGTTCTTTGATTCGCAGGCAAGGATTAACCTTCTTGGCGAGGTAAACCGCATAATATCGGTTGATGACCTGAGGAGACGTGGTGCTGCGATTGCAGGGTTCAGAACGTGTTGTTCGGAAGCCGGATCGATTTGTGTCAAGTCTCCACCAAATCGAGAGTTATCAGAATCTTTCGGAAGATCGGGACCCCTGAACACATCAGGGTAGGTTTGTGACACCCTCAATTTCGTATCCATGCATGCATACATAATTCATAGAGAGAAACATTTTAAAAGAATTAGAACGGGAGGAAGAATCATCAAAATGGTAGGGGTATGGGAGTAAGATAGCTGAAAAGAGCCAATTCCAGTTCGCTGAGGAGCGCCGTCGACACTTCCCGCAGCCTACTAGCCACGTGGCGCTTTCGGATCTCATCCCTGCGAAGGGGGTGAGGTCCGGCACCGTTGGCCATGTGGCAGGCTAGGAGCTCGCCTCGACGGAAGGGGGCGAGGTCCGGCCCGCTGGACACGTGTTGCCTCCGGGGCTTGTCACTGCGGAAAAGCAAGGTCCAGCCCCGCGGGACACGTGTCACCTTCGGAGCTAGTCTCTGTGGAGAAGCAAGGCTCAACCCCGCGGGACACGTGTCACTCTCGGAGCTCACCTCCACAGAGGGAGTAAGGTCCGGTCCCGATGGACACGTGTCATCCTCGGAGATCATCTCCGAGAAGTAGGGAGGTCCGACACTACGGGACACGTGTCATCCTTGGAGCTCATCTCCGAGGAGAAGGGAGGTCCGACACTACGGGACACGTGTCATCCTCAGAGCTCACCTTCGAGGAGAAGCGAGGTCCGACACTGTTGGACACGTGTCGACCTCGGAGCTCGTCTCTGAGGAAAAAGGAAGTCGGCTCTGCTGGACACGTGGCACTCTCGGAGCTCGCCTCTGAGGAGAGGGGAGGTCCAGAACTAACACTTGGCACTCTCGGAGCTCGCCTCTGAGGACAGGGGAGGTACGGCACTGACATGTGGCGCCCCCAGAGCTCGCCTCTGAGGGAGAGGGAGGTCCCGCCCGCCAAACACGTGGCGCACGTGGAGCTCGCTTCTGAGGGAGAGGGAGGTCCCGCCCGCCAGACACGTGGCACACTGGAGCTTGTCTCTGCGGAAAAGGGAGGCCAAGTCCCCGCTGGATACATGGAGCCTCCAGAGCTTATCCCTGCGGAAGGACGAGATCCTTAAGCGGTTTTCCCCTGTGGACGAGTACCTGGTACTGAGGAAACCGACACGATTTCTTCCACGTTGATACCGCACCCAAATCAATTGGAGTTAAGTTGTTAAGATCCAAAACAAATTTAATAGGACTCTTATTTGAAATCCAATTGGAGTAAGACTCTTCTTTCACCCCTTATAAATAGAACCCGAAACCTCTGGCCACAACCCACGTACCTATTTTTCCACCTCCCGAGTCGACAATTTGGAAGTCCTAGCTCCCAACTCACCGAGTTAACCCCCTTCCCCGGAGTTCAGCCACCGGTAAAACCGTCGACGAGCACCATCACGCTCGCCCTCGCCAGAAGAGAGCCAACAATCTGTCCTGCTGCCATTGCTAGGAGGAAGGCCGAGGTAGGTCTTTGCTACCACCTTATGACATCATCACGGCTTCTACGCATCTGTTTCTTCAAACAGAAGCTTTTCATGTGGACAGATCACGTGTTGATCGGTTTTTGACGGTGGAATTGATCTAGATCTTGATTCAAGATCATCACCACAGTTGATCCCTACACCCTTGTTCATCGTAAAACCCCATGCAAAGCCATTAAAACATGCAAGAACACACATGAACTGGTATTAATGAAACTGCATCATAGGATTCGCATGCATCTATACCACTGCATCTTGAGTAAAGTTTGTTCATGATGTTTGATTGCTATAAATTTTGTATATGCATGGTCGTGAGTAGAAGGACAAGCTCACAAAGCTATCTACAAAGGACTACAGCACCAAGACTTCGAGATCCGTGAGCAACAGAAGCCACAGGAACAAGGCAAGTGCCCCTTGACCATATTGATCCCATGTTTTTGGAACTGTTTTGGTTGCGAAAACGTGTGTGTGCTTGAGTCAACTTGATGGGAAAACCCTTATATAGGAGTTTACTAATTTTGTTAACCACCCTTATCACCGGGAAAGTTGATGAGTCGGGTATGGTCGTTTTTGCTTTTTGCTTCGCTAAGTCCACGGGATATGGGAAGTGAGATAGAATGTGTCTAGCTACTGCACTTATATGAGCAATGATAATAAGAACTTGATGTTGATAATGAACATGAATCGGGGGAGATCTAGGCAAGCTTGGTTCGTGGAAGTGGTAGAATCAGATGGTGTTTTACTTGCCGCAGATCTAAGGACTGGTTCATGCCAGCACATGCCAGGAAAATAGTGCCACCACAAGACCAAATATGGGTGCAGCTTAGCTGACTAGTTAGGTAAGTTGCTAGATTGTTATGGACCGTGGAAGCCGCGGGGAATGGGAGTCGAGAGAGGACTGCCCTGGGAACTGCATGGCACAAGAGGGGGCCTGTAGGTGGGAGAATGGTGATTCGAGCCTACTGGGAAACCTTAGTGAGTCCATACATCTAGTAGCCCCTTTGTAAAGGCTATTTTGTGATATTTTGGTCATACATCGACGGTTGTGTACTGGTATAATGGAGGTTCTGCAGTCACCGATGGGTGACGAAATCACAAACTTGTGGGTAAAATGGTGCCACCTCTTAAGAGTGTAAAACTATCATGATAGCCGTGCTTACGGTCACAAGCGCCTGGCCAACTCACATGATTAGATGGGATGGTTTGAGATGGTCATTGGGAGATTAATCAGTATGGATGTTTATTGGTATGGTTATGGTTTGGTCTTGGTAATGAGAATGGTTTCGGGACCGTTGAGTCATGACAATGAGTATTGGTTTGGTTATATGATTATGAGATGGATATGATTATGAGATGGTTATTATGAGCATGAGAAAGAGTTGAGAAAGATTTATGGTGGGATGAGACATGGAAAGTGGTGAATTATGAAGGAGGTATGTTGATGTTTTAATTGGATATATGTTGGGATTAAATTCACTTAAAGATAGTTGCTGTTTTGTCATGCTTTGTGAAATAAACTTTGCTTTCTGCAATGAGCCTTTTTATTTCTACCTTGATGTAAGCAATGAGCCTTTTTATTTCTACCTTGATGTAAGCTACATGTCATATTTTTTCCGCACTTGCTGGGTACGACATGTACTCACCCTTGCATTATCATACGAACATCAGCAACAGGAGAGGAGTACATCGAAAACCATGTAGAGTATTAGGCGTGCGATCTACCGTCAACTTGCCTGTGGGGATGGAGTTGAAGATAGAGCCGCTGCCATGCTTAGTTTGCTTCCGCTATCGTTTAGAGACTTCCGCTGCTAGAATAAGTTAGACTTTCGCTGCAAGAATAAGTTAGAGAATGATGTAATAAAGTACTTAAACCTTATTATTTATGGTTATATTCTGAATTCAGTTTGTGGATTACGTGTGTATGTGTGATGAACATTCTGGGCACACATATGCATTAGCTGGGTTCCGTGTTTTATGGGACCGGGCGTCACATTTCTGATTTTGACCCAGATGGCCATCCGTGCATGCAAAACCTTCCTGTTGCACCATCAAAACGTGTCTTCCGTCAAGGTCTAGTCCGTCGTCCCGGGACCCGAGTTCATGAGTTTTTTCGACTTTCCCAATTTTGATCCAGATGGCCATCCGCGCATGCAAAACCATCAAGTTGCATCGTCCGGACGTGTATTCCATCAAGGCCTCATCCGGCCGTCGGAGACTCGAGTTTGTGAGTTTTACTGACTTTCTCAACTTTATCAGTTTTACCCAGATGGCTATCCGCGCATGCAAAACCATCAAGGTGCACCATCGGAACATTACGTCAAGGTCCCGTCCGGCCTCCTGGAACCCGAGTTTGTGAGTTTTATCGACTTTCTCGATTTTGACCTAAATGTCCAACTGCGCAAGCAAAACCATAAATTTGCACTGTCCGGTTGAGTATTCCGTCAAGGTTCCTTCCGGCCTCACGAGACCCGAGTTCGTAAGTTACCGACTTTCCCAATTTTGACCCAGATGACCATCCGTGCATGAAAAACCATCAAGTTTCACCGTTCGGTCATGTATTCCGTCAAGGTCCCGTCCGACCTCCTAGGACCCGAGTTCGTGAGTTTTACCGGACATTGCCGACTTTTTTGATTTTGACCCAGATGGCCATCCGCACATGCAAAAGCATCAAGTTGCACCATCCAAACGTGTATTCCGTCAAGGTTCCGTCGACCTGAGTTCGTGAGTTTTACCAACTTTACCGATTTCGATCCAGATGACCATCCGCGCATGTAAAACCATAAGGTTGCACCGTCCAGACGTGTATTCCGTCAAGGTTCCGTCCGGGACCCAAGTTCGTGAGTTTTAACGACTTTTCCGATTTGGACCCAAATGGCCATCCGCGCATAAAAAACCATCAAGCTGCACCGTGGGGACGTGTATGCCGTGAAGGTTCTGTCCGGCCGCTTGAGACCCGAGTTTGTGAGTTTTCCCGAATTTCTCGATTTCGACCCAATGGCCATCCACGCATGCAAAACCACTAAAATGCACCATCTGGACATGTACTTCGTCAAGGTCCCGTCCAGCCGCCCGGGTCCAAAGTTCGTGAGTTTTACCGACTTTCTCGATTTCGACCCAGATGGCCATCCACACATGCGACACCATCAAGTTGCACCGTCCGGGCGTGTATTCCATCAGGGTCCCCTCCGGCTTCCCGGGACCCGAGTTTGTGAGTTTTCCTGACTTTTCAATTTCGACCCAAATGGCCATCCGCGCTTGCAAAACCATCAAGTTGCACCATCCAGACATGTACCCAGATGGCCCGGGACGTGTATGTTTGTGTCAACTTGATGGGACACCCTTTTATCGGAGTTTTCAACTTTTGTTAACCATCCGTGTTGCCGGGAAAGTTGATGAGTCGGGTATGGTCGTTTTTCCTTTTCGCTTCGCTCAACTTACGGGATACGGGAAGATAAAAAAACTTGTTAGCTGCTGCACTCGTATGAATAATGATGATAATAACTTGATGATGTTAATGAGCATGGAATCTAGGAGATCTAGGCAAACTTGGTTCGTGTATGTTGCTGATTGATATGGTGGTTTGCTTGTCGTAGATCTAAAGGCCGGTTTATGCGAGCACATGTCAGGCAAACAGTGCCACCACAAGGCCAACTATGGGTGCGGCTTAGCTGACTAATTAGGTGTGGTGCTAGCTTGTTATGGACCGTTGGATGATGCGGGGAATGAGAGTCGAGAAGGACTTCCCTGAGAACTGCATGGCACAAGAGAGGGCCCGTGGGTGGGAGAATGGAGATTCGAGCCTGTCGGTAAAACCTTAGTTGGTCCGTACATTCTAGTAGCCCCTTTGTAAAGGCTATTTTGTGATCTCTTGGCCATACACCGATTATTGTTTACTGGTAATGGAGGTTCTCTCTAGTTGCCGACGGGTGACAAAATCAAAAACTTGTTGGTAAAGTGGTGCCACCTCTGCAGAGTGTAAAACTATCATTATAGTCATGCTTCCGGTTACAAGCACCTAGCCAACTTTCATGATTAGAAGCTAAACTTGGGATGGTTATCCGGGTATGGTCATTGGATTTGGTTTGGGTCATGACAATGAATTTGGTTTCGGTTATGTGAAAATGAGATGATTATGTATATTTATGAGTATGAGATGAATGAGAAATAATATTGCCTGGTTGAGGCTTGATAAATAATGAATTATGATGAAGAAATGTTGATGAATTACTTGGTTATATTGGGATTTAACTCACCTAGAAATAGTTACTATTTTTACCATATTTGTGAAATAAAATTTGCTTTTTGCAATGAACCTCTTTACTTACTACCTTGTTGTAAGCTACATGTCATACTTTTCTCGCACTTGTTGAGTACGACATGTACCCACCCTCGCATTTCCTCATATACATCAGCTACAGGAGAAGAATACTTCGAGCAACATGTAGAGTACTAGGCGTGCGCACTACCGTCAACATGCCTGTAGAGTTAAAGTTGGAGCCTGCTATCTTAGTCATTTTCCGCTGTCGTCAACACTATTTGTACGTGGTTATATTCTCAATTTTAGTTTGTGAAGTACATGTATATGTGTGATGAATATTTTAGGCACACATATGCCTTCACTTGATTCATTTTAGGAATCGGGTTTCACAAATTGGCATCAGAGTCATGTTGACTGTAGGATGCAAGACTAGGTAGAATGGACACTCTAAACACACATAGGAAGACCCCTCTAAACTGCTATTTTTGAAAATTGCTTGCTACTGCACTTTATTTGTCAACTCAGCCACCGCAAAGTGCTATTTTCAGCCCCTCTTTTCTTCTTTGCTTGTGGACAGCCACACTATCTGTTCTTGCTTCATAGCTTCTGAAATTTTGGAGTTATTTCCTTCTTCTCTAAAGTTTCTCATGTCTTATTTATAGATGCCGGTGACTAAGAGCACAACACGCATAAGGACTCGCCCCCCACCACTTGGGAGTGCACTTAACCTCATTGAGGTGTCCGATGGACCATATTGGGAGGAGGTGAAAATGGAACCCCATGAGGAAGATTAAGTCAGTAGTTCTATGCATGAGGAAGAGGACCCGGAAGAGGTAGAACCAATCGAAGACGACATGGAAGATGATCCACAAGAACAACAGCATTGGTATGCACCTCAGGAGGAATTTCAAGGGGGCTTATACCCAGCGGAGCCTCATGAAGCTATGTCGGAAGGAGATGAATCCGAAGAGGAGCCACCCCCTACTGAGGTCGAGAATGAAGGTGATGAACGGGCCATCCGTTCAGTTCAAGAATTCTGGTCTGACGGGATGGAAGGAGTACACATATCCACAGAGCTTAGAGAGTTCCTGGATTTCTGCAACCTATACCCGAAGTATCTCCTCAAGAAAGTCCCTCATGTTGGACATTAAGAGTGGATGGATGAAGTAGCCATCCTATCTAACGGAAGGGTTGTCACCCGGCACTTCGCACCCACATGGAGAGCTAAAGGGCAGAAGCTATTGATGATGGTGCTTGGGATGCACTCAACGGACTGTGCTACGCTTTTCATGGGCAGCTTGAGAACACTACCTTTGAGCTGCACCCGTATCGGAAGAGTGGTACAAGGGAGATCATTGGACCCCATGAAGGATCTCTTTCCAACCCACAAGATGCTGACAAGCCTCAGAGGTTGCTCGCGGAGTTAGGAAACCGCTATGCAAGCGCACAAGAAGAGATCCGTTACCTCCGCAAGAAGTTGTACTTGCTGGAGAAACAAGAGGAGACTAATGCCAACGCGGGAACAAATAGAGCACCAGCGTCATCTATCTCAACATGGACTGTCGGGTCACCTTGGCGTGCACCCATGTATGGACCACCCCGTCACACGGCGAGAAGAGCACCGGTTCTCACGATTAAGTTTAGGTTTCTCATTGAATAAAGTTCTAATAGGAACGCTTAGACATAGTAGGCTGAAATAAGAGTGATGTGCTGAATTTTCAGTATGATTGCTTGTGATTGTGTGCTTGGTATGAGTTGTGGGACGCTTCGGCGAATGTCCACATCCACACATAATGGAGAGATGTGAGATGCTTCGGCACTTGTTCACATCCTCATATAGGCTGATATTAATAAAAGGAGTTGCTTAGTCTCATATACCTTGATGCATATAATTGGGAAATCTCTTCTTTCAATTCTGAATTCTATTCCGAGAGTAAGCATTAAAATAAGGGGGTAGACTTTCTTGCCAACCTTATAATTTTGGATTCCCAAGGGATTGACATAATACTTGGAACGGACTAGTTAAGCAAGTAAAATGGAGTAATTCAATGCACTCAAAGGATCGTGCAGTTCACAAGTGAGCACAGTACTCGTATTGAGACTAAGAACAGTTGAGGCAGCCAAACCTGCAACCGAGAAGGCAGTGCTGAACCACATCGAAGAAGCGACATTGGAAAGCATTCCGGTAGTTGGAGAATATTCAGATGTGTTTCCGGAAGAACTTTCAGGTATGCCACCTGACCGGCACATCGAATTTGCCATTGATTTAGTTACCGGATCTGCACCTATAGCTAAGAGGTCATATATGATGCCTGCTAATGAATTAGTGGAGCTCAAGAAGCAAATTTAGGAGCAGCTAGATAAGGATTTTATACGCCCAAGCTCGTCACCTTGGGGAGCCCCCGTGCTCTTCGTAGACAAGAAGGATGGAACCCAAGGGATGTGTGTGCACTATAGGTGTGGCGGACTGGAATCCGCTCATCCAGGATCGCAGAGGGTGGTGCCGCGCGATGCGACACCCGACAGCACACGTCATAAGAACACATTATATTACATGGGAAAAACAAACTGAATGTACAAAGTAGTACACTTCTCAGTTACAAACTAGGGTCTTTATTACACAGCGGAAGTTTCTTTTATACAACTCACGCCCGCCTATCTAGCAAAAGTGGTTGCCCAGCCCTAGGGCAACACACACTAGCTGCACTCCTCAGCTCAGCGCGGTGTGTACGGCTCCCACTCAGCCGTGGTCCCCGACGGAGGGTAACCCTCGCCGGTGGACTCGTACTCCGAGTCCGTGGGTGGCTCCTCACCTGAAAAACACTTAAGCAGCAACCGTGAGCACGAAGGCTCAGCAAGGCTTAACCGACTCACCTAAGCATGAAACTCTACATGAAGTGTACCATGACATAGGATAGCAATGTTGCAGCAAATGGACATGCCTACAAGTTCATCCTTAGTTCATCTTTTAGCAACAAGTTAACGGTTCATGAAGCTGAAATTTAGTGGGCAATATTTGGTGGCACACATGTAGCAATACAATTATTTCATATCAGCAATATGGAATCATAACATTTCATTCATTAGTCTACGTTACGACGCAGTGAACAAGCGGTACTCGTCACCGCGAGGGACGGCGAATCGACTCGATATACACCTGCAGGGAAACCCAAAGAGCACGTCACGTACGCCCACCCGTGGAGCTGCACAGCACGCTCACTCGATGTCGTACGGGATAACCTTTCACCCAACAGCCCAAACGTCGAACCGGTCACACCGAAACGAGCAGGAGGTTCCCCACACGGAGCATCTCTCTATGCCCGTTGGCAGATTTCCACCTTGCTGCCCTCAACCTACACCTATAAATCGGTGCGTTATGCCTCGACGCCCCGAGGTTTAGGCTACATCGGTTTATCGGGGCCCATATATCCGATATGCCTTCGGTACGTTCAATACTTGTTCAGCAGGGCCGCACACGGATCGGTCCTCAATCGACACGGGCAGGGCTGCGCACACAAGACTTCCTCTTGCTGCACCCTAGCCCCTGCCTAGTCTCATTTTCATTACTAAAGTGATCTCACATCACTCAACCGAACCCGTGTGTCCCAAGCCTATCTCGCGAGTAGATTCCAACTACTCTACTTGTACCGAAGTCCTATGAAACATTAAGCATAGCCTGTCTACTCGAGGTCTTAGACACTACCCTCACTCTTTTAGGAACCTTTGGTTATGCAAGTGGGGTTCCATTCATCCTACACCTAATGCACAATCATACTTCACATGACTCATGTACACAAAGTAAAACTTATAAAAGGGTTAATGCAAACCGGGGCTTGCCTTGTTGCTGCTGGTCAGGGGTTAAGTCTTCGTCCGGAAGAAGGAAGTCCAGCACTTCCGGAGTCTCTTTTTCAGTGACTACACGTTTATGAATTACTACATGTTAATTAATATGCATACAAGTTATTGTAAGGTTACTGCTATTAGTTCTAATAACCAGTCCCTAACACCTGGAACTCTGTTTAAGAATTTAAAGATGAACTGGGTGTGGTTGGCTTGGGCCTGGACCTAAGTACATGGTTAAGTGCTAAGTGGTTTTTCTCCCTTTTCCATATTAATCCCTCAAGTGGTTCAGAGCTCCAATGGAGCTGAGAATTTTTGTGTGAGTTCCTTGTTACAAGGAAACCCTCTGGACCAAATATTAGCACTTTTCACTGAGTGGTTTGCTCAGAATAATTCTTTTAGCAAATAAGCAAAGAAGAATTAATTCTTAGGTAACACCCCTGTTCATGCCCAACTTAGTGAACTACAATTTGAATTATAGCTCATAGAGTTTTCATGAATTTTCCCAGCATTTTTGGAGCTAAGATTTGCTCAGAACTGAATTTCCATGTTTTGGAAATTCTCTGAAAATGTTTGTGTATTCAAATGAACACAGCACCTTCACATTTGAATTGCTCTGACCAAATCAACTCCAAATGGTCCGAAACTTTTACAAGGGTTCACTAACATCCTAAGGAACATTCTGGCAAAATTTGGGGATTTTTTGGATGAACCAAACTCCCTCTAAAATTCTTTTGCTGAAAAGTTTTAAAGACTTTTCCAGAATTAAATAATAGGTTTCATACAAATTGGTTTGCATATTTGGATAGAGCTATGCAAGATGAATCCAACCCAATTTGAATCACTAAATTTGGAGCCTCCTAGCAAAAGTTATGGGGTTCTAAAGTTTGGGGAAATTCTGGAATTCGAATTAACCGGGAAAAGTTCAAATTCCTGACAGCGGGCCCGACCCCCACGTGTCACCACCTCGGCTGCGCCACACGGGGCCACAGGACTGTTTTCCGCGTGTTCACAGCTGATCCGGTGCAACAGAAAATCCCCACACTGTGCCTCGAGGGACTGACGAGCGGGCCCGGCCGGCTCGTCTTCTTCCTCGCGCCCGCCCTTTTTCCCGTGCCGCCCCCTTGCCGGCACACCTCTGAGGCTCGCCCGGACTTGGCTTCCCGACCGCCTTTCGGCCAGAAACTCGCCGCCTGGGCCTACTTTCGTGTGCTGAACACGATGGTGCCGACTGCTCCGGTCGGCGGTGGCCCTAACCTAGCCGGCGACGGTGCAGCGGCTCGGACTCCCTTCGGTTATGCCACCCGGCCAACTCAGCCCGCCAAAACCTCGGTGGAAGGGCTCTACAGCACCGGGGAATCTCAGAGAGGGTCGACAAGGCCATGCCAGGGCTCGGGGAGAGCTCTAACCTAGTCGTCACCGTGAGCCCGACCTTTCCCGCCATAACCGCGGTTGGAACACCGGGAAATACGCCGACTACAGCCAAAATTACACTAGGGTTGCGAAGTAAACTTGGGCGCCCTCAAGTCTAGCTCCTGTGAGTGCAGTTTGATAAACTCTAAGCAAGCGTATGTCGGGAATTTGTGGGTTTCTTACCCGAGGGTAGTTCTGCACCGGTTGGAGATGTTTTGCGAAATTCGCCGGCGATGATCGGTCACTGGTTCTAGGCTTTGGGGTCGAGCAGCGTGGAGCCTAGGCGCGTCCAAAACCGCTCCTTCTTGGTCGTGACAAGTCCTCTGCCGAGCTGCCCACGGGAGCACCTTGGCTCGGTTCTTCCCGGCTGCCGCGAAGAACGACGTTTGCTCCGTTTGTGGTGGCTCAGCTCGACCGGAAGTGGTGTGGGGAGTGCGTGAGAGGTCTGGGGATGCTGGTTTGCTGAGTTGCCGACGTTGGTATGCGAGAGACGATCGCTCCCGGTTGAATGGATCACAGCGGCGGCTCCTCGGCGCTCTGTCGTGCGAGAGGGCGGTGGCTGGGGGTCGGCTCGTGGTCGTGGCGAGCTGGGGCACGTCTGGGAGTTACTGCGCCCCCACGAGGAGCTCGCCAGCGCGCGAGGGGAGAGCAGGAGGTGGCGCCCGGTGTTTTCTCGGTGTGTCACGGTGGAGCCTCGGCTCTGTTCCGAGTGCAACACTTAGCCCCTAAGGCTGTTGACTTTTGTGCCATTTTAACCTCCTCAATGACATGTGGGACCCACTTGTCAGTGCTCCCCCACCCCTCAAAAGATCTCCAAAGCTTGGCCAGGGATGAATTCAAATGTTTGGAGTTTGAAACTGACCTACATTTGTATGGTTGAGCTCATTTCCCCAAATTCAAATGTATATTTGAATTCTTTGCATATTTGGATCCTTTTTGGAAAAATGGGTAGTAAACCTTTTCAAAAATTATTGAACTCTGCCTCCCCACTAATTTGGACCTGAGGAATCCAATTATGCACTTTGATCCTTGTTTTAGATGCTGCAACCATGAGTTTGAATGCAACAGTTTTGAATCACCGTCCCATGTGTCATGTGTAAAATTCCCACTTTGTGAAGTTGTAGGCTTTCCCCTCTAACCACTCTTTTGATGGAGGTTACTTGCTCTTCACACTTTTTCACAATCTATCCACAATAAGAACTGTGGTGTTGTGAGGTGATAAAAGTTTTTGCCAGTCCCTTTTCTTGGGTTTTACAATAGGTCTCTCAACGAAGTGATGATCAAGAATAAATACCCGCTGTCCCGCATAGAGGACCTATTCGATCAAATGAAAGGCGCCCGGATTTTCTCTAAGATTGTTTTTCGGTCGGGATACTTCCAGCTAAAGACTAATCCCTCCGACATACCCAAGACTGCATTTCAAACATGGTATGGTTCGTATGAATATACCGTTATGTCATTTGGGTTGACGAATGCACCCACATACTTTATGTACCTCATGAATAAGGACTTCATGGAGTACTTGGACAAGTTCGTCGTGGTTTTTATCAATGATATCATGGTGTATTTAAAAAACGAGGAAGAAAATGAGGAACACTTGAGATTGACATTGCAGAAATTACTAGAGCATCAATTATATGCTAAGTTCAGCAAGTGTCAGTTTCGGAGAAAGTAGATATCGTTCTTAGGACACATCATCTCCAAAGGAGGAGTATCGGTTGATCCCGGAAAAGTGAGAGATATTTTGAAGTGGAAACCGCAGAATCTGATGGACATTCGAAGTTTCCTTAGAATGGTTGGATACTACTGCCGGTTCATCAAGGATTTCTCCAAAATAGCGAATCCTATGACTGAATTGCTGATGAAAGGGAAAGCATTTCAGTGGACACAAGCGTGTCAAGACAGCTTTGAGGAGCTAAAGAAGAGATTAATAACAGCGCCGGTTTGGGTATTGCCGGACGTGAGCAAGAGTTTTGGTATATATTGTGACGCATCAAGACAAGGGCTTGGATATGTGCTTGTGCAAGGAGGACAAGTGATAGCCTATGCATCAAGACAATTAAAAAAACATTAGCTGAATACACATGAACTGGAACTTGTAGCCGTGGTACATGCCTTGAAGATTTCGAGGCATTATATTCTCGGTTACCGATGTGAGATCTACACGTATCACAAAAGCCTCAAGTATATATTCATGCAAACAGATCTGAATTTGAGGCAACTCGATGGTTGGAACTCATCAAGGATTATGATGTCGGAATCAACTATCACCCCGGAAACGCCAACGTAGTAGCGGATGCGTTGAGCCGAAAGGAAGCATGTCACCAACTCACGGTTCAGGAGCTGCCACCCGAGCAGCGTAAGGAGTTCGAACGGTTACATCTCGGGTTCTTGAATGAGATGGAGGTGATAGGACTGAACTCAACGCTGGAACAAGAGATACGAGATGGCTAAGCGATGGATGAGAAAATAAAAGAAATCAAGGAAAAAATCCGACAAGGGATAGAAAAGGAATTCAAAGAAGATGAGAATAGCACGCTTTGGTTAGGGAAAAAGATTTATGTGCCTAACGTGAAGCACATCCGCGACACGATACTAAAGGAGGCACATGACTCGACTTGTTATATACATCCCGGCCGTACAAATATGTACAATGAACTGAAAACTTGCTATTGGTGGGATGGCATACGCTGAATATGTTGCCTTATGCGACACGCGCCAACGGGTGAAGGCAGAACACCAAAGACCTGCTGGATTGTTGCAGCCATTGAAAGTACCTAAATGGAAGTGGGAAGACATCAGTATGAATTTTATTGTCAGATTGCCATGAACTCAGTCTGGCTACAACTCTATTTGGGTTATCATGGACCGACTGACAAAAACAAACCACTTTATTCCTGTTAGGACTAGGTACACCTTGGCGCAATTAGCCGAGCTGTACATGGAGAAAATCGTGTGTCGTCATGGAGTTCTGAAGAGGATAGTTTCAGATCGAGGTTCTCAATTTACCTCAAGGTTCTGGAAGAATCTGCATAGTGCCATGGGTATACAGTTGAATTTCAGCTCCGTATATCACCCGCAAACTGACGGGCAAACTGAGAGGACGAATCAGATTCTGTAAGACATGTTGAGAGCTTGTGTCTTGAAACATAGGCGTAGTTGGGACAAGAGATTTTCGTATGCTGAATTCTCCTACAACAATAGTTACCAAGCCAGCTTGAAGACGTCACCTTTTGAAGCACTATACGATAGACGGTATAGAATACCTTTGTTCTGGCATGAGACTGGAGAAAGCCAAGTGTTTGGACCTGAAGTGCTGCAAGATGCCGAAAAGCAAGTCCAAACAATACGTGAAAACTTGAAGGCCGCTCAGTCAAGACAAAACATGACCTTTAAAGTTGGAGACTTCGTATATCATAAGGTGTCGCCTATCCGAGGCCAACGACGGTTCAATGTCAAAGGCTAACACCTCGCTACATCGGGCCATTCAAGATTCTAAGCAAGCGAGGAGAGGTAGCCTATAAACTAGAGCTGCCAATTCACCTCTCCGACATGCCCGACGCATTTCACGTATCTCAGCTCAAGAAGTGCCTAAGAGTGTTGGAAGAACAAGTACCGATGGATGAGCTAGAACATCAGGAGGATCTGACCTACGCTGAACACCCCATCAAAATCTTGGACTTAAAGAAAAGGTTCACAAGGAACAAAGTAATCCGTTGGTGCAAGGTACAATGGAGCCACCACACGAAAGTTGAAACTACATGGGAACGTGAGGAAGACCTCAAGGCGGAATTCCCTCATCTTTTCTCCACTCTATCGAATCTCGAGGGCAAGATTCATTTTAAACCCCATAGGTTTGTAACACCCTATAAATTACTACCATGCATACATTTTTCATGTAAAAAAGCATTTAAAATGAAGAAGGAAATAAAGAGAGGAATATAGAAGCAAATAAAATAATAAAAGGGAATAAAAATAGAAAATAATGAAAATAAATAGAAAAGGAAAAGAAATAATAAATAAATAAATAAAATAGCCAAATTTGGCCACTCCTAATTTTTTCCCAAAATTCCCCGAATTTCCCCCAAATTCCCCTCCCCTAGTTTTTCCCAATTTTCCCGCTTTTCCCCAAACTCCCCTAGGGAATTTTCCCCCACATTTGGGGGGAATTTCGCCCCAATTTTGGCCGCCCCGCTTAGGGGGGGGACCCTAATGGGCCCCACCCCCTTGGCCGCAACCCATTAGTGGGGGAACCCTTGCCGCCACCCTTTTTGATTTTTTGTGGGCTTTTATTTTCTTAATTAATCTCAGCCATTGGTGGAAATAAATAATAAAATCCCAGCCCCTAGCTCTCACCCCTTTTAAAATTAAATCTCAGCCCTTGGATAATTTGGTTGCTAAAATCCTAGCTTCCCTAGCTCTTTTCCCCTCTTATAAATAAAATCATCCCCCCTAGCCGGCACCCCTAGCCCTTTTTTTGGCCGCCGCCCTCTCTCCCCCTGCTGCCAAGCTTGGTCGCCGCCCCTTGCTGGAATTTGGCCGCCGCCGTCGGAGATCCATCGCGCCTCGCCGATGCCGGAAAAGAAGCCCCTGACGTTCTGCCCTAGCCGCAACCTCGTAATTCTCCATAGAAAATCTCCAGCTGCTGCCATTGCAAGGAAGGAGGTTCTGCCACAAGGTAGAGAGGAGGAAGAAGTGAGTTAGGTCTTCGTTACCCCTCTTACCACGTCACCGCTGTTTCTACGCACCCGTTTTCTTCACCCCCTGCGAGCAGAAAATTCTGCGTGTAGACAGACCATGTTTTTGGTTGATTTTTGACTGTGTAATTGATCTACAAAGTTTGACAAGATCATAACCACATCCACACTTGATCCCAGCAGCGTTGTTCATCATAAAACCCCATGGAAGCCTACTAAAACATGCAAGAACATATGCAAACTGATTTTTATAAACTACACCATAGGAATTGCATTCATCCAACTCATTGCATCTTGAGTAAAGTTTGTGCATGATAATTTATTGTTGTAATCTTTGTATGTGCGTGGTTGTTAGTAGAAGGACACGCTTAGGAGGCCGTCTACGAGGAACTACAGCATCAAGACTTTGAGACGCTTAAGCAACATGAACCGCGGAAGCAAGGCAAGTGCGCCTTGACCATATTGATCCCATGTTTTGAAATTGTTTTGCTTGCAAAAACTTGTATGCTTGTGTCAACTTGATGGGATGCCCTTTTATAGGAGTTTACTAGTTTTGTTAACCATCCTTGTCGCCGTGAAATTTGAAGAGTCGGGTATGGTCATTTTTCCTTTTTGCTTCACTCAAGGTACGGGATACGGGAAGCTGAAATAAAACTTGTTTAGCTACTGCACTCATGAGAATAAAGACGATGAGAAATTGATGATGTTAATCAGAATGGAATAGGGGAAATCTAGGCAAGCTTGGTGGTTTGCTTGCTGTAGATCTAAGGACCGGTTCATGCGAGCCCATGCCAGGAAAACAGTGCCATCACATGGCCAGATATGGGTGCCGCTTAGCTGACTAATTAGGTGTGTTGCTAGCTTGTTATGGACCATTGGACGGTGCCGGTAATAGGAGTCGAGAAGGACTGCCCTGGGAAATGCATGGCACAAGAGGGGGCCCGTGGGTGGGAGAATTGAAATTCGAGCCTGCCGGTGAAATCTCAGTGGGTCCGTACATTCTAGTAGCCCCTTTGTAAAGGCTATTTTGTGATCTCTTGGCCATACGCCGATGGTTGTCTACTGGTATAATGGAGGTTCTCTCTTGTCATTGATGGGTAACGAAATCACAAACTTGTGGGTAAAGTGGTGCCACCACTGCAGAGTATAAAACTATCATGATAGCTTGCTTCCGATTACAAGCACCTGGCCAACTTCCGTGATTAGAGGCAAAACTTAGGGTGGTTATTCGGGTCATGACAATGAATTTGGTTTTGGTTCTATGAAAATAAGATGGTTATGTATATTTACGAGTATGAGATAAACTTGAGAAAGAATATTGGCTGGTTAAGGCTTGATAAATGATGAATTATGATGAAGGAATGTTGATAAATTACTTGGTTATGTAGGAATTTAACTCACCTAGAAATAGTTGCTGTTTTTACCATGTTTGTGAAATAAAATTTGCTTGCTGCAATGAATCTATTTATTCCCTACCTTGTTGTAAGATACATGTCATACTTTTTCCGCACTTGCTGAGTATGACATGTACTCACCCTTGCATTTCAACATATACATCAACTACAGGAGAAGAATACTTCGAACAACATGTGGAGTACTGGGTGTGCGCACTACCGTCAACATGCCTGTGGAGTTGAAGCTGGAGCCTGCTGTCTTAGCCATTTTTCGCTGTCGTTTAGAGTCTTCCGCTGCTGAATAAGTTAGATATTCATGAGTGAGACAAGTCAATGTAATAAAGTACTTAAACACTATTTGTACGTGGTTATATTCTCAATTTCAGCTTGTGAAGTACTTGAGTATGCGTGACGAACATCCTGGGCCACATATGCATTCACTTGGTTCATTTTTGGAACCGGGTTTCACAGGACCTAAGTTCGTGAGTTTTACAGACTTTCTCGATTTTGACCCAGATGGCCATCCGTGCATGCAAAACCTTCCTGTTGCACAATCAAAACGTGTCTTCCGTCAAGGTCTAGTCCATCGTCCCGGATCCGAGTTAATGTGTTTTTTCGACTTTCTCAATTTTGACCCAGATGTCCATCCGCGCATGCAAAACTATCAAGTTGCACCGTCTGGACGTGTATTCCATCAAGGCCCCGTCCAGCCGTCGGAGACTCGAGTTCGTGAGTTTTACCGACTTCCTCAACTTTATCGGTTTTGACCTAGATGGCTATCCGCGCATGCAAAACTATCAAGGTGCACCATCCGAACGTGCACACGTCAAGGTCCCGTCCGGCCTCACGGGACCCGAGTTTGTGAGTTTTAGCGACTTCCTTGATTTCGACCTAAATGTCCAACTGCACAAGCAAAACCATAAATTTGCACCATCCGGTCGATTATTCCATCAAGGTTCCTTCCGGCCTCACGAGACCCGAGTTAGTAAGTTACCGACTTTCCCGATTTTGACCCAGATGACCATCCGTGCATGAAAAACCATCAAGTTTCACCGTTCGGTCATGTATTCCGTCAAGGTCCCGTCCGACCTCCCAAGACCCGAGTTCATAAGTTTTACCAGACATTGACGACTTTTTTGATTTTGACCCTGATGGCCATCCGCGCATGCAAAAGCATCAAGTTGCACCATCCAAACGTGTATTCCATCAAGGTCCCGTCGACCTGAGTTCGTGAGTTTTACCAACTTTACCGATTTTGATTCAGATGACCATCCGCGCATGCAAAACGATCAAGTTGCACCGTCCGGACGTATATTCCGTTAAGGTTCCGTCCGGGACCCAAGTTCGTGAGTTTTAACGACTTTTCTGATTCGGACCCAAATGGCCATCCACGCATAAAAACCATCAAGCTGAACCGTGGGGACGTTTATGCCGTGAAGGTTCTGTCCGGCCGCTCGGGACCCGAGTTTGTGAGTTTTCCCAAATTTCTCGATTTCGACCCAATGGCCATCCGCGCATGCAAAACCACTAAAATGCACCATCCGGACGTGTACTCCGTCAAGGTCCCGTCCAGCCGCCCGGGACCCGAGTTCGTGAGTTTTACCGACTTTCACGACTTTCTCGATTTTGACCCAGATGGCCATCCACACATGCGACACCATCAAGTTGCACTGTCTGGGCGTGTATTCCATCAGGGTCCCCTCCGACTGCCCGGGACTCGAGTTTGTGAGTTTTACTGACTTTTCAATTTCGACCCAAATGGCCATCCCCGCATGCAAAACCATCAAGTTGCACCATCCGGACATGTACCCAAATGGCCTGGGACGTGTATGTTTGTGTCAACTTGATGGGACACCCTTTTATAGGAGTTTTCAACTTTTGTTAACCATCCTTGTTACCGGGAAAGTTGATGAGTCGGGTATGGTCATTTTTCCTTTTTGCTTTGCTCAACTTACGGGATACGGGAAGATGAAATAAAACTTGTTAGCTACTGCACTCGTATAAATAATGATGATGATGATAACTTGATGATATTAATGAGTATGGAATCTAGGAGGTCTAGGAAAGCTTGGTTCGTGGATGTTGCTGATTGAGATGGTGGTTTGCTTGCCGTAGATCTAAAGGCCGGCTCATGCGAGCACATGCCAGGAAAACAGTGCCACCACAAGGCCAAACATGGGCGCGGCTTAGCTGACTAATTAGGTGTGTTGCTAGCTTGTTATGGACCGTTGGATGGTGCGGGGAATGGGAGTCGAGAAGGACTGCCCTAGGAACTGCATGGCACAAGAGGGGGCCCGTGGGTGGGAGAATGGAGATTCGAGCCTGCCGGTGAAACCTTAGTGGGTCCTTACATTCTAGTAGCCCCTTTGTAAAGGCTATTTTGTGATCTTTTGGCCATACACCGATTGTTGTGTACTGGTAATGGAGGTTCTCTCTAGTTGCCGACGGGTGACGAAATCACAAATTTGTTGGTAAAGTGGTGCCACCTCTACAGAGCGTAAAACTATCATTATAGTCATGCTTCCGTTACAAGCATCTGGCCAACTTCCATGATTAGAGGCTAAACTTGGGATGGTTATCTGGGTATGGTCATTGGATTTGGTTTGGGGTCATGATAATTCGGTTCTGTGAAAATGAGATGATTATGTATATTTATGAGTATGAGATGAACTTGAGAAAGAATATTGGCTGGTTGAGGCTTGATAAATGATGAATTATGATGAAGGAATGTTGATGAATTACTTGGTTATGTTGGGATTTAACTCACCTAGAAATAGTTGCTATTTTTACCAGTTTGTGAAATAAAATTTGCTTTCTGCAATGAACCTCTTTATTCCCTACCTTGTTGTAAGCTACATGTCATACTTTTCCCGCACTTGCTGAGTACGACATGTACACACCCTTGCATTTCCACATATACATCAGCTACAGGAGAAGAATACTTCGAGCAACATGTGGAGTACTAGGCGTGCGCACTACCGTCAACATGCCTGTGGAGTTGAAGTTGGAGCCTGCTGTCTTAGCAATTTTCCGATGTCGTTTAGAGTCTTCCGCTGCTGAATAAGTTAGATATTCATGAGTGAGACAATGAATAAATGTAATAAAGTACTTAAACACTTTTTGTACGTGGTTATATTCTCAATTTCAGTTTGTGAAGTACATGTGTATGTGTGATGAATATTCTTGGCACACATATGCATTCACTTGGTTCATTTTAGGAATCGGGTTTCACAAATTGGCATCAGAGCCATGTTGACCCAGATGGCCATCTGTGCATGCAAAACATTCCTGTTGCACCATCAAAACCTGTCTTCCGTCGAGGTCTAGTCCGGCGTCCTAGGACCCGAGTTCATGAGTTTTTTCGACTTTCACAATTTAGACCCAGATGGCCATCCGCGCAAGCAAAACCATTAAGTTGCATAGTCCGGACATGTATTCCGTCATGGCCCCGTCCGGCTGCCCGAGAACCGAGTTCGTGAGTTTTACCAACTTTCTCAACTTTATCAATTTCGACCCACATGGTCATCCGCGCATGCAAAACCATCAAGGTGGACCATTCTCACGTGTATACGTCAAGGTCCCGTCCGGCCTCCCGGGACCCAAGTTTGTGAGTTTTACCGACTTTCTCGATTTCGACCTAAATGTCTATCCGCGCATGCAAAACCATCAATTTGCACCGTCCGGACGAGTATTCCATCAAGGTTCCTTTCGGCCTGCCGAGACCTGAGTTTGTAAGTTAACGACTTTCCCGATTTTGACCCAGATGACCATCCGTCCATGAAAAACCATAAAGTTTCACTGTTCGGTCATGTATTTCGTCAAGGTCCCGTCCGGCCTCCCAGGACCTGAGTTCGTGAGTTTTACCGACATTCCCGACTTTTTTGATTTTGACCCAGATGGGCATCTACGCATACAAAACTATCAAGTTGCACCATCCGAATGTGTATTCCATCAAGGTTCCGTCCGGCCGTCCAGGACCTGAGTTTGTGACTTTTACCGACTTTACCAATTTGGACCCAAATGGCCATCCGCGCATGAAAAACCATCAAATTGCACCGTGCGTACGTGTATGCCGTAAAGGTCTTGTCCGGCCTCTCGGGGCCCGAGTTTGTGACTTTTCCCGAATTTCTCGATTTTGACCCAAATGTCCATCCGCGCATGCAAAACCATTAAAATGCACCATCCGGATGTGTACTCTGTCAAGGTCCCGTCCGGACACCCGGGACCTGAGTTCGTGGATTTTACAGACTTCCACAACTTTCTCGATTTCGACCCAGATGGCCATCTGCCGATGCAAAACCATCAAGTTGCACCGTCTGGGCGTGTATTCCACCAGGGTCCCGTTGGCTGCCAAGGACCCGAGTTTGTGAGTTTTCCCGACTTTTCGATTTCGACCCAAATGGCCATCCGCAACATGCAAAACCATCAAGTTGAATCATCTTGATATGTACCGAGTCCGTGAGTTTTACCGACTTTCTCGACTTTTCCCGATTTTGACTCCGATGGCCATCCGCGTATGAAAAACCATCAAGTTTGACCGTTCGGTCGTGTATTCCGTCAAGGTTCCGTCCGTCCTTCCAGGACCCGAGTTCGTGAGTTTTACTGACTTTCCCGAAAGTTTCGATTTTGACCCAGATAACTATCTGCACACGCAAAACCATCAAGTTGCAGCATCCAAGCGTGTATTCCGTCAAGGTCCCGTCCGGTCGCCTGGGACCCGAGTTCGTGAGTTTTACCGACTTTACCGACATTATCGATTTCAACCCACATGGCCATCCACGCATGCAAAATCATGAAGTTGCACTGTCTGGACATGTATTCCGTCAATGTTCCGTCCAGCCGCCCGGGACCCAGGATCGTGAATTTTAACGGCTTTCCCGATTTGGACCCAGAAAGCCATCCGTGCATGCCAAAACATCAATTTGCACCGTCCAGACGTGTATGCCGTCAAGGTCCTGTCCGGACGCTCGAGACCCGATTTTGTGAGTTTTCTCGAATTTCTGGATTACGACCTAGATGGCCATCCTTGGATGCAAAACCATTAAAATGCACCATCCGGACATGTATTCCGTCAAGGTCCCGTCCAGCCGCCCGGGACCAGAGTTCGTGAGTTTTATCGACTTTCACGTATTTCTCGATTTTGACCCAAAGGGACATTCGCGCATGCAAAACCATCAAGTTGCACCGTCCAAGCGTGTATTCTATCAAGGTCCTGTCTGGCTGCCCCGGACCCGAGTTTGTGTCTTTTCCTGAATTTCTCGATTTTGACCCAGATGTCCATCCGCGCATGCAAAACCATTAAAATGCACCATACGGACGTGTACTCCGTCAAGGTCCCGTCCGGCCACCCGGGACCTGAGTTTGTGGGTTTTACCGACTTTCACAACTTTCTCGATTTCGACCCAAATGGCCATCTGCACATGCAAAACCATCAAGTTGCACCGTCCGGGCGTGTATTCCACCAGGGTCCCGTTGGCTGCCAGGGACCCGAGTTTGTGAGTTTTCCCAACTTTTCGATTTCGACCCAAATGGCCATCCGCACATGCAAAACCATCAAGTTGCACCATCCGGACATGTACCGAGTTCGTGAGTTTTACCGACTTTCTCGACTTTCCCGATTTTGATTCTGATGGCCATCCGTGTATGAAAAACCATTAAGTTTGACCGTTTGGTCGTGTATTCCGTCACGGTCCCGTCCGACCTTCCAGGACCCGAGTTTGTGAGTTTTATCGACTTTCCCGAAAGTTTTGATTTTGACCCAGATAACCATCTGCACACGCAAAACCATTAAGTTGCACCATCCGAACGTGTATTCTGTCAAGGTCCCGTCCGGTCGCCTCGGACCTGAGTTTGTGAGTTTTACTGACTTTAGGGACTTTATCGATTTCAACCCAGATGGTCATCCACGCATGCAAAATCATCAAGTTGCACTGTCCGGACGTGTATTCCGTCAATGTTCCGTCCAGCCGCCTGGGACCCAAGATCGTGAATTTTAACAACATTCCCGATTTGGACCCATATAGCCATCCGCGCATGCGAAACCATCAATTTGCACCGTCCGGACATGTATGCTGTCAAGGTCCTGTCCGGCCGCTCAGGACCCGAGTTTGTGAGTTTTCTCAAATTTCCTCATTACGACCTAGATGGCCGTCCTTGCATGCAAAACCATTAAAATGCACCATCCGGACGTGTATTCCGTCAAGGTCGCTTCCAGCCGCCCAGGACCCAAGTTCGTGAGTTTTATCGACTTTCACGACTTTCTCGATTTCAACCCAGAGGGACATTCGCGCATGCAAAACCATCAAGTTGCACCGTCCGGGCGTCTATTCCATCAAGGTCCCGTATGGCTGCCCCGGACCCGAGTTTGTGAGTTTTCCCGACTTTTCGATTTCGACCTAGATGGCCATCCGTGCATGCAAAACCATCAAATTGCACCATTCGGACATGTATCGAGTTTGTGAGTTTTACCGACTTTCCAGATTTTGACACCGATGGCCATCCGCGCATGAAAAAACCATCAAGTCGGACCCGAGTTCGTGAGTTTTACAGACGTTTCCGACTTTCTCGATTTTGACCCAGATGGCCAGCCGCGCATGCAAAACCATCAAGTTGTACCGTTCAAACGTTTATTCCGTATAGGTCCCGTCCGGCCGGCCGGGACCCGAGTTCTTAAGATTTACTGACTTTCCTGACTTTCTCGATTTCAACCAAGATGACCCTCCGTGCATGCAAAACCATCAAGTTGCACCGTCCAGACGTGCATTGCTTCAAGGTTCCGTCTGGCTGCCCAGGACCCGAGTTCGTGAGTTTTACCGACTTTCTCGATTTTAATCCAGATGGCCATACGTGCATCCAAAACCTTTCAGTTGTACCATTGAAACGTGTATTCCGTCAGGGTCCAGTCCGGCATCCCGAGACCCGAGTTCATGAGTTTTTTCGACTTTCCTAATTTTGACTAAGATGAACATCCATGCATGCAAAACCATCAAGTTGCACCGTCCGGACGTGTATTCCGTCAAGGCCCCGGCCAGCCGTCTGAGACCCGAGTTCGTGAGTTTTACCAACTTTCTCAACTTTCTCGATTTCGACCCAAATAGCCATCCACACAAGCAAAACCATTAAGTTCCACCGTCCGGACGGGTATTCCGTCAAGGCCCCGTCCGGCCGTCCGAGACCCGAGTTCATGAGTTTTACCGACTTTCTCAACTTTATCAATTTTCAGAACAGATGGCCATCCGCGCATGCAAAACCATCAAGGTGGACCATCTGAACGTGTATACGTCAAGGTCCCGTCCGGCCTCCTAGGACCCGAGTTTGTGAGTTTTACCGACTTTCTTGATTTTGACCTAAATGTCCATCCACGCATGCAAAACCAACAATTTGCACCGTCCGGACGAGTATTCCGTCAAGGTTCCTTCCAACCTCCGGAGACCCGAGTTCGTAAGTTACCGACTTTCCCGATTTTGACCCAGATGACCATCCGTGCATGAAAAACAATCAAGTTTCACCGTTTGGTCATGTATTCTGTCAAGGTCCCGTCCAACCTCCGAGGACCCGAGTTCGTGAGTTTTACCGACATTGCCGACTTTTTTGATTTTGACCCTATGGCCATCCGCGCATGCAAAACCAGCAAGTTGCACCATCCGAACGTTTATTCCGTCAAGGTCCTGTCCGTCCATCCAGGACCTGAGTTCGTGAGTTGATAGAGACGAAGGTGCCCCGTCTTTCGGTGAGATGGTAACTATCGTTTTTGGTGGAGTAGACTTTGACGATCCGACTACAAACGTGTAAAGACATCGCACCTTAGCAATCGCTAAACCAACTCCAAGAGGTTATTGACCATGCCGGAGCACGATCAACCTGACCACGAGGGTCTATTTCCTGCAGGCAATGAAGGAATAAATCTTGTACTCTTGGTCTGTGTGGCCCCTAGTTAGGACAGCATTTCAGTCCTTAGTAGGACAGCATCTTAGTCCTTTGGTAGGACAGCATCTTAGACCAAGAGGACAGCATCTTAGTCCTTTAGTAGGATAGCATATTAGTCCTTTGGTAGGACATCATCTTAGACCAAGAGGACAGCATCTTAGTCCTTTGGTAGGACAGCATCTTAGACTAGCATCTAGGTATATGCTTGGCTGCCTTAGCTATAAATATGTAACCCCAACCCCTAGGTTGGGCATGGCATTGTGTGTGGAATGAAACAAGAAAATTTACCCAACTCTTAGTGTCATCCTCTCCATGAGAGTAGTACTTCAGATACTAACAAGTGGTATCAGAGCTGTTCTATCCTGTAGCCTAGACATTTCCTGCTCATCTCCTTCCCACGCCCCTCTTCTTCTTCAGCCAGCAGCAATAACACCGGTTGTTTCAACTCATTCCTCCTCATCTGCACTGTCGGTACCTGCGATATGGGGTACCCCCGCGCACAGGGGAAAATGCCTAAGTAACTCGCCCTTCTCCGCAGGGAGAGCTCCGAAGGCGCCATGCGTCCGGCGGGGCCGGACCTCCCTCTCCTCAGAGGAGAGCTCCGGGCCCGCCATGTGGCATACAGAAGCCGGACCTCCCCCTCCGCGGGCGAGGGGTCCGAAGGTGCCACGTATCCGGCGGGGCCGGACCACCCTCTGCTCAGAGGGGAGCTCTGGGCCCGCCACATGGCCGACAGAAGCCGAACCTCCCCCTCCGCGGGGAGAGGTCCGGAGGCTCCACGTGCCCCGCGAGCCGGACCCTCCTCTCCTCTGAGAAGGGCTCCGGGCCCGCCACGTGGCAGCAGAACGGCGCTGCCTGCCCCCGAGCGATAGGCAGCGGGCGTAAAGACGCCCCATACCTTGCCCGTACAAGGTATTCAAGGCCCGCGTCTTCCCAAGACGAGGAGACGCGGAACACGCCTCTGTCAGGTGCTGTTGCGCCCAGTCGCATCACAGACTGGCGCGCGGTGTCAAAACCTGCCAGCCAATAAACACCGCGACAAGACATCCCATGCCGCCTGCGCCGTCATCAACCACTACGACTAGCATGCAGCATGGGCAGGGCGGCAAGACGGAGACTCGGAAGCCTTCGCCAGAGACAACTACCGGCGTAACTACAGATACGGTAGATAACAGTCAATCTCCCCAGGACCACCTGTCGGGTCCCGGGCCCCCTTGTAAGCCACCCGAGTCTTGGACTATAAAAGGCTCGGGTAGGCGACGATAGCAAGGGTTCGCACCTCTGCAACTCATACGCTAGCCATTCACACCCAAGCTGTAACTCACCACCAAGCTCAGGACTCCGGCCCTGAGCCGCAAGCAATACAGCGAGCTCCATAGCTCGCCGTGGACATAGGGTTTTACGCTCCGGCGGCCTGAACCACGTAAAACTCACAGTGTCAAGCTCTTACTAACTCGTTCATCCGCGCAAGCTCTCCGCAAGGGACTAGCCCCACCGAAAAAAGAACCTCCACGGGCTGCCCAGTGCAGGCCCGGGGGAAGTGTCGACCGAACACTTCGACATTTGGCACGCCAGGTAGGGGGCTTTTCCCCTTGCGCGACGAGTTTCCGCCGACAAAGATGACCAAGCTCCCTTCAGCGGCAAGCTCACCTCCCCCGCCTCCGCGGCGAACCGCGACCAGGGGGGAGTACAAGTCAACACACTCGGGACGGAGTGTGTCGGTACAAGCTGGGAGCCAGCAACCGGCTCTGGCAGCGCCGACCCCGACAATGCAGGCTCCAACCAGCGTCAGGTCTTCAGTAGCGCTGGGCGTACCCGGTGGGGGTGCGCTAGCTGCAGCAAGAGCGCTACTGCACAATCCGCCCGCTGGGGACGCGCCTCAACAAAAGCCACATGGCCTGGGCCCCATGGTCAACTCTGGGGCTACCGCGTGCGCCCGAGCTCCAGAGCTGTCACGTGGCCTGGGCTCCGAGCTGAGCCTCCCCGCTGGGGTGAGGTCCGGATCTGCCACGTGTCCCCGGATCCAAGCCACCTCCCTCATGGGAACAGCAGCGTGGATGGCACGTGTCCCGAGCTCCGGCCTAAGCCTCCCTGCGGAGGTGAGGTCCGGAGCTGACAGGTGTCGTTTTGCTCCGGCCTAAGCCTCCTCGCTGAGGTGAGGTCCGGAGTTCACACGTATCATTTCGCTCCGAGCCGCCTCCCCGCTGAGGACAGCTCCGGTGCTGACATGTGCCCAAGGGCTCCGGGCCGAGCCTCCCTGATGCGGACATCGCTACCGTTGATACAACCACAACACCAGCCCATTCACCACTCTCAGCTAATCAAGGTCCAATGACACGCGCTCGTGCACGTCAACTTAATTATCAGGTGAATTCATTTCTGGCTGTTCAAAGTAATTATCCTTCAAATGGGGACCTACTAAAGCCTTGTGATGACCTTGTTATTATTAGGTGCTTGGGAATTGATCCAGCTAGGAGGGATGGAGGGATTAATGCAATAAAGGCTGCTCCACCCGAGGAGAAATCTTGAGGCTGGGGCCATGTAATAAAGAGAGATTTAGACAAATAAGGAAAGGAATAAGGGAAATCTCGTCCAACTTTGCTGCTGGACGAAATTCCCTCTTTCTTCCGCCATTTAAAGATAGTTGTGCTATAATAAGGAAAGAAATAGAGGAAATCATATCATGCCTTGCTGCTGGATGGGTTTCCCTCTTTCTTTCCCTATTAAATGGTAGTCTATCACAGAAAAAGGAAGGGAATAAGGGAGATCACGTCCTACCTTTGTTGCTGGACGAATTTCCCTCTTCCCTCCCCTATTTAAGTAGTCCAAGAGCTCCTTGACAGGGCGGGTTTTGTTTTCTGTAAGTTTAGCCATTGCTACTTCCTTGTAATGCAAGTGTCAACGAGACCTTCCGATTACTTGAATTAGAACCCCAACTTTTTCACACCCGTGAGTGTTTGCTTGTTATCTTCTTCTAGCTTGTTCTTCGATTGCTTGCAGGTTCAAGGCTGTTTTCTTGGCACGGCAAGTACAGCAACAACAGGAGCCGGTGTAACTATCGCTAAGGCGCAGCATCCTTGTGGTTGTTGTAGTCAGGTAGCACAACGTCGACCTCCACCCAAATCGTAGTTACCAGGAGACGGTGTAACTGTCGCTCAAGGCGCCACACCATTCTGGTTGTGGTAGTCGGGCAGCCAACGTTGGCCTCCACCAGATTCGTTCATTACCAACATCTCTCATCGAAAGATAGGGCGTCCCCCGTACCCGTTGGGTTCATCAAGTGGTATCACATTTCAGGTTGCTCGGTGAGAGATTTCCTTCTCCTTGTTCTTCATTTACCTACAGTCCCCTTTTGCCTACAAAAGTTCGCTCTAAAAAATCCTAAAAACACTTTGAGCCTTTTGCTTGACTACTTAGCTCTCGACTTGTTGAATTCACGGTTGCCTTTTTGTGTCAAGTTGCTGGTCCTAAGTTTTTCACCGCTAGAGTTTTGAGTTCGTGCCACTTTTTTCTCAGTCCATTTCCATTATCTACCCAAAGTTGAGAAAAAAGGCAAGTGTAAAAGAAAAGCTGCACGGATCAGCAAGAAAAAGGCACGTGCAAAAAGAAAAGCCACACTGATTACAATCACAAAAAAAAGTTTCTAAGTACAAAAAAAAGAGAGACAATTTGTGTGACATTTGTTTCATGTTTCGAAGTTCAACTTGCTGTTTTCACGTTGTTGAAACACAACGGATCGGGCTGTTCGAACTTCCCTACCATAGTAATCCAACGTCACGTGGAGTTACGGCTCACGTCTCTAGTAAGGTTTGAGCTAGGACCAGCACAATACCATCGTGGAACGTTTATTCAACTTGTTGTGACTAATATGGTACTAGCTGTTCCTTTGCACAAATTGTGTCTAGCAGCCACCTACAGCTCCACAAAATTGTCTGCGACACCATAAGGTTGTGCTGGCAGCCACCGTTTGTTGTTGTTCTTGCTGATTGCCGGCGCCTCCTGCATCGCATGGTAAGAACTTGATTTCTTGCTAGTGAGGAATTGTGCTGTCCTACCACCTCTTAGCAACTGTTAGGATTAATCTGCTTGCTTTTGTATTTCCTTTCTTTACTAACCATGTCAGCTGATGCGAATGGGACATCTCCACATTCACCACGTACGAGGGGCATCATTCAGCATTTCGAACGCCAAGTAAAGCTACACACAGATGCTCTCAATGAGGACATTCAAGTCACCAATGAACGCATTGGTCAATTAGAGTCGACGCAGATTTGCACCAACACCAAACTGACCACATTAGAAAGCACTGCTGGGGCTATTAACACTTCTCTTGCAGCAATCATTGAGCGATTGGAGAGGATGGAACAGGTTGGACGCGAAGAGAGGCAAAGACGTGTTGATGACAGCCACGACTCCGTTGGAAGTGCTGCAAGATATGACGAGGCGGAGTATTCGGCGGATACCGAGCTTGATGATGGACCTTTCAGGTATCGACGGCAGCCACGTCGCGACCATCGTGGTATGGGTGGTCGATCTCAACGACGCGAGGTACGTGACAATGACGATTCCCTACGCAGCATTAAATTCTCCATACCACCTTTTGATGGTAAATACGATCCGGATGCATATCTGTCTTGGGAATTGTCAGTAGATCAAAAATTTGCATGCCATGATTTCCCTGATGATAAAAAGGTTAGAGCTGCCACTTGTGAATTCACTGACTTTGCTTCTGTTTGGTGGCATGAATATC
This sequence comes from Neostapfia colusana, assembly GCA_030760725.1. Lineage (NCBI taxonomy): Eukaryota > Viridiplantae > Streptophyta > Magnoliopsida > Poales > Poaceae > Neostapfia > Neostapfia colusana. Next base: position 34,770,364 of record JASWHV010000001.1, on the reverse strand, counting down.
AAACTAAAAATCCAGCTACCGTACCACAAACTTGGAATGCTTTGAAACGAATCATGCATCGTCGTTTTGTTCCTTCCTATCATGCTCGTGACCTGTTGCATAAATTACAACAACTTAGGCAAGGCAACAAATCTGTTGAGGAATACTATCAAGAACTTCAAATAGGCATGATGCGTTGTGGCCTAGTTGAAAATGAAGAGACTGCAATGGCTAGGTTTATGGGAGGTTTAACAAGAGAAATTCAGGACATATTGGCTTATAAGGAATACACTAACGTTACTCGATTATTCCATCTTGCTTGTAAGGCTGAAAGAGAAGTGCAGGGACGATGTACAAGAACTAACATTTCTGCAGGTCGAACTACCTCATGGCAGTTCCGCTCAAGTGCTGCTGGTACTAAGCATGATTCTCCAGACGATGCTTCCAATGGGTTGCCCAGGACTACATCAAAATCAGCACCTTTGCGTGAAATCGAGACAACAAAAGGATCCACCCAAGTTGCAGCCAACACTTATTCTTCCATTGCTTCTACCGGGAGAACAAAAGACATTCAATGCCTCCAGTGCAAGGATTTTGGGCACCTACGAAGGGACTGCCCAAGCAAGCGTGTGCTGGTTGTATGAGAAAATGGTGAGTACTCATCCGCTAGTGATTTAGATAATGAAACATATGCCATGCTTGCTGCACAAGCAGCAGGAAAGAAGAATGATGATGAAGAGCACATTGGGGCTGATCATGCTGCCCACTATGAGAGTCTTGTTGTGAGGCGTGTCTTGAGTGCCCAAATGATCAAAGCTGAACAGAACCAGCGACACAATCTATTCCAAACTAAGTGTGTAGTTTTGGAACGATCGTGTTGCATTATTATTGATGGAGGAAGCTGCAACAATTTAGCAAGTGCTACCATGGTAGAAAAGCTTGGGATGACAACACTTCCACATCCACATCCCTACTACATCCAATGGTTCAACGACAGTGGTAAGCTTAAGGTAACACGTCTGGTTCGTGTCGAATTTGCAATTGGTTCCTACCATGATTACATTGATTGTGATGTGGTACCTATGCAAGCTTGTTCTATGCTATTTGGTCGACCTTGACAATTTGATAAAGATACATTACATCATGGTAAATCAAATCAATACTCTTTCATGCATCATGAGAAGAAACTTGTTTTGCACCCGATGTCCCCTGATGCTATTTTGAAGGATGACATTGCTAGAGCTTGCAAAGAGAAAAATAAGAAATCTGCTGAAAATGAAAATTCAGATGTCGTGAAGAAATCGGTACAGCCTAAGACTGACAATTCCAAATCTGCTCATATGAAGAAGAATGAAATAAAATTAATGAGCGCTTGTTTTTTTGCTTCCAAATCTGATTTGTTTGAATTAAAAAGTGATACTGCAATCTGCTATTTGTTTGTTTGCAAAGAAGCTTTGTTCTCACTTCACCACACACCTTGTGCTTTGCCTCCTTCTATCACTAAGCTTTTGCAGGAATACGCTGATGTGTTTCCACAAGAGGTACCAGCCGGGCTGCCACCATTGAGAGGGATTGAGCATCAGATTGACCTCATCCCTGGGGCTTCTTTGCCCAACCGAGCACCATACAGGACCAATCCGGAGGAGACTAAGGAGATTCAGCGGCAAGTACAGGAATTACTCGACAAAGGTTATGTGCGTGAGTCCCTTAGTCCTTGCTCCGTTCCTGTCCTTTTGGTCCAAAAGAAAGATGGATCATGGCGCATGTGTGTAGATTGTCGAGCAATTAATAACATTACCATTAGATATCGTCATCCTATTCCTAGGTTAGATGATATGCTTGATGAACTTAGTGGCTCGATGATTTTCTCTAAAATTGATTTGCATAGTGGATACCATCAAATTCGCATGAAGCTAGGTGATGAATGGAAAACAGCGTTTAAAACAAAGTTTGGTTTGTATGAGTGGTTAGTCATGCCTTTTGATCTCACGAATGCACCTAGCACTTTCATGAGATTAATGAATGAGGTTTTACGTGCTTTCATTGGAAGATTTGTGGTAGTATATTTTGATGACATCTTGATCTATAGCGCATCTCTCGAAGTTCATCTTGATCATCTCCGTGCTGTTTTCAATGCTTTACGTGATGCACACTTATTTGGTAACATTGACAAGTGCACCTTTTGCACGGATCGAGTTTCTTTTCTTGGCTATGTTGTGACACCACAGGAAATTGAAGTTGATTAAGCCAAGGTGGAGACGATACACAGCTGGCCGACTCCTACCACGGTCACACAAGTACGAAGCTTTCTCGGACTTGCTGGATTCTATCGTCGTTTTGTGAAAGACTTCAGCACCATAGCAGGCCCACTGCATGAGCTTACAAAGAAGGGTGCTCCATTCACATGGGGCAAGGCGCAAGAGGCTGCATTTGCAACTTTGAAGAACAGGTTCACTCATACACCCCTTCTCCAATTACCAGATTTCAGTAAGACTTTTGAATTGGAATGTGATGCTAGTGGTATTGGATTGGGAGGTGTCTTGTTGCAAGAGGGGAAACCTATTGCTTATTTTAGCGAGAAACTGAATGGGCCTAGTCTGAACTATTCCACTTATGATAAAGATTTATATGCACTAGTACGAACTTTGGAAACATGGCAACATTATTTATAGCCTAAAGAATTTGTTATACATTCTGATCATGAATATTTGAAGCACATTAAGAATCAAACTAATCTGAACCGTAGGCATGCCAAGTGGGTAGAATTCATTGAGCCCTTTCCTTATGTCATCAAACACAAGAAAGAGAAAGATAATGTCATTGCGGATGCCTTATCTCGCCGTTACAATATGTTGTCCCAACTTGATTTTAAGATTTTTGGCTTGGAAACAATTAAAGAACAATATGCTTTTGATGCTGATTTCAAAGATGTGCTGCTGCAATATAAAGAAGGAAAAACATGGAACAAGTTTGTTCTCACTAATGGTTTTGTGTTTCGAACTAACAAATTGTTCATTCCAGCTGGTTCTGTGCGTATCTTACTATTGCAGGAAGCACATGGTGGAGGATTGATGGGACACTTTGGTGTCAAGAAGACGGAAGACATCTTAGCAAGCCATTTCTTTTGGCAAAGACGAGGAGAGATGTGGAGCGGTTTGTTGCTCGTTGCACCACCTGTCAAAAAGCTAAGTCCCGTCTTAATCCACATGGTTTATACATGCCTCTTCCTGTTCCTAGTGCTCCATGGGAGGATGTTTCTATGGATTTCGTTTTAGGATTGCCCAGAACAAAGAAGGGGAGGGATAGTATTTTTGTTGTTGTCGACAGATTTTCTAAAATGGCACATTTCATACCATGCCACAAAACTGATGATGCTACCCATATTGCTGATTTGTTCTTTCGAGAAGTTGTTCGTTTGCATGGGGTTCCAAACACTATTGTTTCAGATAGAGATGCCAAATTTCTTAGTCATTTTTGGAAAACCTTATGGGCTAAGTTGGGGACAAAATTACTCTTTTCTACCACTTGTCACCCTCAAACTGATGGACAAACTGAAGTAGTGAACCGTAGTTTATCTACCATGCCAAGGGCTGTTCTGAAACATAACATCAAACTATGGGAAGAATGTTTGCCTCATATTGAATTTGCTTACAATCGTTCGCTGCATTCTACTACTAAATTGTGCCCTTTTCAGATTGTATATGGTTTTATTCCTCGTGCTCCCATTGATCTTTTGGCTCTGCCACCTTCAGAGAAATTGAATTTTGATGCTTCTCGCCGTGCTGAATTAATTCTTAAAATGCATGAGCAAACTAAAGCAAACATTGAGAGTATGAACGCTAAGTATCAACAAGCCGGTAGCAAGGGTAGGAAGCATGTTACTTTTGAACCTGGTGATTTGGTTTGTGTGCATTTGAGAAAGGATAGATTTCCTGATTTGAGAAAATCTAAATTACTACCTAGAGCTGCTGGACCCTTCAAAGTGCTTCGAAAAATTAATGATAATGCATATGAAATTCAGTTGCCTGCACATTTTGGGGTTACTTCCTCTTTTAATATTGCAGATTTGAAACCATATATGGGCGAGGAAGACACATTTGAGTTGAGGACGACTTAATTGCAAGAAGGGGAGGATGATACGGACATCGCTACCGTTGATACAACCACAACACCAGCCCATTCACCACTCTCAGCTAATCAAGGTCCAATGACACGCGCTCGTGCACGTCAACTTAATTATCAGGTGAATTCATTTCTGGCTGTTCAAAGTAATTATCCTTCAAATGGGGACCTATTAGAGCCTTGTGATGACCTTGCTATTATTAGGTGCTTGGGAATTGATCCAGCTAGGAGGGATGGAGGGATTAATGCAACAAAGGCTGCTCCACCCGAGGAGAAATCTTGAGTCTGGGGCCATGTAATAAATAGAGATTTAGACAAATAAGGAAAGGAATAAGGGAAATCTCGTCCAACTTTGCTGCTGGACGAAATTCCCTCTTTCTTCCCCCATTTAAAGATAGATGTACTATAATAAGGAAAGAAATAGAGGAAATCATATCCTGCCTTGCTGTTGGATGGGTTTCCCTCTTTCTTTCACTATTAAATGGTAGTCTATCATAGAAAAAGGAAGGGAATAAGGGAGATCACGTCCTACCTTTGTTGCTGGACGAATTTCCCTCTTCCCTCCCCTATTTAAGTAGTCCAAGAGCTCCTTGACAGGGCGGGTTTTGTTTTCTGTAAGTTTAGCCATTGCTACTTCCTTGTAACGCAAGTGTCGACGAGACCTTCTGATTACTTGAATCAGAACCCCAACTTTTTCACACCATGAGTGTTTGCTTGTTATCTTGTTCTTGCTTGTTCTTCGATTGCTTGCAGGTTCAAGGCTGTTCTTGGCACGGCAAGTACAGCAACAACAGGAGTCGGTGTAACTATCGCTAAGGCGCAACATCCTTGTGGTTGTTGTAGTCGGGTAGCACAACGTCGACGTCCACCCAAATCATAGTTACCAGGAGACGGTGTAACTGTCGCTCAAGGCGCCACACCATTCTTGTTGTGGTAGTCGGGCAGCCAACGTCGGCCTTCACCAAATTCGTTCATTACCAACATCTCTCATCGAAAGATAAGGCGTCCCCCGTACCCGTTGGGTTCATCACTCCCCACTAAGGTAAGGTCCGGAGCTGCCACGTGTCCCTTGGCTCCAAGCCGCCTCCCCGCTGAGGATAGCTATGGCGCTGACACGTGCCCCAGGCTCCAGTCGGAACTTCACCGTTGAGGTAGGGTCCGGAGCCGCCACGTGTCCCCAGACACCTAGCCCGTCGATAAGGGCTCTATAGCCGCCATGTACCTCACGATCCGTCGTGGGCCATGGGTCGACGAAGTCAAGAAGGAAGTGCACTGTCAGGCTTCGCATTCAAGGCTCGCGCATTCCCCAGAAGCATGGCGCACAACACGCGCCTCTGTCCCTTGCCCGTTTTCCATAACAGTGACAAGACAGGATGGCGAGGCATGACAGCGGAACAGTGCCACCCAACGGCACGTAGCGACCCAAGAAGGGCGAGGAGACGCGAAGACAAGACGACATCTTCATCATAACCTAACACACGGTCTGGGGCGCCCAGCACGCCGGACGGAGGGACTTAACTTCCCCGCTGGCAACTCTACTCAAAGGAGGAAGCCCTAGATCGACAGAATTACTTGTCACCCTCAGTTGGGGGCAAAATTACTCTTTTCTACCACTTGTCACCCTTAAACTGATGGACAGACCGAAGTAGTGAACCGTAGTTTATCTACCATGCTAAGGGCTGTTCTGAAACATAACATCAAATTATGGGAATAATGTTTGCCATATATTGAATTTGCTTACAATCGTTCGCTGCATTCTACTACTAAATTATGCCCTTTTCAGACTGTATATGGTTTCATTCCTCGTGCTCCCATTGATCTTTTATACCTTCAGAGAAATTGAATTTTGATGCTTCTCGCCGTGCCGAATTAATTCTTAAAATGCATGAGCAAACTAAAGCAAACAGTGAGAGCATGAACGCTAAGTATCAACAAGCCGGTAGCAAGGGTAGGAAGCATGTTACTTTTGAACCTAGTGATTTGGTTTGGGTGCATTTGAGAAAGTATAGATTTCCTGATTTGAGAAAATCTAAATTACTACCTAGAGCTGCTGGACCCTTCAAAGTGCTTCGAAAAATTAATGATAATGCATATGAAATTGAGTTGCCTGCACGTTTTGGGGTTACTTCCTCTTTTAATATTGCAGATTTGAAACCATATATGGGCTAGGAAGACACATTTGAGTCGAGGACGACTCAATTGCAAGAAGGGGAGGATGATGCGGACATCGTTACCGTTGATACAACCACAACACCAGCCCATTCACCACTCTCAGCTAATCAAGGTCCAATGACACGCGCTCGTGCACATCAACTTAATTATCAGGTGAATTCATTCCTGGCTGTTCAAAGTAATTATCCTTCAAATGGGGACCTATTAAAGCCTTGTGATGACCTTGTTATTATTAGGTGCTTGGGAATTGATCCAGCTAGGAGGGATGGAGGGATTAATGCAATAAAGGCTGCTCCACCCGAGGAGAAATCTTGAGGCTAGGGCCATGTAATAAAGAGAGATTTAGACAAATAACGAAAGGAATAAGGGAAATCTCGTCCAACTTTGCTGCTGGACGAAATTCCCTCTTTCTTCCCCCATTTAAAGGTGGATGTGCTATAATAAGGAAAGAAATAGAGGAAATCATATCCTGCCTTGCTGCTGGATGGGTTTCCCTCTTTCTTTCCATATTAAATGGTAGTCTATCACAGAAAAAGGAAGGGAATAAGGGAGATCACGTCCTACCTTTGTTGATGGACGAATTTCCCTCTTCCCTCCCATATTTAAGTAGTCCAAGAGCTCCTTGACAGAGCGGGTTTTGTTTTCTGTAAGTTTAGCCATTGCTACTTTCTTGTAACGCAATTGTCGACGAGACCTTCTGATTACTTGAATCAGAACCCCAACTTTTTCACACCCGTGAGTGTTTGCTTGTTATCTTGTTCTTGCTTGTTCTTCGATTGCTTGCAGGTTCAAGGCTGTTCTTGGCACGGCAAGTACAACAGGAGCCGGTGTAACTATCGCTAAGGCGCAGCATCCTTGTGGTTGTTGTAGTCGGGTAGCACAACGTCGACCTCCACCCAAATCGTAGTTACCAGGAGACGGTGTAACTGTCGCTCAAGGCGCCATACCATTCTGGTTGTGGTAGTCGGGCAGCCAACGTCGGCCTCCACCAAATTCGTTCATTACCAACATCTCTCATCGAAAGATAGGGCGTCCCCCGTACCCGTTGGGTTTATCACCCGAGTTGATGAGTTACCGACTTTCTCGACTTTGAAAACTCACAAACTCGTGTCTCGGGCAGCCGGACGGGACCTTGATGGAATACACGTCCAGTCGGTGCAACTTGATGGTTTGGCATGCGCCAATAGGCATCTTGGTCGAAATCAAGAAAGTCGGTGAAACTCACGAACTCGGGTCTCGGGTGGCTGAACGGGACCTTGACGGAATACACATCCAGATGGTGCATTTTAATGGTTTTGCATACGCGGATGACCATCTAGGTCGAAAATAGGAAATTCAGGAAAACTCACAAACTCGGGCCCCGAGGGGCTGGACAGGACCTTGATGGCATACACGTCTGGACGGTGCAACTTGATAGTTTTGCATGCGTGGATGGCCATCTGGGTCTAAATCGGGAAAGTCGTTAAAACTCATGAACATGGGTTCCAGGTGGCCTGACGGAAACTTGACGGAATACACGTCCGGAAGGTGCAACTTGATGGTTTTGCATGCGCAGATGGCCATCTGGGTCAAAATCAATAAAGTCGGTAAAACTCACGAGCTCGGGTCCCGGGTGGCCGGACGGGACCTTGACGGAATACACGTTTGGATGGTGCAACTTGATACTTTTGCATGCGCGGATGGCCATCTGGGTCAAAATCGAAATCTAGAAAGTCGGTAAAACTCAAAAACTTGGGTCCTGGGAGGCTGGACGGGACCTTGATGGAATACACGACCGAAGGTCAACTTTGATGGTTTTTCAAGGACGGATGGCCATCTGGGTCCCGACATTTTGACTTTTACAGAGTCAAGGTCCAATCCGTCGTCCCGGATTTTGACCCAGATGACCTTCCAGGCATGCAAAACCATCAAGTTGCACCGTCCAAACGTGTATTCCGTCGAGGTTCCGTCTGGCCGCTCGGGACCCGAGTTCGTGAGTTTTATCGACTTTCTCGATTTTGACCGAGATGGCCATCCGTGCATGCAAAACAATCCAGTTGCAAGATCGAAACGTGTATTCCGTCAAGGTCCAGTCCGGCGTCCCGGGACCCGAGTTCATGAGTTTTTTGACTTTCGCAATTTTGACCCAGATGGCCATCCGCGCATGCAAAACCATCAAGTTGCACCGTCCGGACATGTATTCCGTCAAGGCCCCTTCCGACCGTCCGAGATCCGAGTTCATGAGTTTTATCGACTTTCTCAATTTCAACCCAGATGTCCATCCGCGCATGCAAAACCATCAAGTTGCACCGTCCGGGCGAGTATTCCGTCAAGGTTCCGTCCGGCCTCCTGAGACCCGAGTTCATGAGTTACTGACTTTCCCGATTTTGACCCAGATGGCCATCCGTGCATGAAAAGCCATCAAGTTTGACAGTTTGGTCGTGTATTGCGTCGAGGTCTGTCTGGCCCCCAGGACCCGAGTTCGTGAGTTTTACCGACTTTTCCGACTTTTTTTATTTTGACCTAGATTTCCATCCGCGCATGCAAAACCATCCAGTTGCACCATCCAAACCTGTATTCCGTCAATGTCCCGTCCAGTCACACGGGTCCTGAGTTCGTGAGTTTATCGACATTTTCAATTTCGACCCAAATGGCCATTCACGCATGCAAGACCTTCAAGTTGCACCGTCTAGACGTGTATTACGTCAAGGTTCCGTCCTGCCGCTCGGGACACAAGTTCGTGAGTTTTAACGACTTCCCCGATTTGGACCCAGATGGCCATCCACGCATGCAAAACCATCAACTTAAACCGTCCGTGCGTGTATGCCGTCAAGGTCCTGTGCGGCCGTTCGGGACCAGAGTTTGTGAGTTCTCTCAAATTTCTTGATTTCGACCCAGATGGCCATCCGCTCATGCAAAACCATTAAAATGTGCCATCCAGACGTGTATTCCTTCAATGTCCTGTCCAGCCGCCCGGGACTCGAGTTCCTGAGTTTTATCGACCTTCACGACCTTCTCGATTTCGAGCCAAATTGTGACGCTCGGTCCCATTAAAACGGATCCGAACTAATGCATATGTGTGCCCATGATGTTCATCACACATAAACATGTAATCCACAAACCTGAATTCAGAATATAACCACGAACAACAAGTGTTTAGGCACTTTATTACATCAATCTCTAACTTATCTTGCAGCGGAAGTCTCTAGCTTTATTCTAGCACCGAAAGTCTTCTAAACTATAGCGGAAGCAAACTAAGCACGGCAACGGCTCCATCTTCAACTCCATTCCCATTCCCACAGGCAAGTTGACGGTAGTTCGCACGTCTAATACTCCACATGATCTTCAAAGTACTCGTCTCCTGTTGCTGACGTTGTATGAAAATGCAAGGGTGAGTAAATGTCGTACTCAGCAAGTGCAGAAAAGTATGACATGTAGCTTTCAACAAGGTAGGAATAAAAAGGCTTCATTGCAGAAAAGCAAAGTTTATTTCACAAATATGATAAAACAGCAGCTATCTTTAAGTGAATTTAGTCCCAACATGTATCCAATTAAACCAATAACATACCTCCATCACGATTCTCCACTTTTCATGTCCCATCCAGACATTTATCTTTCTCAACTTCCATCTCATATTCATGATAACCATCTCATGATCATGTCCATAACCATCTCACATTCATATCTTCAAAACCATCTCATGTTCAAGACTCAACAGTCCCGAAACTAATCTCATTACCAAGACACAACAGTCCCGAAACCAATACCAAATACCAAACCATAACCATACCGAATAACATCCCAATAACATCTCATCTAATCATGGAAGTTGGCCAGACGCTTGTGACCCGAGGCATGCTATCATGATAATTTTACACTCTGCAGAGGTGGCACCACTTTACCCACAAGTTTGTGATTTTGTCACCCGTCGGCTACTGCAGAACCTCCATTATACCAGTACATAACCGTCGGTGTATGGTTAAGAGATTACAAAATAGTCTTTACAATGAGGTTACTAGATGTATGGACTCACTAAGGTTTCACCAGCAGGCTCGAATCACCATTCTCCCACCTACGGGCCCCTCTTGTGCCATGCAGTTCCCAGGGCAGTCCTCTCTCGACTCCCATTCCCCGCGCCTTCCACGGTCCATAACAATCTAGCAACTTACCTAATTAGTCAGCTAAGCCGCACCCATACTTGGCCTTGTGGTGGCACTGTATTCCTGGCATGTGCTCGCATGAACCAGTCCTTAGATCTACGGCAAGTAAACCACCATCTCATTCTAACACATCCACAAACCAAGCTTGCCTAGATCTCCCCCGATTCATGTTCATTATAAACATCTTATTATCATTGTTCATATGAGTGCAGTAGCTAGTCACATTCTATCTCGCTTCCCATATCCCATGGACTCAGCGAAGCAAAAAGCAAAACGACCATACCCGACTCATCAACTTTCTCGGCGACAAGGGTGGTTAACAAAACTAGTAAACTCCTATAAAAGGGTTTCCCATCAAGTTGACTCAAACATTCACAGTTTTTATAAACAAAACAGTTTCAAAACATGGGATCAATATGGTCAAGGGGCACTTGCCTTGTTCCTGTGGCTTCTGTTGCTCACGGATCTCGAATTCTTGGTGCTGTAGTCCTTCGTAGATAGCTCCCTGAGCTTTTTCTTCTACTCACGATCACGCACATATAAGATTTACAACAATCAAACATCATGCACAATCCTTACTCAAGATGCAATGGTGCATATGCATGCTAATCCTATGGTGCTGTTTTTATTAGTACCAGTCTGCACGTGTTCTTGCATGTTTTAATGGCTTTGCATGGGTTTTTACGATGAACGAGGGTGTAAGGATCAAATGTGGACGTGGTGATGACCTTGTCTCAAGATCTAGATCATACCGATCAACATGTGATCTGTCCACATGAAAAAGCTTCTGTTCGAAGAAAACAGATGCGAAGAAACCACGATGATGTTGTAAGGTGGTAACAATGACCTACCTCACTTCTCCTCGGTGTCGGGGCCTTCCTCCTAGCAAGACAGATCGTCTGCTCTCTTCCGGCGACGGCGAGGCTCGACGGAGCTTCAACGGCAGGCTCACCGGCGGCCGAACTCCGGTGAAGGGGTTTAACTCGGCGAGTTGGGAGCTAGGGCCTCTAAGTTGTCAGCTTGGGAAGGTGTCACGACAAAAGGGTGTTTCGGATTCTATTTATAAGAGGAAGAAAAGAATCCTACTCCGATTGGATTTCAAATAAGAGTCCTATTTGATTTGTGTTTGGATCTTAACAACTTATCTCTAATTGATTTGGGTGCGATATCAATCGTGGAAGAAATCGTATCGGTTTCCTCAGCACCGGGTACTCGTGTACATGGGAAAACCGCTTAAGGATCTCTTCCTTCCGCAGGGATAAGCTCCGGAGGCTCCACGTGTCCAGCGGAGGCCTGGCCTCCCTTTTCCGCAGAGACAAGCTCCGGGTGTGCCACGTGTCTGGCGGGCGGGACCTCCCTCTTCCTCAGAGGCGATCTCCGTGTGCGCCACGTGTCTGGTGGTTCGGGACCTCCCCTCTCTCCAGAGGTGAGTTCCGCGTACGCCATGTGTCAGTGTCGGACCTCCCCTCTCTTCAGAGGCGAGTTCCGCGTACGCCACGTGTCAGTGCCGGACCTCCCCTCTCTTCGGAGGTGAGCTCCGAGAGTGCCACGTGTCCAGCAGCGTCGGACTTCCTTTTTCCTCAGAGACGAGCTCCGAGGTTGACACGTGTCCAACAGCGTCGGACCTCCCTTCTCCTCGGAGATGAGCTCCGAGGATGACACGTGTCCATCGGTGTCGGACCTTTCTCCCTCAGCGGGGATAAGCTCCGAGAGCGACACGTGTCCCGCGGGGTTGGACCTCGCTTTTCCGCAGCGACAAGCCTCGGAGACAACACGTGTCCAGCGGGCCGGACCTCGCCCCCCCCCCCCCCCCCCCGTCCGTAGAGACGAGCTCCTAGCCTGCCACATAGGTAGCAGTGCCGGACCTCACCCCTTTTGCAGGGATGAGCTCCGAAGGCGTCACGTGGCCAGCGGGCCGCGGGAAGTGTCGACGACGCTCTCGGTGGATTGGAATTGGCCCTTTTTAGCTATGTTTCACCGTTCTACTTCTTTTAAAATGTTTCCTCTATATGAAATATGAATGCATGCATGAATTACGAACTTGAGGGTGTTACAAACCTTCCCCCCTTAAACTGAATCTCGCCCTTGAGATTTGATAGAGTGGAGAATAGATGAGGGAATTCTGCCTTGAGGTCTTTCTCGCGTTCCCATGTAGCTTCGGCTTCTGTATGATGACTCCATTGTACCTTGCACCAACGGATAACTTTGTTCCTCGTGACCCTTTCCTTCACATCCAAAATTTGGACAGGATGTTCCACATAAGTCAGATCCTCTTGAAGCTCGAGATCATACATCGGTATTTGTTCTTCCAGTACTCTCAATCACTTCTTAAGCTGGGATACGTGAAACACGTCATGCACGTCGGAGAGGTGCGTTGGGAGCTCCAGTTGATAGGCTACCTCTCCTCACTTGCCCAAAATCTTAAATGGCCCGATGTAGCGAGGTGCTAACTTGCCTTTGACGTTGAAACGTCGTTGGCCTCGGATAGGCAATACCTTAAGGTACACAAAGTCTCCTACTTCAAAAGTCAACTTTCTTCGCCTATTGTCCGCATAACCTTTTTGTCATGACTGAGCGGCCTTCAAGTTCTCCCGTACCGTTTGGACTTGCTTCTCAGCCTCTTGCAGCACTTCTGGTCCAAACACTTGGTGCTCTCCGGTCTCATTCCAAAACAACGGCGTTCTACAACGTCTACCATACAATGCTTCAAAAAGGTGACATCTTTAAGCTGGCTGGATAGCTTTTGTTGTACGAGAACTCAGCATACGGCAAGCTCCTATCCCAACTACGCCCATATTTTAAGTCGCAGGCTCTCAACATGTCTTCCAAAATTTGATTTGTCCTCTCAGTTTGCCCGTCGGTTTGCAGGTGATAAGCGGAGCTAAAATCCAGTCGTGTACCCATGGCTTCATTCAGCTTCCTCCAGAACCTAGTGGTAAACTGATAACCCCGATCTGAAACTATTCTCTTTGGGACTCCATGGCGACACACGATTTGCTCCATATATAGCTCGGCTAGTTGTGCAACGTTGTACTTGGTTTTAACAGGAAGGAAATGAGCTGTTTTCATCAATCGGTCCACAATAACCCAGATGGAGTCGTAACCCGACTGAGTACGTGGCAATCCGATGATGAAATCCATACTGATGTCTTCCCACTTCCACTCGGGTACTTTCAATGGTTGCAACAGTCCAGCAGGTCTTTGATGTTCGGCCCTCACCCGTTGGCATGTATCACATAAGACAACATACTCGGCTACGTCCCTTTTCATACCATCCCACCAATAACAAGTTTTCAGGTCCTTGTACATCTTTGTTCTGCCGGGATGTATGGAATAAGGTGAGTCATGTGCCTCTTTTAATATTGTGTCGCGGATGTGCTTCACGTTAGGCACACAAATCCTTTTTCCTAACCAAAGCGTACCCTTCTCATCTTCCTTGAAGTCCTTTTCTATGCCTTGTCGGATCCTTTCCTTGATCTCCTTGATTTCCTCATCCGCTGCTTGGCCATCTCTTATCTCTTGTTCCAGCGAATAGTGGAGTTCCATCACTTCCATATCATTCAAGAACCCGAAATGTAACCGTTTGAACTCCTTGCGCAGCTCCGGCGGTAGCTCCCGAACTGTGAGTTGGTGACATGCTCCCTTTCGGTTCAATGCATCGGCTACTACATTGGCCTTTCCGGGGTGATAGTAGATTCCAACATCATAATCCTTGATGAGCTCCAACCATCGACGTTGCCTCAAATTCAAATCCGTTTGCGTGAATATGTACTTGAGGGTCTTATGATCCATATAGATCTCACATCGGTGGCCGAGGATATAATGTCTCCAAATCTTCAAGGCATGTTCCACGGCTGCTAGTTCCAAGTCATGTGTGGGGTAATTCAGCTCGTATTTCTTGAGTTGTCTCGACGCATAGGCTACCACTTGTCCTTCTTCCATGAGCACACATCCAAGCCCTTGTCTTGATGCGTCACAATATATGTCAAAGCTCTTGCTCACGTCTGGCAATACCAGAACCGGCGCTGTGGTTAGACTTTTCTTGAGCTCCTCAAAGCTTTCTTGGCACGCTGGTGTCCACTGAAATGCTTTTCCCTTCATTAGTAGCTCCGTCATAGGCTTCGCTATCTTGGAGAAGTCCTTGATGAACCATCGGTAGTATCCAGCCATCCCAAGAAAACTCCGAATATCTCTCACGTTTTGCGGTTGGTTCCATTTCAGAACATCTCCCACTTTTCGGGGATCAACCGATACTCCTTCCTCGGATATGATGTGGCCTAAGAACGATATCTCCTTTAGCCAAAATTGACACTTGCTGAGCTTGGCATATAATTGATGCTCTCGCAGTTTCTGCAAGGTCAATCTCAAATGTTCTTCATGTTCTTCCTCGCTCTTTGAATACACCATAATATCGTCGATGAAAACCATGATGAACTTGTCCAAGTACTTCATGAAGACCTTATTCATGAGGTACATGAAGTATGCGGGTGCATTCGTTAACCCAAAAGACATAACGGTATATTCATATGAATCATACCGTGTTCGAAAGACAATCTTGGGTATGTCGGAGGGCCTAATCTTCAGCTGGAAGTATCTCGACCGAAGATCAATCTTGGAGAAAACTCGGGCACCTTTCATTTGGTCGAACAGGTCCTCTATACGTGGCAGCGGGTATTTATTCTTAATCGTCACCTCATGGAGAGACCTATAATCCACACACATCCTTTGGGTCCCATCCTTCTTGTCCACGAAGAGCACGGGGGCTCCCTACGATGACGAGCTCGGGCATATAAAACCCTTTTCTAGCTGTTCCCGAATTTGCTTCTTGAGTTCCACTAGTTCATTAACGGGCATCCTATATGGCCTCTTTGCTATAGGTGCAGTTCCAGGTACCAAATCAATGGCAAAATCAATGTCCCGTTCAGGTGGCATACCTGGGAGTTCTTCCGGGAACACATCCAAAAATTCTTGAACCACCGGAATGCTTTCCGATGTTGCTTCTTCGATGTGGTTCAACGTTGCCTTCTCGGTTGCTGGTTGGGCTGACTCGAACTCAATGCGAGTTCCGTGCTCGTTTGTCATCTGCACGCTTCTCTTAGCACATTGGATTACTCCGTTGTGCTTGCTTAACCAATCTATTCTGAGTATTATGTCAAGCACATTGGAATCCAAGACAATAAGGTTGGCAAGGAAGTCTACCCCCTTATTTTAATGTTCACTTTCGGACATACTATATTAGTCCTCATCTCTCCATCGGGAGAATTAACTAACATAGTATATTTCATGTGTGATATGGGTAGATTATACTTGGCAACATACTTGGATGATATGAATGAATGCGATGCTCCGGAATCAAATAAAACAACGGCTGGGTTGGAGTTGGCAAGGAACATACCAATCACGACGTCATTAGCCTGTTGTGCTTCTTCAGCGGAGACATGATTCACGTTGCCCCGTCCATAGTTCTGCTGCCCACGGTTGCCTTGATTAGCTCCTCCGTTTGGCCATGGGTTCTTCTTGGACGCGTTGCTTGGTTGTCCAAGGCCTTTCTTTGGGCACTGACCTGCAAAGTGCCCCGTCTCTCCGCATGCAAAGCGTGACTTGTTGCCCAAAACAGAAGAGACGTTAGGGCGAGGGTGGTTTTGAGCATAAGCACCCATGTTGGGTCGGGGCGCAGGAGGCAAATGCACACGAGGTGCTTGCATAAATGGGACGTTGCTGTGGTGGTTGATTAGGGCGAAAAGTAGAAGCGGATGAGCCATACTGCAGTGCAGCGGGTGGCATGTAACGGGGGCGTACGTTGCTCCCTTGTGGCTGGTATGGCATGTTTCTTTTGCCCTCTTGCTCGATCTCCCGGATCTTGCTCTCAACCACTATACCTTTGTTAACTAGCTTCTAGAAGTTCGCATAGTCGTTGTTGAGAAGCTGAACTTGGATCTCATTGTTCAACCCTCTCATGAACAAGTATTGCTTCCGTTGGTCCGAGTTGACATCTTCGAGGGCATACCTTGACAGTTGCGTGAACATATTGAGGTACTCGTTCACGCTCTTCCATCCTTGGCGGAGACCTTCAAATTCTTGCCTTTTAGCATCATGACTCTAGCAGGAACGTAATGAGAGCGGAAATTCTCCTTGAACTCAGCCCAAGTGATAGTCTCCTGGTCGACATGAGCATTGCATAGAGCATCCCACCAGTCAGCGGCTGCTCCCATAAGTTGGTGCGATGCGAAGAGAACATTCTCCTGATCATTGCACTGAACAATAGCAAGCTTCTTCTCCATGGACTTCAGCCAATCATCAGCCTCCATGGGGTCATTAGCTTGTGCAAAGGTAGGTGGTCGAGTCCTCATGAACTCTCCCAATCTGTTGTGAGCCGGCGGTGGTGGCGGTGGTGGTGGAACCGGGTTGTTGTTGTTGTTGTTGGCTTCCAGCTGACCCAAAGTTTGAATCATGGTTTGCATGAGCTGGTTCTGCATAGCCATCAACCGTTCAAGGTTGTTTGCACCAGCCCCGGAGTTAACATTCTCAGGAACTTCAACGTGTTCATCCTCTTGTGGTTCAGGGTTCCACGGACGTTCCTCCTTGGACGGCCGGCGTTTTCTCTCACCATCTGTGAGAGAGAGTTGAGTAGAATAGAAGTTAGAAGTTTAGATTGATCCCCCAACTATATGCATCAAGGTTATGAACTATATATCAACCTATATGAGGATGTGAACACATGCCGAAGCATCTCACATCTCTCTACTATGTGTGGATATGGACAACGCTGAAACGTCCCACAACTCACACTAATCACTTAAACACAAGCAATTATCACAAAAGTTCACACCAATCCTATTCAAGCTTCTATGGTTCAAACGTTTTTAGGGTGTCCTTTCTTCCTAGGCGTGCATCCTATGGTCAAGGGGGTTCTGATGCCAATCTATGCATCTATCTAGGCTTATGTCCTATGGTCAGCGTGGCTCTAATGCCAATCTGTAACTAGGCCTGCGTCTTACGGTCAACCGTGTCTCTGATACCAATCTGTGACGCCTGGTCCCGTGAAAACGGATCCGAACTAATGCATATGTGTGCCTAGGATGTTCATCACACATACACATGTAATCCACAAACTGAATTCAGAATATAAGCACGAATAACAAGTGTTTAGGCACTTTATTACATCAATCTCTAACCTATCTTGCAGCGGAAGTCTGTAGCTTTATTCTAGCAGCGGAAGTCTTCTAAACTATAGCGGAAGCAAACTAAGCACGGCAACGGCTCCATCTTCAACTCCATTCCCATTCCCACAGGCAAGTTGACGGTAGTTCGCACGCCTAATACTCCACATGATCTTCAAAGTACTCTCCTCCTGTTGCTGACGTTATATGATAATGCAAGGGTGAGTACATGTCGTACTCAGCAAGTGCGCAAAAGTATGACATGTAGCTTTCAACAAGGTAGAAATAAAAAGGCTTTATTGCAGAAAAGCAAAATTTATTTCACAAATACGATAAAACATCAGCTATCTTTAAGTGAATTTAGTCCCAACATGTATCCAATTAAACCAATAATAAACCTCCATCACGATTCTCCACTTTTCATGTCTCATCCAGACATTTATCTTTCTCAACTTCCATCTCATATTCATGATAACCATCTCATGATCATGTCCATAACTATCTCACATTCACATCTTGTAACACCCCAAATTTTGATTCAAAACTCTAAACCATGTTCAGGGGGGAATTTAAAAATTTTTGGACGTGTTGCATGTTTTGCAAAAATTCAAATTCAAACTGGAATTCAAATTATACTCAAAACAGAAAAGAAATGGAAAAAGAAAAACGGGAAAAAAACCGGCCAGTGGGCCGAAACCCGCCAGCCGGCCCAGCTTTCCCCGCGCCAGCCCGCCCCGCGCGCGCCGCGCTGCCTCTCACAGACGGGTGGGACCCGCCTGTCATCCCTAACCCCGCGACCCCGGACTTTTCCCCGAGCGCGCGCGATCTTAACCGATCGGATTTCCGCGTCCCGCAGCCGAATTCTGGTCCCAAACGACTCAAACTCGATCGCAACAGACCCACCGCCCTCCCCCGGCTATAAAAACCCCAGCCCCGATCAGTTTTTCCCACGCGATCGCCGATTTTCACTCCGGTGAGCACCGAGACTTCGCCGGTGAATTCTAGCCGATCTAAGCTCGGAAACTCTGATCTAACTCGCTGGTCTTGAGCCACCGCCTCCGGGGAACTTTGCAGGTGCAGAAAACTCGGAGAGTTACGGTGTAAACACAGCGCCGACGAGCTTCGCCGTGGTTTTGCCTCGGACCTCGCCGCCGATCACTTTTCAGGACCCCCGAGCTCGAGAAAACCCCCGAGGTGAGATCCCTGACCTCCCCTCTACCGATCTAGGCAATAAGATCACAGTTCTAGGCAGAATTCTCGAGGATCGGAAACTTTCCGGCGAGATCGCCGCTTCCCGCCGCCGTGCGCCGCCGGCAGCGCCGCCCGCGCTCGATCAGAACGACGTGGCCGCTTGTGCGCCGTTTATTTTAAATCGCACGGTAGGGTTTAAAACCCCGCGTACCGGTTCGATGTTATAATCTCAGCCGTCGGTTTAAAATCGGACGGTCCACGTCAGCCCCGCGTTATAAAGACTGGAATTCTTACGTGCTACCCCCTGGGGTTCTCTGGAATTGAGAGCTAGCCCCGGAAACTTCAGATCTAGCCCCTGGAACTCCAGAAAATCATGTAAATTCATTTAAAAATCAGTTTTAGCCCCTGGACTTAATAAAAATTAGGAAAAACACCTCTGATAAGTGTAGCTAGACCCCTGGAAATTATGAAAATAATATTATAGACCCTGTAATGGGGTGAGTTTACTTTTTAACCCTGTTTAGTATTTAATTTAGGAAATTGAATATGTAACTAGTGTTTAAAAATTAAAAAGGGGGACAAACATAATTGTCAAAATTAATTAAAAACTTTCTCAGTACTTAAAAACTATGGAGTGAGATAAAAATATATTTTTGGGCTGATATGAATCTGTTTCATTTATTATTCATATTTATTAGTATAGGGACACATTTTTAAGTAAAGAATAGTTATAGGAAAAATAGGGAAAATAATTATGAAATGGTCTACATCAGAAGCCAAGGTCAAAATATGATTTTAAATTATTCAGGACCAGAACCTATTCTGTTTAGGTGATGTGTATTACTAATTTAATAATAAAATACACAATTATGCATACGAATATAAATCTGAAAATATAGCAACTAGTAAATGATAAGTGGAGTTTCTAAAATACAAAGAATTCAGTTTAGGGTTGATAGAAATTATGAAAGCACATATGGGGAAGAATAATACTTTTCATACACACTTGGTAGTAAAAAGGTGAAGTAGTTGAATATAAGAAATTTATTGGAAACCCATATAAATAGTGTGTAAGTATAAATATGAACACCAAAGTAGGAATCATATACATATAAATAAAAGTGTATGCAAGCCACAGATCAACACACACAGAGTAACCACAACACATATAATGGGGAATGAATTTCATAAATATGAATGTGTGGTTTGTATAAGTGTAAGTGTGAACTATGTCTTATGATTGTTGTTTTTCTTTTGCTATGTGTGATGGTATGAAGTAGAACCTGTTCAAGAACAAGTTATTCATTTCCAAGATCAGGACTACCCATTTCAAGAGCAGCAAGAAGGAGGCAAGTGTCCTTGACCACTTTGATCCTATGCTAGGATGTGTAGATAGAATTGTTTGGATTGTCAAGTTAAATATGAAACCCATGCTAGGAAGTTTCCCTAGAATTGCATTACCCTGTTTCCTTGTAGCTTGGGTTGGGATTTATTTTATCATGTCATTTATTATTATGCATATGCTTAGCCATGCTTAGAATGGGATATTTGGGACATGAGATCATCAGTTTATATTACCATACTCTTGAATGAGTTATTGTGAGTTATGTAGAGGTAGGGATCAAGGCAAGTTGGATGTTTTGGTTGTGTGTTGGGTGCACGAGACTTGGGTTTGTGTTTAGTACTTGCCTGGATCCTAAGGACCGGTTCATGGAGCATGTAACCCGGCTTTACAGTGCCAACCACATGCTGAGATGGGGCAGCTTGGCCAATTAATTAGGTGTATCCCCGGCGTAGTATGGGTGTGTTGGATGGTGCGGGGAGTAGGTGTCAGCTGGACTACCATATGAACCGCAAGGCTCAAGAGGGGGCCACTGCAGCGGGGTTGGAGCCTCTTGTATGCTGTTAGGGGTGAAACCTCAGTGGGCCCACGCTCGTCGGGAATCCCTTTGTAAAGGCTTCGTAGTGATCTCCTGGCTGCACACCTGGGAAGTGTGAATGTGGATCGTAGCCACTGGCATAATGGAGGTTCTTTTAGTCCACCCGGCAACGGGGGATGAAATCACTACTTGTGGGTACAGTGGTACAAACTCTGCAGAGTCAAAACTGTCTTGACAGCCGTGCTCACGGTTAAGAGCGGCCTGGACTTATTCATGATTAGAGGATTGTTGGTTTTTGGAAGTTAAGCGGGGAGCTTAACATTGGAAATGATGTTATGGTTATTGGATTATGATGATGGGATGGGAGATTTGGACCATTTCACCTCACCTGTGTAGTAATGTAGGTGCTTAATAAGCAAGGTGATAGGTATTAATTGCGTAGTGCTTTAACCATGAGTTCAACCTCTCCTTGTTCTAGCCATGCATGATATAATTTTCCCACACTTGCTGAGTACCATTGGTACTCAACCTTGCATATTTGTTGGTTTATATTGCTGCTCAGGTCAAGATAATGAGGTGGTGTATAATGACCAAGATTTTGGACCGGAGGAAGGATTTTAGGTTCATGAAGACCCCCGGGCAACGCCTGTGATGGAGCCCTAATGAATAATATTCCGCTGCTAGTTTATTTACTTGTGATGAAGCATTAGTGTCCATTGAGACGTTTGCGATGTAAGACTTATTTATATTCGACACCTGGCTTGTAATAAATGATGCTTCACTATTTGTCATCACATGTATGAGAAAATGATCCTGGCATACATGTGAATATTCACTTGGTTGTTTCTTCGGAAAAACCGGGTGTGACACATCTCCAAAACCATCTCATGTTCAAGACTCAACAGTCCCGAAACCAATCTCATTACCAAGACTCAACAGTCCCAAAACCAATACCAAAGACCAAACCATAACCATACCAATAACCATACCGAATAACATCCCAATAACCATCTCATCTAATCATGGAAGTTGGCCAGGCGCTTGTGACCGGAAGCACGGCTATCATGATAGTTTTACACTCTACATAGGTAGCACCACTTTACCCACAAGTTTGTGATTTTTTCACCCGTCGGCGACTGCAGAACCTCCATTATAACAGTACACAACCGTCAGTGTATGGCCAAGAGATTATAAAATAGCCTTTACAAAGGGGTTACTAGATGTATGGACTCACTAAGGTTTCACCAGCAGGCTCGAATCACCATTCTCCCACCTACAGGCCCCCTCTTATGCCATGCAGTTCCCAGGGCAGTCCTCTCTCGACTCTCATTCCCCGCGCCTTCCACGATCCATAACAATCTAGCAACTTACCTAATTAGTCAGCTAAGCCGCACCCATACTTGACCTTGTGGTGACACTGTATTCCTGGCATGTGCTTGCATGAACCGGTCCTTAGATCTACGGCAAGTAAACCACCATCTTATTCTACCACATCCATAAACCAAGCTTGCCTAGATCTCCCCCCATTCATGTTCATTGTCAACATCTTATTATAATTGTTCATATGAGTGCAGTAGCTAGTCACATTCTATCTCGCTTCCCATATCCCATGGACTCAGCTAAGCAAAAAGCAAAACGACCTTACCCGACTCATCAACTTTCCCGGTGACAAGGGTGGTTAACAAAACTAGTAAACTTCTATAAAAAGGGTTTTCCATCAAGTTAACTCAAACATTCACAGTTTTCGCAAACAAAACAGTTTCAAAACATGGGATCAATATGGTCAAGGGACACTTGCCTTGTTCCTGCGGCTTCTGTTGCTCATGGATCTCGAATTCTTGGTGCTATAGTCCTTGGTAGATAGCTCCCTGAGCTTGTTCTTCTACTCACGATCACGCACATACAAGATTTACAGCAATCAAACATCATGAAAAATCCTTACTTAAGATGCAATGGTGCATATGCATGCTAATCCTATGGTGTTGTTTTTATTAGTACCAGTTTGCACGTGTTCTTGCATGTTTTAATGGCTTTGCATGGGGTTTTACGATGAACGAGGGTGTAAGGATCAAATGTGGACGTGGTGATGACCTTGTCTCAAGATCTAGATCATACCGATCAACACGTGATCTGTCCACACGAAAAAGTTTCTGTTCGAAGAAAATAGATGCGAAGAAACTGCGATGATGTCGTAAGGTGATAACAATGACCTACCTCACTTCTCCTCGGTGTCGGGGCCTTATCCTATCAAGACAGATCATCGGCTCGCTTCCGGCGATGGTGAGGCTCGACGGAGCTTCAACGGCGGGCTCACCGGCGGCCGAACTCCGGTGAAGGGGTTTAACTCGGCAAGTTGGGAGCTAGGGCCTCTAACTTGTTTCCTTGGGAAGGTTTCACGACCAAGGGGTGTTTCGGGTTCTATTTATAAGGGAAGAAAAGAGTCCTACTCCGATTGGATTTCAAATAAGAGTCCTCTTTGATTTTTGTTTGGATCTTAACAACTTATCTCTAATTGATTTGGGTGCGATATCAATCGTGGAAGAAATCATGTCGGTTTCCTCAGCACCGGGTACTCGCATACAGGGGAAAACCGCTTAAGGATCTTGTCCTTTCGCAGGGATAAGCTCCGGGGGCTCCACGTGTCCAGCGGAGGCCTGGCCTCCCTTTTCCGCAGAGACAAGCTCCGGGTGCGCCACGTGTCTGGCGGGCGGGACCTCCCTCTTCCTCAGAGACGAGCTCCGCGTGCGCCACGTGTGTGGTGGGTCGGGACCTCCCCTCTCTCCAGAGGTGAGTTCCGCGTACGCCACGTGTCAGTGTCGGACCTCCCCTCTCTTCAGAGGCGAGCTCCTCGTACGCCACGTGTCAGTGCCAGACCTCCCCTCTCTTCGGAGGTGAGCTCCGAGAGTGCCACATGTCCAGCAGCGTCGGACTTCCTTTTTCCTCAGAGACAAGCTCTAAGGTTGACACGTGTCCAACAGCGTCAAACCTCCCTTCTCCTCAGAGATGAGCTCCGAGGATGACACGTGTCCATCGGGGTTGAGCCTTGCTTCTCCGCAGAGACTAGCTCCGAAGGCGACACGTGTCCTGCGGGGTTGGACCTCGCTTTTCCGCAGCGACAAGCCCCGGAGACAACACGTGTCCAGCGGGCCGGACCTCGCTCCCCCTTCCGCAGAGGCGAGCTCCTAGCCTGCCATGTAGCCAGCAGTGCCGGACCTCACCCCTTTTGCAGGGATGAGCTTCGAAGGCGCCACGTAGCCAGCGGGCCGCGGGAAGTGTCGACGGCGCTCTCGGTGGATTGGAATTGGCTCTTTTTATCTATCTTTTACCGTTCTACTTCTTTTAAAATGTTTCCTCTATATGAAATATGAATGCATGCATGAATTACGAAGTTGAGGGTGTTACACATATGGCCATTCGCATAGGCAAACCATCAAGTTGCACCGTCCGGGCGTGTATTTCATCAAGGTCCCGTCCGGCTGCCCAGGACCCGAGTTTGTGAGTTTTCCCAACTTTCCAATTTCAACCCAGATGGTCATTCGCGTATGCAAAACTATCAAGTTGCACCATCCAGACATGTATTCAGTGAAGGTCCCATCCGGCCGCCAGGGAATCCGGTTCATGAGTTTTACTGACTTTCCCGACTTTCTCGATTACAACCCAGATGACCATCTGCGCATGAAAAACCATCAAGTTGCAACGTCTAGACGTGTATTCCCTCAAGGTCCTGTAGGACCGCCCGGGACCTTAATTCGTCGGTTTTCCCTACTTTACGGACTTCCCAATTTTGACCCAGATGGCCACCCACACATGCAAATCCATCCAGTTGCACCATTTGATTGTGTATTCTAGCAATGTCCCATCCGGTGTCCCGAGGCCCAAGTTCATGAGTTTTTTTTCAAAATTTTCAATTTTTACCCAGATGGCCATCCGCACATTTAAAACTATCAGTTAGCACCATCCGGACGTGTACTCTGTCAAGGTCCTGTCCGGCCACCTGGGACCCGAGTTCGTGAAGTTTCCCGACTTTCTCAGTTTCAACCCAGATGGCCATCTACGAATGCAAAACCATCAAGTTGCACCATCCGAACGTGTATTACGTTAAGGTCCTGTCCGGTTAGATGGGACCCTAGTTCGTGCGTCTTACCGACTTTCAAGATTTTGACCCAGATGGTTATCTGTGCATTCAAAACCTTCCAGTTGCACCATCCAAACATGTATTCCATAAAGGTCCAGTCCGGCGTCCCGGGACCCATGTTCATGAGTTTTTTCGACTTTCCCAATTTTGACCCAGATGGCCATCGGTGCATGCAAAATCATCAAGTTGTACCATCCGAAAGTTTATTCCGTCATGGTCCCGTCCGGCCACCCGGGACCCGGGTTCATGAGTTTTACCAACTTTCTCGATTTCGACCCAAATGTCCATCCGCACATGCAAAACCATCAATTTGCACCGTCCGGACGAGTATTCCGTCAAGGTTCCGTCCGGCCTCCCGAGATTCGAGTTCGTGAGTTACCGACTTTCCCGATTTTGACCTAGATGGCCATCTGCGCATGCAAAACCATCTAGTTGCACCGACCGTACATGTATTCCGTCAAGGTTCCGTCCGGCCGCCCGGGACACAAGTTTGTTAGTTTTAACGAGTTTCCTGATTTGGACCCAGATGGCCATCAGCGCATGCAAAACCATCAAGGTGCACCGTCCGACGTGTATGCCGTCAAGGTCCTATCCGGCCGCTCGGGACCGGAGTTTATGAGTTTTCCCGAATTTCCCGATTTCGACCCAGATGACGATACGGGCATGCAAAACCATTAAAATGAACCATCCGGGCGTGTATTCTGTTAATGTCCCGTCCAAACAACTGGGACCTGAGTTCGTGAGTTCTACCAACTTTCATGACTTTCTCGATTTCAACCCAGACGGCCATTCGCGCATGCAAAACCATCAAGTTGCACCGTCCGAGCATGTATTTCATCAAGGTCCCGTCTTGATGCCCGGGACCTGAGTTTGTGAGTTTTCCCCACTTTTTGATTTCAACCTAGATGGTCATCCACGCATGAAACCATCAAGTTACACCATCCGAACGTGTATTCCGTATAGGTCCCGTCCGGCAGCCCGGGCCCCGATTCGTGAGTTTTACCGACTTTCTCGACTTCCTCAATTTTGACCAAGATGACCCTCCACGCATGCACAACCATCAAGGTGCACCGTCCAGACGTGTATTCCGTCAAGGTTCCATCTGGCCGCCTGGGACCCGAGTTCGTGAGTTTTACCGACTTTCCCGATTTTGACCCAGATGGTCTTCCGTGCATGCAAAACCTTCTAGTTGCACCATCGAAACGTGCATCCATCAAGGTCCAGTCCGTCGTCCTAGGACGCGGGTTCGTGAGTTTTTTTAACTTTCCCAATTTCAACCAAGATGGCCATCCGCGAATGCAAAACCATCAGTTGCACCGTCCGAACTTGTATTCCGTCAAGGCCTCGTCCGAGACCCCAGTTTGTGAGTTTTAACTATTTTCTTAACTTTCTTGATTTCGACCCAGATGGTCATCCGCGCATGCAAAACTATCAAGTTGCACCATCCGAACGTGTATACCGTGAAGATCCCGTCCGGCTGCCCGGGACCCGAGTTATTGTGTTTTACCGACTTACTCGATTTCGACCCTGTCGGAACTCTGCAGACCGGGTTCCCCCGCATAGTGGGTGAAAGACAGCCTGAGACCCACTTCCCAGCTGAGGCAGGCCCCAACAAAAGCCACATGCCCTAGGATACATGGACAACCCTGGGGCTACCGCCCGCACCCAAGCTCTAGAGCTACCACGTGCCCTGGGCTCCGACCTGAGCCTCCCCGCTGGGGCAAGGTCCGGAGCTGCCACGTGTCCCCGGATCCAAGCCTCCTCCCTCAAGGCAATAGCACTGGGTCTGGCACGTGTCTCGAGCTCCGGCCTAAGCCTCCCCGCTGAGGTGAGGTCCTGAGCTGACACGTGTCCTTTGGCTCCGAGCCGCCTCCCCACTGAGGACAGCTCCGGTGTTGACACTTGCCCCAGGGCTCCCGGCTGATCCTCCCTGCTGAGGTAAGGTCTAGAGCTGTCACGTGTCCCTTGGCTCCAAGCCGCCTCCCCGTTGAGGAAAGCTCTGGCGCTGACACATGCCCCAGGCTCCAGTCTGAGCCTCACTGCTGAGGTAGGGTCCGGAGCCGCCACGTGTCCCTAGACACCAAGCCTGTCGATAAGGGATCCGGAGCCGCCACGTACCCCACGATCCTCGTGGGCCGATGGTCGACAAAGTCACGAAGGATGTGCGCTGTTAGGCTTCACATTCAAGGCTTGCGCTTTCCCCAGAAGCATGGCGCACAACACACGCCTCCGTCCCTTGCCTGTTTTCCATAACGGTGAAAAGACAGGACGGCGAGGCGTGACAGCAGAACAGTGCCGCCCAACGGTACGCAGCCGCCCAAGCAGGGCGAGGAGACGTGGTGATAAGACGGCGTCTTCATCATCACCTGACACACGGTCAGCGCGCCCAGCGTGCCAGACGGAGGGACTTAACTCCCCCGCCAGCAACTCTACTCAGAGGAGGAAGCCCTAGATCGTGTATAGGACACTCAAAGCTTTGGGACCATCTGTCGGGTCCCAAGCCTCATTGTAACCACCCTGACCTTGAACTATGAAAGGGCCGAGCTGACCAACCTGCAAGGGGTTCTGTTTTCTCCTGCACTCAAGATCACAAAATGCACAAGCGCTCACGCTCAAGCAATTGAAGCGTGTATTCCGTGCATGCAAAACAATCCAGTTACACCATCGAAACGTGTATTCCGTCAAGATCCAGTCCGGCGCCCCGGGACCTGAGTTCATGAGTCTTTTTGACTTTTCCAACTTTGACCCAGATGGTCATCCGCGCATGCAAAACCATAAAGTTGCAATGTCCGGACTTGTATTCCGTCAAGACCCCGTCCGGCCGTCCGAGACCCGAGTTTGTGAGTTTTACCGACTTTCTCAACTTTCTTAATTTCGACCCAGATGGCTATCCGCGCATGCAAAACCATCAAGTTGCACGATCCAAACGTGTATACCCATCAAGGTCCCGTCTGGCTGCCCGGGACCCGAGTTCGTGAGTTTTACCGATTTTCTCGATTTCGACCCAGATGTCCATCCGCACGTGCAAAACCATCAAGTTGCACCGTCCGGGCGAGTATTCCATCAAGGTTCCGTCCGGCCTCTCGTGATCCGAGTTCGTGAGTTACCGACTTTCCCGACATTCCTGATTTTGACCTAGATGACCATCCATGCATGAAAAACTATCATGTTTGACTGTTCGGTTGTGTATTCCGTTAAGGTCCCGTCCGTCCTCCCAGCACCCGAGTTCGTGAGTTTTACCGACTTTCCTGACATTTTCGATTTCAACTCAGATGGTCATCCGCGCATGCAAAACCATCAAGTTGCACCATCAAAACGTGTATTCCATCAAGGTCCCGTCTGGCTGCCCGGGATCTGAGGTCGTGAGTTTTACCGACTTTCTCGATTTTGACCTAGATGGCTATCCGCGCATGCAAAACCATCAAGTTGCACTGTCTGTACTTGTATTCCGTCAAGGCCCCGTCCGGTCGTGCGAGACCCAAGTTTTTGAGTTTTACCAACTTTCTCGATTTCGACCCAGATGGCCATTCGCGCATGCAAAACCATCAAGTTGCACCATCCGAACATGTATATCGTGAAGGTCCTGTCTAGCCGCCCGGGACACAAGTTTGTGAGTTTTCATGACTTCCCAATTTGGACACAGATGACCATCCGCGCATGCGAAACCATGAAGTTGCACCGTCCGGACATGTATGCCGTCAAGGTTCTGTCCGGCCGCTCGGGACCCGAGTTTGTGAGTTCTCCTGAATTTCCTGTTTTCGACCTAGAGTGCCATCCATGGATGCAAAACCATTGGAATGCACCATCCGGGCGTGTATT
The DNA here is from genome assembly GCA_030760725.1 of Neostapfia colusana. Classification (NCBI taxonomy): domain Eukaryota; kingdom Viridiplantae; phylum Streptophyta; class Magnoliopsida; order Poales; family Poaceae; genus Neostapfia; species Neostapfia colusana. Next base: position 34,741,767 of record JASWHV010000001.1, on the reverse strand, counting down.
CTGTCAAGGTCCCATCTAGCCGCCCGAGACCCAAGTTTATGAGTTTTACTCACTTTCTCGATTTCGACCCAGATGGCTATTCGCGCATACAAAACCATCAAGTTACACTGACCGGGCGTGTATTCCATCAAGGTCCCGTCTAGCTGCCCGAGACCCAAGTTTGTGAGTTTTCCCGACTTTTCGATTTTGACCAAGATGGCCATCCGCGCTTGCAAAACCATCAAGTTGCACCATCCGGACATGTACTGAGTTCGTTAGTTTTACCGACTTTCCCGATTTTGACCACGATGGCCATCCGCTAGAGAAAAACCATCAAGTCGCACCATCCGAACATGTAGTCCGTCAAGGTCCATCCGTCCTCTCAGGACCCAAGTTCGTGAGTTTTACAGATGTTCCCGACTTTATCAATTTTGACCCAGATGGCCATCCGTGCATGCAAAACCATCAAGTTGCACCGTTCGAACGAGTATTTCGTCAAGGTCCCGTCCGCCCTCCAGGACCACAGTTCGTGAGTTTTCCCTACTTTCCTGACTTTCCCTATTTTCCGTACTTTCCCTACCATATTCTCCAAAGTTGATTTGCGTAGTGGATACCATCAAATTCGTATGAAATTGGGAGATGGATGGAAAACGGCATTTAAAACCAAGTTTGGCTTATATGAGTGGTTAGTCATGCCTTTGGGTTAACTAATGCACCTAGCACATTCATGAGATTAATGAACAATGTTTTACGTGCTTTCATTGGACGATTTGTGGTAATCTTTTTTGATGATATACTGATTTATAGTAGAACTTTGGAGGAACATTTGGAACATTTACATGCTGTTTTTATTGCTCTATGTGATGCATGTTTGTTTGGTAACCTTGGGAAGTGCACCTTTTGCACCGACCGAATATCTTTTCTTGGCTATGTTACTCCACAGAGAATTGAAGTTGATAAAGCCAAGATTGAAGCAATTGAGAGTTAGCCGCAGCCCAAGACGGTCACACAAGTGAGGAGTTTTCTTGATCTTGCTGGTTTCTACAGATGTTTTGTGAGAGATTTCAGCACCATTGCTGCACCTCTCAATGAGCTTACAAATAAGGATGTGCCTTTTGTTTGGGGTACCACACAGGAAGAAGCCTTCACGGTATTGAAAGATAAGTTGACACATGCTCCATTACTCCAACTTCCTGATTTTAATAAGACTTTTGAACTTGAATGTGATGCTAGTGGAATTGGATTAGGAGGTGTGTTATTACAAGATGGTAAACATGTGGCATACTTTTCTGAAAAATTGAGTGAGCCTAGTCTGAATTATTCTACTTATGATAAGGAATTATATGCTCTTGTTCGGACTTTGGAAACATGGCAACATTATTTATGGCCCAAATAATTTATTATACATTCTAATCATGAATCTTTGAAACACATTAAAAGTCAAACAAAACTGAACCATAAACATGCCAAAATGGGTTGAATTCATTGGGACTTTCCCTTGTGTCATTAAACACAAGAAGGGTAAAGAAAATGTTATTGCTGATGCATTGTCTCGACGTTATACTTTCACAACTTGACTTTAAAATATTTGGTTTGGAGACCATCAAAGATCAATATTTGCATGATGCTTAATTTAAAGATGTAATGCAGAAGGAAGAACATGGAACAAGTTCGTCTGCAATGATGGATTTGTGTTTCGTGCTAACAAGCGATGCATTCCAGCTTGCTCCGTTCGTCTTTTGTTGTTGCAGGAGGCACATGGAGGAGGATTAATGGGACACTTTGGCGTGAAGAAAACGGAGGACATACTTGCTACATATTTCTTTTGGCCAAAGATGAGACGAGATGTTGAGCGTTTTGTTGCTCGCTGTACTACATGTCAAAAAGCTAAGTCACGACTCAATCCTCATGATTTATATATGTCTTTGCGCCTGTACCTAGTGTTCCATGGGAGGACATCTCCATGGATTTTTTTTTAGGGTTACCTCGAACAAAGAAAGGGAGGGATAGCAAATTTGTTGTCGTGGATAGATTTTTGAAAATGGCACACTTTATACCATGTTATAAAAGCGAGGATGCTACTAATATTGCTGATTTGTTCTTTCGTGAAATTATCCGTTTGCATGGTGTGCCAAATACAATTGTTTCAGATCGTGACACTAAATTTCTTAGCCACTTTTGGAGATGTTTATAGGCTAAGTTCGGGACTACACTGTTTTTTAGTACTACATGTCACATCCGAACTGATGGTCAAACTGAAGTAGTAAATAGAACATTGTCTACTATGCTTAGGGCTGTTTTGAAGAATAACCTGAAAATGTCGTAAGAATGCTTGCCTCATATTGAATTTTCTTATAATTGTTTGTTGCATTCTACTACTAAAATGTGCCCTTTTAAAATTGTGTATGGTTTCCTACCTCGTGCACCTATTGATTTGTTGCCTCTTCCATCTTCAGAGAAGGTTAATTTTGATGCTAAACAACGTGCTGAATTGATCTTAAAAATGCATGAGTTAACTAAGGAAAACATTGAGCGCATGAATGCTAAATACAAACTTGCTGGCGATAAGGGTAGAAAACATATTGTGTTTGAACTAGGAGATCTTGTTTGGTTACATTTACGAAAAGATAGGTTTCCTGATTTGCGCAAAACAAGGCTAATGCCACGTCCTGATGGTCCTTTTAAGGTGTTAAAGAAAATAAAAATACATATAAACTTGAGCTGTCTGCGGACTTTGGGGTTAGTCTCGCTTTTACCACTGCAGGTTTGAAGCCTTATTTGGGTGAGGAAGATGTGCTTCTGTCGAGGATGACTTTAATTCAAGAAGGGGAGGATGATGAGGACATCACTACCACAGTTACACCCATAGCCCCTGCTACCACACATATATGACCAATTACTATAGCTCGCGCACGCCATTTAAATTATCACGTACTTTCATTTTTGGTAATGTTTCTAATATTTATGAGAATATGATGCTGCCTAAATTGGATACATTTGGGTTTCTTACAAATGAAGGGCCTAGCATGAACAAGAGGAATAAAGATGGGAACATCATCAAGCAGGGAGATGAAGGCGCGGGAGAAGGGAACCAGAACGGAGTTTCTAGTGGAGTTTTTAGCACTTTGAATATACCTTGATGACATACAAGGACATGGATGAAATATACAAGCTGGTGGACCAGAATAAAGTCAAGTGGATGAATAGCGTAGTGTGCACCAAATCTTGAGGCTGGGGCCATGTAATAAAGAGAAATTTAGACAAATAAAGAAAGGAATAAGGGAAATCTCGTCCAACTTTGCTGCTAGACGAAATTTCTCTCTTTCTTCCCCCATTAAAAGATAGATGTGCTATAATAAGGAAAGAAATAGAGGAAATCATATCCTGCCTTGCTGCTAGTGGTGGGAGTCGGGCCGGGCCGGGCCGACTCGACCCAGAATTTTCGTGCTTCGAGCTGATTCCGGCCGCGTTCCGAAAGCACGACGGGCCATTTCGGGCCGGGCCGGCCGGCACGAATAAGGAAATCGCCGGCCTGAGCACGGCACGCGGCCTAGCGGGCCTATTTCGGGCCGGGCTCGGCCCAAGCACGACCCGGATATCCGAAAAAAAAACCGAAATAATTCAAAAAAATCCAAAATTTTTTGTAAAATAAAAAAATCCAAAAAAATCTGTAAAATTGAAAAATCCAAAAAATCTGTAAAATAAAAAACCAAAACACATAAAAATCCCAAAAATTCCAAATAAATCTAAAAAATCTTAAAATTTTAAAATTCTAGAGAAAATTCTAAAAAATATTGGAGTTTGAATAGGATAAATTATATGTGTCCATTGAATTTCACAGTAAAAAACATATACTTTTGCATGCAATGATATGAAGTATTTGTAGTTTTTCAAATATATGAACCACAAATTCACAAGTCACAACATATACCATCTAACGGCATATTTTTCAAGCACACAAAAGCACACAAAGCACGGGGGGAAATATTTCATTAAAGTTTAAAGTTTTGTTACAAACTGCCTCGTTAAAACCTTACACTCATAGTGAGCTCCCCCGTAAGGAAAAGAGTACAGTTTGTTTTATTATCAATGACATTATTCGGATTCATTAAGCTCAAGATCTTCTAATGCTTTCAATATTTCCGGATCTTCAAGGCGGTGTTGATTTCTAGATTCTGCCATCTCCCAATCTTTAAGAAATGTAAGACACTGAACCATCTTCGGTGTAAGAGATGACCTGCAAGATACTAAGATAAATATATATTGATTCATAACAAGATAACAAGGTAAGTCAATATATTAAAACAATCACCTTCTCTCTTCAATAATTCTTCCTGTTGAGCTAAATATGGCTTAGATGACACACTAGAAACTGGAACGAGTAGGACGTCACGTGCAAATTGTGAGAGCACTGGAAATTGACGTTCATTGTCTTTCCACCACCCTAAGAGGTCCAACTCAGCACTATCATCCTGAAAAGAAAAGAAAACATAAGAATTATAAATCAAAAATTATAAATCAAACATTACAATATAGATATGTACCTGAAGCATTGGATCATGGGCCGCATGATCTATGTCAAGGTAGTGGGACAACTCGGCGTTTGGATTCTAATTGGACCTAGAGGACGTCGTTGTTGAAGATTCTTTAGACTTCAATTTCTTCCACATGTTAGCTGCCATACTTTTCCTCTTTTCAGTTGGTGCTACCTCTATAGCGAATTTGACCGTATTTCTGCTGGTACATACCAAAAACTCAAAATATCTCTAATTTAACAAGTGAGTATGCTCCAGAGTATTCAAGATCTAGATTATCACCAATAAATTGTAAAGCACCTTCTAATTGCTTTAGCTTCTTACGTGGATCAAAGATGAGAGCAAAACAATACAAATGTGGGATAGCATCAAAATATTTTAGGTATTTTCCTTTCATTTCTTCAATTATTGGACAGAGTACTGGAACATACTCATATGTCTTAAATGTTTCAGCAAAAGTCATAAGCCATTCAATTACGAGAGGAGATGTGGGATAATAAATACCAGACAACAATGTTGTTGCATTGTAAAATGGTTTCAAGAGACGATGAAGGCGCCGCGCGGTATCCCAATCCTGTTCATTAAGTAGTATATCTGCACTTTGAGCATTCATAAAAGTAGTGAAAATTTCCTCATACCCTTTTAATTGCTTCAACATCGTGTATGTCGAGTTCCATCTCACTTTCATATCAAGTGAAAACTTTTTGGGTTTCAATCCCTTTACACGACAATACTCCTTGAAACTCCTGTAAACCTGTGGAGAATTCAAAAGATAACGAATAGTACTACGAATATTATCAATACATGAACTTGCCTTTGACAATCCCGTCTGCACAATGAGATTGATGATGTGGCACACACATATTTGATGGAGAACATACCCACCAATGTAGCTTTCTATGTGTGGCATCAATATTTCCATAGCCCTAGTGTTAGCCGATGCATTATCATGAGTAATAGAAGCAATCTTATCTCCAATGCCATATTCATTAATAACCTCATGCACACGAGATGCAATAGCCTCACCAGTGTGGTTCTCATCAATAAGACTCAATCCTAATACCCTTTTATTAAGTTTATATTCATGATCTGTGTAATGAGCAACAACACTCAAATAGTTTGTTCTATGGTGTGATGATAACCAAATATCAGATGTCAATGCAACAGAAAATGGCATAGTCTTGAATGCTTCTTTTAATATATCCATTTTATCATGATATCTTTTAAGCAATTCACCTCTAGTAGTTTTTCTAGAAACATTATGATATTATGGACAAAAAGCATACTGAACCGTTCTTTCGAAATTAACACTCTCACCCATGTAAATAGGTTGATCATCAACTGCAATATACCTAGCAATTTCAGGACGAGCAACTTCAGGATTATAAACCCAAGTACTTACTGAACCATCCGGATTAAAGTTGAGTTGAGATTGAACTGCTGCACCTTCTCGCAAAGCTAACCACTTTATACATCCCGTATAATATCGATTCAAATGGCCCATGCCACCACTAGAACCAGCAGAGAGAGTTTTCTTGCAATACTTGCATGTAGCAGAAAAAACAATCCACTTACCATCACAAAATTCCTTAGTCTTTTCGAAATGTTGCCAACATGTCGCTGTACTTTTGCGACCCCGCGTGGAGGAGGATGCTTGTATAGTTTCATTGCTAGGGGGCGCATCGACAGAGAAGCTTCCCGTTCCTAAACCTGCATTAATTGAACAACGGAGTAATAAACGGAATTATCATATATAATAGATACGCGCAAACACAGAGTTATCATCCAAACGGACCAAACCTGCATCTACATGTGCACCACCTTGAGCTTCGACCTCCACCTCATACTCATAGGGTTCATTCCCTATATTTACATCATCTATTCCAAAATCTCCCATGCTTGGAGATAGGCGACGTGGATCTAGATCCTCTGGCATGGACGGCAAGCTAGGATCATAATTATCACGGCTTTGGGAGCCGGAGCCACGGCACCACGAGATACCAACACTTTTCTTTGATTAGGAAGCATATTCAAAAATCAAAATACAAACGATGTGATGTGGCGATGGGCGGGCGACGTGGGCATGGGGCATGGCACGGGCAAGAGGCGCGCGTGGGGCGGCACGGCGCGGCGCGGGCGGTGCAGGTCGGCTGGCTGCCTAGCTCGGGGTAGCCCCGGGAGTCAGTGCAGGGGGCAGCGCGCACGGGGCATGGGGGTAGGGGGCAGTGCGCACGGGGCACGGGGGCAGAGGGCAGCGCGCACGGCATGGGGCAGGCATGGGTAGGGCTGGCGGGCCACTGGCAGGGCTGGCGGCGCGGCGCGGGGCACGAGGGCGGCGCGGGCGGGCGGGCTGCTGGAGCGGCTGTGGGGCAATTTCAGGTCGGGGGCAAACCGGCCAAACCCTAATTTTGAGCATTTCAGGCTGTTTTCAGGCATTTCGGGCCATTTTGGGCCGATGGGCCTCACCGGGCCGATTGGCTAATTTCAGGCCGGGCCGGCCCGAGCACGGCCCGAAAATCTATTTCATGCCGGCCGCCCGAAGTCTCCGAACCCAGGCACGGCACGACCCAAAATACCGTGCCGGGCCTGCCCGGCCCGAATCTATTTCAGGCCTATTTCGTGCCTGGGCCATGCCGGCCCGTCGGGCTTTGTCCCGCCCGGAAATGGCCCGACCCATCTCCCAGCTCTACTTGCTGCTGGATAGATTTTCCTCTTTCTTTCCCTTTAAAAGGTAGTCTATCTCAGAAAAAGGAAGGGAATAAGAGAGATCACGTCCTACCTTTGTTGCTGGATGAATTTCCCTCTTCCCTCCCCTATTTAAGTAAGCCAAGAGCTCCTTGAGAGGGTGAGTTTTGTTTAGATTAAAGTTTGCCACAGCTGCAACTCGCGTACCTCATTTGTGTCCAACGACCAAACCAGGACGTTTCAGAACCCCGCTTTCATCAATAAAGTTTTCTTCTTGAATTCGCAATATCTAGATTGCAATCCCAGTTTCTTGCTTGTTCTTCATTTGCCTGCAGGAAATAGACCCTCGTGGTCATGTTGATCGTGCTCCGGCATGGTCAATAATCTCTTGGAGTTGGTTTAGCGATTGCTAAGGCCGTCTTCATACGTTCATAGTCAGCTACTCCACCAAAAACGATAGCTATCATCTCATCAAAAGACGGGGCACCTTCGTCTCTATCAATGGCTATTCGCGCATGCAAAACCATCAAGTTGTACCGACCGGGCGTATATTCCATCAAGGTCCCATCCGGCTGTCCGAGACTCGAGATTATGAGTTTTCGACTTTTCAGTTTTGACCCAGATGGCCATCCGCGCTTGCAAAACCATCAAGTTGCACCATCCGGACATGTACCGAGTTATGAGTTTTACCGACTATCCCGATTTTGACCCAGATGGTCATCCGTGTGAAAAACCATAAGGTCGGACCATCTGAACGTGTAGTCCGTCATGGTTCCATCCGTCCTCCCGGGACCCGAGTTTGTGAGTTTTACAGACGTTCCTGACTTTACCGATTTTAACCCCGATAGCCATCCCTGCATGCAAAACCATCAAATTGTACCATCCGAACATGTATTCCGTATAGGTCCCGTCCGGCCGTCCGGGACCCAAGTTCGTGACTTTTACCAACTTTCTAGACTTTCTCGATTTCGACCAAGATGACCCTGTGCGCATGATAAACCATCAAGTTGCACCGTCCATACGTATATTCCGTCAAGGTTCCGTCTTGCCGCCCGGAACCCGAGTTCGTGAGTTTTACTGACTTTCCCGATTTTAACCCAGATGGCCATATGTGCATGCAAAACCTTCCAGTTACACCATCGAAACGTGTGTTCCGTCAAGGTCCAGTCCGGCATCCCGGGACCCGAGTTCATGAGTTTTTTTTTTACTTTCCCAATTTTGACCCAGATGGCCATCTGCGCATGCAAAACCATCGAGTTGCACCGTCCAGACGTGTATGCCGTCAAGGTCTTGTTTGGCCGCTCGGGACCCGAGTTTCAGAGTTTTCCTAAATTTCCCGTTTTCGACCAAGATGACCATCCGCACTTGCAAAACCATTAAAATACACCATCAAGACGTATATTCCGTCAAAGTCCCGTCCAGCCGCCCAGGGCCCGAGTTCAGGAGTTTTACCGACTTTTATGACTTTCTCGATTTCGACCAAGATGGCTATTCGCGCATGCAGAACCACCATGTTGCACCGTCCGGACGAGCATGCTGTCAAGATCCTGTCCAGCCGCTTAGGACCCGAGTTTGTTAGTTTTCTCGAATTTCCTGATTTCGACCCAGATGGCCATCCGTGCATGCAAAACCATTAAAATGCACCATCCCGACGTGTATTCCGTCATTATCCCATCCAGCCGCCTGGGACTCGAGTTCGTGAGTTTTACCGAGTTTCACAACTTTTCTCGATTTCGACCCAGATGGCCATGCGCGCATGCAAAAATCAAGTTGCACTGTCCGAGCGTGTATTCCATCAAGGTCTCGTCCGGCTGCCCGGGACCCAAGTTCTTGAGTTTTAACGACTTCCCCGATTTGGACACAGATGGCCATCCGCGCATGCAAAACCATCAAGTTGCACCGTCAGGACGTGTATGCCGTCAAGATCCTGTCCGGCCGCTCGGGACCCAAGTTTGTGAGTTTTCCCGAATTTCTCGATTTCAACCCAGATGGCCATCCGCGTATGCAAAACCATTAAAATGCACCATCCGGACGTGTATCCTGTCAAGCTCCCGTCAGCCGCTCAGGACCCGAGGTCGTGCGTTTTACCGACTCTCACGACTTTCTCGATTCAATCCGGATGGCTATTCACGCATGCAAAACCATCAAGTTGCGCTGTCCGGACGTGTATTCTGTCAAGGCCCCGTCCGGCCATCCGAGATCCGAGTTCATGAGTTTTACCGACTTTCTCAACTTTCTCGATTTCGACCCATATGATCATCCGTGCATGCAAAACCATCAAGTTGCACCATCCGGACATGTATTCAGTCAAGGTCCCGTCCGGCCGTCCGGGACCCCGAGTTCGTGAGTTTTACCGACTTTCTCGATTTCAACCCAAATGTCCATCCGCGCATGCAAAACCATCAGTTTGCACCGTCCGGAAGATTATTCCGTCAAGATTCTGTCTGGCCTCCCGAGACCCAAGTTCGTAAGTTTTGACGACTTTCCCGATTTGGACCCACATGGCCATCCGCGCATGCAAAACCATCAAGTTGCACCGTCAGGACGTGTATGCCGTCAAGGACCTGTCCGATCGCTCAGGACTCGAGTTTGTGAGTTTTTCTAAATTTTCCGTTTTCAACCTAGACGGCCATCTGCGCATACAAAATCATTAAAATGCACCATCCGGACGTGTATTCCATCAAGGTCCCGTCTAGCCGCTCGGGACCCGAGTTCGTGAGTTTTACTGACTTTTCTCGATTTCGACCCAGATGGCCATTAGCGCATGCAAAAATCAAGTTGCACCGTCCGAGCGTGTATTCCATCAAGGTCCCGTCCGGCTGCCCAGCATCCAAGTTAGTGAGTTTTAACGACTTCCCTGATTTGGACACGGATGGCCACCCGTGCATGCAAAACTATCAAGTTGTACGGTCCGGACGTGTATGCCGTCAAGGTCTTGTCCGGCCGCTCGCGACCCGAGTTTGTGAGTATTCTCGAATTTCTCGATTTCGACCCACATGGTGATGCGGACATTGCTACCGTTGATACAACCACAACACCAGCCCATTCACCACTCTCAGCTAATCAAGGTCCAATGACACGTGCTCGTGCACGTCAACTTAATTATCAGGTGAATTCATTCCTGGCTGTTCAAAGTAATTATCCTTCAAATGGGGAACTATTAAAGCCTTGTGATGACCTTGTTATTATTAGGTGCTTGGGAATTGATCCATCTAGGAGGGATGGAGGGATTAATGCAATAAAGGCTGCTCCACCCGAGGAGAAATCTTGAGGCTGGGGCCATGTAATAAAGAGAGATTTAGACAAATAAGGAAAGGAATAAGGGAAATCTCGTCCAACTTTGCTGCTGGAGAAATTCCCTCTTTCTTCCCCCATTTAAAGATAGATGTGCTATAATAAGGAAAGAAATAGAGGAAATCATATCCTGCCTTGCTGCTGGATGGGTTTCCCTCTTTCTTTCCCTATTAAATGGTAGCCTATCATAGAAAAAGGAAGGGAATAAGGGATATCATGTCCTACCTTTGTTGCTGGACGAATTTCCCTCTTCCCTCCCCTATTTAAGTAGTCCAAGAGCTCCTTGACAGGGCGGGTTTTTGTTTTCTGTAAGTTTAGCCATTGCTACTTCCTTGTAACGCAAGTGTCGATGAGACCTTCCGATTACTTGAAGCAGAACCCCAACTTTTTCACACCCATGAGTGTTTGCTTGTTATCTTGTTCTTGCTTGTTCCTCGATTGCTTGCAGGTTCAAGGCTGTTCTTGGCACGGCAAGTACAGCAACAACAGGAGGCGGTGTAACTATCGCTAAGGCGCAGCATCCTTGTGGTTGTTGTAGTCGGGTAGTACAACGTCGACCTCCACCCAAATCATAGTTACCAGGAGACGGTGTAACTGTCGCTCAAGGCGCCACACCATTCTGGTTGTGGTAGTCGGGCAGCCAACGTCGGCCTCCACCAAATTCGTTCATTACCAACATCTCTCATCGAAAGATAGGGTGTCCCCCGTACCCGTTGGGTTCATCAAGTGGTATCAGATTTCAGGTTGCTCGGTGAGAGATTTCCTTCTCCTTGTTATTCATTTACCTACAGTCCACTTTTGCCTACAAAAGTTCGCTCAAAAAAAATCCTAAAAACACTTTGAGCCTTTTGCTTGACTACTTATGTCACACCCGGTTTATCCGAAGAACAACCGAGTGAATATCACATGTATGCCAGGATCATTTTCTCATACATGTGATGACAAATAGTGAAGCATCATTTATCACAAGCCAGGTGTCGAATATAAATAAGTCTTACATAGCAAATGTCTCGATGGACAATAATAAGTTCATCACAAGTAAATAAACTAGCAGCGGAATATTATTCTTGAGGGCTCCATCACAGGCGTTGCCCGGGATCTCCATGAACCTACAAACCTTCTTCGGGTCCAAAGTCTTGATCATTATACACCACCTCATTATCTTGACCTGAGCAGCAATATAAACCAACAAATATGCAAGGTTGAGTACCGATGGTACTCAGCAAGTGTGGGAAAGTTATGTCATGCATGGCTAGAACACAAGGGGAGGTTGAACTCATGGTTGAAGCACTACGCAATTAATACCTACCACCTTAGCTTATTAAGCACCTACATTACTACACAGGTGAAATGGTCCCAATCTCCCATCCCCTCATCAAATAACCATAACATCATTTCCAATGTTAAGCTCCCCGCTTAACATCCACAAGTTCCAAAACCATCAATCCTCTAATCATGAATAAGTCCAAGCCGCTCTTGACCGTGAGCACGGCTGTCATGACAGTTTTGACTCTGCAGAGTTTGTACCACTGTACCCACATGTAGTGATTTCATCCCCCGTTGCCGGGTGGACTAAAAGAACCTCCATTATGCCAGTGGCTACGAACCACATTCAAACTTCCCAGGTGTGTAGCCAGGAGATCACTACGAAGCCTTTACAAAGGGATTCCCGATGAGCGTGAGCCCACTGAGGTTTCACCCCTAACAGCATACAAGAGGCTCCAACCTCGCTGCAGTGGCCCCCTCTTGAGCCTTGCGGTTCATATGGCAGTCCAGCTGACACCTACTCCCCGCACCATCCAACACACCCATACTACGCCGGGGATACACCTAATTAATTGGCCAAGCTGCCCCATCTCAACATGTGGTTGGCAATGTAAAGCCAGGTTACATGCTCCATGAACCGGTCCTTAGGACCCAGGCAAGTACTAAACACAAACCCGAGTCTCATGCACCCAGCACACAACCAAAACATCCAACTTGCCTTGATCCCTACCTCTACATAACTCACAATATCTCATTCAAGAGTATGGTAAAATAAACTGATGATCTCATATCCCAATTATCCCATTCTAAGCATGGCTAAGCATATGCATAATAATAAATGACATGATAAAAGAAATCCCAACCCAAGCTACAAGGAAACAAGGTAATGCAATTCTAGGGAAACTTCCTAGCATGGGTTTCATATTTCATTTGACAATGCAAATAATTCTATCTACACATCCTAGCATAGGATCAAAGTGGTCAAGGACACTTGCCTCCTTCCTGCTGCTCTTGAAATGGGTAGTCCTGATCTTGGAAAGGAATAACTTGCTCTTGAGCAGGTTCTACATCATACCATCACACATAACAAAAAAAACAACAATCCATAAGACATAGTTCACACTTCCTCTTCATACAAACCACACATTCATATTTATGAAAGTCATTCTCCATTATATGTGTTGTGGTCACTCCATGTGTGCTGATTTGTGGCTTGCATGCACTTTTAATCATGTGTATATGATTCATACTTTTGTGTTCACATTTATACTTCATACTATATATATGAGTTTCCAATTTAAATAAATTCCTTATATTCAATTACTACACCTTTTAGCTATCAAGTATGCATGAAAGGTATTTTCCTTCTCCATATGTGTCTTCATAATTTCTACCAACCCTAAACTGAATTCTTTGGATTTTAGAAACTCCATTTATCATTTACTAGTTGCTATATTTTCAGATTTATTTTCCTATGCATAAATGTGTACTTTATTATGAAAATAGTAAGACACATCATCTAAACAGAATAGGTTCTGGTCCTAAATAATTTAATAACATATTTTGACCTTTTCCTCTGATGTAAACTATTTCACAATTATTTTCCCTATTTTCTAGAACTATTCTTTACTTAAAAATGTGTCCCTAAATGTGAATAATAAATTAAACAGATTCAATTCAGCCCAAAATATGTTTTTATCTCACTCCAAAGTTTCCTAAATACTGAGAAAGTCTTTAATTAAATTTTGACAATATGTTTGTCCCACTTTTTAATTTTTAAACACTAGCCACATATTCAATTTCCTAAATTAAATACTAAACAGGGCTAAAAAGGTAAACTCACCCCACTACAGGGTCTATAATATTATTTTCAGAATTTCCAGGGGTCTAGCTACACTTATCAGAGGGGTTTTGCTAATTTTTATTAAGTCCAGGGGCTAAAACTGATTTTTAAATGAATTTACATGATTTTCTGAAGTTCCAGGGGCTAGATCAGAAGTTTCCGGGGCTAGCTCTTATTTCCCGAGAACCCCAGGGGGTAGCACGTAAGATTTCCAGTCTTTATAACGCGGGGTTGACGTGGACCGTCCGATTTTAAACCGACGGCTGAGATTATAACGCCGAACCGATACGCGGGGATTTAAACCCTACCGTGCGATTTGAAATAAACGGCGCACAAGCGGCCACGTCGCTCTGATCAAACGCGGGCGGCGCTGCCGGCGGCGCACGGCGGCGGGAAGCGGCGATCTCGCCGGAGACTTTCGGATCTTCGAGAATTCTTCCTAGAACTGTGATCTTATGGCATAGATCGGTGGAGGGGAGGTCGGGGATCTCACCTCGGAGGTTTTCTTGAGCTCAGAGGTCCTGGAAGGTGATCGGCGACGAGGTCCGAGGTGAATTCACGGCGAGGCTCGTCGGCGCTGTGTTTACACCGCAAGTCACCGAGTTTTCTGCACCTGCAAGGTTCCCCGGAGGCGGTGGATCAAGAACAACGAGTTAGATCGGAATTTCTGAGCTTAGATCGGCCAGAATTCGCCGGAGAAGTCTTGGTTCTCACTGGAGGAAAATCGGCGGATCGCGTGGGAAAAACAGAACGAGGCCGGGGTTTTTATAGACGGGGGAGGGTGGCTGGGTGGTTTAGATCGAGTTTGCGTCGCCCCCGAACGGAATTCAGCTGGAATACGCGAGAATTCCCGATCGGTTTCGATTCGGGTGAGAGAGTCCGGCGCTGGCGTGAGGTAGACGATGAACTGGTGGGCCCCGACTGTCAGTGGAAGGAAGCGGCGCGCGCGGCTGCGGGCTGGCGCGGCGCTGGTTGGGCTGGCTGGTGGGTTGCGGCCCACTGGCCGGTTTTTTTTCTATTTTCTCTTTTTCTTTTTCTATTTCTTTTCTGATTTGAGTTTAATTTGAATTCCAGTTTGAATTTGAATTTTTGCAAAACATGCAACACGTCCAAAAATTTTTAAATTCCCCTCTTAACATGATTTAGGGTCTTAACAAAATTTTGGGGTGTTACAACTTAGCTCTCGACTTGTTGAATTCATGGTTGCCTTTTTGTGTCAAGTTGCTGGTCCTAAGTTTTTCACCGCTAGAGTTTTGAGTTCATGACACTTTGTTCTCAGTCCATTTCCATTATCTACCCAAAGTTGAGAAAAAAGGCAAGTGCAAAAGAAAAGCTGCACGGATCAGCAATAAAAAGGCACGTGCAAAAAGAAAAGCCGCACTGATTACAATCACAAAAAAAAGTTTCTAAGTACAAAAAAAAGAGGGACAATTTGTGTAACATTTGTTTCATGTTTCGAAGTTCAACTTGCTGTTTTCAACGTTGTTGAAACACAACGGATCGGGCTGTTCGAACTTCCCTACCATAGTAATCCAACGTCACGTGGAGTTACGGCTCACTTCTCTAGTAAGGTTTGAGCTAGGACCAGCACAATACCATCGTGGAACGTTTATTCAACTTGTTGTGACTAATGTGGTACTAGCTGTTCCTTTGCACAAATTG
Source organism: Neostapfia colusana (assembly GCA_030760725.1). Lineage (NCBI taxonomy): Eukaryota > Viridiplantae > Streptophyta > Magnoliopsida > Poales > Poaceae > Neostapfia > Neostapfia colusana. Next base: position 34,726,503 of record JASWHV010000001.1, on the reverse strand, counting down.
TGTCTAGCAGCCACCTACAGCTCCACAAAATTGTCTACGACACCATAAGGTTGTGCTGGCAGCCACCGTTTGTTGTTGTTCTTGCTGATTGCCGGCGCCTCCTGCATCGCATGGTAAGAACTTGTAAGACCTTGATTTCTTGATAGTGAGGAATTGTGCTGTCCTACCACCTCTTAGCAACTGTTAGGATTAATCTGCTTGCTGTTGTATTTCCTTTCTTTACTAACCATGTCAGCTGATGCGAATGGGACATCTCCACATTCACCACGTACAAGGGGCATCATTCAGCATTTCGAATGCCAAGTAAAGCTACACACAGATGCTCTCAATGAGGATATTCAAGTCACCAATGAACGCATTTGTCAATTAGAGTCTACGCAGATTTGCACCAACACCAAACTGACCACATTAGAAAGCACTGCTGGGGCTATTAACACTTCTCTTGCAGTAATCATCGAGCGATTGGAGCGGATGGAACAGGTTGGACGTGAAGAGAGGCAAAGACGTGTTGATGACAGCCACGACTCCGTCGGCAGTGCTGCAAGATATGACGAGGCGGAGTATTCGGCGGATACCGAGCTTGATGATGGACCTTTCAGGTATCGACGGCAGCCACGTCGCGACCATCGTGGTATGGGTGGTCGAGCTCAACGACGCGAGGTACGTGACAATGACGATTCCCTACGCAGCATTGAATTCTCCATACCACCTTTTGATGGTAAATATGATCCGGATGCATATCTGTCTTGGGAATTGTCAGTAGATCAAAAATTTGCATGTCATGATTTCCCTGATGATAAAAAGGTTAGAGCTGCCACTAGTGAATTCACTGACTTTGCTTCTGTTTGGTGGCATGAATATCAAACTAAAAATCCAGCTACCGTACCACAAACTTGGAATGCTTTGAAACGAATCATGCGTCGTCGTTTTGTTCCTTCCTATCATGCTCGTGACCTGTTGCATAAATTACAACAACTTAGGCAAGGCAACAAATCTGTTGAGGAATACTATCAAGAACTTCAAATAGGCATGATGCGTTGTGGCCTAGTTGAAAATGAAGAAGCTGCAATGGCTAGGTTTATGGGTGGTTTAACAAGAGAAATTCAGGACATATTGGCTTATAAGGAATACACTAACGTCACTCGATTATTCCATCTTGCTTGTAAGGCTGAAAGAGAAGTGCAGGGACGACGTACAAGAACTAACATTTCTGCAGGTCGAACTACCTCATGGCAGTTCCGCTCAAGTGCTGCTGGTACTAAGCATGATTCTCCAGACGATGCTTCCAATGGGTTGCCCAGGACTACATCAAAATCAGCACCTTCGCGTGCAATCGAGACAACAAAAGGATCCACCCAAGTTGCAGCCAACACTTCTTCTTCCATTGCTTCTACCGGGAGAACAAAAGACATTCAATGCCTCCAGTGCAAGGGTTTTGGGCACCTACGAAGGGACTGCCCAAGCAAGCGTGTGCTGGTTGTACGAGAAAATGGTGAGTACTCGTCCGCTAGTGATTTAGATAATGAAACATATGCCATGCTTGCTGCACAAGCAGCAGGAAAGAAGAATGATGATGAAGAGCACATTGGGGCTGATCATGCTGCCCACTATGAGAGTCTTGTTGTGAGGCGTGTCTTGAGTGCCCAAATGATCAAAGCTGAACAGAACCAGCGACACAATCTATTCCAAACTAAGTGTGTAGTTTTGGAACGATCGTGTCGAATTATTATTGATGGAGGAAGCTGCAACAATTTAGCAAGTGCTACCATGGTAGAAAAGCTTGGGATGACAACACTTCCACATCCACATCCCTACTACATCCAATGGTTCAACGACAGTGGTAAGCTTAAGGTAACACGTCTGGTTCGTGTCGAATTTGCAATTGGTTCCTACCATGATTACATTGATTGTGATGTGGTACCTATGCAAGCTTGTTCTATGCTATTTGGTCGACCTTGGCAATTTGATAAAGATACATTACATCATGGTAAATCAAATCAATACTCTTTCATGCATCATGAGAAGAAACTTGTTTTGCACCCGATGTCCCCTGATGCTATTTTGAAGGATGACATTGCTAGAGCTTGCAAAGATAAAGATAAGAAATCTGCTGAAAATGAAAATTCAGATGTCGTGAAGAAATCAGTACAGCCTAAGACTGACAATTCCAAATCTGCTCATATGAAGAAGAATGAAATAAAATTAACGAGCGCTTGTTTTTTTGCTTCCAAATCTGATTTGTTTGAATTAAAAAGTGATACTGCAATCTGCTATGTGTTTGTTTGCAAAGAAGCTTTGTTCTCACTTCAGGACACACCATGTGCTTTGCCTCCTTCTATCACTAAGCTTTTGCAGGAATACGCTGATGTGTTTCCACAAGAGGTACCAGCCGGGCTGCCACCATTGAGAGGGATTGAGCATCAGATTGACCTCATCCCTGGGGCTTCTTTGCCCAACCGAGCACCATACAGGACCAATCCGGAGGAGACTAAGGAGATTCAGCGGCAAGTACAGGAATTACTCGACAAAGGTTATGTGCGTGAGTCCCTTAGTCCTTGCTCCGTTCCTGTCCTTTTGGTCCCAAAGAAAGATGGATCATGGCGCATGTGTGTAGATTGTCGAGCAATTAATAACATTACCATTAGATATTGTCATCCTATTCCTAGGTTAGATTATATGCTTGATGAACTTAGTGGCTCGATGATTTTCTCTAAAATTGATTTGCGTAGTGGATACCATCAAATTCGCATGAAGCTAGGTGATGAATGGAAAACAGCGTTTAAAACAAAGTTTGGTTTGTATGAGTGGTTAGTCATGCCTTTTGGTCTCACGAATGCACCTAGCACTTTCATGAGATTAATGAATGAGGTTTTACGTGCTTTCATTGGAAGATTTGTGGTAGTATATTTTGATGACATCTTGATCTATAGCGCATCTCTCGAAGTTCATCTTGATCATCTCCGTGCTGTTTTCAATGCTTTACGTGATGCACGCTTATTTGGTAACATTGACAAGTGCATCTTTTGCACGGATCGAGTTTCTTTTCTTGGCTATGTTGTGACACCACAGGGAATTGAAGTTGATCAAGCCAAGGTGGAGGCGATACACAGCTGGCCGACTCCTAATACGGTCACACAAGTACGAAGCTTTCTCGGACTTGCTGGATTCTATCGTCGTTTTGTGAAAGACTTCAGCACCATAGCAGGCCCACTGCATGAGCTTACAAAGAAGGGTGCTCCATTCACATGGGGCAAGGCGCAAGAGGCTGCATTTGCAACTTTGAAGAATAGGTTAACTCATACACCCCTTCTCCAATTCCAGATTTCAGTAAGACTTTTGAATTGGAATGTGATGCTAGTGGTATTGGATTGGGAGGTGTCTTGTTGCAAGAGGGGAAACCTATTGCTTATTTTAGCGAGAAACTGAATGGGCCTAGTCTGAACTATTCCACTTATGATAAAGAATTATATGCACTAGTACGAACTTTGGAAACATGGCAACATTATTTATGGCCTAAAGAATTTGTTATACATTCTGATCATGAATCTTTGAAGAACATTAAGAAACAAACTAATCTGAACCGTAGGCATGCCAAGTGGGTAGAATTCATTGAGTCCTTTCCTTATGTCATCAAACACAAGAAAGGGAAAGATAATGTCATTGCGGATGCCTTATCTCGCCGTTACAATATGTTGTCCCAACTTGATTTTAAGATTGTTGGCTTGGAAACAATTAAAGAACAATATGCTTTTGATGCTGATTTCAAAGATGTGCTGCTGCAACGTAAAGAAGGAAAAACATGGAACAAGTTTGTTCTCACTAATGGTTTTGTGTTTCAAACTAACAAATTGTGCATTCCAGCTGGTTCTGTGCGTATCTTACTATTGCAGGAAGCACATGGTGGAGGATTGATGGGACACTTTGGTGTCAAGAAGACGGAAGACATCTTAGCAAGCCATTTCATTTGGCCAAAGATGAGGAGAGATGTGGAGCGGTTTGTTGCTCGTTGCACCACCTGTCAAAAAGCTAAGTCCCGTCTTAATCCACATGGTTTATACATGCCTCTTCCTGTTCCTAGTGCTCCATGGGAGGATGTTTCTATGGATTTTGTTTTAGGATTGCTTAGAACAAAGAAGGGGAGGGATAGTATTTTTGTTGTTGTCGACAGATTTTCTAAAATGGCACATTTCATACCATGCCACAAAACTGATGATGCTACCCATATTGCTGATTTGTTCTTTCGAGAAGTTGCTCGTTTGCATGGGGTTCCAAACACTATTGTTTCAGATAGAGATGCCAAATTTCTTAGTCATTTTTGGAAAACCTTATGGGCTAAGTTGGGGACAAAATTACTCTTTTCTACCACTTGTCACCCTCAAACTGATGGACAGACCGAAGTAGTGAACCGTAGTTTATCTACCATGCTAAGGGCTGTTCTGAAACATAACATCAAATTATGGGAAGAATGTTTGCCTCATATTGAATTTGCTTACAATCGTTCGCTGCATTCTACTACTAAATTGTGCCCTTTTCAGATTGTATATGGTTTTATTCCTCGTGCTCCCATTGATCTTTTGGCTCTGCCACCTTCAGAGAAATTGAATTTTGATGCTTCTCGCCGTGCTGAATTAATTCTTAAAATGCATGAGCAAACTAAAGCAAAAATTGAGAGCATGAACGCTAAGTATCAACAAGCCGGTAGCAAGGGTAGGAAGCATGTTACTTTTGAACCTGGTGATTTGGTTTGGGTGCATTTGAGAAAGGGTAGATTTCCTGATTTGAGAAAATCTAAATTACTACCTAGAGCTGCTGGACCCTTCAAAGTGCTTCGAAAAATTAATGATAATGCATATGAAATTGAGTTGCCTGCACATTTTGGGGATACTTCTTCTTTTAATATTGCAGATTTGAAACCATATATGGGCGAGGAAGACACATTTGAGTCGAGGACGACTCAATTGGAAGAAGGGGAGGATGATGCGGACATCGCTACCGTTGATACAACCACAACACCAGCCCATTCACCACTCTCAGCTAATCAAGGTCCAATGACACGCGCTTGTGCACGTCAACTTAAGTATCAGGTGAATTCATTCCTGGCTGTTCAAAGTAATTATCCTTCAAATGGGGACCTATTAAAGCCTTGTGATGACCTTGTTATTATTAGGTGCTTGGGAATTGATCCAGCTAGGAGGGATGGAGGGATTAATGCAATAAAGGCTGCTCCACCCGAGGAGAAATCTTGAGGCTGGGGCCATGTAATAAAGAGAGATTTAGTCAAATAAGGAAAAGAATAAGAGAAATCACGTCCAACTTTGCTGCTAGACAAAATTCCCTCTTTCTTCCCCCATTTAAAGATAGATGTGCTATAATAAGGAAAGAAATAGAGGAAATCATATCCTGCCTTGCTGTTGGATGGGTTTCCCTCTTTCTTTCCCTATTAAATGGTAGTCTATCACAGAAAAAGGAAGGGAATAAGGGAGATCACGTCCTACCTTTGTTGCTGGACGAATTTCCCTATTCCCTCCCCTATTTAAGTAGTCCAAGAGCTCCTTGACAGGGTGGGTTTTTGTTTTCTGTAAGTTTAGCCATTGCTACTTCCTTGTAACGCAAGTGTCGACGAGACCTTCTGATTACTTGAATCAGAACCCCAACTTTTTCACACCCGTGAGTGTTTGCTTGTTATCTTGTTCTTGCTTGTTCCCCGATTGCTTGCAGGTTCAAGGCTGTTCTTGGCACGGCAAGTACAGCAACAACAGGAGCCGGTGTAACTATCGCTAAGGCGCAGCATCCTTGTGGTTGTTGTAATCGGGCAGCCAACGTCGGCCTCCACCAAATTCGTTCATTACCAACATCTCTCATCGAAAGATAGGGTGTCCCCCGTACCCGTTGGTTTCATCACATGGCCATTCGCGCATGCAAAACTATTAAAATGCACCATCCAGACGTGTATTCCGTCAAGGTCCCGTCTGGCGCCCGAGACCTGAGTTTATGAGTTTTACCGACTTTCTCGATTTTGACCTAGATGGCAATCCACGCGTGAAAAAACCATCAAGTTGCATGGTTCGGACGTGTATTCTGTCAAGATTCCATCCGGCCGCTCGGGACCCAAGTTCGTGAGTTTTAACGACTTTCCCGATTTGGACCCAGATGGCCATCCGCGCATGCAGAACCATCATGTTGCACCGTCCGGACGAGTATGCCGTCAAGGTCCTGTCCGGCCGCTTGGGACCCGAGTTTGTTAGTTTTCTCGAATTTCCCGATTTTGACCCAGATGGCCATCCGCGTGTGCAAAACCATTAAAATGCACCATCCGGACTTGTATTCCATCATTATCCCGTCCAGCCGCCCGGGACTCGAGTTCATGAGTTTTACCGAGTTTCACGACTTTACTCGATTTCGACCCAGATGGCCATTTGCGCATGTAAAAATCAAGTTGCAACGTCTGAGCGTGTATTCCATCTAGGCCCCGTCCGGCTGCCCAGGAACCAAGTTCATGAGTTTTAACAACTTTCCCAATATGGACACGGATGGCAATCCGCGCATGCAAAACCATCAAGTTGCACCGTCCAGACGTGTATGCCGTCAAGGTCCTGTCTGGCCACTCGGGACCCGAGTTTATGAGTTTTCCCTAATTTCTCGATTTCGACCTAGATGGCCCTCTGCGCATGCAAAACAATTAAAATGCACCATCAGGACGTGTATCCTGTCATGGTCCCGTCCAGCCGCCCGGGACCCGAGTTCGTGCGTTTTACCGACTCTCACGACTTTCTCGGTTTCGATCCAGATGGCAATTCGCGCATGCAAAACCATCAAGTTGCACCGTCCGGACATGTATTCCGTCAAGGCCCCATCCGGCCATCCAAGATCCGAGTTCGTGAGTTTTACTGACTTTCTCAACTTTCTGGATTTCGACCTAGATGGCCATCCGTGCATGCAAAACCATCAAAATGCACCGTCCGGACATGTATTTAGTGAAGGTCCCGTCCGGTCGCCCAGGACCCCGAGTTTGTGAGTTTTATTGTCTTTCTCGATTTCAACCCAAATGTCCATCCACGCATGCAAAACCATCAGTTTGAACCGTCCGGAAGAGTATTCCGTCAAGATTCCATCTAGCCTCCCGAGACCCAAGTTCATGAGTTTTAATGACTTTCCCAATTTGGACCTAGATGGCCATCCGCGCATGCAATACTATCAAGTTGCACCGTCCGGACGTGTACACCGTCAAGGTCCTGTCCGGACGCTCATGACCCGAGTTTATGAGTTTTTCTAAATTTCTCATTTTGGACCCAGATGGCCATCCGTGCATGCAAAACCATCAAATTGCACCATCCGAACATGTATTCCATCAAGGTCCCGTCCGGCCACCCGGGACCCGAGTTCGTGAGTTTTACCAACTTTCTCGACTCTCTTGATTTCGACCAAGATGCCCACCGCGCATGCAAAACCATCATGTTGCACTGTCCAAACGTGTATTTCGTCAAGGTTCCGTCTGGCCGCCCGGGACCCGAGTTCGTGAGTTTTATCGACTTTCCCGAATTTGACCCAGATGGCCATCCGTACATGCAAAACCATCAAGTTACACCATCAAAACGTGTATTTCGTCAAGGTCCAATCCGACGTCCCGGGACCCGAGTTCATGAGTTTTTTTACTTTCCCAATTTCGACCTAGGTGGCCATCCGCACATGCAAAACCATCAAGTTACACCGTCCGGACTTGTATTCCGTCAAGGCCCTACCCGGCCATCCGAGACCGGAGTTCGTAAGTTTTACGAACTTTCTCAACTTTCTCGATTTTCCTAGATGGCCATCCGCGCATGCAAAACCATTAAAATGCACCATCCGGACGTGTATTCCGTCATTATCTCGTCCACCCGCACGGGACTCGAGTTCGTGAGTTTTACCGACGTTCACGACTTTTCTCGATTTCGACCCAGATGGCCATTCGAGCATGCAACAATCAAGTTGCACCGTCCAAGCGTATATTCCATCAAGGCCCCGTCCGGCTGTCCGGGACCCGAGTTTGTGAGTCTTCCCGACTTACCGATTTCAAACCAGATGGCCATCCGCGCATGCAAAACCATAAAGTTGCATCATCTAGACATGTATTCTGTCAAGGTCCCGTCCGGCCGCCCGTGACCCTAGTTGGTGAGATTTACTGACTTTCCCGACTTTCTCTATTACAACCCAGATGACCATCCGTGCATGCAAAACTATCAAAGTTGGACCTTCCAGACGTGTATTCCCTATAGGTCCCGTCCGACCACCCGAGACCTGAGTTTGTCAGTTTTCCCTACTTTCCTGACTTTCCCACTTTTGACTCAGATGGCCTTCCGTGCATGCAAAACCATCCAGTTGCACCATTTGATTGTGTATTCCATCAAGGTCCCGTCCGGTGTCCGGGGCCCAAGTTCATGAGTTTTTCTGAACATTTAAATTCTGACCCAGATGGCCATCCGCGCATGCAAAACCATCAAGTTGCACCGTTAGAACGTGTATTCCGTCAAGGTCCCGTCCGGCCGCCCGGGACCTGAGTTGTTAAGTTTTCCCTATGTTCCCGACTTTCCCAATTTCAACGCAGATGGCCATCCGCGCATGCCAAACCATCAAGTTGCACCATCCGGATGTGTATTCTGTCACGGTCCCGTCAGGCCACCAGGGACCCAAGTTCGTGCATTTTCTCTACTTTCCCGGTTTCAACACAGATGGCTATCCGCGCATGTAAAACCAAGTTGCACTGTCATAACGTGTATTCCATTAAAGTCCCGTCCAGTCGCACGGGGCTCGAGTTTGTTAGTTTTACCGACTTTCCCTATTTCGACCCAGATGGCCATCCGCGCATGCAAAACCATCAAGTTGCACCATCCGAACGTGTATATCGTCAAGGTCCCATCCGGTCGCCTGGGACCCGAGTTTTTTAGTTTTACTGACTTTCTAGATTTTGTCCCAGATATCCATCCGCGCGTGCAAAACCATCAAGTTGCACCATCCGAACGAGTATTCCATCAAGGTTCCGTCCAGCCTCTCGTGACTCAAATTTGTGAGTTACCAACTTTCCCGATTTTGACCAAGATGACCATCCATGCATGAAAATCTATCAAGTTTGACCGTTCGGTTGTGTATTCTGTTAAGGTCCAATCCGTCCTCCCAGGATCCGAGTTCGTGAGTTTTACCGTCTTTCCTGACATTTTCGATTTTGACCCAGATGGTCATCCGCGCATGCAAAACCATCAAGTTGCACCATCCGAACGTGTATTCCGTCAAGGTCCCGTCTGGCCGCCCGGCACCGGAGTTCAAGAGTTTTACCGACTTTCTTGATTTTGACCTAAATGACCATCCACGCATGCAAAACCATCAAGTTGCACCGTCCGGATGTGTATTCCGTCAAGGTTCCGTCTAGCCGGTCGGGACCCAAGTTCGTGAGTTTTAATGACATTCACGATTTGGACCCAGATGGCCATCCGCGCATGCAAAACCATCAAGTTGCACCGTACGGACGTGTATGCCGTCAAGTTTCTGTCCGGCCGCTCGGGACCCAAGTTTGTTAGTTTTCTCAAATTTCCGGATTTCGACAAAGATGCCCATCCGCGCATGCAAAACCATTAAAATGCACCATCCAGACATGTATTCCTTCATCATTCCGTCCAGCTGCCCGGGACTCGAGTTCGTGAGTTTTACCGACTTTCATGACTTTTCTCGATTTCGACCCAGATGTCTATTCGCGCATGCAAAAATCAAGTTGCACCGTCCGAGCGTGTATTCCATTAAGGTCCCATCCGGCTGCCCTAGACCCGAGTTTGTGAGTTTTCCCGATTTTCGATTTTCGATCCAGATGACCATCCACGCATGGAAAACTATAAGTTGCACCATCTGGACATATATTCTGTCAAGGTCCCGTCTGACCGCCCGCCACCCCAGTTCGTAAGGTTTACTGAATTTCCTGACTTTCTCGATTATAACCCAGATTACCATACGCGCATGCAAAACCATCAAGTTGCAACGTCCAGGTGTGTATTCTCTCAAGGCCCCGTCCGACCGCCCGGGACCTGAGTTTGTCAGATTTCCCTACTTTCCTGACTTTTCTAATTTCGACCTAGATGGCCATCCGCGCATGCAAAACCATCCAGTTGCACCATTCGATTATGTATTCCATCAATATCCCGTCCGGCGTCCCGGGGCCCAAGTTCATGAGTTTTTCCAAACTTTTAAATTTTATCCCATATGGCCATCCGCGCATGCAAAACCATCAAGTTACATTGTTAGAACGGATATTCTGTCAAGGTCCCGTCTGGCCTCCCGGGACCCGAGTTGGTAAGTTTTCCCTATGTTCCCGACTTTCCCAATTTAGATGCAGATGGCCATTCGCGCATGCAAAACCATCAAGTTGCATCATCCAAACGTTTATACCGTCAAGTTCCTGTTCGACCGCCCGAGACCCGAGTTCGTTAGTTTTACTGACTTTCTCGATTTTGATCTAGATGTCCATCCACGCGTGCAGAACCATCAAGTTGCACTGTTTGGGCGAGTATTCCGTCAAGGTTTCGTCTGGCCTCTCGTACCCGAGTTCGTGAGTTACCGACTTTCTCTGTTTTGAGCCAGATGACCATCCATGCATGAAAAACTATCAAGTCTGACCACTCGGTTGTGTATTAAAGTTAAGGTCCCGTCCCTCCTCCCACGACCCGAGTTTGTGAGTTTCACCGACTTTCCCGACATTTTGATTTTGACCCAGATGGTCATCCGCATGCAAAACCATAAAGTTGCGCCATCCGGACGTGTATTCCGTCATTATCCCGTCCAGCCGCCTGGGACTCGAGTTCGTGAGTTTTACCGAGTTTTATGACTTTTCTCAATTTCGACCCAGATGGCCATTCGCGCATAAAAAAATCAAGTTGCACCGTCCGAGCGTGTATTCCATCAAGGTCTCGTCTGCCTGCCCGGGACCCAAGTTCGTGAGTATTAACGACTTTCCTGATTTGAACAAAGATGGTCACCCGCTCATGCAATACCATCAAGTTGAACCGTCCGGACGTGTATGCCGTCAAGGTCCTGTCCGGCCGCTCGGGACCCGAGTTTATGAGTTTTCCTGAATTTTTTGATTTTGACCCAGATGACCATCCGCGCATGCAAAACCATTAAAATGCACCATCCGGACGTGTATCCCATCAAGGTCGCATCCAGACGCCCGGGACCCGAGTTCGTGCGTTTTACCGACTCTCATGATTTTCTCGGTTTCGACCCAGATGGCTATTCGTGCATGCAAAATCATGAAGTTGCACCGTCCGGACGTGTATTCCGTCAAGGCCCCGTCCGGCCATCCGAGATCCGAGTTCATGAGTTTTACCGACTTTCTCGATTTTGATCTAGATGGCCACCCGTGCATGCAAAATCATCAAGTTGCACCATCCTGACATGTATTCAGTCAAGGTCACGTTCGGCCGCCCGGGACCCCGAGTTTGTGAGTTTTACCGACTTTCTCGATTTTGACCCAAATGTCTATCTGCGCATGCAAAACCATCAATTTGCACCGTCCGGAAGAGTATTCCGTCAAGATTCCGTCTGGCCTCCCGAGACCCAAGTTCGTGAGTTTTAGCGACTTTCCCGATTTGGACCCAGATGGCCATCCGCGCATGCAAAACCATCAAGTTGCACTGCCCGGACGTGTATGCCGTCAAGGTCTTGTCCGGCCGCTTAGGACCAGAGTTTGTAAGATTTTCTAATTTTCCCGTTCTCAACCTAGATGGCCATCTGGGCATACAAATACATTAAAATGCACCATCCGGACGTGTATTCCATCAAGCTCCCGTCCAGCCGCCCGGGACCCAAGTTCATGATTTTTACCGACTTTCTCGATTTCGACCCAGATGACTATTCATGCATGCAAAACCATCAAGTTGTACCGACCGGGCGTGTATTCCATCAAGGTCCCGTCCGGCTGCCCGAGACCCAAGTTTGTGAGTTTTCCCGACTTTTTGATTTCGATCAAGTTGGCCATCTGTGGTTGCAAAACCATCAAGTTGCACCATCCAGACATGTACCGAGTTCGTCGGTTTTACCGACTTTCCCGATTTTTATTCGGATGGCCACCGCGCATGAAAAAACATTAAGTCGGACCATCCGAACGTGTAGTCCGTCATGGTTCCATCCGTCCTCCCGAGACCCGAGTTCGTGAGTTTTACAGACGTCCCCGACTTTATTGATTTTGACCAGATAGCTATCCGTGCATGCAAAACCATCAAATTGCACCATCCGAACGTGTATTCTGTATAGGTCCCATCCGGCACCCCGGGCCCCGAGTTCGTGAGTTTTACCGACTTTATCAATTTCGACCAAGATGACCCTCCACGCATGCAAAACCATCAAGTTGCACCGTCTAGACGTGTATTCCGTCATGGTTCCTTCTGGCCTCCCGAGACCCGAGTTCGTGAGTTTTACCGACTTTCCCGATTTTGACCTAGATGGCCTTCCGTGCATGCAAAACCTTCCAGTTACACCATCGAAACGTGTATTCCATCATGAGTTTTTTCGACTTTCCCAGTTTCGACCCAGATGGCCATTCGCGCATGCAAAACGATCAAGTTGCACCATCCGAACGTGTATACCGTCAAGGTCCCGTCCGGCCGACCGGGACCCGAGTTCATTATTTTTACCGACTTTCTCGATTTTGACCCAGATATCCATCCGCGCGTGCAAAACCATCAAGTTCCACCGTTCGGGCGAGTATTCTATCAAGGTTCCGTCCGTCCTCTTGTGACCCGAGTTCGTGAGTTATCGATTTTCTCAACTTTCTCGGTTTTGACCCAGATGACCGTCCATGCATGAAAAACTATCAAGTTTGACTGTTCGGTCATGTATTCCGTTAAGGTCCCGTCCGTCCTCCAAGGACCTGAGTTCATGAGTTTTACCGACTTTCCTGACATTTTTTATTTCGACCAAGATGGTCATCCAAGCATGCAAAACCATCAAGTTGCACGATCCAAACGTGTATTCTTTCAAGGTCCCATCTGGCCGCTCGGGACCTGAGTTTGTGAGTTTTGCCGACTTTCTCGATTTTGACCTAGATGGCCATCCACGCATGCAAAAACATCAAGTTGCATCGTTCGGACTTGTATTCCGTCAAGGTTCCGTCCGGCCGCTCGGGACCCAAGTTCGGGAGTTTTTACGACTTTCCTGATTTGGACCCAAATGGTCATCCGCGCATGCAAAATCATCAAGTTGCACCGTCCGGACATGTATGCCATCAAGTTTCTGTTCGGCCGCTCGGGACCCGAGGGTTTTAGTTTTCTCGAATTTCTGGATTTCGACCCAGATGCCCATCCGCGCATGCAAAATCATCAAGTTGCACCGTTCGGACATGTATGCCATCAAGGTTCTGTTCAGCCGCTCGGGACCTGAGGGTTTTAGTTTTCTCAAATTTCTGGATTTCAACCCAGATGCCCATCCGAGCATGCAAAACCATTAAAATGCACCATCCGGACGTGTATTCCGACATTATCCCGTCCAGCCGCACGGGACTCGAGTTCGTGAGTTTTACCAACTTTCACGACTTTTCTCGATTTCGACCTAGATGGCCATTCGCGCATGCAACAATCAAGTTGCACCGTCCGAGCTTGTATTCATCAAGGTCCCGTCAGGCTGCCCGGGACCCGAGTTTGTGAGTCTTCCCGACTTTCCGATTTCAAACCAGATGGTCATCGGCGCATGCAAAACCATAAAGTTGCACCATTTGGACATGTATTCTATCAAGGTCCTGTCCGGCCACTCGTGAACCCAGTTCATGAGATTTACTGACTTTCCCGACTTTCTCTATTACAACCCAGATGACCATCGGCGCATGCTAAAACTATCAAGTTGGAACTTCCAGACGTGTATTCCCTATAGGTCCCGTCCGACGACCTGGGACCTGAGTTTGTCAGTTTTCCCTACTTTCCCGACTTTCCCACTTTTCACCCAGATGACCTTCCGCGCATGCTATACCATCCAGTTGCACCATTCGATTGTGTATTCCATTAAGGTCCTGTCCAGTGTCCGGGGCCTAAGTTCATGAGTTTTTCCGAACATTTAAATACTGACCCAGATGGCCATCCGCGCATGCAAAACCATCAAGTTGCACCGTTAGAACGTGTATTCCGTCAAGTTCCCGTCCAGCCGCCCGGAACCTAAATTGTTAAGTTGTCCCTACGTTCCCGACTTTCCCATTTTTGACGCAGATGGCCATCCACGCATGCCAAACCATCAAGTTGCACCGTCCGGACATGTATGCCATCAAGTTTCTGTTCGGCCGCTCGGGACCCGAGGGTTTTAGTTTTCTCGAATTTCGGGATTTCGACCCAGATGCCCATCCGCGCATGCAAAACCATAAAGTTGCACCATTTGGACATGTATTCTGTCAAGGTCCCGTCCGGCCGCTCGTGAACCCAGTTCGTGAGATTTACTGACTTTCCCGACTTTCTCTATTACAACCCAGATGACCATCGGCGCATGCTAAAACTATCAAGTTGGATCTTCCAGACGTGTATTCCCTATAGGTCCCGTCCGACGACCTGGGACCTGAGTTTGTCAGTTTTCCCTACTTTCCCGACTTTCCCACTTTTCACCCAGATGACCTTCCGCGCATGCTATACCATCCAGTTGCACCATTCGATTGTGTATTCCATTAAGGTCCCGTCCGGTGTCCGGGGCCTAAGTTCATGAGTTTTTCCGAACATTTGAATTCTGACCTAGATGGCCATCCGCGCATGCAAAACCATCAAGTTGCACCGTTAGAACGTGTATTCCGTCAAGGTCCCGTCCAGCCGCCCGGGAACTAAATTGTTAAGTTGTCCCTACGTTCCCGACTTTCCCATTTTTAACGCGGATGGCCATCCACGCATGCCAAACCATCAAGTTGCACCATCCGGACGTGTATTCTGTCACGGTCCCGTCCGGCCACCAGGTACCCGAGTTTGTGAGTTTTCTCTACTTTCCCGGTTTCAACCCAGATGGCTATCCGTGCATGTAAAACCAAGATGCATCATCTGAACGTGTATTCCGTTAAGGTTCCGTCCAGTCGCACGGGGCTCGAGTTCGTGAGTTTTACCGATTTTCCCGATTTTGACCCAGATGGCCATCCGCGCATGCAGAACCATCAAGTTGCACCATCCGAACGTGTATACCGTCAAGGTCCCGTCCGGCTGCCCGGGACCCGAGTTCGTTAGTTTTACCGACTTTCTCGATTTCGATCCAGATATCCATCCGCGCGTGCAAAAACCATCAAGTTGCACCGTCTCGGCGAGTATTCCGTAAAGGTTCCGTCCGGCCTCTCGTGACCGAAGTTTGTGAGTTACCGACATTCCCGGTTTTGAACCAGATGACCATCGATGCATGAAAATCTATCAAGTTTGACCGTTCGGTCGTGTAATCCGTTAAAGTCCTGTCCGTCCTCCCAAGACCCGAGTTCGCCAGTTTTACCGATTTTCCTGACATTTTTGATTTCGACTCAGATGGTCATCCGCGCATGCAAAACCATCAAGTTGCACCATCCGAACGTGTATTCCATCAAGGTCCCGTTTGACCGCCCGGGACCGTAGTTCGTGAGTTTTACCGACTTTCTTGAGTTCGACCTAGATGGCCATCCAAGCATGCAAAACCATCAAGTTGCATCGTCCGGACGTGTATTCCGTCAAGGTTCCGTCCGGCCGCTCAGGGCCCAAGTTCATGAGTTTTAACGACATTCATGATTTGGACCCATATGGCCATCCGCGCATGCAAAACCATCAAGTTGCACCGTCAGGACGTGTATGCCGTCATGGTCCTGTCCGGACACTCGGGACCCAAGTTTGTTAGTTTTCTAGGATTTCCGGATTTTGACCCAGATGCCTAGCCGCGCAAGCAAAACCATTAAAATGCACCATCCGGACATGTATTCCATCATCATTCTGTCCAGCCGCCCGGTACTCGAGTTTGTGAGTTTTACCGACTTTCACGATTTTTCTTGATTTTGACCCAGATGTCCTTTCGTGCATGCAAAAATCAAGTTTCACCATCCGAGCGTGTATTCCATTAAGGTCCCGTCTGGCTGCCCGGAACCCGAGTTTGTGAGTTTTCCCGATTTTCCGATTTTGGTCCAGATGGCCATCCACGGATGCAAAACCATAAAGTTGCACCATCTGGACATTTATTCTATCAAGGACCCATATGGCCGCCCGCCACCCAAGTTTGTGAGGTTTATTAACTTTCCCGACTTTCTCAAATAACCCAGATTACCATCCGCGCATGCAAAACCATCAAGTTGCAACGTCCAGATGTGTATTCCCTCAAGGTCCCGTCCGACCGCCCGGGACCTGAGTTTGTCAGTTTTCCCTACTTTCCTAACTTTCCAAATTTCGACCCAGATGGCCATCCGCACATGTAAAACCATCCAGTTGCACCATTCGATTGTGTATTCCATCAACATCCCGTCCGGCGTCCCGAGGCCTAGTTCATGAGTTTTTCCAAACTTTTAAATTTTAACCCCGATGGCCATCCGCGCATGCAAAACTATCAAGTTACATTGTTAGAACGTGTATTCCGTCAAGGTCTCGTCCGGCCTCCCGGGACCGAGTTCGTAAGTTTTCTCTATGTTCCCGACTTTCCCAATTTCGACGCAGATGGCCATCCGCGCATGCCAAACCATCAAGTTGCACTATCCGGACATGTATTCTTTCATGGTCCCGGCCACCAAGGACCCGAGTTTCAGAGTTTTCCCGACTTTCCCGGTTTCAACCCAGATGGCCATCCGTGCATGCAAAACCATCAAGTTGCACCGTCGGAACGTGTATTCTGTTAAGGTCCCATCCGGTCTCACGGGGCTCGAGTTCATGAGTTTTACCGACTTTCTTGATTTGACCCATATGGCCATCAGTGCATGCAAACCTTTCAGTTGCACTATCGAAACGTGTATTCCGTCAAAGTCCAGTCCGGTGTCCTGGGTCCCGAGTTCATGAGTCTTTTCAGCTTTCCCAATTTTTTCCTAGATGGACATCCGCGCATGCAAAACCATCAAGCTGCACCGTCCAGACGTGTATTCCGTCAAGGCCCCGTCCGCCCGTTCGAGACTCGAGTTCCTGATTTTTACCAACCTTCTCAACTTTCTTGATTCTGACCCAAATGCCCATCCGGGCATGCAAAACCATCAAGTTGCACCATCCGAACCTGTATATCGTCAAGGTCCAGTCCGGCCTCCCATGACCCGAGTTTTGTGAGTTTTACCATCTTTCTCGATTTCGACGCAAATGTCCATTCGTGCATGCACCGTCTGAAAGAGTATTCCGTCAAGGTTCCATCTGGCCTCCCGAGACCCAAGTTCGTGAGTTTTAACTACTTTCCTGATTTGGACCCAGATGGCCATCCGCGCATGCAAAACCATCAAGTTGCACCGTCCGGACGTGTATGCCGTCAAGGTCTTGTGTGGCCGCTCGGGACCCGAGTTTGTGTGTTTTCCTGAATTTCCCGTTTTTAAACTAGATGGCCATCCGTGCTTGTGAAACCATTAAAATGCACCATCCGGACGTGTATTACGTCAAGGTCCCCTCCAGCCGCCCGGGACCCGAGTTCATGAGTTCTACCGACTTTCTTGATTTTGACCCAGATGGCTATTCGCGCATGCAAAATCATCAAGTTGCATAGGCCGGACGTTTATTACATAAGGTCCCATCTGGCTGCCCTGTCCAGCCGCTCGGGACCCGAGTTTGTGAGTTTTCTCGGATTTCCCGATTTCAACCCAGATGACCATTCACGCATGCAAAAACATTAAAATGCACCATCCGGACGTGTATTCCATCAACCGTTCGGGCGTGTATTCGATCAAGGTCCCGTCCGGCTGCCTAGGACCTGAGTTTGTGAGTTTCCCCCAGTTTTTGATTTCGACCTAGATAGCCATCCGCGCATGCAAAACTATCAAGTTGCACCATCTGACCGTTTATTCCTTATAGGTCCCATCCGGCGGCCCGGGCCCCGAGTTCGTGAGTTTTACCGACTTTCTCGACTTTCTCATTTTCGACCAAGATGACCCTCCGCGAATGCAAAACTATCAAGGTGCACCGTCCTGACGTGTATTCCATCAATGTTCCGTGTGGCCGCCCGGGACCCGAGTTCGTGAGTTTTACCGACTTTTTCGACTTTTTTAATTTTGACCCAGATGGCCATCCGCGCATGCCAAACCATCAAGTTGCACCATCCGAACCTGTATTCCGTCAAGGTACCGTCCGGCCACTCGGGACCCGAGTTTGTGTGTTTTTACCGACTTTTCTTGATTTCAACCTAGATAGTTATCCACGCATGCAAGACCGCCAAGTTGCACCGTCCGGACGTGTATTCCGTCAAGGTTACGTCCTGTCGCTCGGAACCCCTGTTAGTGAGTTTTAATGACTTTCTCGATTTGGAACCAGATGGCCATATGCGCATGCAAAACCATCAAGTTGAACTGTACGACGTGTATGCCGTCAAGGTCCTGTGCTGACCTGAGTTTGTGAGTTTTCTCGAATTTCTAAATTTTGACCAAGATGGCTATTCTCTCATGCAAAACCATCAAGTAGCACCATCCGGACGTGTCTTCTGCCAAGGTCCCATCCGGCCACCCGGGACCCGAGTTTGTGTGTTTTCCCGACTTTCTCGGTTTCAACCCGGATGGCCATCCGCGCAAGCAAAACCATCAAGTTGCACTGTTCGGGCATGTATCCATCAAGGTCCCGTCCGACCACCCGGGACATGAGTTTGTCAATTTTCTCGACTTTTCCAATTTTGACCCATATGGCCATCCGCGCATGCAAAACCATCCAGTTGCACCATTTAATTGTGTATTCCATCAAGGTCCCGTCCGGCATCCCGGGAATCAAGTTCATTAGTTTTTCCAAACTTTTCAATTTTGACCCACATGGCCGTCCTCGCATGCAAAACCATCAAGTTGCATCGTTCGAACGTGTATTCCGTCAAGGTCCTGTCCGGCCGCCCGGGACCCGAGTTGGTGAGTTTTCCCTACTTTCCAGACTTTCCCAATTTCAATGCAGATGGCCATCCACGCATCCAAAACCATCAAGTTGCACCATACGGACGTGTAATCCGTCAAGGTCTCGTCCGGCCACCCGGGACCCGAGTTCGTGAGTTTTTCTGACCTTCCCGATTTCAACCTAGATAGCCATCCGCGCATGCAAAACCATCAAGTTGCACCGTCCGAACATGTATTCCGTCAAGGTTTCGTCCTGCCGCTCAGGACCCGAGTTCGTGAGTTTTACCAACTTTCCAGATTTTGACCTAGATGGCCATCCGTGCATGCAAAACCTTCCAATTGCACCATCGAAACGTGTATTCCGTCAAGGACCAGTCCGGCGTCTCGGGATCCATGTTCATTAGTTTTTCAAATTTCCCAATTTCGACCCAGATGGCCATCCGTGCATGCAAAACCATCAGTTGCACCATCCGGATGTGTATTCCATCAAGGCCCCATCCGGCCGTCCGAGACCCGAGTTTGTGAGTTTTACCAACTTTCTCAACTTTCTTGATTTCAACCCACATGGCCATCCGTGCATGCGAAACCAACAAGTTGCACCAATCCAGACGTTTATTCTGTCATGGTCTCGTCCGACCACCCGGGACCAGAGTTCGTAAGTTTTACCGACTTTCTTGATTTCGACCCAAATGTCCATCCGCGCATGCAAATCCATTAATTTGCACCTTCCGGACGAGTATTCCGTCAAGGTTCCGTCCGACCTCCCGAGACGCGAGATCTTGGGTTACCAACTTTCCTGATTTTGACCCAGATGGCCATCCGCGCATTCAAAACCATCAAGTTGCACTGTCCAAACATGTATTCCGTCAAGTATCCGGCCACCCGGGACCGAAGTTCGTGAGATTTAACGACTTTCCCGATTTGGATCTAGATGACCATCCGTGCATGCAAAACCATCAAGTTGCACCGTCCGGACGTGTATTCTGTCAGGGTCCCGTCTGGCCGCCCGGGACCTGAGTTCGTGAGTTTTACCAACTTTCTCGATTTTGACCCAAATGGCCATCCGCACATGCAAGATCGTCAAGTTGCACCGTCCGGACATGTATTCCGTTAAAGTTCTGCCGCTCAGGATCCAAGTTCGTGAGTTTTAACGGCTTTCCCAATTTGGACCTAGATGGCCTTCCGCACATGCAAAACAATCAAGTTGAACCGTCTATACGTGTATGCCGTTCAGGACCCGAGTTTATGAGTTTTCTCGAATTTCCCAATTTCAACCAAGATGTCCATCTGCCTGGGACTCGAGTTTGTGAGTTTTACTGACCTTCATGACTTTCTTGATTTCGAGCCAGATGGCCATTCATGCATGCAAAACCATCAACTTGATCGTCCGGGCGTATATTCCCTCAAGGTCCCATTTGGCTGCCAAGGACCCGAGTTTGTGAGTTTTCCCGACTTTCCGATTCTGACCCAGATGTCCATCCGAGCATGCAAAACCATCAACTTGCACCATCCGGAGATGTATGCAGTCAAGGTCTCGTCCGTCCGCCCAGTTTTACCGACTTTCCTGATTTTGACCCAGATGGCCTTTCGTGCATGCAAAACCTTCCAGTTACACCATTGAAACGTGTATTCCGTCATAAGTTTTTTCGACTTTCCCAGTTTCGACCCTGATGGCCATCCGCGCATGCAAAACTATCAAGTTGCACCATCCGAACGTGTATATCGTCAAGGTCCCGTCCGGCTGCCCGGGACCCGAGTTCGTTAGTTTTACCGACTTTCTCGATTTCGATCCAGATATCCATCCGTGCGTGCAAAAACCATCAAGTTGCACCGTCTCGGCGAGTATTCCGTCAAGGTTCCGTCCGGCCTCTCGTGACCGAAGTTTGTGAGTTACCGATATTCCCGGTTTTGAACCAAATGACCATCTATGCATGAAAATCTATCAAGTTTGACCGTTCGGTCGTGTATTCCGTTAAAGTCCTGTTCGTCCTCCCAAGACCCGAGTTCGCCAGTTTTACTGATTTTCCTGACATTTTCGATTTCGACTCAGATGGTCATCCGCGCATGCAAAACCATCAAGTTGCACCATCCGAACGTGTATTCCATCAAGGTCCCGTTTGACCGCCCGGGACCGGAGTTCGTGAGTTTTACCGACTTTCTTGAGTTCGACCTAGATGGCCATCCAAGCATGCAAAACCATCAAGTTGCATCGTCTGGACGTGTATTCTGTCAAGGTTCCGTCCGGCCGCTCGGGGCCCAAGTTCATGAGTTTTACAAACGTTCCTGACTTTATTGATTTTGACCAGATAGCTATCCGTGCATGCAAGACCATCAAATTGCACCATCCGAACATGTATTCTATATAGGTCCCGTCCGGCACCCCGGGCCCCGAGTTCGTGAGTTTTACCGACTTTATCGATTTCGACCAAGATGACCCTCCATGCATGCAAAACCATCAAGTTGCACCGTCCAGACGTGTATTCCGTCATGGTTCCTTCTGGCCTCCCGAGACCCGAGTTCGTGAGTTTTACCGACTTTGCCGATTTTGACCCAGATGGCCTTCCGTGCATGCAAAACCTTCCAGTTACACCATCGAAACGTTTATTCCGTCATGAGTTTTTTCGACTTTCCCAGTTTTGACCCAGATGGCCATCCGCGCATGCAAAACGATCAAGTTGCACCATCCGAACGTGTATATCGTCAAGGTCCCGTCCGGCTGCCCGGGACCCAAGTTCGTTAGTTTTACCGACTTTCTCGATTTCGATCCAGATATCCATCCGCGCGTGCAAAAACCATCAAGTTGCACCGTCTCGGTGAGTATTCCGTCAAGGTTCCGTCCGGCCTCTCGTGACCGAAGTTTGTGAGTTACCGACATTCCCGGTTTTGAACCAAATGACCATCTATGCATGAAAATCTATCAAGTTTGACCGTTCGGTCGTGTATTCCGTTAAAGTCTTGTCCGTCCTCCCAAGACCCGAGTTCACCAGTTTTACCGATTTTCCTGACATTTTCGATTTCGACTCAGATCGTCATCCGCGCATGCAAAACCATCAAGTTGCACCATCCGAACGTGTATTCCATCAAGGTCCCGTCCGGCCGCCCGGGACCCGAGTTCGTGAGTTTTACCAACTTTCTCGACTTTCTTGATTTCGACCAAGATGCCCACCGCGCATGTAAAACCATCATGTTGCACTGTCCAGACGTGTATTCCGTCAAGGTTTCGTCTGGCCGCCCGGGACCCGAGTTCGTGAGTTTTATCGACTTTCCCGAATTTGACCCAGATGGCCATCCATACATGCAAAACCTTCAAGTTACACCATCGAAACGTGTATTCCGTCAAGGTCCAATCCAACGTCCCGGGACCCGAGTTCATGAGTTTTTTTACTTTCCCAATTTTGACCTCGGTGGCCATTCGCACATGCAAAACCATCAAGTTACACCGTCCGGACTTGTATTCCGTCAAGGCCCTGCCCGGCCATCCGAGACCGGAGTTCGTAAGTTTTACGAACTTTCTCAACTTTCTCGATTTTCCTAGATGGCCATCCGCGCATTCAAAACCATCAAGTTGCATCATCCGGACGTTTATATCGTCAATGTCCTATCCGACCGCCGGGACCCGAGTTTGTTAGTTTTACCGACTTTCTCAATTTCGACCTAGATGTCCATCTGCGCATGCAGAACCATTAAGTTGCATGATCCGGGCGAGTATTCCGTCATGGTTCCGTCCGGCCTCTCGTGCCCCGAGTTCGTGAGTTACCGAATTTCCGGAGTTTCTCGGTTTTGAGCTAGATGACCATCCATGCATGAAAAACTATGAAGTTTGACCGTTCGGTCGTGTATTAAGTGAAGGTCCCGTCCCTCCTCCCAGGACCCGAGTTGGTGAGTTTCACCGACTTTCCCGTCATT
Organism: Neostapfia colusana; assembly: GCA_030760725.1. Lineage (NCBI taxonomy): Eukaryota > Viridiplantae > Streptophyta > Magnoliopsida > Poales > Poaceae > Neostapfia > Neostapfia colusana. The sequence continues at coordinate 34,703,633 of JASWHV010000001.1, read as the reverse complement.
TTTGATTTCGACCTAGATGGTCATCCGCGCATGCAAAACCATCAAGTTGCACCATCCGGACATGTATTCCGTCATTATGCAGTCTAGGCGCCCGGGACTCGAGTTCGTGAGTTTTACCGAGTTTCGACTTTTCTCGATTTCGACCCAGATGGCCATTCGCGCATAAAAAAATCAAGTTGCACCATCCGAGCGTGTATTTCATCACGATCCCGTCCGGCTGCCCGGGACCCAAGTTCGTGAGTATTAACGACTTTCCCGATTTGAACACAGATGGCCATCCGCACATGCAATACCATCAAGTTGCACCGTCCGGACGTGTATGCCATCAAGGTCCTGTCCGGCCGCTCGGGACCCGAGTTTATGAGTTTTCACGAATTTGTCGATTTCGACCCAGATGACCATCCGCGCATGCAAAACCATTAAAATACACCATCCAGACGTGTATCCCATCAAGGCCCCGTCCGGCCATCCGAGATTCGAATTCGTGAGTTTTGCCGACTTTCTCAATTTCGAACCAGATGGCGATCCGTGCATGCAAAACTATCAAGTTGCACCATTCGGACATGTATTCAGTCAAGGTCCCGTCCGGCCACCCGGGACCCCGAGTTCGTGAGTTTTACCGACTTTCTCAATTTAGACCCAAATGTCCATCCGCGCATGCAAAACCATCAATTTGCACCATTTGGAAGAGTATTCCGTCTGGCCTCCTGAGATCCAAGTTCGTGAGTTTTAACGACTTTCCCGATTTGGACCCAGATGGCCATCCGCGAATGTAAAACCATCAAGTTGCACCGTCTGGACGTGTATGCCGTCAAGGTCTTGTACGACCGCTTAGGACCAGAGTTTGTGAGTTTTTCTAAATTTCCTGTTTTCGACCTAGATGGTCATCCGCGCATACAAAATCATTAAAATGCACCGTATGGACGTGTATTCCATCAAGCTCCCGTCCAGCCGCCTAGGACCCGAGTTCATGAGTTTTACCGACTTTCTCGATTTCGACCCAGAGGGCTATTTGTGCATGCAAAACTATCAAGTTGTACCAACCGGCCGTGTATTCCATCAAGGTCCCGTCCGGCTGCCTGAGACCCGAGTTTGTGGGTTTTCCCGACTTTTCGATTTTGACCAAGTTGGCCATCTGCGGTTGCAAAACCATCAAGTTGAACCATCCAGACATGTACCGAGTTTGTCAGTTTTATCGACTTTCCCGATTTTTATTCGGATGGCCATCCACGCATGAAAAAACATTAAGTCGGATTATCCGAACGTGTAGTCCGTCATGGTTCCATCCGTCCTCCCGTGACCTGAGTTCGTGAGTTTTACAAACGTTCCCGACTTTATTGATTTTGACCAGATAGCTATTCGTGCATGCAAAACCATCAAACTGCACCATCCGAACGTGTATTCCGTATAGGTCCCGTCCGGCACCCCGGGCCCCAAGTTCATGAGTTTTACCAACTTTATCGATTTTGACCAAGATGAACCTCCGCGCATGCAAAACCATCAAGTTGCACCGTCCAGCCGTGTATTCCGTCATGGTTCCTTCTGGCCTCCCGAGACCCGAGTTCGTAAGTTTTGCCGACTTTCCCAATTTTGACCCAGATGGCCTTCCGTGCATGCAAAACTTTCGAGTTACACCATCGAAACATGTATTCCATCAAGGTCCAGTCCGGCGTCCTGGGACCCGAGTTCATGAGTTTTATTTACTTTCCCAATTTTGACCCAGATGGCCATCCGCGCATGCAAAATCATCAAGTTGCACCATCCGAACGTGTATACCGTCAAGGTCCCGTCCGGTCGCCCGATACACGAGTTCGTTAGTTTTACCAACTTTCTCGATTTCGACCCAAATATCCATCCGCTCGTGCAAAACCATCAAGTTGCACCGTCCGGGGAGTATACCGTCAAGGTTCTGTACGGCCTCTTGTGACCCGAGTTTGTGAGTTACCGACTTTCTCAACTTTCCCGGTTTTGACCCAGATAACCATCCATGCATGAAAAACTATCAAGTTTGACTGTTCAGTCATGTATTCCGTCAAGATCCCATCCATCCTCCAAGGACCCGAGTTCGTGAGTTTTACTGACTTTCCTAACATTTTCGATTTCGACCCAGATGGTTATCTGCGCATGCAAAACCATCAAGTTGCACAATCCAAACGTGTATTCCGTCAAGGTCCCGTCTGGCCGCTCAGGACCTGAGTTCGTGAGTTGTACCGACTTTCTCGATTTTTGACCTAGATGGCCATCCACACATGCAAAACTATCAAGTTGCATCATCCGGACTTGTATTCCGTTAAGGTTTCGTCCGGCCGCTCGGGACCCAAGTTCGTCAGTTTTAACGACTTTCCCGATTTGGACCCAGATGGTCATCCGCGCATGCAAAACCATCAATTGCACCGTCCAGACATGTATGCCATCAAGGTTCTGTCCAGCTGCTCGGGACTCGAGTTTTTTAGTTTTCTCAAATTCCCGGATTTCGACCCAGATGCCCATCCGAGCATGCAAAACCATTAAAATGCACCATCCAGACGTGTATTCTGTCATTATCCCGTCCAGCCGCACGGGACTCGAGTTCGTGAGTTTTACCGACGTTCACGACTTTTCTCGATTTCGACCTAGATGGCCATTCGAGCATGCAACAATCAAGTTGCACCGTCCAAGCGTATATTCCATCAAGGTCCCGTCCGGCTGCCCGGGACCCGAGTTTGTGAGTCTTCCCGACTTTCCGATTTCAAACCAGATGGCCATCCGCGCATGCAAAACCATAAAGTTGCATCATCTAGACATGTATTCTGTCAAGGTCCCGTCCGGCCGCTCGTGACCCCAGTTGGTGAGATTTACTGACTTTCACGACTTTCTCTATTACAACCCAGATGACCATCCGCGCATGCAAAACTATCAAAGTTGGAACTTCTAGACGTGTATTCCCTATAGGTCCCGTCAGACCACCCGAGACCTGAGTTTGTCAGTTTTCCCTACTTTCCTGACTTTCCCACTTTTGACTCAGATGGCCTTCCACGCATGCAAAACCATCCAGTTGCACCATTCGATTGTGTATTCCATCAAGGTCCCGTCCGGTGTCCGGGGCCCAAGTTCATGAGTTTTTCTGAACATTTAAATTCTGACCCAGATGGCCATCCGCGCATGCAAAACCATCAAGTTGCACCGTTACAACGTGTATTCCGTCAAGGTCCCGTCCGGCCGCCCGGGACCCGAGTTGTTGAGTTTTCCCTACGTTCCCGACTTCCCCAATTTCAATGCAGATGGCCATCCGCGCATGCCAAACCATCAAGTTGCACCATCCGGATGTGTATTCTGTCACGGTCCCGTCCGGCCACCAGGGACAAGAGTTCGTGAGTTTTCTCTACTTTCCCGGTTTCAACCCAGATGGCTATCTGCGCATGTAAAACCAAGTTGCACCGTCCGACCGTGTATTCCGTTAACGTCCCGTCCAGTCGCACGGGGCTCGAGTTTGTGAGTTTTACCGACTTTCCCTATTTCGACCCAGATGGCCATCCACGCATGCAAAAACCATCAAGTTGCACCATCTGAACGTGTATATCATCAAGGTCCCATCCGGCCGCCTGGGACCCGAGTTTGTTAGTTTTACTGACTTTCTAGATTTTGACCCAGATATCCAAGCGCTCGTGCAAAACCATCAAGTTGCACCGTCCGGACGAGTATTCCGTCAAGGTTCCGTCCAGCCTCTCGTGACTCAAATTTGTGAGTTACCAACTTTCCCGGTTTGGACCAAGATGACCATCCATGCATGAAAATCTATCAAGTTTGACCTTTCGGTTGTGTATTCCGTTAAGGTCCAATCCGTCCTCCCAGGACCCGAGTTCGTGAGTTTTACCGACTTTCCTGACATTTTCGATTTTGACCCAGATGGTCATCCGCGTATGCAAAACCATCAAGTTGCACCATCCGAACGTGTATTCCGTCAAGGTCCCGTCTGGCCGCCTAGGACCGGAGTTCATGAGTTTTACCGACTTTCTTGATTTTGACCTAAATGACCATCCACGCATGCAAAACCATCAAGTTGCACCGTCCGGATGTGTATTCCGTGAAGGTTCCGTCCAGCCGGTCGGGACCCAAGTTCATGAGTTTTAATGACATTCACGATTTGGACCCAGATGGCCATCTGCGCATGCAAAACCATCAAGTTGCACCGTCCGGACGTGTATGCCGTCAAGTTTCTGTCTGGCAGCTCGGGACCCAAATTTGTTAGTTTTCTCGAATTTCCGGATTTGGACCCAGATGCCCATCCGCGCATGCAAAACCATTAAAATGCACCATCCAGACATGTATTCCATCATCATTCCGTCCAGATGCCCGGGACTCGAGTTCTGAGTTTTACCGACTTTCATGACTTTTCTCGATTTTGACCCAGATGTCCATTCGCGCATGCAAAAATCAAGTTGCACCGTCCGAGCGTGTATTCCATTAAGGTCCGTCCGGCTGCCCAGGACCCGAGTTTGTGAGTTTTCCCGATTTTCGGATTTCGATCCAGATGACCATCCACGCATGCAAAACTATAAGTTGCACCATCTGGACATATATTCTGTCAAGGTCCCGTCTGACCGCCCGCCACCCCAGTCCGTAAGGTTTCCTGAATTTCCTGACTTTCTCGATTATAACCCAGATTACCATCCGCGCATGCAAAACCATCAAGTTGCAACGTCCAGGTGTGTATTCTCTCAAGGCCCCGTCCGACCGCCCGGGACCTGAGTTTGTCAGATTTCCCTACTTTCCCGACTTTTCTAATTTCGACCTAGATGGCCATCCGCGCATGCAAAACCATCCAGTTGCACCATTCGATTGTGTATTCCATCAATATCCCGTCCGACGTCCCGGGGCCCGAGTTCATGAGTTTTTCCAAACTTTTAAATTTTATCCCAGATGGCCATCCGCGCATGCAAAACCATCAAGTTACATTGTTAGAACAGATATTCCGTCAAGGTCCCGTCTGGCCTCCCGGGACCCGAGTTGGTATGTTTTCCCTATGTTCCCGACTTTCCCAATTTAGACGCAGATGGCCATCCGCGCATGCAAAACCATCAAGTTGCATCATCCGAATGTTTATACCGTCAAGTTCCTATCCGACCGCCCAGGACCCGAGTTCGTCAGTTTTACTGACTTTCTCGATTTCGACCTAGATGTCACTTCGCGCATGTAGAACCATCAAGTTGCACCGTTTGGGCGAGTGTTCCGTCAAGGTTTCGTCTGGCCTCTCGTACCCGAGTTCGTGAGTTACCGACTTTCCCGTGTTTCTCTATTTTGAGCCAGATGACCATCCATGCATGAAAAACTATCAAGTCCGACCACTCGGTCGTGTATTAAAGTTAAGGTTTCGTCCCTCCTCCCACGACCCGAGTTTGTGAGTTTCACCGACTTTCCCGACATTTTGATTTTGACCTAGATGGTCATCCGCATGCAAAACCATAAAGTTGCGCCATCCGAACGTGTATTGCGACATTATCCCGTCCAGCCGCCTGGGACTCAAGTTTGTGAGTTTTACCGAGTTTTATGACTTTTCTCGATTTTGACCCAAATGGCCATTCGCGCATAAAAAAATCAAGTTGCACTGTCCGAGCGTGTATTCCATCAAGGTCTCGTCTGCCTGGTCGGGACCCAAGTTCGTGAGTATTAACGACTTTCCTGATTTGAACAATGATGGCCATCCGCTCATTCAATACCATCAAGTTGAACCGTCCGGACGTGTATGCCGTCAAGGTCCTATCTGGCCGCTCGGGACCCGAGTTTATGAGTTTTCCTGAATTTCTTGATTTTGACCCAGATGACCATCCGCGCATGCAAAACCATTAAAATGCACCATCCGGACGTGTATCCCGTCAAGGTCGCGTCCAGCCGCCCGGGACCTGAGTTCGTGCGTTTTACCGACTCTCACGATTTTCTCGGTTTCGACCCAGATGGCTATTCTTGCATGCAAAACCATGAAGTTGCATCGTCCGAACGTGTATTCCGTCAAGGCCCCGTCCGGCCATCCGAGATCCGAGTTCATGAGTTTTACCGACTTTCTCATATTTTGATCTAGATTGCCACCCGTGCATGCAAAATCATCAAGTTGCACCATCCGGACATGTATTCAGTCAAGGTCACGTTCGGCTGCCCGGGACCCCGAGTTCGTGAGTTTTACCGACTTTCTCGATTTTGACCCAAATGTCTATCTGCGCATGCAAAACCATCAATTTGCACCGTCCGGAAGAGTATTCCGTCAAGATTCCGTCTGGCCTCCCGAGACCCAAGTTCGTGAGTTTTAACGACTTTCCCGATTTGGACCCAGATGGCCATCCGTGCATGCAAAACCATCAAGTTGCACTATCCGGACGTGTATGTCGTCAAGGTCTTGTCCGGCCGCTTAGGATCAGAGTTTGTAAGTTTTTCTAATTTTCCCGTTTTCAACCTAGATGGCCATCTGCGCATACAAATACATTAAAATGAACCATCCGGACGTGTATTCCATCAAGCTCCCGTCCAGCCGCCCGGGACCCGAGTTCATGAGTTTTACCGATTTTCTCGATTTAGACCCAGATGACTATTCATGCATGCAAAACCATCAAGTTGTACCGACCGGGCGTGTATTCCATCAAGGTCCCGTCCGGCTGCCCGAGACCCGAGTTTGTGAGTTTTCCCGACTTTTCGATTTCGATCAAGTTGGCCATCTGCGGTTGCAAAACCATCAAGTTGCACCATCCAGACATGTACCGAGTTCGTTAGTTTTACCGACTTTCCCGATTTTTATTCGGATGGCCATCCGCGCATGAAAAAACATTAAGTCGGACCATCCGAACGTGTAGTCCATCATGGTTCCATCCGTCCTCCCGAGACCCGAGTTCGTGAGTTTTACAGACATTCCCGACTTTATTGATTTTGACCAGATAGCTATCCGTGCATGCAAAACCATCAAATTGCACCATCCGAACGTGTATTCCGTATAGGTCCCGTCCGGCACCCCGGGCCCCGAGTTCGTGAGTTTTACCGACTTTATCGATTTCGACCAAGATGACCTTCCACGCATGCAAAACCATCAAGTTGCACCGTCCAGACGTGTATTCCGTCATGGTTCCTTCTGGCTTCCCGAGACCCGAGTTCGTGAGTTTTACCGACTTTCCCGATTTTGACCGAGATGGCCTTCCGTGCATGCAAAACCTTCCAGTTACACCATCGAAACGTGTATTCCGTCATGAGTTTTTTTGACTTTCCCAGTTTCGAACCAGATGGCCATCCGCGCATGCAAAACGATCAAGTTACACCATCCAAACGTGTATATCGTCAAGGTCCCGTCCGGCCGCCCGGGACCCGAGTTCATTATTTTTACCGACTTTCTCGATTTCGACCCAGATATCCATCCGCGCGTGCAAAACCATCAAGTTCCACCGTCCGGGCGAGTATTCTGTCAAGGTTCCGTTCGGCCTCTTGTGACCCGAGTTCGTGAGTTATCGATTTTCTCAACTTTCCCAGTTTTGACCCAGATGACCGTCCATGCATGAAAAACTATCAAGTTTGACTGTTCGGTCATGTATTCCGTTAAGGTCCCGTCCGTCCTCCAAGGACCCGAGTTCATGAGTCTTACCGACTTTCCTGACATTTTTTATTTCGACCAAGATGGTCATCGAGCATGCAAAACCATCAAGTTGCACGATCCAAACGTGTATTCTTTCAAGGTCCCGTCTGGCCGCCCGGGACCTGAGTTCGTGAGTTTTGCTGACTTTCTAGATTTCGACCTAGATGGCCATCCACGCATGCAAAACCATCAAGTTGCATCGTTCGGACTTGTATTCCGTCAAGGTTCCGTTCGGCCGCTCGGGACCCAAGTTCGTGAGTTTTTACGACTTTCCTGATTTGGACACAGATGGTCATCCACGCATGCAAAATCATCAAGTTGCACCGTCCGGACATGTATGCCATCAAGTTTCTTTTCGGCTGCTTGGGACCCGAAGGTTTTTGTTTTCTCGAATTTCCGGATTTCGACCCAGATGCCCATCCGCGCATGCAAAATCATCAAGTTGCACCGTCCGGACATGTATGCCATCAAGGTTCTGTTCGGCCGCTCGGGACCCGAGGGTTTTAGTTTTCTCGAATTTCCGGATTTCGACCCAAATGTCCATCCGCGCATGCAAATCCATTAATTTGCACCTTCCAGACGAGTATTCCGTCAAGGTTCCGTCCGACCTCCCGAGACCCGAGATCTTGGGTTACCAACTTTCCCGATTTTGACCCAGATGGCCATCCGCGCATTCAAAACCATCAAGTTGCACTGTCCGAACATGTATTCCGTCAAGTATCCGGCCACCCGGGACCGAAGTTCGTGAGATTTAATGACTTTCCCGATTTGGACCTAGATGACCATCCGCGCATGCAAAACCATCAAGTTGCACCGTCCGGACGTGTATTCTGTCAAGGTCCCGTCCGGCCGCCCGGGACCTGAGTTCGTGAGTTTTACGAACTTTCTCGATTTTGACCCAGATGGCCATCCGCGCATGCAAGATCGTCAAGTTGCACCGTCCGGACATGTATTCCGTTAAAGTTCGGCCGCTCAGGATCCAAGTTCGTGAGTTTTAACGGCTTTCCCGATTTGGACCCAGATGGCCTTCCCCACATGCAAAACAATCAAGTTGAACCGTCTAGACGTGTATGCCGTCAAGGTCCTGTGCGGCCGTTCAGGACCCGAGTTTATGAGTTTTCTCGAATTTCCCGATTTCAACAAAGATGTCCATCTGCCTGGGACTCGAGTTTGTGAGTTTTACCGACCTTCACGACTTTCTTGATTTCGAGCCAGATGGCCATTCACGCATGCAAAACCATCAATTTGACCGTCCGGGCGTATATTCCCTCAAGGTCCCGTTTGGCTGCCAAGGACCCGAGTTTGTGAGTTTTCCCGACTTTCCGATTTTGACCCAGATGTCCATCCGAGCATGCAAAACCATTAACTTGCACCATCCGGAGATGTATGCAGTCAATGTCTCGTCCGTCCGCCCAGTTCGTAAGTTTTACTGACTCTCCCGACTTTCTCGATTACAACCTAGATGACCATCCGCGCATGAAAAACCATCAAGTTGCGACGTACAGACGTGTATTTCCTCAAGGTCCTGTCCGACCAGCTGGGACCTGAGTTCGTCAGTTTTCCCTATTTCCTGACTTTACCAATTTTGACCCAGATGGCCATCAGCGCATGCAAAACCATCTAGTTGCAAGGTTCCGTCTGGCGTCCGGAGGCCCATGTTCATGAGTTTTTCCGAACTTTTCAATTTTGACCCAGATGGCCATCCGCGCATGCAAAACCATCAGGTAGCACCATCCGGACGTGTATTCTGTCAAGGTCCCGTCCGGCCACCCAGGATCCGAGTTCGTGAGTTTTCCCGATTTTCCCGGTTTCAACCCAGATGGCCATCCGCGCATGCAAAACCATCGAGTTGCACCGTCCGAACGTGTATTTCGTTAAGGTCCCTTCCGGTTGCACGGGACCCAAGTTCGTGAGTTTTACCTACTTTCTCAATTTTGACCCAGATGGCCATCCGTGCATTCAAAACCTTCCAGTTGCACCATCAAAACGTGTATTCCGTCAAGGTCCAGTCCAGTGTCTCGGGACCCGAGTTCATGAGTTTTTTCGACTTTCATAATTTCGACCCAGATGGCTATCCACGCATGCAAAACCATGAAGTTGCACCATCTGGACATGTATGCCGTCAAGGCCCCGTCTGGCCGTTCGAGACCCGAGTTCATGAGTTTTACCGACTTTCTCAACTTTCTCGACTTTGACCCAGATGGACATCCGCGCATGCAAAAACATCAAGCTGCACCGTCCAGACGTGTATTCCGTCAAGGCCCCGTCCGCCCGTCCGAGACTCGAGTTCCTGAGTTTTACAGACTCTCTCAACTTTCTTGATTCTGACCCAAATGCCCATCCGGGCATGCAAAACCATCAAGTTGCACCATCCGAACCTGTATATCGTCAAGGTCCAGTCCGGCCTCCCATGACCCGAGTTTTGTGAGTTTTACCATCTTTCTCGATTTCGACGCAAATGTCCATTCGCGCATGCATAATCATCAATTTGCACCGTCTGAAAGAGTATTCTGTCAAGGTTCCGTCTGGCCTCCCGAGACCCAAGTTCGTGAGTTTTAACTACTTTTCTGATTTGGACCCAGATGGCCATCCGCGCATGCAAAACCATCAAGTTGCACCGTCCGGACGTGTATGCCGTCAAGGTCGTGTCTGGCCGCTCGGGACCCGAGTTTGTGAGTTTTCCTGAATTTCCCGTTTTTAAACTAGATGGCCATCCGCGCTTGCGAAACCATTAAAATGCACCATCCGGACGTGTATTACGTCAAGGTCCCCTCCAGCCGCCCAGGACCCGAGTTCATGAGTTTTACCGACTTTCTTGATTTTGACCCAGATAGCTATTCGCGCATGCAAAATCATCAAGTTGCATACGCCGGACGTTTATTACATAAGGTCCCATCTGGCTGCCCTGTCCAGCCGCTCGGGACCCGAGTTTGTGAGTTTTTTCGGATTTCCCGATTTCAACCCAGATGGCCATTCGCGCATGCAAAACCATTAAAATGCACCATCCGGACGTGTATTCCATCAACCGTTCGGGCGTGTATTCGATCAAGGTCCCGTCCGGCTGCCTAGGACCTGAGTTTGTGAGTTTCCCCCAGTTTTCGATTTTGACCTAGATAGCCATCCGCGCATGCAAAACTATCAAGTTGCACCATCTGACCGTTTATTCCTTATAGGTCCCATCCGACGGCCCGGGCCCCGAGTTCGTGAGTTTTACCGACTTTCTCGACTTTTTTCATTTTCGACCAAGATGACCCTCCGCGAATGCAAAACTATCAAGGTGCACCGTCCAGACGTGTATTCCATCAACGTTCCGTGTGGCCGCCCGGGACCCGAGTTCGTGAGTTTTACCGACTTTTTCGACTTTTTTAATTTTGACCCAGATGGCCATCCGCGCATGCCAAACCATCAAGTTGCACCATCCGAACCTGTATTCCGTCAACGTACCGTCCGGACACTCAGGACCTGAGTTTGTGTGTTTTACCGACTTTTCTTGATTTTGACCTAGATGGTTATCCACGCATGCAAGACCGTCAAGTTGCACCGTCCGGACGTGTATTCCGTCAAGGTTACGTCCTGCCGCTCGGAACCCCTGTTAGTGAGTTTTAATGACTTTCTCGATTTGGACCTAGATGGCCATATGCGCATGCAAAACCATCAAGTTGAACCGTCCGGACGTGTATGCCGTCAAGGTCCTGTGCTGACCTGAGTTTGTGAGTTTTCTCGAATTTCTAAATTTCGACCAAGATGGCTATTCTCTCATGCAAAACCATCAAGTAGCACCATCCGGACGTGTCTTCTGTCAAGGTCCCATCCGGCCACCCGGGACCCGAGTTTGTGTGTTTTCCCGACTTTCCCGGTTTCAACCCGGATGGCCATCCGCGCAAGCAAAACCATCAAGTTGCACCGTTCGGGCATGTATCCATCAAGGTCCCGTCCGACCACCCGGGACATAAGTTTGTCAATTTTCTTGACTTTTCCAATTTTGACCCATATGGCCATCCGCGCATGCAAAACCATCCAGTTGCACCATTTGATTGTGTATTCCATCAAGGTCCCGTCCGGCATCCCGGGAATCAAGTTCATTAGTTTTTCCATACTTTTCAATTTTGACCCACATGGCCGTCCTCGCATGCCAAACCATCAAGTTGCATCGTTCGAACGTGTATTCCGTCAAGGTCCTGTCCGGCCGCCCGGGACCCGAGTTGGTGAGTTTTCCCTACTTTCACAACTTTCCCAATTTCAATGCAGATGGCCATCCGCGCATCCAAAACCATCAAGTTGCACCATATGGACGTGTAATCCGTCAAGGTCTCGTCCGGCCACCCGGGAACCGAGTTCGTGAGTTTTTCCGACCTTCCCGATTTCAACCTAGATAGCCATCCGCGCATGCAAAACCATCAAGTTGCACCGTCCGAACATGTATTCCGTCAAGGTTTTGTCCGGCCGCTCAGGACCCGAGTTCGTGAGATTTACCAACTTTCCAGATTTTGACCTAGATGGCCATCCGTGCATGCAAAACCTTCCAATTGCACCATCGAAACGTGTATTCCATCAAGGACCAGTCCGGCGTCTCGGGACCCATGTTCATTAGTTTTTCAAATTTCCCAATTTCGACCCAGATGGCCATCCGTGCATGCAAAACCATCAGTTGCACCATCCGGACGTGTATTCCATCAAGGCCCCATCCGGCCGTCCAAGACCCGAGTTTGTGAGTTTTACCGACTTTCTCAACTTTATTGGTTTCGACCCACATGGCCATCCGCGCATGCAAAACCAACAAGTTGCACCAATGCGGACGTTTATTCTGTCATGGTCTCGTCCGACCACCCGGGACCGGAGTTCGTGAGTTTTACCGACTTTCTTGATTTCGACCCAAATGTCCATCCGCGCATGCAAATCCATTAATTTGCACCTTCCGGACGAGTATTCCGTCAAGGTTCCGTCCGGCCTCCCGAGACCCGAGATCTTGACCCAGATGGCCAGCCGCGCATTCAAAACCATCAAGTTGCACTGTTCGAACATGTATTCCGTCAAGTATCCGGCCACCCGGGACCGAAGCTCGTGAGATTTAACGACTTTCCCGATTTGGATCTAGATGACCATCCGCGCATGCAAAACCATCAAATTGCACCGTCCGAACGTGTATTCTGTCAAGGTCCCGTCCGGCCGCCCGGGACCTGAGTTCGTGAGTTTTACCAACTTTCTCGATTTTGACCCAGATGGCCATCCGCGCATGCAAGATCGTCAAGTTGCACCGTCCGGACATGTATTCCGTTAAAGTTCTGCCGCTCAGGATCCAAGTTCATGAGTTTTAACGGCTTTCCCGATTTGGACCCAGATGGCCTTCCGCACATGCAAGACAATCAAATTGAACCGTCTGTACGTGTATGCCGTCAAGGTCCTGTGCGGCCATTCAGGACCCGAGTTTATGAGTTTTCTCGAATTTCCTGATTTCGACCAAGATGTCCATCTGCGTGGGACTCGAGTTTGTGAGTTTTACCGACCTTCACGACTTTCTTGATTTCGAGCTAGATGGCCATTCACGCATGCAAAACCATCAACTTGATCGTCCGGGTGTATATTCCCTCAAGGTCCCGCTTGGCTGCCAAGGACCCGAGTTTGTGAGTTTTCCCGACTTTCCGATTTTGTCCCAGATGTGCATCCGAGCATGCAAAACCATCAACTTGCACCATCCGGAGATGTATGCAATCAAGGTCTCGTCCGTCCGCCCAGTTCGTAAGTTTTACTGACTCTCCCGACTTTCTCGATTACAACCTAGCTGACCATCCGCGCATGCAAAACCATCAAGTTGCGACGTACAGACGTGTATTCCCTCAAGGTCCCGTCCGACCAGCTGGGACTTGAGTTCGTCAATTTTCCCTATTTCCTGACTTTACCAATTTTGACCCAGATGGCCATCAGCGCATGCAAAACCATCGAGTTGCACCATTTGATTGTGTATTCCAGCAAGGTTCCGTCCGGCGTCGCGAGGCCCAAGTTCATGAGTTTTTCTGAACTTTTCAATTTTGACCCAGATGGCTATTCGCGCATGCAAAACCATCAAGTAGCACCATTCGGACGTGTATTCTGTCAAGGTCCCGTCCGACCACCCAGGATCCGAGTTCGTGAGTTTTCCCGGTTTTCCCGATTTCAACCCAGATGGCCATCCGCGCATGCAAAACCATCGAGTTGCACCGTTTGAATGTGTATTCCGTTAAAGTCCCGTCCGGTCGCACGGGACCCAAGTTCGTAAGTTTTACCTACTTTCTCAATTTTGACCCAGATGGCCATCCGTGCATTCAAAACCTTCCAGTTGCACCATCAAAACGTGTATTCCTTCAAGGTCCAGTCCAGTGTCTCGGGACCCGAGTTCATGAGTTTTTTCGACTATCCCAATTTCGACCCAGATGGCTATCCGCGCTTGCAAAACCATGAAGTTGCACCGTCCGGACGTGTATACCGTCAAGGCCCCGTCTGGCCGTTCGAGACCCGAGTTCATGAGTTTTACCGACTTTCTCAACTTTCTCGACTTTGACCCAGATGGCCATCCGCGCATGCAAAACCATCAAGTTGCACCATCCGGACATTTAATTCGTCATGATCACGTCCAGCTACCTGGGACCCGAGTTCAAGAACTTTACCGACTTTCTCTATTCTGACCCAAATGTCCATCCGCGCATGCAAAATGATTAATTTGCACTGTCCGGACGAGTATTCCGTCAAGGTTCTGTCCAGCCTCCCGGGACCCGAGTTTGTGAGTTACCAACTTTCCCGATTTTGATGCAGATGGCCATCCGCGCATGCAAAACCATCAAGTTACACCGTCTGGACATGTATTCCGTCCAGGTTCCGTCCGGCCGCCCGGGATCCAAGTTCGTGAGTTTTTATGACTTCTCGACTTTTTTTATTTTGACCCAGATGGCCATCCACGCATGAAAAACTATCAAGCTGAACCATCCGAACGTGTATTCCATCAAGGTCCCGTTCGGCCGCCCGGGACATGAGTTCATGAGTTTTTTGGACTTTTCAAATTTCGACCCAGTGGCCATCCGCGCATGCAAAACCATCATGTTACACCATCTGAAACGTTTCTTCCTCAAGGTCCAGTCTAGCGTCCCGGGACCCAAGTTCATGAGTTTTTTCGACTTTCCCAATTCAACCTAGATGGCCATACGCGCATGCAAAACCATCATGTTGCACCATCCGAACGTGTATACCGTCAAGGTCCCGTCTGGCCGCTGGAACCCAAGTTTGTGAGTTTTAACGACTTTCTCGTTTTCGACCCAGATGGTCATCCGCGCATGCAAGACCGTCAAGTTGCACTGTCCGGACGTGTATTCTGTCAAGGTCCTATCTGGCCACCTGGGATCCGAGTTCGTGAGTTTTCCCGACTTTCCCGGTTTTCAACCCAGATGGCCATGCGCGCATGGAAAACCATCAAGTTGCACCGTCCGAATGTTAATTCCAATAAGATCCCGTCCGGTTGCATGGGACCCGAGTTCGTGAGTTTTACTGACTTTCCCGATTTTGACCCAGATGGCCAGCCGGGCATGCAAAACCTTCCAGTTGCACCATCAAAACCTGTATTCCGTCAAGTCCAGTCCAGCGTCCCGAGTTCATTAGTTTTTTTTTACTTTCTCGATTTCGACCCAGATGGCCATCCGTGCATGCAAAACAATAAAGTTGCATCATCCGAATGTGTATACCGTGAAGATCCCGTCCGGCTGTCCGGGGCCCGAGATCGTGAGTTTTCCTGACTTTCTCGATTTCGACTCAAATGTCCATCCGCGCATGGTAAACCATCAATTTGCACCGTCCGGACGAGTATTCTATCAAGGTTCCATCCGGCCTCCCGAGACCCGAGTTTGTGAGTTACCGACTTTCCTGATTTTGACCCAAATGGCCATCCGTGCATGCAAAACCATCTAGTTGCACCATCCGGACATGTATTCCGTCAAGGTTCCCTCCGGCCACCCGGGACCCAAGTTCATGAGTTTTAACGACTTTCCCAATTTGGACTCAGATGGTCATCTGCGCATGCAAAATCATCAAGTTGCACCATCCGGCGTTTATGCTGTCAAGGTCCTGTCCGGCCTCTCGGGACACCAGTTTGTGAGTTTTCCCGGATTCCCGATTTCGACCCAGATGGCTATCCGCGCATGCAAAACCATTAAAATGCACCGTCCGGACATGTATTCCGTCCAGGTTCCGTCCAGCCGACCGGGACTCGAGTTCGTGAGTTTTACCAACTTCCACGACTTTCTCGATTTTGACCCAGATGGCCATTCGCACATGCAAAACCATCAAGTTGCACCGTCCGGGTGTGTATACCATCAAGGTCCCGTCCGGCTGCCCAGACCTGAGTTTGTGAGTTTTTTCGACTTTCCAGATTTGGACCTAGATGGCCATCTGCGCATGCAAGACAATCAAGTTGCACCGAGCGTACGTGTATGCCGTTAAGGTCCTGTCTGGCCACTCGGGACCCGAGTTTGTGAGTTTTCCTGAATTTCCCATTTTCGACCTATTTAGCCATGCGCGCATGTAAAACTATTAAAATGCACCATCAAGACGTGTAAAACCCTACTGTCACAAATTTCCCAATTTCGACCCAGATGGCCTTCCGCATGCAAAACCATTAAAATGCACCATCCGGATGTGTATTCCATGAACGTCCCGTCCAGCCGCCCGTGACCCGAGTTCGTGCATTTTACCGACTCGCACGACTTTCTCGGTTTCGACCATGATGGCTATTCGCGCATGCAAAACAATCAATTTGTACCAACCGTGCGTGTATTGAATCAAAGTCCCGTCCAGCTTCCCGAGACCCAAGTTTGTGAGTTTTCCCAACTTTTCGATTTCGACCCAGATGGCCATCCGCACATGCAAAACCATCAAGTTGCACAATCCGGACATGTACCGAGTTCGTGGGTTTTACTGACTTTCCCGATTTTGACCCCGATGGCCATCCACACATGAAAAACCATCAAGTCGGACCATCCGAACGTGTACTCCGTCAATGTCCCATCCGTCCTCCCGAGACCTGAGTTTTTGAGTTTTAAATATGTTCTCGACTTTATCGATTTTGACCCAGATGGCCATCCGTGTATGCAAACACAATCAAGTTGCACCATCCGAACGTATATCCTGTATAGGTCCCGTCCGGCTGCCCAGGACCCGAGTTTGTGAGTTTTACCGACTTTCTCGGCTTTCTCGATTTTGACCAAGATGACCCTCCGCGTATGCAAAACCATCAAGTTGCCGATTTTCTCAACTTTCTTGATGTTGACACCGATGGCCATCCACGCATGAAAAACCATCAAGTTGGACCATCCGGATGTGTACTCCATCAAGGTCCCATCGTGCTCCCGGGACCTGAGTTCGTGACTTTTATAGACGTTCCCGACTTTATCGATTTTGACCCACATGGTCATCCGTGCATGCAAACCATTAAGTTGCACCATCCGAACGTGTATTCCGTATTGGTCCCATCCGGCCGCCCGGGACCTGAGTTTGTGAGTTTTTCTGACTTTCTTGGCTTTCTCAATTTTGACTAAGATGACCCTTCCCGAATGCAAAATCATCAAGTTGCACTGTACAGACGTGTATTCCCTCAAGGTTCCGTATGGCCGCCCGGTACCCGAGTTTGTGAGTTTTACCAACTTTTCCCATTTTGACCCTGATGGCAATCCGTGCATGCAAAACCTTCCAGTTACACCATTGAAACATGTATTCTGTCAAGGTTCAGTCCGGCGTCGCGGGACCCGAGTTCATGATTTTTTCAATTTTCCCAATTTCTACCCAGATGCCACCCGCGCATGCAAAACCATCAAGTTGGAACGTCTCGACTTGTATTCTGTCAAGGCCCCATCCGGCCGTCCGAGACCCGAGTTCGCGAGTTTTACCGACTTTCTCAACTTTCTCGATTTCGACCTAGATGGCCATCCGGGCATGCGAAACAATCATGTTGCACCATCCGAACGTGTGAACCGTCAAGGTCCCGTCTGGCCGCCCAGGACCTAAGTTCATGAGTTTTAATGACTTTCCCGATTTGGACCCAGATGACCATCCGCGCATGCAAAACCATCAAGTTGCACCGTCCGGACGTGTATGCCGTCAAGGTTCTGTCCGGTTGCTTGGGACCCAAGTTTGTGAGTTCTCCCGAATTCCCCGTTTTCAACCTAGAGTGCCATCCGTGCATGCAAAACCATTAAAATGCACCATCCGGACGTGTATTCCGTCAAGGTCTCGTCAAGCCGCCCGGGACCCGAGTTCGTTTGTTTTACTGACTTTCTCAATTTCGACCCAGATAGCTATTCACGCATGTAAAACCATCAAGTTGCACCGACCGGGCATGTATTCCATCAAGGTCCCATCTGGCTGCCCGAGACCCGAGTTTGTGAGTTTTCACAACTTTTCGATTTTGACCCAGATGGCCACCCGTGCATGCAAAGCCATCAAGTTGCACCATCCGGACATGTATCGAGTTCGTGAGTTTTATCGACTTTCTCGATTTTGAGCATGATAGCCATCCATGCATGAAAAACCATCAAGTTGGACCATCCGAACGTGTAGTCGATCAAGGTCCCATCTGTCCTCCCGGGACCTGAGTTCGTGAGTTTTACAGACCTTCCCGACTTTATCGATTTTGACCCAGATGGCCATCCGTGCATGCAAAACCATCAAGTTGCACCATACGAACGTGTATTCCGTATAGGTCCCGTCCGGCCGCCAGGGCCCCGAGTTCGTGAGTTTTATTGACTTTCTTGACTTTCTCAATTTCGACCAAGATGACCCTCCGCGCATGCAAAACCATCAAGTTGCACCGTCTAGACGTGTATTCTGTCAAGGTTCCATCTGGCCGCCTGGGACCCGAATTCGTGAGTTTTACTAACTTTCTCGATTTTGACCAGAATGGTCATCCATGCATGCAAAACCATTCAGTTACACCATCGAAACGTGTATTCCGTCAAGGTCCAGTCCAGCGTCCCGGGACCTGAGTTCATGAGTTTTTTTTACTTTCCCAATTTCGACTCAGATTGCCATCCGCGCATGCAAAACCATCAAGTTGCAAAGTCCGGACTTGTATTGCGCCAAGGCCCCATCTGGCCGTCCGAGACCCGAGTTCGTTAGTTTTAACAACTTTATCAACTTTCTCGATTTTGACCCAAATGGCCATCTGGGCATGCGAAACCATCAAGTTGCACTATCCAAATCTGTATACCGTCAAGGTCCCATCCGGACGTCCGGGACCCGAGTTTGTATGTTTTACCGACTTTCTCGATTTCGACCCAAATGTCCATCCGTGCGTGCAAAACTTCATTGCACCGTTCGGGCGAGTATTCCGTCAAGGTTTCGTCCAGCCTCCCGAGACCCGAGTTCGCGAGTTACTGACTTTCCTAATTTTGACCCAGATGACCATCCGTGCATGAAAAACCATCAAGTTTGACCATTCGGTCGTTTACTCCGTCAAGGTCCTGTCTGGACCCCCAGGACCCGAGTTCGTGAGTGTTAAAGACTTTCCCGACTTTTTTATTTTGACCCAGATGGCCATCCGCGCATGCAAAACCATCCAGTTGCACCATTCGATTGTGTATTCCATCAAGGTCCCGTTCGGTCACCCGGGACCTTGAGTTCGTGAGTTACCGACTTTTCAATTTCGACCCAGACGGCCATCCGCGTATGCAAGACCGTCAAGTTGCACTGTCCGGACTTGTATTCCGTCACGGTTCTGTCCTGCCGCTCGGGACCCATATTCGTGACTTTTAACGACTTTCCCGATTTGAACCCAGATAGCCATCCGCGCTTGCAAAACCATCAAGTTTAACCGTCCGGTCTTGTATGCCGTCAAGGTCCCGTGCCGCCGTTCGGGACCCAAGTTTGTGAGTTTTCTTCAATTTCCCGATTTTGACCTACATGGCCATCTGCTCATGCAAAACCATTAAAATGCACCATCCGGACGTGTATTCCCTCAATGTCCCGTCCGACCGCTCGTCACCTGAGTTCGTCAGTTTTTCCTACTTTCCAAACTTTTCAATTATAACCCAGATGGCCATCCGTGCTTGCAAAACCATCAAGTTGCACCGTTCGAACGTGTATTCCGTCAAGGTCCCGTCCGGACGTCCGGGACCCCAGTTCTTGAGTTTTTCCTACTTTCCCGACTATCGGTACCCTCAATTCCGGGTACCCCCGCGCATAGGAGAAGACCGCCTAAGGACCTCACCCCCTCCGCAGGGGTGAGCTCCGAAGGCGCCATGAGTCCGGCAGGGCCGGGCCTCCCCTCTCCTCAGAGGTGAGCCTCGGGCCTGCCACGTGGCTGGCAGAGCCGAACCTCGCCCCCTCCGCAGAGGTGAGCTCCGAAGGCGCCACGTGTCCGGCGTTGCCGGGCCTCCCCTCTCCTTAGAGGTGGGCCCCGGGCCTGCAACGTGGCTGGCAGAGCCGGACCTCGCCCCCTACCGCGGGGATGAGCTCCGAAGGCACCACGTGTCCAGCGGGGCCGGGCCTCCCGTCTCCTAAGAGGAGAGCCCCGGGCCTGCCACATGGCCGGCAGAGCCGGATCTCGCCAACTCCGCGGGGGTGAGCTCCGAAGGCGCCACGTGTCCAGCGGGGCCAGGCTTCCCCTCTCCACAGAGGTGAGCCGTGGGCCTGCCACGTGGCCACGTGCAGTGCTGCCCGCCCCAGCAGGAGTAAAGGCACGCCGTCCAGTCAAGACCCACGCCTTCCCAAGACACGGAGACGCGGCGCACGCCCCTGTCAAGAGACACTGTGACCAATCGCATCACAGTTAAGACAGACACGCCATGTCAGGAGCCGTAGACCAATAAATACAGTGACAAGACATGCCGTGTCGTCCCTGCCATCATCAACCATCATGCCTAGCTTGCGGCACGGGCAGGACTGTAACACCCCAAAATCCTGTTAAGAGGGGAATTTAAAATTTTTTGGACGTGTTGCATGTGTTGCAAAAATTCAAATTCAAACTGGAATTCAAATTAAACTCAAAACAGAAAAGAAATAGAAAAAGAAAAAAACCGGCCAGTGGGCCGAAACCCACCAGCCGGCCCACCCGATCCCGCACCAGCCCGCAGCCGCGCCCCCCCCTTCTTCCCACTGACACGCGAGGCCCGCCAACCTTTCTTCCTCCTCGCGCTCGCGCCCGCGCTCGGCCGGACTCTCTCACCCCGAATCAAAAGCGACCGGAAAATCTCGCGTATCCCAGCCGACTTCCGGACCCCGAAGACTCCAGCTCGATCTAAACCAACCCGCCGCCCTCCCCCGTCTATAAAAACCCCGGCATTGTCCCGTTTTTCCCCCACGATCCGCCGATTTTCTCTCCGGTGAGAACCCGAGCCCCTCCGGCGAATTCTGCCCAATCTACGCTTGGGAATTCTGATCTAACTCGCTGGTCTTGATTCACCGCCTCCGGGGAACCTCGCAGGTGCAGAAAACGCGGTGGTTTGCGGTTCAAACACAGCGCCGACGAGCCTCGCCGTGAATTCACCTCGGACCTCGTCGCCGACCGCCTTCCAGGACCTCCGAGCTCAAGAAAACCCCCGAGGTGAGATCCCCGACCTCCCCTCCACCGATCTATGCCATAAAATCACAGTTTTAGGAAGAATTGACGAAGATCCAAAACTCTCCGGGGAGATCGCCGCCTCCCGCCGCCGTGCGCCGCCGGGCAGCGCCACCCGCGCTCGATCAGAGCGACGTGGCCGCTTGTGCGCCGTCTATTTTAAATCGCACGGTAGAATTTAAATCCCCGCGTACCGGTTCGACGTTATAATCTCGGCCATCTGTTTTAAATCGGACGGTCCACATCAGCCCCGCGGTATAAAGACTGGAATTCCTACGCGCTACCCCTTGGGGTTCTCAGAAAATAAGAGCTAGCCCCGGAAACTTCTGATCTAGCCCCTGGAACTTCAGAAAATCATGTAAATTCATTTAAAAATCAGTTTTAGCCCCTGGACTTGATAAAAATTAGGAAAAACCCCTCTGTTAAGTGTAGTTAGACCCCTGGAAATTCTTAAAATAAATTAATGGACCCTGTAGTGGGGTGAGTTTACCTTTTTAACCCTATTTGATATTAAAGTTAGGAATTTGAATAAGTGGCTAGTATTTAAAATTTAAAAGGTGGGACAAACATAGTGTCAAATTCAAATTAAAAACTTTCCCAGTACTTAGAAAACCTTGGAGTGAGATAAAAATAGATTTTTGGCTGAAATGAATCTGTATAATTGATTATTCACATTTATTAGTTAGAGGGACACATTTTTTAAGTAGAGAATAATTCTGAAAATTAGAAAAATAAATGTAAAATAGTTTACATCAGAGGAAAAGATCAAAAATATATTATTAACTATTTTGGATCAGAACCTATTCTGTTTAGATGATGTGTCTTACTATTTTCATAATAAAGAACACATTTAGGCATAGGAAGTAAATTTGAAAATATAACAAGCTAGGTATAAATAATTAGAAAATGATAAATGAAGTTTCCAAAATCCAAAGAATTCAGTTTAGGGTTGGTAGAAGTTCTGAAGACACATATGGAGTAGGAAAATACCTTTCATGCATACTTAGTAGCTAAAAGGTGTAGTAATTGAATGTAAGGAATTTATTTAAATTGGAAACTCATATATATAGTATGCAAGCATAAATGTGAATACAAAAGTAGGAATCATATACACATGATTAAAAGTGCATGTAAGCCACAAATCAACACCCATAGAGTAACCACAACACATATAATTGTGAATGACTTTCATAAATATGAATGTGTGGTTTGTATGAAGTGGAAGTGTGAACTATGTCTTATGGATTGTTGTTTTTCTTTTGCTATGTGTGATGGTATGATGTAGAACCTGCTCCAGAGCAAGTTCTTCCTTTCCAAGATCAGGACTACCCATTTCAAGAGCAGCAGGAAGGAGGCAAGTGTCCTTGACCACTTTGATCCTATGCTAGGATGTGTAGATAGAATTATTTGCATTGTCAATTGAAATATGAAACCCATGCTAGGAAGTTTCCCTAGAATTGCATTATCTTGTTTCCTTGTAGCTTGGGTTGGGATTCATTTTATCATGTCATTTATTATTATGCATATGCTTAGCCATGCTTAGAATGGGATATTTAGGATATGAGATCATCAGTTTATTTTACCATACTGTTGAATGAGATGTTGTGAGTTATGTAGAGGTAGGGATCAAGGCAAGTTGGATGTTTTGGTTGGTGCTGGGTGCACGAGACTCGGGTTTGTGTTTAGTATTTGCCTGGATCCTAAGGACCGGTTCATGGAGCATGTAACCTAGCTTTACTGTGCCAACCACATGCTGAGATGAGGCAGCTTGGCCAATTAATTAGGTGTATCCCCGGCGTAGTATGGGTGTGTTGGATGATGCGGGGAAAAGGTGTCAGCTGGACTACCTTATGAACCACAAGGCTCAAGAGGGGGCCACTGCAGCGGGGTTGGAGCCTCTTGTATGCTGTTAGGGGTGAAACCTCAATGGGCCCACGCTCATCGGGAATCCCTTTGTAAAGGATTCGTAGTGATCTCATGGCTACACACCTGGGAAGTGTGAATGTGGTTCGTAGCCACTGGCATAATGGAGGTTCTTTTAGTCCACCCGGCAACGGGGGATGAAATCACTACATGTGGGTACAGTGGTACAAACTCTGCAGAGTCAAAACTGTCATGACAGCCGTGCTCACGGTCAAGAGCGGCTTGGACTTATTCATGATTAGAGGAGTGGTGGTTTTGGAAGTTGTGGATGTTAAGCGGGGAGCTTAACATTGGAAATGATGTTATGGTTATTTGATTTTGATGATGGGATGGGAGATTGGGACCATTTCACCTGTGTAGTAATGTAGGTGCTTAATAAGCTAAGGTGATAGGTATTAATTGCGTAGTGCTTTAACCATGAGTTCGACCTCCCCTTGTTCTAGCCATGCATGACATAACTTTCCCACACTTGCTGAGTACCATCGGTACTCAACCTTGCATATTTGTTGGTTTATATTGCTGCTCAGGTCAAGATAATGAGGTGGTGTATAATGACCAAGACTTTGGACCCGAAGAAGGTTTCTAGGTTCATGGAGACCCCCGGGCAACGCCTGTGACGGAGCCCAAAAGAATAATATTCCGCTGCTAGTTTATTTACTTGTGATGAACCTATTATTGTTCAGCAAGACATTTGCTATGTAAGACTTATTTATATTCAACACTTGGCTTGTAATAAATGATGCTTCACTATTTGTCATCACATGTATGAGAAAATGATCCTGGCATACATGTGATATTCACTTGGTTGTTCTTCGGAAAAACCGGGTGTGACAAGGACGGCAGGACTGCGACTAAGAAGCCCTCGCTAGAGATAACTACCAGCATTCACTGCAAGATAAGGTAGATGGCAAGAAATCACCCCGAGGCCACCTGTCGGGCTCCGAGGCCCACCTTGTAAGCCTCGCGAGCCTTGAAGTATAGAAGGCTCGGGTGGGCAATGTTGCAAGGGGTTCGGATCCCTCAACATTCGACCCCAGTTTGGCATTTTAGCAACTCAGCTCATACACGAGCAAGCAATACACAGAGCAACACAGCTCCCGTGGACGTAGGGTTTTACGCTCCGGCGGCCCGAACCACGTAAAAATCCTTGTGTCAATCCTCCTTCATCCAACGCAACCTTCCGAGAGAACTAGCCCCTCCGTAAAATAACCTCCGCGGGCTGCCCTCAAGCAGGCCCGGGGGAAGTGTCGACGGAACACTTCGACACTGACTTTCTTAATTTCAACGCAGATGGCCATCTGAGCATGCAAAACTATCAAGTTGCACCATCTGGACGTGTATTCCGTCAAGGACCCCTCCGGCCACCCGGAACCCGAGTTCGTGAGTTTTTCCGACTTTCTCGGTTTCAACCCAGATGGCCATCTGCTCATGCAAAACCATCAAGTTGCGCTGCCCGAACGTATATTCCGTTAAGGTCCGATCCGATCGCACGGGGCTCGAGTTCGTGAGTTTTACTGACTTTCCCAATTTTGACCTAGATGGCCATCCGTACATGCAAAACCTTCTAGTTGCACCATCAAAATGTGTATTCCGTCAAGGTCCAATCCGGCGTCCTGGGACCAGAGTTTATGAGTTTTTTTGACTTTCCCAATTTCGACCTAGATTGCCATCCACGAATGCAAAACCATCAAGTTGCACTGTCCGGACGTGTATTCCGTCCAGGCCCCGTCCGACGTCTGAGACCCGAGTTTGTGAGTTTTACCGACTTTCTCAATCTTCTCGATTTCGACCCAGATGGCCATCCGCGCATGCCAAACCATGAAGTTGCACCATCCAAACCTGTATACCGTCTAGGTCCAGTCCGGCCTCCTGGGACTCGAGTTCATGAGTTTTGCCGACCTTTTCGATTTCGACCCAAATGTCCACCCGCGCATGCAAAACCATCAGTTTACACCGTTCGGAAGAGTATTCCGTCAAGGATCCAGCTGGCCTCCCGAGACCTGAGTTCATGAGTTACTGACTTTCCTGATTTTGACCCAGATGGCCATCCGTGCATGAAAAACCATCAAGGTTGACCGTTCGGTCGTGTATTCCGTCAAGGTCCTGTCCGGCCTCCGAGGACCCCAGTTCAAGAGTTTTACCGACTTTCCCGACTTTTTTGATTTCGATGCAGATGGTCATCCGCACATGCAAAACCATCAATTTGCACCATCCCAACGTGTATTCTGTCAAGGTCCCGTCTGCCCGTCCGGGACCCGAGTACGTCAGTTTTACCGACTTTACCAATTTGGACCCAGATAGCCATCCGCATGCAAAACCATCAAGTTGCACCGTCCGTACGTGTTTTCCATCAAGGTTCCGTCCGGACGCCCGGGACCAAAGTTCGTGAGTTTTAGCGACTTTCTCGATTAGGACCCAGATGGCCATCCGTGCATGCAAAACCATCAAGTTGCCGACTTTCTCAACTTTCCCGATGTCGACCCCGATGGTCATCTGCGCATGAAAAACCATCCAGTTGGACCATCCGGACGTGTACTCCATCAAGGTCCCATCCGTCCTCCCGGGACCTGAGTTCGTGACTTTTATAGACGTTCCCGACTTTATCGATTTTGACCCACATGGCCATCTGTGCATGCAAAACCATTAAGTTGCACCATCCGAACGTGTATTCCGTATAGGTCCCGTCCGGCCGCCCGGGACTGAGTTCGTGAGTTTTCTGACTTTCTCGGCTTTCTCAATTTCAACCAAGATGACCCTTCGCGAACGCAAAATCATCAAGTTGCACCGTCTAGACGTGTATTTCCTCAAGGTTCCGTCTGGCTGCCCGGTACCCGAGTTCGTGAGTTTTACCGACTTTCCGGATTTTGGCCCTGATGGCAATCCGTGCATGCAAAACCTTCCAGTTACACCATCAAAACGTGTATTCTGTCAAGGTTCAGTCCGGCGTCGCGGGACCCGAGTTCATGATTTTTTCGATTTTCCCAATTTTGACCCAGATGCTACCCGCGGATGCAAAACCATCAAGTCGCACCGTCTCGACTTGTATTCCGTCAAGGCCCCATCCGGCCAACCGAGGCCCGAGTTCGCGAGTTTTACTGACATTCTCAACTTTCTCGATTTTGACCCAGATGGCCATCCACACATGCGAAACAATCAAGTTGCACCATCCGAACGTGTATACCGTCAAGGTCCCGTCTAGCCGCCCAGGACCTAAGTTCATGAGTTTTAATAACTTTCCTGATTTGGACCCAGATGACCATCCGCGCATGCAAAACCATCAAGTTGCACCGTCCGGACGTGTATGCCGTCAAGGTTCTGTCCGGTTGCTCAGGACTCGAGTTTGTGAGTTTTCCCAAATTCCCCATTTTCGACCTACAGTGCCATCCATGCATGCAAAACCATTAAAATGCACCATCCGGGCGTGTATTCCGTCAAGGTCCCGTCCAGCCGCCCGGGACCCGAGTTCGTGAGTTTTACCGACTTTCTCAATTTCGACCGAGATGGCAATTCACACATGCAAAACCATCAAGTTGCACCGACACGGCATGTATTCCATCAAGGTCCCATCCGGTTGCCTGAGACCTGAGTTTGTGAGTTTTTACGACTTTTCGATTTCGACCCAGATGGCCACTTGCGCATGCAAAACCATCAAGTTGCACCATCCGGACATGTAATGAGTTCGTGAGTTTTACCGACTTTCTCGATTTTGACCAAGATGGCCATCCGCGCATGAAAAACCATCAAGTCGGACCATCCGAACGTGTAGTCTGTCAAGGTCCCATCCGTCCTCCCGGGACCCGAGTTTGTGAGTTTTACAGACCTTCCCGACATTATCGATTTTGACCTAGATGGCCATCCGTGCATGCAAAACCATCAAGTTAAACCATCTGAACGTGTATTCCGTATAGGTCCCGTCCGGCCGCCAGGGCCCCGAGTTTGTGAGTTACCGACATTCTTGACTTTCTCAATTTCAACCAAGATGACCCTCCGCGCATGCAAAACCATCAAGTTGCACCGTCCAGACGTGTATTCTGTCAAGGTTCCATCTGGCCGCCTCGGACCCAAATTCATGAGTTTTACTAACTTTCTCGATTTTGACCAGAATGGTCATCCATGCATGCAAAATCATACAGTTACACCATCGAAACATGTATTCCGTCAAGGTCCAGTCCGACGTCCCGGGACCTGAGTTCATGAGTTTTTTTTACTTTCCCAATTTCGACCCAGATGGCCATCCGTGCATGCAAAACCATCAGGTTGCAACGTCCAGACTTGTATTCCTCCAAGGCCCCGTCCGGCCGTCCGAGACCCGAGTTCGTGAGTTTTAACGACTTTCTCAACTTTCTCGATTTCGACCCCAATGGCTATTCGCGCATGCAGAACCATCAAGTTGCACTATCCAAACCTGTATACCGTCAAGGTCCCATCCGGACGTCTGGGACCCGAGTTCCTATATTTTATCGACTTTCTCGATTTCGACCCAAATGTCCATCCTCGCATGCAAAACTACATTGCACCGTCCGGGCGAGTATTCCGTCAAGTTTCCGTCCGGCCTCCCAAGACCCGAGTTCGTGAGTTACTGACTTTCCTGGTTTTGACCCAGATGGTTATCCTTGCATGAAAAACCATCAAGTTTGACCATTCGGTCATTTATTCCGTCAAGGTCCTGTCCGGCCCCCCAGGACCTGAGTTCGTGAGTTTTAAAGACTTTCCCGACTTTTTTATTTTGACCCAGATGGCCATTCGCGCATGCAAAACCATCCAGTTCGATTGTGTATTCCATCAAGGTCCCGTCCGGTCGCCCGGGACCTTCAGTTCGTTGGTTACCGACTTTCTCGATTTCGACCGAGATGGCCACCCGCGTATCCAAAACCGTCAAGTTGCACTGTCCAGACTTGTATTCCGTCACGGTTCTGTCCTGCCGCTCGGGACCCATGTTCGTGACTTTTAACGACTTTCCCGATTTGAACCCACATAGCCATCTGCGCATGCAAAACCATCAAGTTTAACCGTCTGGACTTGTATGCCGTCAAGGTCCCGTGCCGCCGTTCGGGACCCAAGTTTGTGAGTTTTCTTCAATTTCCCGATTTTGACCTAGATGGCCATCCACTCATGCAAAACCATTAAAATGCACCATCCGGACGTGTATTCCCTCATGGTCCCGTCCAACCACCCATGACCTGAGTTCGTCAGTTTTTCCTACTTTCCAAACTTTTCAATCATAACCCAGATGGCCATCCGTGCATGCAAAACCATCAAGTTGCACCGTTCGAACATGTATTCCGTCAAGGTTCCGACGGGCCGTTCGGGACCCCAGTTCTTGAGTTTTCCCTACTTTCCCGACTGTCGGTACCCTCAATACCGGGTACCCCAACGCATAGGAGAAGACCGCCTAAGGACCTCGCCCCCTCCACAGGGGTGAGCTCCGAAGGCGCCACGAGTCCGGCAGGGCCGGGCCTCCCCTCTCCTCAGAGGTGAGCCCCGGGCCTGCCACATGGCCGGCAGAGCCGAACCTCGCCCCCTCCGCGGAGGTGAGCTCCGAAGGCGCCACGTGTCCAGCGGGGCCAGGCCTCCCCTCTCCTTAGAGGTGGGCCCAGGGCCTGCCACGTGGCCGGCAGAGCCGGACCTCGCCCCCTACCGCGGGGATGAGCTCGAAAGGCGCCACGTGTCCAGCGGGGCCGGGCCTCCCCTATCCTTAGAGGTGAGCCCCGGGCCTGCCACGTGTCCGGCAGAGCCGGACCTCGCCCCCTTCACGGGGGTGAGCTCCGAAGGCGCCACGTGTCCAGCGGGGCCAGGCCTCCCCTCTCCACAGAGGCGAGCCCTGGGCTGCCACGTGGCAACGTGCAGTGCTGCCCGCTCCAGCAGGAGTAAAGGCACACCATGCATTCAAGTCCCACGCCTTCCCAAGACGCGGAGATGCTGCGCGCGCCCCTGTCAAGAGACACTGTGATGCGACAGGCACGCCATGTCAGGAGCCATAGACCAATAAATACAGTGACAAGACATGCCCTGCCGTCCCTGCCATCATCAACCACCACACCTAGCTTATGGCACGGGCAGGACGGCAGGACGGCAACTAAGAAGCCCTCGCTAGAGACAACTAACAGCATTCACTGCAAGATATGGTAGATGGCAAGAAATCACCCCGGGGCCACCTGTCGGGCTCCGGAGCCCACCTTGTAAGCCGCCCGAGCCTTGAAGTATAAAAGGCTCGGGTAGGCAACGTTGCAAGGTGTTTGGAACCCTCAGCATTCGACCAGTTCGGCATTTTAGCAACTCAGCTCATACACGGGCAAGCAATACACAGAGCAACACAGCTCCCGTGGACGTAGGGTTTCACGCTCCAACGGCCCGAACCACGTAAAAATCCTTGTGTCAATCCTCCTTCATCCAACGCAACCTTCCGAGAGAACTAGCCCCTCAGTAAAAGAACCTCCACGGGCTGCCCTCAAGCAGGCCCGGATGAATTGTCGACGGAACACTTCGACACCGACTTTCTTAGTTTCGACGCAGATGACCATCTGAGCATGCAAAACCATCAAGTTGCACCATCTGGACGTGTATTTCGTCAAGGTCCCCTCCGGCAACCAGGGACCCGAGTTCGTGAGTTTTTTTGACTTTCTCGATTTCAACCCAGATGGCCATCTGCGCATGCAAAACCATCAAGTTACACCTCTCGAACGTATATTCCATTAAGGTTCAGTCCGGTCGCACAGGACTCGAGTTCGTGAGTTTTACCGACTTTCCCAATTTTGACCCAGATGGTCATCCGTGCATGCAAAACCTTCCAGTTGCACCATCAAAACATGTATTCCGTCAAGGTCCAATCCGGCATCCCGGGACCCGAGTTTATGAGTTTTTTTACTTTCCCAATTTCGACCTAGATGGTCATCCACAAATGCAAAACAATCAAGTTGCACTGTCTGGACGTGTATTCCGTCCGGGCCCCGTCCGGCCGTCCGAGACCCGAGTTCGTGAGTTTTAGCGACTTTCTCAATCTTCTCGATTTCGACCTAATTGGCCATCCGCGCATGCCAAACCATGAAGTTGCACCATCCAAACCTGTATACCGTCAAGGTCCAGTCCGGCCTCCCGGGACTCGAGTTCGTGAGTTTTACCAACTTTTTCGATTTCGACCCAAATGTCCACCTGCGCATGCAAAACCATCAATTTACACCGTCCGGAAGAGTATTCCGTCAAGGTTCCATCTGGCCTCCTGAGACCTGAGTTCATGAGTTACCGACTTTCTTGATTTTGACCCAGATGGCCATCCGTGCATGAAAAACCATCAAGGTTGACAGTTCGGTCATGTATTCCGTCAAGGTCCTGTCCGGCCTCCTAGGACCCCAGTTCAAGAGTTTTACCGACTTTCCAGACTTTTTTGATTTCGACGCAGATGGCCATCCGCACATGCAAAACCATCAAGTTGCACCATTCGAACGTGTATTCTGTCAAGTTCCCGTCCGGCCATCCAGGACCTGAGTACATCAGTTTTACCGACTTTACCAATTTGGACCCAGATGGCCATTCGCGCATGCAAAACCATCAAGTTGCACCATCCGGACGTGTTTTCTGTCGAGGTTCCGTCCGGCCGCTCGGGACCGAAGTTCGTGAGTTTTAGCGACTTTCCCGATTAGGACCCAGATGGCACTCCGCGCATGCAATACTATCAAGTTGCACCGTTCATACGTGTATGCCGTTAAGGTCCCGTTCAGCAGCTTGGGACTCGAGTTTGTGAGTTTTCCTGAATTTCCCGTTTTCGACCTAGATGGCCATCCGCGCATGCAAAACCATTAAAATACACCATCAACACTTGTATTCTGTCAAAGTCCCGTCCAGCCGCCCGGGACCCGAGTTCAGGAGTTTTTCTGACTTTTACGACTATCTCGATTTCAACCATGATGGCTATTCGCGCATGCAAAACCATCAGGTTGCACCGTCCAGGCGTGTATTCCACCAAGATCCCGTCCGTCTGCTAGGGACCCGAGTTTGTGAGTTTTCTGACTTTCTGATTTCGACCCAGATGGCCATCAGTGCATGCAAAACCATCAACTTGCTCCATCCGGAGATGTATGCAGTCAAGTTCCCGTCCGGCCGCCCGGGACCCCAGTTCTTGAGTTTTACTGACTTGCCCGACTTTCTCGATTACGACCCAGATGACCATCTGTACATGCAAAACCATGAATTTGCAATGTCGAGACGTGTATTCCCTCAAGGTCCCATCTGGCCGCCCGGGACCTGAATTCGTAAGTTTTCCTGATTTTCCCAATTTCGACCCAGATGGCCTTCCGCATGCAAAACCATCCAGTTGCACCATACGATTGTGTATTCCATCAAGGTCCCGTCCGGCGTCAAGGGCCCAAGTTCATGAGTTTTTCTGAACTTTTCAATTTTGACCCAGATGGCCATCCGCGTATGCAAAACCATCCACTTGCACTGTTCGAACGTGTATTCCGTCAAGGTCCCATCCCGCCGCCCGGACCCGAGTTCGTAAGTTTTTCCTACTTTCCCAACTTTCTCAATTTCGACCCAGATGGCCATCCATCCATGCAAAACCATCAAATTGCACCATCCGGACGTGTATTCCGTCAAGGTTTTGTCTGGCCGTCCAGGACCCGAGTTTGTGAGTTTTACCGACTTCCCCAATTTTGACCCAGATGGCCATCCATGCATGCAAAACCTTCCAGTTGCACCATCGAAACATGTCTTGGTCAAGGTCCAGTCCGGCGTCCCGAGACCCGAGATCATGAGCTTTTTCGACTTTCCCAATTTCGACCCAGATGGCCTTCCGCGCATGCAAAACCATCATGTTGCACCGTCCAGACGTGTATTCCGTCAAGGCCCTGTCCAGCCGTCCGAGACCCGAGTTCATGAGTTTTGCTAACTTTCTCAACTTTCTCGATTTCGACCCAGATGGTGATGCACGAACGAAAAACCATCAAGTGTTGCACCATCCAAACGTGTATACAGTCAAGGTGCTGTCTGGCCTCCCGGGACCAGAGTTCGTTAGTTTTACCGACTTTCTTGATTTCGATCCAGATGTCCATCCATGCGTGCAAAACCATCAAGTTGCACCGTCCGGGCGAGTATTCCATCAAGGTTCCGTCCGGCCTCTCGTGACCCGAGTTTGTGAGTTACTGACTTTCCTGGTTTTGACCCAAATGACCATCCATGCATGAAAAACTATCAAATTTGACTGTTCGGTCGTGTATTCCGTTAAGGCCCCCTCCGTCCTCCCAGGACCCGAGTTCGCGAGTTTTACCGACTTTCCTGACATTTTCAATTTTGACCCAGATGGTCATCCGCGCATGCAAAACCATCAAGTTGCACCATCCGAACGTGTATTCCGTCAAGGTCCCGTCTGGCCGCCCGGGACCCGAGTTTGTGAGTTTTATCGACTTTTTTGATTTCGACCTAGATGGCTATCTGCGCATGTAAAACCATCAAGTTACACCGTCTGGACTTGTATTCCGTCAAGGCCCTGTCCGGCCGTCCAAGACCTGAGTTCGTGAGTTTTAATAACTTTCTCGATTTCGACCCAAATGGCCATCCGCGCATGTAAAACCATCAAGTTACAACGTCCGAACTTGTATTCCGCCAAGACCCTGTCCGGCCGTCTGAGACCCGAGTTCATGAGTTTTAACGACTTTCTCAACTTTCTCGATTTCGACCCAAATGGCCATCCGTGCATGCAAAACCATCAAGTTGCACTATCCGAACCTGTATACCGTCAAGGTCCCGTCCAGACGTCCGGGACTCGAGTTCATATGTTTTACCGACTTTCTCGATTTCGACCCAAATGTCCATCCGCGCGTGCAAAACTTCATTGCACCATCCTGGCGAGTATTCCGTCTAGGTTTCGTCCGACCTCCCAAGACCCGAGTTCGTGAGTTACTGACTTTCCTGATTTTGACCCAGATGGCTCTCCGTGCATTAAAAACCATCAAGTTTGACTGTTTGGTCTTTTATTCCGTCAAGGTCTTGTCCGGCCCCCAGGACCCGAGTTCGTGAGTTTTAAATACTTTCTCGACTTTTTTATTTTGACCCAGATGGCCATCCGTGCATGCAAAACCATCCAGTTGCACCATTCGATTGTGTATTCCATCAAGGTCCCGTCCGGCCGCCCGGGACCTTGAGTTTGTAATGAGGTCATTCCTAGCATTCACTCATCTTCAATTGAAAATCCACTTGATATAGCTGGTCCAATTACAAGGAGTAGAGCTAAACAATTGCAGAAGGAAATTCATTCTCAGGTGAATGCTAACCTTATGTTTAATAATCAATCTATGTTGAATGAGCCTATGCTTTTGAGTTCTTGTTTCAATGTCCTTAGGAATGATGAAGTGTATGAACCAGCATGGGACCAAGATGGATTCAAACCTCTGGACATCTGAACCGAGAAGCCTATGATGTGCATGAATAAAATGGTGGTTCATCACCTTAGCATGGGAATGCAACCAGAAGCTAGATGACTGACACATGGTATGAATTCCAAGCATCACTGGGGACAGAATACAAGGAGTTAGACGGTGTTCTATAAGTGGATGGAAGCGTCTTCAAGTCTACTTTACAGCCCATCAAACGGTTCATTATTTGGATGTCTTAATAAGGAGTTATGCTCATTTAAGTAACTGCTGTCAGAAGCTGAAAAGACGCGCAAACCAGCCACAAAATCCACTAGAGCATGCACATGTAGCCATTTACTCAGAGCTGAACGCCCCTATCTCTATATATATCTTGCACTATACAATGAAAAGGGGGATCTTATTTTTATTGAATTCAGAAAATACAAACTCGTGGAGTTTTGTTTATGCGTCAGTCTTGAGAGGCTTGCAATATTTGTTTTTTCGATTCCTGAGGGAGTTGTAGAACGCCGAACTGCGGTTCACCCAGTTCGTGCCTTTACGTATATAGGGCGTGATTGCGTGGGATGTTTTGTCGATACATGGAAGGGTGATTGTCTCGGTAGTTCGTCGCGTGGACAGCCTCGCGGTGTGCTGCCTCTTCACCAGGTCACGCAGCGACAATTTATCAAGTTCGCAGATCCTATGAGAAGATCGGGCCACAACAACTTGTTACACATGCTGCCTAGGCACGTGCATATCATCTGGTATCACAGCCTCCGTTTCCTCAGTAGGATTATTCTTGCTTTTGGTAGAATAGATTTTTATATACCTACTGTCCACTAATAGCCAAAAAGAAAACATACAGCCCAAATTCATACGTGCTACTGATTTTGTAGTTTGCTTTATCTAGTTTTAATCCTTTAAGATTTGTCTAGTTGCTGAATTTTTTTTATTTTCCACATCGCTCTAGTTGTTATCTTTGTTCTAATCATCAAATCGCTTGCTGCATATACCCACCCATCCCACCCTTGTTTTCTACCCGCCACAAATTCCCCAACCGAGTTTCTTGTTTTTGTGCTGCACCATCCATCTTAGTTGATCCTTATGCGCCCTTTAGTTGAAAGTTGTGCTGCATTTGTCACAAAGGTTAAAAAAAGAGGAAAGAAGAAATAAAAGAGAATTGTGTTCAGCACATCCAAAGGGGTTTGGGCAACAATAAGTTTCGGTTGATGCACTTGGTGTTCATCTATCCACTTTCTACATCTAGTTTCTACATCTTTGTGCATCTTTTCCTTTATATTCAGCAACTTAGACTTGTGTTTTTGGATTATTATTCGGTTTTGCATCACGACATTATTCAGCGCATTCCACTTACATATTACCCCACCAAGCTCCACTTAAAACGCACCGTGAGTTGTTGCACCGTCGTCGCTGTTACAATCACTCTTCCACTACAAATTGCAGCCCGGTTCTTGCTCTTTTCAGGGAGAGAAAGAACTTATTTTGTTAGTGGTGAGGGAGTGATTCCACATATATTTTGTCCTATTACTTTCTTCCTTTGTTACTAACATGGCAGGAAATGAAGATTCCCCTTCTCACACTGTTTCTGGTCAAGAAATTCAGGAAATACGTGCACAAATGCAACAATTGATGCAGGGGATGCAAGCGCTTCAACGATCACTACAGCAGCAACACGGGAGCATCCACCTCATGATGATGAACACATTGAGGATGATGATCAACATGCCGGTGGCGGTGGTGGTGGTCATGGCCAAGGATTCGCTGCTGGTTTTGATAACTTTGCAGGTGGCCGTGGCCGAGGATTTGCTGCTGGTTTTGGTCGTGCACGACGTGTTCCTGTTGGGCATCCTCCTGATTTTGATGCTGAAACATTTTCAAATTATAGTGCTGAACATGGAGGTGATCCTTATGGTCGCCGTGGTGCATATGATGATCATGGTGGTGAAAACTTTGGCCGTTTTGGATCCCGTGGTTGTTATGGTGATCACCATCGACGTCATCATGAACGATGACATAATGATGATGGTTTGGGCAATGTTAAAGTGTCCATTCCTCCATTCAGTGGCAAGGAGAATGCTGATGATTACTTTGAATGGGAAACCAAAGTGGAGCAACTATTTGATTTGTATGAATACCCTGCTGAAAAGAAGGCAAAGCTTGCAGCCATTGAGTTTAAAGGCTATGCCATAACTTGGTGGAATCAGGTCCGTACTGAATATCAAAGAGTTGGGCTTGTTCGTATAACTTGGGAAGACATGAAGAGGGAAATGTGACGTCGTTTTGTTCCTGCATATTATTCTTGTGACCTACATTTGAAGCTGAAACGTCTTGTGCAAGGTACTCGTACTGTTGATGAATATTTTCAAGAATTGGAAATGTGTTTACTTCATACAGGAATAACTGAAGATGAGGAATCCACAATGGCCCAGTTTATGGTTGGCCTCAATAAATCCATTGTTGATAAAGTGGATATGACAAATTACACTTGTATCACTGAGTTGGTTCATTTTGCAAAGAGGGCTGAACGGCAAGTTGCTACGTCTTACAAATACAATGCTTCATGGCGCCATTCCCAACAGCAAGGATGTCACTCCTCAATTCCAACAGCAAGGAGCTGCAACGCCCAAATCCTCATTTTGTGGAACAAATAGATCTATTCCACCTTCTTCCAAACAATTGGATGCGAAAGGTAAAGCTGTGAGTTCAAATCAGCTCACTTCTTCTACTGCAGCCACCCAACGCAAGACAAGCAAGATTGAGTGTTTTAAGTGTGGTGGTCATGGGCATAAACAAGCTGAATGTCCCAATCGTTGTACTATTATTGCCCTTGCTGATGGTTCTTATGATTCACAAAGTGAAGAGGGGGACGAATTTACCAATGTATTTGCAGATTTTAATCTTGACACTTGTGAGTATTCAGCAGAGGATGGTACATTTGAGCTAGGTCTGAATTGTTTAGCGATTCAACCTATTCCAACTTTTGTTCCCAATGACATGTTACAAGATATTATTTCTCTATCTTCTGATGAGATTATTAGTGCTGATTTTGATGAGTTGCTTGCTGATTTCCTTGCTTTCGAGCCTTCTACAATGAATACACCATCTCCTTCTTTGGTGGTTAGGAGAGTTCTTTCCACTCAGTTTGTTGCAGCTGAACAAGGACAACACCATAATTTATTTCAGTCCCGATGCAAAGTGCAAGGCCAAGTGTGCCGTTTCATCATAGATGGTGGGAGCTGCAATAATATTGTTAGTGCTTTGCTAGTTGAGAAGCTTGATTTGCAGCCACGTCGCCATCCACATCCGTACCATATGCAATGGCTGAATAATTCCGGGACAGTTAAGGTTTCAGCCATGATTCGTTTGTTATTTTCCATTGGTGGTTATCATGGAGAGGTGGATTGTGATATTGTCCCCATGCAAGCATGCCATTTGCTGCTTGGTCGGCCCTGGCAATTTGATGTGGACTCGGTGCATTTTGGACGGTCTAACAAATACACTTTCATTCACAATGACAAGAAGGTGGTTCTTGTTCCATTATCTCCAGAGGAGATACATACTTCAGATATGGCTCGTAAGAAAAGAGAGGAATCAGACAAAAGAAAATTGAGCGAGACCCTCAACCCAAGTAAGGGAGAGAGTTCTAACCCATCCAGCCACATAAAGCCTCATGTCAATCCTAAACAGCCACGCCACACTGAGTGTCTCTTTGTGAGCAAGAGTGATTTTAGAGAAGTGAGAGACACCACAGCTCCATTCTTTGTGCTCTTGCACAAGGAGGTCCTACTTTCAACTCACGATTTACCTTCATCGCTGCCTAGTGTTGTTCTTGATCTCTTACAGGACTTCGAAGATGTTTTTCCCGATGAGATACCAGCTGGACTTCCTCCACTCCGTGGAATTGAGCATCAAATTGATTTGGTACCAGGTGCTTCGCTTCCAAATCGTTCAACCTACCGCACCAATCCTGAAGAAACAAAGGAAATTCAGCGACAGGTAAAAGAGCTTTTGGACAAAGGGTATGTTCGTGAATCCTTATCACCATGTGCAGTTCCCGTTCTTTTAGTTCCAAAAACAGATGGCTCTTGGCGCATGTGTGTTGATTGTCGTACTATCAATGCTATAACTGTTCGATATCGCCATTCCATTCCACGACTTGATGACATGTTAGATGAATTGAGTGGTTCTATCATTTTCACCAAGATAGATTTGCGTAGTGGTTATCATCAAATCCGCATGAAACTTGGTGATGAATGGAAAACAGCGTTTAAAATTAAATTTGGTTTCTATGAATGGCTTGTGATGCCATTTGGCTTGACAAATGCTCCTTCAACTTTTATGCGCTTAATGAATCATGTTTTACGAGCTTTCATTAGCAAGTTTGTAGTTGTTTATTTTGATGATATTCTGATCTATAGCAAACCATTTGATGAACATCTTGATCATATCCGTCAAGTACTTGCTGTTTTGAGGGGAGAGAAATTGTATGGCAACATTGCTAAGTGCACCTTTTGCACAGACCATGTTGTTTTCCTTGGCTTTGTTGTTTCCGCAAATGGTATTCAGGTTGATGAAGAGAAGGTTAAAGCAATAAAGGATTGGCCTACACCGGTAAATGTGAGCCAAGTTCGAAGCTTTCATGGTCTTGCAAGTTTCTATAGGCATTTTGTCAAAGATTTCAGCACTCTCGCTGCACCACTTAACAATCTCACAAAGAAGGATGTTCTATTCAAATGGGGACATGACGAAGACCAAGCATTTCAAACGCTGAAAACAAAGCTTTGTGAAGCACCGCTGCTGTAACTTCCTGATTTTGGTAAGACATTTGAGATCAAATGTGATGCAAGTGGTATTGGCATAGGAGGTGTACTGCTGCAAAACCTGTTGCCTACTTTTCTGAAAAGCTAAATGGTCCACATCTGAATTACTCAGTTTATGACAAGGAGCTTTATGCGTTAGTTCGCATTTTGGAAGTTTGGCAACATTACTTGTTACCTAAAGAATTTGTAATTCATTCTGATCATGAAGCTTTGAAATATCTTAAAAGTCAAGGCAAGCTAAACCGTCGACATGCTAAATGGATTGAATTCATTGAAATGTTTCCCTATGTTGTCAAACATAAGCGTGGTAAAGATAACATTGTTGCCGATGCCTTGTCTAGAAGATGTTCGTTGATTACACAACTAGATACAAAAGTGCTTGGTTTGGAATCCATTAAAACACTTTATGCTGCTGATGCTGATTTTAAAGAACCTTTCTCTCATTGCATTGATGGAAAAGGTTGGGATATATATTATACGCATGATGGCTTCTTGTTTCGGGCTAACAAAATATGCATTCCAGCTTGCTCGATTCTTCAAGTTCTTTTGCAGGAAGCACATGCAGGTGGACTAGCTGGTCATTTTGGTGTCAAAAAGACATTGGACATGCTCTCTGATCATTTCTTTTGGCCACATATGCGACGTGATGTCCAGCGGCACGTTGGGTGCTGCATCGTTTGCTTGAAAGCTAAGTCCCGCCTCAATCCCCATGGTTTATATATATTCCACATGTTGAATTTTCTTCTAACAAGGCAGTCCATTCCACAACAAACTCTTGTCCATTTGAAATAGTTTATGGGTTTAAAACCGCATACTCCCATGGATCTTTTGCCTTTACCATTACAGGAACAAGTTAACTTGGATGCCACAAAAAGATCAGACTTTATCAAGCGGTTACATGTGGAGACAAGAAAGAATATTGAGAAGAAATCAGCATAATATGCAAAGCAAGCAAACAAAGTTAAGAAGAAGGTTACATTTCAGCCAGGAGATCTTGTATGGTTGCATCTACGAAAGGATCACTTTCCCGAACAGCGTAAGAGTAAGTTATCTCCTCGGGGTGATGGTCCGTTCAAGGTTGTCTAAAAAGATAAATGATAATGCTTACAAAATCGAGCTGCCACCTGAATATTCCAATGTGAGTACAACATTCAATGTCAAAGACTTGCTTCCATTTGTTGGTGAGCCTGAGTCGAGGACGACTCCTTCTCAAGAGGGGGAGGCTAATGAGGTCATGCCTAGCATTCACTCATCTTCAAATGAAAATCCACTTGATATAGCTAGTCCAATTACAAGGAGTAGAGCTAAACAATTGCAGAAGGAAATTCATTCTCAGATGAACGCTAACCTTATGTTTAATAATCAGTCTATGTTGAATGAGCCTATGCTTTTGAGTTCTTGTTTCAATGTCCTTAGGAATGATGAAGTGTATGAACCAGCATGGGATCAAGATGGATTCAAACCTCTGGACATCTGAACCGAGAAGCCTATGGTGTGCATGAATAAAATGGTGGTTCATCACCTTAGCATGGGAATGCAACCAGAAGCTAGATGACTGGCACATGGTACGAATTCCAAGCATCACTGCGGACAGAATACAAAGAGTTAGACGGTGTTCTATAAGTGGATGGAAGCGTCTTCAAGTCTACTTTACAGCCCATCAAACGGTTCATTATTTGGATGTCTTAATAAGGAGTTATGCTCATTTTAGTAACTGCTGTCAGAAGCTGAAAAGACGCACGAACCAGACACGAAATCCGCTAGAGCATGCACATGCAGCCATTTACTCAAAGCTGAACGCCCCTATCTCTATATATATCTTGTACTAGACAATGAAAAGGGGGACCTTATTTTTATTGAATTCAGAAAACACAAACTCGTGGAGTTTTGTTTATGCGTGAGTCTTGAGAGGCTTGCAATATTTGTTCTTTCGATTCCTGAGGGAGTTGTAGAACGCTGAACTGCGGTTCACCGAGTTCGTGCCTTTACGTCTATAGGGCGTGATTGCGTGGGCTGTTTCGTCGATACGTGGAAGGGTGATTGTCTCGGTAGTTCGTCGTGTGGACAGCCTCGCGGTGCGCTGCCTCTTCACCAGGTCACGCAGTGACAATTTATCAAGTTCGCAGATCCTACGAGAAGATCGGGCCACAACAACTTGTTACACGTGCTGCCTAGGTGCGTGCATATCAGTTTGTGAGTTACTGACTTTATCGATTTCGACCCAGATGGCCATCCGCGTATGCAAGACCGTCAAGTTGCATTGTCCGGACTTGTATTCCGTCACGGTTCCATCCTGCCGCTCGGGACCCATGTTCGTGACTTTTAACGACTTTCCCGATTTGAACCCAAATAGCCATCCGCGCATGCAAAACCATCAAGTTTAACCGTCCGGACTTGTATGCCATCAAGGTCCCGTGCCACCGTTCGGGACCCGAGTTTGTGAGTTTTCTTGAATTTCCCGATTTTGACCAAGATGGCCATCCGCTCATGCAAAACCATTAAAATGCACCATCCGGGCTTGTATTCCCTCAAGGTCCCATCCGACCGCCCGTGACCTGAGTTCGTCAGTTTTTCTTACTTTCCAAACTTTTCAATTTTAACCCAGATGGGCATCCGTGCATGCAAAACCATCAAGTTGCACCGTTCGAACGTGTATTCCGTCAAGGTCCCGTCCGGCCGTCCGGGACCCCAGTTCCTGAGTTTTCCCTACTTTCCCGACTTCCTCAATTTCGACGCAGATGACCATCTGAGCATGCAAAACCATCAAGTTGCACCATACGGGCGTGTATTCCATCAAGGTCCCCTCTGGCCACCCGGGACCCGAGTTTGTGAGTTTTCCCGACTTTCTCCGTTTCAACCCAGATGGCCATCCGCGCATGCAAAACCATCAAGTTGCACCGCTCGAACGTATATTCCGTTAAGGTCCGGTCCGGTCCCACGGGACTCGAGTTCATGAGTTTTACCGACTTTCCCGGTTTTGACCCAGATGGCCATCCGTGCATGCAAAACCTTCCAGTTGCACCATCAAAACGTGTATTCCATCAAGGTCCAATCCGCCGTCCCGGGACCCGAGTTCATGAGTTTTTTTACTTTCCCAATTTTGACCTAGATTGCCATCCACGAATGCAAAACCATCAAGTTGCACCATCCGGACGTGTATTCCGTCTAGGCCCCGTCCGGCCGTCCGAGACCCGAGTTCGTGAGTTTTACCTACTTTCTCAATTTTCTCGATTTCGACCCAGATGGCCATCTGCGCATGCTAAACCATGAAGTTGCACCATCCAAACCTGTATACCGTCAAGGTCCAATCCGGCCTCCCGGGACCCGAGTTTGTGAGTTTGATCGACTTTTTCGATTTTGACCCAAATGTTCATCCGCGCATGAAAAACCATCAATTTAAACCGTCCAGAAGAGTATTTCGTCAAGGTTCCATGTGGCCTCCCGAGACCTGAGTTCATGAGTTACCGACTTTCCCGATTTTGACCTAGATGGCCATCCATGCATGAAAAACCATCAAGGTTGACCGTTCGGTCGTGTATTCCGTCAAGGTCTTGTCCGGCCTCCTAGGACTCTAGTTCAAGAGTTTTACCGACTTTCCCGACTTTTTTTATTTTGACGCAGATGGCCATCCGCGCATGCAAAACCATCAAGTTGCACCATGCGAACATGTATTGTGTCAAGGTCCCGTCCGGCCGCCCGGGACCCGAGTACGTGAGTTTTACCCACATTACCAATTTGGACCCAGATGGCCATCCGCGCATGCAAAACCATCAAGTTGCACCGTCCGGACGTGTTTTCCATCAAGGTTCCGTCCGGCCGCCCGGAACCCAAGTTCGTGAGTTTTAGCGACTTCCCCGATTAGGACCCAGATGGCCATCCGCACATGCAAAACCATCAAGTTGCACCGTTTGGACGTGTATGCCCTCAAGGTCCTGTTCGGCAGCTTCGGACTCGAGTTTGTGAGTTTTCCTGAATTTCCCGTTTTCGACCTAGATGGCCATCCGCGCATGCAAAACCATTAAAATACACCATCAACATGTGTATTTTGTCAAAGTCCCGTCCAGCCGCCCGGGACCCGAGTTTAGGAGTTTTTCCGACTTTTACGACTTTCTCGATTTCGACCATGATGGCTATTCGCGCATGCAAAACCATCAAGTTGCACCGTTCGGATGTGTATTCCACCAAGATCCCGTCCAGCTGCCAGGGACCCGAGTTTGTGAATTTTCCAGACATTCCGATTTCGACCCAGATGGCCATCCATGCATGCAAAACCATCAACTTGCACCATTCGGAGATGTATGCAGTCAAGGTCCTGTCCAGCCAGCCGGGACCCCAGTTCTTGAGTTTTACTGACTTGCCCAACTTTCTCGATTACAACCTAGATGACCATTTGCGCATGCAAAACCATCACTTTGCAACGTCGAGACGTGTATTCCCTCAAGGTCCCATCTGGCCGCCCGGGACCTGAATTCGTCAGTTTTCCCGATTTTCCCAATTTTGACCAAGATGGCCTTCCGCATGCAAAACCATCCAGTTGCACCGTTCGATTGTGTATTCCATCAAGGTCCCGTCCGGCATCAAGGGCCCAAGTTCATGAGTTTTTCTGAACTATTCAATTTTGACCTAGATGGCTATCCATGTATGCAAAACCATCAAGTTACACTGTTCGAACGTGTATTCCGTCAAGGTCTCATCCCGCCACCCGGGACCCGAGTTCGTGAGTATTCCCTACTTTCCCAATTTCGAGCCAGATGGCCGTCCGTCCATGCAAAACCATCAAATTGCATCATCCGGACGTGTATTCCGTCAAGGTTTTGTCTGGCCGCCCGGGACCCGAGTTTGTGAGTTTTACCGACTTTCTCAATTTTGACCCAGATGGTCATCCGTGCATGCAAAACCTTCCAGTTGCACCATCGAAACGTGTCTTGGTCAAGGTCCAGCCCGGCGTCCCGGGACCCGAGTTCATGAGCTTTTTCGACTTTCCCAATTTCGACCCAGATGGACGTCCGCGCATACAAAACCATCATGTTGCACTGTCCAGACGTGTATTCCATCAAGGCCCTGTCCGGCGGTCCGAGACCTGAGTTCGTGAGTTTTGCCAACTTTCTCTATTTCGACCCAGATGGCCATACACGAATGAAACACCATCAAGTGTCGCACCATCCAAACGTGTATATAGTCAAGGTGTCGTTTGGCCTCCTAGGACCAGAGTTTGTTAGTTTTACCAACTTTCTCGATTTCGACCCAGATGTCCATCCGCACGTGCAAAACCATCATTTTGCACCGTCCGGGCGAGTATTCCGTCAAGGTTCCGTCCAGCCTCTCGTGACCCGAGTTCGTGAGTTACCGACTTTCCCGGTTTTGACCCAGATGACCACCAATGCATGAAAAACTATCAAGTTTGACCGTTCGGTCGTGTATTCCGTTAAGGTCCCGTCCATCCTCCCAGGACCCGAGTTCGTGAGTTTTACTGACTTTCCTGACATTTTTTATTTTGACCCAGATGATCATCCGCGCATGCAAAACCATCAAGTTGCATCATCCGAACGTGTATTCTGTCAAGGTCCCGTCTGGCCGCCCGGGACCTGAG
Organism: Neostapfia colusana; assembly: GCA_030760725.1. Lineage (NCBI taxonomy): Eukaryota > Viridiplantae > Streptophyta > Magnoliopsida > Poales > Poaceae > Neostapfia > Neostapfia colusana. Next base: position 34,659,778 of record JASWHV010000001.1, on the reverse strand, counting down.
TTCGTGAGTTTTACCGACTTTCTCGATTTCGACCTAGATGGCCATCCATGCATGTAAAACCATCAAGATGCACTGTCTGGACTTGTATTCCGTTAAGGCCCCGTCCGACCATCCGAGACCCGAGTTCGTGAGTTTTAATAACTTTCTCAATTTGGACCTAAATGGACATCCGCGCATGCAAAACCATCAAGTTGCACCGTCCGGACGTATATGTCGTCAAGGTCCTGTTCGGCGGCTTGGGGCTCGAGTTTGTGACTTTTCCTGAATTTCCCGTTTTTGACCTAGAGTGCCATCCGTGCATGCAAAACCATTAAAATGCACCATCCGGACGTCTATTTCGTCAAGGTCCCGTCCAGCCGCCCGGGACCCGAGTTCGTAAGTTTTACCGACTTTCTCGATTTCGACCCAGGTGGCTATTCGCGCATGCAAAACCATCAAGTTGCATCGACCGGACGTGTATTCCATCAAGGTCCCGTCCGGCTGCCCGAGATTCGAGTTTGTGGGTTTTCCCGACTTTTTGATTTCGACCCACATGGCCATCCGCGCATTGAAAACCATCAAGTTGCACCATCCGGACATGTTTCATGAGTTTTACTGACTTTCCAGATTTTGACCATGATGGTCATCCGCGAATGAAAAACCATCAAGTCGGACCATCCGAATGTGTAGTCCGTCAAAGTCCCATCCGTCCCCTCGAGACCCGAGTTCATGAGTTTTATATACATTCCTGACTTTATCGATTTTGACCTAGATGGCCATCCGTGCATGCAAAACCATCAAGTTACACCATCAGGACGCGTATTCCGTCAAGGTCCCATCCAGCTGCCTGGGAACCGAGTTCGTGCTTTTTACCGACTCTCACGACTTTCTCGGTTTCGACCCAGATGGCTATTCGCGCATGCAAAACCATCAAGTTGCACCGTCCGGACGTGTATTCCGTCAAGGCCCCGTCCGGCCGTCCAAGATCCGAGTTCGTGAGTTTTACCGACTTTGTCAACTTTCTCGATTTCGACCCAGATGGCCATCCGCGCATGCAAACCATCAAGTTGCACCATCCGGACATGTATTCAGTCAAGGTTCTGTCCGTACGCCCGGGACCCCGAGTTTGTGAGTTTTACCGACTTTCTCGATTTCGACCCAAATGTCCATCCGTGCATGCAAAACCATCAATTTGCACCGTCCGAAAGAGTATTCTGTCAAGATTCCGTTTGGCCTCCTGAGACCCAAGATCGTATACGACTTTCCCGAAACGGACCCAGATTGCCATCCGCGCATACAAAACCATCAAGTTGCACCGTCTGGACGTGTATGCCGTCAAGGTCCTGTCCAGCCGCTCAGGACCCGAGTTTGCCAGTTTTATTTCACAACAAGGTAGGGAATAAAAAGGTTCATTGTAGCAAGTTTTATTTCATAAACAGGGTAAAAACAACAACTAAGTCTAGGTGAGTTAAATCCCATCATAACTAAGTAATTCAGCAACATTCTCTCATCATAATACAACATTTATCAAGTCTCAACCAGCCAATAATCTTTCTCAAGTTCATCTCATACTCATAAATATTCATAACCATCTCATATTCATATAACCGAAACCAAACTCATTTTCATGACCCAAAACAGTCCCAAAACTAATCCCAATGACCATACCATAACCATAACCGAATAAACATCCCAAGTTTTGCCTCTAATCATGGAAGTTGGCCAGATGCTTGTAACCGGAAGCACGGCTATCATGATAGTTTTACACTCTACAGAGGTGGCACCACTTTATCCACAAGTTTGTGATTTCGTCACCCGTCGGTGACTAGAAAGAACCTTTATTATACCAGTACACAACCGTTGGTGTATGGCCAAGAGATCACAAAATAGTCTTTGCAAAGGGGATACAGACCCACTGAGGTTTCCCCGGCAGGCTCGAATCTCCATTTCCCCACCCACGGGCCCCCTCTTGTGCCATGCAGTTCCCAGGACAGTCCCTCTCGACTCCCATTCCCCGCACCATCCAAAGGTCCATAACAAGCTAGCAACACACCTAATTAGTCAGCTAAGCCGCACCCATATTTGGCCTTGTGGTGGCACTATTTTTCTGGCATGTGCTCGCATGAACCGGTCCTTAGAACTACGGCAAGCAAACCACCATCTCATTCAGCAATATCCACGAACCAATGTTGCCTAGATCTCCAATATTCCATGCTCATTAACATCATCAAGTTATCATCATCATTATTCATACGAGTGCAGTAGCTAACAAGTTTTATTTCATCTTCCCGTATCCCGTAAGTTGAGCGAACCAAAAAGGAAAAATGACCATACCCGACTCATCAACTTTCCCGGCGACAAGGATGGTTAATAAAAGTAGTAAACTCCTATAAAAGGGTGTCCCATCAAGTTGACACAAGCATACACATTTTCGCAAATAAAACAGTTTCAAAACATGGGATCAATATGGTCAAGGGGCACTTGCCTTGCTCCCGTGGTTCATGTTGCTCAAGCGTCTCGAAGTCTTGGTGCTGTAATTCCTCGTGGACGGACTCTTAAGTTTGTCCTTCTACTCACGACCACGCACATACAAAATTTACAGCAATCAATTGCCATGCACAAACTTTACTCAAGATGCAACGAGGTGAATGAATGGAATTTCCTATGGTGCAGTTTTATAAAACCAGTTTGTATGTGTTCTTCCATATATTAGTAGGCTTTCATGGCGTTTTATGGTGATCAAAGTTGCTGGGTCAAGTGAGGACATGGTGATGATCTTGACATAAGATGTAGATCAATTTCACTATCAAAATTTAACCAAAACATGGTTCGTGTTACTTGCTTCTACGTGTGGACAGACCATGTTTTGGTCGAATTTTGACGGTTGAATTGATCTACATCTTGTGTCAAGATCATCACCATGTGCACACTTGATCCCAGCAACCTTGATCGCCATAAAACCCCATGAAAACCTACTAAAACATGCAAGAACACGTACAAAATGTTTTATAAAACTGCACCATAGGAAATTGCATTCATTCACCTCATTGCATCTTGATTAAAGTTTGTGCATGGCAATTGATTGCTGTAAATTTTGTATGTGCATGGTCATGAGTAGAAGGACAATCTCAAGAGGCCATCTACGAGGAGCCACAGCACCAAGCCTTCGAGACGCTTGAGCAACACGAACCACGGGAGAAAGGCAAGTGCCCTGATGCGGACATTGCTACCGTTTATACAACCACAACACCAGCCCATTCACCACTCTCAGCTAATCAAGGTCCAATGACACGCGCTCGTGCACGTCAACTTAATTATCAGGTGAATTCATTCCTGGCTGTTCAAAGTAATTATCATTCAAATGGGGACCTATTAAAGCCTTGTGATGACCTTGTTATTATTAGGTGCTTGGGAATTGATCCAGCTAGGAGGGATGGAGGGATTAATGCAATAAAGGCTGCTCCACCCGAGGAGAAATCTTGAGGCTGGGGCCATGTAATAAAGAGAGATTTAGACAAATAAGGAAAGGAATAAGGGAAATCTCGTCCAACTTTGCTGCTGGACGAAATTCCCTCTTTCTTCCCCCATTTAAAGATAGATGTGCTATAATAAGGAAAGAAATAGAGGAAATCATATCCTGCCTTGCTGCTGGATGGGTTTCCCTCTTTCTTTCCCTATTAAATGGTAGTCTATCACAGAAAAAGGAAGGGAATAAGGGAGATCACGTCCTACATTTGTTGCTGTACGAATTTCCCTCTTCCCTCCCCTATTTAAGTAGTCCAAGAGCTCCTTGACAGGGCGGGTTTTTGTTTTCTGTAAGTTTAGTCATTGCTACTTCCTTGTAACGCAAGTGTCGACGAGACCTTCCGATTACTTGAATCAGAACCCCAACTTTTTCACACCAGTGAGTGTTTGCTTGTTATCTTGTTCTTGCTTGTTCTTCGATTGCTTGCAGGATCAAGGCTGTTCTTGGCACGGCAAGTACAGCAATAATAGGAGCCGGTGTAACTATCGCTAAGGTGCAGCATCCTTGTGGTTGTTGTAGTCGGGTAGCACAACGTCGACCTCCACCCAAATCGTAGTTACCAGGAGACGGTGTAACTGTCGCTCAAGGCGCCACACCATTCTGGTTGTGGTAGTCGGGCAGCCAACGTCGGCCTCCACCAAATTCGTTCATTACCAACATCTCTCATCGAAAGATAGGGCGTCCCCCGTACCCGTTGGGTTCATCAAGTGGTATCAGATTTCAGGTTGCTCAGTGAGAGATTTCCTTCTCCTTGTTATTCATTTACCTACAGTCCACTTTTGCCTACAAAAGTTTGCTCTAAAAAAAATCCTAAAAACACTTTGAGCCTTTTGCTTGACTACTTAGCTCTCGACTTGTTGAATTCACGGTTGCCTTTTTCTGTCAAGTTGCTGGTCCTAAGTTTTTCACCTCTAGAGTTTTGAGTTCGTGCCACTTTGTTCTCAGTCCATTTCCATTATCTACCCAAAGTTGAGAAAAAAGGCAAGTGCAAAAGAAAAGCTGCACGGATCAGCAAGAAAAAGGCACGTGCAAAAAGAAAAGCCGCACTGATTACAATCACAAAAAAAAAGTTTCTAAGTACAAAAATAAGAGAGACAATTTGTGTAACATTTGTTTCATGTTTCGAAGTTCAACTTGCTGTTTTCAACGTTGTTGAAACACAACAGATCAGGCTGTTCGAACTTCCCTACCATAGTAATCCAACGTCACGTGGAGTTACGGCTCACGTCTCTAGTAAGGTTTGAGCTAGGACCAGCACAATACCATCGTGGAACGTTTATTCAACTTGTTGTGACTAATGTGGTACTAGCTGTTCCTTTGCACAAATTGTGTCTAGCAGCCACCTACAGCTCCACAAAATTGTCTATGACACCATAAGGTTGTGCTGGCAGCCACCGTTTGTTGTTGTTCTTGCTGATTGCCGGCGCCTCCTGCATCGCATGGTAAGAACTTGTAAGACCTTGATTTCTTGCTAGTGAGGAATCGTGCTGTCCTACCACCTCTTAGCAACTGTTAGGATTAATCTGCTTGCTGTTGTATTTCCTTTCTTTACTAACCATGTCAGCTGATGCGAATGGGACATCTCCACATTCACCACGTACGAGGGGCATCATTCAGCATTTCGAACGCCAAGTAAAGCTACAAACAGATGGACGCATTGGTCAATTAGAGTCGACGCAGATTTGCACCAACACCAAACTGACCACATTAGAAAGCACTGCTGGGGCTATTAACACTTCTCTTGCAGCAATCATTGAGCGATTGGAGAGGATGGAATAGGTTGGACTAGAAGAGAGGCAAAGACGTGTTGATGACAGCCACGACTCCGTTGGCAGTGCTGCAAGATATGACGAGGCGGAGTATTCGGCGGATACCGAGCTTGATGATGGACCTTTCAGGTATCGACGGCAGCCACGTCGCGACCATCGTGGTATGGGTGGTCGAGCTCAACGACGCGAGGTACGTGACAATGACGATTCTCTATGCAGCATTAAATTCTCCATACCACCTTTTGATGGTAAATATGATCCGGATGCATATCTGTCTTGGGAATTGTCAGTAGATCAAAAATTTGCATGCCATGATTTCCCTGATGATAAAAAGGTTAGAGCTGCCACTAGTGAATTCACTGACTTTGCTTCTGTTTGGTGGCATGAATATCAAACTAAAAATCCAGCTACCGTACCACAAACTTGGAATGCTTTGAAACGAATCATGTGTCATCGTTTTGTTCCTTCCTATCATGCTCGTGACCTGTTGCATAAATTACAACAACTTAGGCAAGCCAACAAATCTGTTGAGGAATACTATCAAGAACTTCAAATAGGCATGATGCGTTGTGGCCTAGTTGAAAATGAAGAGGCTGCAATGGCTAGGTTTATGGGTGGTTTAACAAGAGAAATTCAGGACATATTGGCTTATAAGGAATACACTAACGCCACTCGATTATTCCATCTTGCTTGTAAGGCTGAAAGAGAAGTGCAGGGACGACGTACAAGAACTAACATTTCTGCGGGTCGAACTACCTCATGGCAGTTCCGCTCAAGTACTGCTGGTACTAAGCATGATTCTCCAGGCGATGCTTCCAACGGGTTGCCCAGGACTACATCAAAATCAGCACCTTCGCGTGCAATCGAGACAACAAAAGGATCCACCCAAATTGCAGCCAACACTTCTTCTTCCATTGCTTCTACCGGGAGAACAAAAGACATTCAATGCCTCCAGTGCAAGGGTTTTGGGCACCTACGAAGGGACTGCCCAAGCAAGCGTGTGCTGGTTGTACGAGAAAATGGTGAGTACTCATCCGCTAGTGATTTAGATAATGAAACATATGCCATGCTTGCTGCACAAGCAGCAGGAAAGAAGAATGATGATGAAGAGCACATTGGGGCTGATCATGCTGCCCACTATGAGAGTCTTGTTGTGAGGCGTGTCTTGAGTGCCCAAATGATCAAAGCTGAACAGAACCAGCGACACAATCTATTCCAAACTAAGTGTGTAGTTTTGGAACGATCGTGTCGCATTATTATTGATGGAGGAAGCTGCAACAATTTAGCAAGTGCTACCATGGTAGAAAAGCTTGGGACGACAACACTTCCACATCCACATCCCTACTACATCCAATGGTTCAACGACAGTGGTAAGCTTAAGGTAACACGTCTGGTTCGTGTCGAATTTGCAATTGGTTCCTACCATGATTACATTGATTGTGATGTGGTACCTATGCAAGCTTGTTCTATGCTATTTGGTCGACCTTGGCAATTTGATAAAGATACATTACATCATGGTAAATCAAATCAATACTCTTTCATGCATCATGAGAAGAAACTTGTTTTGCACCCGATGTCCCCTGATGCTATTTTGAAGGATGACATTGCTAGAGCTTGCAAAGAGAAAAATAATAAATCTGCTGAAAATGAAAATTCAGATGTCGTGAAGAAATCGGTACAGCCTAAGACTGACAATTCCAAATCTGCTCATATGAACAAGAATGAAATAAAATTAACGAGCGCTTGTTTTTTTGCTTCCAAATCTGATTTGTTTGAATTAAAAAGTGATACTGCAAGCTGCTATGTGTTTGTTTGCAAAGAAGCTTTGTTCTCACTTCACGACACACCATGTGCTTTGCCTCCTTCTATCACTAAGCTTTTGCAGGAATACGCTGATGTGTTTCCACAAGAGGTACCAGCCGGGCTGCCACCATTGAGAGGGATTGAGCATCAGATTGACCTCATCCCTGGGGCTTCTTTGCCCAACCGAGCACCATACAGGACCAATCCGGAGGAGACTAAGGAGATTCAGCGGCAAGTACAGGAATTACTCGACAAAGGTTATGTGCGTGAGTCCCTTAGTCCTTGCTCTGTTCCTGTCCTTTTGGTCCCAAAGAAAGATGGATCATGGCGCATGTGTGTAGATTGTCGAGCAATTAATAACATTACCATTAGATATCGTCATCCTATTCCTAGGTTAGATGATATGCTTGATGAACTTAGTGGCTCGATGATTTTCTCTAAAATTGATTAGCGTAGTGGATACCATCAAATTCGCATGAAGCTAGGTGATGAATGGAAAACAGCGTTTAAAACAAAGTTTGGTTTGTATGAGTGGTTAGTCAAGCCTTTTGGTCTCACGAATGCACCTAGCACTTTCATGAGATTAATGAATGAGGTTTTACATGCTTTCATTGGAAGATTTGTGGTAGTATATTTCGATGACATCTTGATCTATAGCGCATCTCTCGAAGTTCATTTTGATCATCTCCGTGCTGTTTTCAATGCTTTACGTAATGCACGCTTATTTGGTAACATTGACAAGTGCACCTTTTGCACGGATCGAGTTTCTTTTCTTGGCTATGTTGTAACACCACAGGGAATTGAAGTTGATCAAACCAAGGTGGAGGCGATACACAGCTGGCCGACTCCTACCACGGTCACACAACTGTAAAATCCCCAAAAGTGGTAGCAAGAAAATTCTGCTCATGTGCACCTATGAAAAATGAGGAGAATTAAAACTTTGAATTATAATGGGGTAAGTTCAAAGTGAGGGTTTAGACTTCCCAAAACTTCCAAACATGGGGATCTAAATGCACAGCTTGGATCTTCATAGTCCAAATATTCACCCTTCCAAATTTCAGCTCATTTGGAGGAGTTTCAATATTTATTTGGAATTAAAAGGAAGAGCCCTCTAATCTGAATTTCAAATTCAGTTTCAAATTCCAATTCCCTCAGTTTGAAAATTGGGTTTCACAAATGTGTTCTCCATCTTTGAATGAGCAGCCATGCCAAAAATTGGAAATTTTGGAACTGGTTTGCTATATTTTTGAGGCAATACAAAGTGGAGAATTCAAACTCATTTTCAAATTCAAATGATCAAACCACATTCAAATTCTACACCAGAATTCAAACCATTTGAATTCTGCAAATTCAAACTTAAATTTGGGATGAAGTATAGCCTTAATTGTTGAGTAGCTGGGGGAGAAATATCAGTGGAAATTGAATAAAAATCTGAGGTGGTGGGACCCACATGTCAGCCACACAGTTTCCTTTTTCATCTCTGTTTTCCCTTCGGTTGATCACCGAGCTGTGCTTCCCTCCACAGAGAAGCTTGCAGAGACTTGCTCCCGAAGGAAGAATTTGGGGCGTGGTGATTGCTATCCAAAGCAGCTGCCCAAACCAATTTCTATTCCCTGCCTCCAACCGGTTTCCTCAGGTGCTCGAGCGTCCAGCGAAGGAAAAACAGTGCGCCTCCTCTCTGTGCTCGTGGTTCAGCAGCCCTCCAGCCCCTCCTAGCACCGGTTGAGCCACCCAGGAGCTGCGCCGGCGCCTCCTCAACGTGTTCCACCGCTCCTCAGCTCATCCCCGAGCTCCCCTCGCAGTGCCCGAGCCGTTCTTCACCGGGAGAACACAGAGCACGTCGCCCCTCACTGCTCCTCACGTTCCGGCCGCTCCAACGCCTCTCCTGCACGTCCAGCACCTCCCTAAGGTGCGCCAAGGTGTGTAGATCATGCTACCGCAGTCCTCTTGCCCTTCCCCATCACTGTCTCGCTGGAATTTGGATTTTGGCGCCGGTACACGTGAAGAACCGACCCACACCAAAACTGGAAATTCGTCCAACGCGGTTGATCATCGGTTCTACAATTCAAGCCACAGAAACTAGGGATCCTAGCGCCCTTCCACGCCAAAGCACACATCAAACCGTCCACCACAGGACCCAGGCGACGAGAAATCGCCGGCGGTGGCAAAAACGGGTCGGTCCTCCGGTGAACCCTATGTTCCGGCCATTTGCTGCAAGTTTTAGCCCGTGTTCCATGTTCCCCGATCATTGGTGATGCTTTAGGGCAAGGTAGCTCGTCGGGAGAAGCTTCGGACGCGCCAGAACGCGTTGATGCCGAGCTCCCGAGCCGCCCCACCGGTGCCGGCCTGTTTTTCGGCCGTTTTCATGCGTGGAAACCTTGCCTGGCAGCTGCGCCATGTTCCCAGGAGCATGTAGGGCGAAACCGGAGCTAATTTGGTGGAGAAATGAGGGAGAACGAGCCATGCCACGATTTGAACTGGTGTGCATGCGCGCCTCTGGCAGGAGGTTGAAGAAGGACCTGACCAGTGGGCCCCCCCTGTTAAGTCTCTGTGTAGATTTTAAACAGAGAGCTATCACAGTTTGAAAAAATTCATAACTTTGTGTATACAGCTCTAAAAAGGGTGAGACAAATTTTGTCTGAATCCTTAGGATAAGTACTTTACAGAGGAACAAATTTCATGCTATGAAAATGCCCAGGAATTTCTGTAGAATTGTTTTTATTAAATCCTTTAGGGATTTATTACAGGAGCAATTCTTTATGAAATATTCCCAAATTTGGGCAGCTAGTCCTTTTCATAGTGCCTGACCTCCAGTAAAAAATTTTGGGATTTTTGGAGCTTATTTGGAGGGATTAATCAGTAGGTTATCTCAGGATTAAATAAATTAGCTAAAAATCATAGAATTGATTTCCAGAAAAATGTTTCAACCTTCATAGCTCCATAACTTTCTGTAGGGATGTCCAAAATTTGTGAAACAAATTTTGTTGGATTTCTCTCAGTCAGTACTTTGCAGAAATGCAAAGAAATTGATCTGAAGATCTCTGGATATTTCTCCAAGATTCATCAAAGTTAAATCTTTGGGAATTTAGTCCAGAATGTCTCTGTTATGGAATTTCTTCAGATTTGGCCAGGAAGTTCCTCATGACATTACTGATCTCCAGTAAAAAATTTAGCTTCATTGGAGTTTATTTGCTAGGTCCAATTACCTTCCAAAGTCCAGCCTTTATTTGGAAATTCAAATTTAAACAGAAACTTTTCAGAACTCCTGTCCAACTTCAAAAATTCATATTTCTCTGATGGTAGCTCCAAAAATGGTGAAACAAATATTGTTAGAACCATGGATACTTACCCTAATCAGATCTTCCACTATTAGCTATGTCAAAGCTCCTGAGTTGGGCTCAAAATTCAGATAAGCATTGTACTTGTAGGAATTTTAAAGACTACATTATGCAATGACATGTCTCCAAATTTGGCTCAAGTCATCCTTAGAGAGTCTAGTATCCACTGAAAAATTCCCAAAGCCAATTAAGGACCCTAAATAGCAGTAGCTATGAATAGAAGTTCAATTTCTATAAACCTTTAATACTTACACATGTATTTTATTACATTTCATCATAGTGACCGAAGTTGAGGACGCACCGGAGCTTTTGGACGTCCTGCCACCTGAAGTTGACTTCCCCTTTAACTCGCAACCAGGCAAGCCCCGGTTTGCACTTAAGTACCTTTTATAAAATTCTTTATTTGTATCACTTATGTCTAGGGTAAAGGTTTGCATTAGAGTTAAGGTGTTTGAAACCCCACTTGCACAACCTTTTAAATCCTATGAAGGGTTGGGTAGCTTACAGAGCCGACGAGTAGACAAGGCTACGCTAATATGCTTAGGACCTCGGTAGAAGTCGAGTAGTTGGAATCTACTCGCGAGGTAAGGTTTATCACACGGTTTGGTCAGAATAGAAAATGGCTTAAGAGTGGTAAAAATGAGACCCAGCAGGGGGGATAGGAAGCAGTGAGCGGAGGTCTCACGTGCGTAGCCCTGTTGGTGTCGATTGAGGACCGAGTCGTGTGCGGGCCTGCTGAACAAGTATCGAACAATACCGGATGGCATACTGACATAAGCAGGAAACCGATGTAAATGGTTAACCTGGGTGCCGAGGCTTACCCAACCGTAAACAGGAGTGGGTTGAGGGTAGCAAGGTGTAAATCTGCCGGTGGGCACAGTCACGCTCCACGCGGGGACCTCCTACCCGTTACGGATGGACCGGTTCGGTGTTTGGGTTGCCTTTGAAAGGTGGTTGCATACAACAGAGTAGGAAGGGGTGTGGAATCACGCTTCTGAAAGTGGGTGTATGCAACGTGTTGTCCGGGTGTCTCCTGATTGCAATCACCGTCCCTCGCGGTTATTTAAGTACCGCTTGTTCACTGTTTCGTGACGTAGTAAGAAGTGAAGTAAGCCAGTTGAATGATAATATGCTGTGATGATATATTAATGTTTTAGAAACCATGTATGCTGTAGATGTAGAGCTAATTAAGTTTACTTTCCGCTTTGGGCATCACCACATCGGAGGAAAGCGTTTCTTGTTTGATTGTGGACTTCCGATGTGAGGGCTGCCTAAGGCACATGAATTTGACGCTATAAAACTAAAAGTAAGGATCAACTTATAGGCGTGTCTTTGTCGCAAATTCCTTTTCCTATCATACACCTCCCTGCATGTAGAGTTCCATGCCTAGGTCAGACGGTTAAGCCTTGCTGAGCCATTGTGCTCACGGTTGCAATATTTGAGCTGTATGCAGGTGAGAGCTATGAGGAGGGTTCCGAGGATGAGGCGATGCCCCCGTCAGGGTACACGGCCGAGATGGAGCCCTGCACGCCGCCGTGATCTCCGGTTTCATGCTGCTAGCGTGTAGCATCCCCGGGCTGGACGGCTGCAATTTTGCATAGTTAGGATGAGAGGCTGCTATTGTACATTACTTCCGCTGTATAGTTATATTTTGTAAAAGACTTCCGCTGTTTTATATCAAATAAAAGTTTGTATGTTGTTCTTTAATCTTTTCGTTTGTGCTGTTGGGTGCCGCATCGCACGGCACCACCCTATGCGATCCTGGAGTGGGTGAACCACGGGGTGGTCCCCACAACAAGTACGAAGCTTTCTCGGACTTGCTGGATTCTATCGTCGTTTTGTGAAAGACTTCAGCACCATAGCAGGCCCACTGCATGAGCTTACAAAGAAGGGTGCTCCATTCACATGGGGCAAGGCGCAAGAGGCTGCATTTGCAACTTTGAAGAATAGGTTAACTCATCCACCCCTTCTCCAATTACCATATTTCAGTAAGACTTTATACTTTATCCATATGTGTGATTGTTATGCGCATTGTTTATCCCATTCTCGCATTACTATTGTATAGACTGGATGAGCTAAACCCACATGTGCTGATCGTTTGAATGGTATGAATGCAGAATGGTGCGGACACGTTCAACGCAAGAGGAGGGAGGTCCGAGTCAAGTTCGTGGTGATGAGTCTCCATTTCTGGAGCAGACCACGACGCAGCAGCAACCACCTCCTCCACCGCCAGAACTTCCAAGGAATCTTGCGGAGGTTCTCGCTGCAGTGCTCGGCTCGCGCGACGAGCAAACCGAGTTACTGCGGATGTTGGTGCAGCAGAATGCGTCCCATCAGGGAGGACGCCAAGACAATGGGCAACGCCAGCCCCAACAAAGCTCGTATTCAGAATTCATGGCGACCCATCCACCGGTCTTCACGGAGGCCGAAGAACCTTTGGAGGCAGACAGCTTTATCCGCACTCTGGAGGCAAAGTTCGGGCTGCTACGATGCACCGAACATCAGAAGGCGCTGTACGCAGCGCAACAGCTTCAAGGAGAAGCCGGTACCTGGTGGGCGAACTACACCGCCTCCTTACCGGCTGGCCATGCCGTCACATGGACGGAGTTCCGGGAGGCGTTCCGCGCCTATCACATACCTCCCAGTGTGATGGAAATGAAGCTCCAGGAGTTCCTGGCGCTACGACAAGGCGAGAGGAGTGCTCATGAGTACTCCAGGTTATTCAACCGGCTGGCGCAGTATGCGCCAGGATTTGTGGGCACGGAAGACAACAAGCGCAATGCGTTCTTCCGGGGCCTGAACTCCAAGATGAAGGTCCATCTCGCCCAGAACAATCGCGGCACATTCAACGACCTAGTTAATGCCGCGATTCTACAGGAGAATGCTCAGCGCGAGCGCGGTTCTGACAAGAGGAAATGCAGCGCGCTGACGAGCAGCAGTGGTGGAACGCCACAGAAATACCGCGTGGTATATCGTTCACCATCCGGTCAGAGATGGCAGCCACCGGCACGACCGCCTCAGTTTCACGGTCGGCAATATAATGTGCCGGGCTTTCGACCGACGTATCCACCACAGCAACAGCAGCAGCAAAGGATGGTCCCGCGTGCGCCCCAGTTTCAACAGCGTGCACCGGGATTCCGTCCTCAAGTCGGCGGGACCCCGACACCTTACACGTGCTATACGTGTGGCCGTGTCGGGCACATTTCGAGGGACTGCCCCGAGCCGCGACAGGGCAGGGGTGCAGCACCATATCAGGGTGCTAATCAGCCCCGCAATCAGCCCAAGAAACCAGCACCAAAACCCGGCAACGTCCACCACTTAGCTATCGAAGACGTACCGGAAGGCGAACCCGTCCTCGCGGGTACGTTCTCTTACCTGGATCATCCTGTAGTCATGCTTTTTGACTCCGGTGCCACCCATAATTTCATAAGTCAGTCTTATGTTATTAAATATCAACTGCCTATCATTCCCACAAATAATTCATATTTGATATGTTCTCCGGGTGGGAAAATAACAGCTGATAGAATGGTCTGTAGAGCACCATTACAGTTGGGTGGGAATCTATATCTGACTTCTCTAATCATGTTAGAGAGTCAAAAACTTGATGTCATTTTAGGAATGTCATGGCTACATCGCCATGGTGCTGTTCTTGACATCATTCCACGTGTGGTTCGTTTAAACTCTCCACTTCATGAACCACATGTTCTTATTCTTGACCGTTTGGTTCAAGAAACCCCAGCCACATATAACACGGAAGCCACGAAACTTGAGGATATTCGTGTGGTCCGTGAATACCCGGATGTCTTTCCGGATGATCTTCTAGGCATGCCACCCGAAAGAGATGTCGAGTTCAAGATTGAACTCGTACCTGGGACGACACCAATCTCACGGAGACCATATAAGATGGCTCCGAATGAGCTGGCTGAACTAAAGGAGCAGCTCAACGATTTGATGAAGAAGGGTTTCATTCGACCGAGTTCCTCGCCATGGGGATGCTCGGCGCTGTTTGTGAAGAAGAAGGATGAAACCTTGAGGTTGTGTGTGGACTACCGACCTCTCAACGCCGTCACCATCAAGAATAAATATCCACTGCGCCGCATCGATATTCTCTTCGATCAACTTGTGGGTGCGAGTGTATTTTCCAAGATGGATCTTCGCTCCGGATATCATCAAATCAAGATCCGAGCGGAGGATATCCCAAAGACGGCCTTCTCGACGAGATATGGGTTGTATGAATACCTCGTCATGTCCTTTGGTCTCACCAACGCCCCGGCACACTTCATGTATCTCATGAACTCAGTGTTCATGCCGGAGTTGGACAAGTTTGTGGTGGTGTTCATAGACGACATCTTGGTTTACTCCAAGACTGAAGAAGAACACGCCAAACACTTGCATATCGTACTTCAGCGATTAAGAGACCATAAGCTTTATGCTAAGTTCAGCAAGTGCGAGTTTTGGATCAGACAAGTGCCATTCCTTGGTCACATTATTTCTGCAGAAGGCATTGCAGTTGATCCAAGCAAAATTGAACAAGTGCTGAAATGGAAGTCCCCCACATCAGTCCATGAAGTCAGGAGTTTCCTCGGGTTAGCAGGATATTATCGGAGATTCATACCAAATTTCTCCAAGCTTGCTAAGCCGATGACTGAACTGTTGAAAAAGGGGATCAAATATGTTTGGAGCTCAGCATGTGAAGAAGCTTTCCAAGCATTAGTGAAGCATCTTACAACAGCCCCGGTGTTAGCTCAACCGGATAAAACCAAGCCCTTTGACGTATATTGTGATGCGTCTGGCATCGGGCTTGGCTGTGTATTGATGCAAGGAGGAAGAGTGGTTACCTATGGCTCATGTCAACTTCGTAACCACGAGCAGCACTATCCGACTCATGATCTTGAGCTCGCTGCTGTGGTATTGGCCTTGAAGATGTGGAGGCACTATTTGCTTGGGAACTTAGTGCACCTCTACACCGACCACAAAAGTCTGAAATATATATTCACTCAAAAGGAGTTGAATATGCGGCAACGGAGATGGCTAGAACTGATCAAAGACTATGAGATCAAGATTCACTACCATCCCGGGAAGGCAAACGTGGTTGCCGATGCCTTAAGCCGCAAATCCCATGTCAACAGTCTGTCCATCACCCCACTTGAAGAGGAGGAGTCGAGTCTGTACTTGGTTCCATATGGGGCATTGTATAATCTTGCTCTCGTCCCTACAATACGAGAGGAGATTATGGAAGCGCAGAAGAAAGACGTGGGAATGTCGCACATTCGGAGAAGGATGAAGAATGGCGAAATGAAATGCTTCCGAAGAGATGGTAACGGTACACTATGGTTTAAAGACCGTATAGTGGTACCCCGCGACATGAAGCTTCGGAGGAAAATATTGGACGAAGCTCATTTGTCCAAGTATTCTATTCATCCGGGCAGCAACAAGATGTACCAAGATCTGAAAACAAGGTTTTGGTGGACGTGGATGAAAAGAGAAATTGCAAAGTACGTATCCGAATGTGATACGTGTCAGCGGGTGAAAGCCGACCATATGCGTAAAGCCGGACAGCTGCAACCGTTGAACATTCCGGCGTGGAAGTGGGAGGATATCAGCATGGACTTCATAGTTGGATTACCTCTCACGTCTCACAAACATGACTCGATTTGGGTGATAGTCGATCGACTAACCAAGTCGGCTCATTTCATTCCCGTACATACCAGTTACGTGTCCAAGCAATATGTGGAGCTTTATATTGCAAGAATCTTATGCTTGCACGGTGTTCCCCGCTCCATTATTTCAGATCGCGGTGCGCTGTTTGTCTCTCGGTTTTTGGAACAGCTGCACGCATCATTGGGGACCAAACTGATCCGAAGCTCCGCGTATCACCCGCAGACAGATGGTCAAACTGAACGGGTGAATCAAGTGCTTGAAGACATGCTACGCGCTTGTGCCATTCACCACGGCAAGAATTGGGACGATCATTTGCCATTGGCGGAGTTTTCTTACAACAATGGCTATCAAGCTAGCATCAAGATGGCGCCGTATGAAGCCCTCTACGGCCGGAAATGTCGCACACCTCTCAACTGGTGCGAGTCCGGCGAGCGAGTCATCTATGGCATTGAACTGGTGAATGAAGCTGAAGAACGAGTGCGAGTGATACAAGCCAACCTCAAGGCTGCTCAATCTCGTCAGAAAAGCTATACGGATAAAAGACGCCGTCCTCTCCACTTCAACATCGGGGACAATGTGTATGTCCGTGTGTCTCCGATGAAAGGAGTTCACCGTTTCAGAGTGAAGGGTAAACTTGCGCCGCGGTTCATTGGTCCGTTCATCATTATTGAAAAATGCGGACCCGTGGCCTATCGCCTAGATTTACCGGCGTCGCTCGCAGGCATTCACAACGTCTTCCACATCTCTCAGCTGAGGAAATGCCTCAAACCCTCAGCTGAAATCCGCACTGAAGACATAGAAGTTCTTCAACCGGACCTCACGTACACGGAGTATCCAATCCGGATCATCGATGAAAAGACTCGTGCCACAAGAAACCGGACCTTATGGTTCTACAAGGTCTTGTGGAGTAACCATACCGCTGATGAGGCCACATGGGAAAGCGAGGATTATCTACGAGCGTATTATCCGGACTTGCTATCATCATATACCCGGTAAGGTTTTCCCCACTTTACTTTTCCTTTAGAATCTCGGGACGAGATTCTTTTTAAGGGGGGGGGGGGATGTAAAATCCCCAAAAATGGTAGCAAGAAAATTCTGCTCATGTGCACTTATGAAAAATGAGGAGAATTAAAACTTTGAATTATAATAGGGTAAGTTCAAAGTGAGGGTTTAGACTTCCCAAAACTTCCAAACATGGGGATCTAAATGCACAGCTTGGATCTTTATAGTCCAAATATTCACCCTTCCAAATTTCAGCTCATTTGGAGGAGTTTCAATATTTATTTGGAATTAAAAGGAAGAGCCCTCTAATCTGAATTTCAAATTCAGTTTCAAATTCCAATTCCCTCAGTTTGAAAATTGGGTTTCACAAATGTGTTCTCCATCTTTGAATGAGCAGCCATGCCAAAAATTGGAAATTTTGGAACTGGTTTGCTGGATTTTTGAGGCAATACAAAGTGGAGAATTCAAACTTATTTTCAAATTCAAATGATCAAACCACATTCAAATTCTACACCAGAATTCAAACCATTTGAATTCTGCAAATTCAAACTTAACTTTGGGATGAAGTATAGCCTTAATTGTTGAGTAGCTGGGGGAGAAATATCAGTGGAAATTGAATAAAAATCTGAGGTGGTGGGACCCACATGTCAGCCACACAGTTTCCTTTTTCATCTCTGTTTTCCCTTCGGTTGATCACCGAGCTGCCACCGAGCTGTGCTTCCCTCCACAGAGCAGCTTGCAGAGACTTGCTCCCGAAGGAAGAATTTGGGGCGTGGTGATTGCTATCCAAAGCAGCTGCCCAAACCAATTTCTATTCCCTGCCTCCAACCGGTTTCCTCATGTGCTCGAGCGTCCAGCGAAGGAAAAACAGTGCGCCCCCTCTCTGTGCTCGTGGTTCAGCAGCCCTCCAGCCCCTCCTAGCACCGGTTGAGCCACCCAGGAGCTGCGCCGGCGCCTCCTCAACGTGTTCCACCGCTCCTCAGCTCATCCCCGAGCTCCCCTCGCAGTGCCCGAGCCGTTCTTCACCGGGAGAACACAGAGCACGTCGCCCCTCACTGCTCCTCACGTTCCGGCCGCTCCAACGCCTCTCCTGCAAGTCCAGCACCTCCCTAAGGTGCGCCAAGGTGTGTAGATCATGCTACCGCAGTCCTCTTGCCCTTCCCCATCACTGTCTCGCTGGAATTTGGATTTTGGCGCCGGTACACGTGAAGAACCGACCCACACCAAAACTGGAAATTCGTCCAACGCGGTTGATCATCGGTTCTATAATTCAAGCCACAGAAACTAGGGATCCTAGCGCCCTCCCACGCCAAAGCACACATCAAACCGTCCACCACAGGCCCCGGGCGACGAGAAATCGCCGGCGGTGGCAAAAACGGGTCGGTCCTCCGGTGAACCCTATGTTCCGGCCATTTGCTGCAAGTTTTAGCCTGCGTTCCATTTTCCCCGATCATTGGTGATGCTTTAGGGCAAGGTAGCTCGTCGGGAGAAGCTTCGGACGCGCCAGAACGCGTTGATGCCGAGCTCCCGAGCCGCCCCACCGGTGCCGGCCTGTTTTTCGGCCGTTTTCATGCGTGGAAACCTTGCCCGGCAGCTGCGCCATGTTCCCAGGAGCATGTAGGGCGAAACCGGAGCTAATTTGGTGGAGAAATGAGGGAGAACGAGCCATGCCACGATTTGAACTGGTGTGCACGCGCGCCTCTGGCGGGAGGTTGAAGAAGGACCTGACCAGTGGGCCCCCCCTGTTAAGTCTCTGTGTAGATTTTAAACAGAGAGCTATCACAGTTTGAAAAATTCATAACTTTGTGTATACAGCTCCAAAAAGGGTGAGACAAATTTTGTATGAATCCTTAGGATAAGTACTTTACAGAGGAACAAATTTCATGCTATGAAAATGCCCAGGAATTTCTGTAGAATTATTTTTATTAAATCCTTTAGGGATTTATTACAGGAGCAATTCTTTATGAAATATTCCCAAATTTGGGAAGCTAGTCCTTTTCATAGTACCTGACCTCCAGTAAAAATTTTGGGATTTTTGGAGCTTATTTGGAGGGCTTAATCAGTAGGTTATCTCAGGATTAAATAAATTAGCTAAAAATCATAGAATTGATTTCCAGAAAAATGTTTCAACCTTCATAGCTCCATAACTTTCTGTAGGGATGTCCAAAATTTGTGAAACAAATTTTGTTGGATTTCTCTCAGTCAGTACTTTGCAGAAATGCAAAGAAATTGATCTGAAGATCTCTGGATATTTCTCCAAGATTCATCAAAGTTAAATCTTTGGGAATTTAGTCAAGAATGTCTCTGCTATGGAATTTCTTCAAATTTGGCCAGGAAGTTCCTCATGACATTACTGATCTCCAGTAAAAATGTTAGCTTCATTGGAGTTCATTTGCTAGGTCCAATTACCTTCCAAAGTCCAGCCTTTATTTGGAAATTCAAATTTAAACAGAAACTTTTCAGAACTCCTGTCCAACTTCAAAAATTCATATCTCTCTGATGGTAGCTCCAAAAATGGTGAAACAAATATTGTTAGAACCATGGAGACTTACCCTAATCAGATCTTCCACTATTAGCTATGTCAAAGCTCCTGAATTGGGCTCAAAATTCAGATAAGCATTGTACTTGTAGGAATTTTAAAGACTACATTATGCAATGACATGTCTCCAAATTTGGCTCAAGTCATCCTTAGAGAGTCTAGTATCCACTGAAAAATTCCCAAAGCCAATTAAGGACCCTAAATAGCAGTAGCTATGAATAGAAGTTCAATTTCTATAAACCTTTAATACTTACACATGTATTTTATTACATTTCATCATAGTGACCGAAGTTGAGGACGCACCGGAGCTTTTGGATGTCCTGCCACCTGAAGTTGACTTCCCCTTTAACTCGCAACCAGGCAAGCCCCGGTTTGCACTTAAGTACCTTTTATAAAATTCTTTATTTGTATCACTTATGTCTAGGGTGAAGGTTTGCATTAGAGTTAAGGTGTTTGAAACCCCACTTGCACAACCTTTTAAATCATATGAAGGGTTGGGTAGCTTACAGAGCCGACGAGTAGACAAGGCTACGCTAATATGCTTAGGACCTCGGTAGAAGTCGAGTAGTTGGAATCTACTCGCGAGGTAAGGTTTATCACACGGTTTGGTCAGAATAGAAAATGGCTTAAGAGTGGTAAAAATGAGACCCAGCAGGGGGGATAGGAAGCAGTGAGCGGAGGTCTCACGTGCGTAGCCCTGTTGGTGTCGATTGAGGACCGAGTCGTGTGCGGGCCTGCTGAACAAGTATCGAACAATACCAGATGGCATACTGACATAAGCAGGAAACCGATGTAAATGGTTAACCTGGGTGCCGAGGCTTACCCAACCGTAAACAGGAGTGGGTTGAGGGTAGCAAGGTGTAAATCTGCCGGTGGGCACAGTCACGCTCCACGTGGGGACCTCCTACCCGTTACGGATGGACCGGTTCGGTGTTTGGGTTGCCTTTGAAAGGTGGTTGCATACAACAGAGTAGGAAGGGGTGTGGAATCACGCTTCTGAAAGTGGGTGTATGCAACGTGTTGTCCGGGTGTCTCCTGATTGCAATCACCGTCCCTCGCGGTTATTTGAGTACCGCTTGTTCACTGTTTCGTGACGTAGTAAGAAGTGAAGTAAGCCAGTTGAATGATAATATGCTGTGATGATATATTAATGTTTTAGAAACCATGTATGCTGTAGATGTAGAGCTAATTAAGTTTACTTTCCGCTTTGGGCATCACCACATCGGAGGAAAGCGTTTCTTGTTTGATTGTGGACTTCCGATGTGAGGGCTGCCTAAGGCACATGAATTTGACGCTATAAAACTGAAAGTAAGGATCAACTTATAGGCGTGTCTTTGTCGCAAATTCCTTTTCCTATCATACACCTCCCTGCATGTAGAGTTCCATGCCTAGGTCAGACGGTTAAGCCTTGCTGAGCCATTGTGCTCACGGTTGCAATATTTGAGCTGTATGCAGGTGAGAGCTATGAGGAGGGTTCCGAGGATGAGGCGATGCCCCCGTCAGGGTACACGGCCGAGATGGAGCCCTGCACGCCGCCGTGATCTCCGGTTTCATGCTGCTAGCGTGTAGCGTCCCCGGGCTGGACGGCTGCACTTTTGCATAGTTAGGATGAGAGGCTGCTATTGTACATTACTTCCGCTGTATAGTTATATTTTGTAAAAGACGTCCGCTGTTTTATATCAAATAAAAGTTTGTATGTTGTTCTTTAATCTTTTCGTTTGTGCTGTTGGGTGCCGCATCGCACGGCACCACCCTATGCGATCCTGGAGTGGGTGAACCACGGGGTGGTCCCCACAACAAGTACGAAGCTTTCTCGGACTTGCTGGATTCTATCGTCGTTTTGTGAAAGACTTCAGCACCATAGCAGGCCCACTACATGAGCTTACAAAGAAGGGTGCTCCATTCACATGGGGCAAGGCGCAAGAGGCTGCATTTGCAACTTTGAAGAATAGGTTAGCTCATCCACCCCTTCTCCAATTACCATATTTCAGTAAGACTTTTGAATTGGAATGTGATGCTAGTGGTATTGGATTGGGAGGTGTCTTGTTGCAAGAGGGGAAACATATTGCTTATTTTAGCGAGAAACTGAATGGGCCTACTCTGAACTATTCCACTTATGATAAAGAATTATATGCACTAGTACGAACTTTGGAAACATGGCAACATTATTTATGGCCTAAAGAATTTGTTATACATTCTGATCATGAATCTTTGAAGCACATTAAGAACCAAACTAATCTGAACCGTAGGCATGCCAAGTGGGTAGAATTCATTGAGTCCTTTCCTTATGTCATCAAACACAAGAAAGGGAAAGATAATGTCATTGCGGATGCCTTATCTCGCCGTTAGAATATGTTGTCCCAACTTGATTTTAAGATTTTTGGCTTGGAAACAATTAAAGAACAATATGCTTTTGATGCTGATTTCAAAGATGTGCTGCTGCAATGTAAAGAAGGAAAAACATGGAACAAGTTTGTTCTCACTAATGGTTTTGTGTTTCGAACTAACAAATTGTGCATTCCAGCTGGTTCTGTGCGTATCTTACTATTGCAGGAAGCACATGGTGGAGGATTGATGGGACACTTTGGTGTCAAGAAGACGGAAGACATCTTAGAAAGCCATTTCTTTTGGCCAAAGATGAGAAGAGATGTGGAGCGGTTTGTTGCCCGTTGCACCACCTGTCAAAAAGCTAAGTCCCGTCTTAATCCACATGGTTTATACATGCCTCTTCCTGTTCCTAGTGCTCCATGGGAGGATGTTTCTATGGATTTTGTTTTAGGATTGCCTAGAATAAAGAAGGGGAAGGATAGTATTTTTGTTGTTGTCGACAGATTTTCTAAATTGGCACATTTCATAACATGCCACAAAATTGATGATGCTACCCATATTGCTGATTTGTTCTTTCGAGAAGTTGTTCGTTTGCATGGGGTTCCAAACACTATTGTTTCAGATAGAGATGCCAAATTTCTTAGTCATTTTTGGAAAACCTTATGGGCTAAGTTGGGGACAAAATTACTCTTTTCTACCACTTGTCACCCTCAAACTGATGGACAGACCGAAGTAGTGAACCGTAGTTTATCTACCATGCTAAGGGCTGTTCTGAAACATAACATCAAATTATGGGAAGAATGTTTGCCTCATATTGAATTTGCTTACAATCGTTCGCTGCATTCTACTACTAAATTGTGCCCTTTTCAGATTGTATATGGTTTTATTCCTCGTGCTCCCATTGATCTTTTGGCTCTGCCACCTTCAGAGAAATTGAATTTTGATGCTTCTCGCCGTGCTGAATTAATTCTTAAAATGCATGAGCAAACTAAAGCAAACATTGAGAGCATGAACGCTAAGTATCAACAAGCCGGTAGCAAGGGTACGAAGCATGTTACTTTTGAACCTGGTGATTTGGTTTGGGTGCATTTGAGAAAGGATAGATTTCCTCATTTGAGAAAATCTAAATTACTACCTAGAGCTGCTGGACCCTTCAAAGTGCTTCAAAAAATTAATGATAATGCATATGAAATTGAGTTGCCTGCACATTTTGAGGTTACTTCCTCTTTTAATATTGCAGATTTGAAACCATATATGGGCGAGGAAGACACATTTGAGTCGAGGATGACTCAATTGCAAGAAGGGGAGGATGATGCGTGCATCGCTACCGTTGATACAACCACAACACCAGCCTATTCACCACTCTCAGCTAATCAAGGTCCAATGACACGCGCTCGTGCACGTCAACTTAATTATCAGGTGAATTCATTCCTGGCTGTTCAAAGTAATTATCCTTCAAATGGGGACCTATTAAAGCCTTGTGATGACCTTGTTATTATTAGGTGCTTGGGAATTGATCCAGCTAGGAGGGATGGAGGGATTAATGCAATAAAGGATGCTCCACCCGAGGAGAAATCTTGAGGCTGGGGCCATGTAATAAAGAGAGATTTAGACAAATAAGGAAAGGAATAAGGGAAATCTCGTCCAACTTTGCTGCTGGACGAAATTCCCTCTTTCTTCCCCCTTTTAAAGATAGATGTGCTATAATAAGGAAAGAAATAGAGGAAATCATATCCTGCCTTGCTGCTGGATGGGTTTCCCTCTTTCTTTCCCTATTAAATGGTAGTCTATCATAGAAAAAGGAAGGGAATAAGGGAGATCACGTCCTACCTTTGTTGCTGGACGAATTTCCCTCTTCCCTCCCCTATTTAAGTAGTCCAAGAGCTCCTTGACAGGGCGGGTTTTTGTTTTCTGTAAGTTTAGCCATTGCTACTTCCTTGTAACGCAAGTGTCGACGAGACCTTCCGATTACTTGAATCAGAACCCCAACTTTTTCACACCCGTGAGTGTTTGCTTGTTATCTTGTTCTTGCTTGTTCTTCGATTGCTTGCAGGATCAAGGCTGTTCTTGGCACGGCAAGTACAGCAACAACAAGAGCCGGTGTAACTATCGCTAAGGCGCAGCATCCTTGTGGTTGTTGTAGTCGGGTAGCATAACGTCGACCTCCACCCAAATCGTAGTTACCAGGAGACGGTGTAACTGTCGCTCAAGGCGCCACACCATTCTGGTTGTGGTAGTCGGGCAGCCAACATCGGCCTCCACCAAATTCGTTCATTACCGAAATCTCTCATCGAAAGGTAGGGCGTCCCCCGTACCCGTTGGGTTCATCATGCCCCTTGACCATATTGATCCCATGTTTTGAAACTGTTTTGTTTGTGAAAATGTGTATGTTTGTGTCAACTTGATGGGACACCCTTTTATAGGAGTTTTCAACTTTTGTTAACCATCCTTGTTGCCAGGAAAGTTGATGAGTCGGGTATGGTCGTTTTTCCTTTTTGCTTCACTCAACTTAAGGGATACGGGAAGATGAAATAAAACTTGTTAGCTACTGCACTCGTATGAATAATGATGATGATAACTTGATGATGTTAATGAGCATGGAATCTAGGAGATCTAGGCAAACTTGGTTCGTGGATGTTGCTGATTGAGATGGTGGTTTGCTTGCCGTAGATCTAAAGGCCCGTTCATGGTAGCACATGCCAGGAAAACAGTGCCACCACAAGGCCAAATATGGGTGCGGCTTAGCTGACTAATTAGGTGTGTTGCTAGCTTGTTATGGACCGTTGGATGATGCGGGGAATGGGAGTCGAGAAGGACTGTCCTGGGAACTGAAAGCACAAGAGGGGGTCCGTGGGTGGGAGAATGGAGATTCGATCCTGCCGGTGAAACCTTAGTGGGACTGTACATTCTAGTAGCCCCTTTGTAAAGGCTATTTTTTGATCTCTTGGCCATACACCGATTGTTGTGTACTGGTAATGGAGGTTCTCTCTAGTTGCCGACGGGTAACGAAATCACAAACTTGTTGGTAAAGTGGTGCCACCTCTGCAGAGTGTAAAACTATCATTATAGTCATGCTTCCGGTTACAAGCACCTGGCCAACTTCCATGAGTAGAGGCTAAACTTAGGATGGTTATCCGGGTATTGTCATTGGATTTGGTTTTGGGTCATGACAATGCATTTGGTTTCGGTTCTGTGAAAATAAGATGATTATGTATATAGAAATAATATTGGCTGGTTGAGGCTTGATAAATGATGAATTATGATGAAGGAATATTGATGAATTACTTGATTATGTTGGGATTTAACTCACCTAGAAATAGCTGCTATTTTTACCATGTTTTTGAAATAAAATTTACTTTCTGCAATGAACCTCTTTATTCCCTACCTTGTTGTAAGATACATGTCATACTTTTCCCGCACTTGCTGAGTACGAAATGTACCCACCCTTGCATTTCCACATATACATCAGCTACAGGAGAAGAATACTTCGAGCAACATGTGGAGTACTAGGCGTGCGCACTACCGTCAACATGCCTGTGGAGTTGAAGTTGGAGCCTGTTGTTTTAGCCATTTTCCGCTATCGTTTAGAGTCTTCCGCTGGTGAATAAGTTAGATATTCATGAGTGAGACAATGAGTAAATGTAATAAAGTACTTAAACACTATTTGTACGTGGTTATATTCTCAATTTCAGTTTGTGAAGTACATGTGTATGTGTGATGAACATTCTGGGCACACATATGCATTCACTAGGTAGAATGGACACTCTAAACACACATAGGAATACCCCTCTAAACTGCTATTTTCAAAAATTGCTTGCTGCTGCACTTTATTTGTCAACTCAGCCACCGCAAAGTGCTATTTTCAGCCCCTCTTTTCTTCTTTGCTTGTAGACAGCCACACTATTTGTTTTCTTGCTTCATAGCTTCTGAAATTTTGGAGTTATTTCCTTCTTCTCTAAAGTTTCTCATGTCTTATTTATAGATGCCGGTGACTAAGAGCACAACACGCATAAGGACTCGTCCACCACCACTTGGGAGTGCACTTAACCTCATTGAGGTGTCCGATGGACCATATTGGGAGGAGGTGAAGATGGAACCCCATGAGAAAGATGAAGTCAGTAGTTCTATGCATGAGGAAGAGGACCCGGAATAGGTAGAACCAATCGAAGACGACATGGAAGATAATCCACAAGAACAGCAGC
Organism: Neostapfia colusana; assembly: GCA_030760725.1. NCBI lineage: Eukaryota > Viridiplantae > Streptophyta > Magnoliopsida > Poales > Poaceae > Neostapfia > Neostapfia colusana. The sequence continues at coordinate 34,633,631 of JASWHV010000001.1, read as the reverse complement.
ATTGGTATGCACCTCAGGAGGAATTTCACGCGGGCTTGTACCCAGCGGAGCCTCATGAAGCTATGTCGGAAGGAGATGAATCCGAAGAGGAGCCACCCCCTGCTGAGGTCGAGAATGAAGGTGATGAACGGGCCATCCATTCAGTTCAAGAATTATGGTCCGACGGGATGGAAGGAGGACACATATCCACGGAGCTTAGTGAGTTCCTGGATTGCTGCAGCCTATACCCGAAGTATCTCCTCAAGAAAGTCCCTCATCTCGGACATGAAGAGTGGAAGGATGAAGTAACCATCCTATCTAACGCTAGGGTTGTCACCCGGCACTTCGCACCCACATGGAGAGCTACAAGGGCAGAAGCTATTGATGATGCTGCTTGGGATGCACTCAATGGACTGTGCTACGCTTTCTGTGAGTAGCTTGAGAACGCTACCTTTGAGCTGCACCCGTATCGGAAGAGTGGAACAAGGGATATCATTGGACCCCATGAAGGATCTCTTTCCAACCCACAAGATGCTGACAAGCCTCAGAGGTTGCTCGCGGAGTTAGGAAATCGCTATGCAAGCACACAAGAAGAGATCCGTTACCTCCGCAAGAAGCTGTACTTGCTGGAAAAATAAGAGGAGACTCATGCCAACGCGAGAACAAATAGAGCACCAGCGTCATATATCCCTACATGGACTGCCGACTTACCATGGTGTGCACCCATGTATGGACCACCCCCGTCACACGGCGAGAAGAGCACCGGTTCTCACGATTAAGTTTAGGTTTCTCATTGAATAAAGTTGTAATAGGAACGCTTAGACATAGTAGGCCGAAACAAGAGTGGTGTGCTGAATTTTCAGTATGATTGCTTGTGATTGTGTGCTTGGTGTGAGTTGTGGGACGCTTCGGCGAATGTCCACATCCACACATAGTGGAGAGATGTGAGATGCTTCAGCACTTGTTTACATCCTCATATAGGCTGATATTAATAAAAGGAGTTGCTTAGTCTCATATACCTTGATGCATATAATTGGGAAATCTCTTATTTCAATTCTGAATTCTATTCCGAGAGTAAGCATTAAAATAAGGGGGTAGACTTTCTTGCCAACCTTATCGTTTTGGATTCCCAAGGGATTGATATAATACTTGGAATGGACTAGTTAAGCAAGTAAAATGGAGTAATTCAATGCACTCAAAGGATCGTGCAGTTGACGAGTGAGCACAGTACTCGTATTGAGTTTGAGGCAGCCCAACCTGCAAGCGAAAAGGCAGTGCTGAACCACATCGAAGAAGCGACATTGGAAAGCATTTCGGTAGTTGGAGAATATTCAGATGTGTTCCCGGAAGAACTTTCAGGTATGCCACCTGACCGGGACATCAAATTTGCCATTGATTTAGTACCCGGAGCTGCACCTATAGCTAAGAGGTCATATAAGATGCCTGCTAATGAATTAGTGGAGCTCAAGAAGCTAATTTAGGAGCAGCTAGATAAGCGTTTTATACGCCCAAGCTCGTCACCTTGGGGAGCTCCCATGCTCTTCGTAGACAAGAAGGATGGAACCCAAGGGATGTGTGTGGACTATAGGTCTCTCAACGAAGTGACGATCAAGAATAAATACCCGCTGCCCCGCATAGAGGACCTATTCGATCAAATGAAAGGCGCCCAGATTTTCTCTAAGATTGATCTTCGGTCGGGATACTTCCAGCTAAAGACTAATCCCTCCGACATACCCAAGACTGCATTTCAAACACGGTATGGTTCGTATGAATATACCCAATGTCATTTGGGTTGACGAATGCACCCGCATACTTTATGTACCTCATGAATAAGGTCTTCATGGAGTACTTGGACAAGTTCGTCGTGGTTTTCATTGACGATATCATGGTGTATTTAAAAAACGAGGAAGAAAATGAGGAACACTTGAGATTGACATTGCAGAAATTACGAGAGCATCAATTATATGCTAAGTTCAGCAAGTGTCAGTTTTGGATAAAGGAGATATTGTTCTTAGGCCACATCATCTCCGAAGGAAGAGTATCAATTGATCCCGGAAAAGTGAGGGATGTTTTGAAGTGGAACCAACCGCAGAATGTGAGGGACATTCGAAGTTTCCTTAGGATGGCAGGATACTACCACCGGTTCATCAAGGATTTCTCCAAAATAGCGAAGCCTATGACTGAATTGATGATGAAAGGGAAAACATTTCAGTGGACACAAGCGTGTCAAGACAGCTTTTAGGAGCTAAAGAAGAGATTAACAACAGCGCCTGTTTGTGTATTGCCGGACATGAGCAAGAGTTATGGTATATATTGTGACGCATCAAGATAAGGGCTTGGATGTGTGCTTGTGCAAGGAGGACAAGTGGTAGCCTATGCATCAAGACAATTAAAAAAACATTAGCTGAACTACCTTACACATGAACTGGAACTTGCAGCCGTGGTACATGCCTTGAAGATTTGGAGGCATTATATTCTCGGTCACCGATGTGAGATCTACACGTATCACAAAAGCCTCAAGTATATATTCACGCAAACAGATCTGAATTTGAGGCAACGTCGATGGTTGGAACCCATCAAGGATTATGATGTCGGAATCAACTATCACCCCGGAAAGGCCAACGTAGTAGCGGATGCGTTGAGCCGAAAGGGAGCATGTCACCAACTCACGGTTCGGGAGCCTCCACCCGAGCTGCGTAAGGAGTTCGAACGGTTACATCTCAGGTTCTTGAACGAGATGGAGGTGGTAGAACTGAACTAAATGCTGGAACAAGAGATACGAGATGACCAAGCGACGGATGAGGAAGTAAAATAAATCAAGGAAAGAATCCGACAAGGGATTGAAAAGGAATTCAAAGAAGACGAGAATAGCACGCTTTTGTTAGGGAAAAGGATTTGTGTGCCTAACGTGAAGCACATCCGCGACACGATACTAAAGGAGGCACATGACTCGACTTATTCTATACATCCCGGCTGTACAAAGATGTACAAGGACCTGAAAACTTGCTATTGGTGGGATGGCATAAAAAGGGATATCGCTGAATATGTTGCCTTATGCGACACGTGCCAACGGGTGAAGGCCGAATGCCAAAGACCCGCTGGATTGTTGCAGCCATTGAAAGTACCCAAATGAAAGTGGGAAGACATCAGTATGGATTTCATTGTCAGATTGCCACGAACTCAGTACGGCTACAACTCTATTTGGGTTATCATGGACCGATTGACGAAAATAGCCCACTTTATTCCTGTTAGGACTAGGTACACCTTGGCGTAATTAGCCGAGCTGTACATGGAGCAAATCGTGTGTCGTCATGGAGTTCCGAAGAGGATAGTTTCAGATCGAGGTTCTCAATTTACCTCTAGGTTCTCGAAGAAGCTGCATGTTGCCATGGGTACACATTTAAATTTCAGCTCCACATATTACCCGCAAACTGACGGGCAAACTAAGAGGACGAATCAGATTCTGGAAGACATGTTGAGAGCTTGCGCCTTGAAACATAGGCGTAGTTGGGACAAGAGCTTGTCGTATGCTGAATTCTCCTACAACAATAGTTACCAAGCCAGCTTGAAGACGTCACCTTTTGAAGCACTATACGATAGACGGTATAGAACACCTTTGTTCTGGAATGAGACTGGAGAAAGCCAAGTGTTTGGACCTGAAGTGCTGCAAGACGCCGAAAAGCAAATCCAAACAATACGTGTAAACTTGAAGGCCGCTCAGTCACGACAAAACATGACCTTCAAAGTTGGAAACTTCGTATATCTTAAGTTGTCGCCTATCCGAGGCCAACGACGGTTCAACGTCAAAGGCTAGCACCTCGCTACATCGGGCCATTCAAGATTCTTAGCATGCGAGGAGAGGTAGCCTATCAACTAGAGCTGCCAACTCACCTCTCCGACATGCCCGACGTATTTCACGTATCTCAGCTCAAGAAGTGCCTAAGAGTGCTGGAAGAACAAGTACCGATGGATGAGCTAGAACTTCAAGAGGATCTGACCTACGCTGAACACCCCATCAAAATCTTGGACGTAAAGGAAAGGGTCACAAATAACGAAGTAATCCGTTGGTGCAAGGTACAATGGAGCCACCACACAGAAGCTGAAACTACACGGGAACGTGAGGAAGACCTCAAGGCGGAATTCCCTCATCTTTTCTCCACTCTATCGAATCTCGAGGGCAAGATTCATTTTAAACCCCATAGGTTTGTAACACCCTCAAAATTACTACCATGCATTGCATACATTTTTCATGTAGAGAAGCATTTAAAATGAGCAAGGAAATAAAGAAAGGAGTATAGAAGCAAATAAAATAATGAAAGGGAATAAAAAATAGGAAATAATGAAAATAAATAGAAAACAAAAAGAAATAAAAATAAATAAATAAAATAGCCAAATTTGGCCACCCCTAATTTTTTTCCCAAAATTCCCCGAATTTCCCCTAAATTCCCCTCCCCTAATTTCCCTAATTTTCCCCAATTTTCCTGATTTTTCCCAAATTCCCCTAGGGACTTTTTCCCCACATTTGAGGGGAATTTCCCCCCCAATTTCAGCCGCCCCACTTAGGGGGGGGAACCCTAATGGACCCCACCCCCTTGGCCGCAGCCCATTAGTGGGGGAACCTAGCCGCCCCCCTTTTTGATTTTTTGTGGGCTTTTATTTTCTCAATTAATCTCAGCCATTGGTGGAAAATAAATAATAAAATCCCTGCCCCTAGCTCCCACCTCTTTTAAAATTAAAATCTCAGTCCTTGGATAATTGGGTTGCTAAAATCCTAGCCTCCCTAGCTCTTTTCCCCTCTTATAAATAAAACCCTCCACCCTAGCCGGCACCCCTAGCCCTCTTTTTGGCCGCCGCCCTCTCTCACCCTGCTGCCAAGCTTGGTCGCCACCCCTTGCTGGAATTTGGCCCCGTCGGAGCTCCGTCACGCCTCACCGACGCCGGAAAAGAAGCCCCCAACGTTCTGCCCTAGCCGCAGCCTCGTAATTCTCCAGAGAAAATCTCCAGCTGCTGCCATTGCAAGGAAGGAGGTTCTGCCGCAAGGTAGAGAGGAGCAAGAAGTGAGTTAGGTCTTCGTTACCCCTCTTACCACGTCGCCGCTGTTTCTACGCATCCGTTTTCTTCACCCCCTGCGAGCAGAAAATTCTGCGTGTAGACAGACCATGTTTTGGTCGATTTTTGACGGTGGAATTGATCTACAAAGTTTTACAAGATCATAACCACACCCACACTTGATCCCAGCAGCCTTGTTCATCATAAAACCCCATGGAAGCCTACTAAAACATGCAAGAACATGTGCAAACTGATTTTTATAAACTGCACCATAGGAATTGCATTCATCCAACTCATTGCATCTTGAGTAAAGTTTGTGCATGATAATTGATTGTTGTAATCTTTGTATGTGCATGGTCGTTAGTAGAAGGACACGCTCTAGAGGCTGTCTACGAGGAACTACAGCATCAAGACTTCGAGACGCTTAAGCAACATGAACCGCGGGAGCAAGGCAAGTGCCCCTTGACCATATTGATCCCATGTTTTGAAATTTCTTTGCTTGCAAAAACTTGTATGCTTGTGTCAACTTGATGGGATACCCTTTTATAGGAGTTTACTAGTTTTGTTAACCATCCTTGTCGCCGTGAAATTCGAAGAGTCGGGTATGATTGTTTTTCCTTCTTGCTTCGCTCAACGTACGGGATACAGGAAGCGGAAATAGAATTTGTTTAGCTACTGCACTCATGAGAATAAAGATGATGAGAACTTGATGATGTTAATCAGCATGGAATCGGAGATCTAGGCAAGCTTGGTTCGTGGATGTTGCTGATTGAGATGGTGGTTTGCTTGCCATAGATCTAAGGACCGGTTCATGCGAGCACATGCCAGAAAAACAGTGCCACCACATGGCCAAATATGGATGCGGCTTAGCTGACTAATTAGGTGTGTTGCTAGCTTGTTATGGACCGTTGGACGGTGCGCGGAATAGGAGTCGAGAAGGACTGCCCTGGGAAATGCATGGCACAAGACGGGACCCGTGGGTGGTAGAATTGAGATTCGATTCTACCGGCGAAACCTCAGTGGGTCCGTACATTCTAGTAGCGCCTTTGTAAAGGCTATTTTGTGATCTCTTGGCCATATGCCGATGGTTGTCTGCTGGTATAATGGAGGTTCTCTCTAGTCGCCGACGGGTGACGAAATCACAAACTTGTGGGTAAAGTGGTGCCACCACTGCAGAGTGTAAAACTATCATGATAGCCTTGCTTCCGGTTACAAGCATCTAGCCAACTTCCATGATTAGAGACAAAACTTTCGGTGGTTATTAGGGTCATGACAATGAATTTGGTTTCGGTTCTATGAAAATAAGATGGTTATGTATATTTACGAGTATGATATGAACTTGGGAAAGAATATTGGCTGGTTGAGGCTTGATAAATAATGAATTATGATAAAGGAATGTTGATGAATTACTTGGTTATGTTGGGATTTAACTCACCTAGAAATAGTTGTTGTTTTTACCGTATTTGTAAAATAAAATTTGCTTGCTGCAATGAACCTCTTTATTCCCTACCTTGTTGTAAGCTACATGTCATACTTTTCCCACACTTGCTGAGTATGACATGTACTCACCCTTGCATTTCAACATATACATCAGCTACAAGAGAAGAATACTTCGAGCAACATGTGGAGTACTAGGTGTGCGCACTACCGTCAACATGCCTGTGGAGTTGAAGCTGGAGCCTGCTGTCTTAGCCATTTTCCGTTGTCGTTTAGAGTCATCCGCTGCTGAATAAGTTAGATATTCATGAGTGAGACAAGTCAATGTAATAAAGTACTTAAACACTATTTGTACATGGTTATATTCTCAATTTCAGTTTGTGAAGTACTTGAGTATGCGTGATGAACATCCTGGGCCACTATGCATTCTCTTGGTTCATTTTCGGAACTGGGTTTCACAGGACCCGAGTTCGTGAATTTTACTGACTTTCCCTGTGACACCCTCAATTTTGTATCCATGCATGCATACATAATTCATATAGAGAAACATTTTAAAAGAATTAGAACGGGAGGAAGAATCATAAAAATGGTAGGGCTATGGGAGTAAGATAGCTTAGAAGAGCCAATTCCAGTTCGCTGAGGAGCGTCATCGACACTTCCCGCGGCCTGCTGGCCACGTGGCGCTTTCGGAGCTCATCCCTGCGGAGGGGGTGAGGTCCGGCACCGTTGGCCACGTGGCAGGCTAGGAGCTTGCCTCTGCGGAAGGGGGCGAGGTCCGGCCCGCTGGACACGTGTTGCCTCCGGGGCTTGTCGCTGCGGAAAAGCGAGGTCCAACCCCGCGGGTCACGTGTCGCCTTCAGAGCTAGTCTCTGCGGAGAAGCAAGGCTCAACCCCGCGGGACATGTGTCGCTCTCGGAGCTCACCTCCACGGAGGGAGTAAGGTCCGGTCCCGATGGACATGTGTCATCCTCGAAGCTCACCTCCGAGAAGTAGGGAGGTCCAACACTATGGGACACGTGTCATCCTCGGAACTCACCTTCGAGGAGAAGGGAGGTCCGACACTACGGGACACGTGTCGTCCTCGGAGCTCACCTCCGAGGAGAAGGGAGGTTTGACGCTGTTGGACACGTGTCGACCTCGGAGCTCGTCTCTAAGGAAAAAGGAAGTCGGCACTGCTGGACATGTGGCACTCTCGGAGCTCGCCTCTGAGGAGAGGGGAGGTCCGGAACTAACACGTGGCACTCTCGGAGCTCGCCTCTGAGGAGAGGGGAGGTCCGGCCCTGACACGTGGCGCCCCCAGAGCACGCATCTGAGGGGGAGGGAGGTCCCGCTCGCCAGACACGTGGCGCACCTAGAGCTTGTCTCTGCGGAAAAGGGAGGCCAGGTCCCCGCTGGACACGTGGAGCCTCCGGAGCTTATCCCTGTGTAAGGACGAGATCCTTAAGCGGTTTTCCCCTGTGCGCGAGTACCCGGTACTGAGGAAACCGACACGATTTCTTCCACGTTGATACCGCACCCAAATCAATTGGAGGTAAGTTGTTAAGATCCAAAACAAATTTAATAGGACTCTTATTTGAAATCCAATTTGAGTAGGACTCTTCTTTCACCCCTTGTAAATAGAAACCGAAACCTCTGGCCACAACCCACGTACCTATTTTTCCACCTCCCGAGTCAACAATTTGGAGGTCCTAGCACCCAACTCGCCGAGTTAACCCCCTTCGCCGGAGTTCAGCCACCGGTAAAACCACCGACGAGCCCCGTCACGCTCGCCCTCGCCGGAAGAGAGCCAATGATCTGTCCTGCTGCCATTGCTAGGAGGAAGGCCGAGGTAGGTCTTCGCTACCACCTTATGACATCATCACAACTTCTACGCATCTGTTTCTTCAAACAGAAGCTTTTCATGTGGACAGATCACGTGTTGATCGGTTTTTGACGGTGGAATTGATCTAGATCTTGAGTCAAGATCATCACCACACTTGATCCCTACACCCTTGTTCATCGTAAAACCCCATGCAAAGCCATTGAAACATGCAAGAACACGTACTAACTGGTATTGATGAAACTGCATCATAGGATTAGCATGCATCTACGCCATTGCATCTTGAGTAAAGTTTGTGCATGATGTTTGATTGCTATAAATTTTGTATATGCGTGGTCGTGAGTATAAGGACAAGCTCAGAAAGCCATCTACAAAGGACTACAGCACCAAGACTTCGAGATCCGTGAGCAACAGAAGCCACAGGAACAAGGAAAGTGCCCCTTGACCACATTGATCCCATGTTTTTAGAACTGTTTTGGTTGCAAAAACGTGTGTGTGCTTGAGTCAACTTGATGGGAAAATCCTTTACAAGAGTTTACTAGTTTTGTTAACCACCCTTGTCGTCGGGAAAGTTGATGAGTCGGGTATGGTCGTTTTTGCTTTTTGCTTCGCTGAGTCCACGGGATATGGGAAGTGAGATAGAATGTGTCTAACTACTGCACTTATATGAACAATGATAATAAGAACTTGATGTTGATAATGAACATAAATCGGGGGAGATCTAGGCAAGCTTGGTTCGTGGAAGTGGTAGAATGAGATGGTGGTTTACTTGCCGTAGATCTAAGGACCGGTTCATGCCAGCACATGCCAGGAAAATAGTGCCACCACAAGGTCAAATATGGGTGTGGCTTAGCTGACTAATTAGGTAAGTTGCTAGATTGTTATGGACCGTGGAAGCCGCGGGGAATGGGAGTCGAGAGATGACTGCTCTGGGAACTGCATGGCACAAGAGGGGGCCCGTAGATAGGAGAATGGTGATTCGAGCCTACTGGTGAAACCTTAGTGAGTCCATACATCTAGTAGCCCCTTTGTAAAGGCTATTTCGTGATCTCTTGGCCATACACCGACGGTTGTGTACTGGTATAATGGAGGTTCTGCAGTTGCCGACGGGTGACAAAATCACAAACTTGTGGGTAAAGTGGTGCCACCTCTTAAGAGTGTAAAACTATCATGATAGTCGTGCTTACGGTCACAAGCGCTTGGCCAACTCACATGATTAGATGGGATGGTTTGGGATGGTCATTGGGAGATTACTCGGTATGGATGTTTATTGGTATGGTTATGGTTTGTTCTTGGTAATGAGAATGGTTTCGGGACTGTTGAGTCATGACAATGAGTATTGGTTTGGTTATATGATTATGAGATGGATATGATCATGAGATGGTTATTATGAACATGAGAAAGAGTTGAGAAAGATTTATGGTGGGATGAGACATGGAAAGTGGTGAATTATGAAGGAGGTATGTTAATGTTTTAATTGGATATATGTTGGGATTAAATTCACTTAAAGATAGTTGTTGTTTTGTCATGCTTTGTGAAATAAACTTTGCTTTCTGCAATGAGCCTTTTTATTCCTACCTTGATGTAAGCTACATGTCATACTTTTTCTGCACTTGCTGAGTACGACATGTACTCACCCTTGCATTATCATATAAACATCAGAACAGGAGAGGAGTACTTCGAAAACCATGTGGAGTATTAGGCGTGTGATCTACCGTCAAGTTGCTTGTGGGTATGGAGTTGAAGATGGAGCCGCTGCTGTGCTTAGTTTGCTTCCGCTATCGTTTAGAGACTTCCGCTGCTAGAATAAGTTAGAGACTTCCGCTGCAAGAATAAGTTAGAGAATGATGTAATAAAGTACTTAAATCCTATTATTCGTGGTTATATTCTGAATTCAGTTTGTGGATTACGTGTGTACGTGTGATGAACATCCTGGGCACACATATGCATTAGCTGGGTTCTGTGTTTTACGGGACCGGGCGTCACAGATTGGTATCAGAGCCATATTGACCGTAGGACGCAAGCCTAGGAAGAAGCCACAGATTTGCATTAGAGCCATGTTGACCATAGGACGCAAGCCTAGGTAGAATGCACAGGTTGACATCAGAACCACATTGACCGTAGGATGCCAGCCTAGACAGAATGGACACCTTAAAACACATAGGAACATTTAAATCATAGTAGCTTGAATAGGAGTGATGTGTTGAAATTTTGTGATGATTGCTTGTGTTTGTGTGCTTAGTGTGAAGATGTGAGACGTTTCAGTGTTGTCCATATCCACACATAGTAGAGAGATGTGAGATGCTTCGGCACTTATTCACATCCTCATATAGACTAATATATTTAGTCCGTCCACCTTGATGCATATAGTTGGGGGGATCAATCTAAACTTCTAATTTCTATTCTGCCCAACTCTCTCTCACAGATGGTGAGAGAAAACACCGGCCGTCCAAGGAGGAACGTCCGTGGCAACCATGAACCACAAGAGGATGACCACGTTGAAATTCCTGAAAATGTTAACCCCGGGGCTGGTGCAAACAAGCTTGAACGGTTGATGGCTATGTAGAACCAGCTCATGCAAACTATGATCCAAACTTTGGGTCAGCTACAAGCTAACAACAACCACCCTAACCCCGTTCCTGCACCACCACCACCACCGGCTCACAACAAATTGGGAGAGTTCATGAGGAATCGACCGCCTACTTTTGCACAAGCTAATGATCCCATGGAGGCTGATGATTGGTTGAAGTCCATGGAGAAGAAGCTTGCCATCGTTCAGTGCAATGATCGAGAGAAAGTTCTCTTCGCATCACACCAACTTATGGGAGCAGCCGCTGACTGGTGGGACGCTCTATGCAATGCTCATGTCAATCAGGAGACTATCACTTGGACTGAGTTCAAGGAGAGTTTCCGCTCTCATTACGTCCCTGCTGGAGTCATGATGCTTAAAAGACAAGAGTTTGAAGGTCTCCGCCAAGGAAAGAAGAGCGTGAATGAGTACCTAAACAAGTTCACTTAACTGTCAAGGTATGCCCCTGAGGACGTCAACTCGGATCAAAGGAAGCAATACTTGTTCATGAGAGGGTTGAATGAGATCCAAGTTCAGCTTCTCAACAATGACTATGCAAACTTCCAGAAGCTAGTTGACAAAGCTATAGTGGTTGAGAGCAAGATCCGTGAGATCGAGTAGGAGGGCAAGAGAAAGATGCCATACCAGCCACAAGGGAGCAATGTATGTCCCTGTTTCATGCCCCCAGCTGCACCACAGTATGGCTCGTCCGCTTCTATTTTTCGCCCTAATCAACCACCACAGCAACATCCTATTGTGCAAGCACCTTGTGTGCCTTTGCCTTCCGCGCCCCATCCCAACATGGGCGCTTATGCTCAAAACCACCCTCGCCCTAATGTCCCTGTTGTCTTAGGCAACAAGGCATGCTTTGCATGTGGAGAGACGGGACACTTTGCAAGTCAGTGCCCGAGGAAAGGCTTTGGACAGCCAAGCAACGCGCCCAAGCAAAACCCACAGCCGAATGGAGGAGCTACGCAAGGTAACCGTGGGTAGAAGAACTACGCTCGGGGCAACATGAATCATGTCTCCGCTGAGGAAGCGCAGCAGGCTGAGGACGTCGTGATTGGTATGTTCCTTGCCAACTTTAACCCAGCCATTTTTTATTTGATTCCGGAGCATCGCATTCATTCATATCATCCAAGTATGTTGCCAAGTATAATCTGCCCATATCACACATGAAATATACTATGTTGGTTAACTCTCCTGGTGGAGACATGAGGACTAATATAGTATGTCCGAAATTAAACCTTAAAATAAGGGGGGTAGACTCTCTTGCCAACCTCATTGTCTTGGATTCCCAAGGGCCTGACATAATACTCGGAATGTATTGGTTAAGAAAGCACAGCAGAGTAATACAATGTGCTAAGAGGAGCATGCAGTTGACAAACGAGCACGGAACTCGTATTGAGTTCGAGTCAGCCCAACTGGCAACCAAGAAGGCAACATTGAACCACGTCGAAGAAGCAACATTGGAAAGCATTCCGGTGATTCAAGAATTTTCGGACGTGTTCCCGGAAGAACTTACAGGTGTGCCACCTGACCGGGACATTGAGTTTGCCATTGATTTAGTACCTGAAACTGCACCGATAGCAAAGAGGCCATATAGGATGCCCGTTAATAAACTAGTGGAACTCAAGAAGCAAATTCAGGAGCAGCTAGAAAAGGGTTTTATACGCCCAAGCTCGTCACCATGGGGAGCCCCGTGCTCTTCGTGGACAAGAAGGATGGGACCCAAAGGATGTGTGTGGATTATAGGTCTCTCAACAAGGTGACGATCAAGAATAAATACCCGCTGCCCCGTATAGAGGACCTGTTCGACCAAATAAAAGGTGCCCGAGTTTTCTCAAAGATTGATCTTCGGTCGGGATACTTCCAGCTGAAGATTAAGCCCTCTGACATACCCTAGACCGCCTTTCGAACACGGTATGGTTCGTATGAATATACTGTTATGTCTTTTGGGTTAACGAATGCACCCGCATATTTCATGTACCTCATGAATAAAGTCTTCATGAAGTACTTGGACAAGTTCGTCGTGGTTTTCATCGACGATATTATGGTCAAAAAGCGAGGAAGAACACGAAGAACATTTGAGATTGACATTGTAGAAGCTGCGAGAGCATCAATTGTCAGCAAGTGTCAATTTTGGCTAAAGGACATATCGTTCCTAGGCCACATCATCTCCGAGGAAGGGGTATCGGTTGATCCCGGAAAAGTGGAAGATGATCTGAAGTGGAACCAACCGCAAAACGTGAGATATTCAGAGTTTTCTTGGGATGGTTGGATACTAGCGACGGTTCATCAAGGACTTCTCCAAAATAGCGAAGCCTATGACGGAGTTACTAATAAAGGGAAAAG